>OX276459.1:25760485-27037008 GCA_946251905.1 Cryptocephalus moraei
TAACCATAGACATCCAGTTTTAATCTCTCACTCTGAGAATTATGTGACCAGTAATTACAACGGTAATACTCACATCCATACTGAAATGTCTTACGCATGGTAAACTCTTTGATGGCAAACAGACCGATGTGGAGAAACTTCTGACGGCTAAATCCCTCATACCGAGGTAAACATAGTCTGCAACTACAGCAACATCTACAAATCATCCATCAAGAATCTCACCACAACAAGCCTAATCGGTCAACTCACATTAGTGTATGGGGCGGGATATCGAGAGAAAGAAGGATTTGCAAAAAAAACTCTGATGGAACTTGCGACAATCCAGCACCAGTCAATTACAACCAAGCTAAAGCTTTAAATAGAACCGAAGGAACGAAACAGGCTACAAAATAAAAAGAATTTAGGACGTGAAGCGTCCCAATTCCAAGTGTTCACTTAACCTAGTAAAGCTGACGAAACCTCTATCGGGAATTTCATTATATTACACGTCAGAATGGGAGCTAGGGGAATCGGTCACCCCTAGTCCCATGTGGGGCAATCAATACAAAAAAAAAAAAAAACGATAAGAAGACTCTACGAATTTATACCAGTTTCCCACAATAACTGGGGTGCGCTGGGTCAGAACCAACGACACCTACCTTAAAACTACTGAAATGCGGCACTTAGCCCCCACGCTAAGTCCGCCCAAAAAGGGATAAAGCAGGAGACCGCTCGGTGGTGATCCCTGCGGGCAAATCCCGCGCGCGAGCCTACGCGATGACCCAAAAGGACGCAGTAGTGGACCCTCGTGCCGGGCACAACCCTCAGGCTAGCAACCCCCTCCCAAGAGGAAGGAACTGCTCCTGGTTTTCACCAGTGGCTGGCATCCAGACCACACCCCCCGACGCACTCCCAGGTCAATCGCGCTTGCCTTACGGCACCCGTCGCGACGATGTCCGCACACGGTTCACCCCAAGACTCCTTGCACCCAAACGCGAAGATCGATCACACGAGGTGATCGATCGATGGAGAACCTCCATCCTAAATAAATGAACTATTGGACTTCTGCCCTAAGAGGGTTACAGAAAACTACACACCGATTCTACCGGGATCATGCCCGGATGGGAAAATGGTTCGGCTAGACCAAAAAAGAAACAATTAACCCTCTATTCCCACACATATTCGAGGCTCCACTAAATTCCTATTATCGAAAGGGAATTCTATCAAATCTTCTCAATCCAGCTTTAAAGACTGACAAAGGGAAGCTCCAATGAGGAAACGAAAATGAAACGACTGACTCCAAATGAAGTTTCTGAAACACAGCTATCACCGGAAACAACTACTCCGCGAGCTAATATCCCTCCCGGCATTGAATGACACCGGTGATTTCTGACCTCACAAACAAACCCACATGAAAGCCTGAAAATTGTTGGGGGTGAAATTTAGGTCGGAGTTTTACCGCCAGGACTCCCAACAGCCCTACGGAGATATTCTACCGCCGTCATCCGCTCAGCGAGCATTACAAGTAAAAGCTTCCCTTAATAAATCTTCTCTAACTTTACCACACCCACGAGTAGATGGAAGTAACTCTGTCGCATTCCGGTAAGATATTTCGGATAATTAGTCCCCCACAACAACGCCACGAACTCCAGAGGCCGAAAGTACACCATTACTTCGCCTCCCACACAAGAACGGCATGAGTGTTGATCTCTTCGTATTATTCCTTGCACACCAAGACGTTTCCCGAAGCCATTATTACACTAGGCAAGTGGAAACATTACGACAGAGAACACAACTCATTCCTAAATCCTCGCCAAGCGAGATAACTCTTAAAATGGGGATAAAACACCTACTTTCCTACCCTTATGCCCACAGACACTAGCTAAAGACCTAACAAGGCCTGACTCGACTCCAAAACCAACCAAGGGATATCACCCTATAAAAAAAATCACCTCAACTAAACTCTAAATGTGGTAAAATTAGCCGAGACCCGCTCATCTGTCGTAACCAAATCATTATCCAAATCATAATTCCAAAACGAAAACCTTAACGACGATTAACTACAACAGTCCTGCCATCTACACGCCCTCTTCGGGAGGATGGGCTTTTAGGTCTTTGATGTGCCATGTACCTGCACTTTTCCCTGATTCATCCCTCAACTCATAAGTCCATGGGGAGAGACGTTTAGAAACAAGGAACGGTCCTATAAACTTAGGGGCTAGCTTAGCTGAGAAGTATTTAGCCGCATCGGACAGGACATAATTCTTTCGCCAGACTAACTGATTTGGATATAACTGCACATCCCTACGTCTAAGATCGTAGACCTTTTTGTTAGCTTCATATGCTTTCGCTAACTTAGAACGGACTTCAAGGAAAAGTTTCGACAAACCATTCGTCCGAGACTCTAGACTGGACGTTCGGTCAAACGAGATAGGATTATCCCTCAGGGGATCCTCTGGATTTTTATTGCGGGTACACAACTCTCGTCCAAAAACAATGAGGTTAGGAGTGTAACCGGTGACTTCATGTACCGTAGATCGAATCGCACTACCAGCCTGGGACAATTTCATATCCCACGTTTTATGATTGTCACCAACATAAGACATGATTAATGTTTTGACAACTTTGTTTACTCGCTCCGTTGGGTTTGCTTGAGGATGGTAATGTGGGGTATATTTAATACTGATGTTATATTTGGACATCAAATTCTGAAACTCCTTGGACCGAAACTGAACACCATTATCGACAATAAAAGTCTTCGGACAACCAAACACAGAGATCACATGATCCTCGATTATCTTAGCAACACCTGCCGCCTTGGCGGAACGCAATGGGAATAACAATGGGAATTTACTAAAACAGTCTACTACCACTAATATATAAGCATGTCCAGAAGTGCTACGGGGTAACGGACCTATTATATCAGCACACAACAACTCAAATGGTTTGGATATTGAAACTTGAGAACTCAACATTAGTCCAGCCGGCTTCTTTTGTTCGGGTTTAATGGAAATACAAGTAGGACAACGTCGAACAAACTTAGCTACATCAGCATACATCTTGGGCCAATAGTACTTCTGGGCCAGATACCGGAATGTTTTGAAAGTGCCTAGATGAAGCAACTGCTCATGAGTATTTTTGATCAAAGCTGGTCGATGATCTTTAGGTACCACTTCCCGCCAACAATCTTCAGGAGTCATCAATTCGGGATAACGCATTTTTAAATGCTTATACAATTGGTTACCTGTTTTCCGGAAGCCAGGATAACGCTCCGGAGTGGTAGAAACACGACTAAGCATCTTATTGAACCAAGGATCGGTAGTATGATTGAACTTTACATTGATAACATCGACGACGGGTACTGACCGGGATAAAGTATCGGGAACTACATGTTCTTTCCCTTTTCGATGAATGATCTTAAAATCGAATTGTTGCATACGAACCGCCCAACGAGCTAAACGTCCTGTGGGATTCTTCAGGTTACTTAACCAGACTAGAGAATGATGATCAGTGATGACAGTGAAATGACTCCCTTCCAAGTAAGGTCTTAATTTCTCAATTGCCCAAATCACAGCGAGACATTCCCGCTCTGTAACTGAATAGTTACGTTCTTGTCGAGTCAAAGATCGGGAAATATATGCGATCACTTTCTCTCCCTCTGGGTGTTCCTGACTGAGAACCGCACCAACACCAAACCCAGACGCATCTGTTTGAACAATAAAAGGCCGAGAAAAATCTGGACAAGTAAGGACAGGAGCTCTAACTAAACAGTCCTTTATTTTATTAAACGCTTCTTCACACTGAGGAGACCAATCAAACGACTGATTTTTCCTCGTTAGCCGGGCTAAGGGGGCTATGATGGTCGAAAAGTTAGGTACGAAACGTCTGTACCACGAAGCTATTCCAATAACTTGTCTGACTGCTTTGACATTACGTGGAGCTGGTAATTCGAGAATGGCTCTAACCTTTTCGGGGTCACAATGCAATCCTTCGGAATCCACCACATAACCTAAATATTTCAGTTCAGGCCGACAAAAGGAACATTTCTCTTTTGAGACAGTAATATTAGCCTCTTTTAATCGTCTAAAAATTTCTCGAAGGATTTCAATGTGTTTCTCAAAGGTTTGGGTAACAACAATAATGTCATCCAAATAGACAAAGACGTGATCGTCTAACTCAGGACCTAAGATACGATCAGCAAGTCGCTGCCAAGTGGCAGGAGCATTGGACAATCCCATGGGTAACCTGCGAAATTGGAAGAGGCCACGACCTGGGACAGTGAAGGCCGTCAAAGGCTTGGATTCCTTGCTTAGGGGCACTTGAAAATAAGCGGACTTAATATCTAATGATGACAAGTAACGAGCATCCCTTAACTTATCCAACGTCGCAGAAATATATGGTATCGGATAGGCATCCTTTTCTGTTACCTCATTCAGCTTTCGATAATCCACTACGAATCGCCATGAACCATCCGACTTCTTAACCAATAATATTGGGGATGACCAGGGACTAGAACTAGGCTCGACTACTCCTTGCTCCAGTAATTTATCTAGCTCTTGGCTAATATGATTCTGCATAACGGGTGAAACAGGATAATATCGTTGTTTGATAGGAGCAGAATTAGTTTTGATCGAATGTTCTACGAGATTCGTACATCCAAGTCCATCACCCATTGCTCGGAAAGCATCTTGTACCAAATTATCCAACTTTCTATACTGTTCCCGGGTTAATTGAGTTTTAGACTTTAAGGCAACTACATCTAAAGATTTGCACACAGAGGACTCCACAGAAAATTTCCAACTACCACTCTTTAAATCCGGGACAATACCCATACGTTGCCAGAAATCGGCTCCTAGGATAAGTGGATGGGGTAACGTAGGCATAACTAACAGTCGAACAGCTTTCACTCGATCTTCAACCTCGATCGGTAACACAACATAACCTATACTATGACATGGCGTACCATCAGCCAAGGTACAACTATTAACAACACTAGACTGCAAAGACACACCTATCTTCTGTAATGAAAACCAACCGGGAGCTCCAATTATACTAACGGAGGCTCCACTGTCTAATAATCCCTGAAACGGTATCCCAAAAATTTTCACAGAAAGATAGGGTCGCTCATCACCCTGAACATGTGACAAAATAAAATCTAAAGCTGTTCGATGATTACTTGTAATATCGACCGTAGATGGGAAGGCACCTAACCGGTCCCTTAGGGCCTCCCTTGGAAGTTTTCCGAATTCTGATTACAACGAGGACATGAACGCACTGTATGACCCTGTAATCCACACTTAAAACATTGAATATTTCTAGGCGGTCGCCCACTATCTGAAGAACGATTCGGTTGAGGACCCTTAGATGGAAGGTTATTCGGTCTAGACCGATTTGGCGGAGGATTGTTAACACGAGTACCATTAGATCGAGGACAATTCACAGCTAAATGACCAGTAGCAGTACAATTATAACATCGCCGACCTGGAACAACATTATGAGTGCTAGATTCTGAGTGTACATAAGCTAGATCAGGTTCCAAACTTTTCCTACTCCGTGAGGGGGGGATAAATGCCTCGATCGCCTCCTTTCGTTCTTCTAACTTTTGCCCAACATCAAGTAATTCTTCCAAAGTATTAATGGTTGTCAATCCTAATTGAGTTTGGTAGAAGGGAGCGATATTTCTCAAGAGAATACTTAATTGAACTCGTTCGGATATAGGACAAGTCAGCCGATTAAACATATTGCTCATAGTAGCCACATACATGCCCATATTCTCATTCGGACCCTGTGTACGAGTTTTGATTTCATCTAACAATTTCTCATTATAATTGCTAGGAAGGAATTGCTTTCGAAGAGCTAACACAAGATCATCCCAGGAATGGAGAGTATTCTTCCTAGATTTAAACCAAATTTTTGCTTTTCCGACAAATAAATCACCTGCAGAGGTAAACAACTGAGTTTTTGAAACATTCCTTGATTCACTCAACTCACACACTGATTCCAAAAAAGCATTCAGGGAAGATGTTGATTCCCCATCATATTTTAAGTCCCACTTATATACCGGAACAGAATATGGTTTAAAATTACCCTCACTAATAGGGCCTACAGAATTTCCTACTGAAGGTTTAGCATCTTCCTCAACTTCCTCATCAGAGCTAATCTCTGAATTACTATCCTCGGGGGAATCTTTCGAAAGAACTGTGGACGATAATACTTCGACAATATCTACACTACTTACAGCCTGCGATAGTTGTTTCACTCTCTTTAATCTCCGTTTTAAATCGGAATTGAGTTGCATTACCTCTAATAAATGTTTAGAACGTATTAACAACTCTTCATTGGAAACAGCTTTCGTACGCTTGAGCCTTTCATGTACATGCCATAACTTGGTGGAAATTTTCATATACGGAACACTACGTTCATCTTCGGCCAATGCCTTAATTAAAGATTGAATCTCTGAAAGTTTCTTTACCACCGCAGCTATATCATCTACAAACGATATACTATATTCCGGTATTGAAAAGGCTGCACCACTCTTCTCAATTTTTAACAAGTTACTGAGAGCTGTGCGCATCTTCATCACCGTCATATCGGGGTTCACGTCTATCACTCGACACTGTAATTCATATAATAATTCCTCCTTGTCAAGGCGGTTCACATTCATTCTGAAACCTTCCATTCTCAACTTCTCAAGACCAAAACAATCGAACCAAAATAATCACTGTAACAACTAATTACTATAATCAAAATCACCTAGAACTCTGTTAATAAACTAAAAAAACTACTTAATTGAAACAATAATAAGTGAAACAATTGATAGCTGTATTTCGATGGCCCCACGTTTTAGGGTGCCACTTTTGCAACGTTAAATTCTATTAACGTTACAAGACGTTCGATGATCTTACTCACAGGGCCCGACTAACTCAACTCGTCGGTGAGTGGTCGTGGGTGAACTACAAGTTGACCAAATAATGCGATGAAAGAAGGGCGCCAACAACTACAAAGCCCGGCCCTGACTGATACTTCGATCTCCCCTTTAGTTGTTAAGAGGAGACGATACCGTCTCACAGCTATCAGATGTCTCACTTACCTTTACGAAGGCTTATTCGCATCCAAGAGAGAGGTTGAGGTTAGATCCGAAAAATAAAACTTGAACAACTCTCATAAATGAATTTAATAAACTATAGTTTGATATAGTACCCCACTCTCGGATATGCAACCACTAAAATATTGTGCCCTAATAACCCTAACCTGACCGGTACGGGGCGACGCTGCTGTTGACCCTCGAGGGACTGCCTAGACTGCCGGCGTAGGCCCCCTGGACTGGGGTGGTTGGACTGGTACGGCTATCGGCGTGGGCAGCTCCGGCGTCGTCTCTGGACCCCTGGACTGGAGGCTGGTCCAACTGCGTGGACGGCTCTGGCGTCGTGGCCGACCCCTGGGCTGCTTACGTAGGTCGCTGGGGCTGACCCCTGGGCTGCTTACGTAGGTCCCCGGTCGTTGTGGCTGGTCCTACTGCGAGGGCGGCTCTGGCGTCGTAGCGGGACTACGGCGTGGACGGCTCTGGGCCCCCCCTGTCGACAGATGCGAAGTCCCCCGGATGGCTCGGTTCGGATGTGCGTCGCTGCGGGACGGGTTACCGTCGGAACAGGAAACAGGAACCCCCTTTCTCTCGCTGTCGCCTGTCAGCGCGCGAAACGAACCGACGGAACACCGCGTTCACGTAACGGTCGTTCCGTGCACCCACCAACCGGTTCGGGATCACAATTGTTCGCGAGAGTCCCACTTTCTGTCGCTCGCACTCACGCCCGGAATCAGGAACCACTCGATATCGGAGGGCAAGAATCACTGAGATTGACAGAGAGTAAATCACTAAAATAACTAACGTTAACAAAGAGCAAGAGTAAGAACTAACGGAGAGTAAGAGCGTAAAAGACTAAGAGAATAAGAGCAACCGGTAACAGAGACTAAGAATAAGAGAGCGAAAACAGGGGAGCTGTCCGCTTTTATACTACTCGTTCCTTCTCTACAAAAAAAAGAACCTTCTAGAAGGTATGGCCATAAACTTAACAAAATTCATTACCAATACAAATAAATGTTCCTAACTGTCAACCAATCCGAATTAAGTGAGAGAAGGAAAGACATATCTGCATGAGCGAAATAAAACTACTCGTATAACTGGTTGCCTACCCTTGACTTCTAGGAATAGATAGAAATTAATCAAATTATCCCTATTTCCTTTGGTACTGTTACTATAGGGTCTCACCATGTATTCCTAAAAGTCGCCAATACTTTGTACTACATTTTAAGCCGAATCTTCCTATTGAATCCAACCTCTCATCCAAAAATGTGTTCACAGAGGATGGGAGATCACTTGAGGGCTCAACCCTTCATTATGTACTACGCAATAATCTATAATATCCCCTGTGAAGACATTCCGGGTACATTAGTTCTATTATTGGCAACTTATTACGTTTTATAATTGGAGGTTAAAATTCCTAGATTACCTGTTCCCTACTTAGTCCACACAATCCTAGTTAAGATAACTTCGTTCTTGTATAACTACCTATTCTCCCGGAGCCTTATCTGACGTTAAACTAGTTACCGCGCATAACCTCTCACGAACCAGAAATGTGTTCACAAGGGAAGGGATACGAAACTAATAACTTAGCCCTTAATGGGGCAACAATACACCCTATCCCCTGGCGACACTAGTCCTGTTACATCGGCCCTATTCCCTGGTATTGAATTACATGTGGCCTGTTAGAGGTTATGATTTACATTTACCTTTATTACCTGACTCCTGTTGGCCTTAGGGGCAAACGAGCTATGTCAACAGGTCAGTTTGGCTCCCGGGGACGTGAATTACGTAAAATGTGTGAATATAAAGTTAAGTAGAGTTACTAAGTAAAAGGCTAAGTTGGTTGCATATCCAGGGATCTTAAATAATTTCCAATTAACTGGCTAAGGTTGTCGATTCAGGCCGCCTCTCAAAAAAATAACGTTACACAGTAAAGAACAGAATTAAAGCGTTGTATTGTCCCAATATTCGCTTTATGCAACTATTTAATGACAGCCATCTCGTTACAGCAGGATGTAAGATTTTTAAGCGGAAGATATTTGCAAGTTCTTGAAATTCCTTCAGTTCTCCTATTCGTTTTGGGCTATTGGCAAAATAATTATAAATGTCTCTTGTGAGCTTCTCCAGTTCTTGTGGCAGCTTTTCACACGCATAAGAAGCACACAAGTGGAAACTATGGCAAATACATTTCATAAAAAAAATATTAGGTATAGCTTCTTTCATCCTGCTGACAATGGAATTATGTTGACCCTTCATGTTATGGGCACCATCAGAAGCAAAACCTATACAATTCTCTTTATATGGAATTTTATATTTACTAAAATATGTAATGATGTGTTGATACAACGCAGCTCCTGTGGCTTCTTGAACTGGAATGAGAGCTAAAAAGTGATCTTTGATTGATTCATTATATTAACATTAGGGTAAGGTGGGGGAACGGCGGCCACCTAAACAAATTTGACTATAAAAAATCCTGACGCACTGAAGGAGCACATCACCGTCGTTGTTTTTCCCTTTTCCCAGCTTGTCACAAACCCAACTCTCTTCTGTCCCTTCCTTGCAAGTATCTTATTCGGCCGCTGCACCGTTGATAACCCGGACTCATCGCAGTTGAAAATGCGTTTCGGTACGAACTGATACTTGTCCATAAGTTTATGTAATAATTACTGTAAAGTAATTAATAGACGTTCTTCTAGAAATATATGCTTTCGTTTCCTGTCTCTTTGGATATCTTTTGCCACAATTTCCAAAAGTTCCTTGAATTGGTCCCGAGTCATTCTTGTATATTTGAAAAATTGTTCTTTGTCCAGTTTCCACATATCTATAACAAGCGTCTTGAAGAGCCCTTCGCGTTCTTTTTTTTATCGATAGGCCTAACACCCCAACGTCTATTTCTTTTTTCAGGCCATGCTGACTTGAATAGCCGCACATGGTAGGGCAATTTACTGCGCCATCTGGCGTAAATGGCCGAACGAAAATGCGAACGTTAGAATTTTTTATCAAGAGGTGGCACCTCGTCCGATATTTATCCGTGTACACACTACACAAGTAGGGTAGCCGTGGCGGGCATGACAGATTCGCGTCAGCTCATAGCTCCTCTAGAAGAAAATGATATGGAATTAAATTATGTCACATCAGAAAATGCAAGAAGTCCGATTGCAGGAGTAAGTATTATTTTCTAACAATATTCACTAAAAAGAGACATAATGGCATGGCATGGCATCACTACCGTCTGGGACGGAGTACTACCCGAATATAGAAAACATTGTTGACGGACAAAGAAGAAAACAATTGAAAAGGACCCATTCTCGTAGATCACAGTCAACAATTCAGTTAACATCAGCATCTACACTGTATGGCAAATATGAACTTCTCGAGAAAAAAAAAATCAAATGAAAACTTTGTGGCAAAAGAATCTCAATTCCGAATGGAACAGTTGTTAAAAAAGTTTGATTTGGAAATTGAGTCAATTAAACTTGATATTCAAATTTAAAAAAAGAAACTAGAGGCTATGCAATATAAATAAGGTCATATGAATTAATATAAATTTTTTATGCAGCTTAGAATAGTTTGATTTTGCACAATCCAGAAAAACATAACGTAGAGGCTAAAGTTGTAAATCCATAACATCGTAATCCCCGCGAGTTACCGACCTGCGATTACATCTTTTGCAATAATTAATATCCGCCCCGCGGTTATCAAACTCTAGTCCACCTGTAATTGCAAATTACACAAAGCAAATTAGGACAAGGTCGCGACAATACAATACAATATATATACATATACGTATTATTGAAAATAAAAGTGATTACAAAAATTTCTTCATTTACATCATAAACTAACAAAACATTCAAATCATTTTTCACAAATTCGCAAAATAATTATTAACTAAAATGTTTCTCGTCACCTCCACATTTTGTTCATTTGGAGATGGAACATTAGGAATGTCTTCCATTGCAATCAAATAATTTAGATGTGCTTCGTCAACATCTTCTGGAGCTGTTGGTTCTGGTTCATTCATATTACGAGCTATGTTGTGTAGAACTGCTAAAGCAACAATCACAACCATAGCTGTTTCGATCTTCAATCGTATCCCTAAAGCAAGAACAGGAAACCTTCTTTTCCAAACACCAAAGAGACGCTCTATGCCATTACATGTTCTAATATGTGACTCATTATAATGATGTTCTGCTCTAGTCGCAGGGTTTAGAATGGGAGTTAAAAAGTCTTTTGTTAATACAGAAAAAGGAAAGTAATTATACAAAACGACGGTAACTTATATTTTGTAAGTTCTAAATTTAATACAGAAAAAGTAAGGCAAGTTAACAACGGTAACTCAATTTTTCATAAGTTCTAAATAAAATAAGCAATTATTACAAATCATTATAATTTGAAGCATTATTATAGTAATCTACGATAGACGAATATGAAGATGATGCAGATGACTGGGTAGATTCGTGTGGAGATGTTAGTGGAGGTTGAACTCGATAGTCAGTGTACGACATATTTGATAAAGTAGAATATGACGGTTGTTCCGCAGGCTCGTTTATGAACTAAATGTTGATAGTCCTTTCGCAAGCTGTCTGATAAATGAGATTGTGTTAGCATCGTATTATTACCTGCCACGCAATAATTTTCATTAAGCTTGTTTAACAATCCCAATGTACAACCTTTGTGCATTAGACATTCAGCAATTATTTGTTGATTCGTATTCATTTTTCTTAATTTATCTGCGAAAGACATACAAGTGGAGTCAAATTCATCAGGTTTGTCGGAATTCGATAATGTCTTGGTGCATGCTTTCAGAAATTCATCAATGTCAGTACTGGATATTCGTTTCTGCTTTTAAGTTTTCTTCAAGTGGTTGTTGAAATACCTGAAAGAATAGTTATTTATGGTGATTATTTATTGCATTTATAACAGAGGAAGGATGGAATTCGTCAATCTCTCTTGTGTCATGGTAGATCTTAAATAGTTTTGTAACGCGCTTCTCGGGGGGGGGGGGGGGGCTGTCGGAGAAGGCGCTCTAGGTGGGGTGGGTTAGCCCAAGAAAAGCTCGGCGGGTTTTACGAATTCTATTTACACTATTTACAACAATATATGGCGGATATAATGATAACCGTGGATGGCCAGGCGGGCAGCGGTTTGCCCTGTATCGCGGAGTTCCCTTCCCTCAGGCTTGTGGGTAGTGCCTGTGGAGCCACTGGATGCTACTGTAAGCCGAGTTCAGAGACGAACTGACTTCTGGACGGGCTGCTCCGGAATGTCATCCCTCGGACTCCGCGGGGTGCCGCTGCTGATTGGTTGCCCACTCGTTGCCATGGAAACCGACGCGTGGGGGTAGGTTGTCCGCGCATCCCTTACTTGGTTCGGCCTGGAGTGTGGCAGCGCTACGCAACGGCACATCGTGGTGGTAGGGGTTACGGGTGGGGCGAGCTGCTTGCGTCGGGATGACTTAGCGTGGGGGTAGGGTGATCGCGCACCCCTTGCTTAGGTCGGCCTGGTGGGGCAACGCTTCGTAACGGCGAGACGTGGTGGTGGGAGGCATGAGTCGCTTTGGTAGGGATGACTGCTGTGGAGGGGTGTGTTCCGTATTGATTTTCGGGCGACCCGGTCCGAACGGAGACATCTAGCGGGGGGGAGGGCGCCTACCTTCGAGGGGTTGTAGCGGGGCAGGGCGCGTACCTCTGAGGGGTTGTAAAATGGGCCGGGAGGTGGCGTTACATTCTCCCCCTCAGAGTCCGGGAGGCTGTCCCGGCCGAGGACTCTGGATATTATTGCTTTCTGGGTCGACCGCGACGTCGCGGTGGCTCATTGGGGCTTTCCGTGGTGTACTTCTCTGTACGGTGCTCCTGCCGGGGGCGCCCTCGGTGTCGAAGGGGTTTGACCGGGGCCGGCACTACGTCGTCCTCTGCCGTACCGGATTCGGGCTGGTAGGGTGTGAGGGCCGACACGTGGTAAGTGCTCGTCATCTCCAGTAGACGTGGAGTAACGCGTGACACGAAAGCCTCCCCCTGGACAATGGCTCGGGGGTCCGATGTAACGTCCAGCGGGTGGCGTGGCTCTTGTCCTGTATCATGAAACAGGACATATTATATGTCCTGTATATACAGTATCATTTAATTTTGAAAAGGTCCTTTCGCCTTCTGCTACTGTTACAGGAAGGGTTAAATATATTCGCGAACAAGTTGAAACATTTGGAAACACTGTAATCAAATTATTGCAATAAATATAATTTAATACGTCTAAAGGAGTTGTTCCTATTTATAAAACATATGGGCAGCAATTCTAACTCATTAAAGAGATCTTCGCTGTCAATGTCCGATCTATTTTCATGTGTTAACTTTTCTTCTAAGTTAAGACATTGTGCTTTTTTTGGTCCCTATCCAATGTTTTGCAAAAATGAAAACTTGTGTTCAGTTAATAAATCGAATCGCCGTGTCAAGTAACAACAAATAAAAATTTACTTTAAATTTTCTTTTCCGGACTAATACGGGCTCATCTGCAGCCCCGTAATTAAAACGTCTTTTCCGGGGACGTGGACGAACAGATTCGATAAATTCAGGTTCACGTTCTAAACCATCAGCAATTAATTTTGAATCAAGTAGCAGTTGTTCAAATGCACTGTCTATGCGGTATGCGCTGAAAGCATTTTTGACCTTTTCGATTATTTTGACAGCGTCTGAAAGAATAATGTTTGATTTTTGCAAAGTTTTACTTACGGTATTGTCGCGATGCAGCCCCAATTAGCGAACAGTACTAATTCAGCACTGATGTGACCTAGACCAAAGGACAATACGTGACTCGCGGATAGGCGGCGGGCACGTTTGTCAACAAACGAGAAGTATTTATACGGATCGATCAGGGAAGCACGCTGCCCGTCCGAGAGTCCGTCCTGTTCGACATGTCGTTCGTCGGGGAAGCACCGCGCCTAATGCCCTTCTACACACAACCGTAAGCAACCACCTCTATTATTTTATATTCATCAATTTTGCCCTTTTCAATACTCTGTCCCCTAGATGTTCTGTACCTAATAAACTACCATTAATGTTACCCTGTCTTTTGCATCTTCTCTACCTAGCTACACCCCCAACTAAATACTAATGAACTCGCTATGTTTCTTGCGTCACTGTCGTACTTGTAATCGATAAAAATAGAGTATAATGCATCGTAAATTTTATCCATATTAATCTTCCGTTACTAACGTGGATTTATGTGGCATACATACTAACGTCTGACTCACAATCCGCATATACTTTTTCATTGAAAAAAGAATGAAAACCATGCATAACTAAATCAGTCTTGGGGAAAATACATAAAGACATTCAATGTCAGTATATTTACAAATTTGGAAGGTAAATTAATGAAATAAAAAAGTCCAGAAAATCTTTAATACGAAACAAAGCTCAAGATATGTTTTAAATTGTAAAAGTCACAGAAATCGATAACACACAAAACAAATAATATATAACATTTTCAAAAGCAATAACAGAATTTCTAACATACATACAAGATGGCGACATTTTGAAAAATAACTAACATAAACTTAAAAAAATGATTAACTAAAATCTTCAATCTTCGTCACTTTTACCAGCCAAGCAGTCACTACACATGTAGTTAGCATGTAATGTAGTTTTAAAATATCAAAACAGCTAATTTCGAAAATTGTACCTGTACCTACCTGAAACTTGCACTGCTATAGTTGAATGCCTTCAAGAATATGTAAAGGTAAGTAAACATTAAATTAAATATTGTCATTTATTTATCATATAAAGATATTCGAAACATCATGCCGTACAATAAAACCAGAGGTATGCCAACTTATAATGCGAAAAAAGAACAAATAAGGAACGCTATTTTTTGTAAGAACTTAAAACTAACAAATTAACTAAATAGTAACTGTAACTAGAACCAAAAATTGTACAAAAAGTGAAATAGCACAATGTAATGAATATGCCTATAATGCCCTCATTAACCTGTAAAATTTTGATGTAAGTAGTTATTGCAGGTTCATAGCACGTAACGTGCAGATCCGAGGTTGAAGATCTCGAGGTTAGACGTTCTCGTAGCTTGAAGATCTCGTAGAACTCTCAGGGCGTAACGTGAGAGTAGTCGTGTAGGGTGAGGTTAGGTCTCCCGACTGCAGTCTCACAGTCGGTTTTAAGATGAAGGGTGACTTTAAATCAAGACCAACAACACACGTCGGTTTGAGCATACAAAGTATACTGATTTATTGTCCCAAAATTCAGAGCTTTTAAACATCTTATTTTACATTAGCTAAATGAGATATTATTTGTTTTGTTACCTTGCACCAGACTGACCTTCTCGAGAAGCGCTCGTTATCACGTTACCTAGACGTCGTGTTATGCTTAGTCAGCTGAGTATGGGAATTTGAACTTGGCCGGCTCACGTTCGGTGACAATTTGTTTTCCTCTTGTAACGTGAAACGATCGCTAGTGTTATTGATTCGTGTACGAACGTTAAAACAATCCAATAATATTTTACACCACTTTCCTCGCTCTTAATCATGACTTGTTTTCCGTTTGTAAAACAGCGCCTGTTAATTTCAGTGATTAAATTACGTAAAAAGTTCCCTAAATTCGTTTACAAGAAATTATGATTTCTTCACCCAAAATTCCCTTAAATAATGTTGACGCTAGCGTCAACAAATACATAGGTATGCCAGTTCCTTCGCAGGATGAATTCAGAAGAATTGTTGACGATTTCTCTGCACTGTGGAATTTCCCTAACTGCCTCGAAATGAACAACTGGAACAACTTATTAATCTTCAATAAGAAGACCAAAATCCTAGGAGAGACAACCAAATAGTTGCAAACAATTTTGTTCGAAATACATTAATTAGAGAACATTTTTAAGCTTTGTAATCGTTTGAAATCAAAATGTAACTTATTTGGGACTGAGGGCTTTGGTGCATAAAACAGCATCCTATATTATTATTGTTTTTCCATTTGATTCAGCTTTTAAAATTTTCATGTTCATTTCGTGCTCTTCAGATAAAATTTTTATATATAATTGATGTTCTTCTATGTGACGCAACATATTTTGTTGGTGTTCTTTTAGTAGGATCTCTTTCTGGGTCCTAATCAAATCCAATTTTGCTTCTGCAATTTCCTTGAGGTGGTACGTTTCCACCTTGTCGCATTTTTGACAACGTTTTGCTGTAACAAATTATTTCATGAATTTAATTATAAATACAAAGCAGATTATTTCGAAATGTGTACATTTATCCACTTGTTTTGTTCACAAAGCAATACTCCGAGCTTCTTTTAGTAATTTAGGAGTATATGTCCATTTGTGAGGTCGTCAACTGGTTACTGTAAGGCTTTTCACGTATTATTGATATACCGTTGATAAAAGTCAAAGCTAAATAAACTGAACTTACATGTGTGAAATACAATCTATCTTAAATTTAAGAATAGTTTAAATTTCTTACGTGGCTTCGGTTCGGGATATTCAGTTCCTTCAATTGTCACATTCTGTATTACCTGCCCTAAGTGAACTTCTTCAAAGACATCTACAAATAATATAAAGAAACAAGAAATAAAAACATACTTCAATCATACCATCGGCTATTGGAGCATTATCAACGAACTCTGAAGGAAGCCCTGTAACTTGGCTTCCTAGCAATTCTTTGACGACTTCATCGGTTCCTGTAATCATTATTGGTTTGTAACAGCCTCCTCCTGTCGCGTGTAATGCACGCTTTGCACCTGCAAACTTTTTCTTCGCACCTTTTTTTATGTTGTCGTATTTTCGCCGTAACGTGGCTGCATCTCGGCTCTTCAGAGAATTCGCACAATATTCTTGGGCCAGTCGCTCCCACTCCTCATTTTTTCACGAGCTGAGGTAGCATCGGTCTTTTTATCTTCGATGATTACCCGTTTTTCACTACTAAGCTCATCTATATTAGAATAAAACAGAAATTAGACACGCCTTCATTTAGAATGTCATCAAAAAGTGCAAAAACTCGTTGTTTGAGTCGTCTCTTTTGAGCATCATTTAGATTTTTTAAATCAGGGAGTAAGCTTCTCAGGAAAAGTAAGTCGGCGTCTTCTTCATCAGACGATTCATTCTTTTTTGTGTTTGCATTATATTTGTCACTCAAGGCAGTCAGACATTGTACAGCTGTGTTTTCTCAATTTTCAGTATGTTTTTGTATTTTGCGTTTCTTGGAAGAGGATCCCTGCGGAGTTTCTTCTAACAACTCGGATGACACGGAGGGAACAGTATAACTTTTCTGAAGTCTGAAGTCTGAAGTCGATGTTTCATTAACTTTTTGACTTTGACTTTGTTCAATATTCTTTTGTGAAAATATTTTAAATATTTACATTATCCTCTTTTTCAGTAACAGTTTGACTTTCCTTCAGTTGAAAATGACTGTCACAAACCTCATGACAAGAAATAATGAAGCCATACCCAGTGGCGTAACGAGACAGTTGTGGGGCCTAGAGCAAAACTTCAAACTGTCCCCCCTATTTCGAACCCTCTGGGTTAAGGAAGATTATAGCGTTGCAGGTTATAGCCCTTTAGAATTTTTGTTTGATACTGGAGGGAACAAAAATTGAAATGATCGGATTTATGAAGATTGACACCAAGTCCAAGTGCGATTGCCTTTTTGTCCCTCATGCGCCAATTACCCCTACGATAACTAATGTTCAAGTGTTATGGATATTATGAGAAAAAAATGCGTGTAATGATGGATACAAAATATATTGTATTAGAAACTAAAATTAAAATCTTTGGTACAGGTTAGGTATGTAAGTACTTATCAACATAAATTAAAACTTAAAATTATTAATGCTAAAAATAAGTACATAAATCTTAATGTCTTTTTTTAACATTTTTGCAAATATGAAGACAAGAAAGATGGGTTCTACTTTTAGTCTAGAAGTTCATTTTCCTTGCCTTCCTATTTGCAAACTCATTTATAACAGCGTTCAAGTCCATATTTGATGCTTTTTCGGCTTCAATTGCCAGGAGTGCCAAGCTTCTCAGCCTAGCCTGTCCCATTTGAGATCTGACATAGTTTTTAATAATTTTCAACTTACGAAATGATCTCTCTAAAGTGCCAACAGTTACAAGTAATGTCAGAAATAGCAAAATAGCAGTGAAAATCTGTGTGAAGTCACTCTCTAGAATGCCATATTTCTCAATGACGAGCTCACAAAAATTCCTCATCGTCATGCTGTCGTTTAAGTCGTTGCGAACTAGTGTCAGCAAATGGTGATATTCAACTAATATAGATGAATCAATTATCTCTGAGTATTTCTGATAGAACCGTTCGCATTTCCGACACCGCTAGAAATCTCTCGTCAACGGGGTCAGTTTTATTTCTTGTAGTTTTTGAACGATTACCATACCGTGGTTTTTTGAAAGAAACGGTGCTATCCTTATTTTTCCCTATCCCCAATAGAGTGTCGGACATAGGGGCGTTGGTCAATACCGGGAAAGTGGTATGGATCGTTTGTCCGGAAAGAGTGACGTAGGTGGTGAACGTCTCCACCATCAGGCTGGAGAGGTTTTCGTTAGCCATGGTTACGTCCAAGGGCAATACTACACTCTTTTCTCCTATAGCCCGTAGGGCTGGGCTAGCGGCTCCGGTGTCGAGGTATGCCGTGCCGGGTTCTAATCCTATGGAGATTTCCACTGCGGGCCGCTCCAACGCTCTCAGCTCGAGAAAATTGAAGGAGGTTGTTAATTTGGGCGTCCAGTTACAGGTGGTGCAGTACCGCCTGTACAAGCGGTACAGGGGTACTGTATTTGGTACTGGTTTGGGGCTCCGCATCCAAAGCAGCTCAACTTTCGTGGCGGGATGGCGCGGGGTCTTTGATATCTCCTTGTGGGACCTTTTGGGCAGCCTTTCTCTAGCGACATTCGTGGCTGGAGTTCACAGTATTGGCAACGTGGCCGCGTAGGGGATGTGCCACCCTTCGTTTCTGTATCCCGGTTTGTTCTCACGCGGGTCAGATCTTGGGGGTTTGAAACGGCGCTGTTCCATCTTCCTAGTCTTGACTAGTAACGTGGTAAAGTTGGTAATTGAGTCCCGAGGGATGCGATCTCGCAGCGTGGGGGAAAGAAGGCCGTAGACCATGTCGAGCTGCCGTTCTTCAGGTAGGGGAGGATTCAGGAGGGCGAGGAGGGCCTTCTTTTGAGCGACGAATGTCCCGGACGGTTCCTCGTTGCGGTGGTGCGTCTTGAAGATATCCAGGAATATCTGGTAGGCCTCCGGGCATGGGTCGAACTCACCGCGGATCATTTTGATCGCCTCCTCCCAAGTGTTCGCACTGGACTTGACACCTGTCCACCAGGTGTTGGCTGGTCCCCCGAGCATACACGAGAGGCCGAGAAGGGCATTTTGGTCGGTAATGCCTTTGTTTGATTTGAACGGAGCTTGCACTCGCTGAAGCATTTGCTCGAAGGCTTCCATCGTAGCCTCCATCTTGGTCCTGGCTCTGGACTTCACTTTGTGGAAGCGGTGTCTGTTGGGTCTTCTAACACTTTCGTGCACTACGGGTATACGCGAGCAGGATTATCACGGCACTACCGAAAATGTTCGTACACTTATATCCCTTGTGTTTCGGGCCCCACTACGTTGGGCGCCAATGTAGCTCTGCTCAGTTGAGAGCTCGGGAGTGGCTGGCCGTAAGGACCTAAACAAACTCGGAGATAGATATACTGTCTATATTTACACAACTTTGTACAATCGAATTTCACGATGGCGGCGCGGTGCCGGTTACGCGGAAGCGCGATTCCTTTGGTCTAAGCCGAGATTCGGAGATCGCAGGGCTATCGGCGAAGGAAGTTGACCCACCTTAGTGTGCAGACGTTCCTTCCCTTAACCAACGTTCCGAAATCCCAGTTCGTCTCTTACTCTATTCAGTCCAAGACCCACCTTATGGTGTAAGAAAGAGGCGAGTTCGAGAAGGGAGAGCGAACGGCCGTTTTGGGCCGCGGTGCGGCCATGCGGCATCCGCATGGCTCTCCACGAGCCCGACGATGAAGCGACTCCTCTGAATGGCGTTCCCGTCGATGTCCCAGTCACGTTCGGAATGCTAGTTGCCAGATGACTTTATTTAATTTCCCTAGACATTAGTTCCAAAATTCCCTAGATTTCCCTTGACCTGACCGATTTGAGACAATGCACATCTATATATAGGGTTGCCAATAAAAAAAACAAATGATTTTTTTTATTTTTAATTAACATTTAAAATATAAAAAAAAACAATTACAATATAAAACATCTACATCAATGTGTATAAAAATAATATAAAGTACATAATAATTATAATATTATCCTCCTTGTCTATAAATGTTGGGAATCAAATTGATTTAACAACTCATTCATTTTGAAATTATGACAGTTATCTGTTTTCATTAGAACTTTAGTATGCATAATCCCCGTTAAAGTCTCGGTCGGTAATTTTTTCGAAATTTTGTTTTGTTTTCTTTACTAAAATTCCTACACATTTAAATTTTCAAAACTGGTTTAATCGACATTTCGTTAGCTTCCCTGTCAATGGCATTTAAGTCATCGTTTGTGACAAGTGACGGAAAATGTACAGCTAAAGGCGCGACTGAAATATGTTTTTTTTAATAATATTTCGCCTTGCGAAATTATGTTCATTTCTTCAAATACTTACTTACGTGTGCGAAATGGAAGACAAAAATGTAGATTCGTGAAATTTAAAGGTTATGTTTATTGAAATACTAATTATTTAACCTTGGCGTCTACACACGTCTCCGTGACAGGCTGACGTACCAACTTAACAAAACTAAAAAGTTACCAAAAGTAGTGTAATAATATAAATATTATTACACTACTTTCGGTGTAATAATGAGATCATTAGTAACGCAAAGTAGATAAAACAATATTATGCAACTTATATATAATATACACACATACTTACATGTACATAAAAAATAAAATACCAAATTATCAAAAATAAAATTTCCAAATCCAATTATCACATAACAAAAAAACATCCAAATAAATGGGTACATAAAAAATAAACCAAACACAAAAAAGAGAGAATATAGAACAATCTAAAAACTTTAACAAAACAAATAATTAAAAATATAAGTACTATATAGAACTAGGAAAAGCTCTTCTTGCTTGTTTGTTGATTTCGCAAAAATTGTCACGATATCATCTATGTCTAAAGAGCGAGCGACGTCATTTTCAATAAAAATCATTTCCAAAGCCGATAAACGTTCTTGGTACATCGTATTTCTTAGATAGTTTTTTTATTAATCTCAGTTTTGAAAATGAACTTTCAGCAGAAGCTACGGAAACAGAAATGGTCGAAAATATATTGCAGGCAGTAATAATTTCGCTGAAATTACAAGAAGAAAATTTTCTAATTAATATGAAATCTATTAAATCAGAAATTGCATGTAATTGATTTTGAAAGCACTACCTAAAAGAAATAAGTTGTTGAGGAAGTGCATCTGAAGTATCATCTGGATATCTTAAGTGAAGAGCCACACCCATTTCAAGATATCTACATATCTAAAACGAAGGGCTTCTAGCGCATCATGTCTTGATGACCAACGAGTAGGAGTTAATTTTTTTAAAGTAATTTTTGTTACGTTTTGTAAAATTTCTTATTTCTCCAACATTTTTAGTCGAGTCGTTAAGAAATAAATTTAGAGTATGTGCTGCGCAGTGCACATATGGATCATAAGGTGTAATACTTGATATTTGGGCTTGAACACCTTTATAGACACCGCTCATGTTTGCAGCGCCATGTCCACGAGGATAAACCAAAAGAAAACACCAAGTCTTCACCACCAATTTATTTTCAAATGAGCTACCGGTTTCGACTGGCTAGCAGTCATCATCAGGCTCGTACTAAATAAATGAGGAACATTAGAAATAAAAGGTAAATATCTTACAAAACAATACTCACATAACAAAACATTTTAGGGCTCCCGCTGAACAATATGTGAGGCGTCACTGATAAAACCTGATGACGACTGCTAGACAGTCGAAACCGGTCGCTCATTTGAGAATAAATTGGTGGTGAAGACTTGGTGTTTTCTTTTGGTTTAACTACCATGGCCACCTTCGAGACACTGGACAACCTTCGGTCTTTGTCCACGAAGCTTTTCTATGCCCCTTAGTATTTCCAATATAGAATTACTAAGGCTTGTGCCAGTTTGGATTGTAACTGGGATGAACCCAAGAAAAGATTCATTGATTACAATTTTTGAAGGCCTATTATACTCATAATTAATAACTACATATCTAACAATGATACTTATTTGGTATGTTTTAAGTGGTACGTTTTGAATTTCATAGCTACATGTTCACAATATACGTCAGAATACTCCAGATCGTCAACCTGCTAATACAAAAATATAAGGGAAATAGAAATATCTGAAAGTTATACATATTTATGTAGGTACCTAGTTATATAATACAATAACAAAAGCGTCCAATTCATGTCAATTTTATGGATAAAAATGTTAGTGCAAGTTGTCCTGCATTCGTTTCTTATTTCATTGTCATTGTCTGTTTTGTAAAAATTTACTGTTTTTAATTGTTTTACAGATGCCAGAAAATCAAGAAGAGTGGCAACGCGTCTCCCAGGGGTTTAAACAGAAATGGAAATTTCCGCATGCTGTTGGAGCTATCGACGGAAACATGTGGTAATGCAGTGTCCGCCAAAAAGTGGCGCATCATTTGATAAATACGTTAAAGGCGTGACCAGCTGCCAACACGACACCAGTTGAAAATAACACAAAGGAGAAGGAATCAAAAGTAATCAAAGTATGGGACAACGTAGTACAACTTAAAAAACACGAAAAAAACAAATGATTTAACAGGGACTAATAATAATAAAAAAGGGGACCTAAATAAAAACAGTATATGAAAAATAACGACTTACCTTAAGAGGCTCGGGGGACGTGTCTCGGGGACCGACCAAGGGCGCGATTTGCGAAACTAATGAACTGAACTGAGCCTGGTTTTTTCGGTCCCCCGCCAATTTATAATTTTTTCCTGATGACCCTTTTGTCGTTATTAACATAACGTGAAAAGTTCATCGATTCCCGGACTCTTTGGCGGATGCTCGATATCGAATTCGAGACGTTGCATCCGCTCGCGGGAATCGCGGGTCGAATTAGCGAAGAGTACTATCCGGGAATTGCTGAATCTATAAGTTCCTGCAAAGTAGCTGAATTAGTTGCTTTGCAGAATAAGGAAAAGAAAAAAAGGAAACACGCGAGTTGACATGATGTAAGAATAAAAAGTTAAATTATCAGCGGAATTTGGATTAGTTAATTGATTGATAGATAAGCTGATTGATCATTTCTTGACGATATAAAGTTCTTCCTGAGTCAAGAGTTCCCATCAAGTCGAAAACAACTTGTTCTGTATTCATGATTGATGCACAGTATGTAAACCTTTATACCAAATTTATGGCATTTATTTTTTATGTATTGACGAAATCCAAGTCGTCCTCTATTATGGTACTAGAGTTACATAAATACATACCTCTGCCGGCGGCACAACTAGGTATATTGGTATCTCTCAATAAACAATTCCAACAAAGGTCTAATTTTCCTAAGCTTGTCAAATCTCGATTGAGGCGTATCCTCGTTGTCAGAAAACTGGACCATTCGCAATAACAACTGCGATCGATTCTTCATGTAGCTGGAAATTTTATTTTCATATATTAGCTATTTTGACCAGTAGTCCTCGATTGATGGAAATCGACACAAGCCCAATAAAATGGAAAAATACAGCTCAATTTCATTTTCGTTAGTATCAGACCATTTATGAACGTAAGATTTGGGAATAGTTATTTTTGCCTTTTCTTGGAAAGCATACCTATTGGTTCCTTTTCATAGACCGCTTTACTGGTTTCTGGTAGAATAAGTTCCTGTGATAAAATGTTAATTACTTCGTATTGTTGGCTGACCACATTTGATGGCACTGATTCAACTGAATAGGGAGAGTTGAGTTACATAATTCATTTACGTTGTTAATAAATATACACCATTGCTACTGCTAGGACGACTAAGTATAACTTGTATTCATTTTTTTTACTGGCCTCTTGCAATTCAGGAGGATTGAAAGTACGACGTTTTTGAATACTAGAGTTCTTTTGAAGGGTAGCAGGGACGTCGGCGTCGTTGTCGTCGCCTTTTTTAGACGGTAACGTAGTGCTGATGACTTATTTATACGGTACGTACGTATGTATGTAAACTGGCAATAAAACAGATATCGACATAGACTTTAATTTTACTGATAAAAAAAGGGAATAAAAACGTGGAAATATAAGAAACATTTATTTATTTTCATGATAATGTTCGAAACAATCGCCGATGCAAAGATACGGTGTACCCTCACATGCCGGACAATGGTATGATGTGTTCTTCCTGTTTTTAATGTATTCCAACACCAAGTGCACCGTCTGGAAATGGCAGTCTTTCCCTTCGACCATAAGGGATTTTTCTTGGGTTTATGTGTTTTTGCGATCGGCATCATTTTTACTGCAGCTTTTGGAGGGACTAATCGGTCGATTATACTTAACCTGAAGTCATAAATTGGCAACTTTGATTTTATATTTTTTTTTTTTTATAAAATAAATATGAATTGATCAGAAGCATTTGTGGCACGTGAATACCAAGCTTTTTATACCAGCGTATTGTCTTTCTCTCACAAGGATAATATGAGAGCAGCTGATCTTGCCTGTCAATTCCTCCCATATTTTCGTTATAATAAAATATAAGAATCTCGAAATATCACCATTTTATTTCCAAATTCTGTGGAAATATATGCCACTTCTCTCTTATCACGCCATTTACCAATTAGCACCCCATCGTCGCTGTATTTGACAACGGTTTGCCCCTTTTTCAATTTGGCACTTTTTATCTCAGGTGGAGTGTTCTTGCGGTCCGTCCTCAAAGTCCCCGTGCAGTATGTATTGCATTCCAGTAGTTTTATGGCGAAGTTATGGCTGTTGTAAAAGTTGTCCATATATACAGAATGGCCGACGTCTAATCGACCATCCAATAAATGGATGTTATTTCGGTGCTCCTCTCCTCCTCCTCCTCCTCCATCATCACCGCATCACCACCGCTCTTCATCCGCCTATTTCAAAAAAAAAATTGTTTCAGTAAAGATGTAATGAGATTTTTTTTAATTTCTTACCTCCGCTCTACACGAAGTACACTGATCGCCCCCCTCATCGTCTTGCGGTTTCTTCTTTGGCCGCAGGAAGGGGACGATATCCACAGGCTCCGCGTAAGTATTTATGAGGTAGATCGCCGTCCGTTCTAGATCCAACTCGATGTATATGAGGTCTAGGTATATCGTAAGATCCTCGACCTCATCCTAATACATCAGAGTTAATGGTAATTCTAACCTTGTTTGGGTGGGTCGAGGTTTCCAATAAACAAAGACCTTAGGGAAACACCTTGCAAAATCAGGCAGTATAGCCTCCACCTGAGCTAGAAAAGAAATTAAAGCATAAAAATATGTTTTGGATGATCAAAAATGGAAATGTTATGAGCATTAAAACAGTAGCGTTTAATACATATTTATTTATTTATTCTGAAAACTTACAACCTCTAAATTCAAAATATTGAATGCTATAAAAAAATTAAACACTAGCACTGACTACAATATGAAAAATTTTTGAAAAATTGAATAAAAAAAATACTGTATTCTATAAATTTAAAAAAGTAATGTACTTACTTTCGACGCTCGTGAGTGTCCTCGAAAAGGAAGATTGTTGCTGGCCTCGATACGATGATGATGAATGAGATCGAAGTGGTGATAGCGGGGCAAGCATTATAGGTGAAAATCTAGCAAGCGGGGTAAAACTATGTTTAGTAATGAACGTTTATGCAATTCGGTGAATTTTAATTCGAAATATTAATTATAAGTTACTTAGAAAAGCAGCGGTCGCGAATTACGTCAGAGAAACCAGGCATAATCGGTACTCCAGGCGCCGATTCTATAGTAGGGCGAACAGTGTCCTGCGGGTAGTCGAGACAACCGGGAATTCCTTGGATCGTGTTCAGGGAGGCCACCCCGAGTATTACCCTGGGAAGCACCTACCCAAACAGCCCGAATTGATCCTCCCGAGTATCACCCTGGGAAGAGTCAGTTCGTTGGCCTAATCCAACGGGAACGGCAGGGAATCAGGTGGGGTCGTATTCAGGGAGGCCACCCCGAGTATCACCCTGGGGAGCACCTACCCAAACAGCCCGAATTGATCCTCCCGAGTATCACCCTGGGAAGAGTCAATCCAACAGCCTGACCCAACGGGGCAGTAGGGAAGGGGCGGTCGAAATTCCCTAACAGACACTTTACCTTTAACGGTCGGCTCCTGGTTCCCCGGTCGGTCGGTCCGGAACGGCAACGTTGCCGTAGGATGGATCGAAACGGCAACGGTGGGATTAGAACACGTGCACGAGTCGGAACACCTGCGTTTTTTCGGCGGAGAACGGTCGAAATACTTTTGTTAATATTTTGATATTTTCAGGAGTTCGCAGCAATTGCTACGAACAGAGGTGTCTCGACGGAAGCTCTGGTTTTCACGCTCCAATTTTCCTTGGTAGCCCCCGGGGTTAGAGCTGGTAATCTCAATTATGTCATTATTCTCGAAACGCTTTATGAACGGCTGGTACGTTCCGCAAGGTATATTGATATTCAATTTTCAAGACCTGCCTAATCTGTAATCGCTGTCTCACAGGATGTTGCAGCAGAAACATAGAAGAGTCTTAAGACAATTTGTATAATAAATCTTATTACAAAAATTGACGTCTGTCGGTCGCAATAATTCGATAGATACCCTTAGAGGTCTTAGAGAAAAGTCCACTGACTGGACTTTTACCACAACCAAGGTTTCTGTGCAGATGAATTCTTACTGAACAAATAACTTCTCGATCGATACGTTTCGCGCCATATCGATCGAGAAATTATTCAACGCCATTGGCCCCATTCTGCAGCGCCGTACCATACCGTTACCACATTTTTCGTCACGCCCAACGGACATCAAGCGCTATGCCGTAATGATGGCGACTCGTGTCGACATGAACGATTTGTTTGGAATGGACAGTTTTCCAAACCCTCAGCCCTCAGGAAACCCTCAGGAAAGATTCGCAGTGCTATTTTTATGGCCAGTTCTTTTTACCGACTATGAATCTATTCTTTTCTTCTGCATCTTTAAATCGAATCCTCGATGCATACTCGGAATCTGTGCCAAAAAAGAATTTAACTAGGTGCACCAATTCCAGAGTAGGTACATGTCGTTGTTATTTACCTGACGGCAACCTTCTTGGGTACTTTTGCGTATTTTCTAGGTTGTCACTTGGGTTGTTTCTCCAAGCCAGTATACAAGAGTAACAGAAGACATGGTTACAGTTTTCTAACAAACCGAACGTTTTGTCAGGCGTCCCCATCACGGATTCACGACATATTCCACACAACTCTTCTACCTCAATGCCTACGGAGCCCTTTTGAAGGACGAATTCATCAAGGGCCTGAAATGTTACATGTCGTTTACACTTTATATGTTACTATCAGGAAAGTTTTTGGATGACCATTTAACGAAATTGTCGTAACCAAAAATAACAATGCAGAATTACTGTGGTAAGAATGTACTAACAGAATCGGTTAACGGGGAGAATCCCGAAACTTCTGGGGGTGCGATGTCGGAAATCAATTGCTGAGGTGGTTGTAGCTCAATTTCACTGGTTCGGGAAGCAGTCGATGGAGATGGAGCAGATAAAACGGTGGTAGGTGAAGGCGAAGGAGACGGACAAGTATAGGTATTATTTATATTTGGTTGTTGAGCATTATTAAATCTGTTCTGAGATTGTGCATACGGCGCAGTGAATTCTTTTGCAATTCCAAACCATAAATGTTAACGGATATGCCAATTAGCACTTTCGAACTTTGAAATTTTTTGTAATGTGAACGAAAGTGTGCAATGATCTCTAGAGATAGTGGACTGTAAGTAGATATCTCTCGTAACTCGTGGATGGCTGCGGAGATAAATCTTGTCTCCAGGTTGTAAGGCTGAAGACGTTCTTGTAGATGGAGATCAGGGCGTGTCGTGACCTCTTTGAAAGTTCTTGAAGTTCTCGTAGATGGAGATCAGGGCTTGACGTGATCTCTTGAAGTTCTCGAAGTTCTTGTAGTTTGGAGAGAGGACGTTACGTACTCTCCGGGTTGAAGTTTTGTTAGGTTCTAGGTAGTCAGGTTAAGTGGCGTGAAGAAAGATCACAACACACTGTCGTTTTGAGCATACGTGGTATACTAATATTTATTGTACCAAAATTCGGGGTTTTTATACAGATTGATTTTACATAGGTTAAATACGATTTTATTGTTTTCGTTACCTTGTACCCAGCTGACCTTCCGTTATCATATTACCGAGATGTTGTGTTATGCTTAGTCAGCTGAGTTGAACTTGACCGTCTCACGTTTATTCGTAATTGTTTTCCTTTAGTAACGTGAAATGGTCGCTAATGTTATTGATTCGTGTGCGAATGTTAAATTAATTTACTGACGTTGTCTATAACTATCCTTCATCTAGTTTATGACTTGTAAAATCCTTGTACCCAATTACTTGTAAAATCCCTGTACTCAATTAATTATAAATATACTGTCGAGCTACTAAAAACAAACAATAATCCTATTCCCAACGATTCCCTATTTAATTTGATTATAAAATTCCCTTGATTGCAAAAATTCCCCTATTTAACCTTGTAAAAATGTTGCAGCGTCAACATCCTGCCAACTCGCGCCTCAGAAGTTGGTGATGGTTTCTTGGCTGGTTGGCTCCTGGCCCTAGTTGTGGCGGTGTAGTCGGCGGGATGATGGTCGGCTCGTCCTCAAGCCCTTAGTCCTGCGCTGATTTGGTGGTGTCGGCGACGGGCGGCTGCTGGCTTGGCGTGGTCGACTGGTTGCCGGGTTCGTCTTCGGTGTCCCAGTTCTCGTCGCACTGGACGTTTATCAGCCACACTGGGTACCTCCCAAACGTAGTTTGGTGGATTACGGAGGGCGGTCGGTGGCTCGGCGTGGCTCTCGTCGGCTGCTGCGTAGATGTAGGTCTAGGAGGGGCCGTTGTCGAGGTTGATGCTTGGTTCTGGTTCTCCTCATTATCCCAGCTTTCGTCGCATGGGACGTCCAGGAGGGTAACGGGATATTTGGTCCAGCTTCGTGCATCCGCTTGGATTGTCACTGGGGTGGCTTCTACACGGTCCGGACATTTGACGCGATGCCGGGGGAGGTGCTTGTAGATTACTTGGTGCTGAGGGTTGTACGGGCACCTCACCCAGTACTCGAGTGGTTCGTGGATCGACGTCGTGGCCATGGTTTTGGGTGTACTTGGTGTTCGGAGGTTGTAAATGGAATGAGCGTTTGATGATGCGTTGACTTGTGAAGTTACTTTTTGCTGATACAGTACTTGTACTAGTTAGAATTAATTGGGTGATCGCTCTTTTGCACACCGATCCTCCTTGTTTTTTGATGGTAACAACCCGTACGTTGCCTTTTTTGTCCGGGTGAACGGCCACAATGCGAGCGAGTGGCCATTTGCTTGGGTTGACCTCATTTTCTTTTATGATTACGACATCTCCTATCTGAAAGTTTTCTTCGGCGGTTTTCCATTTGTATCTCTGTTGTAATCTGTGAAGATAATCCGTTGTCCAAGATTTCCAAAACTGACTCCTCAGTCTCTGGATGAACTTCCATCTTGTATTCGCACTCGCTGTTACGTCAGAAAGTGTAATGCTTAACGGGCCGAGTGCTCTCGCCCGATGAGAAAATGACTGGGAGTTAGAACGTTTATCTGCTCGGAGTCTTCCGTTAAAGCCCATAGTGGTCTGGAATTTAGGCATGTCTCAATTTGGGCTAATAGAGTGGCCATTTCTTCAAATGTGAGAGTGTTGTCCCCTATTGTACGTTTTAGGTGGTGTTTTGTAGATTTTATGGCGGCCTCCCATAGTCCACCGAAGTGTGGGGCTGCCGGGGGGGAAAAGTGCCAGGACACCCCCTCACTAACCAACGTGTCTTGTACCTGATTATCAGACGTTATCCGGGCTATTTCTTTTATGAGGACGTTTCTTGCTCCCACAACATTTGTGCCATTATCGCTGTATACATGCGCACACGATCCTCGTCTTGCTTGAAATCTTCTAAATGCCGCGAGGAAGGCGTCTGTTGTCATGTCACTTACTGCTTCCAGGTGTATTGCTTTCGTGGAAAAACACACAAACACTGCTATGTATCCTTTGTATGATTTGTGCCCTCTACCTTTCATAGTTCTCAATTGTATGGGCCCTGCGTAGTCTATCCCAGTGTGTTCAAAGGGCCAGGACGGATTTACTCTTGCCGCTGGTAACTCCCCCATGATTTGTGTGGCCCCTATCGCTCTGTGCCGTATGCATGTTGGGCAGTTTCTGATCATCTTTTGTGTCGTTGTTTTCAGTTTGGTTATCCAGAATCTTCTGCGTTATAAGCGATGGTTACTTTGTTCCCTCCATGAAGGGTTGCCACATGGGCATGTCGGACAATAAGCTGAGCCAGATGACTGGTCGATGTCAGGATCATTGGGTGCCTCTGGTCCATCGGAAGCTGTGCGTTCCCTAGCCGACCTCCTACTCGTAAGATCCCTTCGTCATCTAAGTATGGTGTTAGCGCCTGTAGTTTGTTGCTCTTTTTTGTTCCTTTGACCGCGGCTATCTCTTCTGGGAGTTCCGTTTCCTGGTTTGCTCGTACTACTGCCCTTAGTGTGTCGTCCAATTCTTTCACTGTTAGGCGCTCTTTTGCCGGTCTAAGAAACCTTCTGCAGTATGAGAGTACTCTCAGCATCCTTGTGTATGATGAGAATCTTTCCAATATGTTTTCATCTTTTACCGTCGCTACGCATATTTGGATTGCCATTTTTCTCTCTTCTTGATTCGTTGCTGGGACTTCCGCTTTGTCGTCATACGTTGTAGTAGTTTTCAGCCATCTAAGTCCTTCCCACCATAACTGATTTTCTCTGATCGTTGGTGGATCGACCCCTCTTGATATTAAATCTGCCGGGTTTTCTTCTCCAGGTACATGTCTCCAAATTTGTTTTGGCGTCAACTTGTGTATGTGGCTTACTCTATTAGCCACAAACGTTTTCCATCTGAGAGGTTCTCCATTGATCCACGCTAATGTTATCATTGAATCGCTCCATGCAAATAGTTTTGAGCCTTCCATATCTAGTGCTTCTCGTGTCCGGTGAATCAGTTTGGCTAGTAACACAGCGGCGCACAGTTCCAGTCTCGGAAGCGTGGATTTTATCTTGATAGGCGCTACTTTTGACTTTGATGTTACTAGTGTTATCGTCACTGTTCCGTTGGGTTTTGTGACCTTTGTGTAAATTACTGCTCCATATCCTCTTTCCGAGGCATCACAGAATCCATGCAGTTCTAGCTTATCTGTTGAGTTGTAAGTTAACCATCTGGGAATTTGAATGGATTCCATTTGAGATAACTGGTTGTAGAACTTTTCCCATTTATCCATGATTTCATCTGATAGTTTTTCATCCCATCCAACCATAGGTCGCTGGTTCAGATCCGGCTCGAAGGACCATGAACGAAAGTGTGCAATGATCTCTAGAGATAGTGGACTGTAAGTAGATATCTCTCGTAACTCGTGGGTGGCTGCGGAGATAAATCTTGTCTCCAGGTTGTAAGGCTGAAGACGTTCTTGTAGATGGAGATCAGGGCGTGTCGTGACCTCTTTGAAAGTTCTTGAAGTTCTCGTAGATGGAGATCAGGGCTTGACGTGATCTCTTGAAGTTCTCGAAGTTCTTGTAGTTTGGAGAGAGGACGTTACGTACTCTCCGGGTTGAAGTTTTGTTAGGTTCTAGGTAGTCAGGTTAAGTGGCGTGAAGAAAGATCACAACACACTGTCGTTTTGAGCATACGTGGTATATTAATTTATTGTACCAAAATTCGGGGTTTTATACAGATTGATTTTACATAGGTTAAATACGATTTTATTGTTTTCGTTACCTTGTACCCAGCTGACCTTCCGTTATCATATTACCGAGATGTTGTGTTATGCTTAGTCAGCTGAGTTGAACTTGACCGTCTCACGTTTATTCGTAATTGTTTTCCTTTAGTAACGTGAAATGGTCGCTAATGTTATTGATTCGTGTGCGAATGTTAAATTAATTTACTGACGTTGTCTATAACTATCCTTCATCTAGTTTATGACTTGTAAAATCCTTGTACCCAATTACTTGTAAAATCCCTGTACTCAATTAATTATAAATATACTGTCGAGCTACTAAAAACAAACAATAATCCTATTCCCAACGATTCCCTATTTAATTTGATTATAAAATTCCCTTGATTGCAAAAATTCCCCTATTTAACCTTGTAAAAATGTTGCAGCGTCAACATAATGACATTGCAGCTTCTAAATTTTCTGTAATCAAAACTGCTTTGTAGTAAGGGTATGAAGACGTTAAGTTTTTTTTATTTTTTGATGGGAATATACCGCATACAATAGACCAATAAAAACATGCATTATCATTAGCTGCAAATTTTTTCTCTATTTCCAGCGGTAACTTTATAAAAGACGAACGGTTTCCCACTTCATACTTGTTAATATTAATCTCCATAAACACAATTCGATGCAATGCCCACCCTGAATCACGTTCCTAAAAATCCGACATATTGTTGGAAATTGTATCTTGTATATTTTCCATGAACCAACTTTGTAAATCCGTTCCTTCATCGATCACTCCATTTTTAGTATTAAAATATTTATATTCTAAAATATCCCCACCATTCGATTGCTTTATAAATTCCCCACAAAAAGTAGCATTTACTTTAATCAACCTAAACTTTTTTTAAATAATTTTAATTCTTTTTCGAAATAGTATTTCAGCGTCTGTCAAAAATTGACCTAAATCCTTGTGTGATAGATTTATTATGACACTTGTTCTAATTCTACTACGGAAACAAGAAATTACATCGTCCCATTTAATGCGTTGGTTTAATTTTGGTCCTGCACCGACCGCATGAATGTTTCGCAAAAATAATTTTTGAAAAGAATAAGTGATTGATCAGCATTTGCAATCTTCGTATTTTTCCAATTGAAAGACCATCTTTCTCACCACGTAATACAACGTTACAAAGCCTGATATGTCTCCGAATTGGTTTCACCCATATATTCCAATATCCCTCCTTGTAGCATTTTAATTTTTCAATCAGATCGGTGCACTTCTTAATAAGTTTGTTCACGTTCATTTTTTTTTCTCCTACTTTTAAAAATACACACAAACACACTCACCTCTAAATTTTAACTATATTAAATAAAATAATTGGATTCTGTTTTCCGATCTCCTTTTGTCCTTTGAAGATTAAGCCGTAGGTCCCGTCCTTAAATTTATCAATATTGGGTAATAATTGATCCGTCGCCGTCGAGGGTAAAAACACTTGGCATTCCTCCAGTTCAGCTACAACACGCTGTCCATGTACGGTGTTAACCACTTTGGCCGACAGAATTCGTTGTGGTACTTCCACTTCCAGCTCGTGCAGTTTTTGAAAGGTTTCGTGTCACCAACTGCAATTTTATTTAGTTCAACTAAATCCATCTGCGAACAAACCCAAAATTTAAAAAAAGGAGGGAAAAGTGGAAAATGAACTGTATACTCACTTTTATGCTCAGTTAGTAAAACACGCCAAGAAAACCTTAGAATATCTCCCCTTCCAATGACAAACGATAGGTGGATTTCTTTGAATAAAAGAATTATTGAAATAAATAACAATTACTCAACGTATACTTAAATGGTGAATATAAAAGATCTTCAAAATGAAAAAGCTTCAAAATGAAAGAAATACACAATAGAAACCCTTAGAATATTACCAGAAACGTTGGATATCTTTAGGCAAAAAAAAATTGAAATAAATAAAAACTTCAAAAACAATAACGTACACTTAGATGGTGAATATGAATGAGAGGTCTTCAAAATGAAAGAAATACAAAAATATGTACTTACCGGCTTCCTTGTAGCACACACACCCTCAGAACTGTCTAATGATTTAACGAAAATCGGTTGGTCTTATATACGAAATTTTAGTCATTAGAACTGCTCATTATGTACTTATGTCAGGATAATTAAAGTGTTTTTTAATAATTATGTACTTTTAATAATCTGTATCCGAACCCATTAATTTTGTAATTTTAATGAGCTCTATCTTGCTCATTAACATTATCTTATCAGTCTTAGTAACTGACATATTAGGAACCAATAATTTGTGTTCCTCATTTATCTATTACGTTAGCGAGCTCCCCATCCCGATTATTATACGAAATTTTAATTATTAGAATTGTCTGTGTGTATGTGTGTGTGTGTGTGTGTGTGTGTGTGCGCGCGTGCGCGTGCGCGCGTGTGTGTGTGTGTGTGTTTCCTTAAGTCAATTCGCTTTTTATAAAACAACCCCTCGACCATATTTATCCCCCCACACTGATTTTGTATTTGATGTTCGTTAAGTGAATTCCCATTTTATAGCACAAGCCAACGGCCGTTTTTATGGCGCCGCCCCTTTTAGCCAATACAACCGGGACAACGCCTCGTGGTGTTGGTGCTGTTGTCACCGTTCCAGGGAAGGCGGATGGTCTATCAAGTAACCGACGGTTATTTAACGGTCTGGGTGGGCTGAATTGGTAAGCTAAAAAATAAAGTTTTTAATTTTTAACTTTCTCCCGCCATCTTGCAAAAAAATGCGTCAATACCGTCACCTCCACTTCCATTAAAATAATAATTTGCATAGTTAATTATTAAACGCTTAAACCTCTTTGATTTATTTAAATATAAAATTAAAATAAATTTAAATCCTCATTGTGCGTATAGTGTATTAATTCACGTGTTTTACTAATTGAACACGTTTATCTGTATCCATATTTTTAACTTATTTTATCAGCTGTAGTAATTGTCGTCCGCGATATTGGGAAGCGAATGTGCTCTCCATTATTTCAAATAAGCCTTATCGCGCTTCTTCACATTATCTATGGATTTAGTTTCATGATTGATGATTGAAGAGAAGTTCAAACTTAAATAAAAATGCTGTGTGTGGACGGTGTGACGGAGGAGGGTATTTTTTTTGGTTAAATTATTACATGATTTTTTCTTATTTTCAGATGACCCAAGGCGTATAAAATTCAAAAAAAAATTGTAGTAATTTTTTAAAAATAAAATTTAAATAAAAATTGGTGATTAATTTCCCTTTGACACAACCAGTTTCCACAGAACATAGACATGATACTGTTATGTTCCGTGCCGACGCTCACGCCATCTATCAACACCTAGAACACTGGCAACAGCGCCCTCTATCGGCAATTGCACGCATCTGTCAAATTTACGTGCCCAAACTTTACGAATGGGGAGCCCCCATATATGTAATACTCCTATATCGCTAGCATCCTATCTCGTCCCATAGTGAGTCGGGCGAAAACAAGTGAGACAGAAGTCAATGACTTGGTAGATTAAGCGCAAGCGCGACGGAGAACAATGGCCCTGTATTACAAAATCTGTATTCTCGTAAAATGTTCACCAATTCCAATTAAATGATAATTACTGACCCTTATTATTTCTTCGACAACTCTAAACTATTTGTCAGTTTTTCACAATAATAATAAATATAATAATAATACATATATTAACAATAATCATAAATATAAAATTTACGCGTGGTTAATGTAAAACAAAACGTAACGTAAGAAAGGATATTGTTTTCTCATCGAATCGAAAAATGGTTCAAATAAAAGTTGCCAGTATTGGCTAGCGTTGCAACTTGTTATAAGAACTGTTGGAACTGTTAGTCAAAAAACTTACTTGTTTTAAAATACCAAACGTAAAATCCCAAAATACGTAAACAAACACATGCCGCTCGACGTGACGTAAATATACACGTGATGCGAATCCACTGATTTCATTGGCCATAACAGACGTCTGCGCGTTACAGACCCAGTCACATGAGATGGATGTTTTCGCCTGAACCTCTCTCTCTGTTAGCAATATAGGAGTATTACATATATGGGAGCCCCCAAGTTCGCAGGTTTCTATGACAGTTGCCGAATTTTGAGCTCTGGCAGCTGTGTTCCATGAAATTCTGTGTTCCGTGACAAAGGTCAAATTTTGGGGTCAAGTCCCGGGGGAGGAGCCCGACCTCGGGGGCATAGTCCCCCACCTCAAGGCTACTTCCAACTCCAGGGGCTTCGCGGCCGGCTCACGACGCGGGAAATTCAAACTTTTTGAAAAAGTGAGGTTAGGTACAGAATTGGTTCGCCAAAACCCCTTATTTAATTTAATTTTTTTTTTTTTCGAAAATTAGAAACACTATGTATAAAAGTTGTGAGTCATGGGTAGAGTATCAACATTCATTAACAACTTTTCGATGTAATACGTACGTACCTGGTGTTAAAAAAATAGTGAAAAATTAGAATCCAAAAATTTAAAAAAAAAACTCGTATCAAAATGTGAATTCTTTTTGAAATTGTCAAAAAATGAAAAATTTCGAAAAACGTCTTTTAAAAGTTGGTAATGGCTGACCTTACGATTTTCTAAGAATAAATTGTTCCCAAGAAACGTATGCTTTTTGAGATAATCGCAAAAATTCAAAAAATGGTACCAGTAAAGTACCACTTCTACTGGTAGATGGATTTAGCCCAAAATTTAAATACTAATTCTAATAAAAAATTTGTCATTACAATACCTCCCCTATTTATGGTAGTCGGGGCGGTAAAAAGGTGTCCACACTTTTTCACTTCAAAATGCCATTTCAATATTAAATTAAATTGTTTGGTGAAACCACATCAAATATCTCATTGCTCTTTCAATAATATATAATAAGATATTTGTATCGATAAATAGTATAAATATAAGTATCAGTATAAGTATACTTACTGCAAAATACTGCCTTCTTTCTTCTAAGTTGGCTTCTCGCGTTTGGGAATCTACATGGGCGTTCTCGCAACGCACACCAAAACGGCATATACCTCGCAGGTTGTACTTGCACACTCTCCTGTTCCTGTTGTTCATAATTTAAAGAAACTACGAAACAATTACGACAACGACAAGAATTGTACACTCCAAAACACTCGTTAGGTAATATATTGACCGACGTTTCTCTTTTACAGCTGTTTGATAATATAGGTTTTAAAATTGTTTATAAATTCAAGTTTAAATTATTTATTACACAGATCTGAATATTTGTAATAAAACAAACACGCTCACTTCTGCGTAGCAAAAATAGGAATGAATCTCTATACAAAACTAAATCTACATTTATAAAATTGTGGTCGTCAGCAGTTCTTTCCATCCGAGGCCAGATACGTCACATTATGGTGGCTTCCCACGGCCCGTGTTTTTGCAGGGTTTCAGGCGGAACTCTTCCCACGGCGCGTTTGAGGCCGAGGCTGCCTTTTCAAAACCAATCAGGAAACTCAAGCTATTTACATATCGGGTGTTTCGGGTTCATTTTCATAGAAATTAATAAAGTCGTAAGTAATTTTGTTTGTCCACTCCATATTAACAATTAAAAAATACCAAAAGCAACTTGCAAAGTGGCAAAAACAATGATGATGTCTATCTACTCCAACGGTAAACAACAGGTCTGCACAGGCATGAACGCGCAGCGCTGGTTCGCGCCTTTGAAGTTACCGACTCGCCGCGGATTCGTCACACCTCCTCGCGCCACCTCAGGCGACCATCTTCCCACGGCGGGTTGGCGGGAGCTGGCGCGGCCCGGCATGCAAAAACACGTGCCGTGGGAAGCCACCTTTACACATACATGTGAGTGGAGTTTCCGAAAAGTAGCGACGTTGCATAAACGACGGGTTTGACATTGAATGTGTGTTCAAGTTACAAGAGAGGTCCGCACAGGCTATAGGGGATGATCTCGGTATTTTTTGAAATGGGGCTCCGTTTGGAGCATCTTTCGTAAATTAAACCGCACAGTTCGATCCGCAAAGGCGTAATCTTCAACTTCCGACGTTTATTTTTGACGATCTACCGTATTTGTCGTGAAACATAACCCTTCTTCGTCGAGGTACGATTCCAGGATAATTGGTGCCTTTTTCTTATATGAGACGATCTCTTTCGTCTAGGGTTTTTGTCCCGGGGAGCTACATTTGTACGTAAAAGGCCACTCCCAGCTACCGTTATCGTTCCTGGCGTTCCTGCAATGGGCCACTGTTCTCGTCGAACTCTACCGTCCTCGTTAAAGGGTACTGTTCGTTGGGACCCATTGTTCTCTCTGTACACTACCGTTCCTGCTATCGTCTCGTTCCGGTTGTCGTGCCTACCGAAGGTACCTATCGTCCATACCGAGGGCTATCGTTCCCGTCAAGCACTGCCGTTCCCTTCGAACTCAAGATGTCTCCAAACATTGTAACCAGGTCATACTCTATTGTTTCTGTTTTGCGTTTCTGAATTTTGCAGAGTTAGGAATGCCACTGGGTTTGTATCATACCACTCATGTTAAATTGTAATTCACAATTCGTTTAATTAGAAGTACCGCTGTGTTTTGTCTCAATAAGTGTTTTTCATCATTTACGTAAAACTGCCCCGTTATTCCGGTCCGTTTCATTATATTAAATCATCCACACAGGCACTATTGCTGTTTCATTGGCTTGTCTAACACAACACTACCGTCCCTAGTGGTTACACTAGTTGGCGCCCAAACTTTCTTGTTCAGTATCGTTACGTTAAGAATTTCTGATTCCGACGCACGACCCTAATGCTCTCCAGGCAAACAGCTGCCGTAAGTGATGTGTAAGTCAACCCTCGCTACAAACTTATTGACGAAATTACTGGGGATGTTCGTAAATCTGTACGCTGTATCTGATACGCTCGTTCTGCAAACTTTCAAACGCGTGCCTTAAACATGCACTTTTCACACTTGTATGATAAATAGCTATATCAGATATATTGAGTACAACACTAAAGTTAAGTAAATCTCAACAAAATAAGATTACTGAAAATGAAATTGCTCACAAGATGGTAAACAATGTGTTGCAAATGTTAAAACATAAAAGAGAACATGCCACTAGTTTTTCCGAAATTCATAATAATATTACATCATGCATGACAAGTTCGGCATATAAATCTCCTTTCCAGGAATAGTAGGAGTAGTAGTAATAATGTAGAAATAGGAAAATAGAAAAAGAAATTTATTGGTTTTTCATTACATACTTATTCTAACTATCGATAGGTAGTCGCTACTTCCCAGTGGCGGATTTAGAGGGGGGGCGCCCCCCCCCCTAGAGCTTTAACAAAACTTTTAAGTTCAATCACTGTGACATAAATCTTGTTTTTTTCTTATGTTTCTTTAACGTTATTTGTTTGTGTTCTCCTATTGGTTGTTTTTACTATGGTCGTTTACTTTGTTATAGAATAAGCGAGAAATAAACATTGCGTTGAAGTATATCAATATTTTATTATCTACTATTTTATTTATTTACTTACATATTTTATTATATTATTTATTACTATTTTATATATCTTGCTATCCTGCTTCTTTATTCGTCAACCATTGACGAGTCGACATCTGGATCATAACCTGGTAAAAGAACAAAAACTTATGAAAACTTGTTATTAATCTTGGTAGAAGAATGCAAGAAATTAGGTTCAACTTTTAATACAAAAGGAATCGTAATTGATTTTGAAATGACAATACATACAAGTTGTTTACAAATCTGGAAAGATGTCAAAATTACTGGGTGCAGGTTCAATTTACCATAAAGTTGATTCAGGAAAATACAATAATGAAAATTATATAGAGAACTATTTAAAAGTTTTCTTTGGTGTGTCTCGTAGCGAGACCGAGATTTTCTATCGGTATCGTGAAACCCTAGTAAACTACAATTTGTTCTTCACTTGAAATTCAATTGTTTCACAATTAAGCATTTTAAACCAGCCAAAATTCTAGAGCACGCTATAAGTACATTAATAAAGTGTAAATGGGTACCGATTATTTTTAAGTAGGGTGCAGGGCACGGTCCAATTTGAAGTAGAGCGTAAGTAGAACCTACAGCCCAAATTTTGGCGAAATCGTTCAGGCTCAGAAAATTATGCGGAAAAGTTATCATTGACTGGGCTATACAAGTATAGTAGATGTCTAAATAAAAATCAATAATTACTCACGGCATTTAACGATGACTATTATTTTTATATCGTTTTCCTCCGTCGCCCGTTTTAAAAATATCTCGAACCCCTGCGTCCTTCTCAACGATGTGTATAACAACCGGGCGGGAGGGGCGAAGGCCGATTTTATAATATACGGGCACTCCTAAAAATTAAGAAAATTTCAATAAAAGAAAAAGAGTTTAAAGAGCATATTAACATTTGTAAAATAAACTTACGTCCATGGGAGGGAGCCCGCTCTCCTCTAAAACCTCGTTAATAGCTTCTGTAGTGGAAAAATTAATTATTAGTACCAGGTTTGGAGTGAGAAAGACCCTACGCGTATACTTACCAATTTTTAGAGACATCTCGGCTCGGATCTCGGATCGGAATCAAATGATGGAATATATGTACAACATGTTTATATAAGGCTAAAATATAGCCGGCGATAAAATGATAAATAATGCTTACGAATTGGAATTTGAAATACTAAAAAGCTGCGTAAAACTGTGAGAACATTTTTTTACTGTTCTCATCATAACACTAAAAGCGGGTCAAAGCTCTGAAAATGTCTATCTTGAAATGTAGATATTTTTTACCCGTTTATTATGATAAACGGTGTCAAATCTCGAGGTAGTGGCGATCTTATGGGTGAGGTGAAGGGTCTAATTAACCCACCTAAAGACCACGCCTTAATTCACTCATGACTGTTAATTGGCCCCTCCTGAATTGCGTATCGAAGCAATAATGAAAATCGAAAGGATCGTAAAGCAAACATGTCAGTTCATTTGCTGATTGCATATCATACATGATTACATGGAAACATATTTTTTCTGTACCAAAAAGACAGCAACACAACAGCGCATTGCCACGGAAATTGAATATATTGTAACGTTTTTACTACTTACTAAAACTAAAACACTACACTATTTGTCCTAATTAATTTATTACTAACTCTTAACACTTATAATTCATTTCACTCAGAGATGTTTATTTATTTTAACGCGCGCGGTCTCTCGCTCCAATGTTTACGCACCGGTTCTTCAACTGGCCTCCTCGGGTCCGACATTCCCTTTTTATGGCAGGTAGAAGCCTACTCGTACTTTCGGGATAATTACTAGAATGTTCGATTTTCCAGGAACCTGTTATCGCATCGAACTCTCTCGAGTGTTCCCGTCGTCCTTCCCGGAATCGCAATAAGGCGAACTTGTGTAGCTCCCGGCGTGTTTATGTCGCGGCCGGCGAGCCGCTTCGTTACAATATCCTTTGAAAGATATTAGCATTAAGGTGAACATAGTAACTTTCATAACTTCATAACATAGTAATTTTCATTAGTGTCCTCTAATTAAAAGAACTCTGTTTAAATTTGTTATTGAACTCTAGAACTCATCGAAATGATGCCAGAACTGTCCAGAACTCATTCATTTAAAAAAATTTGTATGCCGCGTGAAGTTGGCATACGAAAATTAGACTATTTTTTACCCATAATTCGCAGAACTATTTTTATTATTTTTATACTTGTAAAGAACTCTAGTACTCTAGAACTATATCAGAACTCTACGAATGAATATTTTTTTTATTTTGTCCACACTTTGTATGCCAACTTCACGGACGTTATTCAAGTCTTTGGGTTATTTAAAAAATTCTCGCTAGTCCAGTATTAAGACTTGTTCCTCTTTCGAATAAAAATTTTGGGCTTCCTGAACTTTTGAAGACATTTGGTCCTTACCCAATGGAAATGTAGTAATAGTACAATTTTGAGTCTTCAAGTCTTTTAGTAATTTAAAAATTGTCGCTAGTCTAGCATTAAGACTTGTTCCTCTTTCGAATAAAAATTTCGGGCTTCCTGAACATTCCTTTTTGAATACTTTTTGGTCCTTACCCAATGGAAATGAAGTAACAGTACAGTTTTGAGTCTTCAAGTACTTTGGTTGAAAACTCACACAATTCCAGTTTTATGAAGTATAACTTTATACACGTTTGTTCTTATAACAAATGATATAGAACATGATGACATATGCGACGGCTGCAGCAAGGATTTGTAAAAAATGTCAATAACTTAGCTATTTCGAGATTTTCGAGTCTCGTGCATATGCGATGGAGTTACTTAAAACGCTCTAACTCCGGAAGTATAACTTTATACTGGAGATACAGTTTTTGTTTTTTACTTTCATTTGCTTACCCTGTGTTTAGGTTGTTGTTATGTTTTGTAATAAATGAAGATAGAGAATGATTTCAAAATTGGAAGTACTGTTGGACCCCACAAATTCTGTAAAAGCAACCCCTCGTCAGATGTTTTCTTAAAAGTATTTTCCACTTGAGTTTGTTGCTTGTTGACAACTGCTTTCTAGAAAAGTGCATTCTCCTATTAACGAGAGTGATAAGAACGAATGAATTAGTCCTTTATATAAACATGTCATCATACTGTTTTATCCGAAATAGGCAGCGCTTTTAAAGAAACTTGTGAAATAACATAATGTTCGAATTCAATTAACGAGCGCGTGTCACCTAAGACGCGTGCCTTTGAAAGCGTCCGCCGCCCACTTATAAATATGATAAGGGGGACCGATCGAAAGAACTCTTTTAGTTAGTATTACTCCAGCCTCAGATCACGTCAGAGATCGATCAGATCTTTAAACGTTACTCATTAATGTAACAAAAGTTTTTAAGTAAAATAAAGTTAGTTAAGTGACGACAGTGTTTCCATCACCTGAATCCACGGGACCACAACATAAAAATTGGCGCAGTCATATGGATTTGGTCACAATTCGCAGTTAAACGTCGAGAAGATTCGAGAGGTGCAGCCGAAGAATCGACAATCGACCCTAGTGGACGGCGAGTTAAAGAAATAATGAAAGAAATGGTAATAATAACCACAATAATGGTTACAACAATCGTCCACGACGCGAACACACGAGTCACGGTAATAATAATCCACGTCGAGTTAATTTAAACGAAGAAACGTCCGGGAACAACGTCGTTTCTGCGGACTGGGAATATATAAAATCGACGGGCGCACATCACCTGTGGGGAGTTTTTGTGTTAGTGACCATGATGGTCGCGACTCTCGTCAAGACCATTCACAACACAATTACTCATTTTCAGAAATTTCCCCTCATCATGGCGAATCTCACTGTTATTCAAAGTACCGTTCTAAAATTCCTTAAATCATCTCCCGCCCAATTCTATCAAAGTTCCGGATCTAGGAGTGACCATAGGAGTAACTGCTCTGAAAAAAGTGACAAAGGTTTTCATCTTCAACCTAGGTCAGAAACAATAATTGAAATTGAAGTTGCGAATAAAGAAATCAAAAAAGGACTATGTCCAAAAGTTAAAATCGTGGAAGGCGTTTATTTAGCTAAATTTTTAGTTACGGTAAATAACGGTAAGGCGACAACCACCATACTGAACACGCAAGACCGAAGATTAAAAATAAATAAAATTAAACTCACATTAGAACCCTTTGACGAAAAACACGCCCAAATCCTAGCGTTCCGTGAAAATCCTAAACAGGACGAACAAAAAAGACTAAAACTGTTGCACGAAAATTTAAGAATTGACCAGTTAAATCCGGAAGAAAGACACTCCATTAAAACCGTTTGTGATGAATACAATGATGTATTCTTCTTACCCAATGATAATTTAACGTCCACTGATATCGTTAAACACCAAATAAAAGTCACCGATCCAACACCCGTGAGTTCGAAAATATATAGGTTTCCAGAAATCCATAAAAAGGAATTAAGTAAACAGATCGATAAGATGCTCAAACAAGGAATAATTAGAGAATTAGTGTCCCCATATAACAGCCCTTTATGGATAGTTCCGAAAAAGATGGACGCTTCAGGAGAACGAAAATGGAGGATAGTCGTCGATTACAGGAAACTGAACGACTACTAGGCGACGCCTATCCACTTCCCAATATCGAAGACATTTTAGATAAATTAGGCCACTCGAAATATTTCACAACACTAGACTTAGCCTCCGGGTTCCATCAAATACAAATGCACGAAGACGACATTAACAAAACAGCTTTTTCTACTCCGTCTGGACACTACGAGTACGTGAGAATGCCTTTTGGACTCAAGAACGCCCCGAGCACATTCCAAAGAGTAATGAACACCGCATTAATAGGCTTACAGGGATTACAATGTTTCGTCTACCTCGACGACATCGTAATTTTTGCCAGCTCAATAGACGAACACTCGAAAAGATTAAGATGCGTTTTCGATAAACTTCGACAGAACAGACTCTTACTACAACCGGACAAGTGCGAATTCATGCACCGAGAAGTGTCATAAATGTCATATAATGTCAATGTGTGAGAAATGTCATAAAAATTCCTTTAGTAACGAGAGATTTATATCAGCTGTATAATCTAATACCGCTTCCTGTCCAAATCCACAACACCTCAATCTACTCATTTATAAACCCTTCCTTTCCTTACCTTCTATTGAGTACGACAAGGACATACTATGCCGAGATGAAGGACCTATCCAAGTGCAAACTCGTCCCGACCTCCGACTACATATGTTCGCACATCACCCTGCACCTGTTACGAGAGAGGCCGACATGCGAAACCGACCTAAAGGTTAAACAATTGAAGAAGATTCCCGCTAGCTGCGACACGAAAACCATGAAATCCAACATGGAAATATGGCACCCGATCAATACGAACCAGTGGTTGTACGTACGCACGCAACCGGTGGTTGGCACGATCAGCTGTGACGGCTCGAAATCCTCCGTTACCGACATCCAACTACATGGCACCGGGATCATCACCTTAAAACAGTGAATGCTACACGCTGTCGACACTATTGGTCGCCTCTTCAAACCAAAGCGCGAATTTTACAAATTATATTCCGCCTTTGGACATAGTCGACGACGACTGTTGCGTACGTGAGCAACAATTCCTGAAGTCAGAAGACATGGAACCACTAAAACTAAGTAACCTGAACCTAAACGAACTTCGACTCGCCCAACACAAACTGCAACAATTCGACGATGAACTACAAGAAAACATGAATAAGCCACTCCTCGAAGTGGTACAACATCCTACTTGGGACAATCATCGTCATTATTGCCCTCATCGCACTCTACCTGTGTTGCTGTCGATGCTGCCGTTGGCGACTCCTGAATTGGCTTAGAAAAATCTGTGGCCCCGATCATTGTAACTACATGGTCTGCATAAACAGCCACAACCAAGTCAGCCATGGGAACTTCAATGCGACCCGCTGGGAAAACGGCCAAGTACAACCCACAATCCGTCGTAGTATCACGTCATTAGAGCAACACGAGGCCATCTCCTTACCAGAATTGAACGTAGTTCCCACCGAGATGCATCCCCTCAAGAGGTCTACTCAGAACAAGAAACTATTCAAGATATGAATGTGAAGTGAGTTCTGTGCGTTGTTTAAATGTGAGTAAGTGATGGTAAAAAAACGCCCTTTTTATAATCACTATTGACTACTCTCTCTTTCAGCTTGTTTTATGTAACAATTAATTAATCATCTATATATCTATATGTGTGTGTAATCATTACAATAATTATCTCCATTTATTAATTTTTCTAATATGTTAATCATTTTACTAAATTGTTTTACATTCTATTAAGCTATATGTAATTTATAAACATTTGAAACGTCATGCAGATTCTGATATTCACAAAAAAAATCATCTAAAATTCGCGGTGCTTTAAAAATTGAAACTACATTAGAAAATATACCTTCGCATAGAACTGCCGAAAATATTCAAATCGCGGAATTACAACTAATTATGTTTGCTACAGAACATAACTTACCTTTCGTAATATTTGAACATTTTCCTCAGACACCGCAGATTGTGGCAGACGCTAGAAGGATTCTAGAGGAATACACTCCACCTGGCTATGCCCTTGCAGACCTTATCGCAACAACCGGACTTGGAAGAAATCCTCATATGTAGCGTGGGATTTTCACAAGAAACGACAACACCTATGACCGTGGATGTGCGTACTTAAATTCTGTAAAAAGAGAATTTAAAAAATATTGTCCACCTGGCTCTGACATATGGCCCCCTAAATTGAGACGTGACAATAATGAAGATTCGATAGAGGTAAACTGCTTGTGTGCAGCAAACATGCGAAGAAGGCTAAGTCTATTTTGGGTTGTAGACAGCACTCCACATTGCAATAATTGGCCAGGCTACACAACCGAACATGAACCACCGGGATGTAACTAATGCCTGGCTAATTCTTGAGGTATTCCTTACACATTTACAATTTCTTTTCGATACATATTCTTCTTGCTGATAATGTTTTAGTAGTGATACATCACATAACAATATTATTAAAAAAAAAAGAGAGAGAGAGAGAGAGAGAGAGAGCGAGAGAGGCCGAGAGGGAGAGAGGGGGAGAGGGAGAGAGGGAGCGAGAGAGAGAGAGAGAGAGAGAGAGAGACTGGGTTTGTATCGTACCACTTATGTTAAATTGTAATTCACAATTCGTTTAATTAGAAGTACCGCTGTGTTTTGTCTCGATAAGTGTGTTTCATCATTTACGTAAAACTGCCCCGTTATTCCGATCCGTTTCATTATATTAAATCATCCACACAGGCACTATTGCTGTTTCATTGGCTTGTCTAACACAACACTACCGTTCCTAGTGGTTCACTAGTTGGCGCCCAAACTTTCTTGTTCAGTATCGTTACGTTAAGAATTTCTGATTCCGACGCACGACCCTCATGTTCTCCGGGCAAACAGCTGCCGTAATAGACCAAGAGCTGGGCACGAGATTTCAACATCATCAGTAATATGGAATTCGTAAACAGTAATAAATTCTATTACCATCAGTTATTAAAGTTCCGAGCAGGCGGACAGCTTACTGGTTGCGAAGGGTAGTTATAAGGGGTGAAAGTGATTAATTTTTAGGGGAAGTTTCGGCATCGATAATAAGCTTAAAAATCTATGTAATGATAGTTCTTACCATACCTAAACTAAATTCCAAGCGGCGGACACATAAGTAGGTGCAAAGGGGGTGGCGGACAATAGTAAAGGGGTGAAAACGCGAAGAGCTAGAGCCGAAATTTCAACGTCATCGTCATCAATAATATGGAATTCGTACACAGGAATAAACTCTATTACCATCAGTTATTAAAGTTCCGAGCAGGCGGACAGCTTACTTGTTGCGGAGGGTAGTTATAAGGGGTGAAAGTGATTAATTTGTAGGGGAAATTTTGGCATCGATAATAAGCTTAAAAATGTATGAAATGATAGGTCTTACCATACCTAAGCGAAATTCCAAGCGGCGGACACGTAAGTAGGTGGGAAGGGGGTGGCGGACAAGGGCAAAGGGGTGAAAACGCGGAGAGCTAGAGCCGAAATTTCAACGTCATCGTCATCAGTAATATGGAATTCGTAAACAGTAATAAACTCTATTACCATCAGTTATTAAAGTTCCGAGCAGGCGGACAGATTACTTGTGGCGGAGGGTAGTTATAAGGGGTGAAAGTGGTTAATTTTTCGGAAAAATTTCGGCATCGATAATACGCTTGAAAATGTATCTAATGATAGGTCGTACCATAACTTAACGAAATTCTGAGCGGCGGACACGTGAGTGTGTGCAAAGAGGGCGGCGGACAAGGGTGAAGGGGGTGAAAAGGCGGAGAAGTAGGCACGAAATTTCAACGTCATCAGTAATGTAGAATTCGTAAACAGGAATAAACTATATTACCATCAGTTATTAAAGTTCCGAGCAGGCGGACTGATTACTTGGGGCGGTGGGTGGTTATAAAGTGTGAAAATGGTTAGTTGGTCGGGGAAATTTCGGCATCTATAATACGCTTGATACTGTAGGTAATGATAGATCGTACCATAAAAAAACGAAATTCCGAGCCTTTTCACCCCCGTCACCCATGTCCGCCACCCCCTTTGCACCCGCTCATGTGTCCGCCTCACAGATTTCCGTTTAGTTATGGTAAAACCTACTATTACAAAAATTTCTAGCGTATTATCAATGCAGAAGTTTTCCAGAAAAATTATCAAATTTCACCCCTTACAACTACCCTTAGCCCCAAATAATCTGTCCGCCTGCTCGGAACTTCAATAACTGATGGTAATAGAGTTTATTCCTGTTTACGAATTCCATATTACTGATGACGATGACGTTGAAATTTCGACTCTAGCTCTCCGCGTTTTCACCCCCTTTACCCATCTCCGCCGCCCCCTTTGCACCTACTCATATGTGCGCCGCTTGGAATTCCGTTTAGGTATGGTAGGACCTATCATTAGATACATTTTTAAGCTTATTGTCGATGCCGAAATTTCCCCGAAAAATTAACTACTTTCACCCCTTATAACTACCCTCCACAACAAGTAAGCTGTCCGCCTGCTCGGAACTTTAATAACTGATGGTAATAGAGTTTATTCCAGTGTACGAATTCCATATTATTGATTACGATGACGTTGAAATTTCGGCTCTAGCTCTTCGCGTTTTCACCCCCTTACTATTGTCCGCCACCCCCTTTACACCTACTTATGTGTCCGCCGCTTGGAATTTAGTTTAGGTATGGTAAGAACTATCATTACATAGATTTTTAAGCTTATTATCTATGCCGAAACTTCCCCTAAAAATTAATCACTTTCACCCCTTATAACTACCCTTCGCAACCAGTAAGCTGTCCGCCTGCTCGGAACTTTAATAACTGATGGTAATAGAATTTATTCCTGTTTACGAATTCCATATTACTGATGATGTTGAAATCTCGTGCCCAGCTCTTGGTCTATAAGTGATGTGTAAGTCAACCCTCGCTACAAGCTTATTGACGAAATTACTGGGGATGTTCGTAAATCTGTACTCTGTATCTGATACGCTCGTTCTGCAAACTTTTAAACGCGTGCCTTAAACATGCGCTTTTCACACTTGTATGATAAATAGCTATATCAGATATATTGAGCACAACACTAAAGTTAAGTAAATCTCAACAAAATAAGGTTACTGAAAATGAAATTGCTCATAAGATGGTAAACAATGTGTTGCAAATGTTAAAACATAAAAGAGAACATGCCACTAGTTTTTCCGAAATTCATAATAATATTACATCATGCATGACAAGTTCGGCATATAAATCTCCTTTCCAGGAATAGTAGGGAGACAACTCAATGTAGAAATAGGAAAATAGAAAAAGAAATTTATTGGTTTTTCATTACATACTTATTCTAACTATCGATAGGTAGTCGCTACTTCCCAGTGGCGGATTTAGAGGGGGGGCGCCCCCCCCTAGAGCTTTAACAAAACTTTTAAGTTCAATCACTGACATAAATCTTGTTTTTTCTTATGTTTCTTTAACGTTATTTGTTTGTGTTCTCCTATTGGTTGTTTTCACTATGGTCGTTTACTTTATTATAGAATAAGCGAGAAATAAACATTGCGTTGAAGTATATTAATATTTTATTTATTTACTTACATTTTATTGTATTATTTATTAGTATTTTATATACTTGCTATCCTCTTTATTCGTCAACCATTGACAATGAGTCGACATCTGGATCGTAACCTGGTAAAAGAACAAAAACTTATGAAAACTTGTTATTAATCTTGGTAGAAGAATGCAAGAATTTAGGTTCAACTTTTAATACAAAAGGAATCGTAATTGATTTTGAAATGACAATACATACAAGTTGTTTACAAATCTGGAAAGATGTCAAAATTACTGGGTGCAGGTTCCATTTACCATAAAGTTGATTCAGGAAAATACAATAATGAAAATTATATAGAGAACTATTTAAAAGTTTTCTTTGGTGTGTCTCGTAGCGAGACCGAGATTTTCTATCGGTATCGTGAAACCCTAGTAAACTACAATTTGTTCTTCACTTGAAATTCAATTGTTTCAAAACTAAGCATTTTCAACGAGCCTAAATTCTAGAGCACACTATAAGTACGTTAATAAAGTGTAAATGGGTACCGATTACTTTTAAGTAGGGTGCAGGGCACGGTCCAATTTGAACTAGAGCGTAAATAGAACCTACAGCCCAAATTTTGGCGCAAATCGGTTCAGGCTCAGAAAATTATGCGAAAAAGTTATCATTGACTGGGCTATACAAGTATAGTAGATGTCTAAATAAAAATGAATAATTACTCACGGCATTTAACGATGACGATTACTTTTACATCGTCCTCCTCCGTCGCCCGTTTTAAGAATATTTCGAACCCCTCTGTCCTCCTCAATGATGTATATAACAACCGGGCGGGAGGGGCGAACGCCGATTTTATAATATACGGGCGCTCCTAAAAAGTAAGAAAATTTCAATAAAAGAAAAAGGGTTTAAAGAGCATATTAACATTTGTAAAAAAAACTTACGTCCATGGGAGGGAGCCCGCTTTCCTCTAACACCTCGTTAATGGCTTCTGCAGTGGAAAAATTAATTATTAGTACCAGGTTTGGAGTGAGAAAGACCTTACGCGTATACTTACCAATTTTTAGAGACATCTCGAGTAGATATCCTAGGCCGCTTCAGCCCCCACCCCGGGCTACTCCCCCCAGCCCCCAGCCTCCCCCCCAGGCCCCCAGCCTTCCCACCGAGCCTTCCCCCAGGCGCGAAAATTTGGCATGAGGCACGGAACACCTGTTAGGTTAGCGTTGGAGGCAACCCACCTTGCGTGTCGCGCCACCTATCGTACAGTGGTGTAGGGAACTGTAAAAATTTTAAAACTGGGAGGAAAAATGAAATGGATTAGGAACTTGATGGTAATAGGTAATACAAACTATATGTATATATTATAATTACAACGGTATTCGGGTTTTTACCCATTCTTTTAAAATATTTACATTTGTTAAGCTACATCTGAATTCGTTAGATAAATTATGGTTTATGCAACTTGCAATTTTTGAATCAAATTTTGGAGGATTAAATTCCCTATTAATGTTTTCTAAATTTATAATTTGTATATTGGTATTTTCTAAAATAGTTTTTAAAAAATCCACCTTTGTTTTTATTTAAATTTTTTTATTTTTAGTTTATTTTTAATAAATGTTACAAACTGGCTTCTAGACGGTTTCGATACTGTGTAATTGATTTCATTACGTGCAGAAGTAGTTCTTAAGAAATCCACTATACAACAAATGCTTTTGATCTCGTTATACGGAAAAGTTACGTGCCTACTTTAAAATGTACTATTGGTATAATTGCAATTACTTTCAGTGTGCATCATGGACGGTTCACAAATGTGTGACCTCTGCGATGAACCGCTCGACTGTGGAAAGGACACCACAGTAGTCGTTCATAAGGGAGGCCTGCAGACAATGACCCTCAAAAGTCAATTATCAAACGACGACAAGTGGAAGCGTTGGGCCAATGATGACAGCAAGTCTTTCCATAGGCTTTGTCGCCTTAGATGTCTGTCTGCCAAGGATCCAAGCAAACGCATTAGAATTGATTCTGCCCAGCCTTCTTCGCCTGAGTTATGTCAGAGGACCAGCTGTCCTAATGTTCAGAAAAGCAATTGAAGCTCTCCTCTTTTAGTGGTTCCAAAAAAGACAAACGGTGACGGTACTAAAAAATGGCGAATAGTCATAGACTACAGACAATTAAATAAACAAATACAAGACGACAAATTTCCACTGCCAAATACTACAGAAGTCCTTAATAGCCTGTCCGGTGCAATATATTTTTCCCACCCAAACTTAACTCAAGGATACTATCAGGTTAAATTAGACAAGGATAGTAGAAAATATACTGCTTTCACCACAGATAGAGGTCAGTACCAAATGACAAGGCTTCCAATGGGCCTGAATATAAGTCCAAGCGCATTTTCACGATGTATGCCAGTAGCGATGTCTGGATTAAACTATGAATGTTGGTTTATACATTTAGATGATTTAATCGTTTTTGGAAATAATTTATTAAACCATAACAAAAATTTGGTAAAAATTTTTCAGAGATTGAGGCAAGTAAATTTAAGATTAAATCCTAGTAAATGTGATTTCTTAAGAACGGAGATAATGTATTTAGGGCATATCATTTCTGCAGACGGTGTTTTACCAGATCCTTCAAAAATAACCGCTATTCAAAATTTTCCTGTTCCTAAAAATGCACAAGAAGTAAAAAGATTTGTCGCTTTTGCGAATTATTACAGGAAGTATATAAACAACTTTGCGCAGATTGTTGCGCCACTAAATTTTTTAACTAGGAAAAAAGGTCAATTCATCTGGAATCAGGAATGTCAACAATCTTTTGAGCAACTTAAAATATCTTTATCTAATCCACCAGTACTTCAGTACCCTAATTTTTCACCAGATAATCAGTTTATTTTGAAAACTGATGCATCAAAAAATGCGGTCGGATGTGTATTATGTAATTCAGATGATAGGCCAGTAGCTTTCGCTAGCAGATCATTTAATAGGTCTGAGATGAATTATACTGTAACAGAAAAAGAATTGACAGCAATAGTATTTGCAGTAAAACATTTTAGACCTTATTTATTTGCAAGAAAATTCGAAATTTGGACAGATCACCAACCATTGATTTACTTATTTGGAATGAAAAACCCTTCCAGTAGACTAATAAAATTTCGATTGGCTTTAGAAGAGTACGACTTCACAATTAAATACTTAAAAGGTAAAGAAAATGTTACAGCTGACGCTCTTTCTCGTATTATTATATCATCAGATGAACTGAAAACTATGAATCAAGAAGTTAACGCACCAATATTTGTAACTACAAGGGCTCAAACAAAACTAGCGGGTCTAGAAACTTCAAAAGATATTCCCGATGAAAGGACTGATCACCCAGGAATCGTGGAATTATTAAAACCCCCTAAGGAATCATTCTGCTTACAAACAATTTCACCACCAGAATTTCAACGCTTAATAACGAAAAACAATTATGATTATACCACGAGAGATTTAATTTATTGTAAAGATTCGCGAATCGTATTTATAAAACAGGATCCTCGAACAGCATTAGACCTAGGTACTATGTTGCGAGACCTGAAGAAAGTGTATGATATGTATAAAATTCCGGAATTCATCATTATTAAAAATACAAAATGTGCACAAATAATTAAAGAAATGTTAAAATCTCCCAAGAAAATTAAAGATATAGGTATAAAACTATCTGTAGTGAAAGGTGTTGAGAATATTGTTAGCAAAATTATTAATGAATGATTACCACATTTTACCAACAGGAGGACACGCAGGAATGAACCGAATGTACAATAATATAAGGAAAAGGTACGTTTGGGGAGGTATGCGAAATGACATAGAGAAATTTGTAAAGAGGTGCGACGACTGTCAACGATACAAACATTCCATATCAAATAGAGAACCCATGAAAATCACAACCACAGCTTCCACTAGTTTTCAGAGAATATACATAGACTTAGTTGGACCTTTACCAGAAGACGCAGAAAACAACAAATACATTCTAACCATTCAATGTGAACTAACAAAGTTTATTGAAGCCTATCCTTTACCAAATAAAGAAGCTGATACTGTAGCCAAAGCTTTTGTAAATAATTTTATTTTACGATATGGTATACCATCAGAAATAGTATCGGACAAAGGATCAGAATTTATAGCTTTAGTTTTTCATGAGACATGTAAGTTACTTCAAATAAATGAATTGCTCTCCACAGCCTATCACCACGAAACATTAGGATCATTAGAGAACTCACACAAGCATCTAGGGGCATATTTAAGGATCCAAGTAGCAAAACATGCAAATTCTTGGAGCACGTGGGTTCCCTTTTGGTGTTTCACATTCAATAGCACAATACATGAATCAGGGTATTCACCACATGAACTTGTGTTTGGAAAATTGTCACAATTACCAACCAATTTAGCCCAACATATTGAACCAATATACAATTTTGACGATTATGCTTCAGAACTAAAATATAGATTACAAAAAGCTCGGAGTGATGCAAAGACGAGTCTTATTGCAACAAAATTTAAAAGAAAAACAAATTATGATTTACATGAAAAGTTCGTACAGTATAAAAAAGGTGATAAAATTTTATTGAAAAATAATAATCCTTCAGATAAACTTCAAGCACTATTTAAAGGCCCTTTTGAGGTAATTGAAGATAAGTCTCCGAACATTGTAATAAAAGTAGGACACAATCTACAAGATGTCCATAAAAACCGAGTTAAACTCTATCATGAACATAGAAAAATTCGATTCATAATTTATTGTATCCCGTAATATTTATTATTAATTTGTAATTTCATTATTTTATTTTTTTTATGTTATTTTACCTCATTTCATACTCATTATTATTTTGTGTTTATTTGAATATTATTTTATTATATTATTATAGGTATTATCAGAAAAGAAAAATCGTATGTTTTGAGCTCAACATATAATTTTTTTCCCCAACCGAGGGAGATGTAGTGATGTAGTGATGAGATAATTAAATATATTTTACCTTATGTATGTATCACCCTGTAGAGTACATTTTAAGTAAGTAGGTAAGTTAATATTGCTGTGTATTAGTAATAATTGTTTTGCTGAATGTAAGGATTGGAATGTAAATGACCCGGTAATTAGGTCGAACACCGATCTTTGTACTCAGTAACAAGAATCTAAAAGTAATATAGAATGTTAACTCTTAGCGAGTAGATGTTCTTTTCAAGTACCCATCCAACCGAACCTGGGTGCCATAAGGGCACATCACAATATAACGTGAATTTTAAGACATCCTGGTTTTTGGAATATAAGTGGTTATGTAGCAGTAGTGTTTTTCAAAAACTGTTTTGTTGGCCTTGCTTATTGTTTTCCCATAAACATTCCATTTGGAATAAACAGGGATTTGTTGATTTTATGAACATTAATCGGGCTTTCCATAAACATGAAGATTCGGAGGAACACATAAAATGTATAGTACTGTTTAGAAATTTTGAAAAAAAATCAGAATACCATAGGCGACGCTTTAAAAGAAAATGCCATGCTTTATAAAATACAATTTAACGAAAATGTGCGCTTAAACAGACTTTGCTTGGAAAAAGCTATTAAAGTAGTTTTGTATCTCGGTAAACAAGAACTAGCATTTCGTGGCCATAATGATGTTAGATACCTACCTAACAATTACTTTACATTGTATAAAGGAGAACAGCCCTTTTTGTAAATCAACTGCAGGCTGACATTTATTACCCCAAGTCACTTGTTCCCTTTTTTCAAGAATAATAACCTTCCCTTAATTTTCCTTCTTTGACAATGGATAACAATCTTTCCTTAAACTTAACACGATTTCAGACCACCAGCGATTTGTGAAAACCTTGTAACAAAGGACATTTCTAACTTTCTAAACCCTTACATAAATTCAGACAAGTACCAACGTCACCATAACTCTTAAAACTCAAAAAACAAAGTGAAACCCTTCTTTAATTTTATAAAAAGACCAAGCGACAGTTATTGCAAGAGCCATTTATTTATTACTAGAAACTTTCTTATCTCGCTGTCTACATTCGTACCCTTCTCGACGGGACATCATAAAATACCTTAACGAAGTGCCTCTCGAGCGCACCCTCGACTTAGTTTATGACTCGTCCCTGGTTGGTCCAAAGACTCCGTCATCCCTACTTTCACCTTCCACCTAACCAATAAGCGACTATGTATCACTATGTATTTTTCTATGTATCATTATGTAAGTACCGACTAACATTGTATTCACCCCCACACAAGGTATGTAACAAAAATTCGATATAAGCGCTAGGAACAAGCATCTCACAGACTTTTAACTCAGACACTTAGTCTACTTACACTTACACTCAGACTTCGACTTATTTGCTTACCCGGGTAAGCATACTTGTATTAGTTAATCATTAATAAATTAAAGTACTTAACTTCGTGTGACTCATTAAACACGCCCTACAACACCTTGATCGCCGTGCCAATCCTGCCGTGTCGGAAAATACGTACAAAATACTTCCTGGTGTCAGAACCTGCTCATCCTGGTACACAACAATGAGGGTAGTGATTCAGTAAATCGAGGAAATTTTAAAGAGTTGTTAACATTACTTTCAGAAGACAGTTCTCCTGAAATAAAGAATCATTATGTGAAAATCAAAAATATTTTCAGTGGGGATTCCAAAACTATTCAAAATGAACAAATTGACTGTGTTTCCAGTTACATAAGTGATCATGTTAAAAATGAAATCAATGAAAGTGTTTTTTTTTCAATTCAAGTTGACGACACTACGGATATATCCCAGACATCTCAATGTTCCGTGATAATACGATTTGTAGATTCACAAGGTATACTAGTAGAACGATTTTTAGGATTTCAAGATGTGAGTGACGGTACTACAGCCAGTAATCTATTCACAATGCTGGATGGGATTTTAGAACCATTCGACTATCCCATCCAGCAATCAAAATAAGCTGGTAGGACAGTGTTATGAAGGAGCAAGCGTCATGTCTGGGCATCGAAATGGCGTTCAGAAACAAGTTAAAGAAAAGGCGCCTCAAGCAGTATTTGTACACTGTCTAGCGCATCGGCTTAATCTTGTATTACAGCAGGCTTAATCTTGTATTACAGCAGGCTTAATCTTGTATTACAGCAAAATTTTAAAAAAATATCTAAATGTCGAATTTTTTTTAAAGTCTTAATAGAATACCTCCATTTTTCCATGACTCCGCAAAACGATCACATGCCCCTGCTTCTGCATCTGCAAGGCGTATTCCAACCACAACAGAGACTCGATGGTCTTCCAATTCAAAGTTGCTAAGTGTGATTATTCAAGACTGGGGAAAATTAAAACATGTTTTCGTAAATATAAAAAATTCAGCAGAATCAGACACCAATTCAATGCAACTCGCCAAAGGTTATTTAAAAGACATGAACGATTTTGATTTTCTCCAAAAAAAAATCTCTTGACATCAGTTTCTGTAAGGTACACCGGGGCAAGTGGAACCCACCTCTACAAAATCTGTTCTGATCTATTTATCTGAGCGCCACCTATTGGAATCGACAGCCTCCACCCGCTTCAACGTCGCTAAATAGTGCAGCACCACTTCGACACTCCACTAAGATTAATTGCCGCCGCCACGTTCCCGTGCAATTTTAATCTGTTACATCGAGTTTATACCCGTCGTGCAATATTATTTATATTTTGAGTTTTTCAAAAGTGCTGTTAGTTTATCTGGGTAAGTGATGTCCTATTGCACTGTTTTATAATGTCTACTATCGCTACAAAAGAAATAATAGTCAGAAACGGAAAAGTTTGTTTGGGTTACACTTGCCCCGCAAATAATACGCCTCGAGGTAAGTGGAACCTAGCATGGGTTCCACTTGCCCCTTTGCCTCGTTATTATTTCATTATTTGGCCATAAAACTGCAACTCTTACTTGCAGACGTCAATCCAACATGGTCCGAAACTATAAGCGCAAGACCTTACCACCATCCTATACAGAAGACGATTTGAAAAATGCAGTAGATTCCGTAAGATCGGGAACTTTAGGATTGTATAGGGCTGCAAAAGTTTATAAAGTTCCTGAAGCTACTCTATTTAAACGCGTAAAGGGACAGAGAGGTTTAAAAAGTCGTACATTGGGTAGACCACCAGCCCTTCCTCATGAAATTGAGGAAAAAATTGCAAACTCTTTGGTAACTTTAGAAAAATGGGGCTTTGGTTTATCGAAAAAGGAAGTCCTTGAGATAATAGGAGCTTATGTAAAAGAAAACAATTTAAAGACACCCTTCAAAAATGGAATTCCTGGAAATGATTATTTTATAAGGTTTAAGAAAGAATTTCATCTAAGTCAAAAAAAGCCCCAAAGTGTTGAAGTGGCACGAAAACGAAGCATGGACCCCTTTATAATATCAGATTACTTTGAACTTCTAAAAAACGAGCTGAAAAATATTCCCCCCGCTCAAATACATAATGTTGATGAAACCAGCTTCTGCCTCGATCCTTCTAGGGTGAAAGTAGTGGGTAAAATGGGCACAGCTGCACATCGGGCAACTAGTGGCCCTGGAAGAGAAAATATAACTGTTCTGATGGGTGCAAATGCTGCTGGGGAAAAATTACCGCCACAGATTGTTTTTAAGGGTAAAAACCTCTGGGATTCTTGGATACCTGCACAAGAAGATGAATTTCCGGGAATGATCTATTCGGCAACTGCAAACGGATGGATGGAGGCAGCCATGTTCCAGCAGTATTTCATCAACATTTTTCTGAAACATATTGGCCCAGAACGTCCTGTACTACTTATTTACGATGGCCACAGTTCCCACGTTGGCCTTTCACTTGTAGAGGCAGCAAAAGAAAATTTGTGTTATACGGTTACTGGTACCGTCCTGGTGAGGTTTCATGGAGGTTCTGACTCGCGAAGAGTCCTTCGATACTGCTCGAATAACCTGTTTGCCGTTTATCTATGGGCCTCCGTCTAACAACACAACTCTTTACACTGCTTTAAAGAATGCTCTCGCATTAATCAGCAGACCGTCTTTGTGACATTCGACCAACTACTATATTTAAAAGCACGTGTTATTGTTGCCGGCTTGCAAAATGATCGCCAATGAAGAACGTTGTTGTTAGCTTAGGTGGATTCCATCTCCTCATGTCTTATCTGGGGGCGATAGGTCATGTTATGAGCGGAAGTGGCTTGGAAGATCTGTGGTCTGTTGCTTACGCTCCAGAATCAGTGAAAAAGATGATGAAAGGTCATTCCTTCGCTCGATCCGTCAGAGCTCACATTTTGACATTCACCGCATTGGGCGAAATCATTTGTAATGGCATGGCAGCATGTTTCTTTATCGTTGCAAACCTTCTCCAAAATTGGTCTGAGAAAGACCAACGACCATTGCGCGGTGACTTTCAGAACGACACCTTTCAAAGAATGGCTGATGACTTTGATGCTAAACTCACTCGTCTCGAAAGCGTTAGTCCAACCGCCAAGTTGTCGGTCCTTTATATGAGATGCGTCATCGTTTTCCTGCTCCATCTCAGGGACGGAACAGTGCCAAAGACGGCCTTGACGAAATTTGATAACAAACTTAAGGCTCTCGCCAAGCGCTGGTTAAATTTACCGCAACGTGCAAGCGTCGAACCCCTGTATCTCAGCTACCAAATGGGGGGGATCAACCTACTACCTCTCAATGTCCTGGCGGATATTGAACAACTCGTCCATGGACTACGCCTGCTCCATTCTCGGAGCGCCGCTTGAGGCGTACAGCGACAAATTAGAGATGGCAGACTACCTCAATGGCAGTATGGAGGGAGACTTCAGGATAGGGTCGGCAGACTACACCAGCACCTGGACGAGGTACACATAGTAAACCACTGCAAGCCGCACATGCAGGCTATTACCAGGCGACACAACGCCATCGTGGATCGCCTGGTGAAAGCTATTGGGCCTCGAGCGGACACCGAGATCCGACTCAATCAGACAGTGCCTGGTTGTGGCGGCCAACTGAGGCCCGACATAGTGCTAGTCAGCAACAATAAGAAGTCCGCTACCATCATCGACGTGGCTGTGGCCTTTGAAAATACATACAGCGCCTTTGAAATTGTCAGGAGAGAGAAAACGACAAGTTACGAAGAAATCGCCCGATCGTTTAGGGAACGAGGATATGATGTTACATTAGACGCCTTCGTCTTGGGGTCCCTGGGGGGCTGGGACCCCGCCAACGAACGGGTGATCACTCACCTTAGGCTTAGCAGGAAATATTGCAACTTAATGCGCCGGTTGATGTGATTGTGCTATTAAGAACATTAAAGTAAAAGAACACTAAAAGAAGTGTAAGCTGACACCGAGAGGTCCGAGAGCGTAACCCGACATCGAGGTAGTCGAGGTGCAAACGGACGTATTACCCCAGAACGCGGATTAGAAGAAGACTGGTGTTTACGTTAACAACATTATTTCGGCCAGGGTTCATGAAAAAAGGGAGACGAAGAGTAGTATTATATTGACTCTGACTTCGTCGAGTTGTATTTAAACGTATTAGTATAATTATATTATATTTTAATTGAGCGTTCGAGTATCAATCCATTGTTACTACGTGGCCATTCTAACTAACAGAAAATTTTTGGGAAGTCACTAATCTAGTGAATTACCTATACTTGGTAAGTAAAAAAAAATGTCATTCAGGCTTCTTTCGATATTTCTTATTTGACTTTAAACAGTCACTTTTATTTTATTAAAATTTAATAGATATATTGTTTAATTCAATATATATTTACAGACTATAGTTGCAAGATAATAAAAATTATGCCAAAGCAGTACACTCGAAAATTTCGTCAGGTGGGGTAAGGATCCTAACTTCAAAGATTGGTTGGTAGCCATCGAAAGTACAGCAGGTACCCAAGCAAAATATAAAGTTCTGCTCGAAAATTCTCACCAGTCGGTATGCAGATCTGAAGAGCCACGCCGATTCAAAAAAGCACAAGGCTAATGCTGTCAGTTTCTTGGGGAAACCTTTGCAAGGTAAGGTTAAAAAAAATTCCTTCGCCAAAGAACATACTTTGGACCATGCCAAATTAACTGAAGGAAGGTTAGCACTATTTGTAGCACAACACACATCTATTAATATTGTAGATCATTTAACTGACTTATGCAAAAATTGCTTTAAGAAATGTGATTCCGCAACATATTTGCAAATGCATCGAACAAAATGCAGTAATGTTATCAAAAATGTATGGGCACCACATTTTATGAGGGAACTGTGTGACGATGTGCAGCATGTGTAGCATTTTATTAGATGAATCTACCGATATAACGACCGATAAATACTTAGGATGTACTGTCATATATTTTAGTTTACAGAAAAAAAAAATATTTTTTTTTTTTATTTAGTTGAGCTTGAAAACGCAAACGCCGACGCAATTGCTTATGCCTTACTCGCGATACTACGAAAATATAATTTAAAAATTTCAAATTTAAAAGGTATTGGAACAGACAATGCATCAGTAATGGTGGGAATTAATAATGGCGTTTACAGTAAATTAAAGTTGCACGCCCCCAATTTAATTTTAATGAGATGCGTATCGCAAGCTCGCTCGCTATTTTTGATAAGAGAAACGTATAATTGGTTCTCACATACAAGCTTAAGACAATCTGCCTATAAGCAATTATTCAATTTAATAAATGAAGGACAAGATCCCTTTAAAATCACTTCGGTTTGTGCAACTCGATGGCTGTCTATCGAATCAGCGGTTAATAGAATTCATAATCAATGGCTTGAACTTAAAACTCATTTTGGGATTGTTAGAGACACAGAAAAATGTTATACCGCCCAAATTTTATTTGAAATGTACAACGAAGATGTGAATTACGCGTACGTTTCATTTCTCAAACCAATTTTAGGTGATATTCAGAGGGTTAATTAAGGCATTTGAAGCAAAAAAACCTGATTCAGCAAAATTGTTAGAAGATCTTACTAAATTGTTGGATAGCCTAATTCAAAAGATTACAACCCCAAATTCAAAAGTCAAATTATTTAATGATAATATTGAATCGTTTGTAGTACCCAATAGCTATCTCGAATACTTATTTGAAATTAAAATTAATGAAATGAAGCAGTCTGGATTTAAGGATGATGTCATTTTGCGCAATCGTTGCATTCAATTTTTGGTTAAATTAATAAAGGAAATTACACAAAGATTACCTGCTAATGTGGAGGTCTTAAAACAAATTTCGGTATTTTCTGTAAATTATACTCTACGAGTAGTCAAGCCCGATTTATGTACAATTTTAGAGCATTTCAGTTACAATCCTGACTTTATTGAAAAAATTCACAATCAATGGACAAATATTACTCTAACAGAATGGCAAAATACCACAAGTACAGAAGATTTTTGGTCTGAAGTTCTTTCCCTTAAAGACAGCAATGGAGAAAATCCTTATCAAGAACTAGCTTTATTAGCGTTATTTCGCGGTTTTTCAGTGGTAAAGGCATCTAATTTTAAGAAAAATATGGAGGGAATTACAAGCATTGCTATTCAACGTGATGGACAAAAATCCGCAATTATTGACGCCAACAGAAAACGCCTTCGTCCTATAGTTAAACAATTATTTTTTGGGCGAATAATAGTTTACCCCTACGGGGCCATAGAGATGATGGTGAATTATTAGAGACCACAGACATAAGAAACACAGAGAGTTTTAGTCAAGGTGTGTATAGAAATCTATTGGCCTTTCGTATGGATGCTGAAAATCTCAGACACCATTTAAATACGGCCAAAAAAAATGCTACCATCATAAGCAAAACAATACAAAATGGAATTACTGAAGCATTAGGAGCAGTTATAAGAGTGCAAATTGTACAGGATATTAAAAAATCTAAGTATTTTTCAATTCTTTGTGACGAAAGGACAGATATGAGTACCAAAGAGCAGATGACATTTTGTATCAGATATTTAGATACAGAAAATTACGTTGTTAAGGAAGAATTTTTAGGTTTCATCGAAGTAAAATCTACTGTTGGACAGGATATTAAAACAACAATGTACAAAAAACTTAGGGATTTAGATCTATCTATTACGAACCTTCGGGGGCAAGGATATGACGGAGGTAGCAATATGTCCGGAAAAATTAATGGCGTCCAAGCACTCATAAGAGAGGGTCAAAACTTGGCCCTATACACCCACTGTTTAAATTTGCGTTTCAAAAAGCTGCGAAATTCCATCAATAAGGAATATGATGGGAGTACTTGCATCTGTGTCCAATTTTATTTCAGCATCTGGTGAACGAGTCCAGTCAATATTTAACGCGGCAAATGAATTAGCCAGCGAGGTTGGGGCAACTATATGCCTCGAGTATGTGGTCGTCAAACTCTACGGACCAATTTCAGTGCGACAAGTCCAGAAGAATATTTTAGAACTGCTGTTTTTTATCCCTTCGTGGACCACATTATTAGTCAACTGGGAAGTCGGTTTGATGGCATAAGAGGCCTGTAATTACCTTAGAGGGACTTATTCCGGCTCATTTTACTAAACACGAAGACGCCAAAATAGTGGAAGCTGCACAGGTTTATGAAGATAACATGCCGGGAACCATTCTAGAACTTCGTTCCGAATTAACAATATGGAAACAAAAATGGCAGAAATGTGATCATTTACCAAAAACTGCTATTGAGGCATTACAGGAATGCAAAGAAGTTTTTTTTCCGAAATTTGAGGACGTTGCTTCATATTTTTGCCATTTTGCAAGTTACCACGGCAACTGCGGAAAGAAGTTTTTCTGTGTTAAGGAGGTTGATGACTTACCTGAGAAGTAGTATGGGCGAGGAAAGGCTAAATAATCTAGCTCTTGCCCAAAGAAACAAATCACGAAAAATTGATGTTGATATGGTAATTAACATGTTTTCTAAAATGAAGCTAGACGCCTAGAAGTGGAAAATTGGAGTGACTAATGAGGTTGAAGTTATCGGGGTGTGGAGCTGGAGCTAGACCAAGTTCTCAAGTTCTCCCCAAAGTGAAAATAAAACGCAGTTGATTTGTCTTGTTTTTTAATCGTTCCGACGTTTCGCTTGTGCTCACAAGCATAATCATGGAACCTGTACGAGTACAAAGGAATGACGGGAAAGTATGAGTGATATAACAATAGTTAACACTTCCATTTGTAGGATGATGATCGATGAAACATAACAGGTTGATGGAGAGCGACTAACAGTAGACACTATGTGATTTACTTGCAGCGTATACGGATAGGTAGTGTAACCATGTCAAAAGTAAAAGTAAAAACTATGGGGCCATTATTGATGACATAATCAAAAATAGAAACCCCTTACATTACGTTATTGTTCGATCAATTCTCTATCGCGTATCGATGTTAAGTGAATGTGAAGGTAAGACACATTCACGGTCATCTCCAAATTGTTTTTTTTTTCAGGTTTCTCTATCTTTACTTATTTTACATTCCCGCTTTATATAAGTAATAACGTAATGTAATGCGTTATCATAATTATGGATATTGATAATTGCATGTTTCCTTTTAATTTCAACTGGTAGCTTGATAAAAGACGAGCCGTTGTTACCCATTTCGTATCTGTTTATCATAATTTCGAGGAAAATAATACGGTGGAGTGCCCATCCAGAAAGTCCTTCTTGAAATTCAGACATTTTGCAAATTTTGTCATGTACAATTCCAATAAACCAACTTTGCAAATCCGTCGTTTTGTCATTCATCTCATTCTTTGTATTGAAATATTTATATTCCATAATATCCCCATCATTAGATGGTTTAGTAAATTCCCCACAAAGATTTGTATTTACCTTAATTAACTTGATTTTTTTTTAATTGGTTTAATTTTGTTACGAAATAAAATTTCAGAATCGGTCAAAAATTGGACTAAGCACTTGTGAGATAAATGAATTGTGACACTTGACCTAATCCTACTGTTGAAACATGACTTTACATCCTCCAATTTAACCCTGTTTTAATTTTAAATCCAATCCTGCACCATGAATTTTACGTAAATAAGATTTTTCAAAACTTTTCAAATGCCCAATCATTGTCTGTAATTTTCGTGTCGTGGCAATAGATAATCCCTCTTTTTCACGTAACGCATTATTACACAACCTAATATGTCTTTGGATTGGTTTAATCCACACGTTCCATTCTCCATTTTCATATATTTTCAATTTGTTAATAAGTTCAGTGCACTTCCGAATAACTATTTTTAAATTCATCTCTCTCAAACTCACTCACCTTTATGTCAGTAGCTATCTAAAATATTATATTTCGACGATCTCGAATTGCACCATGGGGTTTCCTTTTCCAACGTCTTTTTTGCCAGTAAAGGTAATACTGCAGGTGCCTTTACTGAAATCTGCAACAATCGGCTTAAACTTCGACGTTACCCGCTACGGTAGAAATATTTCCACTTGGTCGAGTTCTATCACGATGCTTTTTCCAAACTTCGTCTCCACCACTTTTGCCGATATTATTTTATGCGGTTTCCCAACTTATGAATCTTGAAGTTTTCCGGTCGGCTTCAGAATCCCCTGTGCAATTTCATTTAACTTCCAAATCCATCTGGAAAAAAGAGGAAAAAAGAAAAAGAATGAAAAGTCCCTTAAAATCAACCCTTAGATATATCCCTTAAATCAACCCTTAAGTTCTTCCCTTACATTCATCCCTTAAATTCCTCCCTTAAATTCCTCCCTTAAAATCACCCCCTGAATTCCATCCTTAAATATTTAAACCTCCATTTGCCATCTGTTAATTGTTTATCTCTTAAACTCTCATCTTTAATTTTTTCATCCCTAAATTACATATCGCTTAAACAAAAATATTCATAAGTGAAGTATTCTAAAATAGAATTCTCGTTAACGAAACGAAACTGAATGTATGAAAAGAAATAATAAACCATATTTTAATGAATAAACAGCAATAGTGGGTTATAATTCAGATCTTCAAAATTAAATCTAAAAATCAACAAAAAATAATTAATCTCTTACCTTTGTTGATGCACACTCAAGGTAGACTATCTTTTTCCACGAAACACCGCTCCTTTTATACAAAATTTCCTCCTTTCAAAATGCATTCAGACCATATTATGCAGTTTCACATTTTAATTTTAAAAAATATGAACCGCACTGGTAATCGTAAGGATTAATTAATAGTGAAAGGCGCGCATTCTAAGCGAGTTGTTTACGCTATTGAAATTATGTGTTATGTATGATTATTAATGTTCACTACTTACAATTTTTATGGGAAAACTGAAGGGGAAAAATTGCACATTTTACTACCAGCGTACGTATTTTCAAAAAATTATACAATATAAATAACCCGGAAATGTTTTATTCGGTGTCTGCGTGTATTTTCACAGATCTACAGCGATGGTAAGTATAGATTAATATCTGATCTTTCCTAATTCTTTATTCTAATTGTACATTTACAATAACCTTATTTTTTATCAATAATATTCATTTGCAGTACCTTTAATTAAAAAAACTTTCCTTTTTTAAGTATGTCTCATCGCCATAACCAATCATTTTTATACATTTTTTCTCTTCAAAGGGTCTGGCTACTTTTTATTGAACAAGTAATCATCGCAAATTATGCTCATACAAGTATGCACTTTTTGTTTGAAAGTGATTTGTTCGTCCGAAGATATATTTCAACGCAGGCTCGTGGTTATAGACCACCCCAATTGGTGCATCGAGTGCGACCATTTACCGTCAGATATACGGGGCGAACCACTGGTGGTGAGAATAATGTACTGTCCAGAAAACGACGACATAAGTGTTTTCCAAGTGCAACCAAAATTTACTGCTATGAATCTATGACTATAAACTCTGCAGATACAGATATTATTCCTGATTCAGGTTGTACTAAGTGTAATAATAATTTTTGTTTTTGCTTTGTAGATTATGTGGAAAAGTAATAAAATAAAACACAGTATGTACTAGTAAATAAAATTTGCTTTCTGTACATTTTCGAAATCTGCAAGTATTTTATGTCCCGGGTTCGAATCCCAGATGAAGCCGTTACATTTTATGCGCAGTTGTGAAAAATTCTCCATTTATTCGAGAGAATGCCGAAGGCACATTCCACTACACGTCGTGATCTGCTGAGGCGGTAGTTGAAGATTCTGCGTTGAATATTGAGATTACTTCTCGGATATGGTTTCATGTTATTGAGTGGAAACGCTCATCGCCAAGAAACAAAAAAGGTAGAGGTGTGTCATTGGTATTCGGCAGAGGTTTTGCTTCAGGTTGTGGAGGTAATGGCATCTCGGGAAATCGTTCTTTATATAATTGTATTCTGAGGCGTGCTTTAAGAAAAATCTTTTTGAAATTATGAATTAAATTTTTAACATCTGGTATTTTATTTCTCACTTCTTCGGCCACTCTATTTAATCCGTGGGCTAAACATGTGGTGTGAATTAATTTTGGAAAGAAGGCAGTAAAATTATTTGCTGCTTTACACATATATGGGGCCACATCACGATTATTTTTTTCAATCGGAACCTGGTGCAGGAAGAAAAAAAAATGAGGTAAGCTCTCGTGCATAAATCTCTTGATAGTATTATTATTTGTCTTTTTGAATTCCTTGGAACTTATTAAATATGGTTTACTACATGTCAGAATTTAAAGAGCCAATTAATAAATTTGCAACGGATCTACCGGTTGCGTCAACTTGAAAATACATTAAATTGTTACCTACAGTTTTGCGAATTTCAGTTTTAGTTTGCTGGAACAGTTTATCGAGATAGTTTTCCTTAACGTGCTTTCGTATGGAATTGACCGCTTCATGTACTTTCCTAGAAAGGACCGAAAAGTGGGATTATCTAGTTTTTTAATGGTATATCTGCGCCAATAAATGTTTCACACATTTCAAAATGTGGCAATGTACAGAATTCCCGATCATTACAGGTATGTTATGCACAGGTCATAGGCTCAGTCGTAAGGGCCCTTCTTAACGCGGGGATTATCCGTCCGTAATCTAAAGGCAGGTAGAAGCCGTATTTTCACGTCTATTTTATCGACACATGTTTCAGTTTCAGTAATTTTCGATTCGCACTAAATATGCCGATGAAACCCGAAATATGCAAAATATGCAAAATTGCATATTTTGCATAAAATCCGGGCCTTAGTAATAACCTAGTAATTTCTCCAACTAACTCATCCACTTGTGGATTCGTGGACGACGACGACGACGGTTCTTCTACCCCTCTTCCTCCCTCTCGTATCTTGGCATTCATCTATTTAATAAAAGTAATGGTATCAATTTTGATTCTTTGATCATCGGACGTAACACGCGCTGATTTACGTCGTCTTTGTAGACTCCGTATTTTATTATTATTGGCTTTTAAAAGTTTCTCCTGATCACTTACACTATTTATATTATTAAAAAATGTAGTAATTTTAGTGACGATCTCGTCTTCCATTATTTGATCCGATTTTTTTTTGTGATGACCTAAAGAGAGAAATATGTAGCAAAAAAACAAAAAATGCAAAAAATATACTTACATTGAAGGGTACTAGGCGTAGGGAACTTTTTCAAAGGTGTACCAATTGGCTGGTTGACTCTTGTCGGTGACGCTCTTACCGTTGAAAATCAGATAGTATCCCTCGTTGGTCAGCATCTCTTCCATCACTTGGGGGATGAAGTAGTCATTTAGGCGTTTCTGCAAGAATAGGACGTGTGATTCTAATTCTATTCTCATACACTCACTAAATTTTGATTTCACTTTTTTTTAAACCGAATATTTTGTGCTTCACCCCTTCACCGAGATCTTCTGCAGCAATCTTCGGTTTGTAATCACAATTAGCCGTTGCGTTTAACGCGTCCATGATGATGATGATAGACTATATGATGCTACGACGTAAACTACCACTGCTTTATAGGGGTAGGAACTTATGGTCTTGGAGCTGGTGCGTGACAATAAATACACAAATTCGGAAAAAATACCATATACAAATTACAGCTGCACGAGCAACACTGAGCATTTATGGTTCTACAGTATTCATCATAATCCATCCTAAAATGGGACACTTGTAAATAGTACTCATCGACGTCATCTCGTCGCTCCATGTGATTGTACCACTAACAAAAATGGCAGTACCGTTCCTCATTGTTTGTCACATAGGTCTCCACAATACACACCCTCCACCTCGAAACCAAGGGAGCAGAGGGCAAAAAGGTGACTTTCGCGCGGGTAAAACTCGTCTTGGGGTAACGATCAAGGTTAAAAAAAAAGCGCGTGTAAAACATCCGCGACTTTGTAGTGACCTTTTTTCGACATTGAAAACCCATAGGCGTCGAACATCCCTATATAAGGGGAGGAATGTGTGAAAAAGTAGCGAGTAGGAGATGATGATGTCGTTAACAATAATAATAATATTACTGTGGTGTTATTCACCGATCTTTGCGATAGATTCTCCCGAAAAATATTTAAAAGATTACGGGTATTTGATAGGTAATGGAGAAAAAGAAGAAGACAATTTCGCAGAAGTTTTAATGCTATTTCAAGAACGTTTTCAATTGCCGACAGATGGAAAGTTGAACCCCGAAACTGATGAATTAATCGGAACACCGAGATGTGGTATCTCGGATATGATCGATGAGTTCTCTGTGTATCAAACGAAATGGCCGACAGGTAGCATATTAAAATGGTATTTACGTGCCCCATCACAACAATTTCAATATAAATACAGAATTATTGCTCGGAAAGCGTTCAACGCGTGGGAGAGAGTGACGAATTTAAAATTCTTATATGTGAGTAATTTGAGAGAGACGAATATTTCTATCACGTTCAAAGCGGAAAATCATTCGATGGATAAAATGGATCAGGAATTGTGTCCGCTTCGTTTAAGAGAAGACGTATATGCACACGCATATACGGGAGACGCTAAACCGGGAGAAGACGGACCTTCAGAGATTCACGTAAACGCCGCTATTAATTGGAGTCTGGATACTACTAGCAACATGTTTTTGTTTGGGGAGAGAAAACTAAATGCGGCCTTGAATACGTATAGAGGTAAAACCTATTTATTCTTCGAATGAGACTTTTATCTTGAACTCGACAAATGTTATTTTATCCCTACCAGCTTCGGTTCTATTTCTAAAGATTTTCGTGGGATACCCTCGAAGATAGATTCAGCGTTTCGATACACGAACGGGTTATTGTATTTTATTCAGAAAGATCGTTTCTTTGAATATAATGAATTCACCAATTCCTTGGTGCGTTTGGGAAAATTCGCCTTAGACGAGTTATTTAATATTAATTGTCCGAACTTGAGCTTGTACCACCAACTTAAAACCTTACTCACTAAAATTCTCTCATTAGAACATATCAGCAAGACGTGAGATGTCGTCGTCGTCAACAGGAGGCATATACATTTTAAAAGATGTATTGAAAATAACTTTTGGTGGATGTGATGGTTGTGGTGGTGCGATTATTACAGTTTTCGGCTTGGACGAAGGAGACTATAGAGTTTTTGCCGAGAGGATTCGACGACTTTTTAGAATTTTGTGAAGAAATTCGCGAGGGACGAATACCAAATAATTGCTACATTAATAAGAGGTGTGATGGTGACGTATGGATGGAATTTCGGAACACTAACAGCAGTAGCAGCAGCAACGGTCATCTCGTCATCGGGCAGAGACTTAAGGAAATAATCTTATTAAAAGATGAAATAACTCATCTCGATACCTTATTTACGTAATAATAATTGTATGTTGTTGTTGAAGAAATAAAACTCTCTCTCTCTCTCTCTCTCTCTCTCTCTTCTTTATTTCAAACATCGGAAATCAGTTAACAATTTATTTCTATTATAATACATACAATCCCTAATACAATAACTTTCTATTGAACCCGATGAGATGTCACAAAAAGCGAAAATTATCTCATCGATTATAGTAGGGGGCCGGGAATGGGGTGTCGTTGTAACTTCGATATGATTTTTATGAAATTTCGATAATATGTAGGGAAATCTAAATTATGTAAATATTCATTTTTTTTTCTGATAAATCTCTCATTCACAACACAAATTTCTCGAACATTATTCGAGGTTAAATATAATTCCGTGGAATCTTTAGAAATGGAAATCAATTTGGTTGTCGTCGTCGTCGACGACGACGCCACATCCGAGATTACTATGGTATCAGCACATATGAATCTCAAATGAGATATTTCGTTCTCCAAATATCTCTCATTTAAGATCCAACCCAGATATTCGATGAATCTTTCCCATTCGATACGACTGAAATTCATGAATAAAGAAGATTCCTCGTTAATTTTTATTCTGATATTAATATCGAAATGTCTCGAAGCTAATAATCCCACATCCATAGTGAATCCACCTTCGACACAAGAAAAATTCGAATTCAAACAAAACTTCTCTGATGCGGACGTTCAACCTGTAGGGTTCCTCTGACGGGGGGACGGGGGGGCGGGGGGCCAGGGACGGTACACATGGGTCCATTGGAGAGCGATGTGAGCCCGGGGGGTGCAAACGTGCTATCTGCAGCAGCAGCTACCTCCATCAAAAGTTTATCCAAATCCGTGTGGAGCGAGGGTGTTAACGGTGGTGATGGTGGCGGCGGCGGAGGTGGTGGTGGTGGTGGTGGTGGTGCTAGTGCTGAAAGCCTTTTCCCACCATTTGCTGGCGCAGCCGCCACAGATCAAGATCTTTTCACACGTTTCGATTTCTCGTTGTTCATCTCGATACTGGTTGTTGTTGAGGGTGGTTGATGACGATCACGGTGGTGGTGGTGGTGGTTGTGATGGTGGTGGTGGGGGAGATTACTAAAGTCTATTTTTAACACGTTGACTGCCACAATGCACTGTATAAAACAGGGTCCCCTGCGGCGCACAATTGTTTTCCCCAAATTACTGAGAAATCCTTTAAACATCCCTTAAGTTTGGCTCCAAGTACCAATATTATTTTTTTAGGTTTTTGTTAATTTTTAATTTGTGGTGACACATTGGTCTCACGCGGCATCTTTGCCATCATGAAAACCAATTTTGCCGTGCGAGACCAATGTGTCACCATGATCTTGTTGTAGCTGGTGTTTACCGTTGTTCTTACGAATTTTCCTGTTTCGACTTGATTTTATATGGAATCGACATTATTATGATTTTGCGGGTTCAAACGTGCATTAGTGGTGGAGCCAGTAAGTCGCAAGATACCTTTCGTCTCAGTGTTTGCTGTGTTTCTAAACTGAAATGTCGTATGAAGCAGAACAAAAACGCCTAGAAAGTTTATTTCAAGAACTTCTTTCTGATGAAGATGACGCTAATTTCCTTTACGGTGACACCTATTTATCAGACGACTTCTTACCGAGTCCAGACAGTTCTGAAGATTCAGATAGTGACAACAAAACAAAGAAAATGTAAGTTAATTAATTTCTTTTAATATGCTCAATAATGAGGAATAAAATAAGTGGGAGAAAATAAAAACAAATCTGAACTGAGTCAGTTTTATAAGAAGGTTTCATTGTTGTAGGAGAAAAGCTAAATACACAAAAGATCCACAAACTTCAACTTCAAGTTCTTTGGGGGAATTCCCACCTTCAACTTCAAAGGACTGGCCATCAACTTCGAAGAACATGCCTTCAACTTCAAGGGTCGTGCCGTCAACTTGAAAGGAAAGGCCAATTTCAAGGGACATGCCATCATCATCCACTGGGGGGTCCATAAGTGATACAATCGAAGAGGTTATTCGGCAGACTTCAGAAAATATTTCTAGTGCTGATGAAACCGAAATCAAGAGGAACGTGGACGAAGAAATATCTTGGGACGAGGTTAAAAATTTCCGTATTTGGTTACAGAAGAAGGGTTCCAAAGGCAACTACACGAAAACATGTTTAACAAAGAGCCCTACGACTTTTATAAATTATTTGTCAATGGCGAAATAATTAGTTTGATGGTTATTGAAACCAATAAATATGCCCAGCAATTAATCGAAAAAAACGTTCTCCCCAAATCACGTCTCACATCATGGCACGATACAAATCGTGAAGAAATCGAGAAATTCTTGGAAATAATTATGTGGATGGGCTTATGCCCATTTCCGACGGTAGAAAGCTATTGGTCAACAAATGGAATGTACATCAACTTTTTACCGAAAATTATGCTCCATAACCGTTTCCAGTTGCTGATAAGAACTATCCATTTCAATGACAATACAGTCATTTCGGAGGATAGACTTCAAAAATTGAGCCCACAGTGATAATTGTAAATATGTATATATGTAAATTTACTAGGTATAGGGTGCGGCAGAATGGACTCCCACATTTCACAAGGTCACTGACACTGACGTGGCACAGGTCGCATTTCCTCGGGAGGAGGATAAAGTCTTTAGTAGCATAGAGAAATATATAACAAGAGGATTTACTTAAATGTACACGATTCGAAGCGCCCTCCAATATAGTGAGTGAGAACTAAATATATATCTCTATCTCATTCTACGTTCTCTTTTCTCTCTCTGGCCTTCGTCGCCCACTCGTTTCCTCCATCTTTTATTTGTGCGGTCTATGATTTGTGCGTCGCTTTAGGTAAATGTTTTTTTTTTAACAATCTTGTTATGCTTACATCTAAACTATTAATTAAATTGTGCTATACCCAAATAGCACACTATGCGGATTTAATTATTTTTTTATCACAATGTGTTCATATGTTGATTTCTCGTTCATGAAGTTTGAGGTTATGGTTTAAAAAAGGCCCCAAGCAACGTTTTTGTCTGGCTGTTTTTCCCGAACGGGTAAACACGAACAACGACGGTATACACACACGAGCGTGTTAATTTTTAAGTTAATTTTAAGTAGTTCTCAATTACCCGTTCGAGAAAAATGTCTAGAAAAGAACGATGTCGGTGGGAGCCTTTTGTGAGGGCTTTAAAACACAGATTTATAGTATTTTATTTTGTTTTTTATTTTAGCTTTGTCCAGGCAGCAGTGTTTATCAGGTGAGAGAAAGTAACTTTTTTTAGCAGATATTTTCAGTATGGCGGTTGGAAAATAATTGTTGCATTCCAAACTGTGACAGTTTTAGAGGGGATTACTCTATTTCTTTATTTTCTTTCCCTAAAGACGACAGGAAAGTAGAATGGCTTGATTCCATTAAATGCCATTTTGTTAATTTTGCATATTCCAACATAACTCTGAAACGTTGTTTGATGTTTGACGAGATATGTTTATCTCATGATCTCCATTATGATTTGGGTTTACGTAAAATGGTAGGCTATGTAGATCTTGGTAACACCATCGGCAGATCTAATGAGTATGCCAATCATGCTCTGGTCTTCTCGATTTCTAGTGTACGTAAGGCATGGAAACAACCAGTGGCCTATTATTTTACCAAAGATCAGGTAAAGACGCCTCACTTGAAAGTCATCATCAAGGATATACATGATTTAGTTTACAATATCAAAAATTTCGTTTTAATAATAATGTCATTTTTCTCTTCTCTAGTTCGGAATTCAAGATGGAGAAGTTTCTCATTCCGTTAAAAAAAAAACGAAATGAATCAGAGTCGAGACCATCTGAACCTGAACCTAAAGCCTCAACAAGCTCCGTTACAATTCGTGATACGTCTGAGCCGGAACCGGGGACATCTTCATCTTGCCCGGAAGGCATCGAACGAAGGCCCTCTACTTCTTCGGATTCTCCAGACACAGGGTAAGAAGAACGTAAATCAACAAAACGCCGTACAAAATTCTACCTCCACGAGTACAACCCTTCTTGGGAAAAGGACTCAAAATTTTCGAAAATGGATTGGGCCAAATAAGGAGGGAATAAATCATTTTTCTTGCAATAAAATGAATGCCATTGTACTTCAACCTAATATAACGCTAAGTACATTTAATTTCTTTCTAGACGTAATATTATAAAACAAAACGAAATCACAATTTCCGCTTTTATTGCGGAACATGATCTGCCTATCAATGTGTCAGACCATTTGACGGAATTAGTAAAATCAATTATTTCTTCGGGAATTGAACCAAAAGAGGCTTCCCAACTATTTTGTGATAGAACGAAATGTACTGCTATTATAAGTAACGTCATTGGATGCTCCAGTTTTGAAAACCTAGTTGAAATATTGAAGTCTACAAAATTTTCATTTATTAGTTGACGAGTCTACCGATCATTCATAGGAACAAATTTAGCCTTGGTCGTTCGCTTTATTGATAATGATTTTAAAACAAAGGATGAATTCTTAGGATTGATTCCTGTTAGTGACGCTAGCACCCAAAATCTTTATAATGTTATGCTTAATTTTATTAACAAAAATCAAATCCCATATAAAACAAATTTGAATGGTTTTGGTGCTGACGGTGCGAATGCTATGATGGGAAATAAACATTCAGTAAAAACTTTATTAGAAAGATATAAATGATTTATTTGTATTTAAATGTGTGTCACTCTTTAGCGCTATGCGCTTCATATGCATGTGAAAAAATTCCCGATAACGTGGAAGAATTGGTCCGAGACCTATTTTCACACATGCAGAATAGTTTTAAAAGACAAACTGAGTTTCGGTCATTTCAGACATTTTCAAAATATACAAATTAACAAACTGCTACGCCTTCCACAAACAAGGTGGCTATCATTAAATGCAACGGTCAATAGAATTGTGGAACAGTACGACGCTCTAGTGCTTTACTTTAGGGCAGAAGTGTTTGATATTCAAACCCTACGTGCTAACGAAATCTTTAACCAGTTAACAAATCCACCCACTAAATACATGCAATTTCTCGAATACATTTTCATTTATAAAATATTCTCAGTGGTTTCAGAGCCCCTGGGTTATTGAAAAAATGTATGTGTGTATTTTCAGCAATCTGAAGCAATCAATATTTAGTAGGTAAGTGTTTTAAATTTGAATCTGTTCATTTCTAATTCTTTATTTATTTAAACAGGTAACAGACGAGGTACACAACGTCCTCGTCGTCTTATTAGCCATTAACCTTTATACATTTTTCTCTTCACAGAGCAACAAGATGTCTTCCTCCAAAGGACCGATTCTTAAATTTAGCAAGGTAAACCCTGAGGCATTCGCTCCGACCAAGGGCTCTCCCAATGCGGCAGGATTTGACCTTTGCAGCGCTTTCGACGTTACGGTCCCCGCAAGAGACAAGGCGCTTGTCGACACGGAAATCAAAATGGAGCTCCCTGTGGGAAGTTAAGGCAGGATCGCTCCCAGATCAGGGTTGGCTGTAAAGAACTTTATAAACGTGGGAGCAGGAGTAGTTGATCAGGACTACAGGGGTGTACTGAAGGTTGTACTGTTCAACCACTCCGCCGAGGACTTTGCTGGGGATCGCATAGCCCAGTTAATATGCGAAAAAAAAATTTATCCCCAGCTTGAAGAGGTCCACAGACTAACCGAAACTGAACGTGGCGAAGGTGCATTTGGCTCAACAGGTATCAAATAATTAAAAATATTTTTTTTGCTAAAACTAAAATTTTTTAGTATTGGACCGATGTACAGAAATATATTACACTGTAATTTTTAAGAGAACCTATGTTAACTATTTTGGGTCAAAACCATGCAGATCCCTGTTTTCCAAAATTACAGAATACGGAGATGTTTTAGTACATCTCTGTATGGAATGTGGAAAAAATATTATACCGGTTGATCATGTCTCAAGAACGAAAAAACAGTGGCAAAAGAAGACCAGATAATGTGCGTTAGATGTGGAAGCTGGGTATACAAAACCGAAAACAGGGAAGATTGTAAAATTTGCAAAAAAGAATCAATTGAATGTTAAAATTAAAGGTTACTGTTAATAAAAAGGAGAAAATATGTCTCATGTTTTATTTGACCTACTAAAAGTGCACACACGGTAAAGGTAGGACGCTGGGGTCGTTTGTGTTAATTGGAGTTTTAAGTACCCACAAAAAATAGATTAAACAGTAAAACATAAACATCAGTGTTGAAAATTATGCCCACGCTCAAAATGTTTGGGAATTTTTCGAAATTAAAAATCTAGGTGAATATGCAGACTTGTATCTAAAGACAGATATTCTACTTTTGGCTAACGTATTTGAAAATTTTCTAAAAAACTGTCGTGCAACCCACGGTTTGGATCCAGCATGGTATTATACTATGCCTGGATACGCTTAGGATTGTACGCTTAAGTATACGAAGTGTAAATTGGAATTGATAATGAACGTTGACAAAATTATGTTTTTCGAACAAGCTATTCGCGGAGGCATTTCTGTATGCTCTAAACGGTTTTCAGAAGCAAATAATAAATACATGTCTGAATACGATGCCTTTAAACCCTCTAAATACATAATGTATTTAGATGTCAATAACCTCTATGGTCATTCAATGGGCGAAGATTTGCCATATGGAGGATTCGAATGGGTGGAGGACGTCAATAATTTTGAAGTTCGCTCCATACCAGATGATTCCCCTGAAGGTTTTATCCTACAAGTAGGGACACGGTATCGAATTAAAAGTATCGATACTACACTCATGAGTAGTATCGATCAAAAAGTATAGTACCATGGCCCTCTCTAAGAAGGCCGTAGTAGCTCATTTGGCAACTGCGCCTTACGTCGCCGCTGCCGTGTCATGTCGGCGACGTCCTCTTGCTCTGTGAATGATTGTCGATGGCGCGAATGTCGAATGCGACAACGACGTGCGATGACAACATAATTAGTTCGTAATTAAAAATCCCATGGCAATACAGCCACATAGATCGATTTAGGGGTTAGATATTAATATAAGAAACATGAATCGTCAAAATTATATGTTAACTAGGTAGGTAGCTGGAATGTGAAACAATAAAACATGAAAATAAAATTTACGAATTTTATTTATAGGTAAAAACAAGTTAAAAGTTATAATTGGACAGTACTAAATTAATGTTAATAATTTCCGCTTCTTAGAGGATGTGCTTAATTCATTCAAACTATTGTTTTTTATTTTTGTGTAATTATTTAAAAGAATGTTAATGAATATTTTCAGCATAGCCTGTATAATATCTTTAAATGACAGACCACAAACACAGTTGTCATTATATATTTGAGAGGCATACAAATTATTACCAGGTGATATTGATATTACATCAAAACTCTTTATTATTAATTGTTTTAACAATAAGCGTTTCTTGTCAAACCTTAAAAAACTGGCCTCATATTTTTTTGATATTAAATTTTGCATAATAAAAAATGCATGTTTTCCAATTAATAGGGTAGTTTCAGACGGTATGGTTAAGCCACCTCTATTTAAATCACTAAAATACTCACTGCCTTTATAATTATTATCTAAGTAATCACAACCAATTATTAAATTTGAACATAATTCGCATAATGGAAGCTTATTTTTTATTTTGAAAGCAGTGTAACCACATACATATAATAAAGAAGTTTCATTGAAGTCATTAAAAGTAGAAACATCGTCAAAGATTCCTAAAAAAACAGTATCGTCAACATTTATATTTTGAGGTTCTATTTCAGAATTATCATTGATTTGTGATAATCCTTCAAATGAAAAAGTTACTCGACCATATCGAGCTGAATGTATTCCTAAAACACTTTTGACGCGTAATTTTTTTTCCGATTCTAAAATCTGCGTTACTGAAACATGATAATTGCCCCCCGAGAGTTGTCTGTAACGACTAAACCTGCCTTCTAAATTATCAGTTTGCATTTTACCTGGTAGTACATATGGTATTTCTAAATCAGTTAAAGAGTATTTGATAAAATTAATCATTACTGTGGTACACTGACAAATAGCATTAAAAGTGTCTGCAGTTAAAATGCCATACCCTAATTTAAGAGATTTCCAACGATTCATCCACGTTAGGAAATTTGATAAAAAACTGAGCCTCTCATCAGATACTTGTGTGAATGGATGTTCTATTATGTTTTTGTGTGCAATACCCTTTACTGGACTTTTTATATTCATTATGGTCCACCATTTTTGAATTATATTTAAGAAGTGAAATGTACCAGATTCTTCGCCATATTCAAGTTTAATCGCTGTGACGGTACTTTCATGAAATATATTCACTACTAGGCTTACTTTCTGACGTTCAAATGTAGTTGGAAAAACTGATTTATAATTTAATTTAAAAGCTGACTTCAGCAAAAGTTTTGATTCCTTTTTGTAAAGGTTACGAATATCTATGAATTTAGCAATTAAAATAACATCACTATCAAAATGGGGAAATACAAATGACTTTTCAAAATCTTTTTGATTTATCCAATTGTTTCTTACATTTTTGAATATGTGAACAGTATCATAAGTTAAAAAAGTTTTAACAGTTTTGTATAGGGGGCATATGAATTTTGAGACGGAATCTCTTGACAAACCTTCAAACATAACTCGATTAACTCTATTGTTATCAGATACAATAGCTATGATTTTTAAACCACAATTTTCTACCGCTTTACACACTGTTAGAGTCATGTCTGCTAATTCTTTACCAGTTACATTGTGAACTGGAATAAGAGAAACAATTTCTTTGAAATTACCAAAAGCTGAAGACACCATATAGGCTACTATAGTCTTAGCGGCACAAGAGATTTTATTTTCTGCGCACCCTAAAATTTCCCCGTTTTTGAAATCGTACCTCTGTTTGACATATATTTCGTCAATTTGTAATATTACAAACCTTTCTCGCTCATTTAAATTACATGCTCTTCCCTTTAAAAAATTGTCATTTTGGTCCTGTTTATTGGCAGCAATGATCAATGAACTTGTAATACTCTGGATAGTTTTAGGATGAGGTAAAGTTAAGACTAAATTTTCCCTTAACATTGCATAGCAGCCTATTGACTGGGTATATATTAAAAATGCATGTAAAATCATGTCGGTTGAATATCTCCTTTGCATTGAATCTTTAAAAATCAGATTAAATTGTTCTGTAAAAAAGTTTAATTTACACAGTGAAGTCTCTTTATCATTTGCCTTCAGTACTTCTTGCAAAATTTTCAATAGTTTATTGATATTATCTACTAATATTGATATATTTCTGACTGATTCTTGATAATTTTCATATTTGAACCTTGTCAGAATATTTTCTAGCTGAGACCATCTAGTCATCTGTTTACCATCATTTAAAGCCCATTTCAAATGTTCCTTACTTATATAACAATTTTCTTGGCATACCTGTATGCTCATATCCGCCAACACTTTAACACACACTACCACAGCTGGTATATTCCTTTCGAAATCAATCTGATAAATGTATAGTTTGTCGCTAAAGACTTTGCACTTCCACACACTCAAGTCTAGATGTTCCTTGTAATTATTTTTAAGATCATTAAAATCATGGATCAAATCAGTACACACCCACTGCTCCACTTTCTGCTCATACTGCTGCAACATTTTTTCCCTTCGAAGAGAAGGGTCTCTTCGTTTTGATGTAGTTGGTTTGCTCAAATACGATGGAAGATTAGGAAATAAGGTTGGTACAGCACCCGGAGTCAGTATTGGTCTTGCTCTCATACAGCTCTTTTCCACTCCACTTCCATCAGTATACATCTCCTGCCTTGAAATTAAATGGGGTTCAAAGTGTTTCTCACACACGACAGCTCGATCTCCTGGAGTCCAGTCCTTCCTTGGAATGTTTCTTAGCCACATTTTTCGACTTGTCTCATCCTTAGGAATCCTGAAAACCGATACGGTTTCTTCTTGAGACTTATAATTGCTCTTACAACCGGGAACAACACACGTATCTGGCATTTTGTAACTGAAAATAAGTATAGGAGTTTATTTTATATTTCTTTGAAAATCGTCTGATAAGTAGGAACATAATTTATAAAAACCACTACCTAATAAAAACAATTGTTAAAAGTGCCTATTCAGATAACTAAATTTAAACTAATAACAGACAATAATAGAAGATCTCTTACCTTATAGATACAATCTATTTTTAGGTTAAGTAAAATTATTTTCTCATTATTTGCGTATTCTTCAATGGAATGCCAAACAGAACATTAGATGTTGAATAAAAAGAATGTGCAGGCAACAGGTGATAACAGCAGATCAACATTTAGAGAATTTACTTCGAAATTCGAATCGCAAACGGCTTTGTTTACACTAAGCTCGCTTGACGTTCACAGTTATCGACACGGTACGCCACGTTGCCACTTTTCAGTCCTCCTGCCTGGTTAAAGAATGCCGTGATAGTACTCATAAAAGTATCGATATAAAAGAATCGATACCACAAAGTATCGACACAAATTTCATTTTGATAAAAAACACAGATGGACGCAGTAATCTCCACTGTCGGATTTTAGACTTATTATATTTATTAAATTTATTTGCAACATATCTTACAATATAAAATCAAAATTTAAAGAACAAAACGTAAAACATTTTAAACCTCCCAATCTTCCTCTGTATAGTCACTTAAAAAAAGGAGTCTGTCCAGCTGTTTTGGTGACAGCCTGTTTCGAGTTTTGGACAGTGTACTACCTACCTTAGAAAATAATCTTTCTGAAGGCACAGATGTAGCTGGGATCGCTAGATATTCTTTAGCCAGCTGATATAGTTGTGGAAATACATTTTTCATATCCTCCCACTGTTCAAATGGATTTGTAGATAGTGGTAGTAGTAAAAATTATTACCAATTTCGTTGGTCTTAGATCAAAAATGTACACATACAAAGTCCATGGGGGAAAGGTAGTTAAAAAATCAAAGGGAGTAAAGTATAGTACAATGAAAACTAATAACTTTTAAAGATTATGAAGAGTGTCTAAAACAATTTAAAACAAATATAGTTGTCCAGAGAAGTATTTGTTCTGCTGCACATAATGTGTTTAGTGTGGAACACTCAAAAATTGGATTAAGCCCAAACGATGACAAACGTTATTTAATACCAAATACCTATAGCACTATTCCCTGGGGTCATTTTACCTCAGGTAGAACGAAAGCGTTATTTTGTACTGTTTCCTGAGGTCATTTTAGTCTTTTCACAACTTGTTCTTTTTTGTGGTGTCGATATATTATGTAAACTATGTATGAAAATGTGTGTTGCAACTTTTAAAATAAAAAAAATATTCAGAAGTTTTGGTGTTGTTTTTTCACTAAAACAACACAAAAAGCAGTAAGTCTAAATTTAACTTCATGTGTTTCCATTGTCAACAGATAAAATCTAATTTTTGTGAACAAGTAATGGCTGTCTCAATCGAATACCCATATGCCATACATAGTCTACGAAGTGCATTATCGCGATTCGTATGCGATTCCGAGGCAGTGCCAGCACCAAAATTACCAGATAACATCACTCAATTCCTAGAGGGAGTACCACATTTTTTCGCTGGGGGATTTGTATCCAATCTTCTAGGTTATACAACAAAATATGGTGATATTGAGATATATATATATATATATATATATATATATATATATATATATATATTTATCGTTTGGGTTGGCTTGCTACACTTGAAAAACTAGTAGCTAGTAAGATAAGGTTTCATTCAAGAACTGGTTATTATGGTTTCACTGAAGATCTTGATTCGATCGTAGGAGTCATAAATATTCTAGAAACAAATATTCAATCTATTATTCTACAAGAGAATGATATCATTGATATATTTAGTGTTATTAATTTTGACTTTAATTTTGACAGCTGTTTATGTAAGAAAATTTTGTTGCCACACCAATCTATTTTAGTGAACATAAATGAGGGAAAATTATCATTTAGTAGTGAACGTCGTAGGTTGAAATATGAATCTAGACAAAAATCAAAGTATGCCACGAATCCATATTCGTTAAAATATTTAGTTAGTATTAAAATATTAGGAATTTATAGATATCGAATTTAACGTACCCGTTCTGCTGCACGTATTTAAATAATCAAAAATTAGATTAAATTAACACTAAATACTACTCTTCTCTAAGGTCATTTTTAGCCTCACGTAGACGTATATGTACGTTTTTCACATGTTCTTTTCGTGGTATCGATATTTGTATTGCAAAATAAAAAAAATATTCAGAAAATTTGGTTTTCTTTCTACTAAACAACACAGACGCACAAAAAGCAGTAATACACAGTCTACATTTCATATAAGTCAGTATACAATTTTATAATTTTTTTAATGGTTGTTTTAATATCATTGTGATGAAATACTCAATCTATACACAAACAAGTATCCGGATCATCCGTAGTACTGTTGTAATGCCCCCATATGACCTCAAGTAAAAGACATATATTAAGAACATTAACATATTGTTTATTGCACTAATAGCTAACTACGCATTATCGTACTTAGCAATACCTACGCGAAACAACGATGATCGCACATCCGTTCGACACCACATTTCCAATTCTGCTTGGTCAACAGGTGACTGAACGAAAGGCAGTTCACCTGTAGATATGCGATCGTGGGTTGAACGCTCAGTACTAATTTTAACAGTCGTAGTGATCGAATCAATTAGTATCAATTGAACTGCAATATGTAAAAGACCGCCAACCGAGTTATGTGTATTTCATCAATAAATCATCGTACATCAAACTATTCACCGAGTTTCCTTCAACAAAGTCCTCGGTAATAAGAGGGCATTACATGGCGATCCCGCCAGTGGAATCATAGTGGACGTTAAGTAGAAGTATCCTGACCATTAGAAGTGATGGGCAACACCAAGTCGAGCACTCAAGACTTACACGAAAGCGGGGTTGTAAAGCCATTTTCATATACACTGAAATATTCACAATTTTCACAAAATTTTCACACACAAAATTTACACATAATACTCACAATCATCTCAATCATCCATCACAACAAACGGTTGGACCTAGACTGATTTTCGCTTTTAGTTAGTTATTTTACCTTCCATACTGTTTAGGTCCCATTAAATAGGTCTTATAAAACCATTTAAGAAGGATTTACGTGATAATATCAAGTATTCCTAGATTTAGGTAAAGTAAATCGGTCTAGACTCTAAAGTAGCATCGAGTCTTAAGAAGAAATAGCTTATCTCATCATGGAAGTATACTATAAATATTTTTACGACAAACTAGGTATTTTATTTTTAAAATATAATCGCAGAACAACTAAATTTCTTAATTCTGCCACCTATTACGTTATAGGTATAAGTAAAACAGAGTAAACGCTCAATGACCACTCCTCGTCGTAGAAGGCCCCCAGGTGTTCCGAGCGACTCCAAAGTGGAGGTGGGGGTTGTTGATGACGTACGGGGATTGCGTACCGCGCGCGGGTATCACACCTCGTTGTAGATGATCCCCCCAGGTGGTTCGAGCGGAGGTGGGGGTACCGCGCCTATCACACTCTACGGCGAAGATGTAGGTCCTCGAGGTACCGATCGCGCCATCTACGTTCGCGCTCGTGAACGTCACATGTTCGAGATATAGAAACCTGCGCGATCTATACCGTCTTGCCGTGGGTACCCCCTCCCTATCAGACTAAAACTTTACGGTGAAGATCTGTAGGTATCGAAGAGGTTCTCCGCGTTCGCGTGCCGAGCGAGAGGGGGGGGAGAGAGAGAGAGAGAGAGAGAGAGAGAGAGAGAGAGAGAGAGAGAGAGAGAGAGAGAGAGAGAGTCCGATCGCTCGACGTAGAAGATATCCTGGTACTATCCGAGCGACTCGTAGGTGGGGGAACTGCGTACGCGTTCTCGCTCCGCGTTCGCGCGAGAGGGGGAGAGGGGGAGAGAGAGGCTTGTACCTGCCAGTCGCCATATCTGAATATTTAATCAGTTGTAAATTAATTTAGGTGCGGTCGCCAGTGAAACGTGGAATTTTGGGGCCTGATGTAAGGTAATTAAGGTTTTAATGGGATACTAAATTTTATGCAGGCAGGTGCATTCATGTCTAATTATATATGTCAGTTCACAATCCCTTTTATAAATGGTATGAATTAATTTCGATTGCATTTTTGCGAGTCGTAATCTCTGGGGCATTAATTTCGATGACATATAAAGGAATTTTTGCATGTCCCAAAATCGCAGGTAATTTATTTTTGTGAAATGTAATTAATTTGAACTGTTGCATTTTGAAACAAATAAATGTAATCTCTTGCCATCCCATTATATATATTAATTTCCAAGGAATTTTTCGGTGTTCCAAAATCGCAGGCAATTTATTTAATTTGCATATATTATTTGATTGCATTTGAAACAAAGGATCCTACAGGTATAAGTTTAGATTCGAATTTCACTGATTTTCATTCTATTACCAAAAATGTCGTCGAACACCTTCGAGAGTTCTCCTACTGGTATGTGTGTTAATTGTGTTTTTTCATTGTGTGTGTATGTGTTTTTTTTTAGAATTAGATTATTTTACACATGCGAGAGCATATTTACCTGCGCATTTGAGGGTAAGTAATTATATTTTAATATCCCCAACCAAAATTTGTAATAATCCACGGTTTTAGACCAAAACAATCATATTATTCTTAGGTGGTGTGATGCTAAATGTCATACCACCAAATATGCACGAACTGCCACCGTTAGCGGGGAGGCAGATTTTATTTGAAGTTTTTGAGCCGTTTGTGGCTCTATGGATAAATTAGTAAGTTTGTGTTTATTTAAAAATAAATTTCAACTAATTCAGTTAATTTCGTAGGGAATCCATGGAATATATAAAGAGTAATAAATATTTTAAAAAGTCACAATCTTTGCTCTCCTCCTCTCGTTACTTAGGTTTTTTAGAAGCGAACTCCCATTTTTTGAGAAAAAGTTATTTTCTTCCAAAAAAATTAAAACACTTTATTTTGAGTCTGGGAGAAAAATGTTACTTAGGTTTTTTAATTTACCGTATAGAGGCGAACAACTTTTGTTAAAACACCCTTTCGAGAAACAAAACGTTTAATTTTCTGCAAAATTTGATCATACTTCTTTAGTACAGCCTGCCTGTCGCTTAATATTTGTTCATTGATAGTATATTCGGTAGGGAGTAGAGTGTAGACTGATTGTTTTTCAGTTTTAACACTTTCAGGTAGATAAATTCTAAGCAACATTTGTTGTTAAAATTTCCCGAATAAATAAAATTGTGAAATAACTGATCGTTACTGGAAAAGAATATGTAACAAGTGTCAAATACAATACAGAAAATAATTTTACAGATGTGAGTAGAGAAATAGTTCTGGAACGCGTTCCGGTTACTCAAAAAAAGTTCCTGAACGGCGTACCGGTGCGTTCTGATCCTCCAATACTCTAAAGTAAGTTGTTGTAAAGTGTTTTATGATATTTAGATCACATTTTTAAAGAATCATAATGAAATATGATACAAAAATCAGTTGACCAAAACTCTCAGTCTAGTTCGTTAATGTATCAAATCGGTCTAGCGGTTTCAAAATGGTTGCTTGTTAGTAGAGAAGCAAAGCGGGTATCAGACCACTTGTCGTCGTAGAAGGCCCCCAGGTGGTCCGAGCGACCCCAATGTGGAGGTGTGGGTTGTTGATGACGTACCGGTCTTGTAGACGTCCCCCAGGTCTCGGTAGGTGTCCGCGTACCCCACCGGGGGGCCTATGCGGGTTTCGGACCACTCCTCGTCGTAGAAGGCCCCCAGGTGATCCGAGCGACCCGAAAGTGGAGGTGTGGGTTGTTGATGACGTACCGGTCTTGTAGACGTCCCCCGCGTACCCCCCCGGGGGGCCTATGCGTGTTTCGGACCACTCCTCCTCGTAGAAGGCCCCCAGGTGTTCCGAGCGACACCAAAGTGGAGGTGGGGGGTTGTTGATGACGTACGGGGATTGCGTGCGGGTATCACACCTCGTTGTAGATGATCCCCCAGGTGGTTCGAGCGGAGGTCGGACGCCTATAGGTCCTCGAGGTACCGATCGCGCCATCTACGTTCGCGCTCGTGAACGTCACATGTTCCAGATAAACAATCCTGCGCGATTTGTACCGTCTTGCCCCTCCCTATCAGACCGCGAAACTTTACGATGAAGATCTCTAGGTATCGAAGAGGTTCTCCGCGTTCGCGTGAGAGAGAGAGAGAGAGAGAGAGAGAGAGAGAGAGAGAGAGAGAGAGAGTCCGATGTAGAAGGTGTCGTGGTGCGACTCGTAGGTGGGGGAACTGCGTACGCGTTCTCGCTCAGCTCTCTAGCGAGAGGGGGGAGAGGGGGAGAGAGAGAGGTTTTTACCTGACTGTCGTCGTATCTGAATATTTAATCAGTTATAAATTAAGGTGCGATCGCGAGTAAAACGTGGAATTTTTGGTGTCTGATGTAAGTTAATTAAGGTAATTGGATACTAAATTATGCAGGTAGGTAGGTAGATGCATTCCTTTGAATTAATTTCGATTGCATTTTTTGCAAGTCCCAATCTCTGAGACATTAATTTCGTTGACATATGTTGGGATCTGATATAAAGGTTTTAATGCAGATGCATTTTCCCATCCTTTATACTAATGGTGTGATTTGCATTTTTTTGTAAGTCGTAATCTCTAGGTCATTAATTTCGATGGCATATAAAGGAATTTTTGCATGTCCCAAAATCGCAGGTAATATATTTTTGTGAAATGTAATTAATTTGACCTGTTGCATTTTGAAACAAATAAATGTAATCTCTTGCCATCCCATTAATTTCCAAGGAATTTTTCTGTGTTCCAAAAATCGCAGGTATATTTATTTAATTTGCATATAATTTTGAAACAAAGGATCCTCCAGGTATAAGTTTTGATTCTAATTTCACAAAGTCATTCTATCGCCAAAATGTCGTCGAACACCTTCGAAAGTTCTCCTACTGGTATGTGTGTTAATTGTGTTTTGTCATTGTGTGTGTATGTGTTTTTTTTTAGAATTAGATTATTTTACACACGCCCGGCAATATTTACCGGTACATTTAAGGGTGAGTAATTATATTTTAATATTCCCAACCAAAATTTGTAATAATCCACGGTTTTAGACTAGAACAATCGTATTATTCTTCGGAGGCGTGGTTCTTAATACCACCCCTCCGAACATGCATGAACTGCCTCCGCTTGCGGGGAGGCAGATTTTGTATGAAGTTTTTGAGCCGTTTGTTGCTCTATGGATATCCAATAATAATTAGTAAGTGCGTGTTTATTTAAAAATAAATTTCAACTAATTCAGTTAATTTCGTAGGGAAACCATGGAATATAATAGAGTAATAAATATTTTAAAAAGTCACAATCTTTGCTCTCTCCCTCTTTTTCAGTTTTAACACTTTCAGGTAGATAAATTCTAAGCAACATTTCTTATTAAAATTTCCCGAATAAATAAAATTGTGAAATAACTGATCGTTACTGGAAAAGAATATGTAACAAGTGGCAAATACAATACAGAAAATAATTTTACAGATGTGAGTAGAGAAATAGTTATGGATCACGTTCCGGTTACTCAAAAAAGTTCCTGAACGGCGTACCGGTACGTTCTGATCCTCCAATACTCTAAAGTAAGTTATGTTGTAAAAGAGTTTTAGGATATGTAGCTCAAATTTTTTAAAGAATCATAATGAAATTTGATCAGTTGACCCTAACTCTCAGTCTAGCTCATTAATGTATCGAATCGGTCTAGCGGTTTCAAAATGGTTGCTTATTTATTTTCAAAAATCAAAAAACTTTTATTTCGTGTCTGAGAGAAAAATGTTACTTAGGTTTTTTGTTGCTCTTATAAAAGCGAATTACATTTGAATGAAACATTTTTCGAGAAATGTACAGAAAAAAGTTTTTTTCTAAAAAAAAAAATTAAAACATTTTTATTTCACGTCTGAGAGATAAATGTTACTTAGGTTTTTTTATTAACCTTATAGAGGCGAACAACTTTTGTATAAAACACTCTTTCTAGAAATGTACAAAGTTATTTTTGTCAAAAAATAAAAAAAAATATTTCGCGTCTGAGAGAAAAATGTTAAATGTTTTGTTACCCTTATAGAGACGAACAACTCTTGTATAAAACATATCTTTGAGAAATGTACAGAGAAAAAGTGATTTGCAAATATTTCAAAATTTTATCTTTTGTATTTTTTCATGTCACACATTCATAAAAGTACCTCAAACGTAAATTCACAATATATGCGTGTACTCTCGATGTGTGTTTTTTGTCGAAGGATAAGACAGCTCTGTTAGGTAAGTGGAAGGGGAGCATGCGTGTGAGTGAATGTGTGGGGGTACGACTTATATATAAGTAACTCCAGGTGAATATATTTTAGTTCCAAGCGTTTTTGCCATCTACAGTGATCTTCCACTTTTACATGTGAGTAATTTGGTTAAATAATTTTATACGTTTAAGGTTTTATTTTTGTACATACATACATACATACCGACATACATACATACGTACGTACAAACATACATACATACATATACGCATATCGACATACATACATACATACGTACGTACGTACGTACATGCAAATAAATTTTAATTTCTTTAATAATTTTAAACATTTTGAAGGAAAGGGGAGGTGTATAGTTTAAACATTATTATCCCAACATATTTCAAAAGTATTATCACACTTTACCTAATAAATTTTTACTTTTAATTAAGGAAGACTGATTGTATTTTAAATTTTGATACATTTCTATTTAAAGAATCTGAACATGTTCTATTGACGTCATTTCTACAATTTCAGTTGCAATCGTATATCTCGACCAACCCGAGCGTCCTATATATGTGAGTAAATTTTAATTTGTTTAATAATTTCAAACATTTTGAAGGAAAGGGGAGGTGTATAGTTTAAACATTATTATCCCAACATATTTCAAAAGTATTATCACACTTTACCTAATAAATTTTTACTTTTAATTAAGGAAGACTGATTGTATTTTAAATTTTGATACATTTCTATTTAAAGAATCTGAACATGTTCTATTGACGTCATTTCTACAATTTCAGTTGCAATCGTATATCTCGACCAACCCGAGCGTCCTATATATGTGAGTAAATTTTAATTTGTTTAATAATTTCAAACATTTTGAAGGAAAGGGGAGGTGTATAGTTTAAACATTATTATCCCAACATATTTCAAAAGTATTATCACACTTTACCTAATAAATTTTTACTTTTAATTAAGGAAGACTGATTGTATTTTAAATTTTGATACATTTCTATTTAAAGAATCTGAACATGTTCTATTGACGTCATTTCTACGATTTCAGTTGCAATCGTATATCTCGACCAACCCGAGCGTCCTATATATGTGAGTAAATTTTAATTTGTTTAATAATTTCAAACATTTTGAAGGAAAGGGGAGGTGTATAGTTTAAACATTATTATCCCAACATATTTCAAAAGTATTATCACACTTTACCTAATAAATTTTTACTTTTAATTAAGGAAGACTGATTGTATTTTAAATTTTGATACATTTCTATTTAAAGAATCTGAAAATGTTCTATTGACGTCATTTCTACAATTTCAGTTGCAATCGTATATCTCGAACAGCCCGAGCGTCCTATATATGTGAGTAAATTTTAATTTGTTTAATAATTTCAAACATTTTGAAGGAAAGGGGAGGTGCTTAGTTTAAACATATATTTGATATTATCCCAACATATTTCAAAAGTATTATCACACTTCACACAATAAATTTTTACTTTTAATTAAGGAAGACTGATTGTTTTTAAATTTTGCTACATTTCTATAAGCATCTATTTAAAGAATCTGAACATGTTCTAAAATCGTTAATGTATTTTATAGAAATGGATCTGCAGAGTTTGAACAAAGTCGCCAATGTGGACCAAAAACCAAAATTGAAATTAATCTCTCTAGAACTGGACAGACCGTATCCAATCCTATCGGTGCGAGTGGTGCAAGGAAAATTCGGGGAAACCATATTAGCTGAACTTGATGAAAATGTCGTCTTCCTACCATCACGGGTAACTGCATGTTTCAAGGAAAACCTCGACAAGTTTCAACCGCATAAATATGCTATTTTATGCAAATCTAGGGAAATCTTCGGCAAGAACGAAACGATGAATTTCAACATCGTGCCTACTACTGGAACTCAATAAATAAAGGTTAGTGCATTTCAAAGGTGTGTTGTGCGTGTTGATTTCATAGCAAATGTTTCTTTTGCAGATTTCCAATATTTTATTATTAATATTAAGTGTTCATTTTATTTTAAGTTATGTCTAATGTACACTACTAGGTAGCTCGATTTCATAGTAAAGTCTCCACGGTAGAAAGTATTCAAAATGAATGAACTCGATAGTACAAGTGAAAATATTATAAAAATTTTTGAAAAAGTGTGTGGTCAAGTTAACCTTTTAAATTTGCAAGACATTGAAAAATGGGTTAAAAATGTGAAATTAAATTTACGTCTGTTCACTAAATATATGAAAAATGCTGATTCAGTTGGCCTCAAACGGAAAATGTTTACAAGTATCGGTCACCTTAGAAGATTTTTAATTATTTTAAATAATGAAATCATACGAAAACGGTATGTAGGTGGAGGTATTATTAAAAATAAACGTAGTGATAGAATTCGATGGGTTGATTTACAATCGGCTTTTTCAAGTAGGATTCGTTCAGGTCTGATTATAAATTTAAAACATAAAGATATATTGCAGTTTTTAGGAGATTCATTGTTTTTGTTAAGGACTAGATTGAAGAAAATTTTAAGAATACATCAAACCATTAAAATTAATGTCTGTTTTTGTGGTGAATTCATTAAAAATTCCGTTGATGATGATCAACTCATTGATTTAAAATATTTCAATACACCTAACGTCGTTGTCGATGTGGGTACTGATATCAGCGAATGGTTTCAAGATAATGTGGTGGAAAAATTATTACGTAAATTAGAAGAATTTGCAGAAATGCATTCAGGTTGGTCGCTTTTGAGGCTAATCTCTCTAGAAATAAATATTAATAAGTTTGAGCAAGGAAATGGTTCGTCATACATCAAATTACCTGAAAAAATTGAGAAAAAGCGAGCTTGTGTAAATGTGAAAAATTTTGATAGTTTTTGTTTTTGTTGGGCGTTAATTTCAGCCCTATACCCAGTCGAGAAGCACTCTGATCGAACTACATCTTATCCTCATTTTAGTCAAGTATTAAATTTGCGAGATATCTCGTTTCCAATAAAAATTAGTGATGTTTCAAAATTCGAAAAATTAAATGGTTTGTCAGTAAATATATTCGGTTTGGAATTGGATGTGAAGAAAAGTTTTCAAGTAGTACCCGTACGATTAACGAAAGAAAAACGAGATAGACATGTAAATTTGTTAATTATTCAAAATAAATATTTCCCTAAAACTCAAAATTATTGTGAGGATGATGATGATGATGATGATGGTGATGATGAAAGTGATACTCTTATATATCATTATTGTTGGATTAAAGATCTATCACGTTTAATATCATCTCAAATAGGGAAGCATAAGGGTAAAGTGTTTGTATGTGACAGGTGTCTAAATTATTTCAGCACACAAGAAAAATTAACCCTTCACACTACTAATTGTCAAAACAAAAATCATTGTAAAATTTCATTTTCACATGAAAAATTTATAGAATTTAAACATCATGCATATAAAGAAAAGGTTCCGTTTGTACTATATGCAGATTTTGAATCGATATTAAAGCCATATGTAGATTCACAATCTAAAACTGCAACAAAAAAATATCAAAAACATGAAGCGTTTAGTGTCGGATACTATTTTAAATGTGCTTTTAATAATTCATTATCCTTTTACAAAAGTTACCAAGGTCTCGACTGCATTACTTGGTTTACTAATCAGTTAGATGAAATTGCAGCATTTGTGCACTCGAAATTAAAAAATGTGGAACCTTTAAACACTATAGTAAATTTAAAAGATGCTACGGATCATTGTCATATATGTGAGAAAAAATTTCTTAAAACTGATAAAATTATAAGGGAACATTGTCACCTTACTGGTAACTTCCGGGGCTTTTCTCACAATAACTGCAACCTTCTATACAAAAACTCATTCCTCATACCAATTTATTTTCATAATTTAAGTGGATATGACGCGCATCACATAATAAAAGACATAGCTAAAAATAGTCGGGTATCACTTTTACCAATCAATCACGAAAAGTACATTAGTTTTACTAAATACGATGAAAAAACCAAAATTAAATTTCGATTTACAGATTCGCTACGATTTTTAAGTTTTTCTCTAGATAAGTTAGTTTCCTTTCTAAATGTCTCCGATTTGATTCATTTAAAGGATGAATTTAAAAATGTAAACGAGACACAGTTCAAATTATTGACTAGAAAAGGCATTTTCCCATACGACTACATCGATAGTTATGAGAAATTGTTGGAAACTAAATTACCTCCTATCGAGTGTTTTTACAGTAAATTGAATTGTGAAATTATGAATGATGTCGATTATGAACATGCCGAAAAAGTTTGGAAAGAATTTGATTGCCAAAATTTACTTTCATATTCAGATCTGTACATGAAAGTTGATGTCATGCTTCTATGTGATGTGATGGAAAACTTTCGTGAGCTTTCCCACAAAACCTATGGTTTAGATCCGAGTCATTACATAACACTACCTGGATACACTTGGGATGCGATGTTGAAATATACAGGATGTCAATTGGAAACTATACAAGATGTCGATATTCTAATGTTTGTCGAGAAAGGTATACGAGGTGGCATAAGTCAATGTTGTAATAGACAATCGATCGCTAACAATAAATATATGCCAAATTTCGATCCTTCAAAACAATCAAAATTTATAATGTATCTAGATGTCTGTAATTTATATGGCTGGGCCATGTCACAGCAGTTGCCATACAAAGATTTTCAATGGATTAATGACGTAGATTCTTTTGATGTTACTAATGTGCCCGATGACTCACCCCTCGGATATTGTCTAGAGGTAGATTTAGAATACCCTACAAACATTCATGATGCCCATCGTGATCTCCCAATGTGTCCGGTACATCAAACCCCACCAAATTCTAAATTACCAAAGTTATTAACGACATTGGAAAACAAAGAAAAACATGTCCTGTATTATAAAAATTTAAAACAGTGCCTAAAGCATGGAATTAAACTTAAAAAGATTCATCGAATATTAGCATTCCAACAATCTTCATGGCTTAAATCATACATTGATTTAAACACTAAATTGCGAAAGGAAAGTAAAACAGATTTTGGCAAACAAATTTACAAATTTATGATTAACGCAGTCTACGGTAAAACCATGGAAAACATTCGAAAATATCGTATAGTAAAACTTGTAAATAAATGGGGAGGGAGGTACGGTGCTAAAAATTTACTATCTTCACCAAATTTCAAAAATAGAACTATTTTTGCTGATAATCTAGTTGCAATCGAATTAAATAAAACAAATCTCATATTCGATAAACCTTTGTACATTGGCATGGTGATCTTAGATATATCAAAAACTTGTGTTTATGATTTCCACTACGGATACATGTTGCAAAAATTTAATGAAAACCGTTGCAAATTACTCTACACTGACACTGATAGTCTAATATATGAAATATGTTGTAATGACATCTATGAGGAGATGATTAAGGTCGATCTAAGTAAATTTGATACTAGCGACTATAGTCCCGACAATAGGTATGGCATACCACTCGTTAATAAGAAAGTTGCGGGTTTGTGGAAGGATGAGTGTAATGGTAAAATTTTAACACACTTTATAGGACTTCGCTCAAAAATGTATTCATATCAGACTGATGGAGGTGAGACTTGTATAAAAAAATCAAAAGGGGTCCGACCGAATGTAGTTAAACAAAAAATTACTTTCCAAGATTACATTGATTGTTTGGAGAATTTTAGTAGAAAAATCGAAACACAACAGTGTATTCGATCGTATGCTCATGACATATTTTCAATACAACAAACTAAAATTGTACTGAGTGCGTTCGATGATAAACGGTACATTCTACCTGACTCTCACGACACGAAACCGTGGGGCCATTACTCTATTATGGAGATAGATTAAAGTGTGTGTGTGTTCGACCAATGTCAAAAATAAAATTATAACTATTTCAAGAAAGTTTCAACTACATAAATATGTAATTTTATGCAAATCTAAGGAAAAAACATGTTTGTACAAGTTTGAGATGAGTAATAATCAAGTTTCAGCATGAATATTATCCACAGTGACGTATGCTTTCTTGCAAGTTCCAACAAGTTTCATCTCGAGTTCCACAAACACGTTCTATAGCGAATTCATTTTGCTGTATTTTATAAATCAAAATGGTTCGCAGTAGATTTGAGCATGTGTTCACGAATTGTAAAAGATTTCAAAATTTGTGTAATGTAACTTGTAGTAGTAGAAGAATTGTCCCAATTAGCCTGGACACAACACAGTTGCCGAGAAGTGTTGGAAGAGGAGGAGGAGGAGGAGGAGGAGTAGGAGACGTCATCATGAACCCGGAGCAGCAGCTGCAGGAGGAGGATAAGGAGCAGGAGGAGGAGGAGGACGAGGAGGAGGAGGAGGAGGACGAGGAGAAGGAGGATGAATTGAAAATAAACTGTAACAATTATGGAAAATAAAATATTGGAATATCTGTTTTTTTTTAAATTTACTTCGATTCATATTTGCAAAACCTGACTCTCATTATGAAATCTCTCTCACTCTCTCTCTCTCTCTCTCTCTTTCAAGAGTTTAGAAAGTAAAATAATACACAAATAAATATTTTACAATTTATTTAAATCATTCAATACTTTAACCTTATTATAATACAATGGTTCCTTAATACATAAACTTTCTATACTACTAGTTATATCACAATATGCAATAATTGCATCTTCACTATTCGAAATCTTCCTCAACTTACTAATTAAATTTAAAACATTTTTATAATATTGTAAAAAATTAATTTTTCTTAAACTATCCACTTGATTATTAATAAATTTTTGATCTAAAGCACACAATTCCCGTACATTGTTTTCCGTTAAATACAACGATATTGAATGTTTAGAAACAACAATCATACGCACTTCGTTATATTGTTGATTCATAATTACAATATTCTCACCGCATATGTATCTCAGATGTGAAATTTCATCTGAACTTCTGAAATATCCATCGAGAAGCCAAGCTAGTTGATTAATAAACATTTTCCACTCATTAACGTTAAATTGTAGAGTGGTCCCATCGTTAATTTGTATGTTGATGGTGGGATTGAAATCTTGTGAAATACTTAGACCGACGTTCACGTTGAATCCACTGTTCACACATGAAAAACAAGTGTTGAGTAAGAGGCTGGTTTCGACTTGTTCAGATGCTGCTGCTGCTGCTGCTGCTGTTACCGCAACCGATTCATCTTCTTGTTCACTTTTTGAAATACTTTCATATAGAGCAACTAATTCACTTAAATCAGCTGATTTCTCCATGTCGTCGTCGTCGTACACTTGATGCTTTGACACTTACCACTCATAGACTGAAGTCAACATAGCTGAACGTTGTTGAAATTCGAAGGAGTGGGGGGGTGTAACCTACTAGGGTCCTCCCTCCCTCCCTCCCCCCATCATAAGTTGAGAATGTAAAATACGAACACATTCTACAAGCGATTCGAAGCATCGATCCAAGAATCGTGTGTATTATCGAAACCGAGCCAACGCACGAGTACTTTGTTACCTTTTCGCCTTAAAACTTTTTCAACTAAATATACGTCTGGAGTTTTAGTTTTTTGCAATTCTTCCGTATAGAAACCACCTTTGATGGGTCGTCCATGGAGATCCTCCAACAAATACGTTATAGGGTTGGTTATTTGAACTTTTTTAATTTTAAATAATTCAGTGCTCCAATTTGGAGTGTAAGCTTTCTCGAAGACGTGCTTAACCTTGCTAATACGTACGAGGTCACCCACCTTAAACTTGCGTGAGCCTGTCGCAACCTTGAGGTGGGTATACACTGTTTTTATTAAATGTTTCTCATTTTTTGCGCTCAGAGCGTCGGAAGGTCGCATTTTAGTAACGGAATGTGTTTGATTATTATAAGTCTCCACGATCGTCGGTATGATATCGATCCATTTGAATGTGCCATTCAAACTAAAGTATTTAAACAGTTTTTCTTTAATCGTTCGTATGGCTCGTTCAGCCATCGCAGCCTTCATATGAGTATAGGAATTGTAATGATTGATTCCATAACGTTCCATCAAGCTTCGAAAATGGGCATTGTAGAAATCAGTTCCTTGATCAGATTGTAGATTACGTGGTGATATTTTCGCTCGTTGTAGAATATCTCGAAAAGCTTTAGTCACTTCCACACCAGATTTCGATTTTAGTGCTCTAACCCACACGTACTTAGAGAAGCAATCTATGACTAGTAAAAAATATTTGAAATTTTTATTTACTTTCGCATGCATGTCTAGTTGTCCGAGATCTGCTTGCCACAAGTCGTGTAAACCTTTAATTATCGTGCGACGTCGAGGATACAGTTTCCTGGCCGGTTTGTGTAACTCGTTAACTAATTGAATTTTTTCAGCTGACATTATCAGGTTGTTAACGGATCTCCTTTTTTTCTTTTTGCCGATTTACCTTGCGAACTTGATTCTTGAATACTAGGATCGATACTGCTAGGAGAAGATGGTAGAGGAGTCGCAGGTCGCTTCGGAGCGTTACTACTAGTAGTAGTAGAAGTAGTAGTAGTAGGTGACGTTGTAGGTAGCGGTACTATGTTGAGCTTGTCTTGTAATAAATCGATTCTTTTGCTAAGAGTGTGTATCTCGACAGCATAAGGAGTTGTATCGAATGTTGCGAGAAATTTATTTTGAGCCGATTCTAATTTCTTAGAAAATGAATCCGCAACGAGTTGAATCTCGCTTCGAAGTAGGGCGATGGTATTTTTGATAGAGTCATCCACGTACTTTTTCAGCCTCGAATGTGAGGTGACGCCATGTGCGATGGCAGCTTTAGTTAAATTGATTCGTATATCGATATCATGAGTTTTTTCGGCAATGATTCGATCCACATAACCTTTAGTACAAGCGTCGGTATCTTCCGTAGGACTTTTCAGATTACTGATCTTAACGTGTTCGATATTAATATCACCCTCGGACGTACGAGATAAAATCGAATGACTGGAGAACGATGCCGCTTTACTCTGGGTGACATTGTGCACACCTCCCGAGCGACGACCGAATTTATCCAAACTCATCGTAAAACTGGGACGCAGATCACGTACGAACGCTTAATATATAACATTCGCCTCTCGGAGTTCTTCGATGATCGAAAGAATTTCATTATCATGTGATATGGTATTACCAGCTTCTTTGGATGCATACAAAAGTCTTAACCTGTCCACTAACTCATTAAAATTATCAAAGTAGACGTATTCGGTAGACTTTGTATTATAATGCATTTTGGGTAAAAGACCTCCACGTTTCTTACGAAAATTATATGGCGTTTCTGCAACTCTCGGTTTATTTACTTTTTTAGAGTCTCCTTTCGTGGAGTCGATTAAGTCTTTCTTGTTGGCAACTTTCTTGGAGGCTATGGTAGTGTCTTCTGCTTCAGCGTCAGTAAAATCATCTGTTTCATCATCTTCATCATCAGCATCTTCTTTGTCAGACATCTGTGTACCGACGTTCGCAACAGGAAGCTCTCGAAAGTTTAAGCGTTTCCTTGGGATCACGTGTGGAGTTGAAGTTTTCATGGGACTTATCCATTCATTTTTAGGTTGTAATAGTGGTGGTGGAGGTGACGACTTCTCCAGTTTTGTCTTAACAGACTGTAGAGTAGGCTCAACAGGAGGTTTTTTTGTAGCTTCCACTAGTTCAGTCAAAGGTTTCGTTATCGGGGCAAACAATTTCCGCAACGTTGCATCATCTTCGGAGCGTCCTAGTTTGATAGCCAAAAATTTTTTTCGTGCGGACCGAGACAGTTCCCGAACTTTTTTCACTCGCGCCGCATCGGCATCGCTAAACGGTGGCCTCATGATTGCTATCGATTAATGATGAGCATCCACCTTTATATATTGATCGAACCCTCTGCGATACCGACCAGCATTCAAATCGAAATCTTTTACGATAACGAGAGGAGTGAATTTTCTACTCCAACATTCAGAACACAATCGTTTAAAGTGCTCATAGTTCATATCTGGAGATACGTGCTCATCGAAAGCATGCCTCAAATTAACATCATCCTGTTTGAATAATACTATAACATTACAATTGTCCCGTATAAGTTGTTTTGGAACTTTTGAATATGTTTGACAGAGGTATGCCACATCAATATTCTGATGCCTACCCATAGAGAAATATGCACGTATCTTGTCTTGTTTTTCGCATGCCACATCGTCAAATAAAAAGATTGAATTTCGATGTGCTTTCTCGGGATCCATGATAATTTCATTGTCATTGTACGCGAAATAGCCCATACCTTTAACTTTCTTTAACACTTCCTGTAACAGCCGATATTTTGGTTGATACAATGATCTCGAATATACGTATACGTTACGAAACTTTAAACCATTCTTATTGAAAAGTAATGTTAGAATGGCGTTCGTCTTGCCACAACCAGATGGACCCGAGAAAATAGCTCGAAAACAATTCGGAAGTAGTTCACTATGTTTTATCGGTGGCTCATCTTCTTCTCCTACAAAGTCTAAGTTGTCTATTGGTAGCGCGTGTGCTTGTTGAACTGCCCTCATTCTTGCAACTGACAGCGCGGTACATGGCCACCACCTATAAATAGGGTGACACGATCGCAGTTATTATCACTTGTGATGCTAGTATACAAAGGTGATGGTGTTTTGAATACTCTCATCAATAAGTTACCCTTCGAATTACACATACCGGGTTATAACTTTTGTGGACCCGGTACAAAATTAGACAAACGATTGGCTAGAGGTGACCTTGGTGTCAATGCCCTCGACTCTGCATGCAAAGCGCACGACATTAGTTATTCGAAAAGTTCTTCTTTGGACGACAGGCATACGGCAGATCGAGAATTGGAGCATCGTGCTTGGGAACGCGTGAAAAGCAAAGACGCATCTTTGGGTGAGAAGACTGCAGCGTGGTTCGTTACGACCGGCATGAAGGCGAAAAGGAAGCTAGGGATGGGTCACCGTCCGGTTTCGTTTAGACGAAACGTTCTGAAACATATCACACGCATTTTAAAGACAACCATGAAAACCAACCCACGTATCAGCGCATCCGGTTTGAAACCGTCTGCTTCGATCGCATTACGAGCTGCTCGAGCGGCGGTTAGAAAGGCGGGAGGTCGGAAACGAATTCGTATTCCACGCATTATACCATATGAAAGTAAATCTGGGGGAATTTTACCTTTACTACCAATCTTCGCAGCATTGGGGGCACTAGGAAGTTTGGCCGGAGGCGTTGCAACGGTAGCGAAGACCACCGTCGATGCGAAAAACGCACAAAAGAAAATGGAAGAGCAACAACGTCACAATAAAGCCATGGAGGAGATCGGCAAGACCGGATCAGGCTTGTTTATACGCAAGTCCACCAGAGGATTCGGTTTGTACATCAAAAAGCAGCAGCAGCATGGACGCGGATTGTACTTGAAGAAGCAGACAAAAAACTTTTAAAGCTACCCAATAGAGCACTATACGATCGTGAAATCATTAAATATGCAAATAAATTAAAAATTCCCTACTTTAGAGGAGTTTTTATGCGTGATTCTCTCCCAAAAACATCTAGACATAACGAGAGTGCCATCATCAATTTAGATACAAAAAATCATTCTGGGACACATTGGGTAGCGTACAAGAAACGGGGAAATGTCATCGAGTATTTCGATAGTTTCGGTAATCTGAAACCACCACAAGAACTCGTCAGATACTTTGGTGGTGGTGGTAGGAAGTCGGTGGAAATTTTCTATAACAGAGACCGTTATCAAAAATTTACTGCGAGTAACTGCGGTCGTCTATGTCTCGAATTTCTCTATAAAACGTGAGTATGGAGCGGTTCACTATTTAATCATGTCCGAGACATTCACGTTAAAGAGTCGTACATCAACGCTCTCCATAGATTTCCAAACGCCGATCTACTTAGGGAAACATTCCGCATACGGATTAGCTTTACTTGGATTCTATTCATATAACACCATTCCGAATATAGAGGACGGTACGAAATTCAAGTATTATTCCAAAGGGAACGTCGATACACCACATTTCATTACCATTCCGACAGGTACTTACGATATCGCCGATATCGAGAATTACCTTAAAAAGTTCCTGATACCTGAGAATAGAGTAGGTGACAGCGACGACGACGAAGATATATTCTTTTTGAGACCCAACAATAATACGTTAAGGAGTGAAATATTTCTGCGAGATTACGATATCGATTTTCGAGCAGGGTATACCAGGATCGCCAAACTTCTCGGATTCACTCCTGGACTTTTAGAAGCAGGAAAAGTGCACCAGTCGGATTTACCTGTGGACATTGTGAAAGTTCGAACCATACACATCGATTGTAATATTATCGGTGGTTCTTATTACCACGATCGACCGTCACACACTTTATACGAGTTTCCCATTAGCGCAGACCCGGGGTTCGCTATCGACGAAGTTCCTCGAAATCTGGTATATTCAAAAGTTACTCCAAGTGAGATAAGTAACCTCACATTATCGGTTCTCGATCAAAATTTTGAACTTGTCAATTTTCGTGGTGAAGAGATTCTCATTAGATTGGAATTAAAAAGATTGTATTAAAAATAAAAGATGGTCTTAGTCTTGAGTGATTACTATAAAAGAGGTAGTGTGAAGAGTACAACTACAGTAAGAAAAAAACGTTCGAGGCGGTTGAAGCAGCAGCAGCAGCGACGTCGATTATCCCGATTAAACGCTACTTTCCTCAAAGCCATAGGATATGTTGTCCAGCCAGATTTTCGACCTGTATCCAAAACTTCAAAACGATGATACGATCACGAGTATAAAACGTCACACGTACTATCCATTCGTGAAATCCTATCTCAAGAATGATATACTCGAAATTACGGTGACGCGAAATGACGCTTTTCTCAACCTCTACGATTCCAAACTAAAAATCTATGGGAAATTAGAGAAGAAATCCGGCGATGGAGAGGTGACATTCGTAAATAACGCGGTCGGATTTCTATTCGATTCCATGTCATATCTCTTGAACGGCATAGAAGTGGAACATGTGAAACAACCAGGTCTAGTGAGTTTGATTCGAGGTTATCTCTGCTATAATGACGATGATAGCAAACATTTGGATAAAGGTAGTTGGGTTTTTCCCGAAAAACCTACCGTTAACGCAGATGGAACCTTCATTTGGCTCATTCCACTGTCACATTTTTTCAGCATATTCAACGATCATAAAAAGGTAATGTTCGGAAGGCACACTATTCGAGTAGTTAGAGCTCGTAACGATGACAATTGTGTTATGGTTACCGGAGCAAATACTACCTATGACATTACTATAACTGAGATGTTATTGAAAATCCCACACGTCGTTCCCAATGTTGAAATGAAACTGGAACTGTTGAAATCCATAAAAAATGATACTCCGCTCATAATCGCATTTCGCACTTGGCAACTCCACGAGTTACCAGCTCTCAATGTGGGTTCAACTAATGCCGTTTGGTCGATCCAAACGATGAACAACCAACATCCACCTCGATTCGCAATCATCGCATTCCAGACAGATAGACGTGATAAGAAAACGGCAGACATTACAAAATTCGATAATCTTAACATATCAGATATATGTGTGAATTTGTCCGAGCGATATCCATACGAACCTCTAAATTTAAATTTCGAAACTAATGATTACGGTGAGATTCATGATAGTTATGTGGATTTTAATAATACCTACAAGGGTGACTATTTCGGTTCGAAGAAACCATTACTCGATATGAAAAAATTTAAAGATATGACACTCTTCGTGGTCGATTGCTCACGTCAAGATGAGCAAATTAAATCATCGATCGTGGACGTCTCCGTCGATTTTCAGGCAAGGACCGGATTCCCTGCCAACACAAAAGCTTATTGCATCATTATTTACGAAAGTATGTACGAAGCTACACCACTTAGTGAGATGGTGAGAAGCATCTATTAGTCTTAATCAGATCATCGAACATGAAGGTACTCCTAGTCGACATTCAAGGTTTTACGCTCACGAAGAATTCTTCACCGGAATTTTTCGTGAAAGAAATGGCAATTTATGATGGAACCCGCATGAATCACTACTTGTTCGAGGAACCTATACCCTACGATGACTTATCTAGCTATGATAAGAAGCAAGTTCAATATTGTACCAGACACATACATGGACTCCGATATACTTCAGGTTATGTACCATACGAAAAACTCAATGACGTAATCATGGCTGACATTTATGATGCTGATATGGTTTACGTAAGAGGACATCAAAAGAAATATTTACTCGACACCCACCCATACATACAATCGAGAGGATGAGAAGAAGAAGAAGAAGATGTCGAATATCGTCATTAACATCGAACACCTTCCAGACAGTCCTGATACATCCAAATTTCAATGTGATATTCCATTGTGTATGAATCACCAATCGAATTGTTTTTATATGTGTAGTATACGAAATTGCTATACATTATACGCTTGGTTTTTAAACTGTGTTCCACAATAAATAAATATATTGAAAATATTAGTTTCATTCCACAGTATTCATTCAAACATGGTTGCGTTCGGGTCAAACTTATTACTACTCTCGACAGTACTTAATAATATCCTATACATTTCACCACCACATAGTGCAAAGGATGTGTTTATATGTTTCGAGATGAACGCCACTTGGCCTGAAAACTGGGTGAAGATGGAATCCTTCACATACAACCGACACACATCAACTTTAATGGTGAAATTACCTGGTAATGCTACAGGCTACAAAATACGTGTCGTCTACCAAAATCGCACGTTTGAAGATTCGACATGGGTGAATCTAACTAACGTACACCCAACTCCAGTTTCGAACAATATATATTTTTTGACTTGGTACATCGCAGTCAGTGTGTCAGTGCTGCTCAGCATAGCTGGATCAACATTCGTCTACCTGTGCTACAAATATGGATCTTAAAGAATTTTTAATCGAATACGACGATGTACTTCTTTCTAGACATAAAGCTCAGCTTTACTATTTACAACGATCCCTAAATGCAGAATTGGAAAAGATGCAAACATCTATCCACGGACGTCATTACGTGAGCTGTCCTTGGGCATTGAACTGTAGCACGGATGGTCCGGATACTTGTTTGTGTACAGATCGACTACTTCACCGCGACGATATTAAAAACGCTATGCAAAAAATTATGAAATTGTATGTTGACCTATATGGAAATACACGCAATTAAATTTTGACTTTGTTTTTTTATTTTAATGTAAACTGTCTGACAAGTTCCAACGGCTGAGTCGAATATCCCACAAACCTGTTGAAACTTGAATGGCGGTAGGTCAAGTCAAGACTTGACCTACCGTCCTTCAAGTTCCAACTGCTGAGTTGAATATTTCTATCCAACGAACATGTCGACACTTGAATGATGAGAGGTCAAGTCAGTTCACTGACTTATTTTGATGTGAAAGCGTTGATGGTATAAACTGCAAGTTTCGACAAGTTCCAACAGCTGGGTCGAATATTTTCATCCGACAAACTTGCCGAAACTTGAATGAGGACAGGTCAAGTCAGTTCACTGACTTCTATTACCACCACCACCACCATTGCCACCATCACCACATGAACCTTCTTCTTCTTCATTCTCTTAAAAGTGCTCCTACTATTCACATCTACTACCAGTAAAATATGGAAGTGAAAAGTTTTTTGTTTGAATTCGGTTACTATGTAACACCTGCACATACGAAAGAACTCCTAGAGCTACACACTAAAGTTGCAACCAGAGAAGCAGAAGAAAAACGAAAATCGACGCATGGTGAACATTTTGTGAGCTGCCCCTGGTCCAGAGACACCACCATAGAGGGTCCAGATACCTGCTCGTGCACTTCTTGGAGATGGGAACGTGAGAGAATCGAGAAACACGTGAGAGAATCGAGAAACACGTGAGGTCGATTATCGATATGTATTTGTACATCATTTCAAAAGCTGAAAATAAAAATTATTCTTCAAATTTTATTCATTTTTTATTATTTCTCTCTCTCTCTCTCTCTCTATCTCTCTCTCTCCCTCTTAGGACCTCGATCATTTGGTGCCTCTTGCGGGCAGATGAAGAGTGCATTCACGTTTCAAATGTGTATTAGAACATATTTCGATATAACCGAAATAGCTCAGTTGGGAGCGGAAGATTGAAACTCTTTGTGTCCCGGGATCGAGACCCGGTTTCGGTAGCTGTATCACATTAAATATTGCAAAAATATTTAATGTAATACATAATTTTGATACTGAAATAATGGCTGACGATCGGACTCTCTCTCTCTTTCTCTCTCCCCTCTCGCTCGGCGTGCGAACCTCTTCGATACCTACAGATCTTCACCGTAAAGTTTTAGTCTGATAGGGAGGGGGTACCCACGGCAAGACGGTACAGATCGCGCAGGTTTCTATATCTCGAACATGTGACGTTCACGAGCGCGAACGTAGATGGCGCGATCGGTACCTCGAGGACCTACATCTTCGCCGTAGTGTGATAGGCGCGGTACCCCCACCTCCGCTCGAACCACCTGGGGGGATCATCTACAACGAGGTGTGATACCCGCGCGCGGTACGCAATCCCCGTACGTCATCAACAACCCCCACCTCCACTTTGGAGTCGCTCGGAACACCTGGGGGCCTTCTACGACGAGGAGTGGTCCGAAACCCGCATAGGCCCCCGGGGGGGTACGCAGACACCTACTGACACCTGGGGGACGTCGACAAGACCGGTACGTCGTCAACAACCCACACCTCCACTTTGGAGTCGCTCGGAACACCTGGGGGCCTTCTACGACGACAAGTGGTCCGAAACCCGATTTGCTTCTCTACTCCCGTGGTACCCTACGGACCATCGCGCACCTATGACCTCCTCGGTGCTGACATTTTTATGTCTCTACTCTGTTGTTGGATAGAGTATAATGTTATTTCCCCTCTCGTGAGGGGAAATGACCCCTCTATTGGTCTACAGTGAACTATTTTGCATTCTAACAATAATTGTGCCACCTTCGTTACAGAAAGTGACGTTCACCCAATCTACGATTGAACGGGAGAAAACAAAGGAGAAGGCGGGAAAGTCCAGTGAGGCGGTAATACACGTTGAAACATTTTCAATACATACACACTTACTAAAAATAATGTCTTTTTTCTATTAAGGAGGTCGCGACGAAGAGTAAGGCCGGCGAGGCCGAGGCATCGACGCCGTCCACTAGCGCGGCAGCTGGGGCCACCGAGGTGAGTACGTGATAAATTCAGGTGAACGGAGGCGTTTAACATTTTGAGTATTTTGACCCGAGTCAATCCAGCAGCGATGAAGAAACATTGGATGCAAGCAATTCTTAATATTTATAGCAAAATGCGAAGAAACACCCGAACATTTTGTTTCACTATTGTAGGCGAGAATAGATGGTAGTATTTTTTTCGTGCTACGAGTTGTAGTTTCCAAGTAATTCGAGAAAACCGTTATTTTTTCCTTTCTTTTTGAGCTTTGACCCTTTTGCCGTGGATTCAGGTCAAAAATTTTTAGATTCGGAATCCTGAGGGTCGAAAACATAGAAGTAAAAGGTTTTCGTGAAGACTTACAAATTAACTCACTTTGGTAATACATAGATACATATTTTAATGGACTACAATGAAATATTTTGCATTCTAACAATAATTGTGCCACCTTCGTTGCAGAAAGTGACGTTCACCCAATCTACGATTGAACGGGATAAAGCAAAGGCGGGAAAGTCCAGTGAGGCGGTAATACACGTTGAAACATTTCCAATACATACACACTTACTAAAAATAATGTCTTTTTTCTATTAAGGAGGTCGCGACGAAGAGTAAGGCCGGCGAATCCATGCCGTCCACCAGCGCGGCAGCTGGGGCCACCGAGGTGAGTACGTGATAAATTCAGGTGAACGGAGGCGGTTAACATTTTGAGTATTTTGACCAGAGTCAATCCAGCAGCGATGAAGAAACATTGGATGCAAGCAATTCTTAATATTTATAGCAAAATGCGAAGAAACACCCGAACATTTTGTTTTTACTATTGTAGGCGAGAATAGGTGGTAGTATTTTTTTCGTGCTACGAGTTGTAGTTTCCAAGTAATTCGAGAAAACCGTTATTTTTTCCTTTCTTTTTGAGCTTTGACCCTTTTGCCGTGGATTCAGGTCAAAAATTTTTAGATTCGGAATCCTGAGGGTCGAAAACATAGAAGTAAAGGGTTTTCGTGACTTACAAATTACCTCACTTTGGTAATACATAGATACATATTTTAATGGACTACAATGAAATATTTTGCATTCTAACAATAATTGTGCCACCTTCGTTACAGAAAGTGACGTTTACGGAATCCACTATAGAAAGAGAGAAAATCAAAGAGGCGGGGACGTCCAGTAAGACGGTAATACACGTTGAAACATTTTCAATACATACATACTTAAAATAATGTCTTTTTTTCTATTAAGGAGGTCGCGACGAAGAGTAAGGCCGGCGAGGCCATTTTAACAAATGTAAGAGATATGGAAAAAAGGTGTTTGTAACTCAGCCGGGATAAGAGATCACATTATTAACGTGAGAGGAGGTGTGGTGTGTTGCGTACAACCCATTCGTCCTCCGCATCATCCTCTCAATAGCGTTTAACACGAACATCGAGAATGAAATAGGTACATGGCTCGGTAGTTTAGTGGTTTAGAATACCCGACGCGAAATTGGGAGACCCGGGTTCATATCCCGGCTGAGCTACAAACACCTTTTTTCGATATTTCTTACATTTGTTACCTTGTCCTATGATTTAATTCGAGAACCTTCATCTATTGTTTAAAGTTTTGTTTGGTCAGTACTTTAATAATATAATAATAATGTACTAAATTAATTATAAGCGTATTGAAACATTGATTTTAACATCATTCCATGTTCAGTCTAACATTTATTACAGTGTAAAGTTTAAGTTATTCATTTAATATTGAATATATATTTATTTGTTGAATTACACATTTAGGGTATTTAAGATTTATAAGTACATATTATTTAACCTAATATTTTACTTCTCATGTATAAATTAATTATTAATAAATATCTAGACATTTGGGTTTTGAAAATGTCGTTGAATAAGAGCACGACGTATTCCAGTCCTAAAGCATTTCCCCCATTTACGTGTTCATGACATATCTTGTTGATCTTCAACATTATTTTCTGCAATGTCGGGTTCCAGGATATCAATCCTTATGACTGCTATGTTATGTAATACAGCACATGCTACAATGATAGCGCAACATCTTTCAGTCTTGTGATTTAAGCCTCTGGTTAAGCAAGGGAATCGACGTTTCCAAACTCCAAACAATCTCTCGATGGGGTTACGGGTTTTAATTTGAGAACGATTGTACCTAATCTCTGCAGTAGTGGTTGGAATATGGAGTGGCGTCATTAAATACGACAAACAAGGGTAAGCACTGTCTCCTAAAAGATAACCATTTAATTGTGTGATTTCAAATTTTACTTTAAGTGAACTATTATTGAAAATACCACTATCATAAATATCTTGTTATACAGTTTTTGGCTCGAAAGGTTAAAATTATGCAGATTTCATTATTATTGAATGATAAAAAATTCTAGCAAAAGGTTACCTTTTATTGTAAGTCTTTGAAGATGTCCCATATATGTAATTATTATAATAACACGAATTTTTAGCTAGAATTTAAAATATCTAGAAACATGTCGAGTAAAGACATAACTTCTTAAAATCAGTTAATTTTTTTAGATATATCAAGTTATCCGCATACGGTTATTAGTTCACAACCATTAGTAGAAGAAAGTGCAGTAATTTTATTAAATAGTAACTCCACAAATATTGCGGAAGAGGAAGTAACCAAGGAAGGCAATAGTGGTGACAAACTGATCAAAAATCGTACACAAGAAAACATTACTGAAAAATCCATTGATACGCCAAATAAGAGACCGAGGAAAGAAAGAAAATCTAATACTGAAACAGGTATCGATGAAGTTCTTAAAGAGCGTATCGAAAATGCAAAATTAGAGAGGCAGCATTTAATAGAAATTCATAGAATTCGTGTAGAAGAAGCAATGGAGAGAAGCGAAGAAGCCAAAGTGCGGAGAAAAATTGCAGAAATTGAACTTGCGATAAAAGAAGAAGTGAAAAAAGTGAAATTGCATAGTGATTAATTGATTATTATTACAACTGTTTAATACACCAGAATTTGTTTTATTTTCAATCGTCTATTTTTTTTTGTTTTATCTTATTTTGCGCTTCTGCTACAGAAATGATTTTATTTAGACTATTTTTATCACTGTAGATAAATATTACATTTGTTAAAAACTAAATAATAAAAATGTTTAAACGTATCCATGTTTTATTTGAATATTGAAATAGGTAAATTAACATAACATAAAATACACTTCATTTAATAAAATAAAATTAATTAGAAACTTAATTTGAATTTTAAAAGGAAATATTTTAGATATTTGATTTTATACTCGAAAAGACGAGCGATCGATGCACGTCGTACTCCATATCCTTGAGCATTTCCTCTTACAGGTAAATTTGGTATGTTCACCTGTACATCTTGTCCTACTTCAGGTATTGACATATCTTCAAGCTCATCGCGGAATTTGATAGCTATTTCCTAGACCTTTAGTTAAACAAAAAAAAAACGTTGTTTCCACACCCCAAATAACCTCTCCACTAGATTTCTTGTTTTTATTTGACTGGCATTGTACCGAGTTTCTGCAGCTGTATTTGGATGTAAGAGTGGTGTCATAAGATACAGTAAACAAGGGTACCCACTGTCGCCCAACAAGTATCCGTGCAATTGCTGTGCTTCAAATCTAGCTTTCAAAGCACTACTGTTAAATATCATGCTGTCATAATCCCTACCAGGCCATCTTGCTACAATGTCCATAATTTGCAGATCCGGCCCTGCAACCACTTGTACATTTATACTAAAGGTACGTTTTCTATTCCGGTACAGTTCTGCAAAAGGACCACTAGAATTTTTAATAGGAATATGGGTGCAGTCGATACGACCAATAACTTCAGGAAAGTGAGCTATTTGATAAAACTCTCCGTAGGTACGTTGTTCAGCTACAATGTTTGTAGGCATCCTAATTTCATTTCGAGCTTCATATGCTAGTATTTGTGAAACTTTCCTAATTATTCTAGATACGGTTGGTTGTGATACACCTCTCAGATCTCCACAAGTCATCTGTTGTATGAGCAAATTAATTAATACCAAATATAGTTTAAAAAAATAAAATATTTTACCTGAATACTTCCAGTTGCGTAGAATCTTAAAGCACACAATAATGCTATTAAAGAAGGTATCGGTAAACCTCGCTTTGTAACCTTTGTTAGCTCTGGCTCTACTATTATCATTAGGTGTTCCATAACTACATTTTTACAAAACCTGTACTGACGCTTAAATTTCAGATCATCATAAAACTCGACTGGATTTTCCATGTTCCTAATGTATATTTTAGGCATTCGAACACCTTGCAATACATGTACGTCTTCTATTTCATCTATTTCTGCATTAAATCGCAAAATATCGTAAATGTTCTCCATCATGAAAGTGTTATTCTCTTTTAAGTATTTACACTATGATCTCGGAGAACCTATAGACATGCTCCGGCCGTCGCGTCATAGACCATGGAGCTCCGTCGAATTGCGCATACGTTATTCACAGAGAGATTAACTTATAGCTTTGTTCGCGGAGGCGATCCGGGATTAATCCCTGACAACTACGCATGCGCACTAAAATTTTTAGCGTTCGCGGTACAACATGTCGGAGACATTTCACTGATTTGACAAAGTGTCGGTCGTTCGCGGAACCTTTGGGATCAATCCCTGACAAGTCACGGACTAGTCAAAACGATCCGAAGATTTTAGCATGTACAACTTGTCCACGCTGGGAGACGCATACGCTTTAGTTTGCGACAGTGCAAACCGTGCAAACCTAACCTAGTTTGTGTTGATTTGTGTTCAAGCGCTCGCTCAAGTTTCAACGTCTTCAACAGATCTATAAGTGTCTAATTAACTTGGTAGTTGGTACCTGTTTGTTGCTGTTTGTTTCGTTTGACCATTCGACTGCTGTTTATGTTTACCTGAAGTGACGCCATTTGGTTGGATTGTTGAGGAAAAAGTAAGTCCGTGTTCGTTTGCTTTGTTACTTTAATTAATTGTATTCCCTACACCTTTTTACCTGCTACATTTATTCGTCAAATGTCTGTACCCATCTGAATTCATTCGTTACATGTTTTTACAGATGAGTGATCATCACATATCCAGCGATGAAGATTTGGAAAATGTTCTTGCAGCAATCGTTCTGCCTAAAAACATGGGCTATTTCGAAGACACTGTTCAATCGTACAGTGTGCAGCAGTACAAGGAGCATTTTCGGATAAGTAGAGGAGATTGCCGCTGACCTAGCAGAGCAGTTTAAAAATTCGGAGTATTTTAACTACCAACTAGGAGATTTCCCAATAATTTCAGCTTTAAAGTTTATAACTGTATTTTTGTGGTTTGCTGGTAATGAAGCTGCCAGTTGTCGCGACGTAGCTGACAGATTTGGTATTTCTAAAAGCTCCTTATTTAAAATTATAAGAAGAGTGAGCTACTTTTTAAGTAATACGTCAAAAGACAATTGAATGGCCAACGCACAATGAGAGGATCGAGATCGAGAGACATTCTCGGCAAAATAATTTTCCAGGAGTCATCGGTGTTATTGATGGAACACACATCAGACTTGATAAGCCATCCGAAGATCCTGACTCGTACCTAAATCCAAAACACTATTATTCAATTCAGGTAAGACATTTTTGTTTACTTATCGCTACAGGCAACTTCCTTCTAATTTGAAAAGTGTTTGTTGAATGGCTACGTAATGTACACGATATGGTTGTAACCCGCCGTAGTGAAGGTATTGTGGGTGGATTAGCCACCAAGTACGGAGTGCGCGAGAGGTATGTAGAAAAGAGGGCGCAAGGTGCAATGCACATTGAAAACTGCCACAATCTATAGTATTCTTCTGATATTCTCTTGAAGTCCTCCCTCGTTGGTTGTGGCATGTATAAATTGACCAATTCCTGCCACAATGCTTCGTATGTTGCATAAACAATATTCGCTACAGTTGTTTTCCCCATACGAAAACTGAATACCAGTGATCGAAATGAGGTCTCTGTTGCGAGGAATCTGAAAAAGAAGGAAACAGTATGAAAAACAGTCGCGTGCAATTTTTTTCCTTAAACTTAAACACTCGAAGTGAAGTGCTTCCCGCACCAACCACTGGTAATTTGCAGGAGCTTGAGGAGCTCGAAGTTACTCAAAATACTGAAGAAACGCTGGACATATATGATTTGGACAGCGATTCAAATATTTCTTTGACAACCCCGCAGCCCCAAAGCTCCAGATTATCCTCCAGACTATCTTCAACTACGCCATCTATAAGTTTGCCTAAAAAATGGGGTTCAATGAAGGAGGATTATCTGGAAATTGAGGGGAAAAAAACTTTCACTAATGGAAAAACGCATAGAGATTCAGAATAACAGCAACCTTGACAAATATGATGACATGCTTTTTTCCAAAGCCTTCTTCCTTCATTGAAAAAGCTGACACATATTCAGAAGCTCAGATTTCGTGGGAAAATAAATGGCTAGTTGATGGAAACCCTCTCACAAAACGAGCAAAATTATCATCAAACCCATGGTTTGCAACCAGTTCGAGGACAAGTACTCGGTTATACTGGCTACAGCTAGGGACAAGGACTCGGTTTTACTGGGTACAACCAGGGACCAGTATCCGGTACCACTGAGTATAGCCAGCAACCAGTACCCGGTACCACTGGGTACAGCCAGCCACCAGTACCCGGTACCACTGAGTACAGCCTCAACAGGTTTTTTTTTCTTAATTTGAATTTAAATGGAATATGGTTCGTTATTTTGAACAGTACAACTCATTTAGAGTAACACGACTGTCGTTATAGGAAAACATACTTAAATGTGTATTAATATATAACATTAAGTGTGTATTTTTTAGGAACTTTATATCAGATGTTGAAAGAATCTTCAGCAAAGGTGAAAATTCTGAACTTCTGAGGCAAAATTCATATAGAATCTTTTTCTCTGTTGCCTTGATGTCAAAATAATCTGGATTTATTCGCAAGTACAGATGTCATGAAAGTGGCAACGAGATACCCACAAGGATCCAGTACTTGGTTTAAAGAGAGAGCTCTAAGAATCACAGGCAAATTAAAATTAAATACCCCACAATAGTTATTTACGTATGTGAAGGTCTTAAAGCAAGCGTTTAATGACAGCGGCGTGGAATTACAAACCTGAATCGATAGGGGAGGGTTTTTACACTGTGAGGGCGTTTAACGCAATTTAAGAACAAGATACATACAATGTTTTATGCACGACCATGTGTTTACAAACAAAAGAGTGTATAATTATTCAACAACCTACAAATCGTTGGATACCTCTGTAAAATTGTAACATTGATTTTGTCCGTATACAATCATAGAGCAACTAAAATAGAACTGGATATATGTTCTAACTTTGACAATCAGGCAACTAAAACTTTGTGAAGCATAGCTACATGATTGTTATTTAATGTTAAGTAATCACTTTTGTAACAATCCTTTTTTTACTTTTAGGATCAACATGCCATTCCATTTTTACGTTTAAAAAGAGTGAAGATTGGGAGAATAAATCCAAGAGGTTCTTCTTCCCAAAGCACTTCACTAATAAATTTGTACAACATGGTAGGAAATATGAAAAGGAAGCCATTAAAAGTTATGTCAATAAATATGGAGGTGTCACATTGTAACACCTGGCGTAATCATTTGCAAAATGATGCCATGGCTGGCATTTTCTCCAGATGGAGTGATATTTCATGGTAGCAGTCCCGGTGAATTGCTGGAAATTAAATGTCCATTTATTGGTATGTATGAAATATTGTGCTACTTCTTTTATTATATAGTTTCGGTTCGGTTACCATATGTACTTCTAATTTCATGATAAAAACCCTCATAAGAGGTGGTAACAACCTGATTCATGATATATAGTAAGAATTTTCGAAAATTTGTTAACTTAACCTTTGTTGTAGATGTTTAACATAGACACGATGAGATCACGATGATAGATGTCTCCTAGTGATGTCTTCTCTCACTTATGTTGGGATGTTCTCGGGGCCAGGAGCCGAAGCTGAGTTGATGTTCTAGGTGGAACCCCCAAAATGAAACACTCGTTTCAAAATCCAATCTTTAATACCTTAGAATTTAAGGTATTAAAGGTTTAAATTTTCTCTTGATAGACTATAGGTAGTCTGTCTTACTGTGGTGAGTACGAAACCGAAGTGGATAGTCTTGTGAACTATTCCTAAAGGAAAGGAAGGGAAGAAACCGTATGTTGGTGCAGATTCGAAGAGCCAGACTAAATCGCGTGATGATGTTTTAACTAATGAGGAGAACATTAAGAAGGATGAAAAGGAAGAAAATGTGCTGCTGAATAGTAAGCCAAGTGTTGATAAAGTAGAAGAAAGTGTAGTAAAACCTGATGATGGTAAGAAAGTTGAGATTAAAGATCCAGATGTTGCAATTCGCACTCAGGATGTTGAGGATCAAGTAAGTAAATCTAACCGTCTTCTTGGTATAAAAGAAATTTCTGAAGCGTTATCGTTGATTCTCTCTTCTTCGAAAGAGATTAGACTTGTAAAGCAAGATGTGTATATGTCTATTAGTAATATGCAGATTGAAACTCCTGCTATCGTTGAAGCGATAGCGCCTGAGTTATTTTTCGATGGTGACGAAGGTGGAAAATGGTGTGTAATGTATGGTAGGCAAAGGCTTTTAAAATCGGAAGAGGCGTCTGGTGATCGTGATGAATGGTTTCCGAATTTGTATCGTAAAATGCATCATATTTTAATGGGTAATACGAAGGAATTTTATAGAATTTTTAAGATTAAGCATAAGCTTTCGATTGGAGCGTCTCAAGTTATGGATCCTATGAAAATTGGTTTTGATGAGTCTTTACAGCGGATGGCGTATGATCCGATTAGGAAGATAATTATGGATAATGTGAATACGTTTGATTCAATCGCGCATGGAGATTATGATGATATACCAATCGTTATGAATCCAGCATTGCAGGACTTTCATGTCAGAACGCAAGCTTTTTTGACTGATAGTGATACTAGTTTAAGGAGGTGGATGGAACGTTTTGCTTTTAGAAAAGGTCTTACGACCACTTTTGGTGAACATACAGTTTATGGGGGTAACAATGTAATGTGGAGTAGGCATGCGGCGCCTGCAACTTTAGGGAAATTGCTTGAAATAGTGCCTAATGTAAATGAGGCCTCGATAGCGTATAGTAGTTGTTTTGTGGTACCTGAATGTGTTTTAAGTAGTATTGATTTGACGCAATTGACGCAAACTATTCAAACGAATGCGTCGAGAGCAGAACCTTTAAGTTTTTTTTTTAGACCTTAGACCTTAGAATACATCTAAAAAGACGACTTCAATTGATCAATTCGCTTAGCAATGTTATGGACTCATACGATTTAAACACGTTTTTACGGTTTGAGGATAATAAGAACGAAAACATATTTCAGAATATAAAAAGGAATAACATCAAGAAATTTGAAAGGTTGTTAGGTATCAAAATTCCTTACATAAGAGATTTTGTGATCCTTCAGAATGTTACATCATGGTTCAGAAACACATCTGATATTAGTGTTAATGATGATTTGGCTTACATCATGGCCTTAGGTCCTAGTTTTTCCGTTCCAGTGGCACATTGCAAGAGAAAACAGTTTATAACTTCATTCATTGCTTCATTGGAACATTCTTTTCACAAATTTAAATCCTCTACACCAGAACTATGAACACAAACCGAACAGATCATACCAGAGTTAAGGAATAAATTTAAAAGTCTTTTAGCAAATGTTAAGAATACATCCTCAAGTCAAGAATTGGCAATTTTTTACAACAAACTAGCTATAGATGTTTCGCGGTGTAGGAGATTCTTAAAAGAGCATCCGCAAGTCATATTAGTGAGGGCAGATAAGGGTAATGTCACCGTTCTCATGAACAAAGATGAATATGATCAAAAAATAAGGAATATGTTAAATGACAACAATAACTATGTGCAATTGAACTCTGACATTACCTTCCCGAAAGTTCAGATCGTAATAATTGGGAACTTAACTCGTTTTCGATTCCTCCCACCCTAGAGGCGCTCTATAATCGTAAGTGAAGTGGGAACAGGTATAAATATATGCCGACTAATCTATGCCGTGCCGACACAGTTTTTCACTTGCAGTCTATGAGTCTATCCATTCGTGTTGTTTAAAATCTTCGCTTCATTCGAGTTTTCATTTTCGAGTGTGTTTAGTGATTTTATTGTTTCCGGAGACTACGTAAGTTATTACTTAGGCATTCATTTTTGTAATGTTTATTAAATAACTATTAAATTCTATAACCATTGAATATTAATATAATATATTAATTATATTATATTTATTATGTACTAATATGGAATTATTCTCAACAGATTCTCATCTCAGCATGGATTCCCGGCGTGTATCAGGTGAGTGGCTTAAATAAAGTATACGTTCAAAATTATAACCACACAGAACCGTTGCCATTCATAATCTATTTCGACCTAGAGTCATATTTAGCGCCTGTGCACACCGCCTCGTCCTCGTCCGATCAATCGTATACATCCATTGCCGACAAACACATTCCATATAGCGTTGGTTATTACCTATATTGTGAATTAGACCAAAATTTGTGTGGGTATCGTTTTCGCCGCGGACGTGATTGCATCGTATGGTTTATTGCCGAATTACAAGACATCGCGGAACGAGTCGCAAAAATGTATTCGCAAGGACTTACCATGCTACCGCTAACCAAAACTCAAATGCTGGATTTCAAACGTGCGAAAGTGTGTCATATGTGCAGAAATCCATTTCACAATGACAACCCTAAGGTGAAACATCACGAGCATCTGACGGGGTTGTACAAATACGCCCTTTGCAACTCCTGCACCATCATCATTTTTACATTTGACTCATCAGCTCACTGAAATGTAAGTGTCAGTCTCTCTCTCCCAGCAAGGACCTACCCCTAAGTATTGTAGATCCATGAACATGTCTACGATCGTAGACGAAACGTCGGATGTCAGCTGTTTTAGATTAAACATCATCTAAAATTTTTGAATTGGTTTTATGGGGGGATACTGAGAACTTCCATTCGTAGCGTCAAACGTTTTGTCTTTCCTGAGCCTTGTCACGTGAAGTGTTAGAACCTCAATTACCTGCTTATCACATTAAGGTATGAACTTTGATTATTTATTGATGTCTGTTAGTTATACCGAAAGCACACTTGTTGTATGATAATTTTTTTCAGATCATGTATCAAGTTGACTGGACAAACTTTAGTCAGGCAAGCCTGCGTACGTTCTCAGATTGGTCTCGTTCTCTGAGTCAAAAACCTATTGAATTAGTTACAGCCAGTTTTTCATATATGGGGGTTGGTGATAATGTGATCTGTTATATTTATATGTGTGGTCTAGTATGTAAGAATTGGAAAAGAATTGATAGACCACTGGATGTACATAAACGCAAGAGCAGACATTGTTTTTTTATACAACAGACCAAACATCTAGAAAAATTAGTTTCAGTGGAGGGACGTTTAAAGTCTTTTGAAACATGGGTTGGTCCTAATATTAACGTCCAGGAATACACCGAGGCAGGATATTATTATTTAGGGGTGGAAGAAAAAATAGGATACATTAGTTTCATTAATATCAGCTTCTTCAAAACACGATTTGAGTCTTTTAAAAAAATGACCCCACCAGGTCAAAGATACTTTATGTTTAAACCGATTAATAGCCACATGAATCTAGCTCGAAGCGGGCTATTTTACACTGGAGTGGAACGCTTATTGATGCATACCTCAAAAAGTAGTATTGTTTTACCCAAACTTGAAAATGATATAAGGGAGGAAATAAATAGATGTAACAATTGCTTAGATAGTGAAATATGGACAGTGTTTTTTCCATGTGGTCACGTGGTTGTATGTATGGATTGATCTTTTGGTCTAGATAAATGTTGTATTTGTCGAGCGTCACGATGCTATTCATAGAATATTTATACTAGGTGGGCCAAGAGAAATCACCCTATTGGAAGATGCTTTCATTTTTGCAAATGGCAGTCAATGTCATATCTGTTTTGACATTTGTCAACTAGACAGATATAAAATACAAGTGAACAAGCCATGGAGCGATACACTCTCCAAGAACGCGCAATAATTGTGTCTATTTTTTTGAAGATGAGCAGGCCTTTAGAGATGCCACGCATTGTCACATCTGTGAGAAACCGTTCACATCTGAGGACGTTAAAGTAAGAGATCACTTCCATCTAGTTCCAGAGAACAATTATCGTGGAGTAAGTCATCAGAGTTGCAATGTTAATTTAGGGACTCACACTGTTCCCGTAGTGTTTCATAACCTGACCAACTATGATTCCCACTTTATAATTATCGACTTAGCCTCAAACGTTGAAGAAATAATCAACCTTCTACCGGTCACCAAAGAAAAATACATTGGATTTACAAAACATGTCATATGATTCAATTCCGATTCATCGACAGTTTGAGGTTTCTCAGTGCCTCACTAGATACCTTGGCATCCTACTTAAGGAGATTTCCAAACTTGCAAACAAAATTTAAAGATCTCGATGATAAAGCTCTCAGTCTAGTAACTAAAAAAGGAGTTATGCCTTTTGACTCTTTCGAGAAGTTTGCCAACACCGAATTGCCACCTATTAAAGGATTTTACAATAAACTTGATGATAAGCCATGTCCTGGAAGATTGTACCAGAGAGCTTTAGATGTGTGGAAAAAGTTCAACATACGAAACATTGGAGTATATTGATCTATATATGAAAATTGATAGCATTCTTCTGACAGATGTATTCGAAGAGTTTAGACTCAGTTCTATGCAAACATTTGGGTTGGACCCCGCACACTCATACACATTGCCTGGGTTCACCTGGAAGAGTATGCTGTACAAAACTGGACAGAAACTAGAACTTTTAACAGACATAGATATGTTGCTGTTCATAGAACAACTGTTTTCATTGATTTTATTGTTTCCGGAGACTACGTAAGTTATTACTTAGGCATTCATTTTTGTAATACTTCTCCTATCTATCCTATCCTATCCAAATTTTTATCAAAATTAACTTTCTCTCATACATACACGGGGATAATGTGAACATATAAATACTCGAATGAAATTTGTAGAATTATCAGTGTACTCAAGTATCTCCAAGAGTCTCCAAGAATCCAGTTTAAAACGTAAGTACTCTCTTTAAACGTTTTTGGTTTTTAATGTGTTAAATATAACTTTAACTATGAAACTTTTCTGAAAATTCTGGTTTTGAACCGAGGTATTGATGGAAATGTGGTGTGAATATGGTGTTAAAACTTAGTTCAAATTCATCTCTGAAGTGTTGACTATTAATTTTCATTGTCTATGTGATGTTAGGACCATGCCTAATGATTTTCTTAATCTCGATTCAGTATAAAATGTGGGTGAGTTATTAGCACTTATTAATCTATACTATGTAAACATTATCAAACTCCAATTTTTATCGAAAATATATAGTAATTTTAATATTCATAGATGCAGCACTAATACTCAATATTCGCTGGCGATTTGGTCGTAATCTTTATCTCATTAAGTGACTTGTAAATCTGTCTAGGTTACTTTCATATTCCACCCGCCTTCTGGTATAGTGTTTTCTATATAGTAATGAAAAAGAAAGTTACATATTTGCACCTTGCTATTAGATTTAATTTATAAATTATAATTTTACTTTGTAGCTGAAAAAATGAGCATTGTATTTAACGATCCTGAGGACATACGGCGTATGTTTCACGTGATAGAAGAGGCTGACAATAACGCAGAAGATACTGTTGACACTGACGATGACATGGTTGTGCCCGCTGACGAATTGAATGAAGTGTTGAATGATGTATTAGAAAATTTAAATATAATCGAACCAAATTTGAATGAGTTGGTTGAAAATATGAATGCTGACGAAGACATTAACAATGTGAATGCTGACGAACACATTAACGATGCCCCCATCGTCGTCTTAGACAGTGACGAAGAAGAAGATGACGAAGATATTACAGATGGCGAGGATGGGGGGTTCGACGAATGTATGGCAATTGACCAAAAATTTTCACATATAAAGAGGGCGCATCCATCAAAACTGATATCTGCCAGAAATTCTAGATGGTGTGTAGATCATGAGTACATTTTAATCGATGACTTGGGTTATTGTAAAAATTGTGCTTATGAAAAACTCGTTGACTATCCATATTTTTCCAATGGTGTATTTTCATCCGCAGATGTGTACACTGTAGAACAACATCACAGTGTAGAAGTGTCTAGTCTACATCGGTTAGACTACCACTGCTGCAAATGTGGTATAGCTGTTTTTCGGCACAGCTGGGAACAATTATGTCACCATTGTACAAAATAATTCTAGAATTTCTAGCAGATGTCAACTAGACTAACGTGTAATGACAACTTGTGACATGTAACGGACAACTTGTGACATGCAAAACCGCTTCCTCAATCCTGCAAGTAAGTATGTTTATACAAAAAAAAATCACTTTTTACTAGATGTTTTTGTAGAAATTTTTGATTTCTTTTTTTTCTTTTCTTCTTTTTGATAGATTTCTTGATGATTCAGAGTGATCGTCCTCTGGAGAGCATTTCCGACGCAACCACCAGTTATCATTACGTGTATATTAAAAAGTTATGAGCCTTACTGAGTGCGCAAATTAATAAACACGAAAAGAAACTGTATCTTTGCTCGAGATGTTCATGCTATTTTTATACGCGAGAATCTCTAGATGTGCACGGCGTTGACTGTGCAAATTTTAAGTGGGGGGGGGGGTAAAAACACTGTTACCCTCTACAGGGCGAAATAAAGTATACGTTCAAAATTATAACCACACAGAACCGTTGCCATTCATAATCTATTTCGACCTAGAGTCATATTTAGCGCCTGTGCACACCGCCTCGCCCTCGTCCGATCAATCGTATACATCCATTGCCGACAAACACATTCCATATAGCGTTGGTTATTACCTACATTGTGAATTAGACCAAAATTTGTGTGGGTATCGTTTTCGCCGCGGACGTGATTGCATCGTATGGTTTATTGCCGAATTACAAGACATCGCGGAACGAGTCGCAAAAATGTATTCGCAAGGACTTATCATGCTACCGCTAACCAAAACTCAAATGCTGGATTTCGAACGTGCGAAAGTGTGTCATATGTGCAGAAATCCATTTCACAATGACAACCCTAAAAGGTGAAACATCACGAGCATCTGACGGGGTTGTACAAATACGCCCTTTGCAACTCCTGCACCATCATCATTTTTACATTTGACTCATCAGCTCACTGAAATGTAAGTGTCAGTCTCTCTCTCTCCCAGCAAGTACCTACCTAAGTATTGTAGATCCATGAACATGTCTACGATCGTATACGAAACGTCGGATGTCAGCTGTTTTGGATTAAACATCATCTAAAATTTTTGAATTGGTTTTATTGGGGGATACTGAGAACTTCCATTCGTAGCGTCAAACGTTTTGTCTTTCCTGAGCCTTGTCACGTGAAGTGGTAGAACCTCAATTACCTGCTTGTCACATTAAGGTATGAACTTTGATTATTTATTGATGTCTGTTAGTTATACCGAAAGCACACTTGTTGTATGATAATTTTTTTCAGATCATGTATCAAGTTGACTGGACAAACTTTAGTCAGGCAAGCCTGCGTACGTTCTCAGATTGGTCTCGTTCTCTGAGTCAAAAACCTATTGAATTAGTTACAGCCGGTTTTTCATATATGGGGGTTGGTGATAACGTGATCTGTTATATTTATATGTGTGGTCTAGTATGTAAGAATTGGAAAAGAATTGATAGACCACTGGATGTACATAAACGCAAGAGCAGACATTGTTTTTTTATACAACAGACCAAACATCTAGAAAAATTAGTTTCAGTGGAGAGACGTTTAAAGTCTTTTGAAACATGGGTTGGTCCTAATATTAACGTCCAGGAATACACCGAGGCAGGATATTATTATTTAGGGGTGGAAGAAAAAATGGGATACATTAGTTTCATTAATATCAGCTTCTTCAAAACACGATTTGAGTCTTTTAAAAAAATGACCCCACCAGGTCAAAGATACTTTATGTTTAAACCGATTAATAGCCACATGAATCTAGCTCGAAGTGGGCTATTTTACACTGGAGTGGAACGCTTATTGATGCATACCTCAAAAAGTAGTATTGTTTTACCCAAACTTGAAAATGATATAAGGGAGGAAATAAATAGATGTAACAATTGCTTAGATAGTGAAATATGGACAGTGTTTTTTCCATGTGGTCACGTGGTTGTATGTATGGATTGATCTTTTGGTCTAGATAAATGTTGTATTTGTCGAGCGTCACTGGATGCTATTCATAGAATATTTATACTAGGTGGGCCAAGAGAAATCACCCTATTGGTAGATGCTTTTATTTTTGCAAATGGCGGTCAATGTCATATCTGTTTTGACATTTGTGAACTAGACAGATATAGAATACAAGTGAACAAGCCATGGAGCGATACACTCTCCAAGAACGCGCAATAATTGTGTCTATTTTTTTGAAGATGAGCAGGCCTTTAGAGATGCCACGCATTGTCACATCTGTGAGAAACCGTTCACATCTGAGGACGTTAAAGTAAGAGATCACTTCCATCTAGTTCCAGAGAACAATTATCGTGGAGTAAGTCATCAGAGTTGCAATGTTAATTTAGGGACTCACACACTGTTCCCGTAGTGTTTCATAACCTGACCAACTATGATTCCCACTTTATAATTATCGACTTAGCCTCAAAAGTTGAAGAAATAATCAACCTTCTACCTGTCACCAAAGAAAAATACATTGGATTTACAAAACATGTCATATGATTCAATTCCGATTCATCGACAGTTTGAGGTTTCTCAGTGCCTCACTAGATACCTTGGCATCCTACTTAAGGAGATTTCCAAACTTGCAAACACAATTTAAAGATCTCGATGATAAAGCTCTCAGTCTAGTAACTAAAAAAGGAGTTATGCCTTATGATTATATTGACTCTTTCGAGAAGTTGGCCAACACCGAATTGCCACCTATTAAAGGATTTTACAATAAACCTGATGATAAGCTATGTCCTCGAAGATTGTACCAGAGAGCTTTAGATGTGTGGAAAAAGTTCAACATACGAAACATTGGAGTATATTGATCTATATATGAAAATTGATATCATTCTTCTGACAGATGTATTCGAAGAGTTTAGACTCAGTTCTATGCAAACATTTGGGTTGGACCCCGCACACTCATACACATTGCCTGGGTTCACCTGGAAGAGTATGCTGTACAAAACTGGACAGAAACTAGAACTTTTAACAGACATAGATATGTTGCTGTTCATAGAACAACTGTTTTCAGTGATTTTATTGTTTCCGGAGACTACGTAAGTTATTACTTAGGCATTCATTTTTGTAATACTTCTCCTATCGGGTTTATTTTAGAAATAGATTTGCAATATCCACGTGCCCTGCACGAAGAACATTCCGACTTACCGTTTTGTCCCGAGAAACAAGCAACCTCGAGCAATAAATGCAAAAAACTGGTCGCTACTTTGCATAACAAACAGAAGTATGTTATTCACTATCGCACTCTGCAGCAATGCGTGAAATTCGGCCTCAAACTAACAAAAATACATAGTCTTAAGATTTGTCCAAGCTCCATGGATGACTACATACATCGAGTTAAACACGAAGATGCGTGCGCAAGCGACGACCACATTCGACCAAGATAACTATAATTTACTAAATAAGTGTTTTTGGTACTTCCATGCAAAATCTGCGTAAGAGACGCGATATTAAAATGGTGTCGAAATTTGATGACGCTTACGGCGCAAATTATTACATGTAAAACCCAATTTTCACGATCGCATCATCTTTGACTAAGACTGCATAGCGGTGGAAATGAAGAAATGTAAAATTCTCTTTAATTAACCGATAGCGGTAGGATTTACAATTTTGGATATAGCGAAGACACAATTATATAAATTTCACCATGAATTCATGAAATCGAAATTCCCTTTGGAACGCATTCGACTGATTTATAAAATTGTCTCGTTCACATAAAAAGACTTATATGAAGATTTAAGAAACGATGTACACACATGGTTTGATACGTCTGATTATGTCGAAGATAACCCGTATTTCTACCCTTTGGTAAATGAGATAAAAATTGGATTGATTAAAGACTAATTGAAAGGGAAAATTTTGGATGAATTCGTCTGCTTGCGAGCAAAAATATATGCCTTGAAAGTCCATAAAACTGATGAGCAAATTTGTAAGGCGAAAGGGCTCGTCAAATTCATTACAAAAACCCTTTCGATAGACGATTATAAAACTGGTCTGTTTGGCAGGGAACCATTGCGAGAAACGCAAACGTTAATACGGTCGATTAAACATAACGTATTCACACTTGAGCAAAACAAAATAGCTCTAGATGCTAGTGATGACAAACGTCATGTTTGTAATGATGGGGTTTCTACGCTGACTCTCGGACACTATTCCTTAGAGATTGTGGAAAAGGAAAGACTTTCGACTACACCGCTTAAACGAACCCTTTCGAACGAAGGTCCATCGAATGTGGTTGAAAGGGATACATCAAAAAAACAAAAAACTAGATGTATTTTGTAATTTTAGTGTGTGTACTCTTTTTGATAGTAAAAATGTAGATGTGTAAAACAGAATGTTTTGTATTGTTGAATGTAAGGGATGAATTTAAGGGTTTCATTTTTCTTTTTTCTCTTTTTTTCCAGATGGATTTAAAAGAGCTAAATGAAATTGCACAGGGAATTCTGACACGCTTCCTTGGGGGCACTATAAAATTGAAAGTTGTATTCAAAATTCAAAATAGAAATTTCGTTTTTTTTTCTTCTTATAGAACTATGAACACCTACGTGTCTAATATTTTATATGTAAGTGAAGAATCTGCTGCACATAAAATGAAAACTTTGCCTTAAGTTTAAAGAGGCTACACATCAACATGCATTTCGCTATTATAGTTCTGATTTTTATCATGCACCAAGTATGCGACTTGTGTACTACTTCTACACGTAACTAAGACGACTCCATCGGAAGAAGAAAGCTGGCAGCCATTGAGGAAGATCTTCAACAGTGTTTCAGGGATCTGGGACACTGGAAAGAGAGTTTCGATATAAGAGGTAGAAACATAGACCGAGATTTGTTGGAGTAAGTACTTAAATTTGGTAATTTATTATGATTAAAACTCTAAATTTCTTAGATGTAATGCACAAATCCAAACGTGGAAGAGAAGAGCTAACGAAAAGGAGGTGACATTAAATGCCATAATTACCGATCAGGCGGAGGCGATACATCAACTTAAATCGCAAATGGATATGTCGAATAGGAACCTCACGGGATGCCACGATGAACTGAAAACCACGAAAGTGCCATTAAAGTGAGAAGGTGGGCCATTACATATTATTTTTCGGTGTTCCAAAATCGCTGGTAATTTATTTAAATTGCATATATTATTTGGTTGCATTTTGAGACAAAGGAAGTGCAGGTATAAAATTAGATTTAAATTTCACAGTCATTCTATCGCCAAAATGTCGCCGCCGAATACCTTCGAGAGTGCCCCAACTGGTATGTGTTAATTGTGTTTTTTCATTGTGTGTGTATGTGTGTTTTTATTTAGAATTAGATTATTTTACACATGCGAGAGCATATTTACCAGAACATTTGAGGGTAAGTAATTATATTTTAATATCCCAACCAAAATTTGTAATAATCCACGGTTTTAGTCCAAAACAATCGTTTTATTCTTCGGGGGCGTGGTTCTTAATACCATACCACCGAACATGTATGAACTGCCTCCGCTTGCGGGGAGGCAGATCATGTATGAAGTATTTGAGCCATTTGTGGCTCTATGGATAAATTAGTAAGTGTAGGTTTATTTAAAAATAAATTTCAACTAATTCAGTTAATTTCGTAGGATTCTATGGATACGAAGGCTAATAAATATTTTAAAGTCACAATCTTTGTTCTCTCCCTCTCGTTACTTAGGTAGGTTTTTTAGAAGCGAACCGCATTTAAGTCACAATCTTTGCTCTCTCCCTCTCGTTACTTAGGTTTTTAGAAGAAACATTTTTGAGAAATGTACAGAAAAAGTTATTTTTTCAAATAATCAAAACACTTTTATTTTGAGTCTGGGAGAAAAATGTTACTTAGGTGTTTTGTTGTCCTTATAGAGGTGAACAATTTTTGTATAAACCAATCTGTCGAGAAACGTGCAAAAATTAACGCCCAAAAAAATAAGGAAAATAAGCGAGATGTTTCCTGTGAGACAAAATAAGGTGCCATTCCGCAGTGCTATCGAAGGCATCATATTAACAACCTCTGCTGATTGCCTTCTCACAAATCACATACAATTACAAACGGAATATATGGGTATTCATCCATTAATGATACAATACATAAATAGTTCAGGGAGTAACGATCTTGAAGTTTTTAAAGTATGCTGAAAGAGTGATGAACTCAAAATGTAATATTCATGATATTCAGCTAAAGACAATTAACCAAAGCGATTCTGATTTATGGTACGAATTACGATATGGCAGAGTAACAGCATCAAAATTCTATGAAACGGCAAAATGTAAAAGTAAAGGATCCTTACTCCAAACTATACTGGGAGCCTACAAAAAGATGAACAGTGCTGCGATGATGAGAGGCAAAAAATTAGAATCAGAGGTTCTGTGGTTTATTTCTAGACCCAAGCTTGGTAATTTTCGAAGCCTCACCTGACGGTATCAATGAGACACACACTTTCGAGGTGAAGTGTCCCATCAAAATTATCAAGAGTAACAAGTTACATTAAAGATGGACATATTACCAAAAAATTTTATGCACAGTGTTTACTGAAAATGAAGCTGGCTCACAAAACAAAGTGTTTTTTTATTGTTGCTGATGTCAATTTTGAAATGAACAAACGTTTCACCGAAATAGAAATTGATTTTAGTGCCGATGATTTTGAACAATACAAAGATTCTTGCTTACAATATTGGAAAGACAATGTATTTCCCATACTATTCAATCTAAATATAATTAAATAATTATTGTGCTATGTATATAAGTTTATTGAAGTCAAGTTTGTAATATAAGTATTTTGTGATATGAAGGGCAATTTATTTATTACTACTAATTTTTCTTTTTGTCATAAAAATTGTTACTGAAAACACCTGTTTATTGTACATTGTTTATTTATTGTGTAAAAAGTGTTGTTGTGTCGACTGTTGCAAGTTCCATATTTTGACTACCACTGTTCAGACATACATAGTTTATAAATGTCATGTACTTCGATGGTATTATACATTAATATGTAATTTCACTAAAAATGACAGTTATAACAAAAAAGAATGTCCATATAACCACTTAGCTCCATATTTAATCATTCTACAATAAACGTAAGTTGTCAAAGTGTCCCAAGGCACATCATACATTAAATACACAATGCAGAATGGCTTCATTATAATAATCTTGTTAATGTTTCACTAAAGAATTCTGCAAATTTAATAAACCACATGCTACTGTAACACAGCAATCTAAGTATTTGATTAATTTCAAATCTACAGTAGCATGTGGGGCTAGAATTTTATACGTAATGACGCGATTTCTTTCCCTTGTTTTACCAAATCCGGGGCGAGTTGAGTAGATCCCATGTACTCCCCATCACTCTGCGCACCGACGCCAGCTCATATGCCATGGGAGCTGCGTTACTGCAGGGGGAGAGCCCGGATGAACGACCGGTGGACGCATTACTGCTCGTGTTTGGACACGAACCCCGCCATTCCCTGGACGTGTCCACCGACTTACGTGCCAAAATCGACGCTGAGAACTTCGTTCCAAGCGTCACTCCTCGTCTCCTGAATATGGTGGACACATTCCAGGATGCCAAGGAGACGTGGGAGTTTATAGGTAAAACAATGAAGATTATGCTGATTGATATTCAAGGATTTAAAATTAGCGAAAATTTCATCCCGAAGGAAGTGGCCACTTCAGACATCCAGACAACCAACCACTACTTATTTGAGGCGGCGGTGCCCTATGATTAGCTAACATCGAGGGAGCAATTTCAAGTGTCGTATGAATGCAATAGTGTGCACGGCCTGGACTACAAGGATTTGTGCCATTTTCGAAAATGGATGAGGTATTTAGAGTGGCAGAGGCAGCAGACATTATTTACGTTGGGGGGCATCAGAAGGTGGATTTTTAAAAACTATTTTAGAAAATACCAACATACAAATTATAAATTTAGAGAACATTAATAGGGAATTTAATCCACCAATATTTGATTCAAAAATTGTAAGTTGCATGAACCATAATAATTTATCTAACGAATTCAGATGTAGCTTAACAAATGTAAATTTTTTAAAAGAATGGGTAAAAACCCGAATACCGTTGTAATTATAATATATACATATAGTTTGTACAATCGTTTCTTTTCCAATGCACCTATTACCATCAAGTTCCTAATCCATCTTCCCTCCCAGCTCCCAGTTTAACAATTTTACAGTTCCCTAGACCACTGTACCGCCACTGTACGATAGATGGCGCGCCACGCAACGTGGGTTTTGTCTCCGGCACTAACCAGACAGATGTTCTGTGCTTTGGTGTTCCGTGCCTACTGTCAAATTTTGGCGCCCGGGGGAGTAGGCCCGGCGGGAAGGCTGGGGGAGCGATCTGGGGGAGGCGGAGGGCCCCGGGGCTGCGAGCCGGCAAAAGTGAGGTTATGCACTTGCTGAACTCTCCCCGAATATCTACTCGAGCAGGACCTTTTTCCACTTCCTACTCAAAGTTGGTGTCTGTTGGATTGAGTGTCAGGTGAAATTTTACACCATGTGTCCGTATAGCGGGAAATAAGGGTGACCAGGTGTGTTTTGAGGAAAGTGGGAGGGAAAACCTTTCTTACCAACCAGGGGATAGTTACCAATTTCTTGCATTCCATTGATCCATGTGATTCAATTGATGCGGGTGAATATTCACGTTGGAATTCAAACTACCTACGGAAAATAAAGGATAAAATAGGGAAAGATGATTCGGCCGTCCATCTGGCGTATGAGTCGATCTGCACTTTGTGGGATCTACTACCCGTTATCAAATATCGAATGGAGTGCCTCCGCAAACAACAGTTTCGACACTACTTCAAGATTATACAAAAAGGACTTCAAGGAATGACAGGTGACCTGATCACACAAACGTACAACCTTCTACAAGCAGAAGGAAACCTCTCCAGTGAAAATGTGGACTTAATGTTGGAATTCATTTTTACACAACCTAAAGTTTTTCAAGATGAAGTTAAAAACTGTTATTATTGATTTATCGAAAAACAAAAAATATAATGTTCCTACTTTGATGAATGTAGAAATAAAGTGTGGATGCATGTAGCTTCATAGAAACCGGTTTGACACGGGAATTAAGACGATTGCAAGTGTCCTAAATCCAGTTTTAAATTGTAATTATAGGTATAAAATATTTGAACGATTTAAATAAAAGTCCATGTTGAAAGTTTTTTTTTCTTTAACAGCGTCTTTACGAATCCATGAGTATTATCAATACATAACCACTTAACAAATAATTGATTTCCTTTTCGGCGCAATATCTTCTGAATTAAAAAAATGTTTGGATGTTTTTTTCGTTGTAACCCTTCCTCATAAAAGACACCAGAAATCTTTTCTCCATTTTGATCTTCCAAAAGGCAAGTGATCGGATTGGTATATTGAATTTTTGATATTTTAAATATTTTTGTCGACCAATTGGGCAAATATCCTGTAGAAAACGCCTCTCGATATTTACTCACTCGTAAAATAGCGTAGTTGGACAAGTTATGATTCGAAATCGTTCGAGCTTCCTCTGAATATCTGGCATTTTACAGACAACGATATGTGTCCTGAGGGTGATTGTGGATTTAAAATTGAGCCGTTCATAAATTTATTGATCGAAAAATTCCAAAGGGCATACACTCCGTCCCAAGAATTCTGCATAGATGAAAGTTTGATTCCATTTCGAGGAAGGCTTATTACGAAACAGTACATTCCAAATAAAACCCATAAATATGGAGTTAAATTATTTAAACTTTGTTCTGATAGCGGTTATACGTGGAATATAAAATTGCACTGTGGCAAGCACAGAGATCCAGAAATTTCTGTGCCGACTAATATCGTTATGACACTTTCCCAGAAATTTTTGTATTCCGGAAGTACAGTTGTGACCGACAATTATTGTACCAGCTTAGAGCTGGCGAACAAGTTACTGGATAAAAAAACATCTAAAACAATTAAGATTAAAAACCGAAGCAGCACCTAGTGTTTTCCGTCATTGTCACTCATATTTATCAAAATCAGTAAATAGCCGGAGGAGTAAAGACGAGAAATTTGAAGACATTGAGAAGTTAAATGTAGTTAAAGCTATAGAACCAAGAAATGAGGACTTTCTTGTGTTTAAACAGAAATTTTATTACAACAATTTTTTTGAATTTCTTAATATTTTTAATTTTACAGACATTCCTTCAGGTTGGTTTAAAAAAACTGACCAAGATAAAGCCAGTTTAGTAAAGGTAATTTATAATCCTGCTCCTGTAATATCATATTCAATTGTTGTTAATGCTAATTTACAAGTATCAACTTATTTTAATGGTCGACAATTTGTTAGTTCACAGAATAAAACTTCATTTATTTCTAGCAACATACATGAGAACAGATTTATTAAAGTATCTTGAATCGGTAAATACAAATCAAGATAAGAAAACGACTAGTAACTCTGATTGTTTTATAACCACCGTCAATCATATTGTGAACATTCGAGATTCCTTAAAAAACGACGAATATGCCTGTGAAAATAGTTATATAAGTTTTATTTCTGAACAGCTCCATTTACTGACATTATCTAAAGAAAGATATAGATATTCTGCAAACACAACAATATGAGGGTACAACTTGTGTTGTTTTTGGACCTTAGCTGTTTGAGTTTGAAATCCTACCGCGGGCGATTTCAGACCGTAAAATGGGAAAGTTGTACCCCCAATTAAAATAACATGGGGAATTGAGTTAGAAATGCAGAGATTGGCAACAAAACCTGCAATTTGGGGTACAATTTGTGTTGATTTCTGACCTTGACGAAGAAACGCGGTGTTACGAGTTAGAACTGGCATAGTATATCTACTATAATATCGCAGAAAAATCCAACCATATTTCTAATTCCCTTTGTCTGTGTTTTAATGGAAGACGCTCTAATTTTTTTTTGCGTGAATAAATCGCTGTCTAAAAAACGCTTAAACAATAAATAACTAAAAAAATTTCATTTTGTTGACAGATGGAATTGGATAAATTGAACCAAATTGCAGGTGATTTTAAGCCTGTTGCAAAACTTCAAGATCTTCCCATCAACGTTCCGCAAAGAATTCTATCAGCGAAATTGATGCCAACTAAATTTGTAAAAAGTGTCCTGGTTGAACTAGCAGAACCCCAAGTGTTTCTACTGAAGAGGGTGACTGAGGAGTTTGCACCGAATATCGGGGAATTAAGGAGGGGGGTGTACAGCGTAACCTACACAGGCAAAAAGGAAGTTGGAAAAGGCAATCCGCTGACAAAATTTTCGATTAAGCAAATCTAGGTGAGTGTGTGTTTGTGTATTTTGTAAAAGGGAGCGAAAGAGAGCAACATGAACGCAAAAAATGTAGTTTATTGGAAAATTAAAAAACTACAAAAATCACCACTGGCACATTTGGATTAAACCGATTCGTAGACACATTAGGTAAAGCAACATAGTATTACGTGATGAGAAATTTCTATCTATTGGTACAATACGAAAATTACAAACGATACTAGGTCATTAGGTGCCGGATCAAAATTGAAACACAGGGTTTACAGCGACTCAATGAGCTGGGAGCCGGAAAATACTCCACCACGAGGCTAACGGAGCTCGTACCAAACACGCCGTACCGCATCGCCAACGCCGCTGCTGTTCCCACCCGATACGGCAGACGGATCCTGGTGGAGCTGCCAGAAGTGGAGCATCCGCACGTGTTCCTGCCGGAACGCTTTAAGTCGCTGAGTGACGCGGACCTGCAAGCCATTAGCAGCAACCCCTCGATCCGGCTGGTATACAAGGGAAAGAAGAAATCCGCGGACAGCTCCGTGGAGTTCTCCGAGGTAGAATTTATTGAGCGTGTAATGGATATTGTGATTAGTGAGTCAGCGTTTCAATCTCGAATATTAACGGTTGCCCTGAATAACAATCTAAATTACAAAGACCCAAAATCTTTTTAGACGACATTCGCAAAATTTTCCCCACGATTCTTAACAAAATTAACATTTTTCCGTGTAAAATCAACACCACATTTGTAGGGAAATTTATAGTGCCGAAAGGGGGTAGCGCGGAGGTTGAGGTGGCAGATGTGAAGTATCTAAACACCAAAAATGTGGAATTTTACGAGACGTCCGATGTGCCTGAGTGGTACATCGAGCATATACGCGACAAACTGTTGAAACGTCTCTCTGAATTTGCCGAGAGAAATTCTGGGTGAAATCAAAATTAATAACTGCGGGCTATTTTCTAGAGAGGGTGCTTCGTTTATCGATTTACCTAAAGGAATTAAAAACAAAAAGGCATGTATAAACGTAAAATCGGCAGACGAGTATTGTTTCTGCTGGGCTGTAAATTGCTATCTACAACCCGACGTTACCAGGCATGTCACGCGACCATCTTCATATCGGCACTTTTCAGAACTCCTAAACCTGGACGGACTTACGTTCCCGATGTCCTTAAAGCAGGTGTCCAAATTCGAAAATCAAAATAATAAAGGGTGTTTCAGTGGACATTTCAATTTTCAGATGAGCCTTACGCCGGCCCTGTACAAGAGGGGAAGGGCGCAGGGATGCGAGCAGGTAGTGAACGTATGCGGATTTTAGTTATCATGGCAGAGTGGACCGGTCAACATCGCGCGTTCATGATCGAAGCCTATTTTAAGGCCAACGATTCTTACACCCTGGCAAGACGTCGTTTTTGTAACCGTTTCGACATTCGACGAATAGCAGATGCCCCATCGGCTAATTTGGTGAAATCATGGGTAAAACGATTCCGAGAGACGTCCAGTGCCATCAATAAAAAACGTCCAGGTAAAGAGAGAACTGTACGAACACCGGACAATGTGGCAAGGGTGCGGCGGGCTGTGACTCGAAATCCGAGGCGATCAGTACGCAAACATGCGCAGGTGTTAAATCTTTCGACTAGCAGTGTGTACCGAATATTAACAGAAGACATGAAGTTTCATCCTTACAAAATTCAGCTGACACAATACGTAAAGGAAACAGATTACGCTAAACGACAAACTTTTGCGGAAACAATGATTAATTATTTTTGGAATGCAGGCGGTCTCGAGGAGGTGCTCTTTAGTGATGAGGCCCATTTTCACTTGGACGGGTACGTGAACAAACATAATGCTCGCTATTGGGCGGCAGACAATCCGCGACAAAAACACAGTAAACAACTTCACTCCAAAAAGGTGACTGTGTGGTGTGCCATATCCGCGTCAGGCATTATCGGACCGTATTTTTTTGAAGATGCCCGCGGCCGCCCTCTTACTGTAAATGGGCAGCGGTATCGCGCAATGATTAATAATTTTCTACGCCCTGCCCTGCAGCGTTTGCCTGGTAACAATGACATTTGGTTTCAACAAGACGGTGCTACGGCACACACCGCAGCATTGTCCCTGGCAGCACTTAGACAATTGTTTCCCGGGACCCTTATTTCCTTACGTGGTGATATTCTGTACCCTCCACGATCGCCGGAGCTTTCTCCACTGGACTTTTTCTTGTGGGGCTACTTGAAAAGTGTCGTGTACACTGACCCTCCTCCCGCAACCACACAAGAACTGAAGGACAGGATTGAAGCAATAATCAACAGCATTCCCGCCGCAATGTGCCAACGAGTATATGCGAGCTTACGACGTAGATTGGAGGAGTGCTATCAACGCGACGGACAGCATTTGGACGATATAATCTTTAAACAATGAAATCCGCATGTATATCCATTATTTTTTCTGTAATAAATATTTTGTAGCATCTTCCAGTGGCGGGTATTTTTTATTTGAAAACTGAAATGTCCACTGAAACACCCTGTATATCAGTGAATATTTTCGGGTAAAACGCAAACAGCGAGCGAACAGCTGGTACATCGGGAAACCAGTTGTTCTCGAGACGCTGTCGGACGCGGTGGAGGAGGAGGAGGAGGAGGAGGAGGAGGTGGGGGCTACGTCATCGCGCCACACCTCCAAAGACGCGTACGAAATTTTACCTGTTCGAATCGCTAATCAAATCAAGGAGAGGCATGTAAATTTGTTGATAATTCAGAGTGATCGACCTCTTGAGAACGCAACAACGAACTATCATTACGTGTATATTAAAATGCTCTCAGCCTTACTGAATTCGCAAATTAATAAACACGAAAAGAAACTGTATATTTGCTCGAGATGTTTATGCTATTTTTTTACGCAAGACGCTCTAGATGCGCACGGTGTAGATTGTGCAACTTTTAAGGGGGTAAAAACGCTGTTACCCTCTCCAGGGCGAAATAAAACACCCTTTCAAAATTATAATCACACAGAGCCGTTGCCATTCATAATCTATTTCGACCTAGAGACCTATTTAACGCCTGTGCACACCGCCTCGCCCTCGTCCGATCAATCATATACATGCATAGCCGACAGACATTCCATATAGCGTTGGTTATTACCTACATTGCGAATTCGATCAAAATTTGTGTGGGTACCAGTTTCACCGCGGGCGCGATTGTATCGACTGGTTTATTACCGAATTACAAGACATCGCGGAACGCGTCGCAAAAATTTATTCGCAAGGATTCGTCATGTTGCCGCTAACAGAAAATAAAATGTTGGATTACGCACGCGCGACCATTTGTCATATGTGCAGAGATCCATTTCACAATGACAACCCTAATGTGAAACAACATCACGAGCATCTGACGGGGTTGTACAAATACGCCCTTTGCAACTCCTGTAATCTTAGGGCAAGCACCCCTAACTTCATACCAGTAGTAAGCCATTGTTTGAGTGGGTATGATAGTCATTTTATCATACAAAAACTGTGCTCCCAAGTAGACGGGAAAATGACTATCATCCCCCACAACAAGGAAAAGTACAAATCTTTTGCGAAACAGATTCTGGTAGATGTGAAAGCCGATAAAGACGGTAGCGATGATAATTTTTGCACCAAAAGCATATTTTTACGCTTTATTAACTTTCAATTTTTTATCGCGACCGTTAGCCGAGTTCGCATCCACTCTGAACGAGTATCCTGTTTCGAAACAGTGTATTCCTCGGGAGGAACACCTCAAAGTATTAGTGAGGAAATGAGTATTCCCCTATAATTTATCTAACTTCTTTTGAAATCCTAGACGAGACAGCTCTACCGTGTAAAAGCAATTTTTTTAATAAACTCCGCAATGAACATGTAACGGACGCGGATTATCAACATGCAAAAAACGTTTGGAGAACGCTAAATTGTAAAACGCTGGGGGAGTACTCTGATGTATATTTGAAAACAGATATATTATTACTGGCTGACATTTTCCAAAAATTTCGAACTGTCTGCTTACAAACGTACGTATTGGATGCGGCTCGGTACATTACCACCCCCTCATTGGGATGGGATGCAATGTTAAAAATTACGAATGTAACACTCGAATTATTGGTGACGATGAGGATGCGTCGTTTCCAAACACGAGTGAGGCTGCAACATATCTAACAACCATACCAGCGGTGAACCATGCATAAAACCCAATGAAGCAAATGGGTGGGAAGTTCAATCACGAATTTCTACAATTCGTAAACTGCAAGGAGCGTCGTATTGAGAAATCGGCTCTTACTTTATTGGCCACGCTTGCAACCGGGAATTGGTATGTGCAAAAGGGGGTGTGGATACAATCGGCCATCAGCAGTGTATTTGCAAATTATTGGGAGCTCTATTGCCGTGGGGTGCAATTACAAATCTGCCGGCGGTTCGCTGCGGCAACGTTGGACAGGTTAATTTTCAGAAACCTTCGTCATCTAACAAACAACAAAAAGAAATAATTAGTAATAAGAGAAAATTGTAGTATGCAATATTAAATTAATTTTATAGAACGGTGATAATGTTGCCATGAATATTTTGTCCGACCATTTGACAAAGTCTTAGGATATTACACTTCGCCATTTTTTTTACCAAATGACAACTTTATTTTACAGGACACAGGCAACGGTGGAAGCGTGGACGACAGAAAAGGCAAGAACAGATATTCGAAGATACGCTGTGCGACATGTCGTGGAAGCTAGCCTGGAAATGGGCTCTAGAAAAAGAGAAAAGAGAAAACCAGCGTCGCCGTGGTGCGCGTGGTGCTGGCCGTCGTGGTGGGCGTCGAGGCGGTGGCCACCGCGAAGACCACCACGAAGGGCAGCGCGGCGGCAGCGAAGACGCGGTCCTTCGTAATTTTCAATAAATTTATAATCAAATCGTAATAATAAATTAATAAATATTAAAAATGGCAAAGTATTCTTTTTATACACACACACACGCGCGCGCGCGCACGCACGCACGCACACACAAAACCTAAATATTCAACAAAAATAAATAATACTCGATCTTAACTTACATTTACTATTTCTTCTCATAATCATTCTTCTCATTTATCATTATTTTATTGCTTTCTTCGATAAGTGATAATTTAGAAAATGACATTTCACAAAAACACAGTTCACATTTCAAAATGACCATTTGACAAAGTCTTAGGATATTACCCTTCGCCTTTTTTACAAAATGACAACTTTATTTCACATGACACAGGCAACGCTGGAAGGAGCGCAACCAACGGAGGAGAGATATTCCAGGACACGCTGTTGCAGCTGTCCTGGAGATATGCTCACTCTCAAGAGCAAAGAGAACATAAGCGAAGTCGAGGCGCTCGCCGTGGTGGACGCCCTTTGTACTTACTAACTTGTCTCATCCAGTGACTACAAAGTTGACACAATTGACCATGAATTTTTAGTATCTGGTCACTTCTACCCTCCAAACGATCAAGACTTTGGTCTAGTTGAAAAAAAAAACAAAAAAACACTACAAAATATTTTTGTTCCCAACGATTGGCAATTGGCGATTGGCAACACCCTATTCCTGAACGGTATATCGTGGCGCCCTGGGCCGCACAACACGACAGCTAGTAAATTTGGAAGAGTATTACAAGCTTGTCAGGATAATAAATTTCCACCATCATTGTTTAAAAGTCTGATAGAGCGGTATAATTTAGAACGTGTGCAAGCATTACAGTGGGGAAAGGATAATAAAGAAATGGCGAAGGAAACTTTCGCACACGCGACAGGCTTCACTATACACTCGACTGGGTTATGGTTAGACGTTTGTGGCTTTTTGGGTGCCGGTGCAGATGGAGTAGTAGATGACAATACCATCATAGAAGTGAAATGCCCATATAAGTATAGGAATGAATTATTAGTTAATTGCTTAGATGATAAAAATTACATTGTTCATTATGACAATGGGATTCCAATAATCAATACTACACATCCTTATTATTATCAAATTCAAGGACAATTAATGTTAGCGAATCGTATAAAATCCTTTTTAGTTTTACGGACACTTAAAGATACTCAGATATATACCATTTAGAAAGACGGGGTTTTTTTCAAAGAATAACAGAACATGCTCCGATTTCAAAGTATGTTCTCCATACGGTCTCCTCAGACCTTCAATATGCTGAGGTATTTTTTACCATCATTTACAAGACACCCATAGTAAACATACACGCCCTAATACTCGATATCTCAATCTCTAACTGAAAACTTGAAATGGAATTTATCAACGGTTGTGTGTTAAATTTGTTTATTTCTTTGTAGACAAAAACCGCAGTTCAACTAATATTCCGGTTCCACTGTCGCTAAGAAAGAAGATCATAAGTAGATTTATGCGACTACGGACGGCCATTACAAAAGCTACAAAGTACAGAATTAATGAGTTGAACAGTTTAGAAAGGAAAATTGAATTAAGGGGCGATATTCATAATGCACCAAGTCATGTTTTCGGTGAACATAAAAAGTGCCGCGAAATAGAATATTTCAAATGTGAAAATATAAATGACAACAATTTTATTCCTGCAATGAAAGAATGTGGCATTTATGATGATATCATGACCGCAATTCAAAGATTACTGGGTAATAGCAGCAGCCTTATAATGTACATGGATAACAACCTTGCCGAGCATTATAATAGTATCGTGTGCAAGTTTGTTGCCGGTAAGAGGGTATTGTAATATTTTACAATATATACAGCTCTGTTACCAAGTTACTTTCAATGGCTTCATCATCTTTGAGTGATATCGACGAAAGTTTAATGTGTACAGAGTTTTTCAGTGACAGTGATTCAAGTCAATTACCAGAGATAGAACATGACTACTCAAGAAATAGTATTCGACGAATGCAACGAAAAAGAAACGCCACTGATGGATCTACTGGAGTTGGATTGGTCGGAGGCCACGACCATTCAAAAATTAGGCGATATTTTGAAATCGTTGATTTCGACGAGCGTACGCGAGAAGAAATTGACATCGAAACGTATTTGGACGAAGGTATGTAACGGATTGAAGAAAATAATGAAGGAATGAAACTGGAAAAGATTCCCCTCGATTCATTAATTTCGTACGAAAGCTTCAAAGATCTGTTACAAAAAGGATTGTACACGACGTTGTGCACTATGGAGATAGAGCCGAATGTGTTGCAGGACTTAGAGCAGGCCTTGACACGAAAAACAGCGCCACAGGAATCATCTGCGTCTGGCACGAAGATCAATTTCATGTCCTCCACGACTGTTCATACACCGAACAAAGGTGCCGGTGCACCAGAATCGGCAACATTATACGACAGCGACGAACGAACTGCTTGGAGTGACCGGGTCGATGAAGGATGGTGGGCGAATGTCTAGTCTTTATTTCCAAAAGGAAGGACGAGAATATATTTACGTTGAGGTCGGAGGAAGGGTGTGGCTCCGAAGTAGTGAAATTGGAGGTAACTTTTAGAAAGGAGCCTATACCATATATACTAATAATGTAATGTTTTCAATACAGGGAGAGGTGTGCCACTTGCGACAAAGAGGATTGGTGAAAGAAAGCGAGTCTTCGCTCGATTTTCACCATTCCATCCCCTGTAGATCCATCGAAGATAACAATCAACAAGCTAATACATCAAGCAACGAAGATAATGTCAGGTCTAGAGGGAGCAAAGAGAGAACGTAAAGCGGTAGGTTCATGGAATGGTTACGGAAGTACCCGACAAGCCCTATATTAGCTATATTCCGAACGAACAGATTTCGAAAAAGTGTAACGGGTATTCCGTTACATTTCTCGTTAGTTACCAATTCCGTAGTGAATGTACTGCATAGAAGTAGCATGTTTGAGTACGCATGAATGGTTAACATGTATAAATGGTCTGATTGTAACTTGATTTTCTCCGTGTCTAGATGTCCACTTTACAGCGACTCAATGAGCTGGGAGCCGGAAAATACTCCACCACGAGGTTAACGGAGCTCGTACCAAACACGCCGTACCGCATCGCCAACGCCGCTGCTGTTCCCACCCGATACGGCAGACGGATCCTGGTGGAGCTGCCAGAAGTGGAGCATCCGCACGTGTTCCTGCCGGAACGCTTTAAGTCGCTGAGTGACGCGGACCTGCAAGCCATTAGCAGCAACCCCTCGATCCGGCTGGTATACAAGGGAAAGAAGAAATCCGCGGACAGCTCCGTGGAGTTCTCTGAGGTAGAATTTATTGAGCGTGTAATGGATATTACAAAGACCCAAAACTCTTTTTAGACGACATTCGCAAAATTTTCCCCACGATTCTGAACAAAATTAACATTTTTCCGTGTAAAATCAACACCACGGAGGATCAGCAATCAGCGCGGAGGATGAGGTGGCAGATGTGAAGTATCTAAACACAAAAAATGTGGAATTTTACGAAACATCCGATGTGTCTGAGTGGTACATCGAGCATATACGCGACAAACTGTTGAAACGTCTCTCTGAATTTGCCGAGAGAAATTCTGGGTGAAATCAAAATTAATAACTGCGGGCTATTTTCTAGAGGGGGTGCTTCGTTTATCGATTTACCTAAAGGAATTAAAAACAAAAAGGCATGTATAAACGTAAAATCGGCAGACGAGTATTATTTCTGCTGGGCTGTAAATTGCTATCTACAACCCGACGTTACCGCATGTCACGCGACCATCTTCATATCGGCACTTTTCAGAACTCCTAAACCTGGACGGACTTACGTTCCCGATGTCCATAAAGCAGGTAGCAAAATTCGAAAATCAAAATGATATATCCGTGAATATTTTCGGGCTAAAACGGAAACACCGAAAGGACACCACACCTCAAAAGAAGCGTACGAGATTTTACCGGTTCGAATCGCGAATCGCATCAAAGAGAGACATGTAAATTTATTGATGATTCAGAATGATCGATCTCTTGAGAGCATTTCCGACTCAACCGCCAGTTTTATCATTACGTGTATATTAAAAAGTTATCAGCCTTACTGAGTGCGCAAATTAATAAACACGAAAAATACTGTATATTTGCTCGAGATGCTTGTTAATTTTATACGCAAGAATCTCTACAAGTGAAAATTTTAAGGGGGTAAAAACGCTTTTACCTTCTCCAGCGCGAAATAACATGTTAAACATGTTACAAAAACATGTTCGAACATGTTAAAGTTTGTCATATGTGCAGAAATCCATTTCACAATGACAACCCTCAGGTGAAACACCACGAGCATCTCACGGGTTTGTACAAATACGCCCTTCGCAACTCCTGCAATCTTAGGGCGAGAACTCCGAACTATATACCGGTAGTAAGCCATTGTTTGAGCGGGTATGAGTCATTTCATCATACAAAAACTGTGCTTCCCAGTAGACGGGAACATCACCATAATACCGCACAACAAAGAAAAGTACAAGTCATTTACGAACCAGATTCCGGTTGATGTTAAATCCCATAAGGACGGTAGCGATGATAAGTTTTGTATAAAAAGTATATTTTTACGGTTTATTGATTCGTTCAATTTTTTATCTCGGTCGTTAGCCGAGCTCGCATCCACTCTAAACGAGTATCCGGTATGGAAATAATGTTTTGATCCTAATGTCCAGCGCCTAATTCACTGAACCTTATCCCATTGAGTGACTTCTAAACCAGACTAGGTTACTTTCATCTTCTCGCCCGCTTTCTGTTATAGTGTTTTCTATATAGTAATGAAAAAGAAAGTTACATATTTGTTACCTTGCTATTAGATTTAGTTTATTAATTATAATTTAACTTTGTAGCTGAAAAAATGAGCATTGTGTTTAATGATCCCGAGGACATACGGCGTATGTTTAACGTCATAGAAGAGGCTGACATGATTCACAATAACGAAGAAGTAACTGTTGACACTGACGATGACATGGTTGTGCCCGCTGACGAAATGAATGATGTTGCGCTTGCTGAAGAAATAAATAAAGTGCTGAATGATGTATTTCATTCGTATCGAACCAAATTTGAATCAGTTGGTTGAATATGTGAATGCTGACGTAGACTATAACATTGACAATGCCACCATCGTCGTCTTGGACAGCGACGAAGAAGAAGATGACGATGACATTACAGATGGCGAGGATGGGGGGTTTGACGAATGCATGGAAGTTGACAAAATAAAATTCACATATAAAGAGGGTGCAACCATCAAAACTGATATCTGCCAGAAATTCTAGATGGTGTGTAGATCATGAGTACATCGCAATCGATGGTTTGGGTTATTGTAAAAGTTGTGCTTTCGAAAAACTCGTTGACTATCCATATTTTCTCAAGGCATATTTTCATCACCAGATGTGTATACTGTAGAGCAACATCACAGTGTAGAAGTGTGTAGATCTAGGCAGGACGTTCCGCCGACGTTCCCGTCGTCTTCGATCGTAGACCATTGGCAGTGGTTTGCAATATCCACGTTCCATTCACGTGCCATTCAAACCAAAACGCCAAAAGTATGATATAAAACTGTTTAAGTTATGTTCCGGCATGGGCTACACGCATAGTATTAAAATTTACGCATGTATTGAACAAGGCGAACGAGTAACTCCAGAGAAAGTTGTTACATTTCTGACCGAGGATGCTGTTGGAGCCGGTCGAACTTTAGTAACGGACAGTTAGTATACAAGTTTACCACTAGCAAAGAAAATGCTGAATTCTAACACAAAACAGTCTCGACATTTTTAGGCATATTATTCCAAGGGACCCCGTCGTACGAAATATATGCAGCTTTGATGAGTTCAGTATCACAGTTTGGTATGTCAAAAATTGCAATTACATTGAGATTGCAATATTTCCTGTGTTGTGTACTGAAGGTACGCAGTTTAAAACCATGTCCTCGTCCATACCTTCACTTTTTAGATAATACATTTCCATACTCCCAACATATTTAACCATAACGATGTCTTTCTATTGTCAAGAAATGATTAAACAGCTTCCAGGTCATCCGGCACACACAAAGAAGAGGTTTAAATTTTGATACTTTTCTGTGTAAAGGGATTAGTTTTTTGCAAACCGTTAAGAGTGATTTGAAAGTATAATTTACCAAAACAACTAAAACTGTTGATACAATGGATAACCTACAAGTGAAGGATAGTGATATGGAGGCTTTTATAATTTCCCTAGAAAATTTAACAAGAGACACAGATTTGCCTGGATTCATTGCCAGTATCCTATATAAAGGGACTGATGCAAAAGCTATAAGAAATTTCTTATATAAGGAAACAGGACCAGACAAAATTACATTAGTCAAAGCTATACTAATAGGCCTCATTAGAGAGAATAACACTACTAATATGCTTCTAGCTAATAAAACAGGGAAGGATGGCATTGAAACAATCAAAAAAATCATACAGCGATATGAAATTAAGGACAAAGCAACAATGTTGAAAGGTCCAAAATCTCCTACCACAATCACCTTCTCGAGAATAATAACCGCCTTTCCAGAAGTTGCCTTCTGGGCTTGTGAAAATCATACTATTCGGCCTGTAGTATCTGAAGATAGGTTGGCCAATGTGATGGGAGCCTAAGATTGTCGGATAGTGTTTTCTATATAGTAATGAAAAAGAAAGTTACATATTTGTTACCTTGCTATTAGATTTAATTTATTAATTATAATTTAACTTTGTAGCTGAAAAAATGAGCATTGTGTTTAATGATCCCGAGGACATACGGCGTATGTTTAACGTCATAGAAGAGGCTGACATGATTCACAATAACGAAGAAGTAACTGTTGACACTGACGATGACATGGTTGTGCCCGCTGACGAAATGAATGATGTTGCGCTTGCTGAAGAAATGAATAAAGTGCTGAATGATGTATTTCATTAGTATCGAACCAAATTTGAATGAGTTGGTTGAATATGTGAATGCTGACGTAGACTATAACATTAACAATGCCCCCATCGTCGTCTTGGACAGCGACGAAGAAGAAGATGACGATGATATTACAGATGGCGAGGATGGGGGGTTTGACGAATGCATGGAAGTTGACAAAAAAAATTCACATATAAAGAGGGTGCAACCATCAAAACCTATCTGCCAGAAATTCTAGATGGTGTGTAGATCATGAGTACATCGCAATCGATGGTTTGGGTTATTGTAAAAATTGTGCTTTCGAAAAACTCGTTGACTATCCATATTTTCTCAAGGCATATGTGGGGGGCTCATGTACAGGATCATGATCATGACCGGAGGTCGATCGATCGTACGAGCCCCCCCCCCTTCGGGGTGGGGGGACGTCGCCGTCGCCGCCGTCCAGGGAACCAAAGGTTCTATAAATTACCCAGTTTAAAAGCCAAATCGTAGACCGCTTGTAGGATGTCTTCTGAAAACCGTTCGAGTGTAGCGCACTGCTCGCAGCGACAGCGACCGGGGAAAACTCGAGAGATATTCCGCCACCGTGTCGAGCGACTTCGAGCACAGGATCGACAAGTGAGTTCAGTTGGTTGGAGGATCTTCTCGACTGTAATGTAAGTGTTAATGTAGTTTCAGATCAGTTAGTATGGGACTGGAGCGTGTGTCGAGAAATAACAGCGACCCGCATGCCCAACATCGGCAGTGAACCCTGCCGTGTGTTATGGTCAAATCGTCTAGCACCCTTCGACGCCGCCATTTCGGTTCCGCCACCCGTTCGTCGTTTGGTCGCGAGTCTGACCTATGCTGGAGAACCACACGAATTGTGGCGTAAGCCACCAGAGCCGCTCCTTCATCATTTCCTTTGTGGCGACGATCCTTATAGCTGTAGTGGTTTTTACCATTTGGTGGGTCGCGAGCCCGGGCTGACATGGGAGGAATATCGCCACCATCTCATCTGCGAAATATGTTACAGATTCGGAGAGCCGGGCCAAAACATAGTAAACCGAATCTGTCGCGCTTTCGATGAGATTGCATGTTATTGGGTTCATGTACATGGAAATGGGTATTTGCATTGTTTCGAATGTGGCAGACTTCATAAATTTAAATCCTTGCCCCATGTACACGAATCCAAATGTATCACATATGACTTTGTTTTGGGAAAGTGTGCATAGATATGAAACAATGTAATTTTATTGCAGTACACTGATCATGGAAGCGACAGAGGAAGTATACGAGACGTGTCAACTGGACTGTCTGATGAATTTTCTAGAGTTGATCTGGCCGCCGCAAGGCCTTCTTCTTCTTTGGTGATACCAAGGGTACCAGGCCCCCAACACACCACCTACTATGTATCTACGTGTCGCAACAGAACACTTTGAAGTGTAGTTATTATCAATACAATTAACTTTTAATTGTATCTGACTGTTTCTTGTCCTTTATTTTCATCACTCGATTTGTCTACTTTTCGAGTTTCCTCCCCAACAAATAATTTCGGGTGATAGATAGGAAATACCCCATTCTTACACACCCACGGGTACGGGGAGCAAATGTCGATAATTAATTTTTCCCCATGCTAGTTACACTTCACCATAATACCGCACACCAAATAAAAGTACAAGTCATTTACGAACCAGATTCTGGTTGATGTTAAATCCCATAAAGACGGTAGCGATGATAAGTTTTGTATAAAAAGTATATTTTTACGGTTTATTGATTCGTTCAATTTTTTATCTCGGTCGTTAGCCGAGCTCGCATTCACTCTAAACGAGTATCCGATATGGAAATAATGTATTCCTCAGGAGGAACACATCAAATTGTTAGTTAGAAAAGGAGTTTTCTCCAATAATTATCTAACATCTTTCGAAATTATGAAAGAAACTGCTTTACCATGTAAAAGCTAATTTTTTAATTAATTACGAAATGAACATGTAACGGACGTGGACTACCAACATGCACAAACCGGTTGAAGAAATTTAAATTGTAAATCGCTAGGCTTAACCTGTTACCTGTAAAACGCTAGGGGACTACTCCGATGTTTATTTGAAAACGGATATATTATTACTGGCACATATGTGGATGTGGAGATAATGTGGAAATAAGTATATTAATAAATTTTCTCTTGATAGACTATAGGTAGTCTGTCTTACTGTAGTGAGTACGAAACCGGAGTGGATAGTCTTGTGAACTATGCCTAAAGTGAAAGAAGGAAAGAAACCGTATGTCGGCGCTGATTTGATGAGTCAGAGTAAGCTGCGTGAAGATGTTCTTATTAATGAAGAAAACATTAGGAAGGATGAGAAGGAAGAAAATGTCTTGATAAGCAATAAACCAAGTGTTGATGAAGTAGGAGAAAGTGTGGTACGACCTGACGATAGCAAGAAAGTTGAAATCAAGGATCCTGATGTCGCTATTCGCACTCAGGACGACGAAGATCAAGTGAGTAAGTCCAATCGACTTCTTAGTATAAAGGAGATTTCTGAGGCTTTGTCGTCGATTCTCTCCTCATCGAAGGAGATTAGACTTGTGAAACACGATGTATATATGTCTATCAGCAACATGCAGATCGAGACTCCAGCTATTGTTGAAGCGATAGCACCCGAGTTATTTTTTGATGGTGATGAAGGTGGGAAATGGTGTGTGATGTATGGAAGACAAAGGCTTCTGAAATCTGAAGAAATGTCTGGTGATCGTGATGAGTGGTTTCCAAATCTGTATCGAAAGATGCATCATATATTAATGGGGAACACGAAAGAGTTTTACAGGATTTTTAAAATTAAGCACAAGCTTTCAATTGGAACGTCACAGTTTATGGACCCAATGAAAATTGGCTTTGACGAATCGTTGTAGCGAATGATTTAAAATTGAAGTACGTCGTAGTTATATTTGCTCTTCAGATTTAGGCAGTGATTTGATCAAATTTAGGAACCGGAGACAGCCAAAGCTCATCTAAAGTTATAATATACAGTCCACTCTATCGACGAAGACAAATTCTTCACCATAAAATTTGGTGAATGAAACTTGTAGAATGAACAGTGTATTCAAGTATATACTACTAGCGCTAATCCCTATTTCCAAGAGTTTTAAAGTCTCCAAGAACCCAGTTTTAAACGTAAGTACTCTCTTTACATGTTTTGATTTTTAATGTGAATTTAAAATGTAATTTTAACTTTGAATCTTTTCTGAAAATTTTGGTTTAGAACCGAGATATTTATGAAAACTTAATTTTTGTGTGAATATGGTGTTAAAACTTGGCTCAAATTTGTCTCTGAAGTGTTGACGATTAATTTTCATTGTCTATGGTGATGTTAGGGTAATGTTTTGAAATTGCACAATGATTTTCGTACTCTTGATTCAGTATAAAATGTATGCGAGTTATGAGCACTTATTAGTAATATTAATATTCATAGATGCAACACTAATACTCAATATTCCCTGGCGATTTGATCCTAATGTCCAGCGCCTAATTCACTGAACCTTATCCCATTGAGTGACTTGTAAACCTGACTAGGTTACTTTCATATTCTTGCCCGCTTTCTGTTATAGTGTTTTCTATATAGTAATGAAAAAGAAAGTTACATATTTGTTACCTTGCTATTAGATTTAATTTATTAATTATAATTTAACTTTGTAGCTGAAAAAATGAGCATTGTGTTTAATGATCCCGAGGACATACGGCGTATGTTTAACGTCATAGAAGAGACCGACATGATTCACAATAACGAAGAAGTAACTGTTGACACTGACGATAACATGGTTGTGCCCGCTGACGAAATGAATGATGTTGCGCTTGCTGAAGAAATGAATAAAGTGCTGAATGATGTATTGGAAAATTTAATTAGTATCGAACCAAATTTGAATGAGTTGAATGAGTTGGTTGAATATGTGAATGCTGACGTAGACTATAACATTAACAATGCTCGGATGCGGTGTCAAGTCGACCTTAATGTGTTAGTCTGTCTGACCCATTAAGCCCGTGAGAAAGTGGTTTTCCGAGGAGCCGTAAATTGACCCGGTGGCAAGGTCGCAGGCAACTGCACTAGTTAGGTATATTCCTTGAACAAATTTGGCTGTCCCTGAAATTTGCTTAGCCAGCACATGAAAAATGGCGGAGGCTTTGGAACATGCGCCTTCGACGATTCCAGTGACAGTGATGTCGAACTATGGGACGTTGAAGGCGGTCACCTCGTGGCTCTTAACACCGCTACGAATAGTAGGCAGCTCGACAGCTGGTCTGCTTCAATCGCCCGCCGGATTCGACGTAGGTACCGTCCCTCTATGCAAGAGGCGGTCCTATACATCATGGCAGTCGTTGTCGCGATCGTATGTGGCAGTGCTATATCACGATGGCGTCGGCGACGTGCAAACATCCAGAGAGACACGGTCCGTGAAGACCTGCCGGACCAGTCTCAGACCTACCCCGATGAAGACAATTCCCGCCGACGTGAAGATCAACAAGACGGACAGGTCCCGTCTAGCGAGCGGGAACGCGAAATACTACGAAAGCTTTGGCGTGGTCTCGAACGAGAGAGCGAGTAGTGCCGAGTTTGCTGACGAGTGGATGCGGCGAGAAATAGCTGCAGGCAGGCTAAACACACAAGTCCCAGATCCATCTGCCTCTGGGACACCACAGACCCATCGTCGTCTTGGACAGCGACGAAGAAGAAGATGACGATGACATTACAGATGGCGAGGATGGGGGGTTTGACGAATGCATGGATCTTGACAAAAAAAATTCACATATAAAGAGGGTGCAACCATCAAAACCTATCTGCCAGAAATTCTAGATGGTGTGTAGATCATGAGTACATCGCAATCGATGGTTTGGGTTATTGTAAAAATTGTGCTTTCGAAAAACTCGTTGACTATCCATATTTTCTCAAGGCATATGGTGATACCAAGGGTACCAGGCCCCCAACACACCACCTACTATGTATCTACGTTTCGCAACAGAACACTTTGAAGTATAGTTATTATCAATACAAATAACTTTTTAATTGTATCTGACTGTTTCTTGTCCTTTATTTTCATCACTCGATTTGTCTGCTTTTCGAGTCTCCTCCCCAACAAATAATTTCGGGTGATAGATAGGAAATACCCCATTCTTACACACCCATGGCTACGGGGAACAAATGTCGATAAATAATTTTTCTCCCTGCTAGTTACACTTCAACTATATCTTCGTTTAACACCGCAATTTATTATTATTATTCACGTCTAATAAAAGCATACATGTTTGCGATTAGTAGGAATTATTTTAAACCCGACGACGAATGTTTACATTTGAAAGGTTTTTCACCTGTATGTATGCGTAAGTGAAAATTTAAAGTACTCGAGCACGTTGAGTGTTTCGCTGCGATAACCACCTACAATAACGGTAATTAACAAAATGTAATAATAACAATAAACAATAACAAATAACAAAAGCGGTATTACAATAAAAACGATGACAGATTCGTGGAAGGTCAAAAGCTGATAATAGCAAAACATGACGGAACCATAGAAGATATATGGAAAGCTATAAAGAAAGTTTATGAGGAAACTGATGGCGCAGATAGCGTCTTTTTATACCACAGTAAATATGCCCCGGGAGGCTTACTACGAAAAATGAGTGAAATTTGACATCAAGAATTTGACGATGGATACACAACGGAGGAGGAGGTGAAAGAAGAACTTAAAACGTATTGTAAAAATTGGGGTAAGGATGTAGTGTAGGAAGACTCCGCCCATACGCAAACGACACACTGGCGATCACGGCCACCATTCGGAGGGAGGATGCAGAGAGCTTGGCAAAGGAACGACAAATTAGGAAAGTGCACAGAAAATGCACTGCACCACATCACGCATATAGTTAAGAAAGCAAATGAAGGGAAAAGGCAAGCGTGTGTTTTAATTCTTCTTGACATCAAAAATGCCTTCAACTCGGTAACCTGGAGTTCAGTAGTTCAAGACAGTCATATCTACCAAGCAGTGTAGATTAGCGTCACAATTGAGGCACCAGACAAGAACTAAACTTGCCCGAGCTCTCGTTGACGCCACTGAACGGAAACCCAACTGGACCAGAAAAGAAGTTGGTCAATTGATTACATGCATGGCGAACGCTGCTGAGCACCGCGGTCGCATTGTTGCCGGAACCACCACCGTCCGTGTAGCAGCTGCATGGTTGTTCTCCGTTATACGAGAATTTAAGTTAAATCGTCTCGGCAGATTCATGCCGGATGGCTCACGATACGATGCATATCGTATCACACAAGTATTTGGTTAACATTATAAAATCATACTTAGAAAATAGGAAAATTGTGGTAGGAGGAGGAGAGAAAGACATCACTGCGGGAGTACCACAAGGGTCTATGTCTGAAACTACCGGCGGGATGCCGTACGGTGGCTTATGCGGACGACCTTGCGTTGATAGCAGTAGCCCCGACGGAATCGAATAGAATTTAGGGTTAAAGAGCGCTCCAGGAGATGGATGAATTAAGAGGCGACACGACATCGACGCACCTTCGAAAAAAGAAGATAGGCAAGCTACCCTACATGAGTGGCAGGAGTACTGGAGCACCAGTGGGAAGGGAGCCTCCTACATTCATACTTTCTTTATAATACTTATTCTGGTAACAAAATGACCTTTTATGATTTTCGTCGAAGTATTATAAAGGAACTATTAGGGCCACGTAAAGCTGTTCCAAGAGCAAAAGAAAGAGGCCAACATGTTTTACGAAAATGGGAGAAATCCAAAACTGGATTTCGAAACTGGGACGAAAGACGACCCACAGCTGGCGGAGTTTATGGTGTCACCGTGCAGTGCTCCATCACTCATCAGGCGCTATGGCACAGGGAATGTGACGTTTTCGGTACCGCAGCTCATCAGCTCGTGTGTGCCACCTTTCCTGAAGGGCAACGCAATCTCACGTCTCTTCGTTATTCGGCAAGCAAAAATGATGTGCGAGATGTTGGCCCATTTCAAAAAGGAAGAGTTCGAGCAGGTGGTCGAAAAGGGGAAATGACATAATCGAAGTGATTGTCATTGAAACAAATCGAGCCGCCATCACTGAAAACACCCACATCAAGTTCAGGGCATTGATGACATGTATCATCACATTGGAACTATCATATGCATGCCGGTTTACCGGTGTCTAAATTTGAATAACTGGAGCAAAAATGCGTTTGCACCGAAAAAATATTATGACACGCAAAATCGTGAAGCGTTCCAGATTTTTGTTGAGAACGTACCGGATTTCACCAATCCGAGAACGTTCTCGACAGACAGCCTTTAATGGAACACATTTCCTGCACAGATATGGAACAGTACTCACAGTCACTCTTGTACTTCCAGGAATTCTCTACGCTCCCGAGACTAACCGTGACATAGACCAATCTTTCAATAAGTATGGTCCACGACTAGAACTCCCCACCCCCGTAGAGAACAGCAGCATCCAGCATATTGATGAATTTATGTTCCTGCAGACAACTGACACATGGTTCGGAAGTATCATTCAGATCATGGGTACCTACTCAACCTATTTCAAAGGTTCAGCTACATTAACTGATTGTAGTACCTCAAGTTCATTAGCACCACTCATTACGAGTGAGCTAACATGTCTGACTTCTGCTACAGCACAGCAGTCTGTGTATCATACTCTCACCAACGCCTTCCCCAACAATTGGGTGTTTTCGCTCGAAGCAAAACATCTAAGCATGCAACTCGAGCGCTGCGACTTACGTTGCTCAATTCAGCAAACAGAATTGTATTATCAATACCCAAGGCCTCGGAGCCTTTTCCACCCTCGGCCAGCTTAACGCGACCAGATTCGGACCCTATTGGTTGAGAACCCCGGACAACAAGACAAAAGACCTACTCTCTCTCAAAGCCTAGACGGGCCAGAGACTAGTACTAATTAGATTTAAGAACGTTTAGTTTAGACTCTTAGGTTAATTGACACCATATTTTTGCTAGATCCCTCTAGCCCAAGTGCACTTTGATAGGTGAAGTTTCTTTTTCCTTGTTTATTTCCTCATTTTCTGGATTTGTTTTTCAATAAAATATCGTTTATAGTACGACCCAGCTACAGTTCGCTATATATTAACGAACAATAAAAGTTGTGATACGAAGTAAGGGAATGATCGAACCCCTTCAGTAGTCACAAACTGTCTGAGAGTTATATTGATATTGAATCATCTGTAAATGAATCTCCAAAAAGAAAGTTATTAATAAATCAGAACATCCAAGAGTGGGTGTTCTGATAACAACAGTGCAACACAATCTGATGATGACTCTTGTGATAAAAAAGAAGAGTTAAAAGGTGAAGCTGAAGAAAAGGGATTATTCTACAAACAATTAGATGAGATTATGAAGGATAAGAAAGATCCTTACAAGGTGCTTGAAGAATTCAAGAAAGAATATCGTCCATAACTATATTGGAGGCTACATCAACTGGATGTAATATTTAATGTTCTAGTGAGCTTATTCTAGAACGTTCTAGTAATGCTATTAAAATGCTAGAAGCTAAAAAGTATATGGTAGCCGCTGCTCATTTAAAGATATTGGCGAATAAATCTTTTACGCCATCTTCAGGGCCGTCTTGCTCATATCCTCCAAAATCTGTCTCAATAATTAAGGCTCCAAATAAGCCTCAAAAATAGAGTATGATGAAAACACAAGATAAAAAAACAACCAAAAACAGTTTTGAAATAGAATCAGACTAGTGAGTTCAGTTGGTTGGAAGAACTTCTCGAAACTAATGTAAAGTGTGTTTCAGATACTTTGGTATGGGATTGGAGTGTATGTCGGGAAATTACCGCGACTCGTATTTCAAAAATTGAGATCGAACCACGTTGTGTATTGTGGACAAAGCCTTTGGAGCCGTTCGATGCCCTCATCGCTGTTCCACCACCGGTTCGTCGTTTAGTAGCATCGTTGACATATGCTACCGACACACCCGAGCCTTGGCGTAAGCCACCGCAACCGCTGGTTGATCAGTTCATTTGTGGTGACGAGCCTTATGGGTGCAGCGGTTTTTATCATTTGGTGGGTCGCGAGCCCGGTCTAACTTGGGAAGAATATCACATCGTCTGCGAACTATGCTACAGGTTCAGCGAGCTCGGCTAAAACATCGTCAACCGAATCTGTCGATAGCGTGTTACTGGGTGCATGTACACGAGAAAGGGCATTTACATTGTTTCGAATGCACAAACGATGTATTAAATTTAAGTCCGTGTCCCGTATACACCAATCCAATGTTTCTTATAATATGACGTTATATTGGGAGAGCACCCACACTTATGAAACGATGTAATTTTGTTGCAGTACGATGGAAACGCCAGAGGAAACGAACGAGACGTGTCAACTGGATTGTCTAATGAATTTTTTGGAATTGATCTGGCCGCCGCAGGGCCTTCTACTCGCGACTCTTCAGTGTCTGATCGACATGACGAGTGTGGTCTGTCAACGCGAAGCCAATCTAGCCGCCAAACGAGCTTGCAGGAATTTTTCAACACATTTACAGAAACAAACAGAGAAACTGTTCGTCACTCAAAGAGAGGATACGCAGGTTTTACAAAAATCATAAACGCAGTGCTTGCTCAAAATATGACCTTCATTTGTGCTGCTCATATACCAAAAACATATGGTTATCTTCGTAGATTAAAAACGTTTTCATTTTTTTTTACTTTTCATTCAAGATATACTTTTTTCAATAAAAAGTTGTTACAAATAAAAATATATACATAGTTTTTTATCTAAACCCACAACATTGCCCGGAGGCCCTCATCGCCCTTTTTTAACCTGACTGGTAACTAAATTACAAATTTATTTGTGGGCGATTTTTACGATTTCATTGGGCCATAATTACCTTGAAAAAAATATCACCTTTTTCCATTTTTAGAAAATTGCAGTTAAAGACCAAAAAGTACAGGGTGTTTCAGTGGACATTTCAGTTTTCAGATGAGCCTTACGCCGGCCCTGTACAAGAGGGGAAGGGCGCAGGGATGCGAGCAGGTAGTGAACGTATGCGATTTTTAGTTATCATGGCAGAGTGGACCGGTCAACATCGCGCGTTCATGATCGAAGCCTATTTTAAGGCCAACGATTCTTACACCCTGGCAAGACGTCGTTTTTGTAACCGTTTCGACATTCGACGAATAGCAAATGCCCCATCGGCTAATTTGGTGAAATCATGGGTAAAACGATTCCGAGAGACGTCCAGTGCCATCAATAAAAAATGTCCAGGTAAAGAGAGAACTGTACGAACACCGGACAATGTGGCAAGGGTGCGGCGGGCTGTGACTCGAAATCCGAGGCGATCAGTACGCAAACATGCGCATGTGTTCAATCTTTCGACTAGCAGTGTGTACCGAATATTAACAGAAGACATGAAGTTTCATCCTTACAAAATTCAGCTGACACAATACGTAAAGGAAACAGATTACGCTAAACGACAAACTTTTGCGGAAACAATGATTAATTATTTTTGGAATGCAGGCGGTCTCGAGGAGGTGCTCTTTAGTGATGAGGCCCATTTTCACTTGGACGGGTACGTGAACAAACATAATGCTCGCTATTGGGCGGCAGACAATCCGCGACAAAAACACAGTAAACAACTTCACTCCAAAAAAGTGACTGTGTGGTGTGCCATATCCGCGTCAGGCATTATCGGACCGTATTTTTTTGAAGATGCCCGCGGCCGCCCTCTTACTGTAAATGGGCAGCGGTATCGCGCAATGATTAATAATTTTCTACGCCCTGCCCTGCAGCGTTTGCCTGGTAACAATGACATTTGGTTTCAACAAGACGGTGCTACGGCACACACCGCAGCATTGTCCCTGGCAGCACTTAGACAATTGTTTCCCGGGACCCTTATTTCCTTACGTGGTGATATTCTGTACCCTCCACGATCGCCGGAGCTTTCTCCACTGGACTTTTTCTTGTGGGGCTACTTGAAAAGTGTCGTGTACACTTACCCTCCTCCCGCAACCACACAAGAACTGAAGGACAGGATTGAAGCAATAATCAACAGCATTCCCGCCGCAATGTGCCAACGAGTATATGCGAGCTTACGACGTAGATTGGAGGAGTGCTATCAACGCGACGGACAGCATTTGGACGATATAATCTTTAAACAATGAAATCCGCATGTATATCCATTATTTTTTCTATAATAAATATTTTGTAGCATCTTCCAGTGGCGGGTATTTTTTATTTGAAAACTGAAATGTCCACTGAAACACCCTGTATATCAGTGAATATTTTCGGGTAAAACGCAAACAGCGAGCGAACAACTGGTACGTCGGGAAACCAGTTGTTCTCGAGACGCTGTCGGACGCCGTGGAGGAGGAGGAGGTGGGGGCTACGTCATCGCGCCACACCTCCAAAGACGTGTACGAAATTTTACCTGTTCGAATCGCTAATCAAATCAAGGAGAGGCATGTAAATTTGTTGATGATTCAGAGTGATCGACCTCTTGAGAACGCGACAACGAACTATCATTACGTGTATATTAAAAAGCTCTCAGCCTTACTGAATTCGCAAATTAATAAACACGAAAAGAAACTATATTTGCTCGAGATGTTTATGCTATTTTTTACGCAAGACGCTCTAGATGCGCAAGGTGTAGATTGTGCAACTTTTAAGGAGGTAAAAACGCTGTTACCCTCTCCAGGGCGAAATAATAAATTATAATCACACAGAGCCGTTGCCATTCATAATCTATTTCGACCTAGAGACCTATTTAACGCCTGTGCACACCGCTTCGCCCTCGTCCGATCAATCATATACATGCATAGCAGACATACATATTCCATATAGCGTTGGTTATTACCTACATTGCGAATTCGATCAAAATGTGTGTGGGTACCAGTTTCACCGCGGGCGCGATTGTATCGACTGGTTTATTACCGAATTACAAGACATCGCGGAACGCGTCGCAAAAATGGATTTGTCATGTTGCCGCTAACAGAAAATCAAATGTTGGATTACGCACGCGCGACCATTTGTCATATGTGCCGAAATCCATTTCACAATGACAACCCTAATGTGAAACAACATCACGAGCATCTGACGGGGTTGTACAAATACGCCCTTTGCAACTCCTGCAATCTTAGGGCAAACACCCCTAACTTCATACCAGTAGTAAGCCATTGTTTGAGTGGGTATGATAGTCATTTCATCATACAAAAACTGTGCTCCCAAGTAGACGGGAAAATGACTATCATCCCCCACAACAAGGAAAAGTACAAATCTTTTGCGAAACAGATTCTGGTAGATGTGAAAGCCGATAAAGACGGTAGCGATGATAAGTTTTGCACCAAAAGCATATTTTTACGCTTTATTAACTTTCAATTTTTTATCGCGACCGTTAGCCGAGCTCGCATCCACTCTCAACGAGTATCCTGTTTCGAAACAGTGTATTGCTCGGGAGGAACACCTCAAATTATTAGTGAGGAAATGAGTATTCCCCTATAATTTATCTAACTTCTTTTGAAATTCTAGACGAGACAGCTCTACCGTGTAAAAGCAATTTTTTTAATAAACTCCGCAATGAACATGTAACGGACGCGGATTATCAACATGCAAAAAACGTTTGGAGAACGCTAAATTGTAAAACGCTGGGGGAGTACTCTGATGTATATTTGAAAACAGATATATTATTACTGGCTGACATTTTCCAAAAATTTCGAACTGTCTGCTTACAAACGTACGTATTGGATGCGGCTCGGTACATTACCACCCCCTCATTGGGATGGGATGCAATGTTAAAAATTACGAATGTAACACTCGAATTATTGGTGACGATGAGGATGCGTCGTTTCCAAACACGAGTGTGGCTGCAACATATCTAACAACCATACCAGCGGTGAACCATGCATAAAACCCAATGAAGCAAATGGGTGGGAAGTTCAATCACGAATTTCTACAATTCGTAAACTGCAAGGAGCGTCGTATTGAGAAATCGGCTCTTACTTTATTGGCCACGCTTGCAACCGGGAATTGGTATGTGCAAAAGGGGGTGTGGATACAATCGGCCATCAGCAGTGTATTTGCAAATTATTGGGAGCTCTATTGCCGTGGGGTGCAATTACAAATCTGCCGGCGGTTCGCTGCGGCAACGTTGGACAGGTTAATTTTCAGAAACCTTCGTCATCTAACAAACAACAAAAAGAAATAATTAGTAATAAGAGAAAATTGTAGTATGCAATATTAAATTAATTTTATAGAACGGTGATAATGTTGCCATGAATATTTTGTCCGACCATTTGACAAAGTCTTAGGATATTACACTTCGCCATTTTTTTTACCAAATGACAACTTTATTTTACAGTACACAGGCAACGGTGGAAGCGTGGACGACAGAAAAGGCAAGAACAGATATTCGAAGATACGCTGTGCGACATGTCGTGGAAGCTAGCCTGGAAATGGGCTCTAGAAAAAGAGAAAAGAGAAAACCAGCGTCGCCGTGGTGCGCGTGGTGCTGGCCGTCGTGGTGATCGCCGTCGTGGTGATCGCCGTCGTGGTGGGCGTCGAGGCGGTGGCCACCGCGAAGACCACCACGAAGGGCAGCGCGGCGGCAGCGAAGACGCGGTCCTTCGTAATTTTCAATAAATTTATAATCAAATCGTAATAATAAATTAATGAATATTAAAAATGGCAAAGTATTCTTTTTATACACACACACACGCGCGCGCGCGCACGCAAGCACGCACACACAAAACCTAAATATTCAACAAAAATAAATAATACTCGATCTTAACTTACATTTACTATTTCTTCTCATAATCATTCTTCTCATTTATCATTATTTTATTGCTTTCTTCGATAAGTGATAATTTAGAAAATGACATTTCACAAAAACACAGTTCACATTTCAAAATGACCATTTGACAAAGTCTTACGATATTACCCTTCGCCTTTTTTACAAAATGACAACTTTATTTCACATGACACAGGCAACGCTGGAAGGAGCGCAACCAACGGAGGAGAGATATTCCAGGACACGCTGTTGCAGCTGTCCTGGAGATATGCTCACTCTCAAGAGCAAAGAGAACATGAGCGAAGTCGCCGTGGTGGACGCCCTTTGTACTTACTAACTTGTCTCATCCAGTGACTACAAAGTTGACACAATTGACCATAAATTTTTAGTATCTGGTCACTTCTACCTTCCAAACGATCAAGACTTTGGTCTAGTTGAAAAAAACAAAAAACACTACATAAATATTTTTGTTCCCAACGATTGGCAATTGGCGATTGGCAATACCCTATTCCTGAACGGTATATCGTGGCGCCCTGGGCCGCACAACACGACAGCTAGTAAATTTGGAAGAGTATTACAAGCTTGTCAGAATAATAAATTTCCACCATCATTGTTTAAAAGTCTGATAGAGCGGTATAATTTAGAACGTGTGCAAGCATTACAGTGGGGAAAGGATAATAAAGAAATGGCGAAGGAAACTTTCGCACACGCGACAGGCTTCACTATACACTCGACTGGGTTATGGTTAGACGTTTGTGGCTTTTTGGGTGCCGGTGCAGATGGAGTAGTAGATGACAATACCATCATAGAAGTGAAATGCCCATATAAGTATAGGAATGAATTATTAGTTAATTGCTTAGATGATAAAAATTACATTGTTCATTATGACAATGGGATTCCAATAATCAATACTACACATCCTTATTATTATCAAATTCAAGGACAATTAATGTTAGCGAATCGTATAAAATCCTTTTTAGTTTTACGGACACTTAAAGATACTCAGATATATACCATTTAGAAAGACGGGGTTTTTTTCAAAGAATAACAGAACATGCTCCGATTTCAAAGCATGTTCTTCATACGGTCTCCTCAGACCTTCAATATGCTGAGGTATTTTTTACCATCATTTACAAGACACCCATAGTAAACATACACGCCCTAATACTCGATATCTCAATCTCTAACTGAAAACTTGAAATGGAATTTATCAACGGTTGTGTGTTAAATTTGTTTATTTCTTTGTAGACAAAAACCGCAGTTCAACTAATATTCCGGTTCCACTGTCGCTAAGAAAGAAGATCATAAGTAGATTTATGCGACTACGGACGGCCATTACAAAAGCTACAAAGTACAGAATTAATGAGTTGAACAGTTTAGAAAGGAAAATTGAATTAAGGGGCGATATTCATAATGCACCAAGTCATGTTTTCGGTGAACATAAAAAGTGCCGCGAAATAGAATATTTCAAATGTGAAAATATAAATGACAACAATTTTATTCCTGCAATGAAAGAATGTGGCATTTATGATGATATCATGACCGCAATTCAAAGATTACTGGGTAATAGCAGCAGCCTTATAATGTACATGGATAACAACCTTGCCGAGCATTATAATAGTATCGTGTGCAAGTTTGTTGCCGGTAAGAGGGTATTGTAATATTTTACAATATATACAGCTCTGTTACCAAGTTACTTTCAATGGCTTCTTTGAGTGATATCGATATCGACGAAAGTTTAGTATGTACCGAGTTTTTCAGTGACAGTGATTCAAGTCAATTACCAGGGATAGAACATGACTACTCAAGAAATAGTATTCGACGAATGCAACGAAAAAGAAACGCCACTGATGGATCTACTGGAGTTGCATTGGTCGGAGGCCACGACCATTCAAAAATTAGGCGATATTTTGAAATCGTTGATTTCGACGAGCGTACGCGAGAAGAAATTGACATCGAAACGTATTTGGACGAAGGTATGGAACGGATTGAAGAAAATAATGAAGGAGATGAAACTGGAAAAGATTCCCCTCGATCCATTAATTTCGTACGAAAGCTTGAAAGATCTGTTACAAAAAGAAGGATTGCACACGACGTTGTGCACTATGGAGATAGAGCCGAATGTGTTGCAGGAGTTAGAGCAGGCCTTGACACGAAAAACAGCGCCACAGGAATCTTCATCTGCGTCTGGCACGAAGATCAATTCCATGTCCTCCACGACTGTTCATACACCGAACAAAGGTGTCGGTGCACCAGAATCGGTAACATTATACGACAGCGACGACGACACAGACGAACTGCTTGGAGTGACCGGGTCGATGAAGGATGGTGGGCGAATCTCTGTCTTTATTTCCAAAAGGAAGGACGAGAATATATTTACGTTGAGGTCGGAGGAAGGGTGTGGCTCCGAAGTAGTGAAATTGGAGGTAACTTTTAGAAAGGAGCCTATACCATATATACTAATAATGTAATGTTTTCAATACAGGGAGAGGTGTGCCACTTGCGACAAAAAGCATTGGTGGAAGAAAGCGAGTCTTCGCTCGATTTTCACCATTCCATCCCCTGTAGATCCATCGAAGATAACAATCAACAAGCTAATACATCAAGCAACGAAGATAATGTCAGGTCTAGAGGGAGCAAAGAGAGAACGTAAAGCGGTAGGTTCATGGAATGGTTACGGAAGTACACGACAAGCCCCATATTAGCTATATTCCGAACGAACAGATTTCGAAAAAGTGTAACGGATATGCCGTTACATTGCTCGTTAGTTACCAATTCCGTAGTGAATGTACTGCATAGAAGTAGCATGTTTGAGTACGCATGAATGGTTAATATGTATAAATGGTCTGATTGCAACGTGATTTTCTCCGTGTCTAGATGTCCACTTTACAGCGACTCAATGAGCTGGGAGCCGGAAAATACTCCACCACGAGGCTAACGGAGCTCGTACCAAACACGCCGTACCGCATCGCCAACGCCGCTGCTGTTCCCACCCGATACGGCAGACGGATCCTGGTGGAGCTGCCAGAAGTGGAGCATCCGCACGTGTTCCTGTCGGAACGTTTTAAGTCGCTGAGTGACGCAGACTTACAAGCAATCAGCAGCAACCCCTCGATCCGGCCGGTATACAAGGGAAAGAAGAAATCCGCGGACAGCTCCGTGGAGTTCTCCGAGGTAGAATTTATTGAGCGTGTAATGGATATTGTGATTAGTGAGTCAGCGTTTCAATCTCGAATATTAACGGTTGCCCTGAATAACAATCAATTACAAAGACCCAAAACTCTTTTTAGACGACATTCGCAAAATTTTCCCCACGATTCTTAACAAAATTAACATTTTTCCGTGTAAAATCAACACCACATTTGTAGGGAAATTTATAGTGCCGAAAGGGGGTAGCGCGGAGGATGAGGTGGCAGATGTGAAGTATCTAAACACCAAAAATGTGGAATTTTACGAGACGTCCGATGTGTCTGAGTGGTACATCGAGCATATACGCGACAAACTGTTGAAACGTCTCTCTGAATTTGCCGAGAGAAATTCTGGGTGAAATCAAAATTAATAACTGCGGGCTATTTTCTAGAGGGGGTGCTTCGTTTATCGATTTACCTAAAGGAATTAAAAACAAAAAGGCATGTATAAACGTAAAATCGGCAGACGAGTATTATTTCTGCTGGGCTGTAAATTGCTATCTACAACCCGACGTTACCGCATGTCACGCGACCATCTTCATATCGGCACTTTTCAGAACTCCTAAACCTGGACGGACTTACGTTCCTGATGTCCTTAAAGCAGGTGTCCAAATTCGAAAATCAAAATGATATATCCGTGAATATTTTCGGGCTAAAACGGAAACACCGAACGGACACCACACCTCAAAAGAAGCGTACGAGATTTTACCGGTTCGAATCGCGAATCGGATCAAAGAGAGACATGTAAATTTATTGATGATTTAGAATGATCGGTCTCTTGAGAGCATTTTCGACTCAACCGCCAGTTTTATCATTACGTGTATATTAAAAAGTTATCAGCCTTACTGAGTGCGCAAATTAATAAACACGAAAAATACTGTATATATATATATATATATATATATATATATATATATATATACAGTACTACAGTACAGTATAGTACAGTACATAATACTATATATATGCGCCTAATTCACTGAACCTTATCCCATTGAGTGACTTGTAAACCTGACTAGGTTACTTTCATATTCTTGCCCGCTTTCTGTTATAGTGTTTTCTATATAGTAATGAAAAAGAAAGTTACATATTTGTTACCTTGCTATTAGATTTAATTTATTAATTATAATTTAACTTTGTAGCTGAAAAAATGAGCATTGTGTTTAATGATCCCGAGGACATACGGCGTATGTTTAACGTCATAGAAGAGACCGACATGATTCACAATAACGAAGAAGTAACTGTTGACACTGACGATAACATGGTTGTGCCCGCTGACGAAATGAATGATGTTGCGCTTGCTGAAGAAATGAATAAAGTGCTGAATGATGTATTGGAAAATTTAATTAGTATCGAACCAAATTTGAATGAGTTAAATGAGTTGGTTGAATATGTGAATGCTGACGTAGACTATAACATTAACAATGCTCGGATGCGGTGTCAAGTCGACCTTAATGTGTTAGTCTGTCTGACCCATTAAGCCCGTGAGAAAGTGGTTTTCCGAGAAGCCGTAAATTGACCCGGTGGCAAGGTCGCAGGCAACTGCACTAGTTAGGTATATTCCTTGAACAAATTTGGCTGTCCCTGAAATTTGCTTAGCCAGCACATGAAAAATGGCGGAGGCTTTGGAACATGCGCCTTCGACGATTCCAGTGACAGTGATGTCGAACTATGGGACGTTGAAGGCGGTCACCTCGTGGCTCTTAACACCGCTACGAATAGTAGGCAGCTCGACAGCTGGTCTGCTTCAATCGCCCGCCGGATTCGACGTAGGTACCGTCCCTCTATGCAAGAGGCGGTCCTATACATCATGGCAGTCGTTGTCGCGATCGTATGTGGCAGTGCTATATCACGATGGCGTCGGCGACGTGCAAACATCCAGAGAGACACGGTCCGTGAAGACCTGCCGGACCAGTCTCAGACCTACCCCGATGAAGACAATTCCCGCCGACGTGAAGATCAACAAGACGGACAGGTCCCGTCTAGCGAGCGGGAACGCGAAATACTACGAAAGCTTTGGCGTGGTCTCGAACGAGAGAGCGAGTAGTGCCGAGTTTGCTGACGAGTGGATGCGGCGAGAAATAGCTGCAGGCAGGCTAAACACACAAGTCCCAGATCCATCTGCCTCTGGGACACCACAGACCCATCGTCGTCTTGGACAGCGACGAAGAAGAAGATGACGATGACATTACAGATGGCGAGGATGGGGGGTTTGACGAATGCATGGATCTTGACAAAAAAAATTCACATATAAAGAGGGTGCAACCATCAAAACCTATCTGCCAGAAATTCTAGATGGTGTGTAGATCATGAGTACATCGCAATCGATGGTTTGGGTTATTGTAAAAATTGTGCTTTCGAAAAACTCGTTGACTATCCATATTTTCTCAAGGCATATGGTGATACCAAGGGTACCAGGCCCCCAACACACCACCTACTATGTATCTACGTTTCGCAACAGAACACTTTGAAGTATAGTTATTATCAATACAAATAACTTTTTAATTGTATCTGACTGTTTCTTGTCCTTTATTTTCATCACTCGATTTGTCTGCTTTTCGAGTCTCCTCCCCAACAAATAATTTCGGGTGATAGATAGGAAATACCCCATTCTTACACACCCATGGCTACGGGGAACAAATGTCGATAAATAATTTTTCTCCCTGCTAGTTACACTTCAACTATATCTTCGTTTAACACCGCAATTTATTATTATTATTCACGTCTAATAAAAGCATACATGTTTGCGATTAGTAGGAATTATTTTAAACCCGACGACGAATGTTTACATTTGAAAGGTTTTTCACCTGTATGTATGCGTAAGTGAAAATTTAAAGTACTCGAGCACGTTGAGTGTTTCGCTGCGATAACCACCTACAATAACGGTAATTAACAAAATGTAATAATAACAATAAACAATAACAAATAACAAAAGCGGTATTACAATAAAAACGATGACAGATTCGTGGAAGGTCAAAAGCTGATAATAGCAAAACATGACGGAACCATAGAAGATATATGGAAAGCTATAAAGAAAGTTTATGAGGAAACTGATGGCGCAGATAGCGTCTTTTTATACCACAGTAAATATGCCCCGGGAGGCTTACTACGAAAAATGAGTGAAATTTGACATCAAGAATTTGACGATGGATACACAACGGAGGAGGAGGTGAAAGAAGAACTTAAAACGTATTGTAAAAATTGGGGTAAGGATGTAGTGTAGGAAGACTCCGCCCATACGCAAACGACACACTGGCGATCACGGCCACCATTCGGAGGGAGGATGCAGAGAGCTTGGCAAAGGAACGACAAATTAGGAAAGTGCACAGAAAATGCACTGCACCACATCACGCATATAGTTAAGAAAGCAAATGAAGGGAAAAGGCAAGCGTGTGTTTTAATTCTTCTTGACATCAAAAATGCCTTCAACTCGGTAACCTGGAGTTCAGTAGTTCAAGACAGTCATATCTACCAAGCAGTGTAGATTAGCGTCACAATTGAGGCACCAGACAAGAACTAAACTTGCCCGAGCTCTCGTTGACGCCACTGAACGGAAACCCAACTGGACCAGAAAAGAAGTTGGTCAATTGATTACATGCATGGCGAACGCTGCTGAGCACCGCGGTCGCATTGTTGCCGGAACCACCACCGTCCGTGTAGCAGCTGCATGGTTGTTCTCCGTTATACGAGAATTTAAGTTAAATCGTCTCGGCAGATTCATGCCGGATGGCTCACGATACGATGCATATCGTATCACACAAGTATTTGGTTAACATTATAAAATCATACTTAGAAAATAGGAAAATTGTGGTAGGAGGAGGAGAGAAAGACATCACTGCGGGAGTACCACAAGGGTCTATGTCTGAAACTACCGGCGGGATGCCGTACGGTGGCTTATGCGGACGACCTTGCGTTGATAGCAGTAGCCCCGACGGAATCGAATAGAATTTAGGGTTAAAGAGCGCTCCAGGAGATGGATGAATTAAGAGGCGACACGACATCGACGCACCTTCGAAAAAAGAAGATAGGCAAGCTACCCTACATGAGTGGCAGGAGTACTGGAGCACCAGTGGGAAGGGAGCCTCCTACATTCATACTTTCTTTATAATACTTATTCTGGTAACAAAATGACCTTTTATGATTTTCGTCGAAGTATTATAAAGGAACTATTAGGGCCACGTAAAGCTGTTCCAAGAGCAAAAGAAAGAGGCCAACATGTTTTACGAAAATGGGAGAAATCCAAAACTGGATTTCGAAACTGGGACGAAAGACGACCCACAGCTGGCGGAGTTTATGGTGTCACCGTGCAGTGCTCCATCACTCATCAGGCGCTATGGCACAGGGAATGTGACGTTTTCGGTACCGCAGCTCATCAGCTCGTGTGTGCCACCTTTCCTGAAGGGCAACGCAATCTCACGTCTCTTCGTTATTCGGCAAGCAAAAATGATGTGCGAGATGTTGGCCCATTTCAAAAAGGAAGAGTTCGAGCAGGTGGTCGAAAAGGGGAAATGACATAATCGAAGTGATTGTCATTGAAACAAATCGAGCCGCCATCACTGAAAACACCCACATCAAGTTCAGGGCATTGATGACATGTATCATCACATTGGAACTATCATATGCATGCCGGTTTACCGGTGTCTAAATTTGAATAACTGGAGCAAAAATGCGTTTGCACCGAAAAAATATTATGACACGCAAAATCGTGAAGCGTTCCAGATTTTTGTTGAGAACGTACCGGATTTCACCAATCCGAGAACGTTCTCGACAGACAGCCTTTAATGGAACACATTTCCTGCACAGATATGGAACAGTACTCACAGTCACTCTTGTACTTCCAGGAATTCTCTACGCTCCCGAGACTAACCGTGACATAGACCAATCTTTCAATAAGTATGGTCCACGACTAGAACTCCCCACCCCCGTAGAGAACAGCAGCATCCAGCATATTGATGAATTTATGTTCCTGCAGACAACTGACACATGGTTCGGAAGTATCATTCAGATCATGGGTACCTACTCAACCTATCTCAAAGGTTCAGCTACATTAACTGATTGTAGTACCTCAAGTTCATTAGCACCACTCATTACGAGTGAGCTAACATGTCTGACTTCTGCTACAGCACAGCAGTCTGTGTATCATACTCTCACCAACGCCTTCCCCAACAATTGGGTGTTTTCGCTCGAAGCAAAACATCTAAGCATGCAACTCGAGCGCTGCGACTTACGTTGCTCAATTCAGCAAACAGAATTGTATTATCAATACCCAAGGCCTCGGAGCCTTTTCCACCCTCGGCCAGCTTAACGCGACCAGATTCGGACCCTATTGGTTGAGAACCCCGGACCACAAGACAAAAGACCTACTCTCTCTCAAAGCCTAGACGGGCCAGAGACTAGTACTAATTAGATTTAAGAACGTTTAGTTTAGACTCTTAGGTTAATTGACACCATATTTTTGCTAGATCCCTCTAGCCCAAGTGCACTTTGATAGGTGAAGTTTCTTTTTCCTTGTTTATTTCCTCATTTTCTGGATTTGTTTTTCAATAAAATATCGTTTATAGTACGACCCAGCTACAGTTCGCTATATATTAACGAACAATAAAAGTTGTGATACGAAGTAAGGGAATGATCGAACCCCTTCAGTAGTCACAAACTGTCTGAGAGTTATATTGATATTGAATCATCTGTAAATGAATCTCCAAAAAGAAAGTTATTAATAAATCAGAACATCCAAGAGTGGGTGTTCTGATAACAACAGTGCAACACAATCTGATGATGACTCTTGTGATAAAAAAGAAGAGTTAAAAGGTGAAGCTGAAGAAAAGGGATTATTCTACAAACAATTAGATGAGATTATGAAGGATAAGAAAGATCCTTACAAGGTGCTTGAAAAATTCAAGAAAGAATATCGTCCATAACTATATTGGAGGCTACATCAACTGGATGTAATATTTAATGTTCTAGTGAGCTTATTCTAGAACGTTCTAGTAATGCTATTAAAATGCTAGAAGCTAAAAAGTATATGGTAGCCGCTGCTCATTTAAAGATATTGGCGAATAAATCTTTTACGCCATCTTCAGGGCCGTCTTGCTCATATCCTCCAAAATCTGTCTCAATAATTAAGGCTCCAAATAAGCCTCAAAAATAGAGTATGATGAAATCACAAGATAAAAAAACAACAAAAAACAGTTTTGAAATAGAATCAGACTAGTGAGTTCAGTTGGTTGGAAGAACTTCTCGAAACTAATGTAAAGTGTGTTTCAGATACTTTGGTATGGGATTGGAGTGTATGTCGGGAAATTACCGCGACTCGTATTTCAAAAATTGAGATCGAACCACGTTGTGTATTGTGGACAAAGCCTTTGGAGCCGTTCGATGCCCTCATCGCTGTTCCACCACCGGTTCGTCGTTTAGTAGCATCGTTGACATATGCTACCGACACACCCGAGCCTTGGCGTAAGCCACCGCAACCGCTGGTTGATCAGTTCATTTGTGGTGACGAACCTTATGGGAGCAGCGGTTTTCATCATTTGGTGGGTCGCGAGCCCGGTCTAACTTGGGAAGAATATCACATCGTCTGCGAACTATGCTACAGGTTCAGCGAGCTCGGCTAAAACATCGTCAACCGAATCTGTCGATAGCGTGTTACTGGGTGCATGTACACGAGAAAGGGCATTTACATTGTTTCGAATGCACAAACGATGTATTAAATTTAAGTCCGTGTCCCGTATACACCAATCCAATGTTTCTTATAATATGACGTTATATTGGGAGAGCACCCACACTTATGAAACGATGTAATTTTGTTGCAGTACGATGGAAACGCCAGAGGAAACGAACGAGACGTGTCAACTGGATTGTCTAATGAATTTTTTGGAATTGATCTGGCCGCCGCAGGGCCTTCTACTCGCGACTCTTCAGTGTCTGATCTACATGACGAGAGTGGTCTGTCAACGCGAAGCCAATCTAGCCGCCAAACGAGTTTGCAGGAATTTTTCAACACATTTACAGAAACTATTACAGAAACAAACAGAGAAACTGTTCGTCACTCAAAGAGAGGATACGCAGGTTTTACAAAAATCACAAACGCAGTACTTGCTCAAAAGGTGACCTTCATTTGTGCTGCTCATATACCAAAAACATATGGTTATCTTCGTAGATTAAAAACGTTTTCATTTTTTTTCTACTTTTCATTCAAGATATACTTTTTTCAATAAAAAGTTGTTACAAATAAAAATACATACATAGTTTTTTATCTAAACCCACAACATTGCCCGGAGGCCCTCATCGCCCTTTTTTAACCTGACTGGTAACTAAATTACAAATTTATTTGTGGGCGATTTTTACGATTTCATTGGGCCGTAATTACCTTGAAAAAAATATCACCTTTTTCCATTTTTAGAAAATTGCAGTTAAAGACCAAAAAGTACTATTATTGTTCTGTCTTCATTTTCATTCGATTCATTCGATGCACCTTGAAGAAGCTATTGGAATTTTTGAATATCAGTAGTATTACTTTATTAACCCATTTTATCTATTGGGTTTTCTTGGGCTCCTTTAATTTACTGAAGTTCTCTCGTTTGACTGGAAAGCTTTCCTCCATTTGGAAGATATGGTTCTTTAGATGGTTTTTCATTTCTTCATCACTTTAATTCCCTCTTAGAATTGGGCCCAGTTTCACAGACTTTTCTATCATCTCTAGACAGAAATTTGTGTCCCCAGGCAAGTTGAATACTGGAACTCTACTTAGTTCAAATCCCAGCCCTACCTGGAGCTGACAAACTTCCGCCAGTTTCTATTCCTTCCACGAATCTCTTGTTATGTCTCGTTTTCTTAGCAAGCCGATTTTCCTCTGGAACATCTAATAAACTTTAGAGCACAACGCATATAAACCTAATCAATAGGATACACGGCAGAGATTGCTAGATTGAGATAACCCCAAGGTGATTTTTTGGATTTGGGTCGAGTTCCGTTCGGCACACGTTGAAATGTCTAGAGTGGAGAGACCCAGTGACCAGTTTCTGCTTTCATGCCCAATCCTGTTGCAGCGGGTTCGATTTTCAAGGGAACCTGATATTGCACGCTGTGAAACTGCAAATTTAATTGTATTTCCATTAATGTACTGGGCACGGTTGACAAAGCATTAATTACAAATGCTATTCTGGCAAAACATGACCATATGTGTGCTTGTTGTATGAAACCTATCAATCTCAAGACTTTGTAGACCTTTGGTCGTTTTATTTCCATATCCCCAATGTCAAATAAAGAATTGTTATAAACGACCAGGATGTTATAATTTAGGCCGATACCTGAGGTAGCTTATTGTATCCCTCCATATCAGAGAGAAAAGAACAACTCTGACCGTCTGATCCAAATTAATGATATGGTCTTGACGTACGGAACTGAAGTCGTTTTTGAACAGAGGTCATCTATGGTACGACTGGATTGATGGAATGACTGGAATACTGCGTTTCATAATGAGCCCATAGGATGAATTCGAACCAGCTTGGCTCACGTCTCAAACATTGACGGTACACTGGACACAATTAAAAGGAAACTCTTACAAATATCATAGTCAAAAAACTGGCCAACGAGCGATATATCCATCAAACAGTAAATGTGAAGTATGTGTACTGCCAACCTTCATCACCCAATTTCAGACCAAGCGAGATAACTATATAACCAGTATGTTAATCGGTATGAATGTAACTGATAGCCGAAAGGATACTAAGAATTTTTATATCTCTTAACTATGAAATACCATACCTTAATCTGTTGGTACGACCTAGTAGTTGAGTTAGATATAAAAACCGCGATTGAGAGGTATTTGCTGCACGGGTTCACATATGAAAGATGATATAGATCAATTGTCGTTGGAGATACCAGCAACAGTGATACCGAAGTCCACATCCCTCCAGGCCGCAGGCGAGTGGTCGACTTCTCCTCTGCATCAGACCGGCACACCTCCCACAACCCCAGCGAGCACAGATACTATATCTACACCACTGAGCAATCGCTCTTATAAACCTTATATCAAGAAAGAATACCTATACTGTGTATCTCTATTGTACGCCAATCTGGCGCACTATAGAGGAACATGACAATATCTTCATGGGAGAAAGGACAGCAACAACCGAACCTAAAGAACTAAAACAATATTCAGGGAAGAAATAGGTAGACTTTTCAAAGACTGGTAAAAAGTTTTTGCAAGCCTAGAAACATTTTTCTGATTAACAGGAATCAAAGACGGGCTAATTAGTAAATTCATTTGAGAAACATTTCTAATGGAACGAGCATAGATATTCCAAAGTTTAGAGAGTACACAAATCACAGTATAAATGTATGGTTATAGCATACACTCAGCTTCAATCCACAATGACGCGTGGAGCCAAAGTAATGTCACGTAACTTTCCACATAGAGACATCAACTGTGAAATCCATCCCCATCTACATCTCTCCCAAGAAACATAAACGATAGTCTCCAAAAAAGCGTTGGACCTTATGGTCGGTATCACCACAAACTAACTATTAACAGATAGTGATTATGATGAGTACCATTTGATTTACTCAGTTATAGTTAACCATCTGAATCTCACCCAAGCAATATAAGAAACGATAGCCAGCAAAGAAGCGTTGGACCTTATGATCGGTACTACCACAAACCAACTATCAACCATCAAATAATGAATCCAGTAATGGACACATAATGGAGGATGGTGACAGTGTTTATGACGAGTACCACTTGATTTACTCCGTTACAGTTGACATTTTCAATTTTGCACTTTACACCAAATCTAGGCACCTACAATAACAGTATTGTTTTATAACTTATACTTCTCGCATATTAGAAAAACTTGTTCAATGAAGTTAACATGGTTTAAATTGGAGAAATTAAAAAAACATTCACAAGATTTTTGATAATACAAATAAAAGTTGTTAGTATCCGCTAAGTGTTTGAACTCCATGTGAAATACTTAGAATATTTAAGGAACAACGGAAAGTTAGACGTAACATTGGTAAAATGTCGAAGAAGGTTCCCATGGGAGCTTGTCCCTCTTGTTTCTTTCTTAAGATATAAAACCAAAACTATTCTTTCAAGCTCTTCCTTGCAGATATTTTGACAGGTATATGTATCAAAACAGGAAAACGAAACAAGCAAGAAAGAACGATGGAAATCAGTTTCTGCTTATCTAGAAAATTAGGACAGTAAGTTCAAGAGTGTGCTATAAATGTTGTTTCTCTAAACCTCCCACTTCATTACTCATACGAAGTCCATAGTAACACGGTGCCCCAATGCAGAGGACAGATCCACCAACCAAAACCCCTTGTCCAATGTTAAAAGTGGTTCCCTGTTCAGGTTGCATAAGCCTGTCGTTAAGAGTCAGCTGCCACCTCGTTGCAGTCCTAGCAATCGCACGACTATGTGCAGTATACGTTCAATGGCTGAGCAGTACTGATGACAGTCTGGTTCAGTATCGGAGCCTGCGGAGCCTCGAAGCCATCTACATAGCCATAGTCAGCAAGTCTTCCGTGCGCCTTTTGGAACGCTAACGGTATGGCCCATACACAAGCGGCGCTAGGGAGGTTAGAAATGTTGTTTGAAAATTTGGAAAATGTAACCTTGCTTCCGACGTCCACTAAGCCATGTCGGTGGTATGCACAATACCCAATATCAAAAGTGAATAACCATCAAACAAAATTTGCTGCAATTGTTGCTTCAAAGCAATGAAAGAAATCATTTTGAGTATCAAAAATGCACAATACAACCAGACTAGGTACCAGTAATAGCAATAACCTCCAAACCTTTTAAACACCAATTGGTAACAAACATGACACTTCAACCCCCTATTCAAAACACCTCATAACGCAACGTCGATATCAGAATACCTCAAGAATTCAATCGTCTGCTGTGCTTTCCAACAAATTTGAAATCAATTAGAATAAAACCAAAGCAAAAATAATACAAAAGTATTTCAACCTCTACCGAGACGTTCAAGCAATGCTCAGCGACCGGTCTGTACTTATTTCTCTCGCTGACCGCTGCGTTAAACAACTATGATACAGTCTTTACACCTTCTGAGGAACCATTCAAGCTTAAAATTTTAAATTAGCTAGTGGGCAACAGGTTTGTTCCAGCAGCGACAGAAACTGGTTTCAAACTGTCAGAGGCATGCGCAGTGAAAAATATTCATCCTATTAGGCGCACATTCGTACGAATAATTTCTACTGTGCGTACCTCTGACAGTTTGAAACCAGTTTCTATAGCTGCTGGAACAAACCTACTTTATATGTTGTACTACTATAAAATATAATTTTTTTTGTGTGTGGTTCCTAAAAGGAATATAAAATCAATATTTAAAATACATATTGCGCAATGAATAAATACATACATCTTAAATTCTAATCTGAAACACACTCGATTCACCCAAGGTAAGTTCACCGAAGTTGAGACAATCGATCCACATAGCCAACGGTAGTGGCCCTCCTCGACGTCCTACTCACTCATCATTGTGGTTTACCAGAAAATCTAGAAGGCTGCACGTGTTGTTTGTGATCAAATCAAACCATATTCTAATTCCGGAACTTCCCTTCCTCGTTTCTTCATGCCAGGATCATTTTCTTCAGCGAAATTTGAAGCAGCTACATTACCACCACCTGAAAAAATAAATCCACTAATTACTATCGACGCATTGTGCAAATTATGGAGAAATCCCCTTTGTTCAATAAATTAAAGACTAGTTTAAAGTATGCAGGTTGGAAATTATTGTACTGTGATTTGAAAATATGCAAACACACTGTGTACTAAAAATATTCACTATCTCAGTGTGACACATTACTGTCACTACACATATCGATACTATATAAGTTTCATTGCATTTACCTTGAAATAATGATAAATTAATAATAATGAATATGTCTAAACCACAAATTATGACAAATCTAGTACTCAGCGAAAGCATAAACATTACTGGAGCAGCCATCGATCGGACTACTTCTTACAAATACCTAGGACACGAGATTTGCCTTGGAAGAATACCATTCTGCCAGACTAAAATGGTGCGAAATATGTTCTGCCAAACCATTTTCCGAGAGGAAAATCTGGAAAATTCAACCAATGTGCACAAGCTCCAAACTTTACAGACGACATCGTTATGACACAAAAACCTTATGCGAACTATTCTGCCAACCCTTTTCGGTAAGAAAAGTGTTCTGCCAAGTAATTTTCCAGTAAAAAAATCTTGAAAATTCGACCAATTTGCACAAGCTTCAAATTTTGCGCACGACTTTGTACTTATACAGGTGCGAAAAATGTTCTGCCAGGCTTTCAAGGAAATCCATAAAATGAGTAGAATAATCGAGCAAAATCCACACTATATATAAAACCGGGCAACTCATAGTTGGTTTACGGTGAAGTATACCTCGTGGATACGGTTTTCGAGCAGGAATTCTCCCCATCCTCTATACCAGAGGTTTCCAAACTTTTTTCTCATAGACCACTTTCAAAATTTAGCTGATGCCGGTGGACCCCCTGCAGCTACATTTCTACCATATTCCCAAAAGTCAACAAAATCTTTTAAGATTAATTAATTCTGCTGTGAGTGGATGCCAAAAAAGTAAAGTTGGCCAATCAAAAAAGGGATTCCATCCAACTTTACTTATTTGACCTCTACTTACAGCACAAGGAACCAATCAATTCCCACTTATTTATTATATAAAACTCCCCATTTGGAGTGGTAAAAACAAAAAGGAAAATAGTACATTTTTTGTGTTGCATTTATACAAATATGTAATTATTACATTATTAATTATTATTGTCATCATATTACATTGTAATATGCTAACAGTCGTAATATAATTAAAATTAAACATTAATAACGTATCGTTACTTCTACAATGACAATCACAAAATAGTCTCAACACGTTGTACTGAATATGGAATACCTATGTAAGTTTTTACAAGAAGTTCGAATGGTTTCGGGGGCCGCAGTTGCCCAGAACGCTGGAAGATATTACTTTAGAGCCTGAGACCACTGACAGCATTACTGAACCCGAAGATATCGACTTAATTTCAGGTAATTTTCAATGAGAAGATAAAGTGTAACTTGTTTACCTAACAATTAATAGTGGTTCTACCCCTAGATGAAGCTGAAGATGAACATTTGCATATGTCAGAAGAAGTCTCCGACGATGATGAATAAATAATATGATGAATAAAAAAAAGGAAAGAATAAATGTAAAGAAATATCTTTAATAGTAACAAAATAAATATTAACTTTTTTTTCATAATTTTTTTTTTGTCAATTCCCTTCCTTGGAAGCCATAACATCGCCAAATTCAACATTTCAAGCACAATTTAATAGAATTAATGTAACATAAAGGGATGAGGCATTATCATGATGTTACTCGAATTACTTATAATTTCTCTGAATAAATTTGACTGATACCACGATCTGATTGAATTTTAACGAAAAAACTAGAGGGATGAGTCTCTTCAAATTGACCAAAAAATGCGGGGAAATTGCCAAACTAACTTACAAGTTCGAGGTGATTTTTAAGAATTTCGTGGTTTTTTATCTAACACTTGCTTGGCAGAACATTTTTCGCACCGTTTCAAGCTGGCGGAATAGTTCACATAAGCTTCCTGTGTAATTACGAAGCCGTGTGCAAAATTTGAAGCTTGTGCGAATTGGTCGAATTTTCAAGATTTTTTTACTGGAAAATTACTTGACAGAACACTTTTCTCACCGAAAAGGATTGGCAGAATAGTTCGCATAAGGTTTCTGTGTCATAACGATGTCGTGTGTAAAGTTTGGAGCTTGTGCACATTGGTTGAATTTTCTAGATTTTCCTATCGGAAAATGGTTTGGCAGAACATATTTCGCACCATTTTAGTCTGGCAGAATGGTATTCGGGGACTTTGTTTAACATTATAAATTCATGTTTAGCATTTTGGAACTTGTGCAGATTGGTCAAAATTTGGTCTCCATTTTTCCGTCGAAAAAACCTAGGCAGAACGATTTTCGCACCAGTCAGACATGGCAGAATAGTTCGGTGTGCCTTGTTTTGGTGAAAAGAAGCAGTATGCGCATTTTGGGGTTTGTGCAGATTGGTCAAAATTCTTCCGTTTTTTACAACCGTTTTTCTTAAATAACAATAAATATTCACCAGCCTGAGGTGGCAGAAACGCAATTTCGTTAATAAAGTGGCATATTCCATATGTGAATGAAGTGAAAAACTTGTGCAGATCGGTCGACTTTTCTGACATCAGCTCTCCTACTATAGGCACATTACAAATATGAAACCCGTTGATTAATCTTAATCTTAATCTTAAATAAACAAAGTACTAGTTTGTTTAAACATTTTTTCAATTTTGTTTTTAAATATTTTTAGTATTTTTGAATGTTATTACTTATTACTAACAGAAAACATACAAATGACTTGTGTGCACCCCAAAAAAAAAACAAAATTGCTTTATAAGTAATTTGTTTAAACATTTTCCCAAAAACGTTTTGAGGTTTCTCCCTTTATTTTTTTTTAATAAAAATGTTCAGAGGTTTATGTAAACTCAAAAAATCGTAAATGTTATAAAAGATTAATAATTATTTTATTGCATGTAATCAACAAGTTAGTATAACATTATTTTATAGTATATTATGTATAATAATTCTCAATGCATTTGATTTATTTAGAGTTGATTTTACTTCAATTAGATTTTTTTATACCCATTAAAAGTTATTTAAAAATGTATAATATGTAATTAAACGTTGATGAAGTTTTAATTTACAAATAAAAAACAATAACTTTGGGTTTTCAATTTATGAAAAATAATTAGGAATTGTAAAGGCATAGTGAGCAGGTAACGAAGTAGGAGAATGCTTTTGCTCAATATCTTTGGTTGTGTTCATTAGGAAGTGAAAGTATAGTATGCATAAGTTAATAGTAGCTGTGTAGTAGTATTTCAGTTTTTTTATAACAATAATATGCATTGTTTGTTTTCACATAAACCTCCGAATACTTTTACTAATAAATAAGCAAACAAAATATTTATAATCAAAAAGATTATTTTTATAAAAATGTTTAAACAAATTACTTTATTTATATAGCAATTTTGTCTTTTGGGGTGCACACAAGTCATTTCTATATTTTCCGTTAGTAAAAACATTCAGAAATACTGAAAATATTTAAAAAAAATTGAAAACAATGTTTAAACAAATTACTTTGTTTATTTAAAAGGTAATTAATTAACAGGTTGCACATTTGTAATGTACTCGAAGAGGTACCCCAAATTAAAAAAAGAATTATCAAAATCAGTTAATAATTGCCAGAGATATCTATTAAACACTTGCTGCTTCAATTTGAAGTTACCTTTTCATTTTTAGAGCTCGCAGTTTCCCCCACCACTGACACCATCGAGCCGTCTTCAGCAGAGTTTCATATTTAACGCTTCACCGAAGTCAATATTCAAGTTCAATACTTTTCATTTTTTTAACAAACAGTTCAACTCTTTATCTTTAAAATGACGTTAGTTAGGTTTCTTAATCATTATAAACAAATTAGCTGTGATTTTTTAAAAAATGACAGTTCCTCAAATATGTAAAAGCCATTTTATTACAAATAATATCGACGAAGTTATTCTTATTGTTAAATAAAGTAAAGATGACCATGTTTTTGTTATGATTTTTAACAATGGCGATAAATAAATTTTTCTTTATCAATACTTAATTTTGATGAAATAACTCTTCCCCTTTCTTTAGGTATCCCTAGAATTAGTCTATCATCATTATTGTGCGCATAATGTTAATGCAAAAAAAAGTCCTCTGGGATAAACATTTACAATTTTGCAAAAACTATTCAAATAATCCTTTTGAGACTTTTATCAATTATAATTTTAACAAGTTATTTTAGAAATCCCCGATGTATCTGTAAATCCACTACAAATAACACACTCCCTCCTATAATTTCAATGAATTGGTCAGTTTTTCTCAGTCTTGATTACTTTCTCAAGTTTCCTACTCTTTTCGAAAAACTGACTATCGCTTTAAGTTGAATACTATTTGGTATATTATCAGTTTCTGGCACAAACGGTCTACATTATTACTGAGAGGGTGAAAGCTATTTTTATGTAAGGTTCTCACCAGAAGTGTTCTTGAGAAACGACCAAAGAATATAATGACAAATATCCAGACGTGAACATAGACCACAAGCAGTAACAAAACTTGTACACAAATTTGATAAAATGGGATCAGTGACCAATAAGAAACAAGAAGGTAACAGACCGGTGGATGAAATGGTTCAGATTGAGGTATTAGGTCGTTTCGATACGGTTCCGACCAGTTCTTCGTGTCAGATTTCTGCAATCATCGGTACACAAAGTACTGGAAATTAATAAACTCTATCCCTACAAATGGAAGGTTCTACAGGAGCTGGGCGAGGATGATTACGATAAGAGATTAACAATTTCGTGAGATCTTGACATTATGATGACGAAACGAACAAAAACCTTCCGAAGAATATTTCTTTGGTTCACCATGCATTCTTCTTCGAATAGCTAAGTCAATAAACACAATGTCCCAAATTGGTGCGATGTGAATCCTGACATTTTTTGAGAAGAGCATACTGAAACGCCTTAAAAATTAAATGTTGTGCAGGAATTTTAGGAGATGTCTGAGAAATATTCTTTGATGAAACACCAAACGGCTAACTGAATGTATTTGGAGAATATTACTAGTTCATTGAGTAAATTCGAAGCTGAAAATCAGTGTGATATGCTTCGTGTGGAAACACGAAGCTAATTGAAAAAGAATTATTCAAGACGGTGCACCACCACATCGTTCGGTGAATGTTGGGGAACTTTCCGAATCGTTCAATTTGCAGCGGTAAAGCGACGAAATGGTCACCGTAATCACCAGATTTAACAAGTTACAATTTCTTTCTGTGGGGCCATCTGAAAGCTGTAATGTTGAACACCAAACCAGTAGATATAGTTGATGTGAACGAATTATGATTCAGTGCAGAATAATTGCTAGAGAACCATTACAGACGGTTAAGAGAGAAACAGTCCATAGCTAAGATTTTACCTCACCTAATGGCTTCTTACACTAAACTGCGTACTGTAATGTATATGAAACTTTAGTGCTTTACTTCGAGAAAAATAACAGATCTCAACTAAGAATTGTATAGCTAAATCCGTGATGAAATGATCTGTCGAATGAGTTATCACAACATAGGTCATCCCATTTAAGAATGCGTAGGGAGAGTATTCGATCATAATTCAACATGAGTACATGACACTTATGATAAAAGAAACTGAAAGATACCTGCTCAATAAACAACAAATGCTTAAAGCAATTGTACTCTATAAAAATACATTCGGCAGAGCTAGTCAGAAACTAATGCCAATATTAATACCTACGTATTAAGTTGCGGCAGCCAATTTAGAGGGCTTATTTAGGTAGGAGCAGTGTCTTAACCTGCCATATCTCGACAATGAAGACGGCTATCGAGTCGAGCTTGACGGTATACTTTGTTGCTATTTAAAATTACTTTGACTAAATGTTCCAAACTAACTCAACTCTATTGCCAAAGCTTTATTCCTTGACGTTCTGCAAGTTCCATCATTGTGAAACTTTTTCTGACGTTTTTCTAAAAGCTCCTCTCGATAGTTGTCTAGTTGTCTTCGATATTGAAAGTGGCTACCGTAGCTTAATATTCGATTAACGGCATAAGCAACAAATTATGGAACTAGTCCGAAATAACTTAATAGAGTTAGGAGGTAACCACAAGAAGCCTTTCTTGAAGGAAGAAAAAACAAAATAAACAAGTATAGAATAAAGTAAGTAAAAGAATCCAAACTTCTCAATAACCACGTCGGCCATGTTGCTTTTTTTAGTGAACTAGTTATTCAAGAAATTATAGGTTTTCTGTCGCTTCCATTTTGCTTTGCAACCCCTCACAACAAATAAGAATGGGCTTGTAAAGCCTTGGATAAGCGGCTTTCCAAATTAACACATACAAGTGAAGATAGCCTCGCACTTCGTCCATATGGTTTACTAGACATTACGGAAGCCTTGAAAATCTCTTTGTGAAACTTTCACTGACCTTTAAAGATCCCCTAGCCCTAATAACTTGATCACGCTTACCCATATTGGCTACGAGAACTCTCAGGCTTTCCCTCGATTTAGTTACGGCACACTCCACTTACTATTTGTATTGCTAACGCCTAACGACGGCCATAACGAAAACGAAATAAAAATAAAAACAAGTAATGCCAAAGACAAAAGAAGAAAGGACGACGACCGGACCGGACATGCGCAGGGCACAGATCATAAAGATGAAGTTTCACGACCACGGAGCGGTAGAGATGACAGAACAGAGAATCGTAATGTGTGCTGGGTCATGTGACCGTGTGGTGACGTCACTGATATTGCCAGCCTTGAAAGCTAAATACAGTGCTGAATGTAAATGTGTGGGAGATACAATAATTAAACTGCCCATAAATCACATAAAAATGTAAGACTCGTTATCGTTTTCGAGACAAATAATTCCTTAAAGGAATTAGGCTTCCCATAAGTTCAATTATTTTCTGAGTATCAATATTTGTAAATGTGAACGAGGATTGCTGACAATGAGCATATCAATCAAGCGCCTACAGAAGTAAAATAAAGGGTTTACCACAGGAAGCTTCTTTGTTGAAGAAAGAACAAACAAAATAAACAAGTATAGAATAAAGTATGTAAAAGAATATGAACTCAAAAACCATTTCGTCCATATGTTACTTACTTAATTAGTGAATTAATTATTCAAGCAACAAGAAACTTAAACAAACAAGAAATTTACTTAAACGTTTTCTGTCGCTTCCATTTTGCACTCGTCCATATGGTTACCAGATATTCCGGAAGCCTTGAAAATCTCTTGATGAAACTTTCGCTACTCTTTAAAGATCCCCTAGCCCTAATAACTTGATCACGCTTACCCATATTGGCGACGAGGACTCTCAGGCTTTCCCTTGATTTAGTTACGGCACACTCCACTTATTATTTGTATTAACACAAGAGACAGCCAGACGCTTAACGACAACGACCTCAACGCAGACGATGCTTATTTATAAGGAATGCGAAAGCGAAAAGAGAAAGGAAACTGGAGGAAAGACGAGGACGAGGTCGACGGGGATAGCGTTGCCGCCTGCCGCGTTGCCAGAGATAATTCTGAAAATTCACCAATTCAATAACAAGAGAATCACCAGAAATTTACAGATTTTATAAAAATTACAGTATTGACGACATTCCATAGAATAATTAGGAGTTAATCTGATCGGGATATAAGCTCTGTTCGAACCACTTTTGGTGATCTCGGTGGTTTTATACCTATAGGACATGAGGTCGTGTGAGGTGGAATACTTGTGGGGATCATAAAAATAAGTTTATTTTACCATATAAAACAAAATTACTATCACCTTATTACATACAAAAGTTGCATGAAGTCGCTCTCCTATGTATGAGATACATTAGTAAACCGGACGAGAGGGAAACGCCATATGTGCTCGGGAGCCGTTTAAAAAAAACTTAAACAAAGAGTAGTTATAATGTATATAAATTAATGTATAAATGTAAGCTTACGCTCTAGTAATTTACATAGACATTGTTTCATTTCATGTAGCTACTTACTCATTAAGTTAAGTTATGTTACTCGTAATAAATTTTATAAATTTAACTAACTATGATAATCAATTACATGTATTACATATACAAATCATACAACTAACATTTTATATTGCTTAATTTTAGATATTCATTAGATAAGTTAATTTACTCAATGGATAAGATGAGTTCATCAGAGATTTTTTTCAATTTAACTTTGTTGGTAACTTTCAGACATTCCAGTTCAGCTGGTGATAAATTAAAATAATACTTGACAGCTACGTATATACTTCGATCTCTTCTTTGTTAAAATTTTATTAGATTTCAGTAAAGAGATCGATTTGTTTCTAGTTATACTGATTGAGTTAGTAAATAAAATTTAAAAAAAAAATGAGTTAGTATAATATAGTTGCGCAATTGATAACAGAGAATTTAAATTAGGAGCTCCTTTGAATCTAGACTGCAATTTTTCCAAAATAATAAGTTCAGTCTTATAAGCTCCACCCCAGACTAAGAGGCCATAATTTAATATAGGTACCTACTATATATAAGTACATATATGCATAATATAACGTTTGCAAGACTTCAACAAGTAGTTTCTTAATAATGTACAAAAAGTATCTACATCTATTTACTACTCTCTTGATATGTAGATCCCATTTCAGCTGACAATCTACAACGTGATCAAGAATGACTGTTTGAGTTGGCAATGCTGAATTTCATTTTTAAATGGTACAACTGGTAATTTGAATTTGCTATGTCAAATTCAAATTTCTGTTATTCTTTTCAAATTTATTTATTTAAAATGGTTTTCACATTACAACACGATATTTTCGTTGGAATGGCGTACTTTCGAAGCGGGATTTATAACCCAATTACTGGTTGGCAGTACTCTCTCGAAGCGACATATCAGCAATTTCAGGAAATGTTTCCGGAGACTTTGGTCACTTTTGCTGTCTTTCAGCAGCATTGTATGCGAGTAGTTGAACGTTATTTAAACACAGGGAGCGTAAGCAAACAAAAATCAACTGGTAGACCTTCTACTCTAAACGAGGAAGTTGTCGAGGATATCAGAACTCGAATGCAAAGAAGTCCTCGCAAATCCTTAAGAAAGCTCTCACTTCAAACAGGTTTGGTCCTTATGCCTCCTATTCAACCAATTTTCATTCTTACCCATAAGACTTCCACATTTTCATGTTGTTCTAATTCACGGTTTTACAGGTTTATCATATGGAAGTTGCTCCACTGTGCTTAAAAAGAAATTAAAGTATCACCCTTACAAAATTTCCATCGTCCAGTCATTAACGCCTCCTGATCACCCGCAGAGAGTTTTATTTTGCAATTGGTTCAATGACATATTAAATAATAATGATATCCTTAACAATACCTTCTTTTCCGACGAAGCCTGGTTTCATCTCAACGGCTATGTGAATAAACAAAATTACAGAATTTGGTCAGGTGAAAATCCTTATGCTATCAGAGAGACAAATTTGTACCCGGTTAAAGTTGGAGTTTGGTTGGTAGTCTCAAGGACGCGGGTGTATGGGCCGATATTTTTTAATTTTACCGTCAATTCGGAGAGATATATCCAACACTTTTTGAGGCCTTTTATAAACCAATTAACAGACGAAGAGCATCAAATTGGATATTTCCAACAAGACTCTGCAAGGGCACATACGGCTCGTGCTACTATGGGATATTTAAGAGAGAATTTCGGCGACAGAGTAATTAGTCAGGGCATATGGCCAAGTAGGTCACCAGATCTCACCCCATTAGATTTTGCGTTATTTGGGCTCTTGAAGGACAATGTCTTTAGGAATATATTGCATACTGAAGAGGAGCTGCAGGAGGCAATAGTTCAGGAAGTGGCAAACATTACCCCCAATATGCTGGTGAATATCTTCGAGAGCCTAAAAAGAAGAGTTACTTTATGTCTGGACCAAAATGGGGGGCATTTTGAGCATTACCTTTAGCCGGTTTAATTAAATCATTGTTCTGTATTTCGAGTTTCATTTTTAAGCGTTAATTTTTATTCACATAACCTACAATCTTATCGCTGATTGTTCTTCTTCTTCTTTTATTTGGCCTTCGCTGCTATGTCGATCCAGCCACTTACATAACCAGTGATATGTTAGGTTAGGGATATGACACAATGGCTAGTTTTAACATAAGAAAGTGGGCCTGGTAGGCGTGTCTTTCGCTAGTTCCAATATGGCGAAATGTCAGGTCCGGATTTTAATTAAAAATCATAATAATACAACTTTCATTCTCAAACAGATTTATTTCATGAATACAATATTATTTGTAAATCATTTCTTCACAATAATAATAAAGACAATATAATACATGAAAGGTGTATTTAAAAAGTAATTTTTCAAAACTAAATGCAGTCAGAAATGTACAAGTAAATTTTCTTGAATACAACTCTGTACAATGTTGAAACTAACCTATGAAATGTGATTCCAGTATTTCCAGTGAGATCCTTCTTGTCATGCGTCCGTTGCTCGTACAGCTACGTCGTATCACACATGAAGCCATTACTTGTAAATGTAAACGCAGTGTAGAAGTTAACATAAACACCAAAAACTCCGAAAAATATCACAGTCCAGTGACAATAAAAATTTGACAAAGCGCAGTGAGCAATATGGCCGACCTATGCCCGTGCACAACCTCTCCGGGTCATATCCCCTCTTTAACATATCACTGTACATAACGCTGATTGTTTTGTCAAATAAATGAAACAAACTTCCTGGCGAGGGGGTCGCGCAGGGGAGGCGGAGTTCGTGACGTAGACTGGCGACCCAGGTCTGAGTTTTATTACCTGTGTTTAATCTAACTCTGGTTTCATCTATGCTCTGTATTACTCTGACAATTCGGCGTTTGGCTGGCGTTTTCGTTTGTAATTGACAACAGTTTTGAGTTTTTCAAAGTATTTTTTGCATCGCCGGTCACCGTGTGACGTAGATGACGTTGTGGTAGGTCAGGATCGCTTGAGGCAACCTATAAGTTGATACGCCTTGTCTGGTTGTAGCATTGCAAACCCTTAGGCAAAAAAATCCTCCAGGTAGAATTGCCAACTCAAACAGTCATTGTTGATCACCCTGTATAACGTTTGCAAGACTTCAACAAGTAGTTTCTTAATAATGTACAAAAAGTATCTACATCTATTTACTACTTTCTTGATATGTAGATCCCATTTCAGCTGACAATCTACTTGAATACCCAAATACTTTACATTATTTGCACTTTTACTCCTAATATCAGTAAGCATTAAGGGCCTAGAATTGGCCCCAGAGGCCGAAAATGGCTGCCATAAGGCTGCCTCTTACGGCAGACGGTGAACTACTACTGAATTTGCCTTGACGGCATATTTTAATTCAAATTCTCTGGGAATACGCGAGGAAAGTGTGACGTCAGAATTTGGTAACCATGGCAACTGTGTCTACACAATTTCTTTTCTTATGGAAGATTAACATGTGAAAATTTTCAAGTATAATAATATTTCTATGAAGGAAATGAAATCTGATTTTTATGTGTCTTTTTTTCAAAAGATTATTATGTGGCTAGTATGATTTTGATACTGAAACTTATCGTTAATCACCGTCTATGAAAGAAATGAAATCATATCAACATTGGCAAGTATACATTTTAACACTATGAGCAATACTAGCCCGGTCCGTCGGTGTTAAATTATTAAGGGAAAAAATTAAATAATATCTTTAATTAGCTAACTTTAAATGTTTCCAGTTAATGCCAAGTGAATTAATGGTTCATGATATTTTTAATTTAAGCAGATCACTGTATAGCTCGGTGAGGATTTAATGGTGCAGATAATCCGAAAAAATATTTATACCATTTTGGCCCTATAATCGATTTTATACGCACTCAAATGGGGGCATACATTGGCCTTTATGGAAATGTAAAGAAAAAGTCATATTCCTTTATGTATAAGTCCCTTGACTTATCTGGGATCAATTTTCCTTGCGCAGCTTCAGATACTTGTTTAATTTCCTCTGAATAAACGTTTTCGGTTTCTTCAATGCCTATTTTGTCGTCTTTTTGATCACTGTCATTTTGATAAACAATTGTCAACACAGTAGTAACCCTAGCAACAGCAAAATAGCGGACAAAACACTGAAATTCCTATCACGAATCGCGACGGGATAATCTCCAGGAAATTTCGAATATTTATTTGATTTTTTATGAAGCAAAATAAAATAAAACGTTGCATGCAATTGCAATGTCGAGAAATTAAAAGCCCTCCGCAGACTCTCGTGCCATAAACTCCTGATTATGCTTTAATTCATAAATAACTATTCTAAGCATAAATCTGTCGATCGATAGACTATTACTAAATTATATGTCTCCTCAGTTAATAAACAGTATGAGGAACTCGAGAAAGTATGTCTTCTATACAGGCATGAGAGACAGAATATCCCTCACTCTGGCGATAATAGAGATGAGCTTATGCCTCAGAGGTCAGAGGCATGAGCTAAATCTTATGCTCTTTAGTACTTGTCATGTCATTCATTTCCATATATATGTGATAGATGAAGTATTTGTGCTTCCGGTGTATAGATGCATACACACTCGATTTACTTTAAACCTATTAAACCTTTACAACTGCGCAGTCTACTTCAGAAATTAATAATAATGGTACAGTATAAATTTAAAACATTATTTGATCATATAACAAAAGAAAAAAGAGCAATAACTGATACAGTCTATGGACACAGTTCCTTGTAAACTTTGAAAACACCGCTTAAAAATTTAAAATCGACGGACCGGGCTAGTATTGCTCATAGTGTTAAAATGTATACTTGCCAATGTTGATATGATTTCATTTCTTTCATAGACGGTGATTAACGATAAGTTTCAGTATCAAAATCATACTAGCCACATAATAATCTTTTGAAAAAAAGACACATAAAAATCAGATTTCATTTCCTTCATAGAAATATTATGTTATTTACATTATTTTCAAGAACACAGCCCAATAAAAAAAATTAAGTCCGGACCTATAGATCAGATATGTGTATCCTTATGCATTTTTCACCGTTGAATCCAAATCCGGGGTTAGAAAAAGGCCTGCACCCCTGGAATTGGCCCCAGAGACCGAAAATGGCCGCCATAAGGTCTGAAAAGTGAATTCCGGGATGACGGATGCTCAGGCGAGGTCGATTCATTCCCAAGCCAAAGCCGAATTCGTGATCAAAAAAGTTTAGAACCGACTGGGATTCACTCTCTGAGGTCGGAAAACGGGCCTCTGGAGGTCGGAAAATGGGCCCTCGGAGGCCGGAAAATTGAGATTCGCAGGTCGGTATCGCAGCACTCGGGTTTTCATGTACTTTCAAACTTTAGCAAAGCAGACGACGGTGAAATTGTTTTCTGGGCCCAGAGAGTGAATTCTAGTTGGCTTCGAACTGTTTCACCACCGTCTACGTTGTTGAAGTTTGAAAATACATGAAAATCCGAGTGCTGCCATCCCGACCTGCGAATCTCGATTTTCCTGCCCCCGAGGGCGCATTTTCTGGACCCAGGGCGTGAATTCCAATTGGCCTCGAATTGTTTCACCGTCGTCTACGTTGCTAAAGTTTGAAGGTACAAGAAAATCTGAGTGCAGCGATCCCGACCTGCGAATCTCGATTTTCCGGCCCCCGATTGACCTTTGGGGCCAATTCCAGGTGTAAAGGCCTTTTTCTGACCTCAGATTCGGATTCAGCGGTGAAAAATACATAAGGATTCACATGTTTGATTTACAGATCCGTACTTTATTTTTTTGTGGGGCTACGTAATCGGAAAACGAGTCAACGTATTTGAGCTGGTGTTCTAGGTGGAACCCCCAAAAATTGAAACACTCGTTTCAAAATCCAATCTTTAATCATTCAGCCGACGTTTCGTCCCTGATCAAGGACATATTCATGGCGCTATAATGGTGTAGGTAAGTATATGATATAACAATTTTTTCAAAAAAAACTTACATTTTACAGGTACAAATAACATTTAAAGCCTTATCTAGTGTGCGATGGAATGGTCAAAAGATTCACAACAATTCTTTGCTTACAATGATGGACCAAGATCACAAATGGGCCATTATTCTTGAGATCAAGAATAGAAACCCTTACACGAGCAATCTTCAGCACACAATGAGAAACCGAACGTCCTCTCTGGGGCCCCCAAATGGGTGACAATTTTTATTTTATTTTTTTGTTTGTTACATTTCCCACCAATATTTAAATTTTTCATGTTTTAGGTGCCATCTGTTGTGCAGGACTTGAACGAGTTGTTGTCAAAACAGAGAACTGCGAACTCGAAGAGGAATAGATGGGTATTGCGTCACAGTCTCTAGTTATTCTGTCAGAAGGATAAAATCATAATTGATCAAATACACATTTATATTGCTTAGCAATGTTATGGAAATCATGTTGTCTATTGACGTTGTTGGGTGTCAACATGATGTGTAACGCTTCTAAAACTAATCTCTTGTAAAAATTAGGTTCTCTTTCCAAGACTGAAACATTATCAAAATCGAATGTATGATCCATAGTTAGGGAGTGATCAACCAAGCCCGAATGGTCATTGTTGTGCTTATTAATGTGTAATTTATGTTGATATATCCTTTTTTTAATGTATTGTTTCGTTTCTCCAATGTAAGACGTGTTGTTAGTACAGTTCAAGCAAGATATTTGGTACACTACACAACTCGTATTGTTAAGTTCTGTCCTATCCTTGATCTTCGAAAATATAATGTCATTTAGAGTCTTAAAGGAGAACCATGCAGGAGTTAGATTAATGCTACGAAGTAGTCTATTGGCAATATTATACATGTTCTCATGATACGGCAACCTGATATACACAGTATCGCTGATGTTATGTGGTACAATGTTACCAGTCCCTGGAATGCGATGTGACAAAACTTCTCTTCGTTTTTGTATAACGTTATTAATAAAGAATTTAGGATAGAGGTTCCTTAACATTGTTTGTTCTATGTATTTAATGTTTCGTTCCCAAAATTGTGAGTCTGAGAGGAGGATCGCCCGGTCTACTAAATTCGTAATGGCCGACACTTTGTATTTTCTCGGTTGATAAGAATAAAAGTTAATATATCTCCCCGATGCAGTAGGCTTCTGATACCAGTTGGTAGAGCAAGTACCATCCATAAACGTAATTATGGTGTCTAGGAAGGGTAATGAATTGTTATTCGGTAGTTCCATTGTAAATTGCAATCTGGGATGGAAAGAATTGAATTTAGCAAGTATGTCATGATGTCTTCCTTTAGGAATGAGGAGGAGGGTGTCGTCCACGTACCTAAAATAGAGACCGAGAGACTTATCAACCGAGAAAATACAAAGTGTCGGCCATTACGAATTTAGTAGACCGGGCGATCCTCCTCTCAGACTCACAATTTTGGGAACGAAACATTAAATACATAGAACAAACAATGTTAAGGAACCTCTATCCTAAATTCTTTATTAATAACGTTATACAAAAACGAAGAGAAGTTTTGTCACATCGCATTCCAGGGACTGGTAACATTGTACCACATAACATCAGCGATACTGTGTATATCAGGTTGCCGTATCATGAGAACATGTATAATATTGCCAATAGACTACTTCGTAGCATTAATCTAACTCCTGCATGGTTCTCCTTTAAGACTCTAAATGACATTATATTTTCGAAGATCAAGGATAGGACAGAACTTAACAATACGAGTTGTGTAGTGTACCAAATATCTTGCTTGAACTGTACTAACAACACGTCTTACATTGGAGAAACGAAACAATACATTAAAAAAAGGATATATCAACATAAATTACACATTAATAAGCACAACAATGACCATTCGGGCTTGGTTGATCACTCCCTAACTATTGTTGGGACCCTTCGGGTCACGAAAAGAGAACACTGATTTCACTTACTAACTTATTTATTGATACGAAGAAAAATGTTTAGTTACAAGTTTTTACGTTTAAAATATATTTACGCCAACTGACAAAGACGTGTGTCGAAGAAAGATTATAAAACAATGGTCCTTTGTACCCTGACGTGAACAGTATTTATAGACTTTCGTTAATATCATTACTAGTCGAATAGAAGGGATAGGTACGAGTGCCGTGGTTCCTTGGATCGAGGATGTAGAAGACGTGATTATTTGAGAAAAGAATATTAGGATTAGAACGGAAGACAATAGTAATAACGAAGAAACGTGTATAAACGAATATGTATTGTTCAGATATCATATAGTTAATAAATCTTAGGTTATAAAAGAAAGAGTTAATTGGTTTTGGATAATAAAGACAAAACGTGGACGAAGTAACATGCATTGTTGAAAATAGTGTTTGTTAAATAAATCTGGCTTCTAGAGGAAGTAAATGACAATCTTTGATACGTGGTTAATAGAATAAAATAATAAAGTTTGGTAGCGGAAAGTAATAACTATAACAAGAAATCGTGAGTTAGTTGAATAGAGGGATACGGTTTGAAAAAGGAAGTTAATAACCATAAACGAGAATCGTGAGCATAACAATCCTCCCCGATTAAGTGTTTTGATAAGGCTCTAATTGGCTTGTCAAAACAAAAGAATCTGTTCAAGTCTGGTACGTAAGAGTACAAAAATTAAAACGTTGATAAAACATAAAGAAAGTTTAATAATACTGTTGTAAATACTTTAAATTAGTCAAGATTTTTTTTTTTTTTTTTTTATTAGTGTAATTTAGTAAGATAATTAAATTTAAATTTAAATAGTATTATTAAACCATCTTCTTAGATATATATAAAGGTAGACAATAATATAAAATATTAAGTAATAATAAATGAATAAATGAGTAAATAGAAATAATAAATGAATATTTGATTATTTAGGTTGTTAGAGTTTAAATATGTTATTAAACATTATACTTAAAGATTAGAATACATATTTCCTTTAATAGAATTGCCTACAAGTTACTTGCATTTTAAGCCAATAAGAAAATTATTATTATATATAAATTAATTTAAGATAGGTACCGATCTAAGATAACCAATCATGAATATAAAAATTAAGAGAATTTATAAAATATTATTCAATTAGTAACCTTTAGGGGACAATTCGCTTTAAAATTTCGAGACAGTTTAACTTTTTACAGACCTTTTTTCAGCTATTCCACCTCAGCGTAATATTTTTGCGATCACGACACTTCACTACACTTTATATCTTGAAAAGTCTCTCTTCCTTTGCCCGGCTTCTTGGTTCGATGACGACGTACTCTGGTTCTACTTGTCGCAGGGGTATTCCTTCTCCAGCACCTTCCGTGGAGGAGGCTGTGAGGGATCGAAGACTGCGGGAATTTCTCTGGGGCTCCCAGCTGGATGTGTTGAGTCGGTTGCGATGGATAACGTTGTGGCTGTTGACGCAAATTAGGTATTTGCAGTTGTCGGTGGTGAAGAGGCGTCTCAGCCAGGTGAGTGGTCTCCATCTGCAGCATCTGCAGCATCCACAACAGGCAACAATGACAATTATCATGATTGTCACACTTCCTAATAAGGTATTGTACCACTTTGTACCATGAAGGATGAACGGGCGGTTCATGTTTTCTTTAAGTTCTTCGTCGAACTGCTGAAGCTTATGTTGCGCGTGTCGCAACTCGTTTAAATTCAAATTGTTTAACTTGATAGGATTCATTTCCTCATTTGTAAGGAATTCTTGTTCCTTTTGGCAGCAATCGTCGTTCGTGATGTCGACGGAAGGGACGAAGTTTGTAAAATTGGTTGTCATGTTTGTGGTAGCTACCAGTAAGGTGGATAGGGTGTAGCACTTGCATCTGGGCTTCAGTGTGAAGATACCGGTGCCTTGTAGTGTGAAGTCGAAAACTGGAGCACTTGTTTCATCGCAGCTAATGGTGCCAGCGACTGGTTGCGTTAGGATATACAACCATTGGTTCGGAGAGAGAGGGTGCCATGTTTCTATTTCTGACTTGATTGTTCTAGTGTTGCAGCTCTTCGGGATGATTTGTGATCGTCGCAATTTCAAATCTGTCTCGCATGTAGGTCTTTCCTTTACGAGGTGGATGGTGGCGTGTGTACATAAATAGTCAGTGGGTGGCGACCATTTACAACTCGATAGGTCTCTTAGTTCTCCATAAAAGGTACGTGTCGTACTTAACAATAGGTAGGGATACGAGGGATTTATGAATGAGTATACGGACGTAGAATTTAAGGATGCAGGTAGTGGTACGAGATTGAATAATTGATAAAGTTCCTTTGTAACTAAGGGGATTTTTAAAGCATAAATTAGATTTTTATTGGAATATATCACCGATAGATCACAAATTTGAAAATATTTGTGAATGTTATTCATGTTATCATTACTGATTGGAAGTTCGAAATTGGTGTTAGTCTTAATTTTCATGAGTTCATTATGAAGACGTTTAGGGGTTATTACTGAGGGATGTAAGACATTTTGTTTAGAAAATAAAATTGCGGATATTATTACGTCTAGTTCTTCGTCGAGTTCACTTGCAATTTGTGTCAATAGGTTTAGGTGATCAGTCATTGTCTGGTGGTAGTTTAAAGAGTTTAGTTTTTGAATCGTTTGTGTTGAAAATATATTAAATTTTTCAATGTTTTTATTTAATTGTTCTTCATTTGCGTGAAGAAGCTGTGCAGTTTTATTATAATCGGTTATAGCATCCGTTATAATATGAATTTGTTGTCTCATTAGAATTTTCATGTCGTCGTTTTGTTTAACGACTGCTTCAATAGCTTCCGTGTAATATTTTGCATCTTCGGCATCGGGTGTGCCAAAAAGCCATTTGAATGCGTACGAAACACCGTCAAATAATCCTCTTTTTGTTCGTTTGTTAATGAGATCATCTGGTTCGTGACCAGTCAAATGAGAAAGGGAATCGAATTTTTCGTTAAGACCATTAATATGATTTTTTAATAACTCTATACGTTCGCTACATAAGAACTCCTCGTGGGATGTACTTAAATATAAGTCTTTACCTCGAGTTTGACGAAGTGGTGCCGTTTTTTGATAGATTATGTGGATCAGATTAAGTTTTTGTTCATAGATACTAATGTTTCGGTATGATAAAAGAGTAAAGTGATCATGAGAAATCTTTGCTTGACCTATTTGATGGAAGAATATACCTGAGCTAATGTCGATTTTCTCGGTGTGATAGGGTTTTTCATTGGACAGGACAGGTGTCAGGAAAAAACTAAGAAGTGCCGTAAGGGCTATCAGGTCGGTCGTCCTTTTCATCTGAAAAGAATGGCTTCAATAAATTATGATGGTATGTTACGGTTTTATTTCTTTTTATTTTTACTTTAACAGTTTGATTTGGATGAATTTCAATAATCTCGTAAGGTCCTTTATAATTAGGTTGCAATTTTCTGCTAATTCCTGGTTTAAAATTTTTATTTTGTATGAGTACTTGATCGCCTACTTTATACGTTATATTATTAGCCTTTTTGTCATAATTTATTTTCGAATTTTCTTTAGATTTTTGGATGTTTTCTCTAGCGATCTCGAAAGATTTTTGCAGTTTTAACTTTAAGTTTGAATGGTAATTATCATAAGTGTATTTAAATTCTGGTTTTGAGGTTAATGATGTTGGAATGATTGCTTTGTGTCCGAATAATAATTCGTAAGGCGTAAAGTTAGTGGCTTTGTGATAGTGAGTATTGTAGGTAAACATTGCTAATGGAACGTATTCGTCCCAATCGGTATGTTTTTCGTTTATGTAATGTTTTAAATACTCTTTCAATGTGAGGTGTGACCTTTCTAGAGCTCCGTTTGTTTGTGGGTGATATGGACTTGAGAATATATGCTTTATTTTAAAAAGTTTATTTAATTCGCTAATTATTTTGGAAGTAAAGTCCGTACCTTGATCAGAAAGTATACATTCGGGAATTCCGAAGATTGTAATAAATCTAAGAATTACATCAGCTATGGTTTTAGCCTCATGATTTTGTGTAGCAACGGCAAAAGAATATTTGGTTAAATCGTCTTGCATCGTTATGATAAATTTATTTCCGTTTTCGGTTAAATCTAGGGGTCCTACTACATCGATAGCTAATCTTTGGAATGGACGTTCGCTAGTCGTCGTAATTTCCATAGGTGCTTTTCTTGTTTGATTTTCATGTTTGTTAATTTGACAAGATTCACAATGCTTTATAAGATATTTAATATCGCTTTTCATATGTAACCATTTATAATTTTCCTTTATGCGTTTATAGGTTCTTAGAAATCCGGCATGACCCGCAATAGATGATTCGTGGTTTTCCTTAAAAATATTTTTTATTTCCTCTTTAGTTTCTGGGGTAATATACGGTTTATTTATTAATGAAACGGTAATATTCGTTTTTGAAAATAGGAACTTTATTAATTTATTGAATATTTCCTGTTTTAAGTGAGCATTATCTTCGATTGGATTTTTGATAAAAATATTCTTTATTTTAGAGTCTATTAAAGATCTTCTAAGATTTTGTAGTGAATAAAATAGATCATTGTATGTTAATTTGTCAAAATGATTTAATTTGGTTATCATTAGGAATGATTTCTTATTATTTTGTGTCTCCAATAGGACAGAATCGTATTGATTTATACTTTCATGGTTAATTTTTGTAAGATCGTAAGTTGTTGCTAAATTTTCAGAATAAATATTATTTTCATCGAAATCTTTAGAATACGCAAGAGCATTAGGAAATTTAGTAAATAGATTTTCTTTAATCGTTTTCATATCTGGAATTTCTAGAGTTTCGTAGTGATATCTTATAAATTCGCTAAAGTTTTCTTCTTGTGATTTTATACGACAATTTAATAGAACAGGATTTCTGGAGAGGGCATCTACGTTTGAATTGATTCTACCTGGCTTGTATTTTATCTCGTAAGAATATTCTTCGAGTTTCAATCTCCACCTAAATAAACGACTACTGGCAGTTTTACAATTTGAAAGCCATGTTAGTGGACGATGATCTGTCAGAATTGTGAATTTTCTTCCATAGACATACGGTCGAAAATGTTGAACGGCCCAAACGATTGCTAACAATTCCTTTTCAATTGTAGAATAATTACATTCTGCTTTATTTAAAGTGCGTGAGGCGTACGCTATCGGAAGATCTTTGCCAATTTCTCCTTGGGATAAAATTGCACCAATTGCATAGTCGGAAGCATCAGTTGTTACTAAGAATTCTTTCGAAAAATCGGGATATTGTAAAATGGGTTCTTTGGTTAACACGTTTTTAAAGTAATCTAGAGCATCATCATGTTCAGCAATCCATCGAAATGGTGTGTCTTTATCTCAATAGAAAGGTAAGTGGCTTCGAATGTTTAGAGAAATCTTTGATAAATCTACGATAATAGCCAATCAATCCTAAGAATTGTTTAATTTGTTTTGGATTTTTCGGAGTAGGGTAATTTTTTATAGCAGATATCTTGTCTGGGTTAGGTGAAATTCCTTTATCGCTGATAATGTGACCTAAATAAGCGACTTCCTTGCGCATAAATTCACATTTGTCGGGTTGCAAGAGTAAATTATTTGATCGTAATCGATTAAAAATATTGCGAAGTTTTTCTGAATGTTCTGATATAGAATTTGCAAATACAACAACATCGTCAAGATATACAAAACACTGTAATCCTTGGAGACCTACAAGAGCAGTGGTCATTAACCTTTGGAAAGTCCTAGGGGCATTTTTCAATCCGAAAGGCATACGAAGGTATTCGTAGTGACCGGATGGTGTACTGAAAGCTGTTTTACAAATGTCTGTTTCCTTCATTCGGATTTGATGGAATCCGGAAGCTAAATCTAAAGTAGTAAAATATTTAGAATGACCTAACTGATCTAGGATTTCTTCGATGTTTGGTAGGGGGAAAAATTCTCCTATCGTTACATCATTTAATTTTCGAAAATCTACGACTATTCGCCATTTTTGTTCTCCAGAAGCATCTTTCTTCTTCGGAACTATCCAAAGTGGACTATTATAAGGAGAGACAGAAGGTCGGATTATTTCTTGTTTTAGCATTTTTTCGATTTGTTTATCTAACTCTCGTTTGTGTATTTCGGGAAACCTGTAAATTTTGGAAACTACTGGTGTCTCATCTGATACCCTGATCTCGTGTTTAAGAAGGTCCGTGCAAGTCAACTTATCGTTAGGAAGATAAAATATATCGTTGTATTCGTCGCAAATTTTTAAAACTGAGTACTTTTCTTCAGGATTTAAGTGATTTACTCGTAAATTTTCATGTAATAATTTTAATCTATCTCGCGCGTTACTCGAGTTATTTTCAGATGGACTAGAATAGAATATTTTTGCATTTGAACTTGCGAAAGGTTCTAGATAGAGTTTAATTTTATTAATTTTTAATTTCCTGTCTTGAGTATTTAGAATTGTCGTAATTGCCTTTCCATTTTTTGACAGTTACAATCGATTTCGCGAGAAATACGCCATCAGCTATAATAATTTCGGGACAGATTCCTTCTGAAATTTCTTTATTTATTATATCGATCTCGACAACGGTCTCTGACCGAGGTTCTAGAAAGAATGGATTATTTTTCGTTGAATGACATACTATTTTTATAGGGTTTTCTAACGATTTAAGAAATAATTCAGATTTGTTTAGATTAATAATTGCTCCATGAGAGGATAGGAAATCATTTCCTATTATGCCGTCGTGTGGCAGATTATGGTTATCCTTCACCAAATGGAATTTTACGGGAATCTCTTGAGAATTGATCCGTAATTTTAGAATGCAACTACCAGATGTAATTACTGGAGAGTTTGCGCTCAGACCTGTTAAGGTAATTTGATCGTTGGAACAAAGATTTATTTCAGAAATATCTAATTTTTCTTGAAATTTTAATAAAGATACCGAAGCGCCAGTATCTATAAGAAACGTAAATTTTTTATTTTGAAATGAACATTGTAGATAAGGGTTTTTATCTAGATTATCTAATAGTACCCTATATTGTTTACGTTTATTTGAACTTGATCCATTTTCTTCTAAGATTGGATTAGGATAATTTTGAGATCTACGGCAACGGTTACTACGACCAAAGATTTTATTCTGAACCGGATGGCAATCTACATTGTCCTTATTTCGAATTAATTTTGATGAACCTGATAGGTTTGAAATAGAGGGACTCTGTGATCTACGGCAAAGGTTACTATGACCTAAAATTTTATTCTGAACCGGATAACAATTTACAGTGTCCTTGTGAGGAATTAATTGCGATGAACCCGATGGGTGCGAAATAGAGATATTCTGTGATCTACGGCAAAGGTTACTATGACCTAAATTTTTATCTTGAACCGGATAGCAATCGACAGTATCTTTATCGCGAATTAATTTTGATGAACCCGATGGGTGTGAAATAGAGATATTCTGTGATCTACGGCAAAGGTTACTATGACCTAAATTTTTATCTTGAACCGGATAGCAATCAACAGTATCTTTATCGTGAATTAATTTTGATGAACCTGATGGGTTTGAGATAGAAGGACTCTGAGATCTACGGCAAAGGTTACTATGACCTAAATTTTTATTTTGAGCCGGATAACGATCTACAAAACTATATTTATTTTTATAATTAACGTCGGTTTTGTTTATTCCCATTCCGCAGAAACGACGTTGTTCGCGGGGGTGTTTTCGTTTAAATGAACAGAGTTATTCGTAGCGTGATTGTTATAACCATTTCTTTCATTATTTCTCTTCCTCTTGAAACAATCAGCAATTAAATGACCTGGTTTTTTACAATAGTTACAGATTTTCTGTTGATTTTGGTTTTCTTTACGTTGCTGATTATTATTTGAATTATTAAAAAGAGGTTTATTTATGTTTACGGTGGCTTCTTTAAATTGTCCGTTACTTTTATTTTTCTTGAAACAATCTCTAGTATAATGCGTCTTCGTTTTGCAATATTGACAATACCTATTATTATTAGAAGAATTATTATTTCTTGCAAAATTCGATTTGGAAACTTGTAATGCGCGTTCTTCTTCAATGGCTGCATTAAATGCGTCTGACAATGTTTTCGGTTCCTTACCTCTTAAAAACCGGGAAATCTCTGGCAGGCAATGCAAAATAAATCTCTGCAATGAGATTTCCTTAATTGTTTCGATTCTACCTAACCGTTCCTTTTCGTCTTTGCAAACTAGGGAGTTTAGGAGTCTTGTGTAAATTTTATCTACTCTATTATAAAAAGATCTAATAGTCTCTGTATTATGTTGTTTGATAGTGTTTAGTTCTTCCATTAACTGAGTGTAATGTTTCCTATCAGCATACAATTCGCGTAAAAGTTTTTCTAATTGTTTCCAATCTTTAATAGATTTATCTCTAAGTTGTGCTTTAGCACTACCAGTAATTTTAGATATCACAAAAGCCAATAACGCATCATTTTGTTGTGTGTTTGCAAATCGAAACGCGTTATTACAATTTGAAATAAATTCATGTAGTTCGGCTCTATCGCCGCTAAAAGATGTGGCTATTAGTGAACATAAAAAGGATAACTTGTGAGGTTGTTCGTTACGAATTTCGTCATTATTGTCGGTATCGTTAACTGAATCTGGGTTGTTTATCGTTTGTTCGATAGTTTGTGTCAGTGGCGGGACCATTGCGACTAACGTAAAACTTTAATAGAACTTTATCAACTATTTTTAAAAAAAATGACAAAGAGAGTGGGAATTGAGGGGCGTAAGGATTTAAGTACGACCTACCTCGTATTGTTTGTTGATCTCCGTCGGAGAGTAACTGGATTGGTTTAGATCTCCTTTGTCGAGGGATGAGCTAGTTGATCTAGATGATCGAAGAGATGAAGGTGTTGATCTTCTTTCTTGGAGGATGAGCGGATTGATCTAGATGATCGAAGAGATGAAGGTGTTGATCTTCTTTCTTGGAGGATGAGCGGATTGGTCCGGAAGTCTGAAGAGATGAATCTCACCGATTTGGTTGACAAATCGTGACCGGCTGCAGGTATCACTGAACTTGTCGTAGTTATCGAAGTTTTCCGAAGAAAAAGTCTTCCCGTAACAAATTCGCGATTTCTGCAAAATCCTGCAGTGACTGCGCCAATTTATGTTGGGACCCTTCGGGTCACGAAAAGAGAACACTGATTTCACTTACTAACTTATTTATTGATACGAAGAAAAATGTTTAGTTACAAGTTTTTACGTTTAAAATATATTTACGCCAACTGACAAAGACGTGTGTCGAAGAAAGATTATAAAACAATGGTCCTTTGTACCCTGACGTGAACAGTATTTATAGACTTTCGTTAATATCATTACTAGTCGAATAGAAGGGATAGGTACGAGTGCCGTGGTTCCTTGGATCGAGGATGTAGAAGACGTGATTATTTGAGAAAAGAATATTAGGATTAGAACGGAAGACAATAGTAATAACGAAGAAACGTGTATAAACGAATATGTATTGTTCAGATATCATATAGTTAATAAATCTTAGGTTATAAAAGAAAGAGTTAATTGGTTTTGGATAATAAAGACAAAACGTGGACGAAGTAACATGCATTGTTGAAAATAGTGTTTGTTAAATAAATCTGGCTTCTAGAGGAAGTAAATGACAATCTTTGATACGTGGTTAATAGAATAAAATAATAAAGTTTGGTAGCGGAAAGTAATAACTATAACAAGAAATCGTGAGTTAGTTGAATAGAGGGATACGGTTTGAAAAAGGAAGTTAATAACCATAAACGAGAATCGTGAGCATAACACTATGGATCATACATTCGATTTTGATAATGTTTCAGTCTTGGAAAGAGAACCTAATTTTTACAAGAGATTAGTTTTAGAAGCGTTACACATCATGTTGACACCCAACAACGTCAATAGACAACATGATTTCCATAACATTGCTAAGCAATATAAATGTGTATTTGATCAATTATGATTTTATCCTTCTGACAGAATAACTAGAGACTGTGACGCAATACCCATCTATTCCTCTTCGAGTTCGCAGTTCTCTGTTTTGACAACAACTCGTTCAAGTCCTGCACAACAGATGGCACCTAAAACATGAAAAATTTAAATATTGGTGGGAAATGTAACAAACAAAAAAATAAAATAAAAATTGTCACCCATTTGGGGGCCCCAGAGAGGACGTTCGGTTTCTCATTGTGTGCTGAAGATTGCTCGTGTAAGGGTTTCTATTCTTGATCTCAAGAATAATGGCCCATTTGTGATCTTGGTCCATCATTGTAAGCAAAGAATTGTTGTGAATCTTTTGACCATTCCATCGCACACTAGATAAGGCTTTAAATGTTATTTGTACCTGTAAAATGTAAGTTTTTTTTGAAAAAATTGTTATATCATATACTTACCTACACCATTATAGCGCCATGAATATGTCCTTGATCAGGGACGAAACGTCGGCTGAATGATTAAAGATTGGATTTTGAAACGAGTGTTTCAATTTTTGGGGGTTCCACCTAGAACACCAGCTCAGCTTCGGCTCCTGACCCCGAGAACATCCCAACATGAGTCAACGTATTCTTCTCTAATATAACAAGCAAATGATTTCTCATTCTGTTATTTTGATCGTCATAACGTATTTCTACTGAATCGTCAAAAAAAAAATAGAACTTGCGAATGCTATAGCAAATATCGCCCAATCAATCATATTAGGTTGCTGTTGCACTTTGGGAAAAACAAGAGGAAGCTCTCGAAAATAAGGAAATAATTCTCTTAACATTAATTCTTCTTCCCTATTTAAATGATTACTGTGTATCGAGTTATAAACAAAAATATGCTTAGTATCAAAATAAATACGTATCCACTGAGCAGAAGAGTGAATTACTTGTAAATTATGTTCATCAGAAGGAACTGGAGTAACGCGAGTTCGTGGTTGTCGATTTTGAAAGAGATTTAAAACCGACAATGTATCTCTGGGTTTAAAATTTGAAAATTTTGATAGCATTTCGTGAAAAAAATCTTAGTCTCATCAGACAGCCACTCGTTATTAAGTATTTTAAATCAATCAAGCGTCTATAAATAAGATCTACTTGTAATAGAGCCCGGTAACATTTTGTGTATTAAGACGGTTCCTAAAAGCAAATCGTTTTTCTTTCCCAGCATACATTGTATGATTGTCGGAATCTGTCAATTCTTCTGTACTAACTTTTTCCTTAATAATGTGGTCTTTAATGCCGACCGAAGGTTCTCCTTTGACCTTCCGGAATGCCAGTACCTCCTCATTGCTGGTAAACTTCTTAGGGTGATCTGGAAAATCCGAACAGCTTGGTAGAACGTGTCATTCAAAACCAAATCCTGGCACTGTACCACTGTTGGAATCTGATTATTCCTCTTTTAAATTCTCTTCTTTAACCAAATAAATAAGGCGACTTGTTTCTCACTCTAAATTGGCGGTGCTAACAACTTCGTAAGTCGTAACCATGACGCTCTTACCTCTACCCTTGTCAGTTACGTCACGTGCTTTTATTTTGGACGTCGCGGGTTTTAAACTCCAAGAAAACGAACTTTTTCTGCTCAATTCCACTTTTCCCCCATTATATTTACAGTTTTATTTCATTTCCTATATTTCTCCGATAGTTTTCGAAGATAAGTGATAACAAATTTTTGATTCTATTGACACATGACATGATTGACATGAGGCTGTAGAGGTTAGGACCTGACACATAGGTTATATGTCACGGAACGTCGATTTAGGGAACAATATTAGGCACAGGAACCGATATACCTCTATACCTCCTGGCCCTTCTGCTATCCTGGTACCCGAAATCCGATTTTCAGAAAAGAAACATCAGTGTAATTCAAACGGCACTAGAACGGCGTCTTAATAACCAGAATACTGAAAATATCGACGCGAAATCAGATGACGAAAAGTTTATGATAAAAAAAAAATAATGAAAAATGAATCCTTCTGCGGAGTATAAAGATTCAACGTGAAGCTTATCAAATAAGCTTTCTAAATATGCCACATTTCTTTGAAAACAAAGTGTAATAATGGTAAAATCGCGAAATGAAAAAAATCACCAACACCCAAAACACGATTTCAAAGTATAAGTATAGTAGCAGCGGTGTGACGTCATACTAGCCACGACCACGCTACCGCGTGGCCTGATATCGGGTGTTTTTTTAAATTTCACCTCATAGGCTCATAGTAGGCTGTGGATAGTGTTTGTGAATGCGCCTTACTAAAAAATGTCAAAAGTGACATAACCTCACTTTTTTAATAAAAATTGAAACTGCTCCAATCGGTTAATAGTGTATTGAAAAAGGGTATGTTCGGAAACGCTCTGGCTGCAAGTTCAGTTATTAAACATTCGAACCGTGTAGTTGGCACCACTACCACTTTCTGCTGGCCGTGTGTTCGGGGAGAATAAGCAGCTTTTAAGGATTTAGATGACATATTTGACATAACCGTAAAGTGAGAAAGTGAGCCGCTTTAATAGTAAATTAAAGCGGTTAAAGTAAATTAAATTCGCGTTTCCCGTGCATTATTGTAATAAATTAAACTTGAATAATTTAGCAATGAACAACAATGTGGCTCAAATAGCAGTAATGATTTTTGATGAACTATTCACATCAAGTAGTGAGGATGATGGTAGCGACGAAGAATTATTAGCTGAGCTAAACGAGCAATTTAATCGCTGCCATCACCAAATTCGAAGGATCCCTCGATTTGTAAATTTTTTAGAAAACATAGTTTATTTTTATAACGAAAAAGAGTTTCAAGAAAGTTTTAGGTAAGCTATATTAATGTTTTAAATATTCAATTAGTGTATTATTCGAAGGGCAGGGCTTGAAGGTAATTTTAAACTTCATTTTTTTACAGGTTGCAAAAGTCTACTTTTAATTACATTTTATTTTTAATAAGTCCATCTTTAGAAAGTAGAGTTGGAAGGATACCGGTAAGCCCAGAGAAACAATTATTGATAACTTTGTATGTGTTGGGTACACCGGACTCGTACAGGTACTTATTTTATTAGTCTATTAACGTCTATGATTGATATCATTGCTATTGAAGTAAAATTTCTTCAGGTCAGTGACTACTAAGTTTGGAATATCAAAATCAACTGCTTGGCATTCTGTAAGAAGGGTAGTGAAAGCAGTGTGTCAATTTAGAAATTATTTCATTAAATGGCCATCCAACGAGCAAGCAATGGAAACTTGTGAAAGAATCAGATTCAAATCCACATTTCCTGGAGTTATTGGATTTTTGGATGGAACACACATTCGTATTGCGAAACCAAAGGATGATCCAGTTAGCTATGTGAACCGAAAGGGTGTGCACGCAATGCAGTTACAAGTGAGTTGTAAATAAAATCTTAATCTGCTACATAACTTTCAATATTATTTACTAACTTACATAATATTGCAAATGTGATGAAATGACAGTTCAATAATGATATCAAAGAACTCTTTCAACAGGTAGTGTGCAACGATAAATTAGAATTCATCCACTGCTTTACTGGACTTCCAGGATGTGTTCACGACATGAGAGTTTTTACATATTCAGGCTTACAAAGGAAATGTAATGATAATTATTTTCCAAACAATACGCATCTTTTGGCTGATTCGGCATATACTTTGCAGAAACATGTAATTGTTCCTTACAGAGATAATGGTCATCTCACAGTGGAAGAAATGTTTTTCAACACTGTTTTGTCCGGAATTCGAACTACTGTGGAACGATCTATTGGTTTATTGAAGAACAGATGGAGATGTTTGTTGCATAAATTACCAATGCGACGCACAGATCTTATACCATACTATATTCTTTGTGCCTGTATTCTTCATAATGTGTGTTTGAAAAGATGTGATACTTTCGAATTCCCCATAGTTATTCCTGATAATATTGAAGAAGACTTAGAACCTCAGAATGTTAATGATGTTAATAGAGAAGAAGGCAACAACAAACGAAACAATTTAACAATTAATCAATAGATAATTTTGCAAGTATCGAAATTAATTTACCATGTATTGATTTTAAAAGAAATTGTACATAAATTTAAAATGTTCCAAAAGAAATGTATTCTCCTTGTAATAAATAATATTGTTTATTATATTTATTTTATTCTGTAACTTTTCAAACGTTTTTTATGTTTCGAACTTTAAAAACATAATCATTAAATTTCAACATTTTGAGATAACTTTTTAGAAACTATTAAAGCAACTACTTATACTTAAATCTTTTACACATAACACTTCAACCTTGTTAAAGGGGAATAGAAAAAAAATTATTATATGTATCGGCTCTATATTCAATATTTCTTAGAACAATACATTGTAATTTATCAAATCTCTCAGAAAAACACAACACAAACAACAAAACAACTAATTTAGGTAATCTTCAGTTCAAATAAGTGTATAATCTTATATCATAAATATTTGTAATACAAAAACACATAAATAATAATAATAAAAACACAACACAAACAACAAAACAACTAATTTAGCTAATCTTCAGTTCAAATAAGTGTATAATCTTATATCATAAATATTTGTAATACAAAAACACAGCAATAATAATAATAAAAACACAACACAAACAACAAAACAACTAATTTAGGTAATCTTCAGTTCAAATAAGTGTATGATCTTATATCATAAATATTTGTAATACAAAAACACATAAATAATAATAATAAAAACACAACAAAACAACTAATTTAGCTAATCTTCAGTTCAAATAAGTGTATAATCTTATATCATAAATATTTGTAATACAAAACCACAGAAATAATAATAATAAAAACACAACACAAACAACAAAACAACTAATTTAGCTAATCTTCAGTTCAAATAAGTGTATAATCTTATAACATAAATATTTTTAATGTATAACTGTATAAATTTTGTTTTATGCTAATAACCAAGTTTTACTTAACTAATTTTTCTAAAATGTCTATTCCTTTTTTCAGGAGGTCCAGTTTTTGTTTGTGGTAAGACTCTGTAGACTCTCGCCTCAACCTTCTGTCCTCCGCGAAGTCCTTAAAGTACTTCTCCTTCGCAGCGTCCAATGATACTTTTTGTTTTTCTAAGAAATTGATGTTATTAATACAAAATAATGCTACAGTACACCGATTATAGATATATATGTTAGATACGTGCATCTTAGATCTGACAACAACTATCTCCGCTTAGAGACCAGAAGTCAATTTGGCAACCTCGCCGGGGTAGGAACCCGCGTTCTTCTCTACGATAACGTAAACAACCACTTGAAAGGGTCGAGCAACGGAGGAGAAGAGGAGAAGAGTTTTGTCTTTAGACACGATACGTACTCTAATACAAAGCTCTGAATAAAACCCCCATAAAAAGTTATCACGCGCATTCTTTACCACCTACCAATCATCTTTAAAATCGGAACCGAAACGCCGAATTGCTAACATATATATATATATATATATATATATATATATATATATATATATATATAATTAATGAAAATAAGTTCATTTCTTAATTTCAGTTCGTTTGAAAAACAGAATTTGAAGTTGTAAGTTTGATCCAGCACATTTGTTACAAAAACACAATACAATTCACAACTGACATGGAAAATGACATACACATATGCAAAATACTTACTGCATGGTTTATTGTCGATTTCTCCCAACGGCATCTCAGAACCTACAAGTGCTATGGGATTTGCCCATTTTTTGTTGCTGAATAGATCCTCTAAAACCTAAAAATAAATAAGGCTTTTATATTTATATAATTTTCTTGTTTATATAACATTTACGTGTCGATTACCAATTAACTTACATCTCCATACGGAATATCTTTTGGAGGTCTCCCCGTTTTACCTCGTTTTTCTCGGGCGTTTTTATAAGATCTTTTGAAACACTCCACTTTATTCTGGCATTGCTCAATGGTGTATGAGTATCCCTTCGATCTCATACCAACTTCGATATTGCTCCAAAGTTTGGATGATGTTATTTTTCCTGCTGTGTAGAGCTCATCGTTATCTTTATATAATGATAAGAGCAATAATGTAGGCTCATGAGGCCAAAGTTCTATAAAAAAATATCCTGAATTATTTGAACAGATGTTTAAATGTACAGTTAATGTATATTTCTACACACCAGTTGCTCCAGTCTGTTTAGCGTTGTTCTGCATTCGTTTCTTTGGTTTTTTACAAACTATTTTTTCGAAACGTGTCGAACTACTGCATTCAATATTTTCATTATTATCTGAAGTGTTTGTAGAAGTGGAAGGCACGTTCATACTTATATTGGCCTTGTGTTTCTCCAATAGTTCTGTTGCAAAAACTAGATCTACAAAAAACAGACATAATCAAGTTTTTAAAATAATACTTGATATACATTTTGTGCATATACGTAAAACATTTTACCTGTAGTTGCTCGATTGCACTCTTCAATAGTGACAAACAATGTGTATGTTTCATTTGTTATACTGTCTTGGAGTCGAAGTGGTACCTTTTCAAGTTCTTTGACAGTCAAACTTTCTTCATCTGTTTCACTACTTAAAGCATTTTGTGATTGTTTATTCACCGTTTTTTTACAATTCTGTAGCAGTTTTGCAGCAAACTGAGGATCTGAAGATGAATTGTTTGTTTAGATACTTTTTACTTCTGTAAATATGATATGTCAAAGGTATTGGTTCCCTTACATATGCATTGTTATATGGTGTTAAAAGTACATAGTGTTAAAAGCTATGTATTTGATGGTTGTCAGTATAGAGGTATGAATTGAAAAAAAGTGCTATAAGAAATACCATGCAGCACCGAAGAGCAAGACCAATAAATAATGAATATCACTTACAAAACAATAAAATACAGATAATGCAAGATATACTGGTGATTATGTTAATGTAAATATTCATAACTGCAACTTTTTTTACTTATGCATTATTTTAAGTAATATTAATAGTTATTTATTCAATAGCATAATTTTACGTACCTCTGCAAGCAGTTCGATAATCACCTTCCTCAAGATAAACTGTATAAGAATCTGTTAAATCTTTTAATTGTAATGGGAAAAACTTTTTTGGAGTATCCTTTTTAGAACATGATGCTTGATCTAAAAATATTAAATACAGGGTGATCAACAATGACTGTTTGAGTTGGCAATCCTACCTGGAGGATTTTTTTGCCTAAGGGTTTGCAATGCTACAACCAGACAAGGCGTATCAACTTTAAATAGGTTGCCTCAAGCGATCCTGACCTACCACAACGTCATCTACGTCACACGGTGACCGGCGATGCAAAAAATACTTTGAAAAACTCAAAACTGTTGTCAATTACAAACGAAAACGCCAGCCAAACGCCGAATTGTCAGAGTAATACAGAGCATAGATGAAACCAGAGTTAGATTAAACACAGGTAATAAAACTCAGACCTGGGTCGCCAGTCTATGTCACGAACTCCGCCTCCCCTGCGCGACCCCCTCGCCAGGAAGTTTGTTTCATTTATTTGACAAAACAATCAGCGTTATGTAAGTGGCTGGATCGACATAGCAGCGAAGGCCAAATAAAAGAAGAAGAAGAACAATCAGCGATAAGATTGTAGGTTATGTGAATAAAAATTAACGCTTAAAAATGAAACTCGAAATACAGAACAATGATTTAATTAAACCGGCTAAAGGTAATGCTCAAAATGCCCCCCATTTTGGTCCAGACATAAAGTAACTCTTCTTTTTAGGCTCTCGAAGATATTCACCAGCATATTGGGGGTAATGTTTGCCACTTCCTGAACTATTGCCTCCTGCAGCTCCTCTTCAGTATGCAATATATTCCTAAAGACATTGTCCTTCAAGAGCCCAAATAACGCAAAATCTAATGGGGTGAGATCTGGTGACCTACTTGGCCATATGCCCTGACTAATTACTCTGTCGCCGAAATTCTCTCTTAAATATCCCATAGTAGCACGAGCCGTATGTGCCCTTGCAGAGTCTTGTTGGAAATATCCAATTTGATGCTCTTCGTCTGTTAATTGGTTTATAAAAGGCCTCAAAAAGTGTTGGATATATCTCTCCGAATTGACGGTAAAATTAAAAAATATCGGCCCATACACCCGCGTCCTTGAGACTGCCAACCAAACTCCAACTTTAACCAGGTGCAAATTTGTCTCTCTGATAGCATAAGGATTTTCACCTGACCAAATTCTGTAATTTTGTTTATTCACATAGCCGTTGAGATGAAACCAGGCTTCGTCGGAAAAGAAGGTATTGTTAAGGATATCATTATTATTTAATATGTCATTGAACCAATTGCAAAATAAAACTCTCTGCGGGTGATCAGGAGGCGTTAATGACTGGACGATGAAAATTTTGTAAGGGTGATACTTTAATTTCTTTTTAAGCACAGTGGAGCAACTTCCATATGATAAACCTGTAAAACCGTGAATTAGAACAACATGAAAATGTGGAAGTCTTATGGGTAAGAATGAAAATTGGTTGAATAGGAGGCATAAGGACCAAACCTGTTTGAAGGGAGAGCTTTCTTAAGGATTTGCGAGGACTTCTTTGCGTTCGAGTTCTGATATCCTTGACAACTTCCTCGTTTAGAGTAGAAGGTCTACCAGTTGATTTTTGTTTGCTTACGCTCCCTGTGTTTAAATAACGTTCAACTACTCGCATACAATGCTGCTGAAAGACAGCAAAAGTGACCAAAGTCTCCGGAAACATTTCCTGAAATTGCTGGTATGTCGCTTCGAGAGAGTACTGCCAACCAGTAATTGGGTTATAAATCCCGCTTTGAAAGTACGCCATTCCAACGAAAATATCGTGTTGTAACGTGAAAACCATTTTAAATAAATAAATAAATTTGAAAAGAATAACAAAAATTTGAATTTGACATAGCAAATTCAAATTACCAGTTGTACCATTTAAAAATGAAATTCAGCATTGCCAACTCAAACAGTCATTCTTGATCACGTTGTGTATAGTCGCATATAATATACGTAGAATATATAAATAATAATTGCTTATACACGTATGCCAAACTAACTTGAGTGTCTACTTAATACACTATATACTTACATGCCATAGTTGATATTTTGCAGTTGGGCAAATACAATTCACTTTTTTATATCACCGAGCGTGTATTACGCAGTTCGTGGTATTATTTTATGGTTATGTCATTCTGTCATCTAAATATGATCTAAATCGATAAAAGCTTCTCCCCGAACACACGACCAGCAGAAAGTGGTGCCAACTGCAAAGTTCAAATGTCTAATAACTGAACCTGCAGCCAGAGCGTTTCCGAACATACCCAAAGACAGCTCACTCATCTACGCCTAATTAATAGAGACAAGCTGCCTTTTTCAAGACACTAATAACTGATTGGAGCAGTTTCAATTTTAATTAAATAAGTGAGGTTATGTCAATTTTGACATTTTTTAGTAAGGCGCATTCACAAACACTATCCACTAGAGTTGAGCGAAACCGTGATTTTCCATTCACAGGTATATCTGTGAACGTGATTTTTTATTCACTGTGATTTTAACCTGTGAATGTGAATTCACGGTTTAAATTTAATGCCTTGATCTTGTTAGTCATTTGTTGTCAATAGCGTAAGCGTGCATGCAGTTCACATCATATGGTCGCTATCCTGTGAATGTGAATTCACGGTTTACGTTTACTGTTTCGGGAACGTGTTCGATCTTCGACTGTTCTCCCTCTCCTCTCCGTGATCCGTGACTCGTTCCTTCATATTCACATTCACATTCACGCATTCACGGGCCACGGCATTCACGCTTTATTTTAAAATTGTTCACAGGTCGTGAATGTGATTTTCCGTTAACAGTGAATAATTCACAGGTAGTGATTTTTAGCTCAACTCTACTATCCACAGCCTACTATGAGGTGAAATTTAAAAAAACACCCGATATAATAATAGTTTAAAAACAGGTGCCATGGGTTATCATCCCCTCTCCCAAATGTCTACGTCATTACTAATGTCGCATGTTGTGACGAGTGTCTTTACTCTGGAATCTTGAAATAATTATCTGTGATTCTGTGATATCCGACATAACCAGGACATAACCAACAAATTACAAATAGTCTAAGTGGCGTGCACAAGACGTATTTGAGGAGCAGCAGAAAGTTTTCTAACAGTTTCTTGCAATCTGGAAAGCGCTCAATCAGTTTCTATAGTGCCATGAGTAATACAAAAGGAGTGGTGACCATTTGCGACTGGTGCCTGCAAGAAGCAAGAGTGCAAACCATCGACGAGAACTTGTGGCGTTTCTGGAAGATAATCAGCACTGAAGTAAGTATGAGGCGCAGTTTACATCACGCATTTGACTTGTGGATTTGTAATACTGTATTCGGTCCTGCTGTGCCACTTCACTTATCCACGAAACATTAACCGATATCTTTCCTTTCAGGATCCGAATATGACATCCCACAGGAATATCTGCGACAAATGTAAATCACGCTATGATGGATTTTCGATTTACATCGAGAGGTGTAAGATCAACACGTCCAAAGTAGATGAGCTATTATCGACGGGACGCGTCAAGGACGAACCTCTCATCGACATCGAGTATCCTCCGTTAATTAAAACAGAAATTTCGAATTCCTTTCGTCCTGCAGTACCGAGTGGAGTTTTCATTGACCGACGAATGCTAGCGGGCTGCTCATATTTTGTTATGAAGAGCATCGATTGCACTATAGAGAAAGTATCGTCAGCTGAAAAGGTTAAAAGGGGACCTTTTATCCGCATTGAGGATCATCTGATAAATAACGAAAGCATTTGGAAAGAAGAAGTTCACCAGAAGAAGGTTAATAATAACCTTAAGTGTACATATTGTGGTAAAATTTACCCTTACCCTTGTAACTTGAAGATTCACTTGCGCACTCATACAGGTGAAACACCTTTCAAATGTTCACATTGCAATAAGAGTTTTACTCGGTTGGGTCATTTAAATCGTCACTTACACACTCATACCGGTGAATAACCTTACAAATCTTCAAATTGCAATAAGAGCTTTGCTCAATCTAGTGATTTATAGCGTCACTTACAAAGACAAGTAAATGTTCTCTTTGATATACGATAAGACTTTTATTAGATCATGTCAGGAGACAGTTGCATGTTCACTGATCCTTAGACTCGACTTACTTCTCACTCTCTTCTTTCAAATAACACTGAGGGACTGTATAAATACGTACAGCGCGTACGATATCTGATGAGCTAGAATTCCAAGAACTTGCTAAGCCAATAAACCCCTTCTTATCGGAACTACTGTAACAATATACCGCGACAAAGGCGTGCCTTAAAAATTTCGACATTATTGTCAATGTCGAATGCACGTAAAAGCTAATATGGTAAGTGCTACGACCGCGCCGTCAATGACTTTCTAAGGCTGCAGATACTCTCGCGATTGTCGGATACCGACAAAGGTAGCTACACGTTTTCTTGGAATTTTACCTCATCACAGTTTGAACAAATAGTACATGTGTATACAATAAGTATAGGTATGTATTTAAGCAGTTTTATTTATTTAGATCTAGATCTAGATCTAGGTCTAGATCATTCAGAACTTATTATAGACGTTTTCTTTGTCTCAAGATCGCATAATGGTAGAAAGGGAAAGACGTCCATCCTGAAAAGGTCTTTCCTCGATTTCACTCTCGTCTGTCGTGGCCGGACAGAGTCTACAAAACCTTTCCTGGATCTTAATCTTAATAATAATCATAAAGATTAAGAAAAAGATAATACATTCTTACATCTGTATATTTACATGCTATGGGCTTACTCAATAAATTTCTATGGTTATCCGATATGAATCGTTCCAAACGTTTAAGAAAATTACCAAAAATATTTGTATCTAAATATTTTTTTAATATAGAAGTCGACATAATTTCTGTAGTTAGTGTGGTACCACTGGAAACGAGTAGTTGTTTAATAAGTTTTTCAGCAGTAAAACAAATATCTATAAAATCTTCAGATGGGTACATAAATTTTTTTATTAAATTTTACCATCTAAACGCGTTTATTGACGTCAAATCGAACCTATAAAGTCATTGTATCTTCTGCCGTATAAAGTGACGTTTTATATGTTCAAAATTGCCGCGCGCGCGTTTAAACATATCGCTCGTTAAACATTCATTGTATCCGCGAGTGTATTACAACGTTTCATTCTATTTTACCGTATGTAAACTGACGTTTAGCGGAGTAAATCCAATTTTGAAGAGAAAATTTGACAAGATGACAACTTCAGTGTCGCAACCTTGACAACGACGAAAACAATTCTAAACATATAAAACGTCACTTTGTACCAACGATTATAGACTACCAGGATTGCTCAGTTCGCCGAATCTGCCTGGCAAAAACTCTGTGACGTCACCACCGATGCTGCACAGAAGATAGGGTCGGCGACGGCATTCAATGACTTCGAAACCCCGTTCGAAATATCTTGTAACGGACTATACAACTTAATTTACAAATTTTCCCGTCAATTTCGAATTTCCCGCTAGGGTCGGTGGTGGGGGAACAAGGCAAAATGGCGGCAAATGTCATCTGTGACATCTGTTTCGCCTTGAAATAACATGGTACTTGCGCTTCTTGAAAGTAAATGGGCGCGTTTAGCGAACCTCAGCAGCTGAGTTGATGACATAATCAAATTCGCTAAACGGCAAAAAGCGAAGCTGCTTACTAACAGCTGATGAGTAAAACAGACAGCGGAAATAATTCACGCTGACTTTTAACAAAATGCGGAATGACAGATGACTTACGATAATTTCGTAAATTCAACTGGTATGTTAACCTTATTTTGTGAATAAAGAGATATTTATACCTTCATAGTTTCATACCAACATTTTTTGTTGTTAAACAATGGAGGAAATCAGGATAGAAGTTTTTGATCCTGAAGATTTGCAAGGTAATAGTAATACTACTTGATACTTAATAGTAACAAGCACTTAACTTAATTAAGTTAAGTAATTAGTACTTAACAATGCAACCCCCAGCTGATGAATACATCAAACTGACAAATGTCAATCGTACAGATGACAATAAGCGGCGTTTCGTCGTTTAGCGAATCAAGGACTGATGGAAGTAATCAAACACAGCAACATTTGTAGATTACTCTCAGCTGCTGAGTTCGCTAAACGCGCCCAATGTTAAAATTAAGTATACCACGTGCATTGTGCCACCCGCTTTCCTTATCACGCCAGTAACGAGGCCGGATAGGACCAGATATCCTGTAGGCAGTGTTGCCAGAAATGAAGGATTTCCTTCAATATGAAGGATTTTGAACTAAAAGTTTTACTACTGAAGGATTGAAGGTTTTTATCCGAATTTGAAGGATTTTATGAAACAAAACACGAAACGCCATTTTCGCTACTCCACTGTCGTCAGTACGTCAGTTACAAGCTTTGAAGCTAGGCTTAAAAACGACTTACGCCGTCTCTGATTAAAAAGTATAATTTAAAGCAAAGAAAACTACTAAGCGGCAGCGCTGTAGCGGATTTTTATATTCTCGGTTCTGGGTTTCCCCGAAATTATTGTACAGAAGTAAATTATTGAATAGGTGGTGTTATGAATGTTATGATTGCGTGATATATTTCTATGATGTCTGGATCTGATCTGTTCATATACTTCGTTGTTTTTTTTTTATTTTTGTTGTGCCGGCCACCTTGGCCACCCGTCACTGTTTTGAAGGATATGAAGGATTTCTGTCAGTCAGTTGAAGGAAAGTCGTTAAAAAAGTCTGGCAACACTGCCTGTAGGTGGGCGGAAACAGAAGATATCGAAATTTCCAACACACCAAAATATATTTCGATAACATAAAGAAACAAATAATTAATCATAAAAAATTCATCAAGGGGACTCGCCGGCATGACTTCGAGTCAGACTACGCTGGAGTCCCATTAGAAGAAAAATCAAAGGGTGACATCGGATATTCATCGAGGATGGGTGAATGGGAAGAAGAAGAAGAAGAAGAATAACCTACAAAATCTGTGATTTGATAAATTCTGTTTTCAAAGCGTGACTTAAGAAACAGAAGAAAGTAATCTGTTTGCCTCTTTGTAATAGATTTTTGCAATCTGTAAAGTGCTCAATCAGTTTCTATAGTGCCATGTGTAATACGGAAGGAGTGGTGTCAGTGGTGACCATTTGCGACTGGTGCCTGCAAGAAGCAAGAGTGCAAACCATTGACGAAAATTTGTGGCGTTTTTGGAAAATAATCAGCGCCGAAGTGAGTATGAGGCGCAGTTTACATCACGCATTTGACTTGTGGAATTGTAATACTGTATTTGGTCTTGCTATGTCAATCTACAAAACGTTAACCGATATCTTTACTTTCAGGATCCAAATATGACATCCCACAAGAATATCTGCGACAAATGTAAATCACGCTACGAGGGATTCTCGATTTACATCGACAGGTGTCAGATTAACACGTCCAAAATAGATGAGTTACTATCGACGGGACAGGTCAAAGATGAACCTTCCATCGACATCGAGTATCCTCCCTTAATTAAAACAGAAATATCGTATGAAGTAGATTCGAATTCCTATCGTCCTGCAGTGTCGAGTGGAGCTTTCATTGAACAACAAATGCTAGCGGGCTGCTCATATTCTCCTATGAAGAGCGACGATTCCACGATCGATAAAGTACTGTCGGCTGGAGATGTTAAAAAGGAACCTCTCGTCGACATTAAGGATCACCTCATAACTGAAGAAGCGTCTGATCCTGATTATCCTATAGCATTAGGTGGCAAAGGAAAGGATAGGTTAGTCTTGCGTGTCGTCTTAGAACGCCAAGTGCTAACAGACTCTATGGTTCGCCAGAAGAACTTTAATAATAACCTTATGTGTACATATTGTGGTAAAACTTTCAATTTTTCTTCTAGATTGAAGATTCACTTACGCACTCATAGAGGTGAAAAACCTATGAAATGTTCATATTGCGATAAGAGTTTTGCTAAGTTGAGTAATTTAAATGTTCACTTACGCACCCATACAGGTGAAAAACCTTTTAAATGTTCTCATTGCAATAAGAGTTTTACTCAGTTTATTCATTTAAATGTTCACTTACGCACTCATACAGGTGAAAAACATTTCAAATGTTCAGATTGCAATAAGAGTTTTACTCAGTTAATTAATTTAAATGTTCACTTACGCACTCATACAGGTGAAAAACCGTTTAAATGTTCTCATTGCAATAAGAGTTTTACTCAGTTAATTAATTTAAATGTTCACTTACACACTCATACAGGTGAAAAACCGTTTAAATGTTCTCATTGCAATAAGAGTTTTGCTTATTCGAATTCATTAAAAGCTCACCTACGCATTCATATAGGTGAAAAACCTTTTAAATGTTCTCATTGCAATAAGAGTTTTACTCAGTTAATTAATTTAAATGTTCACTTATGCACTCATACAGGTGAAAAACCGTTTAAATGTTCTCATTGCAATAAGAGTTTTGCTCATTCTAATAGCTTAAAGCGTCACTCACGCACTCATACAAACGACAAATAAATGTTCATTCATGTATATACAATGAGACTTTTATTTCATAAACTAAGTATTAATATTGATATAGACTATTGGACTCGCCGAAGTAAAGACAAAAAGCGAAAAACATCCACGAAACGAGAAAAGGTAGTAAAGTTAGATAATACCTAATACACGTCGTTTGCTATTGGTGGAAAAGTCATAAAACTTTTGGCGGGAATTGTTGATGTACAGAGTCGGTTCAGCGTAATTAACAAGTTTAGTTGTCTGATCTATGGTTCTCTGTTTACAAGCGTTCAGGAAAGTCGTTGACGGTGATAGTGGACTTTTAGTTGATGGTTTATTTTAACGTATCGCTATTGTTACTCAGGTTTTTCATATAAATTTGTATAAACATATTTCTGTGATCTATTGCAATTATGGAAAGACACCTTTCCTGCTCGCCTCCCAAAAAGAGACCTGGAACGTACTTAAGCTGCGGGAAGAAAACCATTATTTTAAATGTATATTTAACGCGTGCAAGATATTTTATATTTTCATATGGTCAGTTGACCTCTAAAGAAATATAATCCAAAAGTTTGTCCACTTTTCGCTTTTTCGGCTATAGCGCAAAAACTATGCATTTTTCGAATATATGTGCCGAAATATTTCTTGTAGAGAATTAAATTTCCTATGAAAGTGATATTTTTTTTAAATAAAAAAAAATTTCAATGAAATAAATTCAAACAACAAAGTTAAAAAATGGAAAAATTTTAAAAAATGTTTTTTTTCAATTTTTGACTATAACTTTTTTCTAAGTGAATTTAGGTATAGGCATTGCTTCATAGAAAAGAAACTTATGAAATTCTCTTTAAAACGGTGGCTTGTAAGACTTTATATGTTTAATATTGACTGAGATACAAACGTTTGAATTCAGCCATTTTTCACAGTACAAAGTAGGTATGAATAAAATATATAGGTACATTAAAACCTTTGTCAACTTAACATAAGGCGTAAGAGCAACCTCAGGTAGCTTACTTCTAGACATAATCCTAAATATACGCCACATACTCATAATTATTGTTTACATAGCTTTGCTATTTCTACAGGCTACAGGAAGCTATTGAAAAGTTTGAAAACAGACAATAAACTTAAGAAGATCCCCTGGACAAAGTGAAGTATTTTCGAAACACCTTTAAAAACAGTTTTTCGTAGTCCAATGTTTAACACCTCAGTATAAATCATTTTAGATGATATATGTAATTATTCTACAGATTACTACTACGCTCGTAATCACAAATATAAAAGAGTATTTATTTACAAAAAATTCACTCTTCGGGCTTTTGCATTAGCAAAATCTTTAACGATGTCACTGACTTCAATTTTAATTTCATGTTCAGTACTTATTAATGATAAATTTGTTAATCTATAATATATAATATTATATATAATATATATATATATATATTATATATAATATAATAATATATAATAATTCGATTTCATTAAAAAGCTCGAGCTTTTCTACATCTGAAGAGCCAGCATGGCACAGTTTATTTTCTAAATTGTAGCAATACATTATTATTGATCATTTTTACAGCTTCTGACATCATGATGTCTGACTTTTGAAGAGCCTTGCTAACTATATTTATCTTGCTTAAAATTTCGAACCAAATAAGTCATCATCATCATCACGGCCATATAGTTGTCCACTGCTGAATTGCAATTACAGGTGAACTAAAGTTTGATAACCGCGGAGCGGATATTAATTAATTATTGCAAGACTTGTAACTGCAAGTCGGTAACTCGCAGAAATTACAATGACCTCGGCTGCTTAATTAGGTCGCGACAATATATAACCAAGTCGCCCAAAGGCAGCCTAATTTAGTGATATTCTTCTTTTAATTTCACAAGTTCGATTATCTCTATCTATTCGTAGTCCGTGGTCGAGATACACGTAAGATGTAACTTGTGTAATTTGAGAATCACCTAGAACTATATTTTGGTTAGGAACAAGGTTTGTCTTAGTTCATGTCATAGTATAGTTAGTAGAAACTCCTATTTTCGCAATGCGGGTTTTTTTATTTTACATGGGAATTCCACAGCCGACTAGATGACAATCATTTTGAAACACATTGTATATTATGTAAATCTGGGAAATGTTATTGTTAGTCTTGTTTCAAAGTATTATTCATTAATGTTAAAGAAATACAGAGGAGAAATATAAGCGAATAGACGACAAACTCATAGGAGGCGCAAAGTGTACAGAAGCGTGGAACACATTATAAGTATAAGAACTAACGCTAAAAATCTAACACAAACAAAACAGACAGTCGCCAGTACCTGGAATAGTACCTGCAGAGCAATTAAAGCATGGATCAGACAGACTTATAAAAATGTCGACAAACATTTATCAAAGGTGCGTCAATGGGGAAGATGTTCCGTAGGAGTGAAAAACATCTCATGTAACTGCTATACATAAGAAGGGAAGTCAGGAAAATTATACGGAGCTTTCCTATCGAAACGCTTGGTGGGAAACCAACAAGAGCAAGAGAGAAACCAGCAGTAGTTCGTTAGCGTGACAGAGAGAGAAGTTTTGCAACGTTGCCGGCCGAGCACGCAGTCCAAGTCAACGCATGTATCGCTTCACACTTTCGGATGTGTGCGGAACAGTGTGCGGAGCGGATGACTGTAATGTTCCGCGAGCTAGCAACATCGCAAAAGGTCGTTCTCTGTTTCGCTAACGAGAAATATATGGCCTTTCTCTCGCACTTATGTTGATCCCACCGTGCGACTCTTTAGAAACTGTCTGTAGAGGTACTTCAGTCATACCCTTCATTGACCGGCTAATATTCAACGATGTTAAGAAACCAGATCGAGAAAGAAATGGAAGAGCAGGCTGGACTCATAGGAGCAAGATCAACTGTAGATAATATTTTTACCATTAACATTCTTATCGAAAAAATCTTGAAACCGATTTGCCCTTTATAAATTTAGAAAGTCTTGTGACAGCGTTCATCCTGGGTTGACTGGAAGACAATGTTATCAATCGGCATAAGCGGAAAATTAATGATAGCCACGATGAATATATATGAAGATAACACAGCGGCAATACTAATACAAAGAGCTACACCAACAAAGGTTTAAGACAGGGATGCTGTTTGTTACCCACATTACCCACACAACTTTGGACCGCCATATCTCACTTAATTTTTATGGTACAAACATTTAAAGAGAAATCAAAATTTTCAGTGAAAAAAAGGTACAATTTTCATTGAAAAACTTTTTACGTATCACGAACAGTTTTTGGTTTATTTTAGGATTATAAGGGGAAAAATATGGTATTGGGCGTTGAATTTGGAATTTTTTTTTATAAAGAAAAATCATTAAAAATAAGTATTTTATTGTTATTATTATTTTTTTATTTTAACCTTGCGAACGATGAACTAGGCCTAGCAACTCCACGGCCAAGAAGTCATATTCCTATAGATAATATCGCTAACAACACAAGTTCGTCCTTTGGACATCCTGAGGATGTCCCTCATTTAATAGGACGTTCCTGAGACAGCCTCTTTTGGGACATGGGACAACCTACGAAAAGGACAACCATGGGATGTCCTAGGGATGTACCTGGTGTTACTAGAGACCTCCCATGGGTCTACCATGCACATCCCACTATCAAAAGGGTGGATCCCAGGGACATCCCTTGAACATCCCAAGGACCTCCTCCATTAATTGGAAGACATCTTTGGGATGCCACTACCAGGGCGTAGGAAATACTAGGGATGGTTTATGGACATCCCCTTTACACCAGAAATGATAGATGTCCCTTTGATTCGTCTTTGAACATGAAACAGAAATAATGCTAGATTATAGTATAGAAAATTGATTATTTCACAAATAAAGATATAAAATACATATATACCATATATATGTAAAAAATATCATAACAGTTCATTCGACTTAATTACTGGCTTTTTCGGAAATGCTTCTTTCTTTGGCCCTTCCAAAGAATTTTTGAAGACCATCCTCAATTTCTTTCTGATTGCCAAATCCTGTAGATGCTCCTGCAACAAAAAATTATATAGTCAATCTTTGAACTGGATTCATAGTGCGTAGGATGTTTTCATACTATATATTAGCATCAGCATTCTGACTCTCAACACACAAAATTAAGTTTAACAAGTTGTAAAGATAACAACAAAAAGAAAATACTTACTACTTACTTATCATTTGAGACATCTTTGTGTTTTTGAATGCTGATTTTTCCTTCGTACCAAGCCAGGTATAACATGATGCAGCCCTGTACGTCATTAGTTGTAATAAAATACCTAGTGAAATAAAAATACTTAAAATACTAGTGAATTTGAAGAAATGAAGCAATCACAAACGGGAGAATGATCACACGGTCTAAGTAGCTCCGCACATTTTCATAAATAGTAGTGGCCAACAATTCATATTCCTGTAGATAATAAATTGTTTAGCTAATCTGGTAAACAAAGAATAGCCTCTTACCTTAAAATAATACTAGCGTGTTTGAAGAAATAAAGCAATCATAAAGGGAATTACCAAAAAAGTAATCCATTGCTTATTTTCAGACTGAAAATGAATGAGTTATTAAATCAACATTATTCATGAACTAATAAATATATTTTCTATTACCTTCTTGGTTTTGCCGTATACCAATGCCCGTGACCCCCCTACATCACTAATCCGCCTAAACGGGGTATCGTTGGGACATATGCTGCAAAAACAACGTCAACCGTTCTTGCGCACACGAACCATAACGCTCCCAATACAGGAACTGGTCAATATACTCGGGGAGATAGGGCGATCCCATTGCTCCCAGTCGCCTTAGAAAACCTTTCAATCTTGACCAGTACGCTTTGAAGGCGTTGGTACAGACACCCGTCACCGGATCGGTGAAATTCCGAGAACGGGTCACCGTCTTATGGACGTAGGGGGAGGCTCCTCCTAATGTCGAGAGAGCCCTATACGAGCGGAACTGATGCGTCCAAATTTCGGAGCCGGGGAGCACCAAGCGTTCGATGTGGTCCATCAGCACTTTCGACGTACGGTTAGGGAGGACAATGACGTACCCCCTCTTCGCCGTGGCGTCGTAAATGCCGATGACCCACCGCAAGGCTACTCGCCCGCCTCGACGATATCTGGACCGAGTCAGTACACTTTCATCGACCTGAACTACGTGCCCGGGCCCTCCCAACAGAAAAGATTCGTCATCCCTCGATAATTGCCAAGAGCAGATGTCACGGAAATACCGGACGTGCTGTATAGCAGAAACACGGGATAAACTCCACAATTCTGCTATAGATCTGGCACTTGACTTACCCAGCCACATCCATAAGACGGTGATCCACTTCCGAAATGGTATCTTTACACCTTCGAGAAACGTTCCCTTGGTGAGGCTATACTTGGTATCGCATGAACGGCAACGAAAGCAGTGACCCAAGAACCTACGTTCTTCGGGGACCAGTCTGCAGGGTCTACGGCACTGGCGTCTTGAGCACCTCTTGGCCACGGGCAATAATCCTCGGCGCTGCAGTTTGGCGACGATCTCCGCATCTGAAGAATTCTTCAGAGCGTCCAGTCCATCGCCGCCAACAAATAGCGGGGGATAAACAACACCAGCCATAACGAATTAAATATTAACTCTGTGATATTATCCAAAGTAAACTCTGGAATTCTGGGCGCGAAATGAAATTCGTCAAAAGTCAAAATATTATTTTGACAAATGACATTAAAAGCCTGAATATTCTATATTATAACGTTCCATGATATTTCCGTGAATGATTCTCTCGTTCCGTGATTCCGTGTAGATCGCTACATGTTCTGTGATCGCTATCCAAGATGTCTACCGTTTGGTTTGTTTATGTTTGAATATCTCGGTTGATAAACGAGATAAGGTAACTTTACCACTCAGGTAGGTTCTTCGTTAAACGCCGCTTCTGTTGATGTTACCCATTTTTGGTATTGTAGCCCCAATTTTGGAACGCGAGCCCCATGGAAGCCCCCACCTGCGATTGGTGCCTGCGAGGTGCTCCAGTGCAGTCCATCAGGGAAGAGTTGTGGTTGTGGCGTTTCTGGGGAATAATCAGCAACGACGTGACTAATAACGTTTCACATAGTTATCACCTGCGATGCTCCTCATTCGAAATGTAATAGTTATTTTTCCTCTCTTAGTCCCCACTCGGAGCGTCCCTGAGGAACGTCTGCGAAGGTTGCGAGTAGCGCTACGAGCGATTCTCGACGTACTTGGAGAGATGCAAGAGCAATGAGTCGACGGTGACGAAGAACCTCCGATCGATATCGAGTACCGTCCCGTAATCAAAAGGGAAGCTTCTGACCATTTAAAGGTACTCTCAGGACTAACTCCTCGACTTTCGGACTTAAGTGTATTTAATATAGATTAGGTGTACTTAATAGATGACTTGAGAAACGATCTGTGTTTCATACCACAAACCGCACCTCATGACGCTGTTTTGCCTGTCGCCATTTAATGTTTCTCGACTTATGGACTTGAGAACTAAGTCTCAGACTTTAGGACTTAGATAAGTGTACTTAATAGAAATGTTTTGAGGAATGATCCATGTTTCGTGTTAGAAACTGCACCTCGCGACGCTTCTCCAGTCGCCATTTATAGATTTCGGAACATAATACACTTCAATGACAAGACAATATAATCACATACTAACCTAGATAGGGTTAGAATATAATATAGGCATTATAGGTATTTATTAATATGACTACTCCAAATGACAATATGATTCTAACCACATATTCGAGGCTTCGTGGCGCTGTCGAATCGAGAAGTATCGCTCTGGTATGATCACGATATTCAGGATAGTCTTGAACGAGACCTTTATCCTAATTCTAGGTTAGATTGAAATTGTATTTCGTTCGTGCCGGTACAACAATACTCACGTCGTCACCGTATCGTCATTTTCCAAATGATGCCGTCAGTCCATAAAATCATCGAACGTAACCTCACATCCCGGGGGCCGCATGGAGGCGCAGATGCTTCTTCAACGAACTCGACTGTGAGAAGGTCTTGTCGCACTGCGTACACCCGAAGGGCTTCTCGCCGGTATGGATCCTCAGGTGTCGGTTCAGGTCGCCGGGCCGAGCGCACGCCTTGCCGCAGTACGAACACGTGAACGGCCTGTGGCGCGTGTGCACGACGACATGCTCCTTAAGGTGGCCGGCGCGTGCGAACGTCTTGCCGCACTCGACGCACCCGAACGGCCTGAGGCCTAAGTGGATGCGAGCGTGCCGCCGCAGCTGGCTCGAGCGCGTGAACGCCTTGTCACAGTCGGCGCATGGGAACGGCCTGTCGCCCGTGTGGACGCGCTGGTGGTCCTTCAGGCTGTTCGATTGGGTGAAGGTGCGGTCGCAGTGCGAACACCTGAACGGCTTGTCGCCCGTATGGACGAGCAGGTGTCGCTTGTAGATGCTGAGCGGCGCGAACGTCTTCTTGCAGTGCGGGCATTTGTAGGTCTTGTCGCCGTTCTCGATTCGGACGTGGACCTTGAGGTGGGCAGAGCAGTCGAAGACGTCGTCGCAGCACGGGCAGACGAAGTACGGCCTCGCGAGTGGGTCGGCGCGAGCTGGCAGCGCTAGGTGCTCGACGGCGACCCGAGCGATCGGGTGCCGGTGCGGAGCTTCCTCCTTAACGGCCCCCGATTCGATCGGAGGTACGAACCTGATGAGGGCGAGCGCCTTCGATGCGGTCGCCTCGTTGCTCTTGCACGTCTCGATGTACCCGGAGAAGGCCTCGTAGCGCGACCTGCAGCCGCCGCATATGTTCCTCAGGGACGTCCTCGGCGGGTCCTGTAACGGAGAGAACGTGACGGTCTTTCGGAAGGGGGAAGGGTCGACGCTTCGCCCACCTCGTTGCTGATCACTCGCCAGAAACGCCACAACTTCTCGTCGATCGTCCGCACGGGGGCCACTCCCAAGCACCAATCGCAAGTCGCGGCCGCTCCGGTGCCGTTCATGTCTCGGGACTGGAACCGAACGAAAAAGGGGTAAGATATCCTATGAATGTACGATATTGATCGGAGGGAGAACGGGAAAGTGAGGTTATGTCGCTGGGACGTGGGACAACGAAAGCACGAAACACGAAACTGCTCTAATGGACTACCTAAGCGTGACGTCACAAATGGGCGGAGTTAAGAAACCTTTCCAAACAATCCGAGAAAGCGTACAGTTTTCTCATATGACGATTTTATTTTCAAGTTTGTTATTAGTTTTGACGTGAATAAGAGTGGCCAGGTCAATATTTGGTGAAAACTTAGGACGGTTCAACCTTTTAACAAAGTATTTTTGATAAAAGGTAAGTCTAATTATTATTTTTCGCCCATTTTACATTTTTGAGGTTAAGTTTTTGTATGCAAGTGTGATTTATTTTGTGTACTTTTTAGTTAAATAAAACCATTTGAAGTCAGAATTTTGATTGAAAATGGCATCCAAACATGTTTTGAAGGTCTGCGACATTATTGAGTTTTTTGAAGACGAGAATAAAATGATAAAAAGGGGTGAAAATGCATTGGAATCCGATCATGTAAAAAGCATGCAGTTTGATGCTGACTTTATGATTATTAGAGGGGAAATACATGCCAGCATGAAGGATAAAATATATAGAGTACAGGTAGGTATTCTGCTTCCCATAGATTTTATAGATATCTATCTTATTAAATGTTCCTATTGCAGTTTACACTAAATAAACCAGGAGAGATTATTTCGGCTACTTGTACCTGTCCGAGGGGTACAAAATGCCATCATATTGCTGCGCTGGCTCTTTTTAGGCATTATAATATGACAACTGCAAACTAAGAAGTGCTCTGAAGGTTCTCGATCTTGCCTCTGGATGTAAAAAATTTACAACCTTATTGGTCACTGTAGTGCTTACAGTCGGGCACAAAACACGTAACCATGACTATAGATATTGACCACGAGCCTAAAAACGGTCTTTAAACACAGCAGCACCACTAAACTTAGCAAAAATGATAAATTTTGATGAAAATAAAATGATAACATAACCTATAATATATAATATGGGCCAAAACTACATTATACTACTTACCTATCTAGAAATATTTGGTGATAACATAGGTTTGAACAAACTTTATCACAATATATCGCTGGCAACTCTTATTTACAACAAAATTTTGAATAAATGTAAAATTAAAACTCTCTTACGAACAAATTGTGTGCTTTCTAAATTTGTTTGGAAAGGTTTGGAAGCTCCGCCCCCTCGCGTGACGTCAGCACTTAGGTAGTCTATTGGAACTCGCCTATGGGATCCGCGCTGCGGCTAACTTTACGGGGCCATTTCGGGTATACTTCCACTTTAGCACCCTGAACTGTCACCAGCACAGAACGTAAATTAAAGAATGGGGCGGAACGTATACTTTGACAGTTTTGTTGCCAGATCAATTTTATTTCACATAAACTAATTGTACAGACTCTTGTTTAATTTATGCAACCAACTACGCGAGAACTTGTGTGTTTGAAATAAAATCTTTCCTTAAATTTTATGAAGTTCTTCCAGCTTTTTACGTATGTGCGCTGTGTTTGCGAAATTTATCTCGGATTGATTTACCCTCTAGTTGCTTCCCATTTGCACACCGAGTATTGATACATTACAGACTATATTTAAAGATAAGTTTTTCCAATTTTAGCATAACACTTAAAAATGGTAACAAACAGTTAACAGTACAAAGTACAGCTAGTATTAATATGCAAAAATTGAAAGCAATAGAACCCAATAAATATATCACGCTTTTAGACAGTCGAAACACAACCTCGCCACGAGAATCTTCAAAGAGCAATGGACGAATTAGGCTAATAAAGCACTTATAACCCCATTTTAGGCTCTCTCTTCGCGGCTTTATTTCTCTGACCGTTATTATCCGTTCCATATGAATTTACAAAACCGTTTGTTTTCCCAATAGAAATATGTGGCAACATTGTGTAGTAATGTTTACCTGTCAAAAGTTCAGGGTGCTAAAGTGGAATTATACCCCATTTCGTATCAAGGCGTATCAACTTTTTATAGGCCTTGATTCCGTATGAGTTTCTCGAAGTGTGATCGTTCTGTCACAGAATAAAAACAATTGTTTTATTTCTTTATTTATTGATTGTTTTTATTCTGTGGTTCTGTGGTGTGATCTGCGAGGTGGCGTACTTAACGAGCAACAAAGAGTAATCTGTTTGGCTTTTTCTAATAGTTTTTGTTACTTTGTAAAGTGCTCGATCAGTTTCTCTACATCAAGTGCCATGAGTAATACGGAAGTAGTGATGACCGCTTGCGACTGGTGCCTGCAAGAAGCACTAGTGCAAACCATCGACGACCACTTGTGGCGTTTCTGGAAGATAATCAGCACCGAAGTGAGTATGGGGGCGCCCCGCAGTTTACATCACACGCTTGTGCTGTGCAATTGTAATAATGTGTTTGGTCTTGCTGTGCCACTTCACTCATGCGCGATCCGTAACTGATATATATCTTCCCTTCCAGGATCCGATTATGACGTCCGCCAGGAATATCTGCAACAAATGTAAATCACGCTACCAGGGTTTTTCGATTTACATCGAGAAGTGTAAGATCAACACGTCCAAAGTCGATAAGCTACTATCGACGGGACATGTCAAAGATGAACCTTCCATCGACATCGAGTATCCTCCGTTAATTAAAACGGAAATATCAGGCAAAATAGATTGGAATTCCTATCGTCCTTCAGTGTCGAGTGGAGTTTTCAGTGAAAGACAAATGCTAGCGGGCTGCTCAAATTCTCCTATGAAGATCACGGATTCCATGATAGATATACTGTCGTCTGGAAATGTCAAAAAGGAACCTCTTATTGACATTGAGGATCATATTATTAAAGAAGAGCCGTCCGATCCCGATTATTCTACAGCATTGGGGGGCAAAGGAAAGGACGGGTCAGTGTTACGTGTCGTCCTAGAGCGTCAAGTGCTACCAGATTCTATAGTTCTCCAAAAGAAACTTAATAACCTGATGTGTACATATTGTGGTAAAACTTTCAATTACCCTTGTAACTTGAAGATTCACTTGCGCACTCATACAGGTGAAAAACCCTTTAAATGTTCATATTGCAACAAGAGTTTTGTTTTGTCGAGTGAGTTAAAAATTCACTTACGTATTCATACAGGTGAGAAACCTTTTAAATGTTCATATTGCAACAAGAGTTTTGCTCGGTCGAGTGTTTTAAGTCGTCACTTACGAACTCATACAGGTGAAAAACCCTTTAAATGTTCATATTGCAACAAGAGTTTTGCTCAGTCGAGTGGTTTAAGTGGTCACTTACGAACTCATACAGGTGAAAAACCATTTAAATGTTCATGCTGCAGCAAGAGTTTTGTTTCGTCGAGTAAGTTAAAAATTCACTCAAGTATTCATACAGGTGAGAAACCTTTTAAGTGTTCATATTGCAACAAGAGTTTTGTTTCGTCGAGTAAGTTAAAAATTCACTTATGCACTCATACAGGTGAAAAACCTTACAAATGCTCACATTGCAACAAGAGTTTTGCTCAGAGGAGTCGTTTAAATCGTCACTTACGCACGCATAAATAAGAGTTTTGCTCGATCAAGTGATTTAAAGCGTCACTTATGCCTTCATACAAATGACAAATAAATGTTTACCTTGATATACAATAACACTTTTATTAGATTATCTCAGGAGACAGTTGCATAGTCACCGATCCCAGATACAATTTGCTTCTCACCGTCTTCTTTCAAATAACACCGAGTAAAAATAAGTTTTTAAAAAACAAAAGTTTATTAAACCGATTCAGAATACATAGATTGAGCCCTCTAGCTATGCTATGACTAATAAGAACTGAACTATGCTACGTAAAACCTATCCTTAAATACACTACGTCTTATCTTAGGGTCGCTAATGATGCTTTCACCTACATGCCTGTCGATGGTCACGTAGGTGTCCGGGACGATGGCATCCATCTTCTCTGAGTATCCATTTCTATGACGTTCTGGATGGTTCCTTCTCGAGAGAGGAATTTTACTATTTTCTGTCTGCACATAAAACATGGTTACAAGGATTGCAATTACAATTATTAATAACTAAAGGGCGGAAAAAATGTTGAAGAAATGCGCATTATTATGATTTCTATTTCTATAATAATGTAATAATATTACTATTTCTTAAAAGAATTCGATATTATGCAAAAATATGCCACATTTTGTTACGTTCAAAATATGCATATCAAGTGTATTTTGGTTAATTTGTAATATGTTTATGGTATTTATTTGGATACCAAGAATCATTTTATTTGATCAATTGCATTAAGACTTATTTTAGGGGATACAATTTTATTTAATACTAATTAAAAATGACATATTTAGGTACAGGATTTCCTTTGAAGTAAAAATTATATGTAGCATTATGGATTATCTATCATATATATTCTATCTGTTAAAACGTGCTTGAATAAAGAGAAGCTTCTTTCCCAGAGAAATAGAGAGGGGGAGAACGCTCATCAACCTGCGCGAACAGCGGAATATTGAAGGCCGCCATTTTGACCCATTGGGCAGTAATGCCAACAACCGTCTAGGGATTTTGCTTAATTTTACCTAGTTGGTTTTAGATTTTGCGCGGTAAAATTTAAAAACGAAAAATACAGTACTGTTAGAAAACAGTAATTTATTGATATTGACAACAATAAACATTAATTTTATTTAATGTTGGTAGAAAACAGTGACTTATTGATATTGCCAATATTAGTATTTATTGTCTTTTTTACATAGTAGTACAGAATCATATACAAAATTCTTCTATATAAATGCAAAAATAAAAATATACATCAAATATACTATGTATGCTACAGGGGTTTTACAAAAACCGTGTGTAGGGTGGCGCATAAACCTAGACAATTTTAATATCTAAAACTAATTATTACATTTCTAATTGTACACTTATTTGGTAGTAATTACACTTTATAGCAAATTACTATTTTACTTCTTTTATGTATTCTATTCATATTAACTGTACTTATTAAGCATTTTTAAGTTATCTTTTAAGCTTTAGTATTTGATTTATTTTCATCTTGTAATGTACTAGCCTTTATTCACTCCGTATAACATATCGATTGTATATCGATGTTGTGATCTTTCTTTTTAGTTTTTTAATGTCTTCAGTTGCAATAACATCAACTTTTTCTTGATTTGGATTGCACTTTTCGCAGTTCTGTATATTTTTCTTTTGAATTTCCCAGGAGACACGCTAAAACAGTTGAATTAATGTTATATGTTAAGTACTTTGAAAGAACAAAAAACCTGTAGTTATGAATAGTTTGAATAAATTTGATGCGTTTTCCTTTTGTACTACTGTCTGTACTGCGGGAACTGCTCTGACCTGATGCCTCACTGTAACATAAAATTGTCACAATTTTGCTGCTGTTAGCTATGCTAATTCTTTACCTCCGTGATCTTTTTAGTGCAGATTTTTCTATTGAAACATCGGAAGAAGAGCTTGACGATAGTTTCGACACTTGCAATTCATTGTCCCCATCCAAATTAGATGGTCCTGGAAATTCCACTATTGACTGGAGATGTAATGATGGAGGCATTAAATTTTAGTCGACGTTTCTGTTTGCTTTTAATAAAATCGTTCTCCTTAAAATGTTTCGAACAAACGAATTTGTTCTCTGACCACTACCCACGACATAATTACTGTTCAAAAACACTAATTCATTAAAAACTAGTTGAAATGTACCTATCATAGATAAAGAGTTTGTTTATATAGTTAGGTTAGGTTAGGTGAAAAATATACACACACAAGCCGTACCCGGCATGCGTCCCAATGCCACGTAAAGTTTAAAGAAAAAAGATAAATAAAAATTATAGATTACCCGGTGAAATTCGTATCATCTACATATATTTTTGAAAAATAATGTCAAAACAATACAAAATTTTTATCTACGTTAAATTAAATGCAACACAGTTATACACATAATCAATTTAAGGCTTTCTGCTCTACTATATTTTCCGTCTTTTTTTTTGCGGTGCGTAAATTTATAAAGATGATGGTTTTACGACTCGCAAACACGCGACGTATAATTGCCCATGCGCGAAACAGGGAAACTCCAAATTGATTCCGCAAACTGTCCTTGTAACTGCAATTGTATATTATCTTTTTAAATTTTAATAACTAATTTATCAAAAACTATCTTGGAAGTGGGCATGAGAGTTTTCTGTAAAATATGCGTTGCACCAAACGACGTCATTTGAAAGCAATTATATTTTTGGATGTTGGCCAAGAAATGTTTAGTCATTTCCCACCCCAGAAACTGATGAGCGTAATGGATCTGGTGGTGGGAACCACCAGCGGATTAATCCAGTAGATTGACCGCTGTATTTTAAAGCTTTACAATATTGACAAATGATTGTCATTTCTCCAATCGTTACGGATTGGTCGACACACCCAATAATCTCTTTCCGGGTCGTACTGGAATGCTACTCGTTCCAGTTTTACAGGAACACTGGGTCTGCGGAATCGCTTTTTCATTGTGTCTTGAAGTGCGCTCCATGTTTTGGATATTTGTTTCTCGTAGTACATGTATGACCATCTTGGTGTTGATTCTGCCATGTCTTCTTCAGCTTGTCTAAGTAGTTTTTTGTTTGTTTGTTGTTTTTACCTTTAGTTTGATTCGTCGGTAATCCTGTTCGGTCTGGGCCCGTATTCTCGAAACCGGGAAACGCGTTCTCATGAGAAATTTCGGCGCAGTTCTCTCGAAACGCTTAAAACGGTGTTCGCGAATGCTTCCTTCCTACGAAAATGAGTGAAACGTATTTTCGCATGAAGTGGGACGTGAGAATCACAGGTGAGAATGACGATGACGTCACCGGCGAGACAATGAAGGCTTGACCTTGACAAGACAACGTCTCCGTGCCGAACCGACCGAGCATCACAGCCGAGCATAAAGCATAACCTATATTCGTTACACGATTTCACCATTTGCTGTGAGTTGCATATGCGGTTACAAGCAAATTTTTGAAAGCGATTTCGAAAACTATCAAAGCCATTAATTTTATTAATTGTATTGTGTGTGTTGTAGAGAATAGTTGCTTGCGTTCATTTAGAACTAGTTAGTAGTAGTGTACGTGAATTGTATAGGTATATAGCTGCACAGTTCTGTACTTTAGTAAGTATTTTGATTGAAGTGTTATTAATTTTTATTGTTTGAGTTGTTTCTTTAGAAAAGAGGTGTATACTCTTTATTTGTTAGTTTGTTGTAGTTATTAGTGTGTGGCATTTGTTTGGTGTGGACATTGCTGTATAGTGCGTTGTTTACTTTTATACTAGTGCATTGCTTCTTTGGTTGGGATATTAAGTACGATTTGGGCTTTGCTTGTTAGTGTTTAGGTGCAGTAGTAGTGTTAGTGCTTGTTTTCAACAGGTCTGCTGGGATCATGCATAACATGTATCGCGACGGAAGGGCAGCAGTATATGGAATTGTCCTAGACAATAATCAAGGTAAGAACATTTGTTTTTGTTTCAGTGGAGATCTGTATAGTATGGAAACGTGTATCATTGCATTTTTTAGATGCGGAGGAACAAGCAGAGAATCCACCACGCAGGGTCTACAGAAATGTCGATCCATTCGACTTGGGGGACGTTAGGTTCGTTAAAATGTTCCGGCTCACCAAGGACCTCACCAGAAGGTTAATTGAAATATTAACACCATATCTGATAGCCCCAGGTAGAACATCGGACGTTACCATTCAGACGAAGGTATGTGCATATCTAAAGAGAAATGTGCTTGAAATTGAACCAACACATAGCTGTTTGTGTAAACATAAATTGCTTAATGGAAATACTTGTATTTTAGGTGATTGTATCACTTCGTTTTTTTGCGACGGGCAGCTATCAAGAGATTATTGGAAGCAACATATTCTCAGCTGTCAGCCAGTCTACTATCTCCCGTGCTATAACCGAGGTCACAGATGCACTGAACCAACCAGCAATTTTAAACGCCTTCGTGAAATTCCCACGTAATCGGGAAGAAATGATAAATCTACGTACAAGGTATTTATACTTACAGCTGTACTAAGAAGTAACTCAAGTCAATTGTATTGTTAGGTTCTACAACAAGTACCAGTTTCCTGGTGTAGTTGGTTTGATCGACTGCACTCATGTTGCAATTGTAATGCCACATGTAGGAGAAGAACATATTTATGTGAACCGAAAAAATTACCATTCCATAAATGTACAATTGGTAAGTGGAAACATAGTACTGTATTTATGTTGTCAGCATCGTTAATTACATGGAAATTCCACAAGCATATTTGATTGAATAAAACTTGTAATTTTATTGTGTTTATTTAATAGATATGTGACGAGAATTTTTAGCTTAAATTACAAAACATTCAATTCGATGTCCAATTTTCTATCTATTCCTTGTTCTGTCGTTTCATACACCGGTCACCGGTGCAACGTCTCACGACCCGGTGCATGAAAATTATGTTCGAGCAGGTGTTCGAGCAAGTTTGTTAATTTTAAAACGCTCGACTGTTTGCTCGAACTGCATTTTAAAACGCGATTTTCCTGTTCGAGTACTCGAACCGCTGTTCGAACACTTTAAAAACACGGCCTTACATATGTGATGTTCTGTAACTTAACCTATCCTAACGTGATCCTAACCTAACCTCAACCTAAACCTAGGGTGAGCTCAGTCGGCTCAGTGAGCAGTGAGCTGTTTCTTTTGGTTGCTTCGTTTCTTCGTCGCCGTCGCAGTGGACCTAGTGGACAGCAGTTGATTCCCTTAAGTAGAGGACGCGAGGATTATTGAAAGGTGATTATATCTGGATTGAGTACGTATTCTAATGCTACGTACAGACTTGAACATTGCGCCGCGCGACGAACAGCGCAACAAACCGAACGCCAAACAGAACGGCGAACGGGTGTTTAATTTTGGCGAACAGAACCTCGAACGGAACGGGTTTGTGCCGTTCCCGCAGTTTCTGCCAAACAGTCATGGAGCCCATGGAGGCTGCAGCGGCTTATATTTACATTCATTATTCACTGGCAGTGACGGAAAAACGCCACAGATCGAGAAGATGGTCAAATTGATATACACAAAGACATGTGTAAAATAGCAGTTTAGTAAGTCAATTAAAATTTAAAGTTGTAAGTGGACAGTACAAGAATTTTACAAGGATGACCCCTTCTGATTTTGAGTTCTTATTGGGCAAAATTGGTAAAGAAATCGAAAAACGGGATACTACACTAAGAAGAGCCATGTCAGCCCAAGATAGAGTTAGTGCCTTGGGTCCTTCTACACGTGTTCGCCGTTTTGTTTGCGGTCCCGTCCAAACTTACAAACCCATTTGCGCGCATTCCCTTTGAGGCGCGCTGAAAAACCGACAAACGACGGATCGACCATGCGCACGAACGCAAACATGACAGCTTGATTAATTGGTTTGCAAACACGTTCGTAGCCCCGTCCAAACTAGCGTTCTGTTTGGCGTTCGGTTTGTTGCGCTGTTCGTCGCGCGGCGCAATGTTCAAGTCTGTACGTAGCATAACGTTCGAATCACTCTTATCGACCTAACCTCAAAAAGTGTTGGGGGCGCTACTCTAGTGGAGCTCCCCCTACACTCGTTTCATCACTTGGGAGGGCCCCCTCGAGCAGCCCCCGTACGCCCCTACCGAAATAATCGTCGTTGCAACATGAACATTACTTACAGGTCGTACGCGATGCTCATCCTGGACGACGATCGCCTCGAGGGTATGCGGTGCTCGAGGTGCCGCAAGTACCTCTCGGTGTTCCCCGTGAAGAACCACCCGAAGAGCCGCGACGTCACCTGCGGCAGATGCTCCAGGTACGACGACAACGACGGAGGCGTGCCGTCCGCCCTGTACGAGCTCGTCGCCGTCGAGTACCTCTTCAGGTGCGTCAACAGGTACGAGGGTTGCGGGAAGCTGTTGCGCGTCGACGAGACCGAGGCGCACGAGCGCCGTTGCGTCGGCGGTACGTTCCGTTGTACGAAGTGTAAGGACGGCGCCGAGAGGTCCGCGCTGGAGTTAACGTGGCACTATAAGATCGAACACCCCTCGAGCTACTTGCGTGAGAAGAACCGTTTCGATGCGAGGCCGCAGACCGCCGACGTCAAGTTATATGTGCGAGACGACGTCTTCGCCTTCGTTTTAGTCCATTACGGACCGAACGCGTTGCATTTGGCCGCCGCCACGTTGACGGAGGTGGACGTGTCGCAAGAGTTCTCGGTGAGCAAAGGAGAGCGACTCTGGGAGAGGACCGAGCGGAGGCCGTGCAAAGCCATCGGCGCATACGACGTCGACCGTTACGTTGTCGATATGGACCCGCCCACGTCGGTCGAAGTGACTTTCGACTTGGTAGCGTCGAAGGGCGCGGGTCTGTACGACGTGTCCGTCCCTCGGCCGATTAAAAAAGCGATAGCGGACGCATCGAAAGGAAAGACGTTCAGAGTTCAAACAGCGGAAGATATCGAAGGTATGTTCGGTTACAAGTTGAACGATCGTGGCATGGCGTTATTGAATAGTGCCGGTAAAGAGATCGACCTTAACTGCTCAAATTGTAAGCATTTGATCGGTCTATATATATACAGGTGTGTCAAGGCGAACCATCAGTTATGCCACGATTGTCGCGCTTGGTGCGGTATATGCGATGATGGTCAAGTTCAAGTCCCCACTTCATGCGAGCTACTACGAGCAATAAGCAGGCTTTTGAAGTTCCCATGCAGGTGGAAGTGTGGGGCTTACTTCACCGCCTACCTTCGTAAGCACGAACGGTCTTGTGAATCGAGAATTTTTAAGTGTCCAATGTGTTCGTTTGCTGTCAATTGGTCGAATTTAACGCTTATAAAGGATCATTTAGAAACCGATCATGGAATATCAAATTTTTTGGGAGATTATGATTGGTGGCGAATCAAATTGTTTCTCAGGCAAAAGGTGAAAGGCGAACTTAGTTTTATGTATAACGATAAGTGTTGCTATTTGAGATGGGCGCGGGACGGCAATGGCCCCTATTACGACTTGTACTTTGGTTTGTATCGCAATGAGCCGAACGTACAAATGGCTTTCATAGATGTCGAAAGTGGAAGAAAATATTTAAATGTTATACGAGCCGCACCTCAGGATTCGTGGTCTTACTCACCTTACATAAACTTCGGTCATAAGAAATAGTATCTTCCCCTCTAACAGCTTCGCACACGACGCCACCAAACATAACTTTCGGATAGCATTACGTTTAGAACTATTGTCCAAAGAGTTCCAGGATGCAGGATGTTTTATGTTTTATATATTAATATGTTTATTTACTTGTTATTCCATGTAGTATATGATGATGTTGAGTTGAATAATTTATTCTAGTGAAATAAAAAAGTTACTGCTAAGCGTAGACATTTTCCTCTAATAACGGCTTGTGCTATGACTATACACAAATCACAAAGCGGTACTTTTACTCATATCGTTTGTGAATATGACAATAAACATTCACAACAACTAGTATACGTGGCACTCTCTCGTATTACGAATATAAACAATTTATACATTGTAACGAAAGATAATGGTCCAAAAAAAATTAAATTTTATCATGGACGCCATAGGAGCACATCGACCTTACCTTTGATGCAAGAATTTCAACGACTCTCAAAACGCAATTTACAGACTAAAACAAAACTTATATTGGATTTCATGGAAAAGGTGTCTCAATATTTACTCTAAACGGTCTAAAGGTTAAACGGTCATAGACAAGATTTTACAGACTCGGTACCTCAGGCTTCTAACGTTTTACTACTTTATGAGACATGGATGGATGATAATGTAACGAAACGGCTTGTCGCAAAATAAACACGCCTGGAACTACCCAAAGTTCTCCGAATTCGCGATCCCGAGCAGGACGGTTCGAACAGACGAGATTCGATGCGATAAAGAGTTCCTCGAATTCGAGAGTCTTCTCCAGAAACGACGGGAACGTTCCAGCTACTATCGAGAAACTTCCAGAAGGATCATACCTGCCATATAAAAGGAATGCCGGACCCAATTTTTATTAAAAAAGTGAGGTTATGTCAATTTCAACATTTTTCAGTAAGGCGCATTCACAAACACTATCCACAGCCTACTATGAGATTAAAAAAAAAACACCCGATATAATATGGGCCAAAACTACATTATACTACTTTCCTATCTAGAAATATTTGGTGATAACATACGTTTGAACAAACTTTATCACAATATTGTAACGTTTTCGGGGTTCACACTTAACAGAGGAACTAAACTTGAATAAACGACGGATGACCAAAATATCTAATTTTATCGAACTCTCCAGAATAATGGAATTCTTTCACAAAACGTCCAAATTGACATTTAACAATAACAAAAAAAAAAGTAGTCCAGGACACTCCCGATGTCGATGTCGGCGCCACCAGGTCGTCCTGCAGGTCGAGAAGCTACGGGGGCATTAGATCTCGTTACAATGTATAGCAACTCTTATTTACAACAAAATTAGGAATAAATGTAGAATTAAAACTCTCTTACGGACAAATTGCGTACTTTCTCGATTTGTTTGGAAAGGTTTGGAAGCTGCGCCCCCTCGCGTGACGTCAGCACTTAGGTAGTCTATCGTTACCTCCTCTCTCTTTTTTCTCTATGGTTCTGTGTCTAATATATAGATGTTCGGTGACCTCACCTAACGACCATAGACATAATACTATATAGACTACGGATCGGTATAAGTCGCACGGTGTCTAAGGTTAGACAAATTTTCTTAAGATGGCGAGAGATATAACCCGCCAAAAGGCGTTCGTCTGGTAGGATGAACTACAGGTCGATTATGAAAATGAATTCTGTTCTGACCGGACGAGTCTTCGAAAGGTAAAAAAGGACTTTTTTTATTTCAAATCTGGCGCCCGAGCAAAACCGACTTTGCTCGTTGCTCCCAGGACGATCTGAGTGTGATTAATGGCTTTTTAGCAATGACACTTTTCTCCAGAAATTCTTATAAATGTTTTCGATAATATGAAAAGACTTATAGGTTTTTGTTTAGAGAACAACGGAAACCACTTTCAGCATATGTTATAAAAAATAATGCTTGGAATCTTGGAATAAAATAGACCAACTTTTACAACTAATACCTCAACCATGGCCGTCTTTACTGAAGGCCGGAGCGTTAAATTTGGCAACACCGCCGACTAAGAAAATAGAAGGCCGACTTATCGGAACATGGCCGTCTTTACATTCGAATAATTTGAATGCAGAGGATATAGGATTATAGCGTTAATCATAGTTAAATTGGTTTTAAACTATTTCGACGACGATTTAGAAGAATCTGGTTTACCGACAGAAGAAAGCCTTATCCAGGATGTGAAAAATAAGCAGAATACAAACGAGGAAAGCGGTGACAGTGGTGATTAAGAAATTATACAAAAACCATCTAAGCTACAAATGTTCAATGCATTTTCAACAATAAGAGCAGCCTTTCAGTTTGAAGACGTTCGGGTAAATGTGTTTGTTCAATTATAGCGGCTTGAAGATTTTGGTATATGAAAAAACTTTGTCATGTGATGTCAACTTCCATATAACGAGACCTCTATATAAGGAGCAAATTTTGCAGCACCTTTATTCTCGTTATATAGAGGTTAGACTTCGACTGTATAAAGATATTCAAATATAAGAAATTCTGTACCGAAATTCTTAAAAGTTGGGTTATTACTTACATTTTATTCATTTTATTAGTATGCAGAGCATACAAAAATAAAATTAATTTATATAGGTATGGGTATACCTAGGTATGTAAAGTATGTATTTAGTCAGTCACTGTAGAAAATACAGTCCAAAACACTTAATTTAAAGACTAAGGTGAGTTCTCGGGGTACAGGAGCGACGCTAACGATGAAAGTTCTCAGTATCCCCCAAATAAAACCAATTCAAACAATGTAGATGTTGTTTAATCCACACAGCTGAATCCGATGTTTCGTCTAGAATCGTAGACATATTCATGGACCTATAATGATTAGGTAACTACCTGCTAGGAGAGAGAGACTGACACTTACATTTCCAGTGAGCTGATGAGTCAATATGAAAAAAATGATGATGGTGATGGTCAACTTCTTCCTACACCATACTGAATCACCTCGTCGTATATATATACGACGTATATATACTAAGAACTTTCACCGTTAACACTTAATTTAAAGAAACAACCCTTCTTCTCTCAACATTAAATATTGTAAATATAACCTTAAATTCACACAATCGGCCTTCACCACAGCGTTGCCAAATATCAATGTTCCGGCCTTCCAGTATAGACGGCCATGCCTCAACACATTTTTCAGATCTAATTCAGACTTTTGTCACGTTTATTTCAGTAACAAAAAAGGAACAATAATTGAAATTCAAATTGGTATATTTTATTTTATTTCATTTTAGAATGTGTATTATAATAAAAAATAATTTTAATTTTTAAATAAATAATGAGAGCTTGACCATATTGTAATTACTTTTCAATCTGGCTTTGAGTTGATCGTTATTTCTTCCTTATGAGTCATTTTGCGAAATGTAACGAAACTTATCATTTTAAATTATTACAATTTAGTTTTTAATTAATTTTTCAGTGACGCCGCTGGTTGGTTGGAAATTCTTATTAAAGTATGGTGATTTTAGATCTTGACAGATTATTCAGGATTGCAACATAATTTCACAGAACACTGACTTCAATCGGGGACGGTATTTAAAATATGCCAGCGAAACCCACATCTCCAAACTAATAAAGTGGAAATATGAAATAGTAAAAGTAATATTTTCCTGCAATGAGGATACTATAAACATCAGGCAATCATTCTTTTTGGAATCTATTTAAAAGGAAACGTTATAGGGAAATTTATGAAAAGAAGACGTTAAATACTCTCACACATACAATATAATGAAATATTTAAATAAAAAAAAGCGAAACATTCATTTGAGAAGAATGAAATTCAAAGAGCAGATACCAAATCGTTAAGGAAATTTGTATATAAATGTATATGAAATTGTAAATAAAAAATTAAACAACAAGCAAAATGAAACAAAAATAGGTAATTAAAAAGTAAATGAAACTATAATTGAAGATGACAGAACGAAAGTAGGATAGGTTAATAATTATTTTAGAAAAATAGGTGAAAACATAAGGCAAACAATGACTATTCCAAACCGTAGATACGCATGTTTTCCAAATCCTGTAAATATTAAAACATCCTTTTTAATACCTACAAATGAATTTGAAGTATTAGAATTTATTCACAGATAGGTGGATGTGATGGGATACATGCAAGTACTTTAAAATTGCAAAACCGATAGCTTATACAGTAAATTTAAGTTTTTCGCTAGGAATATGCATAGATAAATTTAAGACTGCAGCAGTTGTACCTATATTTAAGAGTGGCGATAAGGTTGAAATTGGACATTATAGACCAATATCACTAATTTCAAAAATATTTGAAATGACTAATATTTACAAAAGATTATGTCTGGAGTCAAAACTGATAAGGAAAAGACTTCGGTTTTCTCAAAAATATTGGTAAAAAGATGAACTAGCAATAGTATCTAAATTCAAATATAAATGTTTAACTGAGATTAAACCCACTATGGTAACTTTCCTAGATTTTTCAAAGGCTTTCGACACTGTAGATCACACTAAGTTGCTTTTCAAATTGAAATGTATGGGCATTAGAGGGATGGCTCACAATCTTATCTACAAAATAGGAGACATTTTGTAAAAGTAAATGGATTGTATATAGTAATGAATGTAAAGTAAATGTAGAAGTACTGCAGGGATCTATTTTAGGTCCTCTGCCTTTTATTCTATACATGAATGACTTTCAATCTATTTGATGATGTAATTGGATATGCAAATGATACTGCAATTACTTGTAATAAAGGGCATAGTTGGATGGAAGTTGCTGATCATTTGAACAATAAAATAGAATTAATGCATTCTTGCTTATATTACAGTCACTAGATGTGACTGTAACACTAACCTAACCATCTAGTGACTGTAGCTTATATCAAAATAATTTAGTTCTAAATGTTGAAAAATCCGTTTTTATGGCAGTGGGTAATTATAGAGACTCCATTCCTGAAATCCTGTCAATAAAATTAAATGGAAAGACTCAACTAAACAGAGTAACTAATCATAGGTATCTTGGTATTATTATTGACCAACATATAAAATGGGATTTTCATGTCCAACATATATTTAAAAAAAATATCTGGTATATGTCTTTTACAGATTAAGATCAAATGTTAACACTAAATCAATTAAAACAACTCATGCATGGACTTTTTCTTAGTATAACAAATTATGGAATACTATATGTTGGGGTGGCCTACATAATAACACTATTTCACCACTTATCAGATTACAAAGTAAACTAAAAAATATGAATTATATTGCAAGTTAGGCAACGCTCTATACAGGTAAACTTAACCTCTCAAATGTATGTTCTGTTCTGTGTTCTGTGGCGCCGGGTAAATTACCATGTGACCCATGTGTGGATGTGCGTATTCGTAAAAGTCCTATAAGTCCTTATAACTCATATCTTAGCGTTTGCTCGGAGAACAAATCAGGTAAAACTCTTCACTTAGCCTCGAAGTATCTTAAAATCGCTCAACTAAGGTAGTTATCGTCACTTAGAGGTATAGACAGCGGAGAAGTGACGAACCATGGTACAGATACTGGACGATGACCAGCTGGAGAGTCTTCAGTGCACGAAGTGCCGCAAGTACCTGTCCATGTTGCCGGTAAAGGACCACCCGAACCATGACGTAACCTGCGGGAGGTGTTCGAGGGACGACGATGATGGCGGCGTGCGGTCCGTCCCACACGAGCTCATCGCCGCCGCATACCTCTTTAGGTGCGTCAACAGGTACGAGGGTTGCAGAGAACTGCTGCGCGCTGACGAGACGGGGGCGCACGAGAAGACGTGCGTTGGGAGCACCTTCGACTGTCCGAAGTGCCGGGTCGGTACCGCGAGGACCGTCCTCGACCTGATGTGGCACTACCGCCAGCGGCACCCCGCCAGCTACCTGAAGAAGAATTGCTTCGAAGTGAATCCGCCGTTCGACGATGACGCCATGCTGTACGTCCGCGACGACGTCGTGTTCTTCATCGTGACCCGGCGCGAGTCGGACGCGACGCGCCTCAGCGCCGTCATGTTGACGGAAGTGGAGGCGACGCAGGCTTTCATGGTGTTGCGTAGCGGTGCAGGCCACATGAAGACCGAGAGGAGACGTTGCGGACGCCTCGGTGCCCTCGACGACGGCTTCGTCATCGATGCTGTCGAGCCGTTTGAGGTGATCTTCGACCTGGAGGTGTCGTCGAAGGGCGCGAGGCGGCCGTATGGCGCATCCGTGCCGAGTACGAGCAATAACGTCGCACCACAGAAATCGACAATTATTGTACCAGTCACCAAACCCGCCATAGCCCGTCATGGTAGACCGTCCCTGCCCGTCCGTCTAATGGAAGATTTCGAGAAGTACACTGGATTCAAGTTGGACTCTGGCGGCATGGCAGTGATCAGCAGGAACGGTCATCGGGTAGATCTCGCTTGCTCGAACTGCATTACGAATGCAGGAATTCGAAGCATAGGATATGTCGAGGTTGTAGCGCTTGGTGTGGTATATGTGAGTGTGAGGTCAACCCATTGAATTCGGAAGATCCGTTTCTCGGATTGAGCGTCGGTTTACAGTTCCACTGCAAGTGGAAGTGCGGCGGGTACTTCGGCTCCAAGTTACACCATCACGAAAGTATTTGTGCACTTAGGGTTAAGACGTGTCCGGAGTGTCCCATTAAAGTACATTTGAACTATATGAAATCGCATTTGTTCTACGAACACCGAAAGCATTTTGTCGAGCAGTATGACACGGGCATTGCTCATGTTATCAATAGAAAGAATGGTGAAGTTTACTTTCTGTTGAGCGATAAATGGTGTTGCATGAATTGGCATTATCGGGAATACAATATTTATAATTTTAAGTTCCGTTCACTTGAGCCAAATACAGAACTAGGAACAATAAATGATAGGGAATGTTCATATGATAATGACGATAGAAGATATGTAACAATCGATAGCATTACTAAAGTGTACTTAAAGTTTAAATATGGTAGATCATATTTACCCGCCTGAATTTTGACCGTTTTTTGAGGCTTATTTAAAATGGAAGGAATAAATGAATTATTTTCACTATGTTTATTCATTATATATTAAAATACAAGAATCAGATTTTTATTTTTTTTCCGCCGTAGTAATAGTCCGGAAGCTGGCGACACTTTTGATTTTTTCCGTTCTATAAAACTTTATTTATCTTTTATCTTGTAATATTAATATCATTGATCAAGAAAATTAACTCCTGCCACCTCTTTAGCGGGACAACGACGTACTAGAGGTAGTTCCAAATGAGATAGATGAACCCTTTAGTGACAGTTGATATGCCCAAACCTTAAACCCGGATTCTCACGGTGCGAAATGCGAAAGCGAATTCACTAAACTGTTTAAACTATTGTGTCTATGTTCTGATTGAAAGTGCAAGCCAAACACAAATACGTGGGACCATCAAAATCTAGCCTGAAACTATGTGTGTGTGAGGGTAGTTAAAGTCCCTTTTTAGTTATCGTAATTAGTAATGAAATGCTTAAAAAAATTCAACTTTTATAATTTGTGTCAACTGATAATTTTTTTTTACATAAATGAAATTATGGCAGGAGTGTATAGGTCTACCGGAAAAGTGGCAGGAGGTCGTTTTATCTCTCATCTAGATGTTAGTAAAAAGTTGATAAAGTTTCAACTTTTATAATTTTTAACAATGAAACTTTTTTTTACATAATTAACATATCGCGGTCAATCAGTGTCCCGCTTGTATCCCTGTAGGAATCGATTTTAGGTTACTATAGCTCCGAAATGATACAAAAAAAAGTAAAACTAATCGTTATAAAATCTTACAAAATGTAGTGTCGCCAGCTTCCGGGCTATAACTAATCTACAGAGACCCTCGCGGCGAAAAGCATCATTCTGCGGGATTTTTAGTTTCTGTTACAGCGATCCGAAATCAAAAGTTTTGATTTGAGCGTGTTCATAAAACAAGTATCTTCTAGTTGAACCAGTGAGAAAACAAAAAAGTCAAAAAATCGTAAATTGGCACGCCTCAGAAAAAAGTTCTAGTTCCCCCCTTTTTAGATGGTTTTTGGTTAAAAAAATGGTAATTTTTGATTTTTTGTTGCATGTTTAGATTATACTAGAAGCTAATACTATAGAGAGGACGTGTACCAAATTTCATAAGAATCGAATGAGATGTTGAGAACTTTTTGGTTTGTCTTGCCCGACAATTGAAAAAAAGCAGTTTTGAGAAAAACGTGTTTAAAGTTTTGACACACAGAAACTCTATGATTACAGCGACTTTTACCGACTAGTCAGCGATTCCAGACACAAGTCCTTCGGTGTGTTCGTAGTACTCGTTTTTCTTCTCAACTTCTTGACATGCTGGTGAGCTCTTTTAGACTTTGTCTTTGTGGGACGTGCATTGGCGGCCAATAACTTTCTAATAACTCGTGTAAGATATACGTATGTCCATCATTGAACAGTCCAGCGGATATGAAGGCACTAATTTCTACGATCTTCAGTCCGGAATTCAGATGTTTCGGACAGAGTCGCCAAATAGTGGAGTTGAAACTCTAATTTGCATTCTGGGTGTGACCACCCAAACATCTTTCGAGCAAGTCATTCCGGGATAACTTCAAAAAACGACTTGACATGGGTTAGAACATCAGGATGTAATGGAGCAGGATGTTTAATCTCTTCAGGATTGTCGCCCAAAGCTTCAGCTTTGCGCCACTTGCACCAGCTATCGGGACCAGACGGACAGTACTCGTGTCTTGGTTCGTCATAGGTATGTGGAGCACATATTTATGATAGTATGTGGCCATATTCGTATCTTTCGTGTCTCTCGCGCAGCTTACGTCTCTCCGAATAGCTAATCCAAAATATTTTTGTTTATATTTTATTACCAAGTACATATATACAGCATACTATTAAAAGATACGTATGCTTAACATCCGTAAGAGGTGAGTCTACACCTGTGCACAGACCTGGTACTTACAACAAAACAAAAAAAAAAGTAAGAAAACGAATAAAATTAGAAAAAGAAAAGAAATTTATATCCAATATCCCATCACTAAGATTATACCCAAACTCGCTCAAATCAAGAAATCCCACATATTTTTTGTGCTCCTCACTATTTCCCATAACTCTGACTTCACTATTTTTTCATCCCTTTTAATCAGAGTTAATTGTCCACTCACCCAACGCCGTGCATCCACCTTTTCATTTTCTTTTTTATCAATTTAGTGGTTACAGACAAAAACTTTAGCTCAAGCGGAAGAGTATTAAATAATTTAATTGCCTTGTACATGTGTCTCTTTTTCCAACATTCAATACCAGTGCATTTAGATTATATACTTGCCTTATAGTTAATAATCTTTTTTCTCGGGCAATATTCAATTTTCCCTTAAAAATGATTTTTATAACTATTTCTTGTACACTTTCTAGCGATTGCACTTGCGTATGCTGACTCCTAGGCTATAATACCATCAGAGGCTAAGCTGTAAAAAAGACCATAGTACAGGTTGACTAGAGTTTCAGTACTCAGTATCTTACTTAGCTTCTTAGAAATGCAAACACAAAACTTTAGTAAGTATTTTCGAGTTTACCGTTCGCCAACATGGCGATTTTCCAACAATAATGTCTTTAAATATTCACTCTGCATCTTAAAAAGTATATAAGCACTAACAAAACCGATAAAACTTTCTAAAAATCACCTTTTCACCAACAAACAATACAACCATGAACACTCTCTTATGGCGCTGTCAAACTATGGTTGCCCCAGAGAAATAGAGAGGGGGAGAACGCTCATCAACCTGCGCGAACAGCGGAATATTGAAGGCCGCCATTTTGACCCATTGGGCAGAAATGCCAACAACCGTCTAGGGATTTTGCTTAATTTTACCTAGTTGGTTTTAGATTTTGCGCGGTAAAATTTAAAAACGAAAAATACAGTAATGTTAGAAAACAGTAATTTATTGATATTGACAACAATAAACATTATTTTATTTAATGTTGTTAGAAAACAGTATTGATATTGGCAATATTATTATTATTTATTGTCTTTTTTACATAGTAGTCAGATTCAAATACAAAATTCTTCTATGTAAATTCAAAAATAAAACTATACATCGAATATAGTATGTATCCTACAGTGTGTACCGTGTCTACCGTGTGTAGGGTGGCGCTTAAAACTAGACCATTTTAATTACTAAATCTAATTATTACATTTATAATTGTACACTTATTTGGTAGTAATTACACTTTATAGGAAATTACTATTTTACTTCTTTTATGTATTCTATTCATATTAACTGTACTTATTAAGCATTTTTAAGTTATTTTTAAAGCTTTAGTATTTGATTTATTTTCATCTTGTAATGTACTAGCCTTTATTTACTCCGTATAACATATCATTATTATCTTTGCATATTTTTTATGTATCTACTCATTAACACATGGGAAATATCTTTATAGCACTTCTCCAAATGGAAAAGGGCCGCTTCTGACAAGCTTGTGTTCGTTTTAAAATCATCAACCATAATTCTTAATGATGTGATCTTTCTTTTTAGTTTTTTAATGTCTTCAGTTGTAATAACATACAATTTTTCTTGATTTGGATTGCACTTTTCGCAGTTCTGTATATATTTTTTTGAACTTCCCAGGAGACACGCTAAAACAGTTAAATTAATGTTATATGTTAAGTACTTTGAAAGAACAAAAAACCTGTAGTTATGAATCGTTTGTAAAAATTTTGTTTTGCTTTTGTACTATTGTCTGTACTGCGGGAACTGCTCTGACCTGACGCCTTACTGCAACATAAAATTGTCACAATTTTGCTGCTATTAGTTATGCTAATTCTTTACCTCCGTGATCTTTTTAGTGCAGATTTTTCTATTGAAACATCGGAAGAAGAGCTTGATGATAGTTTCGACACTTGCAATTCATTGTCCCCATGCAGATTAGATGGTCTTGGAAATTCCACTATTGACTGGAGATGTAATGATGGCAAGGCATTAAATTTTAGTCGACGTTTCTGTTTGCTTTTAATAAAATCGTTCTCCTTAAAATGTTTCGAACAAACGAATTTGTTCTCTGACCACTGCCAAGTATATTTGGTTTCCCCATTTCTGCCCATCTTTTAAAAATAGGTCCTTGCTGCAATCTGTAATGGGTTCATTATTAGTTGAAGAATCATTAAAACTATAAAGATAACAAACCGATGAAAAGTAATTGCTTCAAGTTTAAAACGTTTTGTACTCGTACAACCATCCGCGGCGCACGACATAATTACTGTTCAAAAACACTAATTCATTAAAAACTAGTTGAAATGTACCTATCATAGATAAAGAGTTTGTTTATATAGTTAGGTTAGTTCTTCTTCTTCCTTTCGATTTAATCGACCGCTAAGGTCGGCCGATCATTTGGGCTCGGATACTAGTCCATTCACCCAGTTTCGATGACATCTATGATGCCACCCTTTATTGATATTTCTATTGGGACTGCAGCGTAGTCTGACTCGAAGTCATGCTTACCAGTCCCTTTGATAGATTTCTTGTAGTAATTAAATTAATTTTCTGTGTTGTTAGAATTAAATTTTTGTGTATTAAAGTTCCTGATTTCTTTTGTTTCCGCCCTCCTACAGGATATCCGGTCCTATCCGGCCTGGTTACCGGCGTGAATAGGAAAGCGGGTGGCACTATGCACGTGTTATACTTAGTTTTAACATTTAACACAAAATACTGATATCACTTCACAATTACGTTCACTACATTTACTTTTCCATTTGGAAGTAGGTTTAATATGTGTTGATTGGTTTAATATTATTAGATTTAAATTATGGTTTTAGGTTGTTTTTGCTTCCGACCTGCACACTACGATTGACAGGCCGGGAATGATAGTTAGGTTAGGTTAGGTGAAAAATATACACACAGAACACATTATATTCACAATTCACAAATTAGATGGGTCAAAATGGCTGCCCCCATGGTGTCCCTCGGTATTATGATGCGCAGAAGGTTCATGAGCGTTCTCCCCATAGAGATAAAAGAAAGAAGAGGTAACAAATAGGGAGAGGGGGTACTAAATTTTGTAGACGGAAGTGGCCATATTGAGAAGCCACTTGTCGAACGCGTCCTTGCGATTGTCTTTGTTGAATTGTGCAGTGGCGGATCTATAGGGGAAGCTACAGTTTACCATTGGGAACTAAAGTTTATCAATTAATAATAAATACAAACATATTTTTAATACAATATACCCAATACATAACTGAATCAGCTCTTCCGCTCCTTCCTGGTTTCCTGCTCGTTCTTTGTCTTCCTGGTATACCTGGAGCACATTTCTTTCCTGGTAATTTTTTTTCTATTAACTGATTAATCCCAAAATCGATTATTTTTTTTGTTTGTTTCCGTTTTCCAAAGAATGAACAACAGCGTATGGTTTTAAAAACTGATGTAGGTAATTTTGTTATGAACTATTAGTATAAATATGCGTTAAATTAATCAAGAAATTTAAAAATAAAACATTCTTTACTTAATTCGTATTGAGCAACCTTCGTATTGTTTCATATCTTAGCATTTTGTGACATTTTATGGAAAATAAAACTGCTTCATACAAATTATTATTTCATAATTTTAGTTAATGTAATACTACGCCATTGGAGAGATAGATTTCTTACAGGAAGTCGGCCATATGCAGAAGCCACTTTGGCCTGTGCTTTGGTCTATTTGTTCCAAGCACATTTGTTACCTCCTCTCTCTTTTATCTCTATGGTTCTCCCCATCTCTATTTCTCTGTTCTTTCCATATCAACCGAAATAGTGGGGGCAAATTTTTCTTCAATTTCAGATTTCAGTTGAGTTGAATTATTAAACTCGCCAAAGAGCGCAGGGCATAGATCATAAAGATGAAGTACCACGGAGCGGTAGAGATGACAGAACACAGAATCGTGATGTGTGCTGGTCATGTGACCGTGTGGCGTCATTGGTATTGCCTGTTTTGGAAGCAGTATACAAACATCAGACATACACAGTACTGAGCGTAAATATGTGGAAGATAGAGGTCGATTACTTAGAAAAGAAACCCCGTCATAAGTGCGCAGAGACTAATTTTAGGTTATTTACCGGGGTTGTCTAGCAACCGTAATTTGGTTTGGGAAGTGGCGTAGCCTAATTATTTTGGAGTGTTATTTTTCGTTTTATTCGATGGCGTTATTACTGTTGGCGATTTTGGATTGTGTAGTGTTTGAACCTTGATTTAAAGAAGAACATACAGACTATAAGCGAAGCAAATACCCTGTTGCGGACATCGAATCCTCGAGCAGGAGACCCGGATTTTTAGGTAATATAGGCCTACAGAAACAAAACGTATAGGAAGACCCCACGAGACTACAAGCATTAGGCATTGTTATCAACAATTAAACGTAAAAAAATGCACTTTTTTGACTATTTTTGTTCTCAACTAAAAACTAAGTTACTTTTTGGTAAAATGGGCTCGCCATCCTCTAGACTAGAGAATTAAAAGACCTTTAAAATGTTTTTAAACCGACCTCGATAACTTTTAGTTTTGTTAGATTGGTACGTCAGCCTGTCGTGAAGACGTGCGTAGACGTCAAAGTTAAATTATTAGTATTTCGATAAATTTCTTGAGCAGCTTTGCGTATTTATGGGGTTGCACAGATCAATTCTATATTTTTGTCTTCCATTTCGCGCACGAAGTATAAGTAGTTATTGAATTTGTCCTAGAGCTGCTAGATTTTCAAATTCAAATACGAAACGTCCATGTCAGTAACGTCAGTGTAACCAACCCACGCAAAATTCCCTAGTGTATAAAAGCAATAATCTCAAAGCAATAAAGCAATCTCAAATTTGAAAGTACTTTTAGTGACGTCTCGAACGAGGTGCGTCCATTGTAAACTTGAGCGTGACTTTGTAACCGTTAGGCATATTAATTTAGAAATGAGGCATTTAGAGGATATCGAAGAATTATAAAACGGAAGCTAAAGAACTAGACACGAAAATCCATGTTAAAACATTAGTACATGTAGTTCATCTTTCGATAATGGGATTTTGTTATTGATAATTGTAATTTCAATCCTTGTAACCATGTTTATATACGGACAGAAAATTGTAAAACTGCTACCTCGAGAAGAAACCATCCAGAACGTCATAGAAATGGGAACACTACTCAGAGAAGATGGATGCCATCATCACAGAATTATGTCTTGTCACTTACGTGACCATCGACAGGCATGTCGATTGTAGGTGAAAGCATCATTAGCGACTCTAACCCCCAAATGCACCGTTTATATATTTGAACGCGATCGATCAAGCGGGATTAGGTTTGAGGATTAGATTCTTTATGCACCGTGTTTGGATTTAGCGATCCTTCTAGCAAGTCTAAAATAATTTGGCAACATTGCATGTTGGTTAGCACAGTTGGTTAGAGAGAGTCATAGAATCCATAGAACAATGTAGGTATATAGGAATGTAGTCAATGTAGTATTCTATGTGGTGGCGTTGACGTTGACGAAAGGCACATATGAGAAGCGCTTTTTTCAAAACTTTCTTGTTAGTTGTGTTTAATCTTAATTGACCATGTGCTAGAGGCTCAGATTTAAAATTAATTTGCAGTGAACTTATTGGGGGTTTTGCAAAGATCTGTAGGGATTCTCTAGAGGTGTAACAGTTGTAACACAAATAATTACCTATTCTGAAAAACAATAGCTTCCGTCAGCATTGAAATCAGAGTACAGATATATTTGTACAGATTACAAGGCACAGAAGCAGTATTTCAGTATTTGAAACATATGCATGCAGCCAATACAGCCTTAACAAAAAAAAAAACGTAAATAGTACTACGAAGAGTTTACCTCAAATGCTGGCCTATCTATTTTCACAAACTTTGTTATTTTACTACTCTGTTAACAATATATTATGCAGGTAAGGTACATGGTATATACCACAGATTATAAATCGAATGTATTAAGCGAAATCACCAAAAACAACACAAATTTAAAGAACACCATTTTATTATAGGTTATAATCACACGCTTAAACCCTCGTTAGACTAGGGATTACTTTAAGCGAGATTAAACTGCGAAAAATAAGACGGTGCATAAGAAACATAGGACATAAACGAGATTAACAGTACGATCCAGATTAAATGAGTACGGTGCATCTGGGCGTAAGGGTGGTATTCAGAAACGGCACTTAAATATTTCTTAAGTCTTCCTTAGCTAAGTTAAGTTTTTTCTTAACTTAATGGTAAGGAGCGAGTTGTATTCAGAAACGTCACTTAAATAAATCTTGGCTGAGAAATTTTTAAGTCGCTATTTTTTCGTTTCGTGTCAAACTCTGTCAAAAACATAACCTACAACCTATATTTTTCATTGTTTACATTTGGGATATTTGGTTAATTGTTAATTTGTTGAGTCCTAAAGGTCCTAAAATTGAGGAATGTTGTGTTGTGTACCTGAGACGGTATACCTGGAATTCCAGGAAAACAATAGGGAAACGTCGGGCGTGTATTGAAGCGAATATGGTTATTTAAGGGACAGGTGGTAAAGGTATTAGGAAACTTCCCGGGAGCGAGCAGAGGCCCAGCAGGAGCCCCTAGCAGGACAAACTCGAGAAGGAGCACCCGATGTGGCGAGGCCGACGACCCACTACACCGTCAAACGGATCCCAAGGCAGCCCAGCTGCCGATCCCAGTCCCCAAAGATGACGATTGCCCCGTGACCACCAGGATGAAACGGGCCTACATACATGGCTGAGTCACGGTTTTTTGTGGTCTCCTGTGACCGTAACCAGAATTGGTAGCCACCACATGAGGAATCGAGAGGGCCGCAGCCTTCCCCCTCACCAGCATGCTGGGACCATTAGATGTAGCATAAAATGATATTGTAACATATGCACACATGTTGCAGATGACGCTTAATAAAGATATTTAAAAGTAAAAAGAATTAGAAAACAGGTAGTGTTCAAATCACATTAACGAGAGAGAAATACACATAAAGGACCACTTTAGAAGAATAGGGGAAAGACGAGTTAAATGATAGCGATGGTCATTTCAGTAAATTTAAAAGAAAAGTACCAGTTCTAGAGGGTAGAGATGTGGGTAATTGTAAGTAGGTATAAAGGCCCCACTGCCTTTTTCTACTCAATTTTAATCGTGCGCTTCAAGTTAGAGGACGTTGAAATGGAGAAGAGAAGGATTAATTTTACCCTCAGTGAGAAGGCGTTGCTTAAGGAGCTGGTGGCAAGGAATTGCAGCATTGTTGAATGCAAATGTTCGGATGTGGTAACTGCAGACTCTGACTGGACTCTGTTGTGACGAAAGTTGTTCTAAAGGAGTAAGGGGCATTCCTCATTGATCTTGTACCTCTGGGATTTGTGTTATTAAAGGGAGAATGACATTAACCACACACTCTTTCGTAAATCGATAGCATTTTTAAATTCGAGCTCGTCCAATTCAAAGAAAGGCGTTTCCCTAATATACCTTCGGGCACGTACTGGGCGGTGAATTCTTTCGAGAAACTCATCGAAATCATCATTCTCATAATGATATCGCTCAATTCTCCGATAGCCATCGAAAGCGTCGTTCTCATTTTCAAACATCTTCCAAACAAATAACGAAATAACCTCTACTTTCATCGACCTAACCTCAATGTTTCGGCTAAGGAATGCTTAAGGTACCTATCGAGCTACCTTAAATATTTCTTAAGTATTTTTTAAATGTAAGACAAAACTTTACTAAGGAGGATTCAGGAATAGAATTAAGTGGGAGAATGACGTTACTTAAGAAATACTTAGGAATTATTTTAAGTTAAGATTTCTTTCTGCTAAGGAAGGTTTCTGAATACAAATTCGGACCTAAGGAACCACTTAAGTTAAGAAATATTTAAGGGACGTTTCTGAATACCAATGACGTAGTGTACTTAAGGATAGGTTTTACGTACTGTGCGATCGAATAAAAAAATAGTCAAAGCAGGCCATGAGCTAAAATACGCATGTCTTTTCCTAAAATTCTTCTTCTTCAGGTTAATAATTACAAATGTCAAGTTTAGTAAGTCAAGTACGTCAAGTTGACGTACATTGACAACAGACGATGTTGTCGAAGCAAATCAAAAGTTTTCTTTTAGAATCCTATTGTATAAATGGAGTGAAGCTGGAAAACAGTGAATGGCAATATTCGTATGTTGCCTGTTACGAAGAATTCCAGGAACATTTTCCCGCCGAAGCTGCCAATCACTCGTATGACGTTGTCAAAAATTAACTTCAAGTTTGACTTTGTCAGTGTCAAGTAGTATTCTCCGTTGTCTGTATTTTTAAACAAGCCGTACCCGGCATGCGTCGCAATGTCACGTAAAGTTTAAAGAAAAAAGATAAATAAAAATTATAGATGACCCGGTGAAATTCCTATCATCTACATATATTTTTGAAAAATAATGTCAAAACAATACAAAATTTTTATCTACATTAAATTAAATGCAACACAGTTATACACATAATCAATTTAAGGCTTTCTGATCTACTATATTTTCCGTCTTTTTTTGCGGTGCGTAAATTTATAGATGATGGTTTTACGACTCGCGAACACGCGACGTATAATTGTCCATGCGCGAAACCGGAAAACTCCAAGTTTATTCCGCAAACTGTCCTTGTATTAGCAATTGTATATTATCTTTTTAAATTTTTAATAAATAATTTATGAAAAACTACACTGAAATTAGGAATGAAATTTTCCTGTACAATATGCGTTGCACCAAACGACGTCATTTAAAAGCAATTATTATACGTTTGGTGCTTGTTTGTAAAGATTTTTGTTTGTGGTAATCAGTGGTGATACTTTAAAGCAATATAATATATTTTGGAAGCTGTTATAAGCATTTATTGACTGCCTAAACGTCCAGAGTTTTTGTTTTTTTATTCTATTTGCTTGAAAATGGTCGAATCTTGCAGTGCAGTGAATTGTACTAATAGACGAAAGAAAGGTGTCAAAATGAAGTTCCACAGGTTAGTTTAATCGTATTAATTAATTTTGATGAAATATCCATTACCGGTTTACCCCATTTCCAATAAATAATCGATAAAAATTTCGGTATACCAAAATTTCTGTATTTTCAGGATTCCTAATGACCCTAACCTAAGGAAGTTGTGGTTAGTTGCTATTAGAAGAGTAAATTTCACTCCAAGTAAGACAACAGCTATTTGTGAAAAGCATTTCACTCCTGAAGATTATGAAGTAAACGTTCATGGAAATGAGGTTTTAAAGAAGTCTGCTGTACCGTCTGTGTTTGATGTTCCTGCCCATCTCATGAAAGAACGTAAACATAGAAGGGTTTTAAAAAGAAAGCGTGAGGAAGCAGGTCCGTTGTACTATTTTCTTATCACTTCGATTACGTACTTATTTTCTTAAGTATTGTTAAAAATGTGATTTTCAATGATAAAGTGGAAAGTGGGTATACTTATCTGTACATTTAGTAATGTTATTGCTTTCAGATCAAAGTGTGGACATTTCCAAAGTGGATAAGCCTGAGAATTCAGACCTTCCAGATAGTATGTTGGAAGCTGGTCCTTCAAATGTAACTCAAACGCCTGAGTCATTGAAATCATGTGAACCTTTGACAAAAAAAAAATGCAATCTCAGGTAAATTTAGTGGCACTTTACTTACTTCTTATTCTAAATGTTTGTGTATTTGCAGAACCAGAAGAGAACCTGTATATTTTGGGGATTTCATGTTTTCTGATTTAAATGATATGCAACGCAGGAAGAGATTTTGGAAAATTGCTCACGAAACTGTTAAAAAGCACAAAAAAGTGAACAGGTACAATCAGTGCAAAATAACCAGACAAAAGAAGAAAATAACAAGTCTAAATAACCTTTTGGATGATTTACTCAAACAGAAGAAAATATCTTCAGTCCAGTCATTAGTGTTAAAGTTTGATATTTGAAATTAAAGAAGTCACATTTCAAGTTCATGTACCTGAACAATTTTAGTTCATTAATATGTTATCTAGATATATTTTAGCATGTAAAATGTAACATTTTAGCTGATTAACTATGTCTTGTTGCAAGCATGGTACTATTGGGTGATTGCTCTGGTGATGGACTTGGAATAGAACTCATTACAATTATTTAGAATTTTAGAGCATGAACCATGAATGAAATTTTATTTTGCAGGAAAGTCTTCCTAAGACCCAAAAAAAGACTGCAACTGCTTTTCAGGCAGCTACAAAAAGGCAAATCCGTTAAGTATAGCCCCGAATTAAGATGTTTTGCCCTTACTCTAAATTTTTATTCGTCCGCGGCATACAATTATGTTAGAAAAATTTTTGGCACAAAAGTCTTGCTTCATCCACGCACTATTTCCAAATGGTATAGTGTTGTAGATGGCACCCCTGGATACAGCGCAGAAGCACTTCGTGCCATTAAAATAAAAGTTGAAATGGAAAAATTGAATGGAAAACAGCTTGTTATAGGTGCTTTAATGATGGACGAGATGTATATTCACCAAAATGTGCATTGGACAGGGAGTAGGTCTGTAGGATACATTAATTTTGGTATTGATATGCATCAGTGTAGTGATGAAATGCCAATGGCCACGAAGGCCTTAGTCTTCATGGTTGTGGGCATTAATTGTAAGTGGAAGGTCCTGATAGCATATTTTTTAATTGAATCTTCATCGGCTGAAGAGAAGGCTACTTTTGTGAGGGGATGCTTGCTTCAGTTGGCAAGTACTGGTATTTTAATTAAAAGTTTAACTTTTGATGGGGATGCATCGAATATTCTTGCAGCACACTTATTGGGTGCAAATCTGAGTTTCCCCTGCACTAAGCCTTTTTTTATAGATATAAATAACAACCAAAAAGTGCACGTGCTTTTAGATGCATGCCACATGGTTAAGTTAGTTCGTAATACATTAGGAGACTTTGGCATTTTAAAGGATGGTAAGGTAACCTTATAAAGTGGGACTATTTTAAGCACCTCGTTAACCTACAAGAAGAATCGGGTGTTCATTGTGCGACTAAACTTCGTAGAAGACATATCAATTATCACCATGAAAAGATGAGAGTTAAGTTGGCAGTACAAACTTTCAGTTGTAGTGTAAGCGACGCTTTAAATTATTGCTGGAATGATTTATATATACCGTCATTCCAAGGCGTAGAAGCTACTGCTACATTTTGTACAAATATAAATAATGTATTTGATTTATTAAATATTAGAAATTTTCTGGGCAACACCCAGTTCAAAAAACCCCTATATAAAGGTAGTGAATCATTTTTAAACGATTTTGTAAATAGATCTATTAATTATTTAAGTAGTTTAACCAACTCTAGCAATATAAACATTTTAAGAACAAATAGGAAAACCGGATTTTTGGGCTTGATAGTATGCTTAATTAGTATTAAAAATTTATTTGAGGATCTGGTAAAAGGCGAAGTTCTTAATTTTTTGTTGACATATAAGCTTAGTCAAGACCACCTGGAAATGTTTTTTGCTGCGATACGCAGAAGAGGTGGATTTTCAAATAATCCTACAGCATGGCATTTCGAGCAAGCGTACAAAAGCCTATTAATTCATAGTGAAATCACTTCACCTGATAGTGCTAATTGCCTTGCCCAAGATACTACGTCTATTTTGCACATATCATCAAAAAAAGTAAAAAATCCAAGTATAGACTTATTGTATGAATTTGAGGACGAATTTTCTCCAGAATTACAGGAGCAATATACTGTCCAACACGAGCAAATTTTAAATTGCGCCTACATTTGCGACGTAGTTGAGTATTTGTATTGAATTTTGAATATTGAATATTGAAATTTGTATTTGTATTGAGTATTTGAGGGATTTGTGAGCAGAAAACTGGTCAAAACTTTAAATTGCAACGATTGTGCTCGTTCTTTAACAACGTCAAACTCGAATTGCATGCTGCTGAATAGAAAAAATAGAGGGGGTCTAAGTAAGGCAACAGGGGACGTTGTTAAAATTTGTATGGTGGCAGAAAGTATCATCAAAACAGAAAAAAACTTTTCTACGCCCAATATAATGGTGCGGTTAGTCTTCGCAGCTATGAGAAATTTGGATTTACATGAATTGTTTTTATGTCTATCTAAGCATTTGTTGGACCAAGATCCCCTCGATGGTCACATTATTCAATTGGTGAGACTAATTTTGAAAAATTATTTAACTATAAGGCTTCACCACATTAATCAAACAAAAAATCAAAGTACAGTTCGAATGAGACAGAAACTAACCAAAACTATCCATTTTAAAAATCAATAGTATGTATGTATAATATTCTTGTTTACCTAATAAATTACATTAAACTTAGTATTTAGTATTAGTCATAAGATCTAGAATCTCTGTTATTTTGATATTCTTTATTGTGCTGTAAATACTACACCCTGAATTTATTACTATGTACAAATGAGTGAATATGGCTATATGAATAATAGCTACATTACACTGTTTTTTCCAACTTACAATATTATTTAATTTATGTTTAAAAATATCTGATTAGTGAAGTATTTTAAGTAATATATTTCTATCTTCCAAAATTAGTATTTTTCTTAAACATACGTTCCAATACAAAAGAAGTTTTACAACCAAATTCCAGACCACATAAAAAATACACCGCTCAAAATATTTAAGCGAGAAATTCATAAAAATAATATGTATTTAATTAATTATTATTTATCATTATCACAGTTACCGTCAATCTCGTTTTAAATTTTTACTATAATTGTTCTTACATAGAAACTGCATATTTCTTAATAAAAGTACTATAATGTTACTATGTAAAATATAATGCCAATGCAGGATAAGTATGGAAAGTCTCTTTAACTTCGCCTTTTGTAATTATCGCTATGTAATTACAATAATGGCATTATTATTATATTGCCAGACTTGTATCCCATTCAATTTACCTACGAATTGATTACATAATCTTAACTAATAAATAATAAACGCTTATTTCCCTCATACGCTCCATTTAAAACCGCGCGCCTTTTGCCCTGACTAGCGTCATCTCTCTTTCGGACCTCTCTTTCTTATGTTGAACGCATTTGCTACTCATTGTATAGATAGATGGGAACGGGCCATTCCATGCGTATTAGTAGTTCATTGCAGATCACCCTAGGTTAGGTTAGGTTCTCGCAAAACATAATATTCAGGGTTGCCAACAGTTCGACACCGATCAACGATTATAGACAACCAGGATTGCTCAGTTCGCCGAATCTGTCAGGCAAAAACTCTGTGACGTCACCACCGGTGCTGGACAGAAGATAGAGATTTCTTCATTCAGTAACGCAAGGTTATGTTCCAATGTGCATGAGAGAGAGGGGTATATTTGACTCCAAATATGGCGCCCGAAATAGTTATTTTTTGTTTTCTTCAAGAAATCTTTGTGTTGTGTGGTGGTCTAGGTTATGTTCGTTATCGTTCGTTATGTTATTTATTGATGCCTCCTAGGTTGATGCACGTTTTGATGTAAAATCATTGAATAATTAATCCCCAATCCCCACGTTTGTTTTTAGTAATTTAGTGACTAGTTACAGCTAAATATGCCCCATTATTGTTGTGTGACTTGGTGTAAAAGTAATACCAAAAAAGGTTATAGACTCTTTAAGTTACCTGCTAATCCTGAGAGAAGGCAGAAATGGTGTGAATTAATTTCTCGACCCAATTTGCACCATGAAGCAAGGATTTGTGAGGTAGGTATATATAAATGGATTAAACTTGTACTAAAAGAAATTATTGCTATTCGACAGTCTCACTTTTCGGATTAGCAGTTTGAATGTGCAAGAGAAGATGGCAAAAGATTGCTTAAACCATTTGCTGTTCCTGATGTAATGTGTACTTCAAGTTCTGAAAACAAAAGAAAAGCAGTAGAAAGTTCAACGCCCGGGTCTTCAAAATTATTGAGACCAACTGATAATCGAAATGAAGAAAGAGACACTTGGAGCAGATCCTCAAATGGTAATTAAAAATATTGAATAATTAAATCATATCGTTATTTGATGCTAGCTAATTGTAGCTCCAATTAATCTACCTATCTAATCTATGTATTAAAAGTGTACTAAAACACCCTATGTTTTTAGATTTATCTTTCGAGTTATCAGAAAGTGAAATATCGGAAACGTGCTGCCCCAACCAGACTGAATCTTTTGTGGTTGGTTCAGATGATGAGGAATTAGAGGATGAGCTAATAAAATCATTGGAAAGTACGACTGGTTGTTTGATAGAAAATCTGAAAAAAACTGTAAAAGCATTATCACGAAAATGTCGCCATTATGAGAGGAAATTAAAACAAAGGGAATCTACCAACTTAGAAAGAATTTTCAACCTGGACCAGTTACAGTTTTTGGAAACGGACAAACGCAAAGGGACAATGTGGTCAGATGACACAATAACAAAAGGGCTGAAACTCTACATGGCGTGTGGAACTGCAGGATATGAAGAAATTCTTCAGCAAAATCTTCCCTACCCAAGTATAAGAACACTTCAACATCGTTTAAGGAATTTAAAATTTAAACCAGGTATACTCGAAGATGTCTTGCAGATTTTGAAATTAAGAGTTAGTATCCGTGTTGGTTCATATATGTTAACAATTAAATTATTTAATGGTTGGGTTATTTTTATCTGAAATTTCTTACAGATGGAGCGTCTTAAACCTCAAGAACGACATGCAATATTAATATTTGACGAAATGGCCATCACCAGTGGATTGCAATATGACAGATCTTTGTCGGAAGTAATTGGCAGACCCACAATTGGTACGGCTGATAATAAGGATTTATCAACCCAGCAAGCGACACATGCATTGGTATTTATGTTAGCAGGGGTATCATCAAGATGGAAACAAATTGTAGGTTATGAATTTTCTGCCAATTCCATAAATCCTGATGATTTATATCATACAATAACATCTATTATTAAAAAATGTCATGATATAAACATTACAATTAGAGCAGTAACTTCAGATATGGGTCCTCAAAATCGGAGTTTATGGAAGAAGTTGAACCTTAAGGCCGGAAAATTAACTGAAATTTGTAATTTCATTCAGCATCCTTGTACGCCAAATGAAAAATTATTTTTCACACCTGATGCAGTGCATGTATTTAAAAACATAGCTGCAGCACTCACAAAAGGTCATAAATTTATGTTGCATGACGTAATTGTAAAAAAATATGGGTTACTTTCGAACACTATTAGTATTGAACCAATTAAAGAAATATATGAATTGGAAAAGACTGATGTAATCAAGTTGTGCCCAAGATTGAAGGAAAATGTTTTGAATCCATCACATTTCGACAAAATGAATGTTAGTTTAAGTGTTTCATTATTAAGTCATGATGTATCAGCAGCTATATATTATTATATTATTAATAATAAAATGGATTCAAAACATCAGACTACAGCTTGGTTTGTAAGTAAAGTTGAACATTGGTTTAAATTAATGACTGGTAGGAATCACACTTTCGCCCTAAATCCGACAAATGAAGTTCAGTATAATGAAGCTACAAACGTTTTAACATCTGTTCAAGAAATTTTCTATAACATGACAGTTAATTATACTTGGAAACCATTCCAAACAGGTTTAATCATGTCCACTCAAACAGCGATGGATATTCAAAAAGTTTATTTTGATCAATATGATTTCAAATATTTCATGTTAGGAAGATTAGTTCAAGATTCACTAGAAAACTGTTTTTCTATAATTCGGAAACGACAACCAGTACCTGATGCCCGTTTATTTAAAGTGTCATTACGTCTAGTGTGCTTGTCGCAGTTTCAATCATCTTTAAAAAGGACAAGTTATCATGATAGCGACTGCAATGACCTCATCAGTTATTGCAGTGAGTTAAACAAAACCATTACAGTTGAGAATGAGATTGAAGAAGAAATAATCTGTGAACTTAATGAACATCATTTTGCTGCTGAAAATAATGATGATTTAAAGTCATCCATATATTATTTTTTGGGTTCCATAATTTTCAAAATTAAAAAAAACTTTATTCACTGTGAGCAATGCTATGAATCAGTTCAAACGATTCCGGAGGATATAAATACTATAAACTTATTTACAAAATTAAAAGAATTTAAAGAAAATGTACTGGTTTTTCCAAGTATGGAATTGTTCAATTATATCTGTATTGTAGAGACAGAGTATAGAATATTCGAAAATGAATTGATTAATAATGTATTAAGTTTAGAAGTTTTTTTAAATAACGTGAATAGCACACACACTCCACCTAAGATTCCTACATGCCACGGAATATTACAAAACATTTTAAAAGTTTATATTAGATCCCGGCTATATTTCAGTCTTAAATTTAAAACTTGTACAAGGTTTACTGGGAAGGATAGTCGAAGTATAGCCATGAGACTGAATTTAAAATAACATTGTATTATTGTATAATAAAATAAATTGTAAATTTTATGGAGTTTCTATTATTTCAACACATTTTAATTCTACATTATGCGGAGCTGTTCAAAGTATTATCATCGTCAACCCTGAGCCATTCCCTAGAAACATAACTATAGTAGGATAGTTAAAACTCGTTAAGAGTGAAGTCCCCATTAAAGCATGTATTTAGTACAAAACCCACGATTTTAAGCAATGTTAAGCTACTAAAAATATTAAAAGCACTTGTAAAATGTAATTGTATTGCAGTGAAACGAGTAATTCAATTACTGGTTAATTACAATTAAAAAGCAAGTAATTAATTACTACTTCAATTACATTGAAAGAAAGGTTAATTCAATTACTTTTTCAAGTAATTGTAATTAATTACATCCAACACTGCACGAGAAGAGTTATTTATTTTCTTTTGTGCTAAAATAGCGTAGATCAAACATTTTCAATTTGAATTTTACCGCCAACATTTTTACTCCAAATATGGCGGACGTTGCGGTACTGTAACCATCTAGTGACTGTAATTTTACTGTATAGTAAACAGTAAGATTTATCATTGTAAACTGTACGGTCTACGTACGTACTCTACGTAATCCATATTTACGTACGATATCCACGTCACGTCATCCACAAATCAACACCTAAACGCACTTCAGCACCGGTGGTGACATCACAAAACTGTCCAACATTGCTCAAATGTAAGTGAGCAATCCTGGTTAGTCTATAATCGTTGTACCAGGTCCATGGGCGCCCGCAGGATTTTGTCCCGGGGGGGGCCAAATTTTTGTTCATAAAAAAATGCAGAAATCGGTAGGCATCTAATATAGCAAAAATGGCACAATAATTCCTACAAAAGAAAAAGTGCATGTTTCGATCTTACTTGATCTCCTCAGCGGTCATACAAAAAATTATACGAACAATGCCGAACATCCTTTTTTAAAGATTTGGAAAAAAGGTCAGTTCATAATTAAACCAAATATAACTTTAACATACATTACTTTTACTTTACCTATACAGCCAGCAAATATATACATATATGTATATGTACAGTAGCAATAATTTAACAAACATTACTTTGTTAATATTTTCCTATTCAATTTTTTAAGTTATATATCGCTTGTTTCATGCCGAATTTGGGATTTTTTTAGATGTAGCCCAAAATGAAGAAAAATGTTCCTTTTGGGTCCCCGAAACTCCTAAATTTTTAGGGCCCCAAGTGGAATAGAACTCAAATTATGGACAATCGAAAATTGAAATTTTGAAAAAATTGAAGCAAATTGTTGCTTTTGTTGATGTTTTTGAAGGTCCACAACGGTTGAAAACAACGCTGAAGCAACCTTACACAACAATTGTCCTGAAAATTTAAATTTTCAACACAAATCTTGAAATTTGGGGCCAGCCCTTAGGTCTGGCGAACTTCTGTTTGGGCTCAAAAGTTTTGTATCAGATCCAGCTACGCTCCTGATTTTTTTGGTCAGGAACGCTGAATACGTTTTTTTTTTGGCGGCCTGACGAATAATGGCGCCCAGACCTACCAACAGTGAACCGTGCTGGATGAACTTTATTTTAGCAGTTTCCAAAAGCTTAAAGCAGTGCAAACAACTTTTGCTTAAAACTTTTTTCATAAAAATTTTTACAAGTTATGGATGATTGAAAATTTTTGGTTTTGGAGCACAACCTGAAAATTTTAATTTTCAATTGTCCATAACTTGAGTTCCATTCCACTTGGGGCCTTAAAAATTTAGGGGGAGTTTCGGGGGCCCAAAAGGACCGTTTTCCTTCATTTTGGGCCACATCTAAAAAAAATCCCAAATTCGGCATGGAACGAGTGATATAGGTACCTATATATTTTTTAATTATTTATTGTTTGGTATAAAGCATAGGTGGGCAGGTATACCTACTAATATATAGTTAATGGCAAAACAATATGTCGTAGATAAATTTTACTAGACGGTTGTAGAACCGGGCGCATACACTTTCATCCGCCCGCATAACTTAACTATAAAATTTGAAGGAACTCTTACCTGAAAATGTACAGTTTCGTCCGCTGCTTAATATCGGGAATGGGTCGACACATTTTCGTCTGATTATCGAGAACCACTGATGAGATTACGAAATATATTAAAATTGTTGCAAATGGTGAAATAATAAGGAAATAAAAAAAATAAAGTTTCGAACGCAAGGGGGCAAGGATCAAACATGTACTCACTGAGACACTGAGCCTAATTAATAGGCATCATCAGAATTTGCTGTAGAATGTGAAATTTGTATTGTAATTGCGTGGAATGGGTTTTCCAAATTAGGGTTAAGAGACTACCTGTATTACCATCGGACGAAAGTGTATAGTTGAAAATTAAGACGCCGAACGAAAGTGTATTACAAAATTTATTCAAAAAGGGATTACGGACGAAACTGTATTTACCAAAAGAACCATCTTTAAATAAAAATTGCAGCTTCCTTATAGATCGGTAAAAGTTTGTATGCTTAATTACATTTTCTAAAGATATGTTACTGTTTAAGTATAATTCTGCCAGATACCCCTTCCAGCTCTTAGATTCCTCCTTAAAATTATCTATATTATAGAGTTCTTCGATTCTTCTAATATATGCATCTTCCAAATTACAGGAAAGTCCGGAAATATTTTTATGGAGAATAACATCTAGCATCTTTATTTTCTTCAGAAAATCTGTTTTCTAAAGATTAAATCAGCGAATCCAAATAAGGAATAAAAATACTTATACGATAGTTAGTTTCTGGCAAAGAATTGTCATAATTTCTCGTTTGAGCAGTACCTGCACCTAGAAAAAAATTATCTGCACGCGAAATTTTACATATAAAATTTATAAATAAAATCCGAACCACGGTCCTCGAGCACGGTTGTACCCCCTAAGGCTGTCACCCCAGTTGATCCACTCCGTGCTCTACCGACTCAGGGTGTGTGTATCCTAGTCCCGCCCTCCTACAGGATATCCGATCCTATCCGGCCTGGTTACCGGCGTGAATAGGAACGGGATTTTGGATACATTTTACACACTTCCCGCAACAATCACAACATCCATGGATTACAGCGCCTAAACCACACGACCACCGCCGCCCCCTGCTCCATCCCCAAAATGAGCAAAAGGCAAGGTACAACAGAGCTCACAAACATACGAAAGAAATGTAATTGAATGGATTTTTGGGACGTGGAAGCGAATATTTCCCTGCCTCAGCCGAATGTTACGTACTAAATTGGAAACAACATATAATAAGCAGCCGTAATGAGCGTAATGAAAAATATCTTTCAAATTTTGAGAGGGGTTGTTATAGACTATGGAAACATATCACTTGTGACTGTCTCACCCGAGTTTAGCCGAACAGATGACTATAAAACAAAACAAATTAGAAGCAAAAGCTTATGCTTGAGACGTTCCTACCAAAGTTCATCTTGAGTTTAGAACTATAAATACGGCCGAGAAATACGGTGAGAGGGAGAGGGAGGAGAGAGAGAGAGAGAGAGAGAGAGAGATGAGATTGTGACGGCTTTCAGCGTGACGGCGTTAAAAATTTTACCCCGCCCCCCCCCCCCCTGCAAAACATACAGCCATACCGCGCCATAAGTAGTCACTTCAAAAATATAGTACAACAGAAAGCCTTAAATTGATTAGGTATGTATAAAACTGTTGCATTTAAATATAATGTAGATAAAAATTTTGTATGTAATTTTAGCACAGCACAAAATATCACTTTATACGCAGCGGAAGTTTCGCCTGTGACAAAGACGATAAGAGACGAAATAAGAACGGTCGAACTGGACTTTACGAGAAGACGTCTACAAGTCACAAGGAACGACGAAATAAGAACTGAAAAAGTATGGCAACGGACTGGAGTGGTACGCTCATTAACTGAAAAATCAGACAACGGAGCACCACTATGGTACGGTCATGTCTAACCAAGGCCAGAACGTAGACGGCCGAAACGGACATCAGTTTGGAAGATGCCGGAGAGGAGGACTGGCACTAAGGTGGGAAACATACATCGGACACGCCATGATAGATAGAGACCTGAGAACGGGGGACCGGGAGGTGAGAGAACTGTGGAGGGCGAAAACGGCGAACTCGTAATGGGAAAAGGCCAGAGAAGAAGAAGAAACAAATCTACATCATCTAGGATCACTTCTTCTCTTCCTTTATAATATAAGATGTTACACGATGGCAATATTACGCATTCTTCGCCTCTTCTCTTTGCTTCGGCGAGTCCAATAGTCTGTATAAATAATACTTATAAAATAAAAGTCTCATTGAATATACACGAACCAACATTTATTTGTCATTTGTATGAATGCGTGAGTGGTGCTTTAAACTTTGAGAATGAGCAAAACTCTTATTGCAATGAGAACATTTAAAAGGCTTTTCACCTGTATGAGTGCGTAAGTGAACATTTAAACTACTCAAATCAGAAGAACTCTTATCGCAATATGAACATTTAAAAGGTTTTTTACCAGTATGTATGCGCAAGTGACGATTTAAAGTAGATGAGTCAGTAAAACACTTATCGCAATATGAACATTTAAAAGGTTTTTCACCTGTATGTATGCGTAAGTGATCTTTTAAAGAAGTCGACCGAGTAAAATTCTTATTGCAATGTGAACATTTAAAAGGTTTTTCGCCTGTATGTATGAGTAAGTGACGATTGAAAGTACTCGACTGAGCAAAACTCTTATCGCAATATGAACACTTAAAAGGTTTTTCACCTGTATGAATGCGTAAGTGAACATTTAAATCACCCGACATAGTAAAACACTTATCGCAATATGAACATTTAAAAGGTTTTTCACCTGTATGAATGCGCAAGTGAACATTTAACTTACTCGACTCAGTAAAACATTTATCGCAATATGAACATTTAAAAGGTTTTTCACCTGTATGAATGCGCAAGTGAACTTTTAAATTACTCGACTCAGTAAAACACTTACCGCAATATGAACATTTAAAAGGTTTTTCACCTGTATGAATGCGCAAGTGAACTTTTAAATTACTCAACTCAGTAAAACACTTATCGCAATATGAACATTTAAAAGGTTTTTCACCTGTATGAATGCGCAAGTGATTCTTCAAACTACGAGAGGAATTTAAAGTTTTACCACAATATGTACATGTACGGTTATTATTAACTTTCTTCTGGTGAACCATAGAGTCTGGTAGCACATGGCGTTCTAAGACGACACGTAACACTAATCTATCCTTTCCTTTGCCACCCGACGCTGTAGGATAATAATTAGGATCAGACACTTCTTCTTTTTTCCAAACGTGTTCTTCATTTATGTGATTGTCCTCAATGTCGATAAGGGGTTCCTTTTTGACCTTTCTAGCCGACAGTACTTTATCTATGGTGGAATCGTTGCTCTTCATAGGAAAATTTGAGCAGCCTGCTAGCATTTGTTGTTCAATGAAAACTCCACTCGACATTGCAGGAGGACAGGATTTCAAATCTACTTCATATAAAATTTCTGTTTTAATTAAGGGAGGATACTCGATGTCGATGGGAGGTTCATCTTTGACCTGTCCCATCGATAGTAGTTCATCTATTTTGGACATGTTAATCTTACACTCCTCGATGTAAATCGAAAATCCCTCATAGCGCGATTCACATTTATCGCAGATATTCCTGTGGGATGTCATATTGGGATCCTGAAAGGAAAGTCATCCGTTAATGTTTTGTGGATAAGTGAAGTGGCACAGCAAGACCAAATACAGTATTACAATACCACAAGTCAAATGTGTGCTGTAAACTGCGCCCCATACTCACTTCGGTGCTGATAATCTTCCAGAAACGCCACAAGTTCTCGTCGATTGTTTGCACTCGTGCTTCTCGCAGGCACCAGTCGCAAATAGTCACCACTTCTTCAGTATTACTCATGGCACTTGATATGTAGAAACTGATGGACCACTTGCAACGTTAAGTTCTATTAACGTTACAAGACGTTCGATGATCTTACTCACAGGGCCCGACTAACTCAACTCGTCGGTGAGTGGTCGTGGGTGAACTACAAGTTGACCAAATAATGCGATGAAAGAAGGGCGCCAACAACTACAAAGCCCGGCCCTGACTGATACTTCGATCTCCCCTTTAGTTGTTAAGAGGAGACGATACCGTCTCACAGCTATCAGATGTCTCACTTACCTTTACGAAGGCTTATTCGCATCCAAGAGAGAGGTTGAGGTTAGATCCGAAAAATAAAACTTGAACAACTCTCATAAATGAATTTAATATACTATAGTTTGATATAGTACCCCACTCTCGGATATGCAACCACTAAAATATTGTGCCCTAATAACCCTAACCTGACCGGTACGGGGCGACGCTGCCGTTGAACCTCGAGGGACTGCCTAGACTGCCGGCGTAGGCCCCCTGGACTGGGGTGGTTGGACTGGTACGGCTATCGGCGTGGGCAGCTCCGGCGTCGTCTCTGGACCCCTGGACTGGAGGCTGGTCCAACTGCGTGGACGGCTCTGGCGTCGTGGCCGACCCCTGGGCTGCTTACGTAGGTCCCTGGTCGCTGGGGCTGACCCCTGGGCTGCTTACGTAGGTCCCCGGTCGTTGTGGCTGGTCCTACTGCGAGGGCGGCTCTGGCGTCGTAGCGGGACTACGGCGTGGACGGCTCTGGGCCCCCCCTGTCGACAGATGCGAAGTCCCCCGGATGGCTCGGTTCGGATGTGCGTCGCTGCGGGACGGGTTACCGTCGGAACAGGAAACAGGAACCCCCTTTCTCTCGCTGTCGCCTGTCAGCGCGCGAAACGAACCGACGGAACACCGCGTTCACGTAACGGTCGTTCCGTGCACACACCAACCGGTTCGCGAGAGTCCCACTTTCTGTCGCTCGCACTCACGCCCGGAATCAGGAACCACTCGATATCGGAGGGCAAGAATCACTGAGATTGACAGAGAGTAAATCACTAAAATAACTAACGTTAACAAAGAGCAAGAGTAAGAACTAACGGAGAGTAAGAGCGTAAAAGACTAAGAGAATAAGAGCAACCGGTAACAGAGACTAAGAATAAGAGAGCGAAACAGGGGAGCTGTCCGCTTTTATACTAATCGTTCCTTCTCTACAAAAAAAAGAACCTTCTAGAAGGTATGGCCATAAACTTAACAAAATTCATTACCAATACAAATAAATGTTCCTAACTGTCAACCAATCCGAATTAAGTGAGAGAAGGAAAGACATATCTGCATGAGCGAAATAAAACTACTCGTATAACTGGTTGCCTACCCTTGACTTCTAGGAATAGATAGAAATTAATCAAATTATCCCTATTTCCTTTGGTACTGTTACTATAGGGTCTCACCATGTATTCCTAAAAGTCGCCAATACTTTGTACTACATTTTAAGCCGAATCTTCCTATTGAATCTAACCTCTCATCCAAAAATGTGTTCACAGAGGATGGGAGATCACTTGAGGGCTCAACCCTTCATTATGTACTACGCAATAATCTATAATATCCCCTGTGAAGACATTCCGGGTACATTAGTTCTATTATTGGCAACTTATTACGTTTTATAATTGGAGGTTAAAATTCCTAGATTACCTGTTCCCTACTTAGTCCACACAATCCTAGTTAAGATAACTTCGTTCTTGTATAACTACCTATTCTCCCGGAGCCTTATCTGACGTTAAACTAGTTACCGCGCATAACCTCTCACGAACCAGAAATGTGTTCACAAGGGAAGGGATACGAAACTAATAACTTAGCCCTTAATGGGGCAACAATACACCCTATCCCCTGGCGACACTAGTCCTGTTACATCGGCCCTATTCCCTGGTATTGAATTACATGTGGCCTGTTAGAGGTTATGATTTACATTTACCTTTATTACCTGACTCCTGTTGGCCTTAGGGGCAAACGAGCTATGTCAACAGGTCAGTTTGGCTCCCGGGGACGTGAATTACGTAAAATGTGTGAATATAAAGTTAAGTAGAGTTACTAAGTAAAGAGCTAAGTTGGTTACATATCCAGGGATCTTAAATAATTTCCAATTAACTGGCTAAGGTTGTCGATTCAGGCCGCCTCTCAAAAAAATAACGTTACAATCCCCCCTCACTTTAAAGAAATTTACCCAAATTTCTTTCCCCAAAAGAATTAAAACATACCTAATTCGGAGTTTCAAGTACTTAGCCCTGCGCATACACACTACTTAACATAACCATAGACATCCAGTTTTAATCTCTCACTCTGAGAATTATGTGACCAGTAATTACAACGGTAATACTCACATCCATACTGAAATGTCTTACGCATGGTAAACTCTTTGATGGCAAACAGACCGATGTGGAGAAACTTCTGACGGCTAAATCCCTCATACCGAGGTAAACATAGTCTGCAACTACAGCAACATCTACAAATCATCCATCAAGAATCTCACCACAACAAGCCTAATCGGTCAACTCACATTAGTGTACGGGGCGGGATATCGAGAGAAAGAAGGATTTGCAAAAAAAACTCTGATGGAACTTGCGGCAATCCAGCACCAGTCAATTACAACCAAGCTAAAGCTTTAAATAGAACCGAAGGAACGAAACAGGCTACAAAATAAAAAGAATTTAGGACGTGAAGCGTCCCAATTCCAAGTGTTCACTTAACCTAGTAAAGCTGACGAAACCTCTATCGGGAATTTCATTATATTACACGTCAGAATGGGAGCTAGGGGAATCGGTCACCCCTAGTCCCATGTGGGGCAATCAATACAAAAAAAAAACGATAAGAAGACTCTACGAATTTATACCAGTTTCCCACAATAACTGGGGTGCGCTGGGTCAGAACCAACGACACCTACCTTAAAACTACTGAAATGCGGCACTTAGCCCCCACGCTAAGTCCGCCCAAAAAGGGATAAAGCAGGAGACCGCTCGGTGGTGATCCCTGCGGGCAAATCCCGCGCGCGAGCCTACGCGATGATGTCCGCACACGGTTCACCCCAAGACTCCTTGCACCCAAACGCGAAGATCGATCACACGAGGTGATCGATCGATGGAGAACCTCCACCCTAAATAAATGAACTATTGGACTTCTGCCCTAAGAGGGTTACAGAAAACTACACACCGATTCTACCGGGATCATGCCCGGATGGGAAAATGGTTCGGCTAGACCAAAAAAGAAACAATTAACCCTCTATTCCCACACATATTCGAGGCTCCACTAAATTCCTATTATCGAAAGGGAATTCTATCAAATCTTCTCAATCCAGCTTTAAAGACTGACAAAGGGAAGCTCCAATGAGGAAACGAAAATGAAACGACTGACTCCAAATGAAGTTTCTGAAACACAGCTATCACCGGAAACAACTACTCCGCGAGCTAATATCCCTCCCGGCATTGAATGACACCGGTGATTTCTGACCTCACAAACAAACCCACATGAAAGCCTGAAAATTGTTGGGGGTGAAATTTAGGTCGGAGTTTTACCGCCAGGACTCCCAACAGCCCTACGGAGATATTCTACCGCCGTCATCCGCTCAGCGAACATTGTTGGGGGATGGAATTTAGGTCGGAGTTTTACCGCCAGGACTCCCAACAGCCCTACGGAGATATTCTACCGCCGTCATCCGCTCAGCGAGCATTGTTGGGGGATGGAATTTAGGTCGGAGTTTTACCGCCAGGACTCCCAACAGCCCTACGGAGATATTCTACCGCCGTCATCCGCTCAGCGAGCATTACAAGTAAAAGCTTCCCTTAATAAATCTTCTCTAACTTTACCACACCCACGAGTAGATGGAAGTAACTCTGTCGCATTCCGGTAAGATATTTCGGATAATTAGTCCCCCACAACAACGCCACGAACTCCAGAGGCCGAAAGTACACCATTACTTCGCCTCCCACACAAGAACGGCATGAGTGTTGATCTCTTCGTATTATTCCTTGCACACCAAGACGTTTCCCGAAGCCATTAGTACACTAGGCAAGTGGAAACATTACGACAGAGAACACAACTCATTCCTAAATCCTCGCCAAGCGAGATAACTCTTAAAATGGGGATAAAACACCTACTTTCCTACCCTTATGCCCACAGACACTAGCTAAAGACCTAACAAGGCCTGACTCGACTCCAAAACCAACCAAGGGATATCACCCTATAAAAAAATCACCTCAACTAAACTCTAAATGTGGTAAAATTAGCCGAGACCCGCTCATCTGTCGTAACCAAATCATTATCCAAATCATAATTCCAAAACGAAAACCTTAACGACGATTAACTACAACAGTCCTGCCATCTACACGCCCTCTTCGGGAGGATGGGCTTTTAGGTCTTTGATGTGCCATGTACCTGCACTTTTCCCTGATTCATCCCTCAACTCATAAGTCCATGGGGAGAGACGTTTAGAAACAAGGAACGGTCCTATAAACTTAGGGGCTAGCTTAGCTGAGAAGTATTTAGCCGCATCGGACAGGACATAATTCTTTCGCCAGACTAACTGATTTGGATATAACTGCACATCCCTACGTCTAAGATCGTAGACCTTTTTGTTAGCCTCATATGCTTTCGCTAACTTAGAACGGACTTCAAGGAAAAGTTTCGACAAACCATTCGTCCGAGACTCTAGACTGGACGTTCGGTCAAACGAGATAGGATTATCCCTCAGGGGATCCTCTGGATTTTTATTGCGGGTACACAACTCTCGTCCAAAAACAATGAGGTTAGGAGTGTAACCGGTGACTTCATGTACCGTAGATCGAATCGCACTACCAGCCTGGGACAATTTCATATCCCACGTTTTATGATTGTCACCAACATAAGACATGATTAATGTTTTGACAACTTTGTTTACTCGCTCCGTTGGATTTGCTTGAGGATGGTAATGTGGGGTATATTTAATACTGATGTTATATTTGGACATCAAATTCTGAAACTCCTTGGACCGAAACTGAACACCATTATCGACAATAAAAGTCTTCGGACAACCAAACACAGAGATCACATGATCCTCGATTATCTTAGCAACACCTGCCGCCTTGGCGGAACGCAATGGGAATAACAATGGGAATTTACTAAAACAATCTACTACCACTAATATATAAGCATGTCCAGAAGTGCTACGGGGTAACGGACCTATTATATCAGCACACAACAACTCAAATGGTTTGGATATTGAAACTTGAGAACTCAACATTAGCCCAGCCGGCTTCTTTTGTTCGGGTTTAATGGAAATACAAGTAGGACAACGTCGAACAAACTTAGCTACATCAGCATACATCTTGGGCCAATAGTACTTCTGGGCCAGATACCGGAATGTTTTGAAAGTGCCTAGATGAAGCAACTGCTCATGAGTATTTTTGATCAAAGCTGGTCGATGATCTTTAGGTACCACTTCCCGCCAACAATCTTCAGGAGTCATCAATTCGGGATAACGCATTTTTAAATGCTTATACAATTGATTACCTGTTTTCCGGAAGCCAGGATAACGCTCCGGAGTGGTAGAAACACGACTAAGCATCTTATTGAACCAAGGATCGGTAGTATGATTGAACTTTACATTGATAACATCGACGACGGGTACTGACCGGGATAAAGTATCGGGAACTACATGTTCTTTCCCTTTTCGATGAATGATCTTAAAATCGAATTGTTGCATACGAACCGCCCAACGAGCTAAACGTCCTGTGGGATTCTTCAGGTTACTTAACCAGACTAGAGAATGATGATCAGTGATGACAGTGAAATGACTCCCTTCCAAGTAAGGTCTTAATTTCTCAATTGCCCAAATCACAGCGAGACATTCCCGCTCTGTAACTGAATAGTTACGTTCTTGTCGAGTCAAAGATCGGGAAATATATGCGATCACTTTCTCTCCCTCTGGGTGTTCCTGACTGAGAACCGCACCAACACCAAACCCAGACGCATCTGTTTGAACAATAAAGGGCCGAGAAAAATCTGGACAAGTAAGGACAGGAGCTCTAACTAAACAGTCCTTTATTTTATTAAACGCTTCTTCACACTGAGGAGACCAATCAAACGACTGATTTTTCCTCGTTAGCCGGGCTAAGGGGGCTATGATGGTCGAAAAGTTAGGTACGAAACGTCTGTACCACGAAGCTATTCCAATAACTTGTCTGACTGCTTTGACATTACGTGGAGCTGGTAATTCGAGAATGGCTCTAACCTTTTCGGGGTCACAATGCAATCCTTCGGAATCCACCACATAACCTAAATATTTCAGTTCAGGCCGACAAAAGGAACATTTCTCTTTTGAGACAGTAATATTAGCCTCTTTTAATCGTCTAAAAATTTCTCGAAGGATTTCAATGTGTTTCTCAAAGGTTTGGGTAACAACAATAATGTCATCCAAATAGACAAAGACGTGATCGTCTAACTCAGGACCTAAGATACGATCAGCAAGTCGCTGCCAAGTGGCAGGAGCATTGGACAATCCCATGGGTAACCTGCGAAATTGGAAGAGGCCACGACCTGGGACAGTGAAGGCCGTCAAAGGCTTGGATTCCTTGCTTAGGGGCACTTGAAAATAAGCGGACTTAATATCTAATGATGACAAGTAACGAGCATCCCTTAACTTATCCAACGTCGCAGAAATATATGGTATCGGATAGGCATCCTTTTCTGTTACCTCATTCAGCTTTCGATAATCCACTACGAATCGCCATGAACCATCCGACTTCTTAACCAATAATATTGGGGATGACCAGGGACTAGAACTAGGCTCGACTACTCCTTGCTCCAGTAATTTATCTAGCTCTTGGCTAATATGATTCTGCATAACGGGTGAAACAGGATAATATCGTTGTTTGATAGGAGCAGAATTAGTTTTGATCGAATGTTCTACGAGATTCGTACATCCAAGTCCATCACCCATTGCTCGGAAAGCATCTTGTACCAAATTATCCAACTTTCTATACTGTTCCCGGGTTAATTGAGTTTTAGACTTTAAGGCAACTACATCTAAAGATTTGCACACAGAGGACTCCACAGAAAATTTCCAACTACCACTCCTTAAATCCGGGACAATACCCATACGTTGCCAGAAATCGGCTCCTAGGATAAGTGGATGGGGTAACGTAGGCATAACTAACAGTCGAACAGCTTTCACTCGATCTTCAACCTCGATCGGTAACACAACATAACCTATACTATGACATGGCGTACCATCAGCCAAGGTACAACTATTAACAACACTAGACTGCAAAGACACACCTATCTTCTGTAACGAAAACCAACCGGGAGCTCCAATTATACTAACGGAGGCTCCACTGTCTAATAATCCCTGAAACGGTATCCCAAAAATTTTCACAGAAAGATAGGGTCGCTCATCACCCTGAACATGTGACAAAATAAAATCTAAAGCTGTTCGATGATTACTTGTAATATCGACCGTAGATGGGAAGGCACCTAACCGGTCCCTTAGGGCCTCCCTTGGAAGTTTTCCGAATTCTGATTACAACGAGGACATGAACGCACTGTATGACCCTGTAATCCACACTTAAAACATTGAATATTTCTAGGCGGTCGCCCACTATCTGAAGAACGATTCGGTTGAGGACCCTTAGATGGAAGGTTATTCGGTCTAGACCGATTTGACGGAGGATTGTTAACACGAGTACCATTAAATCGAGGACAATTCACAGCTAAATGACCAGTAGCAGTACAATTATAACATCGCCGACCTGGAACAACATTATGAGTGCTAGATTCTGAGTGTACATAAGCTAGATCAGGTTCCAAACTTTTCCTACTCCGTGAGGGGGGGACAAATGCCTCGATCGCCTCCTTTCGTTCTTCTAACTTTTGCCCAACATCAAGTAATTCTTCCAAAGTATTAATGGTTGTCAATCCTAATTGAGTTTGGTAGAAGGGAGCGATATTTCTCAAGAGAATACTTAATTGAACTCGTTCGGATATAGGACAAGTCAGCCGATTAAACATATTGCTCATAGTAGCCACATACATGCCCATATTCTCATTCGAACCCTGTGTACGAGTTTTGATTTCATCTAACAATTTCTCATTATAATTGCTAGGAAGGAATTGCTTTCGAAGAGCTAACACAAGATCATCCCAGGAACGGAGAGTATTCTTCCTAGATTTAAACCAAATTTTTGCTTTTCCGACAAATAAATCACCTGCAGAGGTAAACAACTGAGTTTTTGAAACATTCCTTGATTCACTCAACTCACACACTGATTCCAAAAAAGCATTCAGGGAAGATGTTGATTCCCCATCATATTTTAAGTCCCACTTATATACCGGAACAGAATATGGTTTAAAATTACCCTCCCTAATAGGGCCTACAGAATTTCCTACTGAAGGTTTAGCATCTTCCTCAACTTCCTCATCAGAGCTAATCTCTGAATTACTATCCTCGGGGGAATCTTTCGAAAGAACTGTGGACGATAATACTTCGACAATATCTACACTACTTACAACCTGCGATAGTTGTTTCACTCTCTTTAATCTCCGTTTTAAATCGGAATTGAGTTGCATTACCTCTAATAAATGTTTAGAACGTATTAACAACTCTTCATTGGAAACAGCTTTCGTACGCTTGAGCCTTTCATGTACATGCCATAACTTGGTGGAAATTTTCATATACGGAACACTACGTTCATCTTCGGCCAATGCCTTAATTAAAGATTGAATCTCTGAAAGTTTCTTTACCACCGCAGCTATATCATCTACAAACGATATACTATATTCCGGTATTGAAAAGGCTGCACCACTCTTCTCAATTTTTAACAAGTTACTGAGAGCTGTGCGCATCTTCATCACCGTCATATCGGGGTTCACGTCTATCACTCGACACTGTAATTCATATAATAATTCCTCCTTGTCAAGGCGGTTCACATTCATTCTGAAACCTTCCATTCTCAACTTCTCAAGACCAAAACAATCGAACCAAAATAATCACTGTAACAACTAATTACTTGAAACTATAATCAAAATCACCTAGAACTCTGTTAATAAACTAAAAAAAACTACTTAATTGAAACAATAATAAGTGAAACAATTGATAGCTGTATTTCGATGGCCCCACGTTTTAGGGTGCCACTTTTGCAACGTTAAGTTCTATTAACGTTACAAGACGTTCGATGATCTTACTCACAGGGCCCGACTAACTCAACTCGTCGGTGAGTGGTCGTGGGTGAACTACAAGTTGACCAAATAATGCGATGAAAGAAGGGCGCCAACAACTACAAAGCCCGGCCCTGACTGATACTTCGATCTCCCCTTTAGTTGTTAAGAGGAGACGATACCGTCTCACAGCTATCAGATGTCTCACTTACCTTTACGAAGGCTTATTCGCATCCAAGAGAGAGGTTGAGGTTAGATCCGAAAAATAAAACTTGAACAACTCTCATAAATGAATTTAATATACTATAGTTTGATATAGTTGATATACTATATATGATATAGACTATATATGATATATATATGATATATATATGATATAGACTATATATGATATAGTTGATATACTATAGTTTGATCCCCACTCTCGGATATGCAACCACTAAAATATTGTGCCCTAATAACCCTAACCTGACCGGTACGGGGCGACGCTGCCGTTGAACCTCGAGGGACTGCCTAGACTGCCGGCGTAGGCCCCCTGGACTGGGGTGGTTGGACTGGTACGGCTATCGGCGTGGGCAGCTCCGGCGTCGTCTCTGGACCCCTGGACTGGAGGCTGGTCCAACTGCGTGGACGGCTCTGGCGTCGTGGCCGACCCCTGGGCTGCTTACGTAGGTCCCTGGTCGCTGGGGCTGACCCCTGGGCTGCTTACGTAGGTCCCCGGTCGTTGTGGCTGGTCCTACTGCGAGGGCGGCTCTGGCGTCGTAGCGGGACTACGGCGTGGACGGCTCTGGGCCCCCCCTGTCGACAGATGCGAAGTCCCCCGGATGGCTCGGTTCGGATGTGCGTCGCTGCGGGACGGGTTACCGTCGGAACAGGAAACAGGAACCCCCTTTCTCTCGCTGTCGCCTGTCAGCGCGCGAAACGAACCGACGGAACACCGCGTTCACGTAACGGTCGTTCCGTGCACACACCAACCGGTTCGCGAGAGTCCCACTTTCTGTCGCTCGCACTCACGCCCGGAATCAGGAACCACTCGATATCGGAGGGCAAGAATCACTGAGATTGACAGAGAGTAAATCACTAAAATAACTAACGTTAACAAAGAGCAAGAGTAAGAACTAACGGAGAGTAAGAGCGTAAAAGACTAAGAGAATAAGAGCAACCGGTAACAGAGACTAAGAATAAGAGAGCGAAACAGGGGAGCTGTCCGCTTTTATACTAATCGTTCCTTCTCTACAAAAAAAAGAACCTTCTAGAAGGTATGGCCATAAACTTAACAAAATTCATTACCAATACAAATAAATGTTCCTAACTGTCAACCAATCCGAATTAAGTGAGAGAAGGAAAGACATATCAGCATGAGCGAAATAAAACTACTCGTATAACTGGTTGCCTACCCTTGACTTCTAGGAATAGATAGAAATTAATCAAATTATCCCTATTTCCTTTGGTACTGTTACTATAGGGTCTCACCATGTATTCCTAAAAGTCGCCAATACTTTGTACTACATTTTAAGCCGAATCTTCCTATTGAATCTAACCTCTCATCCAAAAATGTGTTCACAGAGGATGGGAGATCACTTGAGGGCTCAACCCTTCATTATGTACTACGCAATAATCTATAATATCCCCTGTGAAGACATTCCGGGTACATTAGTTCTATTATTGGCAACTTATTACGTTTTATAATTGGAGGTTAAAATTCCTAGATTACCTGTTCCCTACTTAGTCCACACAATCCTAGTTAAGATAACTTCGTTCTTGTATAACTACCTATTCTCCCGGAGCCTTATCTGACGTTAAACTAGTTACCGCGCATAACCTCTCACGAACCAGAAATGTGTTCACAAGGGAAGGGATACGAAACTAATAACTTAGCCCTTAATGGGGCAACAATACACCCTATCCCCTGGCGACACTAGTCCTGTTACATCGGCCCTATTCCCTAGTATTGAATTACATGTGGCCTGTTAGAGGTTATGATTTACATTTACCTTTATTACCTGACTCCTGTTGGCCTTAGGGGCAAACGAGCTATGTCAACAGGTCAGTTTGGCTCCCGGGGACGTGAATTACGTAAAATGTGTGAATGTAAAGTTAAGTAGAGTTACTAAGTAAAGAGCTAAGTTGGTTACATATCCAGGGATCTTAAATAATTTCCAATTAACTGGCTAAGGTTGTCGATTCAGGCCGCCTCTCAAAAAAATAACGTTACACACTTTACAAACTACAAAATTTATTAGAAAAAGAAATTATTTTCTGATGCTCATCAATCCTCAAGCGGCGTTGCCAGAGGTAATCCTGACAGACAATGAGACAATACACCAACTCAATAACAAGAAAATCACCAGATTTTATAGAAATGAACTTATTGACATTTGACTGTAAATGACAGGTAACAACTAAAGTCACTAGATATACATAAAGTCACCAGGGCCGCTATTCTTGAACGTTCGACTAACTCCCACGAACAAAGTTCATTCGTGTGAGAAATTTTATTTGTGTGAGATATTGATTATTTGACTGCTTCATTTGTTCGTTTACGGACTCGAACGTTCGAGATTCCAAAATGTGGAGTGGCACACAAACAATTTCTCACACGAATGAAATTTGTTCGTGGGAGTTAGTCGAACGTTCCAGAATAGCGGCCTAGATATACAAAGTACCGCAATCCATTGACCCCACGTGTAAGAGGACGGCTATTTTTAGGCATTTTGGCAGGAATTTTATTTTCTACACTAAAAAGTTGTCGAATTTGTGACAATTTTTCACAAATGACATCATAGCATCATTTTTCCAATTTTTCCAGGCGGTAACGCGACGAAAAGCTAAAGAACGGAATAAATTCCATATAAGGCGCACAAGCGAGAACTCATCGTTCTCGATGAGGACGATGAGTTCCCGAATAAAAAGCTTTTATGTACCATACCAACATACTAATATTTCTATGGTAGAAGACAATGGGTTATTAATTTAATTCAAAATTAAAGTCTAACTTCACGCTTTTGTCAGATATAAAAAAAACTTTTTATGGTCGTATTTCTTTAGTGAATAATTTCAGATAAAAATATGCACACTTTCATCGGCCTGTAACTTTTCATCATCCTTTATATGGCACTAGCCGTGACCCGACCACGCTTCGCTGTGGCTCAGTTTGATATGAAATAAATGAGCAATTAAATAAAAATAGTTAATCTAGCGAATATAGATTTACCGAAAAAACAAATAATTTATTTCAATACCATGCATTGCATTGCTGTGACTATGTTGTAGAATGTTATGAGAAGGGGAAAAAAATTTTTTTGTAATTATTTTTTATAACTGATGTAGGTACTCGGCTTCGCTTTTCCGGCTTTTCTCGGCTTTTTCACACTCCATGAAAATGATTTCAATCAGCGTGCGTTATTTGTCTTGATCGAGCAATGCGTACTCTCTTTCGATTTCCAATCTTGCTTTTCTTTGCTCGTCTGTTCAGATAGGGGCTTGAGCATTTCTTAATCTGAGTTTCTAGTCTATCTTCCCTTTGCTCGTCTGTTTCAGATAAACGGGCTTGAGCATTTCTTAATCTTAGGGTTTCTAATCTATCTTCCCTTTGCTCCTATGTTTCAAATAAACGGGCTTGAGCATTTCTTATGGGTGAAACAGAATGGACGCGCTCTAGACGCGCTCTACACGTCGTGAACTGTCTAATCAGATAGAGCAAGTGACGTTTTTATGAAACTGCACAGAATGAACGCGCTTGACGTGAACAATACGCCGAAAGTTGGTCAACTTTCTACTTTTACGCGCTCACCGCCAGAATTAGATGTTTTATGTTGTGTGAGAGACAACCTTTCTTTTACATGACATAGCTAAAAAATGTCACTGTTACTGCATACTTCGAAAAATAGGAAGACATAAATGTATTTAAAAATAATTAAAAACATTCTTACGAAAGAGTTAGCGCTAGTCGACATTATACATCTATAGGTTTCCTTATAGACTGTTTTGCTAAATCAGCTTTCAAGTGATTTAACAACAGTTCATATAATTCAACATTCATCTTTGTGTATTTAAAAACTGCTCTGGTTCCAGTTTTTTCAACTTTAAAAAAGTATCTGAAAAATATCATGTTGCGTCTCCATTTCTATTTACTGGTCTAACCCACCAACGTCTTTTTCGGTGGCCAAAAATATTGGCATTAATTACCATTAAATACATGATATTGAACACATATAAAATAGCATTAATAGTTCGAAATCGTCCATTTCGGAATTATTTCAAACACTAACTGACGTTAACGAACATACGCTGGCTGACACAGAACATATAGGTCAGGTTAGGTCACCGGTTCTGGCTGACGTACGTACACGACGCTCACGCTCATTGTGGGCGCGTTTTCTTTTTTCTCTACTTTTGACAGTTCACGACGTGTAGAGCGCGTCTAGAACGCGTCCATTCTGTTTCACGCTTTAATCTGAGGCTTTCTAGTATATCTTCCCTTTGCTCGTCTTTTTCAAATAAACGGGCTTGAGCATTTTTTTATCTAAGGGTTTCTAATCTATCTTCCCTTTGCCCGTCATTTTTTGAAGCTCGTAAAGCCTTTTATTTTTTTACTTTACATATGTATCTGCCAATCGATTTCCTTTTTGGAAGCATAATTCACAGCGAAAGTATTAAATAAATGCGCCTGTTTTCTATTGTCCAATGTCCAAAGTTCACAAATAACACCACTAACACTCACACACGTTCAGAAATATTTCTACTTTTAACAGAATGATTTTGAGCAATTCTATCCTCAAAGCGCTGTCAAACTGTTCGACATTTAAAAGATACCGTTTTGCCGCGAGATGGCGCTATCTGTCAGTCACTCGTCTGTCAAATAAAGATGACATATTGCTTGTCATGCATATATTTTTAAGCCGTTTCGGCCCCCTGGCTCTTTTTTCGACGCGGAACCATTTCAGGAACCTTCACGAACATGCGTTCTACAACTCACCAAAGTTTCGTTACAATCGAACGAATGGTATAGGAGCCTATGCGGAACATACACACAAACATCCATTTTTATATATATAGATTGTCTTAAATCTTTACATATAGAGAAATTAGTGAAACTTGCGGTGCCGTCATCAATGACGTCACATTTATTGCCAATTGCCCTTGGTGTAAGATAAAAATTTGCTTTAAACAGAGCGCACTGTTATCCCAGTTAAAAAGAGATAGCACACTGTCGGATGTTAGCCGATAAAATATAAGTTGGTAGCCGTGGACAGTGATGCCGGACGATTCACGTATTGGCACGAAAGTTTTGTTATGATTTTGAGAATTTGAGGTTATACTTCGAAATATTTGCTCGCTTCGGTAAATTGTAAATTAAATACGTGTTTGGGTGTTTTCGAGTGTAAGGAATTGCAATAAAATGCCTAAACCATTGAATAGTCGGTGTCAGCAGTTGGTCTCGTCTCTAATCAGTTACTTTGAACTGGAACGAAATAATGGGGGCCCCTTACTCCCGTTAAACTGCGTTAGAGAGGTAAAGTATTGATACTATTGGTTATTAAGCTTCTATGGCCCTTATTGGAAATATTTTTAGCGTGTTTCAGCTGCACTGAAGATCAGTGTGTGTACTGTGAGTAGAATCTCGCAAAAAGTGAAGAGTGATGTGGTGTTAAAGTCGGCGAAGAAAAACCGTCCACATGTGAAGGGAGTCACGAATCAAGATCACCTTGATATTGGTTCTATTCGCAATCAAATTTACGAACTGTATAAAAGAAGTAAGAAAGTTTTTTTACATTGTATCCTTGATTGTATTCACCATATACAATATACTAAAATGAGTGATAATTTAATGTAATTATTTCAGAGAAAACTGTTACTCTTGAAAGTATTCATCAAAAACTTGAGAATATGAAGCTCTTTGAGGGATGTAAATCATCACTTCATATCCTTTTAAGAGATATTGGTTTCAAATGGAGTAAGGATAATCCACGGAGGGGGCTAATGGAACTTCCAGATATTACATTTAAAAGAATACAATTTTTGAGAATGTATCAACAAATTAAAGAGGAATCCACATTCAATTTTGTTTATTTGGATGAAACTTGGATATTCCAAAATGGAACATTGGCTCACTCGTGGCAAGATGATAACAGAAAGAGTGTAAAGACCACAAAAGTTGATGGGAAAAGGTAAACTTTAGAATGCCATTTGATTAGGTTTTGTTAAAGTCATATTATTTGTTAGTAACTCATCGCAGAATTGGTATGAAAGATTTAAGTATTAATAGTGATTTATTATTGCAGACATATCATTCTTCATGCTGGTAACAAGAATGGTTTTATTCCTGGGGCTGAATTAGTGTTTTCCTCTAAATCCAAAGGTGACTATCATGGGGAAATGAACCAAAACAACTTTTTGCTGTGGTTTGAGAATCAACTTTTGAAAAACTTGGAGGAACCGTTAGTTATTATTATGGACAACGCACCGTACCACAGTACATTGGCAAATAAGGCTCCGACAAGTGGATCGACAAAGCCTGTTATAAAGGATTGGCTTACAAAACATAACTTTCAATTTGAACATACAATGTTAAAGAGTGAACTACTTCAAATTGTTAATCAGTAAGTAGAAATGAAATATAAACATTTGTGATTGTTTATTTTTTTTCTAGAAATAAACCAGAAAAGATACACCTAACGGATCAGATGGCTGAACAATATGGCCATAGAGTGTTACGTCTTCCTCCCTATCATTGTATATTCAATCCAATCGAGTTGATATGGGGCGTGGCGAAAAATTATTATAACCAACACGTAGGTCGAGATGGAAATGCAAACGATAACTGTTTGGACATGTGGAAAGAAGCATTGTCTACCATTACACCTGTGGTCTGGATGAACTCCATCAAGCATACAGAACAAGTAATTGAGAAATGGTGTAATCGTGAACGAATGTTTGTTAGAATGGAAGTTAACAACTTAGTGATTGACTTGAACAGTGACTCAGAGAGTGATAGTGATTTTTAGGAAATATTTAACATCTACACGAACATGTCATCTGTAGTGACTGTGAATCTAAAATCGAGCCTGATATGTCTGGTATCTCACTTTTACCTATATCAGATTCTGACTAAAGTAAATACATCTTACTCTAGGTATGTGCACATAATGTATTATTAGAATATTATTATATTGTAACTGTAGTGCATGAATATTTATATAATAAAACTTTTTTTTAGGTAAACATAAAATGAAGGCTCGATGGACACATGTAAAGCTGCCAATAGAGAGTTGATAAGAGACAGCATTTCCGACGGGTTGACCGGTGTGTTTCTTTCCGCGACTTTCATAACTACAATATTCTGCTTGAATTCCAGATTCTAGGCCGTTGGACATGCACCTCCCTACAATGTCTCTATGCTCCTCGATCCAATTACACCTGCCAATTTAGTGTACACTTTCTTGATCCAAATGTTGCAGATCAGTTATTATATCATACTTGTAGTTTGTAGCTTATCTTCAGAGCAGTGTTTCCATTTAATTTTCATAGGTGTAAATATTTCTTTTCTGTTGTGGATTTGTCATCTATTAATGTTATTTGTTTTCTTCTATTTGCTACTGTATTCCTTGATATTTTTGGCTCTATACTTATGGTTTTCACAACAATGTCAGTACCGACCTCCATACTTCTCTATTTATTATAAAGAAAAATGCACCTTTAATCCCGAAATATACAGGGTGGTCGTGATATAACCTTACAAAAAAATAACGGTAATAGGTGACGATGAGTAGAACTCATATACAAAAAAAAAATCTTGTAAAAGTCTTTTCGTTTTCGAGATAAAAATAATTGAAAATTTGTACAAAATTTGCTGTACGCCAATGAGTTAATCAGGATAAAAAATGTGATTTTGGTCGTCTAGTAACGATAATCGGTACCTGTATCAACTATTAAACTGAATGACATTTGTCAAATTCAATAATTTTGAATTTGCGGTAGAAATGAAATTTATAAATCAAGAATATGCGTAAAAAACACTGGTTTCGTTTTGTTATTTATTAAAGCCGATTTATAAACTTAACGTTGCCTTTGCCGTTTAAAGCTGAGATCGTTGTTCTTTGTTGAATATTGTGTTTATCGGCAGATTCTAACCTAAAACCACAATCATGATTATCCGTTAGTGTCTTGACCCATGAAATTTGCTATTTACTTACAAACTGCAAACACAAACGCAAGTGAAGTCTTGAAAAAGATTGATTTTATAGACTTCTTGTACAAAAATTAATATAGGAGAAAAAATACATTGAAAACAAGAAAGGCGACGACATATAAATGACAACTGACATATGCAAACTGACAAGTAAATCACTGGCAAAAGAAAACGTCTATCAAATTTGAAAGCAAATTGTCAATTTATTGTAACTAGGTAACTAACAATTAAATCTTGGTTAAATATGTAGGTATTTATTTTTGTGGTCAGTGGCGTCAAATGAATGTGGATAGGGGTTAATTTTTCTTCATCATTTTGGACCTACCAAATATGGGTTTTTTTGAATTATTGGATCCTCCTAATGGCCCAGATTTTTTTTGTAAGGTTATATCACGACCACCCTGTATATTCTTTATAGCTCAAAAGTTCAGTTATATTTGAAATTTCTCTATTTATTCTTTTTTAATTGTAGGCTTAATTTGGGTTTCTTTGTTTCAATTGATGGCCACATATATTCTGGCAGCAGATACTTTACTTTTTTATTGTTGTTTGTTTCTCACATATTAATTTGTTCCATATTGCCCTCTATTCTTTCTCATCTGTATTTGTATTACCTAATATTACATTGTAGGTCATTTTGGTCAACAATTCAATTTCAATCTCGTATTTTCTGTGTTGTGCCAAGTCGATTCTCTACTGGGTTTCTCTTTATATGAAAGTGTACACTTCCTGTTCCACTCCTTTCCTGGCAAAGGATACTCACACCTCCCTGTGGTCTTTGCTGGACATTGAGTTTTTATAACAAAGTAATGCATTAAGTCAAAGCACTTGCAGATATGTAATTCAATTAACAAGAATGCATAATGGCAAATTAGAAAAACTTATAAAATGACACTGACTAAATGAGTAAATTTCATATACCTTACTCATCCTAGAACACATGATCCTATTTGAATTGTAATTAGTGTATATAAATGTGTTTGTAATTAAGAATTTCATAATTTCTAATATAAAATTAATCTATTAATATCTATTTTGTTTGTAAATAATTGTATAATAGCATAATAGTGTATAATGTAATATGTATAGGTAATGTAAATGTATAATACTAATAAAATCACACTGACTAAATGAGTAAATTCCATGTACCTACTAACTCATCCTAACACATTATGATTTTATTTCATTTCTAATTATTGGTGTATATTAATACCTATATGTTTTTAATTATTTAAGAATTTCACAATAATCTCAGAGCAAAATTCATGAAAGACGAAGAAAATGTATACTTTTCAGTTATAAATTTACTAGCCAAACCAACATTCATGTCAAGTAAAAAAATTTGATGTGGCAACATGGCGACGTGCTGACGTCATAAATTTTGATGACGTGCACCGCAAGTTTCGCTAATTTCTCTATATAGAGAAATTAGTAAAACTTGCGGTGCCGTCATCAATGACGTCACATTTATTGCCAATTGCCGTTGGTGTAAGATAAAAATTTGCTTTAAACAGAGCGCACTGTTATCCCAGTTAAAAAGAGATAGCACACTGTCGGATGTTAGCCGATAAAATATAAGTTGGTAGCCGTGTACACTGTTGCCGAACGATTCACGTATTGGCACGAAACTTTTGTTATGATTTTGAGGTTATACTTCGAAATATTTGCTCGCTTCGGTAAATTGTAAATTAAATACGTGTTTGGGTGTTTTCGAGTGTAAGGAATTGCAATAAGATGCCTAAACCATTGAACAGTCGATGTCAGCAGCTGGTCTCGTCTCTAATCAGTTACTTTGAACTGGAACGAAATAATGGGGGCCCCTTACTCCCGTTAAACTGCGTTAGAGAGGTAAAGTATTGATACTATTGGTTATTAAGCTTCTATGGCCCTTATTGGAAATATTTTTAGCGTGTTTCAGCTGCACTGAAGATCAGTGTGTGTACTGTGAGTAGAATCTCGCAAAAAGTGAAGAGTGATGTGGTCTTAAAGTCGCCGAAGAAAAACCGTCCACATGTGAAGGGAGTCACGAATCAAGATCACCTTGATATTGGTTCTATTCGCAATCAAATTTACGAACTGTATAAAAGAAGTAAGAAAGTTTTTTTACATTGTATCCTTGATTGTATTCACCATATACAATATACTAAAATGAGTGATAATTTAATGTAATTATTTCAGAGAAAACTGTTACTCTTGAAAGTATTCATCAAAAACTTGAGAATATGAAGCTCTTTGAGGGATGTAAATCATCACTTCGTATCCTTTTAAGAGATATTGGTTTCAAATGGAGTAAGGATAATCCACGGAGGGGGCTAATGGAACTTCCAGATATTACATTTAAAAGAATACAATTTTTGAGAATGTATCAACAAATTAAAGAGGAATCCACATTCAATTTTGTTTATTTGGATGAAACTTGGATATTCCAAAATGGAACATTGGCTCACTCGTGGCAAGATGATAACAGAAAGAGTGTAAAGACCACAAAAGTTGATGGGAAAAGGTAAACGTTAGAATGCCATTTGATTAGGTTTTGTTAAAGTCATATTATTTGTTAGTAACTCATCGCAGAATTGCTATGAAAGATTTAAGTATTAATTAATAGTGATTTATTATTGCAGACATATCATTCTTCATGCTGGTAACAAGAATGGTTTTATTCCTGGGGCTGAATTAGTGTTTTCCTCTAAATCCAAAGGTGACTATCATGGGGAAATGAACCAAAACAACTTTTTGCTGTGGTTTGAGAATCAACTTTTGAAAAACTTGGAGGAACCGTCAGTTATTATTATGGACAACGCACCGTACCACAGTACATTGGCAAATAAGGCTCCGACAAGTGGATCGACAAAGCCTGTTATAAAGGATTGGCTTACAAAACATAACTTTCAATTTGAACATACAATGTTAAAGAGTGAACTACTTCAAATTGTTAATCAGTAAGTAGAAATGAAATATAAACATTTGTGTTTGTTTATTTTTTTTTTCTAGAAATAAACCAGAAAAGATATACCTAACGGATCAGATGGCTGAACAATATGGCCATAGAGTGTTACGTCTTCCTCCCTATCATTGTATATTCAATCCAATCGAGTTGATATGGGGCGTGGCGAAAAATTATTATAACCAACACGTAGGTCGAGATGGAAATGCAAACGATAACTGTTTGGACATGTGGAAAGAAGCATTGTCTACCATTACACCTGTGGTCTGGATGAACTCCATCAAGCATACAGAACAAGTAATTGAGAAATGGTGGAATCGTGAACGAATGTTTGATAGAATGGAAGTTAACAACTTAGTGATTGACTTGAACAGTGACTCAGAGAGTGATAGTGATTTTTAGGAAATATTTAACATCTACACGAACATGTCATCTGTAGTGACTGTGAATCTAAAATCGAGCCTGATATGTCTGGTATCGCACTTTTACCTATATCAGATTCAGACTAAAGTAAATACATCTTACTCTAGGTATGTGCACATAATGTATTATTAGAATATTATTATATTGTAACTGTAGTGCATGAATATTTATATAGTAAAACTTTTTTTAGGTAAACATAAAATGAAGGCTCGATGGACACATGTAAAGCTGCCAATAGAGAGTTGATAAGAGACAGCACTTTCGACGGGTTGACCGGGGTGTGTTTCTTTCCGCGACTTTCATAACTACAATATTCTGCTTGAATTCCAGATTCTAGGCCGTTGGACATGCACCTCCCTACAATGTCTCTACGCTCCTCGATCCAATTACACCTGCCAATTTAGTGTACACTTTCTTGATCCAAATGTTGCAGATCAGTTATTATATCACACTTGTAGTTTGTAGCTTATCTTCAGAGCAGTGTTTCCATTTCATTTTCATAGGTGTAAATATTTCTTTTCTGTTTTGGATTTGTCATCTATTAATGTTATTTGTTTTCTTCTATTTTCTACTGTATTCCTTAATATTTTTGGCTCTATACTTATAATTTTCACAACAATGTCAGTTTCTCTATATAGAGAAATTAGCGAAACTTGCGGTGCACGTCATCAAAATTTATGACGTCACCACGTCGCCATGTTGCCACAGCAATTTTTTTTACTTGACATGACTGTTGGTTTGGATAGTAAATTTATAACTGAAAAGTATACATTTTCTTCGTCTTTCATGAATTTAGCTCTGAGGTTATTGTGAAATTCTTAAATAATCAAAAATATATAGATATTAGTATATACCAATAATTAGAAATGAAATAAAATCATAATGTGTTAGGATGAGTTAGTAGGTACATGGAATTTACTCATTTAGTCAGTGTGATTTTATTAGTATTATCATACATTTACATTACCTATACATATTACATTACACACTATAATGCTATTATACAATTATTATTTACAAACAAAATAGATATTAATATATTAATTATATTAGAAATTATGAAATTCTTAATTACAAACACATTTATATACACTAATTACAATTCATGTAGGATCATGTGTTCTAGGATGAGTAAGGTATATGGAATTTACTCACTTAGTCAGTGTCATTTTATAAGTTTTTCTAATTTGCCATTATGCATTCTTGTTAATTGAATTACATATCTGCAAGTGCTTTGACTTAATGCATTACTGTGTTTTAAAAACTCACTGTCCAGCAAAGACCACAGGGAGGTGTGAGTATCCTTTGCCAGGAAAGGAGTGGAACAGGAAGTGTACACTTTCATATAAAGTGAAACCGAGTAGAGAATGGACTTGGCACAGCACAGAAAATACAAGATTGAAATTGAATTGTTGACCAAAATGACCTACAATGTAATATTAGGTAATACAAATACAGATGAGAAAGAATAGAGGGCAACACAGAACAAATTAATATGTGAGAAACAAACAACAATAAATAAGTAAAGTATCTGCTGCCAGAATATATGTGGCCATCAATTGAAACAAAGAAACCCAAATTAAGCCTACAATTAAAAAAGAATAAATAGAGAAATTTCAAATATAACTGAACTTTTGAGCAATTAGAGGAAACAACTACTTCGAGGGCAAATACCCCTACCGACATTGAATTACACCCCTAACTTCTCTCACCTGAACTCAGTTTAACATCTCAGTGATTTTTTATAAAGAATATATATTTCGGGATTAAAGGTGCATTTTTCTTTATAATAAATAGAGAAGTATGGAGGTCGGTACTGACATTGTTGTGAAAACTATAAGTATAGAGCCAAAAATATTAAGGAATACAGTAGAAAATAGAAGAAAACAAATAACATTAATAGATGACAAATCCAAAACAGAAAAGAAATATTTACACCTATGAAAATGAAATGGAAACACTGCTCTGAAGATAAGCTACAAACTACAAGTGTGATATAATAACTGATCTGCAACATTTGGATCAAGAAAGTGTACACTAAATTGGCAGGTGTAATTGGATCGAGGAGCGTAGAGACATTGTAGGGAGGTGCATGTCCAACGGCCTAGAATCTGGAATTCAAGCAGAATATTGTAGTTATGAAAGTCGCGGAAAGAAACACACCCCGGTCAACCCGTCGAAAGTGCTGTCTCTTATCAACTCTCTATTGGCAGCTTTACATGTGTCCATCGAGCCTTCATTTTATGTTTACCTAAAAAAAGTTTTACTATATAAATATTCATGCACTACAGTTACAATATAATAATATTCTAATAATACATTATGTGCACATACCTAGAGTAAGATGTATTTACTTTAGTCTGAATCTGATATAGGTAAAAGTGCGATACCAGACATATCAGGCTCGATTTTAGATTCACAGTCACTACAGATGACATGTTCGTGTAGATGTTAAATATTTCCTAAAAATCACTATTACTCTCTGAGTCACTGTTCAAGTCAATCACTAAATTGTTAATTTCCATTCTATCAAACATTCGTTCACGATTACACCATTTCTCAATTACTTGTTCTGTATGCTTGATGGAGTTCATCCAGACCACAGTTGTAATGGTAGACAATGCTTCTTTCCACATGTCCAAACAGTTATCGTTTGCATTTCCATCTCGACCTACGTGTTGGTTATAATAATTTTTCGCCACGCCCCATATCAACTCGAGTGGATTGAATATACAATGATAGGGAGGAAGACGTAACACTCTATGGCCATATTGTTCAGCCATCTGATCCATTAGGTATATCTTTTCTGGTTTATTTCTAGAAAAAACATTTAAATAAACACAAATGTTTATATTTCATTTCTACTTACTGATTAACAATTTGAAGTAGTTCACTCTTCAACATTGTATGTTCAAATTGAAAGTTATGTTTTGTAAGCCAATCCTTTATAACAGGCTTTGTCGATCCACTTGTCGGAGTCTTATCTACCAATGTACTGTGGTACGGTGCGTTGTCCATAATAATAACTGACGGTTCCTCCAAGTTTTTCAAAAGTTGATTCTCAAACCACAGCAAAAAGTTGTTTTGGTTCATTTCCCCATGATAGTCACCTTTGGATTTAAAGGAAAACACTAATTCAGCCCCAGGAATGAAACCATTCTTGTTAACAGCATGAACAATGATATGTCTGCAATAATAAATCACTATTAATTAATACTTAAATATTTCATACCAATTCTGCGATGAGTTACTAGCAAATAATATGACTTTAACAAAACCTAATCAAATGGCATTCTAACGTTTACCTTTTCCCATCAACTTTTGTGGTCTTTACACTCTTTCTGTTATCATCTTGCCACGAGTGACCCCAATGTTCCATTTTGGAATATCCAAGTTTCATCCAAATAAACAATATTGGATGTGGATTCCTCTTTAATTTGTTGATACATTCTCAAAAATTATATTCTTTTAAATGTAATATCTGGAAGTTCCATTAGCCCCCTTCGTGGATTATCCTTACTCCATTTGAAACCAATATCTCATAAAAGGATACGAAGTGATGATTTACATCCCTCAAAGAGCTTCATATTCTCAAGTTTTTGATGAATACTTTCAAGAGTAACAGTTTTCTCTGAAATAATTACATTAAATTATCACTCATTGTAGTATATTGTATATGGTGAATACAATCAAGGATACAATGTAAAAAAACTTTCTTACTTCTTTTATACAGTTCGTAAATTTGATTGCGAATAGAACCAATATCAAGGTGATCTTGATTCGTGACTCCCTTCACATGTGGACGGTTTTTCTTCGGCGACTTTAACACCACATCACTCTTCACTTTTTGCGAGATTCTACTCACAGTACACACACTGATCTTCAGTGCAGCTGGAACACGCTAAAAATATTTCCAATAAGGGCCATAGAAGCTTAATAACCAAGAGTATCAATACTTTACCTCTCTAACGCAGTTTAACGGGAGTAAGGGGCCCCCATTATTTCGTTCCAGTTCAAAGTAACTGATTAGAGACGAGACCAGCTGCTGACATCGACTGTTCAATAGTTTAGGCATCTTATTGCAATTCCTCACACTCGAAAACACCCAAACACGTATTTAATTTACAATTTACCGAAGCGAGCAAATATTTCGAAGTATAACCTCAAAATCATAACAAAAGTTTCGTGCCAATACGTGAATCGTCCGGCAACAGTGTACACGGCTACCAACTTATATTTTATCGGCTAACATCCGACAGTGTGCTATCTCTTTTTAACTGGGATAACAGTGCGCTCTGTTTAAAGCAAATTTTTATCTTACACCAACGGCAATTGGCAATAAATGTGACGTCATTGATGACGGCACCGCAAGTTTTACTAATTTCTCTATAGTTGGTAGGTAAATAACTAATTGAATCGGTTATTTCGAAAAGGCCACAAATCCATAAATGTTAATTTTACAGGAGATAAAAAAAACGTTTCATATTGTAAATCGTGAGGATATGCTTCTGTTTTCCGAATGAAGTGTCAAAATGTAATGCAAAATGAAGTTTCACTAAAAAAAAAAAAAAAAATAAGAAAATCAAATCCAGTACACTGAAAAAAAATATTTTGTTTTAGGAGTTGTCGCCTTTTCCAACCAAACACTGATGGCTTTATGACTAATAAAAAAACTAGCATTACCAATGAATAATGTATTAGGTGACAACAAAAAACATGTTAAGAATTATCAAATATGTTATTCAAAAGTCTTCTTCGGGTGATTCATCTTGATTCGTAGTAGGCCATAAAATCAGTTCATTGTAAAAAAACACTTTATCCTCTGGTACATACTGGACAAGTTTCTTAATATTGCCCATTTTTTTTAAATTAATAGGAATTTTTCCTGAGTAAGCAGGCTCTGTTGGTAAATTAGGACACACTCCAGCTGGTTTTCCCAAGGAAAATTCATGGAACATGAGCCCATCAATAAATGGACGTACTTTAAGAATCCCTGGTTTTCTGCAGTCATACTCGAATTCATTATACTGCGAAATTTGAAAAGTTATTTTCTCATCTTTGTTCTTTTTCTGAAAGGAGTCAATAGATAGTACGGTTTTCTTGTAATACTTGGGCCACCACTTCTTGAAGTCCAGAATGTTTTCATTATGAACCCTTTCTATTGAGAAAAGAGATTTACTTGAGGATCGTTCTATTAACTTATAATATTCTTCAGGAAGAAAAATGCGGTCCTGCTTGCGAATGAGCCTTTTTGCTACTCCAAAGTCTCTGTCGCATGGTAGAAATGAGTGACCCCTGATTGGAAAATAATGTACAATTTTATTGAATCTTCCCGAGGATGCAAGGGCTAAAAGGAATCGAACTACTGTGTGGTTCTTGTTTTGACCCGCGCAACCATCTGAAAATATATGAACTTCTTTGACATTCTCTGCAACTTCATGCTCAAAATAATGTTTTAAGAAAGTACACACTTTATTGGGTCCTTTGTTAGCCTCACCCTCATGATACGAATAAAATTTAGCTTCTCCCGTTTTTAAGTTATGAATACTGAACTCAAAAACCCATAACTGTCGGTAATAAAAAATTTCTTGCACAGGTATATCCGGTATTGGTAAATTTTGCATGTAATCCATTGTGATTCCCAGTATCTCGTCAGTCTCTGCAGAGAGCTTTTTAATATGTTCTAATTTTTTATAAAACTTCTTAGCTCTGTTTTTATGAACCATGAGTTCGGCAACAGCAACTCGTTTTGCAGTATCATTGAGGGTCGTGCTTTTAACTTTTTGGCCTAGTTCTTCACAGGCAGAACACACATCAACTTGAGGACGACCAAAAGAATACGTAAAATTTTCATGAAAATACTTTAAATAAAAACTACATTTCACTTTAGAGTCAGGAAATTTGTCGATAAACATTTTATGCATTTGTTTAACATCCAACGTAGCAGGTAAATACTTTTTAACTACATTAGCATAATGGACTTCTTTTACATCGAACAACTTTATATGTTCATTTATTTCAAAGCAAATCTCAGCTGGTATTAAATTATGCCTAGATTTAATAGATTTCCCTCTATTATCTCTTGGAGTGGTTCCAGAAGTTTGTAGATGGCATAATCGTCTAACATGCTTTTCGCCAACACCATATAAACTCAAAAATGCTTTCTTGCATACACGCTTACGTACTCCGTTTAAACAAGTATGAAATAAAAAATTATTAGGTCTCTCTAGACGCTTAATGGCATTTTGAGATTTTCTGGTTCTCTTAATGGGAGCTACTTCTATCAGACTTTGCAAATAGGAGTCTTGTGAGTTTTTGTTATCAAAATCATGTAACGATGTTAACAATGCACGTCTGTCGATTTGTGAATACTGTTCACAACATTTTTTGCGACAACTACAGTTGATTCCAGTCTTTCGCGGCAAAACCTTTTTTCCGACATGATTAAAATGTTCCTCACCTTTCACTTTGGCCTTCTTAATAACTTCACTTTTATAGTGGGCACGATTAATCACGCCTTTCTTTCGTTTTCTTTGTTCATTTTCAATAACTGCACTACTTTCATCTTCAGAGCTACTCATTTTATATAAACAATGCACAAACCTAATCGTAGTAATCACATTGAACTGAGACTGAACTAAAACGACTGCCTGGTCCTGGTACTGCCACCAGTGCCACCATAGCGGCTGAATCGTCACGTGATGCGTGCGCACTTTATTTCGAAAACGCCACATCTCCGGAGAAGTGGCCTTTTCGAACTAAACAGAGGGAACTACATCGGTCATTATAAAACATTATCGAATAACGGAGATGTGGCACTTTCACGTGAAATGAAGCTTAGCATGTTTCGAAAGACATGGCGAGGTTAACTCATTTTTCCCAAATAATGGAGATGTGGCCTTTTCGAAATAACCGATTCAATTATTAAATACAAGCCGTACCCGGCATGCGTCGCAATGCCACGTAATGTTTAAAGAAAAAAGATAAATCAAAATTATAGATGACCCGGTGAACTTCCCATCATCTACATATATTTTTGAAAAATAATGTCAAAACTTAATAAAAATTTTTTATCTACATTAAATTAAATGCAACACAGTTATACACATAATCAATTTAAGGCCTTTTGATCTACTATATTTTCCGTCTTTTTTTGCGGTGCGTAAATACGTAAAGATGATGGTTTTACGACTCGCGAACACGCGACGTATAATTGCCCTGCGTGAAACCGGGAAACTCGCAAGTTTATTCCGCAAACTGTCATTGTATTAGCAATTGTATATTATCTTTTTAAAATTTTTAATAAATGATTTATGAAAAACTACCCTGAAATTAGGTACGAAATTTTCCTGTACAATATGCGTTGCACCAAACGACGTCATTTAAAAGCAATTATTATATTTTTGGATGTTGGCCAAGAAATATTTAAAGTCATTTCCCATCCCAGAAACTAAAGAAGGTAATGGATCTGGTGGTGGGAACAATTATGGCAATTTTTCTTTACCACCAGCACAACATAATCCAGTAGCTTCACCGCTGCAATATAACGCTTTACAATGTTGACAAACGATTGTCATTTCTCCAATCGTTACAGATTCTTCGGCACAATAATCTATTTCCGGGTCGTAGTGGAATGCTACTCGTTCCAAGTTTACAGGAACACTGCGTCTGCGGAATCGCTCTATTTCATTGTGTCTTGAAGTGCGCTCCATGTTTTGGGCATTTGTTGCTCGTAGTACTTGCATGACCATCTTGGTGTTGATTCTGCCGCATGTCTTTTTCAGCTTGTCTAAGTAGTTTTTTGTTTATTTGTTATTTTTACCTTTAGTTCGATTCGTCGGTAATTCTGTTCGGTCTGTTGTTTGGGTTTCTTCACTTCCGGTTTTGGGTCTTGTATTTGTACCTCATAGACTTGTTTCTTGGGTGTTTTATTCGTTTGACGTCAGGTACAGTCTTGTAGTTTTCCTCGATCCTTTTGAAACAGTGTGATTTTATATAATTGTGCTGATCGTCAAACCCAAGTTCATGGAACGCCTCGTTGTTCTCTTGGGCTTTCCCCCATAGTGCTTCTAGGTGATCAATCCTGTTTTGTAAGTATTCCTTGGTTTTTCTTGCACTTCCGTTTTTCTTGCAATTATTTTGTAGTTATATGATTTCTAGGGCTATTTTCTCTTGTTCTTGAATCAACTCATCCGCTTGTTATATCTTGTCGTAGTTGAAATTGTGAATTTTTTAACTTAATTCTCTGGAAAAGGTGGTTGTGACTTACTCAGGACTTTGCTTGTCTTTTTGACTTCCCGCCGTTGTGTTGGCGTCGAAGTTCTTGAAGTTTTGGAGTTGTAATCACTGACGGCTTTTCCTCCGGCTGCAGTGACTGGATATGTCCGTCGTTTCAAATTTGTAGAATTTGTAGACTTGGTGTCCTGGTGAAGTTGCTTTGACTTACTCAGGACTCTTCTTGGTTTCTTGACTTTCCGCTTTTGTGTTGGCGTCGTGTAGACTTTGTAGACTCGGTGCCCTGTCGATCTAAATGCTGTTGTGTAAGAGGTGCCCGAACTCGTTCGATTCCATTATTTACTGTTAAACGTAATTCTGTCATACCAATACGAATGTTATCTGTCTCTCACCGGTCGTCAATCGTCAGTGCGATTTGAACGTGAGAGCTCGTCTCGTTGCACATTTGATTAACTTCGACGACCCAAGTCCACCTTCTCCTTGGCATTTTAAAATCAATAAAGTTCTCACGCACTGGACAAACTGATGATAGATTGTAATAATCGTCTTGACATTTATTTATTTGACAACCAACTGACACTATACTTTCATTTGTTTGATTATAAATGTCAAATTACAAAACGTACCTTTTTCAGTATTTCCCTTACTTATTATTTATGTTTCTCACCGAAAAATCTTCCCTGAACTTCCACAAATATTTCAAGATCAAAATTAGCAAAATCCGTCCAGCCGTTCTCGACTTCAAGCTAGACAAATGAACAGCAATCCATTTTTATATATATATAGAGATTTAGGAACTAAGTAAAGACGTGCGGCTTTTTTTTCATGGCCTGCTTTGACTATTTTTTTATTCAATCGCGCTGTAGCACAGTTCAGTTCTTATTAGTCATAGCATAGCTAGAGGGCACAACCTATGTATTCTCAGTCCGTTAAATAAACTTGTTTTTTAAAGACTTATTTTTACTCGGTATTATTTGAAAAAAGACAGCGAGAAGCAAGTTGTATCTGGGATCGGTGAACATACAACTGTCTCCTGAGATGATCTAATAAAAGTCTTATTGTATATCAAGGTAAACATTTATTTGTCATTTGTATGAAGGCATAAGTGACGCTTTAAATCACTTGATCGAGCAAAACTCTTATTTATGCGTGCATAAGTGACGATTTAAACTACCTGAGTCAGCAAAATTCTTGTTGCAATGTGAACATTTGAAAGATTTTTCACCTGTATGAGTTCGTAAGTGACCACTTAAACCACTGGACTGAGCAAAACTCTTGTTACAATGTGAACATTTAAAAGGTTTTCCGCCCATATGAGTGCATAAGTGACGACTTAAACCACTCGACTGAGCAAAACTCTTGTTGCAATATGAACATTTAAAGGGTTTTTCACCTGTATGAGTGCGTAAGTGAACATTTAAACTACTCAAATCAGAAGAACTCTTATCGCAATATAAACATTTAAAAGGTTTTTCACCTGTATGTGTGCGCAAATGACGATTTAAATTAGACGAGTCAGTAAAACACTTATCGCAATATGAACATTTAAAAGGTTTTTCACCTGTATGTATGCGTAAGTGATCTTTTAAAGAAGTCGACTGAGTAAAATTCTTATTGCAATGTGAACATTTAAAAGGTTTTTCGCCTGTATGTATGAGTAAGTGACGATTTAAAGTAATCGACTGAGCAAAACTCTTATCGCAATATGAACACTTAAAAGGTTTTTCACCTGTATGATGGCGTAAGTGAACATTTAAAACACCCGACGTAGTAAAACACTTATCGCAATATGAACATTTAAAAGGTTTCTCACCTGTATGAATGCGCAAGTGAACATTTAACGTACTCGACTCAGTAAAACTCTTATAGCAATATGAACACTTAAAAGGTTTTTCACCTGTATGACGGCGTAAGTGAACATTTAAATCACCCGACGCAGTAAAACTCTTATCGCAATATGAACACTTAAAAGGTTTTTCACCTGTATGACGGCGTAAGTGAACATTTAAATCACCCGACGTAGTAAAACACTTATCGCAATATGAACATTTAAAAGGTTTTTCACCTGTATGAATGCGCAAGTGAACTTTTAAATTACTCGACTCAGTAAAACACTTATCGCAATATGAACATTTAAAAGGTTTTTCACCTGTATGAGTGCGTAAGTGAATCTTCAACTTAAGAGGCAAACGGAAAATTTTACCACAATATGTACACATACGGTTATTATTAACTTTCTTCTGGAGAACCAAAGAGTCTGGTAACACTTGTTGTTCTAAGACGCCACGTAAAACTAATCCATCCTTTCCTTTGCCATCTGACGCTGTAGGAAGATCAGGATCAGACGCTTCTTCTTTCCACATGTCTTCATCATATATGAGTTGATCCTCAATTTCGATAAGAGGTTCCTTTTTAACCTTTCCAGACGACAGTATACCTATCGTTGATACGTTGCTCTTCATAGGAAAATTTGAGCAGCCTGCTAGCATTTGTTGTTCAATGAAAACTCCACTCGACATTGCAGGAGGACAGGATTTCAAATCTACTTCATATAAAATTTCTGTTTTAATTAAGGGAGGATACTCGATGTCGATGGGAGGTTCATCTTTGACCTGTCCCGTCGATAGTAGTTCATCTATTTTGGACATGTTAATCTTACACTCCTCGATGTAAATCGAAAATCCCTCATAGCGCGATTCACATTTATCGCAGATATTCCTGTGGGATGTCATATTGGGATCCTGAAAGGAAAGTCATCCGTTAATGTTTCGTGGATAAGTGAAGTGGCACAGCAAGACCAAATACAGTATTACAATACCACAAGTCAAATCTGTGCTGTAAACTGCGCCCCATACTCACTTCGGTGCTGATAATCTTCCAGAAACGCCATAAGTTCTCGTCGATTGTTTGCACTCGTGCTTCTCGCAGGCACCAGTCGCAAATAGTCACCACTTCTTCAGTATTACTCATGGCACTTGATATATAGAAACTGATGGACCACACGGCACTTTACAAACTACAAAATTTATTAGAAAAAGAAATTATTTTCTGCTGCTCATCAATCCTCAAGCGGCGTTGCCAGAGGTAATCCTGACAGACAACACACCAACAACTCAATAACAAGAAAATCACCAGATTTCATAGAAATGAACTTATTGACATTTGACTGTAAATGACAGGTAATAACTAAAGTCACTAGATATACATAAAGTCACTAGCATAGAGTAGAGTGCCTAGAAGAGTAGAGTGTGGCCAACTAACGGATTTGGGACCATAATGGCGGCCGGCACGGGTCGTAAGTTTCATACAACGACAATTATTGAAATATGTTCTAAGATTTATATTAAGTTTCATGTATGACGGGAGTGGAAAGTCCATATGCGTGCGTGCGTATTTTTGTTCATTTTGATTAATTTCCTTCATTATGTTTGTAGTGGTTTGTGGTGTTTCTAAAGTGTTTCCTGTAGCAGAGAATTACAAGAGATTACAATGTCCCCAAGAGAGTTGGGGACATATTTAAGATCGTTCCCAAAATAAGTATGTATTGAAGTGAAAGTGATTATCATAGTAGTTGTGTTGTATTCAGGCCATACAGTGTATTTCCGAATAAGTGCGAAAGTTCGACATCATTATAAATTGCAATGCCAACTGTAAATACACTTACTGAAAGAAAATAATCCCCAGTTGTAGGTTCTAAGTTTAAAACATTTAGGGAAAAAATTTAGAAACCATTTAGAAAAAATGAGAAACATACCATGTAATCTAGAGACTTGTCATGATATTAAAAAAGAATCGCTTTTAGGTTTATTCGGTTTAGGTTAAGGATTTACAATCACAAAATACAAACTTTTAAATGTAAGAAACCTATGTTAATCTATGGTAAGACATACACGTAGCAATGAGTCTATGGCAACGCATGCAATACAATAAAAGGTGTTAATAAAATATATCATGTTTTATTTTACTTCCCTTTTCATTGTAACATTTTCCAATGTTTTATTTGAGGGTTTCATCATATCACAAACCCCATAAATTTATCTTATCAACAAATAATAAACCTTTGTTAAATTTTCGATTTGCTAATGTTTTATAGTACTAACCTGAATCAACTCCAAGATCTAGAAGCCAGTCTCATTATTATATTACACTGTCTAGTTTATTTTTCGTAGGGGTTGCGTTTTTGTTTGTTTGTTCGTTTTGTTTGTTTTTGTTATGCATATAACGCAAAAGATGGTTATTGCGAAGGGACACCACTAATCGAATAATTGTTCTCTCATAAACAAGGCTAAGCATTTTATTTCTGAAAAATCATCGCCTTGCAAATAAACAATTTCATGCGCCGCCCATCTACTATTGCACAGGACATACAAAATGAAATTCAAATTCGCGCTATTTCAATTCGCTTGTTTATTGGTGCCGCCATTATGGTCCAACATTTCAAATGAACCAATCAGTGCTTGTTACATAGTTGTCCACACTCTACCTTTCTAGGCACTCTAGCATAGAGCACCTAACCCAACGTTTTACTACCAGGATTGCTCAGTTCGCCGAATCTGCCTGCCAAAAACTCTGTGACGTCACCACCGGTGCTGGACAGAAGATAGAGATTTACTCATTTTACTGTAGTAAACAGTAAGATTTATCATTGTAAACTGTACGGTTTACGTACGTACTCTACGTAATCCATATTTACGTACGATATCCACATCACGTCTTCCACAGATCAACACGTAAACGTATACTTCAGCACCGGTGGTGACGTCACAAAACTGTCCAACATTGCTCAAATGTAAGTGAGCAATCCTGGTTAGTTTATAATCGTTGCACCTAACCTAGGTTCTAGGGTAAGCTGTGTAGCACGAGAAAGTTATTCTGCTTGCCCTTTTCTAATAGTTTTGTAACTTGTAAAGGGCTCGATCAGTTTCTGTAAATCAGGTGCCATGAGTAATACAGGGAAAGTGATGACCACTTGCGACTGGTGCCAGCAAGAAACACGAGTGCAAACGATTGACGAGAAGTTGTGGCGTTTCTGGAAAATAATCAGCACCGAAGTGAGTGTGGGGCACAGTTTACATTAAACCGATGACTTGTGGAATTGTAATAATGTGTTTGGTCTTACTGTGTCGCTTCAATGATCAACGAAACATAACTGATATCTTTTCTTTCAGGATGTGAATATGACATCCCACAGGAATATCTGCGACATATGTAAATCACGCTACGAGGGATTTTCTATTTACATCGATAGGTGTAAGATCAACACGTCCAAAATACTCTCCAGTAACAGGTCTCGTGAGACCTACGTCATTAATACCGCGTTGCCATATATATTACACAAAATTTCATATTGGAACATATGTTCAATGACAAAACGCCACAAAAACATAAGTGTTGCGGAATAACAAGTTAATACATTTAGGTATTGCAATAGTAGATTTAATTTTTGTTTCTAATTTTCAATTCAACACGTAAAATCTTTTAAAATCATATGTACGCGTAACTATGATAGGTTCTTTTTGTACGAACGGCAACATCCCAGAAAACACTCGCGCGTTTACTTGGCGTTGCCAAGTATTACCGTCTTATTCTTTTCCTCCCGCACCGAACCAGTAAATACCGAGAAAAAATGGCATCGTCGCTGCACCTGTGAAGTGTGCGCCGAAAACCATTGGTGGAGTGGCGCGGTTATCTCGCGAAAATATTAGTGTACTAATATCAGTGAATAGTGAATACCAGGTACCACGTAACAAAACGAATGAATGTGAACCTGCTGTAGCAGCACTCTCAACAAAAAGGTAAAGTCACATTACTTAACTCGGGGTGAGCGGCAAATGGTGAAGAACGTGTATGAAGGGATTCGCGCTCGTTTTCCCGCATTAACGGTTCACGACGCGACAGAGATGTGTGCGGATTTTACAAAAGTATCGAAAGCCACAATTTTTAGGATTTTACGAGGACACCCTTCGCGTGGGGAAATAACGGCCGGAAATAGAAAAGTGGTAAAAACGGATCCGCGAAAAATCATTTTAGATGACTATCATGTGCTATTCGTCGAAAAATCCATTCTTTCTTCTTTCGAAACGAAATTCCGATGTTAAAGAAAATTCATCTCGATATACAAAATGACGATACTTTACCTAAGATATCACGACGAGTTTTAATTCGTACTATGCGTGAAATGAACTTTAAATACTGCAAGAGAAAACGTAACAGCGCGGTGGTAGAGAAAGAATATAGTTTTTTTTGCGTAGAGATTATTTGAGACAAATTCGAAAATTTCGCGGCGAGAAAAAGATCTACTATTTGGATGACATGGATAAACGCGGGGCATACGGTTTCCAAAGTGTGGCAAGATTTGTCCGTTACAGATCATCTAACAGCTTTTCTGGAAGGGCTTTCGACCGGATTAAGATCACCGTCGGGTAAGGGACGCAGGTTAACCATTACACATATTTGAAGTGACTCAGGTTTTGTGGAGGGTGGGTTAAACGTTTTCGAATCACGAAAAACCGGTGATTATCATGAAGATATGAATTCGGACGTATTTGAAACGTGGTTCAAATCCATTCTCTCACGCTTGGAACCTGGTTCAGTTATTGTTTTGGATAATGCGCCTTACCACAGCCGTCGTGCAGAACCACTTCCAACATCACAGTGGAGAAAAGCGGACCTATTCGATTGGTTACAATCTAAGAATATAGCTTGCGACGACACCATGCTCAAACCGGAATTGCTTCGAATTGCTCGTCAATACAAACAAAATTATTTAAAATTAGTCGTGGATGAAATCGCTAGGGAAAAGGGGTTTACGGTTTTAAGATTACCACCATATCACTGCGAGTTAAATCCTATTGAACTAATTTGGGCCCAAATAAAAAGCAAAGTCGCACGTAAAAACGTATCATTTAAAATAGCTGGTGTAACGATTCTTTTAGAAAATGCGGTGAGTGCTGTTACAGCTAATGCATGGATAAAATGTATTCAACACGTTGTCAAAGAAGAAGAAAAAATTTGGGAATTAGACCCACGGATAGACAGAGTAATAGAACCGATTGTTATTACTCCTTATTGGTAATGATAGCGATTCTGATGAAACATCAAGTTCGGGGTCTCCCGAAAAAACTTCTCCAAACCAGACTACCTGCACGAACAGCATGCTAAGAAACATTTTATTAGGTTGAGCCCATTTTTCACAGTTTATATTATTTTATTTTGTCATATGGGGACGCAGTGCATTTATTTCTTTATAGAGTTTATTTATTTTTTAAAGAATTCATTTATTTTATACCTAGAGAATTTATCTTTTATTTTATTTTGTTGAGAATATATTTATTTGTTATTTTGTTAAGGACTTGTTTATTTATTTAAGTTATTTTGTTGAAAAGTTATATTATTTGGGTTGTATGGCTGCAGGCGAATCATCCCTTTAAAAATGGCAACGCGCCATGGTAATACCTCATAGGTGGTGTGGAAATTTACCAGTTTACCTTAATTTATTTTTGGCGATAAATGTTGCACCAATTTCTTATTTACAAGAAACTATTTTACCTGCCACTGGAATCAGTTTCCTCTTTCCCCTTGGTACCGCAAAGGTCCATCTGGTTTCGCTCAAGGTCATGTGACATAGGTCTCACGAGATGTGTTACGGAACTGTAGATGAGCTGCTATTAATGGGACAGGTCAAAGATGAACCTTCCGTCGACATCGAGTATCCTCCATTAATTAAAACGGAAATTTCAAACGAAGTGCATTCGAATTATTTTCATCCTGCAGTGTCGAGTCGAGTTTTCATTAAACGACAAATGCTAACGGGCTGCTCAAGTTCTATGAAGAGCATCGATTCCACGACACAGAGAGTACTGTCAGCTAGAAAGGTCAAAAAGGAACCCCTCTTTGAGGATCATTTCATAAATGAAGAGAACATTTGGAAAGATGAAGCGTCTGATCCTGATTATCCTACTGCGTCGGGTGGCAAAGTAATGGATGGGTTAGTTCTACGTGTCGTCTTGGAGCGCCAAGTGCTACCAGACTATACGTATCTCCAGAAGAAAGTTAATAATAACCTTGTGTGTACATATTGTGGTAAAACTTTCAATTACCCTCGTAAGTTGAAGATTCACATGCGCACTCATACAGGTGAAAAACCTTTCAAGTGTTCGCAGTGCAGTAAGAGGTTTACTCATTCGAGTGCTTTAAATGTTCACGGACGCACTCATACAGGTGAAAAGCCTTTCAAATGTGTGCATTGCAGTAAAAAGTTTGCTCAGTTGAGTTCTTTAAATGGTCACTTACGCATTCATACAGGTGAAAAGCCTTTCAAATGTTCACATTGCAATAAGAATTTTGCTCGGTCAAGTGGTTTAAACCGTCACATACGCACTCATACAGGTGGAAAACCTTCCAAATGTTCGCATTGCAGTAAGAGGTTTACTCATTCGAGTGCTTTAAATGATCACTTACGCACTCATACAGGTGAAAAACCTTTCAAGTGTTCCAATTGCAGTAAGAGGTTTACAAATTCGAGTGCTTTAAATGTTCACTTACGCACTCACACAGGTGAAAAGCCTTTCAAATGTGTGCATTGCAGTAAGAGGTTTGTTCATTTGAGTTCTTTAAATGGTCATTTATGCATACATACAGGTGAAAGACCTTTCAAATGTTCACATTGCCATAAGAGTTTTGCTCAGTCTAATAGTTTAAAGCGTCACTCGCGCATTCATACAAATGACAAATAAATGTTCTGTTTGATATACAATAAGACTTTTATTAGATCATCTCAGGAGAGATGAGGGAAGGAACACTGAGGGAAATTTCAATAACTAGTGAATATATTAATAATTTCACCTTCAAACTGTATACATAGGTATGTGTTTAAGTAGTTTTATTTGTTTACTTAGCATATGGCTTACATGTATAGATATATGGTTAGACAGTTCTCTAAGTGCTTATTTTATGACAGCCTTGTATTTCGTGTAGGGATTATGTCGCAGTAGGTTGTTATCAAAGTATACTGCATGCTGTAGGTGTGTCAGTTTATTGTTAAGATGGAAGCAGGTCACTTCAGTTTTATTCATATCTGGAATGAGTCTACAGTCTGCAAAGTACTTCTCTTCCTATACTTGGCTGTACTCTTGCTATACTTGCCCTAACCTCTGGGATTTTAAATGTATACAAATCAATATTGTAACGTTTATTTCTAATTTATTTACACTGTCCTAATTATGCACTACACACTACTTAATTTACCTTAACTATTCCCTAACTAATTAATTTATGTCACACTCTTAACTAGAGGTAGTTTATTTCTCGTGTCCGTTTTTCGCCTTATTTATTCACTCGCGGCTTCACGTCTAATCTCATCTCCGTCCGCAAGCCCGCTTATATACACCTCAATTGTATTCGCGATAGTTCCTGGAAATAACTCGAACCTTCTTTTTTATGTAGAAACGTCCAGGTAATATCATTCTTCCTTAATAAGATGTTGCCGGGACTCAATTAAGCGTAGCGGCGTTCCTTTGAGGAAAGCCGCCGAGGTCCGATAAGGGTAAACACATTCCGCGCTGCTGTTTACATTTCGCGTTACAATATGGTTGGAGGCGGCAAAAGCAAATTAGAGAAAAGATGTTATTGTGAACGTTAGAAGATAGAGTTTTATATGGAAATCTAGTGTTTTGTGATTGTAAAAGTGAATTTTGTGAATGAAACTCCTCCCACCACTGATGACGTCTCGCTCTCGGACTTCCTAAGGGCTCCTAGATATAATATTGGAAGCACACAAATCTTTTCCAAATTACATTGATTCTGTATGTGGCATTCAAATTTACACTGGAACGTCAGTTCAAAGCTTTGATTGTTATGGTTAATTTTTGATCACTTAAAGGAGTCCTAGATTGTTCATGTCTTTTGGATGGCGAGGAAAAAGAAGACGTCAGGATCCACACATGAGAGGAGAGATGAGATTCGGGCGTTGGGAATCCTTGGGTAAGTGGTAAGTATCCCGCCAAAGAAATATTTACAAAGTTACATTGAAATCTTATCAACTTCTATTATTTTTAGGGACTCTTATAAATTTAACACAAGTAACCAAATAATTGTGCCTTTCTATTGTATTGTTTATAAAATTGTGTAGTTAATCTGAGTTTGTGGTGTCTGTTTTCTTGGAGTTTAGAACCCGCGACCTCCAAAATACAGGGACGTGACGTAACTGACAAAGCTAGAGGTTAGAGGCTAGAGCACAGACCATTAATATAACTAGACCCGTTTGTTTACAAAATAATGTATTGACAAGATCTTAGCACATTCTAAGCGTTTTTTTGCGCTGTTGCATGAATGCAAATGAAGAATTCTCGCTTACGATTTGCTTATACATCCAGCCTACTTCGCCTGCGGTTGGTCAGTTGTACGTAAATCTAAAATAATATAGACTTTCGTTATGAGAGGCAACGTGGCAACATCGCATCCTAGTCTGTCACACGCTAACCTAACCAAAACTAACCGGGAGTAATTTTGATAAAAATAGGAAACATTTAACAATGGTTAATAGGTGCAAGATATGCAACGTTTATAGCGATGCAGGGAAAGCCTCGGGATTGTCTTTTCATAGGTAAATAAAGAAATTTATTAATGAAATTTTTTGAGGTTATGTATCATCTCAGTGGCGTTCTATCAGTGTTATTATTTTAGGTTTACAGCAGATCCGATTAAAAGAAATATTTGGATTTCTGTTTTGGGACTTAGCGAAAATGATAACATAACAAAATCGTCCTATATTTGCTCAAAACATTTCAATAAAGATGATTTTGTGTCTAAAATAGGTGCAACCGACAATGCTAGATATTTAAAGAGAGATGCTGTTTCATTGCCGATGCATCAAGTTTTTGAACCTAAAAGTACTACAAGGTAATTAATTTCTACCCTGTAACTGTGTTTAATAGAAATGTCAAATTTATGAATTTGTCAAAATTCGAAGCGGGACATTTTTTTTAAATTTAAATTTCAATCTTTTTAATGTAAATTTCAACAAAAATATTATACTGGTTACTGTGAGAAACAATTATTATTTAAGATATGAGAAGAAATAGTAATTTTTTTAACCATTATTAACTATTTTATTAAACACTAAACAACTTTGAGGAGTTATATCTCAGAAGCTAAGGAGCAAAATAGCAACTTATTATGAATAAAAAGAAGCGTCTTTCCGAGTACTTTCCTGCTATGTTTTCAGAATTTCATTTAACAAAAAATTCGCCGAGATAATCTATTTGTTTATAAGCAAAAAAAAAACGACACCAACTGTAAACAATGACTGTATCCGTTCTAATAAATATTTTTTAATTCTGACAAAAGTACATGAAAGCTTGTGCCCTCTTATATATGACCGCTAGTTTATTAAAATCGAATAGTGGAAAAAAATTTAAACAATTTTGAAAATTTTCAATATTTTTCGATTTTTCTGGATTGCAAAATTATTGTGCAAACTCTAATAATCCGATCGAAACGAAATTTACTCGATTCTTTTATTATAACTTGAGGATTTTGTACCTGTGATATGAAAGTCCTAACTACATTTTAAAGTGCCTAAAATAATAAGTTAAAAAAACACTTTTTTGGGCCGATTTTTTGTTGTTTATTACTATTTGGCAAAACCGCTAATAAATTTTTGAATTTATAACCTATGCCATTTTATGTAAAAATAGATTTTGCAACTTTTTCCTCTCTTCAACTTTCTTCTAAATTCAATACTTAAAAAGTTAGAAGCAAAACAATTCGGGAAAAAACTCGTTTTTTAATTTCTTTTTAAGTTGTTGCATTTTTAACAATGTTCCCGACCGATGCGCTTTGGAGGATAAGTCAATCCTTATTCTAGACATTATTCCCGATGAGGTGTTCATGTAAAAACGTTGCGGTTACCTCTTATGCCAACCTAAAGCAAATTTCTGACAGATGGGTCTTGGACTATACTTATTGTATGCATTATTACTGTCATGATGATTTTGATAATCTATGTCCTTTATCATTTGTCACTTATTTCGCACCTTTGTTACCTAGCGTGTAAAGGGCTTCATTGCCCGTTGATCTAAATAATAAATAAATTATTTTCTTAATTTTGTTTCCTTTTTGCCCCTTATTATTGATACGCCTATGGATAGCTACTTTGTACGCTGTCAAAATTCCTCAAAGGCGGCCATATTTTCTTCCTCCTTTACACCGCGCCTATCGGCTATGTTGGCATGTAAACAAAGATCAGTTTCTAATGGGAACACCGGGTCTAGTTATATTAATGGTCTGTAGGTTAGAGCGTCATGGTTACGGAGTTGTTAGCTCCGCCCATTTAGAGTGAGACGGCGTTATTTATTTGTCTCTCGCTCCCACTGGGCACATCGCGCCTTATACCGATCCATAGTCTATATAGTATTATGTCTATGGAGTTGAAGTTGAAACTCATTAAACTCCTAAAGGCCATTTCAACGGACAGTGTTAATGAGTTTCAAAACGAAAACTATGAATTTTGGAAACTAAAACTCGTGGCGAATTACAATTTTACTCGTTTAATCGAATCAATTTCCTACATGAAGCTGCACAACTTCAAAAAGATTTTTAGTAAGAGTTCAAACTCTCCAAGGACACTTCCATTAGGTACTCTAGTGAGTTTTACTACGAAAATTTGAATTTTTGAAACTAGAAATCTTGGTAAAATTGCAACTTCATCTGATTAGGAAAGGACTCTTACTGTACATCGAATATATTGGTAGTGGGTAATGACATTTCAAAGTATATATAGTCTACAATAATGGATTATAATGAAAGAATCCCTACTGGGCGTGATATTACTTACAATTAAACTTTAAGTACACTTTAGTAACGCTTTCGAACTCTACATCTATTCTATCGTAATTATCATATGAACATTTTGAAAAATATATTGTCCCTATTTTTGTATTCGGCTCAAGTGAACGGAACGTAAAATCATAATAACTGCATCCCTGCTGATACCAATTCATGCAACACCATTTATCGCTCAACAGAAAGTAAAGTTCACCATCGTCCAGTGCATCGACAATACTGGCAATTCTCTCATCGTACTGCTCCCGAAAATACTTTTCATGATCGTGTAACAAATGATGTTCCATATACTTCAAATGTACTTCAGTGAAACACTCCGGACACCTCTTAATCCTAAGCTTGCAAGTGCTTTCGTGGTCGTCTAACTCGGAGCCGAAGTAGCCGCCGCACTTCCACTTGCAAGGGAACCGTAAACTGACGCTCAATTCAACTAATAGATCTTTCGGATCCGATGGCACGACCTCACACTCGCATATGCCGCACCAAGCCCTACAACCTCGACAAATCTTATGCTTCAATTTCTGACACGTGTACACGTGCACTCCAATCCACTGCCCGCAGTTCGAGCAAGTGAGGTCGATCCGGACACCGTTCCTACTGATCAACGCCATGCCACTATCGTCCAACTTGTATCCGGAGTACTTCTCGAAATCTTCCAACAGACGGATAGGCAAGGATGGTCCACCGCGAGGGACGACAATGGGTTCAGCGACTGGTACTATTACCGACTTCTCTGGTGCGGCGCTGCTGCTCGTACTCGGCGAGGATACGTCGTACGGCCGCCTCGCGCCCCTCGACGACACCTCCAGGTCGAAGATCACCTCGAACGTCTCGACAGCATCGACGACGAAGCCGTCGGCGAGGGCGCCGACGCGTCCGCAACGTCTCCTCTCGGTCCACGAGGGGTCTGCGCCCCTACGCAACACCATGAAAGCCTGCGTCGCCTCCACCTCCGTCAACGTGGCGGCGCTGATGCGCGTCGCGTCCGACTCGCGCCGCGTCACGATGAAGAACACGACGTCGTCGCGAACGTACAGCATGGCGTCGTCGTCGAACATCTGACTCATTTTGAAGTAATTCTTCTTAAGGTAGCTGGAGGGGTGACGGAGCCGGTAGTGCCACATCAGATCGAGGACGGTCCTCGAGGTACCGTCCTGGCATTTCGGACAGTCGAAGGTGCTCCCGACGCACGTCTTCTCGTGTTCGACCGTCTCGTCCGCGCGTAGTAGTTCCCTGCAGCCCTCGTATCTGTTGACACACCTAAAGAGGTACCCGGAGGCGATGAGCTCGTAGCGAGCGGACCGCACGCCGCCGTCGTCGTCCGTCGAACATCTGCCGCAGACGACGTCGCGGCTCGAGTGGTTCTTCACGGGGAAGACTGAGAGGTACTTGCGGCACCTCGTGCACTGGAGACTCTCCAGCTGGTCGTCGTCCAGTATCTGTACCATGGTTCGGTCACTTCTCCGCTGCCTACACCTAAGTGACGGTAACTACCTTAGTTGAGCGGTTTTAAGATACTTTGAGGTTCAATGAAGAGTTTTACCTGATTTCTTCTTCGGGCAAACGCTGAGATGATACTTTTACGAGTACAAATGGTAATTTGCTATTCGCGCCAGGACATTCATTTGAGGTTAAGTTTCACATCACAAAATGTATATTATTAAGAAGCGCATAGCGTGTTGACACCGATGACATTTGCCGCCATTTTGGCTTGCTCCCCCACCACTGATCCTAGCGTAAAAATTTGAAAATTAAGTAATACTTGCTTATTCTAGTGGTTTTACATGAATGAATGGGAGCCAACTCCATTTTTTGCAATGTTAAGTAATCACAAATCATGGAGAAAACACATTCAAACAAAACATTCCTACATTAGTGATAGTTGAAGTGAAATGAAATTGTCACAGATCAGAGACTGTTTATTAAAATGTAACTTTAATAACAGAAACAGTTATAAACAATTTTAGTCACAAAACTTCTCAGTAAGATTACTAGATTACTAGAATACTAATACTCATTTCGTCAAACATTAGGGTACAAAAACAATTAAGTTCTTCCATGTGCTCTATGTGTGATATTAGGTTGTCCAGTACTGGCCTGGATAACACCATATTCAAATAAAATTAAATTATTACTTGTAAATTTGGATTAGTATAAAATCACTTGAAACAACATGATCTTCACAAATATAACAACTCGTACAATCTTTTACAATGGGAATATTGCATATATTCATTATTCTATAAGTCGCAAAATTTCCGAGCGTCAGATGACCGATGTAATATTACAACGTTCTTGCCGCAGAGGTCAGCATTGGCTATAGTTTTATGTTGGCATTACGTTTAGCACTGTATTTAGGTTGGCATTGTGGTTTGGAATAAAAAATTAAAAATGCAATGGCGAATGTTTTGAGAACGAGGAGCTTTGTCGTTTTTTTTGTATTTTTCCATTTTAGATATATTTTCTTATTCAACGAGATACAAGACAAATTCAAATGTACACCTTGGTACAAAAACATGGAACACACACCACAAATATAATCAGGATAAGAACAGGACATTGTCTTACCAAGGAACACTTGCACAGAATTGGAATAAAGGATACACCGTACTGCGAATGCAACCAAATAGAAAATATAAATCACATATTATCTCAATACTCCATAAATAAATTAAACGACTTTGACCTATACTCAGAACTACAAAAAGAAACCAAATCAGGACCTATTAATATACAAACTATACTTAATAACATTAACAAGACAGCAGTTACTAAAATTAACTATCTCTTACAGAAAAACCAAATAAAAATATAACATTTTAACACAACCCTAAACCCTCCCAAGGCAGTTCTGGCATCAGTGAAAAGATCTGCTCTGCCTCAGATCGAAAAGTCTAAAAACCGTTGTAGTAATGTCATAACATGTAGCACTAAAATACAAATTATACAGATATACGCAGTAGCTCAGACACACGTTGCAGTATCTGGAAATATCCCTCCTGGCCAAAAATCTTCGCGGATTAAAGCCAATCAAAACAAGAAGAATTCAATTTGTAATGCCCAACATTCCAAACATTTCAAGTAACATATAGATGTGTTTCGTCCCAGAAACTAACAAACATAGCCTCGAGTCGATCCATTTCCAAAAAACTCAACGATTCAGCACTGGAAATAAAATTGCGACAGTTCTCTTCGACTTTGTCGCGACTCCCTTTGTCCGAGATCTTATTCGAATCGTAAAGAACATGACGACATCTTTGTATTAAAACATTCCTTCGCTCGATGAAGCTCTCGAATAGTTCATCTTCGCGCTTTGCCGTCTTCGCATCGTCCAATTTCAGTTTCAGTTGCCTCTCGCTCAACCTGAACTCGCTCATCGTCACGACCAACTTGTTCGTTTTGCCCGTCGACGTTTCCGAAGCGGACACAGTTAAGATACCGTCTTCGTTTAAACTCAAGGTGACGTTAAATTTTACGTGGCCCGCCCTTCCTTTCGGTAGGTCCGTTATCGTGAAACTGCCCAGTCGGTTGTTGTAGTTTGTATTTTTCCTTTCGCCTTCGAAAACAGTGAAAAGAATAATATCTTGATCATTTTTGGTTGTCTGAAAAACTTTGGTTTCAGTTCGTGGTAATTTACTATTCTTTGGTATAAAGGTGTCCATAAGGTCTCCGTAACTAAGTAAACCGATCGATAACGGAGTGACTTCTGAAATGGTATACTTTTCTAATTCTCGAAATTGGCCGGTTCGTTTATGGGCAGCGGCTTGTATGCAAGCGCCCATCGCTACAGCCTCGTCCGGATTCAGATCGGTTCTAAATTTACTTTTGCCAAATACGTTCTCCAAAATTTCCTTAACTTTCGGTATTCTAGTGGAACCTCCTACTAAGACGACGTCACTTATGTCATCCGGATTCAAGCCGATGTCATGAAGCGCGTAATTCACTATGTCCGAGAGCCTTTCGAAGATGCTCCCGTTCATTTCGATAAATTCCTTCCTCGTCAAACGCATCTCCATGTCATCGACTCCGTCGTACAATTCGAGGACCGTAGTGAATTCATCGGTGACGGAGAGATGTTCCTTTAATTTCACACAACTTCCCAACAGCCGTCGAATAAATTTCCGAGGTTGTCTGGTCACGTTGATGTAAAAACGCTTAAATAGAACTTCGTCTAAGTCCCTTCCGCCGAGTCGACTGTCTCCATAGACGGCCTTCACTTCGATCGCTCTGTCGTGTACGTCGATGAAGGACACGTCGAGAGTGCCGCCGCCCCAATCGAACACCATCGACTTCGACTTTACGTTTCTCTTCTTGACGTTTCTCTTCTTGACGTTTCTGTTCTTGATGTAATGCAGAGCGGCGGCGACGGGCTCGGTGATCAGCCTCAGAACGTTCAATCCGGCCGAGGCGGCGGCCGCGACGGTCGCCTTCCTCTGAGCGTTACTGAAGTACGCCGGTACCGAAATCACCGCCTCGGCGACCGTCTCGCCGTTGAAGTATTCCTCCGCGCTCGCCTTGAGGTACCTCAGCACCTCGCCGCTCACCTCTTCCGGCTTGATGCGCACAGGACTACCCCTCACTTCCACTTCGTAGGCGACCATGTCGTCGGCGTCTCTCACGAGCCAATAGCTCGTCTCCTTCGAGTCGACGATGAGTCGCACAGCTTCGTCGTCATATCGTCTCCCTAACAGTCGCTTGGAGTCTGAAACGTTAAATCAGGTCAATAGCGACAAAAACAACTCAGCACTTAAAAGTATAGACGTGAGGGTATATCGTAGTGCGGAATGTGGATCCGATCACCATATGGTTGTGACGAACGTATAGGCTATTGACTATGTCGAAAATAACAGGGGTAAAAGGAACTAACGCGTGCAAGACATTTTATTTTTTCATATGGTCAATTGACCTCTAAAGAAATAACACAGAATGGAAGAGCAGCAGGACCCGGAAACATTCCCATCGAACTAATACAATATGGGCCACACATATTACTAGAAGCTATAGCTGAACTGTTTAATAAATGTCTATCAGAAGGTGACAAAGTTCCAGAAGATTGAAATCTAGCTCGTATCAGTTCAATCTACAAAATAGGAGACAAGAGGCTGTGCAGAGGGAGGATGGGAAATGGGGGAAAAGGAGCATTATAGAATTAGCAGAACAAAGTGGCTTCATAGCAGGGAGGTCCTGCGTTGACAATATGCTTGTTCTGCAACAAATATTAGAAAAAAGAAAATCCAGGAACCTGTCTACCCACCTAGTTCTCGTGGATTTGGGGAAAGCATACGATATGGTCCCCTTGAAAAAACTTTTTGAGACTCTGACGAAGATAGGCCTAAATACGATATATATGTAAAAGCCATATGAGTGTGAATTCTCAAAGTGGGATATGCCATCTCAAACCCCTTCCCGATAACAACAGCCTTAAAACAGGGATGCGGTCTCTCCCCAACACTGTTCAAAATATACCTTCAGGAAGCACTTAATAACTGGAGTAGGAAAATAGCTGTAATGGGAATACAAATGTCACAATACTGTTTGATGACATTATTATTTGCGGATGATCAAGTGAGAGTGCCTCACGATGAATGAGACGCAGATTATATGTTAAAGGGAACTAATAGAAGAATACCAGCGATGTACCTTAAAATAAGAGACGAAGCAGGAGACGCAGAACTGAAAATTCATGAATTTAAAAGGTGTAATGAGTTCAAATACCTAGGAACTATAAATAACAGAGCACAACAAGGAAATCGGGCTATACGCGCACTAAACTCACTATTATGGTTAAATAAATTCAGGTTACTAACAAAAATGAATGTTGATCGTAAATCGACCTCTGGATACATGTTTGAAGTCCATCGATCAACAGTGTTATGGGTAACGAAGAAGCATACTGCAGTAGCTCTTTCTTCTACGGAAGCAGAATATGTTGCGTTTGTCAGTGCTTCGGCCAAAGGTGTTATTAAACAATTTACACGTTTCAATCAATAGACTGACTGGATATGAATAATGTTAACCAATCATGCATTCATATACTGGAAAAGGGGGAACACCGTCGACTGAAGCAAGTAGATCGTAAATATCATTTTGTCAAAAAGTTGTATCCATAGTCAATCATTAATGTGAAGTACATTCTTCCTCAGGAATAGAAGACATGCTTATATAAGTTCAATGTGCCGACATAGTTTTTTAAGTAGTTTCGAAACTATTACCTTTTAAAAGATTTCGGGGGCACATAGCCGACAGCTCGTAGGCAGTCTCACCGACAAAGTACTTTCCCGTTTTTGGACAAACGTACACTATGGAAGGTATTAATTTTTTCCCTCGTCGATCTCCGATGATGTTCCCCTGTCCATTCTCGTAGACGGCGATAGAAGAGAATGTCGTGCCGAGATCTATGCCGACAGGAGACGCCATCTAGAAAAAAGGACGAATAGTTAAGCTTCCACCGCATCTAGGAAATCAGTAGTATCTTCCAGATTTCCGGCATGACTTTCCAAATTCTACAATGAAAATTATCAATTCGGAAAAATTCACTTCTCTCGAGAGGGAAGAATTTAGAACGTTTCGGGATAGGATAGACGAATAACGATAACCGTAAGGATATCCCATCACTATACGCATAATGATCTATGAAGGGCTGTCGGAGAAGATGGGACGTGTAGGAGAGTATCCGGTGGTCCCGGCGATTCGAGGGGCAGGGAAGGAAGAAGTCCAAACTGCGCAGTCAGTTCAACGGCTCGATGAGGCCGAAACGGAATTCTCGTCCTCGTAACTAACCTCACTTCCTATGCACGCTTCCCTTGCGAGTCGATCACACTTAACGATGATCTGGCCCTTCGGATACTGAAGTGAAGTCAAGGGTCTCTCACCTGCCTGCTTCCGCTTTCGGATCTTCTTGAAAACTTCGATCTCTGACGAGCAACAGGTTCATCTAACCTAAGCAAGAAACAAAACAATAATGGCGGCCGGCGGGATTCACCAGCGTCGATCGATCTGCGTTCCGCGGCACAGAACATCAAGCTACGAGGGATTTTCAATGGACTACCTATGCGTGACGTCACAAATGGGCGGAGCTAAGAAACCTTTCCAAACAAACGAAACAAACCGAGAAAGCGTGCAATGTTCTCATTAGAAGATTTTATTTTCAAGTTTGTTATTAGTTTTGACGTGAATAAGAGTGGCCAGGTCAATATTTGGTGAAAACTTAGGACGGTTCAACGTTTTAACAAAGTATTTTTGATAAAAGGTAAGTCTAATTATTATTTTTCGCCCATTTTATTATATTAATTTCTAATTCTCTGAGATTATATTCTAATCTTTATCAGTTACTCTACAAAATCATCTATATATCATAAGTATGGGTTGTAGTGATGCTCTTGCTACACTGACCGACTTGCTATACAGCGACCTGGATGAAAGTAAGCCAACTATCACTGTATTTATTGATCTCTCTAAAGCCGTTGATACAGTTGACCATTCAATACTGTTGAGGAAGTTACAGTGATAACGTGGTACTAAATTGTGGTGTTCCACGAGGTATAGTCCTTGGACCTCTATTTTTCATCTGTTAAATCCAGATGAAAATACCTTTTTCTTCGCTGATGATAATTACTCTTAGCTCCAGTGACACATGTGAAAGTACTGTAAACATATTGAATTTTGGATTGGACATGCTTCACTTCCGGTTCAGTAAGTTTAAGTTCTCTCTAAATGTAGAAAAGACTAAATTTATAGCTTTTGCAAATCAAACTCAACGTATTCCGGAAGGTTGAACTATTACCATAAATGGCTATCAAATACATAGAGTTTAGAGTAGTTACTAAGTATTTAGGTATTTTCTATGATTCAGGATTAATCTGGGAGACACATACAGGTCGCATCTTTTGGAGAAATCAAAATATCTGTGTTATGGATTTACCAGACTAAAATATATTTTAACTAAATCCCCAACTAAAATCTAGATGTTATGCGGCTCGTTCCAATGTACACCGACTTATGGTATTATCGCATGGGGAGCTGCCGGCGAAACCCACATCTTCAAACTAACCAAGTTGCAATATAAAATAGTAAAAGTAATACATATTCTCTTCCATTATACTATAAACATCAGGCAATCATCCCTTTTGGAATCTATTTCACGTCAATATGACTTTTTAAAAAAACATATACATATAGTAACTCTCTAGCTACAAGATAAGTAGTACGATATAGCCACTGCCTATAGGAAGATAAGTACGAAAACCTCTTAGACGTCTTTTACACGTCATTCGTTACAAAAAAAGACGTCTTTAAGATGTCTTACAAGCTGTATATAAGACGTCTTACAAGCTCTATATAAGACGTCTTTAGGATGTCTTGCAACCACCATATAAGACGTCTTTAAGATATCTTGCAACCTGTATGTAAGACGTCATTAAGACGTGTTTAGGACGCATTGTTAGCCTAGGCCAAAATGAAAACATCTCAATTTTCAACCAGATATATTTTATTACAACACAATAAAATAATTTATATTATTTTAGATTGTATATTATTATATAAATAATAGTATTAAATTGAACAGAACTGAACGATACATAAGTCCATACAACATAAGACATACATAAGTAATAAATGCATATAATATGTAATATAAATTAAACTGCGAAATTTACATTACAAAAATTAGATTTACGGACACACTGTATATAATACTGTAATGCGAGAAGTAAACAAAGCGACACATGTTTACTCCTTCAAAAGAATAACTACGACGCGTACAAGACAGCTGCATGAATTTTCCCGGAATGTTGTTTACGAAAAGTAATTTGTGACCTTCTGGGCATTTCCTGCGTAGGCGTTGTTAAAGAAACAATCGTACCTTCTAGAACATTCTCGATCAGGGTTGGGGGTGTATATATAAGGGGGCTTGTGATCGAGGGAGTTAGTTAGAAGTCGAGAAGCAGACGTGAACGCGACATACGATGCGAAAGCGGAGCAGTACAAATAAATTATGTAGTGTCTAGTCTAGTGTACAAGTAGTTAAGTGTGTTAAATAAATTAGTGTTCAATTAATGTAAATAAATTATAAAATAAACGTTACATTGGTGTCAGAAGTGGGATCATGAAGAAGTTACGCGAATTAAAAGTGGCCGAGGTAAAAAAAGAACTCGAGGAACGGGAATTGGAAACAGGAGGGAGGAAGACTGAACTCCAGGACCGGCTCTCAGCATTTTTGAAAGAAAATGGCCAGGACCCGGAAGTTTTCGAGTTCGAAGACGACGACATAACGAAGCAGTTCGCCGCACAGAAGGAAGATATCACTGCACAAATCGCCGCCCAGAGGGAAGAAATCGCCGCCCAGAGGGAAGAAAGCGCCGCCCAGAGGGAAGACATCGCTGCTCAAATCGCTGCCCAGAGGGAAGAAATCGCCGCCCAGAGGGAAGACATCACTGCTCAAATCGCCGCCCAGAGGGAAGAAATCGCTGCCCAGAGGGAAGAAATCGCCGATCAGAGGGAAGACATCAATGCTCAAATCGCCGCCCAGAGGGAAGACATCACTGCTCAAATCGCCGGCCAGAGGGAAGACATAATTACTCATATTACTGCTCAAATCACCGACCAGATGGAGGCTCAGCGTAAGGAGATTGAAGAGAAGATCAAGCAGTTGGAAGAACGACTAGAACAAGTCAGTAGCGGCGAGGGGAAAGAAGACGAAATTAAACAGAAGACGAAGCAGTTGGAAGAACGACTAAGGCGAGTCAGTAGCGGCGAGACTAAGGAAGAAATAAAGGCGGTCGTTCAACAGAACTCGATATCCATCAATCGAGTGACGCCCCCAACGTTCGATGGAAAAATTCCGTGGGCCAGCTACAAGAAGCAGTTTGAGGCAGCAGCGGAGGCTAATGCTTGGTCCCCTCACGAAAAAGCTGTTTCCCTTACGGTAGCCTTACGTGGAGAGGCGTTGGAAGTTCTTCAGACGCTATCCACCGAGGAAGCCGGGAATTACAAAGAGCTGCTGAGGCGACTGGAAATGCGGTTCGGCCAAACACATCTGGAGCAAGTCCATCAATCCCAGATGTCCAATCGCCGTCAGAGATCGGACGAGACCCTGCAAGAGTTCGAAGCGGACGTGGCCAGACTAGTGAGGTTGGCGTATCCTACGGCACCGGAACAGATGATGGAGTGCCTCGCAGTGCAGACGTTCGTGAGCGGGCTGCGGGACCAGGAACTGCAGATGGCCCTGAGGCTAGCTCGACCGAAAACAGTAATGAACGCGCTCGCCATCGCACTAGAACATGAGGCAGCAATGGAAGCCTCCCGCATTCACGGTTGTGCTCGAGCTGTTACCGAGGAGGTAGGCACAGAAAAACTCGTGGAGAAGGCCGTCCAGCAGATCATGGAGTTGCTGTCAGCACAGAAGACGCGGCCCAAAACAGCGGTGCCGGCAAAGGCCCCGGAAAAACTAATGCGGGTCGATAAAAGGGAGGGGACGTCGACCCGTGGCAATAGGAACCCCCGGGCCAGTATAGCCTCGTTTTCCCACCAATTGGGAAGCGCGTACGTCGATGGCACTATCGACGGGAGATCCCACGCCATGCTTGTGGACACGGGAGCTACGAAGAGGATCGTACGCTCGGAAGTTGTGAGGGACCGTAGGAAAATTAGGCAAAGTAGGTGGCAATTAAGAACTGCCACTGGGGAGAAGGCAGTAATACACGGTGAAGCGACGGTTAGCATGACGTTGGGACGAGTAAAGTTTGACCATCCTGTTCTCATAGCCGAAATTGAGGAAGACGTCATACTGGGAATGGACGTCATGAGGAATCATGGATTCCAGTTGGATTTCGGACACCGAGTGTTGAGGATCGGTCAAGAAGAATTACTGCTACACAATCGTGACAACTTTGTGTTAGACGTAATAATGGCAGAAGATGTGATTCTCCCGGAACGAAGCGAAACCATCACCTCTACCTGTCTGAGGGGTGTGGTGGAAGAGGGAATTCCAGCCGTGATCGAACCAGAAAACGATGACAATCGACTGGCTCGGGGGGTACTGGTAGGAAAGGCGCTCGTTACTCTCTCAAGTGAAGTGCCTGTGCGACTACTCAACATCAATCAGTACCCGGTTACCATCAAGAAGGGTACGAAGCTGGGCACGTGTAAAGCCGCTTCGGCCATCGTAAGAGGCGTTAATGAGGAAGAAAGGTCCAGACACACTCCGCAGGACTTGAAACAAATTCTTTCCCAGACCAGTGCGTTTCTCTCGCCCACACAGAAACAAAAGGCCCACGAATTAATAAATAAGTACCAGGACATATTTACCACCGAGAATTTTAATCCTTGTAACCATGTTTATGTGCAGACAGAACATTGAAAAAATTCTTCTTCCGAGAAGAAACCATCCAGAACGTCATAGAAATGGGAACCCTACTAGAGAAGATGGATGCCATCATCCCGGTCCACCCGCGATAAGACCCTAAGATAAGACCTAGTATTAGTCATAGCTAGAGAGCTCAACCTCTGTATTCTCAGTCCATTGAGTAAACTTTTGTTTCTTAAAAAGTTATTTTTTCGGCAGGACAATTTAACTACATGTACATAATAATACAGTCCCTCGATGTAATTTGAAAGAAGACAGCGAGAAGCAAGTTGTATCTGGGATCGGTGAACATGTAACTGTCTCCTGAAATGATCTAATAAAAAGGCTTATTGTATTGTATATCAAAGAGAACATTTATTTGTCATCTGTATGAATGCGTAAGTGACGTTTTAAATTACCAGACTGAACGAAACTCTTACTGCAATGCGAACATTTGAAACGTTTTTCACCTGTATGAGTGCGCAAGTGAACGTTTAATTCACCCGACCGAGTAAAACTCTTACTGCATTGCGAACATTTGAAACGTTTCTCACCTGTATGAGTGCGTAAGTGCACATTTAATGTACTCGACTGAGCAAAACTCTTATCGCAATATGAACATTTTAAAGGTTTTTCACCTGTATGAGTGCGTAAGTGCTCATTTAAATGAAACAACCGAATAAAACTCTTATTGCAATGTGAACATTTGAAAGGTTTTTCACCTGTATGAGTGCGTAAGTGATCATTTAAAACATCTAAGCGAATAAACGTCTTATTGCAATGTATACATTTGAAACGGTTTTCACCTGTATGATTGCGTAAGTGAACCTTCAATCTACAAGGATAATTGAAAGTTTTACCACAATATTTACACATAAGGTCATTACTAACATTCTTCTGGAGAACCGCAGAGTCTGGTAACGATTGGCGTTCTAAGACGACACGTAACACTAACCTATCCTTTCCTTTACTATTCAACGCTGTAGGATAATCAGGATCAGACGCTTCTTCTTGTTTCCAAATGGCTCCTTCATTCATCAGATGACTCTTGATGTCAATAAGAGGTTCCTTTTTGACACTTCCAGCCGAGCGTACTTCATCTATCCTGGAATCGTTGCTAGGAAAATTTGAGCAACCTGCTAGCATTGCTCCTTCAATTAAAACTCCACTCGACACTGCAGGGCGACAGGAATTCCAGTCTACTTCGTCTGATATTTCTTTTTTAATTAACGGAGGAAACTCGATGTCGACGGGAGGTTCATTTTTGAACTGTCCAGTCGATAGTAACTCATCTACTTTGGACGTGTTGATCTTACACCTCTCGATGTAAATTGAAAAATCCTTGTAGCGTGATTTACATTTGTCGCAGATATTCCTGTGGGATGTCATATTCGGATCCTGAAAGGAAAGATATCGGTTAATGTTTCATGGATAAGTGAAGTGGCACAGCAAGACCAAATACATTATTACAATTCCACAAGTCAAATGTGTGATGTAAACTGCGCCTCATACTCACTTCGGTGCTGATTATCATCCAGAAACGCCATAACTTTTCGTCAATGGTTTGCACTTGTGCTTCTTTCAGGCACCAATCGCAAATGGTCACCACTCCTTCTCTATTACTCATCATGACACTATAGAAACTGATCGAGCACTTTACAGATTGCAAACAATTATTAGAAAGAGGCAAATAGATTAGTTTCTGCTGGTCCTCAAGGACGCCTCGTGCACGCTTTGAAAACAAAATCACGACAGAATTAATCAATTTTTCAATTTATACTTAGATTTTGTAGGTTATTCTTCTTCTTCCTTTCAATTAATCGGCCACGGCTCACGGCCACAGATATGAGATATGGTCGCCTTGAGAGAAACACAAATGACAAGTGATTATTTAGTGATAGCGGGCCTAGCGGGCCCTGCTATGCTTGCTATGCAAATGCTCGGGGAATAGGCTCGTAAAGAATACAATATAAAATTATCATCTTTATTTGTAACATAGTTTTATACAAAATAACTGATTTATCTGGATTTCCAGTAAAATAGATGAAAGAAAATATTAGTAAAGTATTGAAACCTACATATCATTGTCTTAAAAGGTATCAGAAGAGTTGTTAATAAAAGATTCAGACCAGAATCAATTATCCAACTCAAGACCATCATATACCACATAGAACAATAAGTAAAACAACATATTAATAACTAAAACAAAATAATTTGCATAGTACTGACATAAAAACAAAATAAATAAAACAGTTTTGTAAAAAATACTAATAAGGAACTTAATAAGGTACATTCTTTGTTAATCTTGTAATAAAATCTCATAAACCACAGTAACATAAAATAAATAAAATATTTCTCTGCAAAAAGATAATAAAGAACATAAATAAGGTACATTCTTTGGTAATTTTCTAAAAAAATCTCATACATACTAATAAGGAACTTAATAAGGTACATTCTTTGTTAATCTTGTAATAAAATCTCATAGACCACATTAACATAAAATAAATAAAATATTCCTATGCAAGAACCTAATAAGGAACTTAAGGTACATTCTTTGGCAATTTTGTAATACAATCTCATACACCAGAGTAACATAAAATAAATAAAATATTTCTCTGCAAAAAGCTAATGAGGAACTTAATAATGTAATGAAGCATACTTTTCCCGTGGCTAGAACCCTCGTCTCCCTCTGTTACCGTTTGCGGAAAACCCGTAAATTCAAATAAATAACCATTGTCTCTCCGCCGTGTGACACCCGCAAATTTCGAAGACCGAGTTTAAACAAAAGACCACCAGTTGTCTCTTTAATTACGAGCTGCAAATTACCCCTCTCTGTTTATCTGGGAGCTCTAAATATGAACGAATGGCATCGAATGTATCTGGTGTAGTCGCCACTCTTGCGAGTAGTCCTAGAGTGTCTCTGCAGTGCCAACCGTCCGTTTTGTTTCGCGAGTAGTCCGAAAGTTTTCTCCGCCGAACCAAGTGCCCGTTGAGTCGTTTGCTGTTCTCGCGACACGAGAGAATCTCCGCTGCCCGAACGTCCGTCTCTCGCGAAGAATCCATCTCTCCCAGATGGAAGAAAATGAGCTTCACAGACAGAAAATTTCTTGGTGCAATCTATAGATATATAACATATTTTCTGCCATTTCTCTAAAGTTTCACGATTACGGTACAACACCGATCAAGTGCTCTATGTGTCTAGCACTGGCATGATAACACCACATTCAAATGAAATTAAGGACAGAAGTCTTTAAATTTCTCGGTGAAGGTAATTGGAAAAAACTTACTGAGATATTTATATGAACGAGTGCTACGTTTGTAGACTGATAAAGAAAAGACTATCCTGCACACTCCACCTAGATCCTTTGGGAGGCCACAGAGGTCAGCACTGGCTATAGTTTTATGTTGGCATTATGTTTAGCACTGTATATTTAGGTTGGCATTATGGTTTGGAATAAAAATTGTAGCATTGGGGAATATTTTGAGAACGAGGTGCCTTGTCGTTTTTTTTTTTATTTTCCATTTTAGATATATTTTCTTATTATATTGTAAATTATTAAACTGTATTACAACTATCTAACATTACAAATTGAATTTATAGACTGAAATAATAATACTAAGATATACTTCAAGTAAAACGTTGGCGAGCCATTCATTTACATAAATTATTCATAACCTCACAATAATTTTTAAACTTCTATAAAGTTACGCAAAATAAAACAAAGCTAGCTTTAGACTATCGGCACTCCCAGAGTGCAATGTGTCTGTTTTATTCATTTTTTAAACAATAATTCATCAAAATGTTTATAAAAAAATACCGCTTTTGTGCAGTTTGAAAGATTTTGTAATTTCTCTTTCGTTATCATACATACATTCATCAAAATTTGTGTATAATTCGCTGGAATCGGTTCCGCTTCTTTTCAAATCAAGCAATTTATTGGAATTGGAACTGTAATATTATATACTGCAACAAATGTATTACACAGCTGGTTAATAAATATCGAAGTTAACATTTATTTGTCATTTGTATGAGTGCGTAAGTGACGCTTTAAATTACTAGATTGAGCCCAACTCTTATTGCAATGTGAACATTTGAAAGGTTTTTCACCTGTATGAGTACGTAAGTGAAGATTTAAATGACTCGACCGAGTAAAATTCATACTGCAGTGTGAACATTTGAAGGGTTTTTCACCTGTATGAGTGCATAAGTGATCATTTAAAGAATGTAAATGAGCAAATGTCTCATTGCAATGTGGGCATTTGAAAGGTTTTTCACCCGTATGTATACGTAAATGAACATTTAAAGAACTTAAGCGACAAAATCTCTTATTGCAATGTGCACATTTGAAAGGTTTTTCACCTGTATGAGTGCGTAAATGAAGATTTAATTTACCGGACTCAATAAAACTCTTATCGCAATATGAACATTTAAAAGGTTTTTCACCTGTATGAGTGCGTAAGTGAACACTTAAAGAACTCAACTGAGCAAAACTCTTACTGCAATATGAACATTTGAAAGGTTGTTCACCTGTATGAGTGCGTAAGTGAACATTTAAATGACTTAACTGAGTAAAACTCTTATTGCAATGTGAACATTTGAAGGGTTTTTCATCTATATGAATGCGCAAGTGAATCTTCAAGTTAGAAGGATAACTGAAAGTTTTACCACAATATGTGCATGTACGGTTATTATTAACTCTCTTCTGGGGAATCATAGAGTCTGGTAGCACTTGGCATGCTGAGACGACAGGTAACGCTAACCTATCCTTCCCTTTGCCACCCGATTTTATTGCATTTCCAGCTGACAGCACTTCATCTATCCTGGGATTGTTGCTAGGAAAATTTGAGCAAGCCGCTACCATTTCATTTGAAATTTCCGTTTTAATGAATGGAGGATACCCGATGTCGACGGAAGGTTCATTTTTGACCTGTCCCATTGATAGCAGCTCATCTATTTTGGAAGTGTTGATCTTACACCTCTCGATGTAAACCAAAAATCCCTCGTAGCGTGATTTACACTTGTCGCAGATATTCCTGTGGGATGTCATAATCGGATCCTGAAAGGAAAGAGTACAGTTACATATCCTGGATAAGTGAAGTGACACAGCAAGACCAAATACATTGTTACAATTCCACAAGTTTTATGTAAACTGCGCCCCATACTCACTTCGGTGCTGATTATTTTCCAGAAACGCCACAACTTCTGGTGAATCGTTTGCACTTGTGCTTCTTGCAGGCACCAGTCGCAAATGGTCACCATTTCTTCCGTATTACTTAAGGCCTTTGATGTATAGAAACTGCAAGAAACTGATCGAGCACTTTACAAATTACAAAAATTATTAGAAGAAGACAATGAAATTACTTTCAGATGTTATAAAAAGGACATTATTGACATTTGACAGTAATGACAGGTCACAGGCAATCAATAACCACGAAATGGGAATTGTTAAGAGCGGCTGCTAGGGCCTAGGGCAGCTACACAGTTATACCTGCGGGGCAGTGGGTTAGGACGAGGAAGAGATAAGGCTGCGATTCTGAACTTTCTCGTAAAACCGTAATTCCGTACGTTACGAGACAACCGTAAGAGTGAGACTTACGGATTTACGATATTTGCGATTCTGTGAAGTAAAATAACGATTCTCGTAAGTAGAGACGTTACGGTCCGTAGAAATCCGTAGCGATACGTTCTTACGATCAATGGATAACGGATAACTTCTGATATAGAATTTGAAGGTTATGTGGGGGCAGCGGTGGCCGAGTGGTTTAAGGCGCAAGCTTTGAATCCGGCGGTCATCCTCGTTGTGGGTTCGAGTCCCACGTAATCCATGGGTGTTGTATGTGTTGCGAGAAGTGTGTAAAATGTATCCAAAATCCCGTTCCTATTCACGACGGTAGCCAGGCCGGATAGGATCGGATCGGATATTCTGTAGGAGGGCGGGACTAGGATACACACACCTTGAGTCGGTAGGGGGTACAACCGTGCTCGAGGACCGTGGTTCGGAGCCTACGTTAAACTGTAGGTCCCGTTCAAATTGGCCCTGGCAGCGTAAAAGACACGTTAACTTAATAAGACAAGACAAGACAAGGTTATGTGGTATTAAACGTTAAACTTAAAACAATTAAACATTTAAATGTTATTAAACAATTAACAAAATAAGACTAAAGCAATTTGCAGAAAGATACATTGCATTAGAAAAACAAAAAAAAATTATTTTGAAATTTTAAGTGGTAAAGTTTACTTTTGAGAATCTTTCGTTTCTTTTGGCTTTTGGCTTAATGCAATCCAACCATTGCTATCGACAGGGTTCTGAGAAGAACCTGTACCAGCTAAATGTAATGTTGCTGAACAATAAAGGCGTGTAATTACCTCACTTCAGCAAAAGCATGTACAATTTCTTTAAATGCAATGGAATCGTGCCTCTGTGAGGTATGTAAGGTTGTAATTCGCTTATGAGCATTTCTACGTTTATTTTACCTAAACGAAACATTTGTTTAAAAAATGCTGCTCTGGAATCTCAAAGGGATTCATCACGTCTCGCAGATTTTTTCTTATAATTCTTGTACTGTTCCTAAAATAAACAATTTGTGACGCACTGAAAACATGTGAAAACATTACAGAAATATATGCCATTTTGGCGCTATTAAACCATTGATCAATTTTGAAGATTTTTTTACCCTAACATTTTCGTGAGAACGTATCGATTGTCTGATAACTCAAAAACTGTCTACACAATTCATGTTTTTATTCATATTGTAACGTTTTACATGAGTTACCTCTTCTCATTTTCTTCCACTACGGTTTTTCGAGTGAGAAAGATAGTACACTGTTGCCGGTTCGTGCGGCATCATTTTTATTGTTCCGTGGAGGAATTCCCGCGATTATTTGACTTTGCTTGCGCACAGTGCAGGCTTGATTACTTTTAGACCAAGAGCTGGGCACGAGATTTCAACATCATCAGTAATATGGAATTCGTAAACAGGAATAAATTCTATTACCATCAGTTATTAAAGTTCCGAGCAGGCGGACAGCTTACTGGTTGCGAAGGGTAGTTATAAGGGGTGAAAGTGATTAATTTTTAGGGGAAGTTTCGGCATCGATAATAAGCTTAAAATTGTGTGTCAAGATAGGTCTTACCATATCTAAACGAAATTCCAAGCGGCGGACACATAAGTATGTGCAAAGGGGGTGGCGGACAATGGTAAGGGGGTGAAAACGCGGAGAGCTAGAGCCGAAATTTCAACGTCACCGTCATCAGTAATATGGAATTCGTAAACAGGAATAAACTCTATTACCATCTGTTATTGAAGTTCCGAGCAGGCGGACAGCTTTCTTGTTGCGGAGGGTAGTTATAAGGGGTGAAAGTGATTAATTTTTCAGGGAAATTTCGGCATCGATAATAAGCTTAAAAATGTATGTAATGATAGGTCCTACCATACCTAAACGAAATTCCAAGCGGCCCACATATGAGTAGGTGCAAAGGGGGGGGGGGGGGCGGACAAGAGTAAAGGGGGTGAAAAGGCGGAGAGCTAGAGCTGAAATTTCAACGTCATCAGTAATATGGAATTCGTAAACAGGAATAAACTCACGAATTTTTCCATAAATTTTCACCCACTTTACCCTTGTCCGCCGCCCCCTCTGCACCCACTCATGTGTCCGCTGCTTGGAATTTCATTTAGTTATGGTAAGACCTATCATTACATAAATTTTGAAGCTTCTGATCGATGCCGAAATTTGCCCGATAAATTAACAAATTTCACCCCTTATAACTACCCTCCGCAACAAGTAAGCTGTCCGCCTGCTCGGAACTTTAATAACTGATGGTAATAGAGTTTATTCCTGTGTACGAATTCCATATTACTGATGACGGTGACGTTGAAATTTCGGCTCTAGCTCTCCGCGTTTTCACCCCCTTACCATTGTCCGCCACCCCCTTTGCACCTACTTATGTGTCCGCCGCTTGGAATTTCGTTTAGATATGGTAAGACCTATCTTGACATACAATTTTAAGCTTATTATCGATGCCGAAATTTCCCCTACAAATTAATCACTTTCACCCCTTATAACTACCCTCCGCAACAAGTAAACTGTCCGCCTGCTCGGAACTTTAATAACTGATGGTAATAGAGTTTATTCCTGTGTACGAATTCCATATTATTGATGACGATGACGTTGAAATTTTGGCTCTAGCTCTTCGCGTTTTCACCCCCTTACTATTGTCCGCCACCCCCTTTGCACCTACTTATGTGTCCGCAGCTTGGAATTTAGTTTAGGTATGGTAAGAACTATCATTACATAGATTTTTAAGCTTATTATCTATGCCGAAACTTCCCCTAAAAATTAATCACTTTCACCCCTTATAACTACCCTTCGCAACCAGTAAGCTGTCCGCCTGCTCGGAACTTTAATAACTGATGGTAATAGAATTTATTCCTGTTTACGAATTCCATATTACTGATGATGTTGAAATCTCGTGCCCAGCTCTTGGTCTATTTCGTTTGGTATCCGTGTAGTGTAACGTTGAATGATTTCAGTTTGGTTCAATTTGTGTGTCATTTATTTTTTAGTTGTTATAGTACGTATTAGTTCATTTTGTGTGTGTATTTCGTTATAGCCTTAGTTCTTAGTTGTATAGAATAGGTATAGTATAGTATAAAATTCTAGTAGCATATTTCTTTTGCCTAGTACTGTAGATAGTGCGCAACGCTCTACTGCAATTTACAATGAGTAATCTGAGCAAGTCTGGTCAGTGGAAAAAACTGTGAAATATATTTTCTCATAGGTACCCTTGAATTTCAGAAGAAAGCAATAGGACTCCGAACTTGACCCTGTCCGAAGAGTCCCTGTTAGTAAGCCCAGTGAGGAAGTTTGCTAATGTCTTAGAAGAAAAGATGACTTACACCCAAACTAATATGAAAAAAGCAGAAGCTTGAGCTCACCTTGCAGAAGATTTCAAATCAACATCGGGCGAAGTATGCAGAACTCCTAATATTTTTTAGGAGTAAATATGTCAACCTTAAAAGAAGGAATAAAGAAAAATATGCAAATAATAACACGTTAAACGAAACAAAAACCCTTTCGAATACGGAATATCTCTGCATTATTTCCTCCAGGTGATAAAATTTTAACATGTGTACAATCAATGGCCCTGATGCATTTTGGAAACTTGTCTATTTCAAAAAAAAACCTTTCTTCAATTTATTAACATCATTCGGAGTATCGAGTAGATTTATGTAATGGGCCCATTCTCGCCAAACATCTTAGGACTAAGGTGATGACACGGCTTGTTGGGGATTTATCGATGCCACTAAAATCACCAAGGATCTGAAGGATACAGCCCGTAGCCAAATAGCATAATGCGATTAGGTAGCAGCCTTTCCTCTGGCGTTAGGGATGTATTCCTGAAGAAAAGGAAAATATTGGTATACAAATATATCCACATTCAGCTATTAGTGACATAGTGAATTAATGAAATAAAAATTTAACATTAGGTATAACCACGATGTGGAACCAATCATGGGTATACTTTGAGGAAATAATTTTAATTCAATCATGTACGTTACTACCTTATGAAAATTTTAGATTAAAATTATTTAGATGAATGACCAAGCATGGGAATTCACACTGTTGATTTAACACGGTGTTTTGAATGCTGGTAATACAATTCAGAAACTAACACATTCCTTCAACAAGATAACTTATCTCTAATGGTTTCAACTAGAAAGTGAACAGTTCCTTTCGTCAAACGAAACTTGTCCTGGAATTCTCTTTCGTTCCATTTCAGGAAATAGTCAGTCCTTGGACGAAACTGTCTTACAGCCCTCGGGAAAGCTTCCATCATGATGAGTTCTCTGAAGTCTTCATCATCAGTCAAGTCTGCTTATTCTTCAAGTAACTTACCTATAGCAAAGGTATCAGTTGTAATTTCAGAAGGGATCAAAAATCATTTTATCAATATTTTCCACAAAAAAACTGCAATTCAAAACTTACCCATGTGTCTTTATAAAAATATCGGTGTACCAAAATAACTCCTTAATTCACTTATGTATATGAATTCACAACAAAAATAAATATAAAAGGAAAACGCATTAAACTCCACTATCTAACCTAAAAAACCAGTTTCAAATAACCGTTATAAGACCACAGATCACTGACTTTCTTTCATTTCTGTGCTTGATCCTTTGTTAACTTGCCGAAATCGGTGAATCAGTTTTTCTCACGTTGACAGACTGTCGATCCGAGAGTTAACTCGCCGATCGATGCGATACAACGCATTTTTCGGACTTGATCCGTGATCAGCGGCTTCGATCAATGATCAGTTGGTTAACTCACTGCGATACAACCCGCCCTTAGGGCGGTCCGAGTCGATCCGAGAGTTAACTCGCGGATCGATGCGATACAACGCATTTTTCGGACTTGATCCGTGATCAGCGGCCTCGATCAATGATCAGTTGGTTAACTCACTGCGATACAACCCGCCCTTACAGTTTTTACTACGATCGCTACAGATGTGTTCAGACAGAATCGCAGCGTAAGGTTGGTACATTGACATAGTATCGGGTGTTTTTTTAAATTTCACCTCATAGTAGGCTGTGGATAGTGTTTGTGAATGCGCCTTACTAAAAAATGTCAAAATTGACATAACCTCACTTTTTTAATAAAAATTGAAACTGCTCCAATCGGTTAATAGTGTCTTGAAAAAGACAGCTCACTCATCTACGCCTAATTAATATAGCCAAGCTGTCTTTTTCAAGACACTAGTAGCTGATTGGAGCAATTTCAATTTTTATTAAAAAAGTAAGGTTATGTCAATTTTGACATTTTTTAGTAAGGCGCATTCACAAACACTATCCACAGCCTACTATGAGGTGAAATTTAAAAAAACACCCGATATTAACACAAGAATAACTAACAATCAGAAGACCAACAGAAACAGAGGTCCGATACGGTCCTCAATGACCCTGAACGCACGTGCATTGATATTTGCCGATTAGCGCCGTAAGCACCCGTTCCTCCAAGTTCCTCCAAAGTCCGACCGACAACCTACCTGATTATCGGACCTCTCTTTCTGTTGGTTTTCTGATCGTTAGTTATTCTTGTGGTATTAAGTCTATGGGTTGGTATCACTCAAATCAACCCGCTTGTCTTTTGTTTTGGTTCTTTTTGACCTTTTGTTCTTTGTTCTGTCATCTGTGACGTGACGTGGCGTACTCTGTGGGCGTACTTTAGAGACAATAGAAAGTAATTTGATTGCGCTTTTTTCTAATAGTTTTGTAATTTATAAAGTACTCGATTAGTTTCTGGACATCAAGGGCCATGAGTCATACGGAAGAGGTGATGAGCGCTTGCGACTGGTGCCTGCAAGAAGCACTAGTGCAAACCATCGACGACCACTTGCGGCGTTTCTGGAAGATAATCAGCGCCGAAGTGAGTATGGGGCGCAGTTTACGTCGCACGTTTGTGTTATGGAATTGTTATGTGTTTGGTCTTACTGTGCCACTTCACTTATCCGCGATTCGTAACTGATATCTTTCCTTCCAGGATCCGATTATGATATCCCACAGGAATATCTGCGACAAATGTGAATCACGCTATGAGGGATTTTCGATTTACATCGAGAGGTGTAAGATCAACACGTCCAAAGTAGATGAGCTGCTATCCACGGGACAGATCAAAGACGAACCTTCTATCGACATCAAGTATCCTCCGTTAATTAACACAGAAATATTAGACGAAGTAGATTGGAATTCCTATCGTCCAGCAGTGTCGAGTGGAGTTTTCATTGAAGGACAAATGCTAGCTGGCTGCTCAAATTCTCTTATGAGGAGCAATGATTCCATGATAGAGAAAGTACTATTGACTGAAAAGATCAAAAAGGAACCTTTTATCGACATTCAGGATCATTTCATAGATGAAGACGGTGTTTGGAAAGAAAAAGCGTCTGATCCTGATTTTCCTACAGCATCGGATGGTAAAGGAAAGACTGGGTTGGTTTTACGGGTCATCTTAGAACGACAAGTGCTACCAGACTCTATAGTTCTTCAGAAGAAAGTTAATAATAACCGTACATGTACATATTGTGGTAAAACGTTAAATTCCTCTCATAATTTGAAGGATCACTTTCACACTCATACAGGTGAAAAACCATTTAAATGTTCACATTGCAATAAGAGGTTTACTCGCTGGGGTATTTTAAATCGTCACTTACGCACTCATACAGGTGAGAAACCTTACAAATGTTCACATTGCAATAAGAGAGTTGCTCGCTTCGATAATTTAAATGAGCACTTACGCACTCATACAGGTGAAAAACCTTTCCAATGTTCAGATTGCAATAAGAGTTTTACTCGGTCGAGTTCTTTAAATTATCACTTAGGCACACATACAGGTGAGAAACCTTACAAATGTTCACATTGCAATAAGAGTTTTACTCAGTGGAGTTCTTTAAATCTTCACTTACGCATTCATCCAGGTGAAAAAGCTTTTAAATGTTCATATTGCGATAAGAGGTTTACTCATTCGAGTACTTTAAATGTTCACTTACGCACTCATACAGGTGAGAAACCTTACAAATGTTCACATTGCAATAAGAGGTTTACTCGCTGGGGTATTTTAAATCGTCACTTACGCACTCATACAGGTGAGAAACCTTACAAATGTTCACATTGCAATAAGAGATTTGCTCGCTTCGATACTTTAAATTATCACTTACGCACTCATGCAGGTGAAAAACCTTTCAAATGTTCACATTGCAGTAAAAGGTTTACTCGTTCGAGTGCTTTAAATGTTCACTTACGCACTCATACAGGTGAGAAACCTTACAAATGTTCACACTGCAATAAGAGATTTGCTCATTCTAATAGTTTAAAGTATCACTCACGCATTCATACAAATGACAAATAAATGTTCACCTTTATATACAATAAGACTTTTATTACATCATCTCAGGAAACAGTTGCAGGTTCACTGATCCCAGATACAACTTTTCGATGTTTTGTTAGAATGAACACTGAGGGAAATCAGGTAGAAGGCTCTAGACGTTTGCCGGAATATTTCCGAAGTTCTGAAGATCATTCTAGAATTCGCGGAACTTGTTATCGCATCGAAGCTTCTCGACTAGCCGTCGGCTTCGTCGCGTCCTTCCCGGTATCGCAATTCAGCGAACTTGTGTAGCTCCCGGCGTGTTTATCGCGGCGAGCCGTTTCGTTACAATAATATAAATCGAAATATAAACTAAAATTGTAAATATAAAAGAATAACAATGAATAAATGGATATGCGCAAGTTTCTATACAAATCATAAACAGACGCAGAACATTTCATTATGATAACTATTTACATTAAATTCTTGCGAATCGCAACAATACTTGTTTAGGACTTTCGGTGGTAAATTTGTATGACTTCATGTAATTTATAGGATATATGATATATTGTTTATATTTAAATATGTCTCCAAGCAACCTCCAATGATGGTTTTAAAATCTATTTAAAATTCTAATACGTTTTAGTGTCAGCCCTCAAGTTACATTGGTCGACTTGAGTATTCTTGTAAATATGAATATCTGATCTGCCCTGGAGCTGTTAAGAGTACTCGATGTGCTATCTCCTTCCTTTTCAGTCTTAATTTTTTCATAACATCATATATCGAAACACTAAAATTGCAAGGTACGAACCTGAATAAATTGGTCGCTTATCTAAACTATTTGTGCAACGGCTTTCAGGAAATCGAATACTTTGTGGACCTATTGCCGTTACTATGAAATTGGCAATTTTTTTAATCATACATGAGCAAGTGCTTTTAACTTTTAACTATATGAAATAGTGTTGAAACTTCTTTTTCATTGTTTTATTAACGGCATATCTGTCAATAAAAATCTGTCCACTTATACGTGGCAAAATTTTTGTCCCCATCGAGATGCACATAATTAAGTGAACATCTAGCAGGATGCCAGCAGTTTATAATTGTTGCTCATCAATGAACGGCTTCATTATTTTACAGCCTTTTCAAATACATTATATTGTTATATTTCAGTTACTATTAATATATGTGTTTAAACAGTCTAAATGAAAGCAAACTGTGTTATATTATAAAGAAATGATGTTATCGAATGAGAGTAAGTACAACAGTAAGCAAAGGTAATGACACTGATTAGGTTTATTTGGCCTGCGCTGCCAGGGCGTTCCAGCACAGTAATTCGAAATTAGAGTTCTGTTGTGCGGTTTATACCTTAAGATTTATATAGGTACACGTAACTCTCAAAAACATACCTACTAATAAGTTTAGGTACAAACAAATCCCATTTTTCTCAAGAATAAAAGATTAAGTAAATAAAGACAATAAATCAGTATAGGATGTACCTATGCTCAAAACGACGTGTGTTGTTGGTCTTGATTTACATCACCCTAACCTACAAGCTCTCACGTTACGCCCTGAGAGTTCTACGAGATCTTCAAGATACCACGACGTTTGACTCCGAGATCTTCAAACCCGGAGAACACGTTACGCTCTCTCTCCAAACCTTCAAGAACTTCAACCCGGACCTGCACGTTACGCGCCCTCAGGTCCACACCGGAGAGCACGACGCGCCCTCTCTCCAAACAACTAGAACTTCAACCCCGGATCTGCACGATACGCCCTCAGATCCAAACCCGGAGAAGTACGTCACGCCCTCTCTCCACACAACTACTGTATATAAAAGGTGTTTAAGATGTCTTACAAGCTCTATATAAGACGTCTTTAGGATGTCTTGCAGCCTCTATATAAGACGTCATTAAGATATCTTGCAAGCTGTATGTAAGACGTCTTTAGGACGCATTGTTAGACTAGATCAAAATGAAAACACCTCCATTTTTGTCCAGATATATTTTATATAAATATTATTATTAAATCTGCAAACATATAATACCGCCTTAAAGACTTCCTAATTAGGCAGTCCAAGAGATGTCTGAAAAAAGGCGTCTTTATTAATAATGACCTGCCAAATTAAGAAGTTTGTTTAATACGTTCATATGCGGACGTATAAATAGGAATTTTATTGGTCAACAAACATCCAGACTTCAATCAGACATCTTAAAGATGTCCGAAACAAGGCATCTTAAAGATGTTCAAAACAAGACATCTTAAAGACGTCATATTTAGGTCTTCAGACGTCCAGACCACAATAAGACCTTTACAAGACGTCTTTAAGACGTCGTGTGCTGTCTGGGGTACAGTATATTTATTATACGCAAAGCATTGCAACGACTCCTAAGTATAAAAGATTATATCGATCAATAAACAGCATAGTACAATTTATTGTGATAATTGGATCCATATCTACAAAATAATTTGCTAATGCATTTCGTGGACTGGAAGACTTTAGAATATGCATCTCCTCCCATTCTTCCAGCATTCCGTAACCCATTATTGCATACCATGTCACGTCTCCACTCTCCCTCAATAATTTCCCCTGTTTCAGATTCTCTGAAGGACAATATTTGTTGGAGTCTGCTTTTCTATGGTAGTTATGTAGACATACTAATGCGGCTATCATTTTCTCCGTTGTCTCCAAGTTGGCTATAATTGGTTTTTCCAATATTCTCCATTTCGCTACAAGAATGCCAAATGAATTTTCAATTGTCCTTCTTGCACGACTTAATCTATAACAAAAAATTCGCGTAATACGAATAATATTAATAATAGGCAGGTACAATCTTTTACTATGAACTTACCTAAGTGTAACTGACAACATTTCCCCTGGTGATATTGGTTCGCGAGAAATACACGTCTTCTGTAAATAAGGTGAAACTTTCTAGTCTTCAACAGACATTCTGTGCTCACTCTCTCACTCATGTAACACTCAGTGCCCTCAGTGTTATTTAAAAGAAGACAGTGAGTAGGTGAGTCCGGGATCGGTGAACATGCAACTGTCTCTCGAGATGATCCAATAAAAGTCTTATTGTATGTCAAACAGAACATTTATTTGTCATTTGTATGAAGGCGGAAGTGAAGCTTTAAATCACTTGATCGAGCACAACTCTTATTTATGCGTGCGTAAGTGACGATTTAAATAACTCGACAGAGTAAATCTCTTACCGCAATGTGAACAACTGAAAGGTTTTTCACCTGTATGAGTGTGTAAGTGAACACTTAAATTACACGACTGAGCAAAACTCTTATTGCAATGTGAACATTTGAAAAGTTTTTCACCTGTATGAATGCGTAAGTGAACATTTAAAGTATCTAAACGAGCAAATCTCTTATTGCACTGTGAACATTCGTAAGGTTTTTCACCTGTATGAGTGCGTAAGTGAACATTTAAATCACCTGACTTAACGAAACTCTTGTTACAATGTGAACATTCGTAAGGTTTTTCACCTGTATGAGTGCGTAAGTGAACATTTAAATCGCTCGACCGAGCAAAACTCTTGTTGCAAAGTGAACAGTTGTAAGGTTTTTCACCTGTATGAGTGCGTAAGTGAGCATTTAAATGACTCAACCGAGCAAAATTCTTACTGCAATGTGAACATTTGTAAGGTTTTTCACCTGTATGAGTGCGTAAGTGAACATTTAAATCACCCCACTTAACAAAACTCTTGTTACAATGTGAACATTTGAACGGTTTTTCACCTGTATGAGTGCGTAAGTGAATGTTCAAGTTACGAGAGTAATTGAAAGTTTTACCACAATATGTACACATAAAGTTATTATTATCTTTCTTCTGGAGAACCATAGAGTCTGGTAGCACTTGGCGTTCTAAGACGACACGTAAAACTAACCCATCCTTTCCTTTGCCCCCTGACGTTGTAGGATAAATAGGATCGGACGCCTCTTCCTTCCAAATGCCTACATCATTTACGAGTTGATCCCCAATTTCGATAAGAGGTTCCTTTTTGACGTTTCCAGCCGACAGTACATTTATTGTGGAATTTTTGCTCTTCATAGGAGAATTTGAGCAGTCCCCTAGCATTTGTCCTTCAATGAAAACTCCACTCGACACTGCAGGATGATAGGAATTCCAGTCTAGTTCGTCTGATATTTCCTTTTTAATTAACAGAGGATACTTGATGTTGATGGAAGGTTTGTCTTTGACTTGTGCCATCGATAGTAGCTCATCTACTTTTGACGTGTTGATCTTACACCTCTCGATGTAAATCGAAAATCCCTCGTAGCGTGACTTACATTTGTCGCAGATATTCTTGTGGGATGTCATAATCGGATCCTGGAAGGAAAAATATCAGTTACGGATCGCGGATAAGTGAAGTGGCACAGTAAGACCAAATACATTTTTACAATTCCACAAGTCAACGGTTTGATGTAAACTACACCCCATACTCACTTCAGTGCTGATTATCTTCCAGAAACGCCATAACTTCTCGTCGATGGTTTGCACTCGTGCTTCTTGCAGGCACCAGTCGCAAGCGGTCATCACTTCTGTGTTACTGTTACTTATGGCACTTGATGTACAGAAACTGATCGAGCACTGTACAAGTACAAACTACAAAAATTATTTAAAACTTTTAAAAGATAAAAGGAAATGACAATGAAATTATTTTCTGCTGCTCCGTTGCCAGGGGTAACTCTGGCAATACTCCAACTAAATGAATAAAAAGTCACCAGATTTCATAAAAATGTCATTGTTGATATTTGACTTGCATTGTATTGATAGTTTAACCTAACCAAACATTCGCAACTGACACTATTGACAAGGGCAAGAGTCTCAGAATACATCTACGAAGCCTCTAGTAAGCGACAAGCGGCGTATTCGTGCCGTCATTCAATTTAAAAAAAAAACGCGCGCTGCATGACGCATTCAATACCCTGAAACAAAAAAAAATACAGCTTAAATTCGTTGTCTAATGTCTGTCATTACTATCTAATGTCAATAATGCCATTTTTATAAAATTTGGTGATTTCTGGTGATTTTTTTATTATTGGGTTGGTGTATTTTCAAGATGACCTCTGGCAACGCTGCTTGACAAGCAGGAAGCACGTAATAACACTGTCTCGGAGGAGCAATGGCGTTATGTTATCTTCGTCCTAGGCTATATCGACGGAATCTTCGCCCATCGAGGCCCCTAAAGGATTTTCGTTTGACTGGAGCGTTTCGACGGTTATACCTGGTTGAGGCAGTTATCGTTTCGTTATCAGTTTCGTACCGCTACCGTCCGTGTGTTGGACACACGTGCATACCTAACCCTCTTCTCGAGGTAAGAACAAGAACATAGAAATAGAAAAGGTGTAGAACGCGCTTCGACCTGCGCGAACTGGGGAGATTTGTGAGTTGATCCGCCATTTTGATGCACTAATGTCAAAAATGTCAAAACAAATCATACCTGTGTCAATGATCTAATAAAGGATATTGACCCCATTGATCTCTGCTAACCACAAAAAAGTAATTTTTAATTAAATTACGCAGTAAGTACCGCTCTGAAAACGCATTGTCGCGTCTAGGAAGAAGCACCATCGTAATCGTACCGCATCCTAAAGAACCGGCCTCTTTCAGCCTTTATTGTCAGATTATGTTAAATTTTGGACAAGACCTGTCCCTTGAGAACCTCGCCAGCTTTGGATGGACCTCTTACAGTGTGTTTTCTGTTGGAACTCCGGTTAAATAGTGCTCGTCCGAGTCCTCGTCGCGTCTTCGAACCTGCTCATGCTGTTACCAGCAGTTCTTCGTTCTTCTTTACTGCCGCTGTCGTCCTCAGAAAGCCCGCAAGCCAGAAGCCGGCCATTCTACCACACCTGGAAGAATTACTTGCCAGTTGTCAGCTAGCCCTTGAGCGATCCAACATCATGCTCACGTCGAAAGCAGTCAGCAATTATTTACCACTACTTGTAACAATGTCAAGTTCGGCTGCCAGAAAGGAAAATGCTCTTAGCTGTTTGAAATGTATTTATCAAATCAATATTATGAAAAAATAAACGTTTACAGTATCAAGTGACTATTAATCTATTAATGAACGTGAAGCTTCTCTTGTCCAGTTTGAATATTTACCCTTATCTGTAAGAATAGACAGTTTGACTTAAAGCTAATGTTCCTGGTTTCGAGTGGAAATCAAAACGGTTCATTGTTTTATCATTGTTTTATTGAACTTAAGATTAATAAACGTAAATGAACTTGTAATATCTAACATTCTTCAAGAAATCTACCTTTTGTCAAACAGAAGATGACACAGATCAAATAAGGAAAATATATAATAACCATCCTAATTAAAATATACAGGGTGAGGGACGATATAAGAATAGTAAATGGTACATTACAATAATAATCTCTTTAACACCTAATAAAGCAGTTCGTTCATCAATGTTCAGTCAAGGTCTCTGCTACATAACCATTAGTCAAACTTAACTGTTAGTTAAAATTTTAATTTAAGGTAAGTTAAAACCAAGAGGTTTAAAGTATCTGTCAATTAGTTAACTTTGATTAATAACTATCAGTCAAAGTGTCCTAACAGAACATTGATAAACCGGACCTAATTCTATTACATTATTCTATTATTTTATTGTTCTTGTGACTCACAGCTTTACACACTTGTTCTTTAATTTTGATGGAGAGATACTAAAAAAAATTGTTTGCATTACTTCATGGTAATGGAAACAGCTTATATTTCATGCTTACCTGTAATTATGTAACTTTTTCACAAGTTGAACCCTTCTGCGTTTTGAACTACTGTCGGTACTGGAACTATCAATGTTGGCATGTTTCCTACGTTTTGGCATCCTACCAGAACTCGAACTGGATGTGCTTATAGATATGCTGTAATTTTTTGTCAAATTAATACAATAAATATCAAGAAAAAAGTGGTTTTTATTCATTTAGGGGGAACATCCATCTTCACATATTTCCTATGAAAAGGACATGACTAACAGTAAATTTCAAAGTTTTGTGTTGTGCAGAAATATAAAGAGCTTAATAACAAGAAGTGGAATGAGGAAAGTTGGTTGGTTAGTTTTCATTTATAAATTGTTGGATTTCATTCAATATACCACCCCTATAAATATACAGGTATCTAATATTATATTATACCAGCCTTTTCACCCACCCAGCATCCCTTCCTCTTTATCAGTAAATTCTTAATCACTTTTCTGCAATATGAACCTTTAAAAATGACTATTAATGCCTGCGATTCTTGTGAACTTGTATAAGTAAAACTGGAAAACCGAATGTTATCTTGTAACTGAATAATTACCAAGATTTGAGGAAAAAATATGACAACCAAAAATACTCACTTTTTTTCACCTATTGATTCCACAGAAAGAGTTGAACTGCCTGTTACTTCTAGGTGACCCCTTGAATCATGTCCACGTATGTTGGAAACACTGATGTGCAAACAGAGTGATGGGACTGCATCAGACTTAAGTATGTGTGATTGTATATAGTCTTCAACCCGAAAATGTTTGGAACATACATATTTAGCCCTCGTCCAAGTCCAAAGTGAAGGATTTAATCCTAGGGCATTTACCCTAGGTAAATAGGTAAATTCTGAATGTTGTCAGGTTCTCTTGGAAATCTGCAAAAATGATCTATATACACATATGCCGCAATGATCCAACAATATTTTACCTATGAAATGAAATGTTCTCATCACATAATCTTCGAACACTTCCGCAACCTTTCACTGAACAAGTCATTGTTTATCACTATTGTATAGCTTTTATAGTCGTAAAATGTCTCAAAACCACACACAAAATAGGACACACCAAAAATAAATTAAGCTCTAAAAAGACACACTGGAATCACTTGATACACGGTTCACGCCACGCGTTCTCGCTTCACCGGCTTCACCATACTCAGATTTGTAATGTAAGGTTATGATCGTTATGATTGATTTCATAAAAATCTAGCAGAAAACAAGTAATCAACTGACACCGGCATGGAAATTTTCATGTCTATGGTGACTGTTTGACATTTGTGCATCAAAATGGCCGCCCCCATAGTGTCCCGGATTTTCAGGATGCGCACTCGTCGAAGCGCGTTCTACCCCCCTCTTATTTCTATGGGTAAGAACCACATGAAATACCACTCTCTTTCTAATTTGGGACAATCTGTTCCAATTCAGGGTTTTAATTTCGAGTCCCGGATTTCGAGTTCGCATTTCACGTTCGGATTCTGACTCAAGGAGCCGGATCCTGATCCAGTATTCCAGCCCGAGGCTCGTCCCTGTCCCGTATACCGATCGAGCTGCAGAGATCTTCCGTTGGAACCGGACACCACTTCGCCTGGTCGAAAGTTACCTTCTGGCACGAACCACCTTCCCGAGTCTACCGAGAACTATCGTCACCGAACTAAGCGGTCGAGTAATTATCAGGTCGTACCTTTCTTTATTCTTAGGTCATACCTTTCTTTTATTCAATTAGTGGGAGATATTTTCCCTCATCTACTTATCTACGAGAAGTGCACTATATTAAGCTAAGTTATTCCCTTCCTTTATGTGCTGTGACTATTTGAGGTATTTCTCACGTTATAACAGGTTAAGTTATATTTCATTCTATGTATTAGGTCATACCTCATTCTATTATGTATTAGGTAATATTTCATTCTACTATGCACTAGGTTATTTTTCACTCTACTATACATCAGTTTATTTGATACGTTAAGTTATATGTCACGTTACTAAACGGAAAGTCACCGATTATCCCACCTTTCTCATTATTTGTTGTACTTTCACCGTCTGGTGATCCGATGTTGCATTTGCCACACCCATTGGGTCTTAGTTAGTTGTTAATAGAATAATTGACAGAATTATGTGTTTTATTGAGTAATCCCACATCACACTCTAATACCATCCCCAGTGACCCTGGGTGGCGCCCAATTAAGTCTCTCTTACAGATCGTAACACAAGTTTCAGAATCCGACCCACGACCTTATGCTCACCGGTGAACAGCTGCCGTAAGCTAAAGTGTAGGTATTCATACGCCACACTACTACAAATGTAAATTACGCTACAAGGGATTTTCATTACCGTTTTCTGTTGACCTCCCCAGGATTAAATGAAACACATGTTGTTTATGAATTGTCGACGTTTCGTCTATTCGTTTTAGACATATTCATGACATTGAGTGGAATATTTTTTCCAGTTGTTACTATTTGAGTTACCAATTTTGTTGAAACCAATGCATATCGCTCTCTATGGTAACCTTGTTGGTTTGATGTCCCTTTGCCGGGCATAGTGAGTAGCTTCTTTATTAGATTCGATGTTATTCTAATAGAATAGCTCTCTTTTGTTTGCAGGTTTAGAGGTTTAGAGGTGACCCGAGAACCAACACCACAACACATCAGATGAAGTAGGCTGGAGTTCCTATCGTCCTGTAGTGTCGAGTGGAGTTTTCATTGAAGGACAAATGCTAATGGGCTCTTCAAATTCTCTTATGAGGAGCAACGAATCCACAATAGATATACTGTCAGCTGGAAATGTCAAAAACGAACCTCTTGTCGGCATTGAGGAGCATCTCATAAATGAAGAAGAGGCGTCCGATCCTGATTATCCTACAGTGTCGGGAGGCAAAGAAAATGATGGGTTAGTTTTACGTGTCATCTTAGAACGCCATGTGCTACCTAGTGCTAGAATCTGGTAGCATATGGCGTTCTAAGACGACCTGTAAAGATTCTATAGTTCTCCAAATTAAAGTTAATAATAACCGTATGTGTACATATTGTGGTAAAACTTTTAATTACCCTTGTAAGTTGAAAATTCACTTACGTACTCATACAGGTGAATAACCTTGCAAATGTTGAAATTGCAATAAGAGTTTTGCCTAATCTATTTATTTCAAGCCTTACTTTACCACCTTCATACAAATGACGAATAAATGTTTTGTTTGATATACAGGAAGACTTTTATTAGATCAACTCAGGAAATAGTTGTATGAGTTGTAGAGGGAAATTTCAATAAATATGTCTCCAAGCAACCTCCAATTCTTCTTCTGACTGCCTATCCACTATTATTGGATGTTGGCGACCATATTTCCATATATTTCTCTGTCGGTTGCTGTGTGGACCAACTCTCCTATCGTTCTTAACCCCGTCTAATCTCTTATTATATTTCTTAACCATGACATTTGCTTTCTGCCCATCCCTCGCTTCCCCTCTATTTTTCCTTCGACAATAAGTTGCAGCAGTTGATATTTTGAGCTTCGCATTATATGTCCAAAATACGATATTTTCTTCTTTTTGGCGTTAAGCATTAACTCACGGTCTCTGCCGATTCTTCTTGGAATTTCATCGTTGGTTACTTTGTCTGTCCATGGCACCCTTAGCATTCTATGATACATCCACATTTCAAATGCTTCTATTTTGTTGACGGAAGATGACTTCAATGTCCAGATCTCTGCACCATATAGCAACACTGACTATACATAACATTTGGCATAACGTAATCTTAGCTTTAATTTAATGTCACGACTAGTTAGCACTCTTTTAAATTTAAAAAAGTTATTTCGAGCTGCTTCAATTCCGCATTATCTTTTGTTCGTCATTATCCCAATCTTCATGCAACCAGCTTCCTAGATATTTATATTGTGCTACACGTTCTAAAGTTTGGCCGTCTGATATTAATCTTGCATTGTTGTATGGGAGTTTATGTCTGCTTACTATCGTGAATTTTGTTTTATTGCTATTTATTTTAAGCCCATAATTTGTACCAATACGGTTCAGCTCATCGATCATTTGTTGCAGATCTTCAATATTATCTGCAATTGCATAACTAATGTTGTTTATATATACCCCATTTACCTTGATTCCAACATTTCTATCTTCCATGATTTTCTTAAAGATGGTTTCCGAATAAAGATTAAATAGTAGAGGTGATAATAAGCCACCTTGTCTTACACCTCTACATATGACAATATCTTCAGTTGTAAAGTCATTTGTTTTTATGCGAGCCGATTGATGCCAGTACAGATTCTGTATACAACGGATGTCTTTGTCGTCTAAGTCTGTTTTTTTTTAATGTATCAATTAGTTTATTATGCCTTAAAGGCCTTGTCAAAGTCCACAAAATATATGAAAACATCTCTGCAGTTTTGTATGAGTACACGCACATCGAAAAGAATCAACTGGTAGACCTTCTACTCTAAACGAGACAGTTGTCGAGGATATCAGCACTCGAACGCAAAGAAGTCCTCTCAAATCCTTAAGAAAGCGCTCCCTTCAAACAGGTTTGGTCCTTATGCCTCCTATTCAACCAATTTTCATTCTTACCCATAAACTTCCACTTTTCCATGTTGTTCTAATTCACGGTTTTACAGGTTTATCATATGGAATGGATTGCCAACTCAAACAGTAATTCTTGATCACCCAGTATTACAATTTAGTTTTCAATTAATTTTTCAGTGACGCCACTGGTCGGTTGGATATTCTTATTAAAGTATGGTGATTTTAGGTCTTAGCAGATTATTCAGGACTGCAACATAATTTCACAGAACAATAGATGTTATGATGTTATAGATGTTCTGTGATTTTGGGCTTCACGCCTACACGTGTTGCAACCTTAAACCTAGGGTGACTAGGGTCATCTGTGGTTGCTGGACAACGGGACAGGAGACTTCATAAGGAGAGGACGCGAGGATTATTGGAAGGTAGTTATGACTGCATCGTAATGGTCGAATTATTTTAATCGTGTTTCCGACATAACCTTAAATTCTGTTTATTTTCTTTGCCAATAGACCGAAGCGAGGATGATTTGAAGATTTTGCCCCCGTCATCTTAACCGGAGCCGAAGGTAATTATGGCTGGATTAATTTCGTAGTATGATCCGAATCACTCTGATCGACCTAACCTCAAAAAGTGTTGGGGCGCTCCTCATGTACGCGTTCCACGATTCGCTGGGGGCCCGCACGAGCCGCCCATTCCGATAATCATCGTTGCAACATCAACGTTACTTGCAGGCCGCCGTACGCGATGCGGATACTGGACGACGACGAACTCGAGTCCATGCAGTGCTCCAGCTGCCGAAGGTACCTCTCCGTGTTCCCAATTAAGAACCACCCGACGACCCGCGACGTCACCTGCGGCAGGTGTTCCGGGGAAGACGACGACGGCGTGCGGTCCTTCCTGTACGAGCTCGTCGCCGTCGGGTGCCTCTTCAGGTGCGTCAACAGGTACGAGGGTTGCGGGAGGCTGCTGCGCGTCGACGAGACCGAGGAGCACGAGCTGCTGTGCGTCGGCCGGACGTTCCCTTGTCCGAAGTGCGAGGACGGCGTCAAAAGATCTGCGCTGGAATTGACGTGGCACTATAAAAGCGAACACCCCTCGAGCTATCTGCGGAGGAGGAACCGTTTCGACGCATGGCCACATACCAGCGATGTCAAGTTGTACATCCGGGACAACGTTGTCGCCTTCGTTTCGGTCCGTTACGGGCAGGACGTGCTGCAGTTGGCGGCCGCGACGTTGACGCAGGTGGACGTGACGCAAGCGTTCTTAGTGAGCAGAGGAGAGCGACTCTGGGAGGGGACAGAGAGGAGGCCTTGCAAGGCGTTGGACGCCTTCGACGCCGACCGTTACGTTCTCGATATGGATCCGCCGGTGTCGCTCGACGTGATTTTCGACTTGGAGGCGTCGAAGGACGCCGGTCCGTACGTGTCCGTTCCGAGATCTAATAGAGTAGCAAAGGTGGACGCTTTGAACGGAAGACTCCATGTTCCTATCTTTTTATTTTTATTCTTTTTCTTTCTTGTTTGTTCTTTGTATTTTAATAATGTGTATTAATGTACTATGTGTGCTTGGTAATAATAAATAATAGCGGTTTAACGATCCTGACATTGATGAAAAATTGCATACGATTATGAATTGCATTGAATTATTGTCACTAAATTATCATTGATGTTTTATATTATAGGTTTTTTCGCATTGCGGTTGGCCGGTCCAACTGGTCATTTTAGACAAATTGTTATGACGTGTGAAGTTGAATATTAATTTTGAACCTTACATGAATTGCTGCCCAGGGTAATTGTTTTCATTGAATACTAAATGAAAGCAGTCGACTTTTTACATTTATATCATTCTCATAATGTTTTAGTCGAAATCGTAACATAACCTATTATTACTGCACTCATTGACCGATCCAAGAACAAATATATGAGATTATATAGCTAATCAAACTCTTAGAATGCAAGAATTAAATACCTTATTGTTATTGTAATAGTAATAAGCAATGGTATGCACAGTAAATATTCAGATAACTTTATAAATAACAGTCTGCAATACCGCTAACGTCCAGCTGTGTGCTGCCGCCGTCGCCGCCGACGGAGTGGAAGGTGATTAGGTTTATGTAATTCGAAATTAGAGTTTTCGTACGGTTTAAAACTTAACATCTACATACACATAAGTCTCAAAAACGTACATAACAAAATTTTGATTACTCAATATAGGTACTTATAATGGATTTGAGTTTGACTAATACCTTTCTAGAATGGATGTACTTCTATAATGTATCAGTGATAATAATTGTAATGTCGCTTTTGAGGTTCCGTTCAGATTAGCCTTGCAGCAAAAAGGAGACGCGTTAACTACTTGTCTTGTCATTTCTGTTAACGTCTCTCAAGGTTAATTGGACGGGACCTACAGACCCTACAGTTTAACGTGGGCACCGAACCACGGTCCTCGAGCACGGTTGTATCCCTTAAGGCTCTTAAAGCTTGCGTGCCCGTAAGAATGATCTTAGTGACAATATTGTTAATAATTCAACAGATTTAATATTGACAAAAATTCATCTGAGCAATGTAGAACCTATAGATATTCCCAATTTCAATTGTATTGCCAGTTTTAAAAGACAAGTTCCAGCTGCTGGAGTGGCTGGAATGTGGAGTGGTGGATGAAATACAACTGTTGTATTTCATCACTGGTCCAACATGCCGTCAAAATTGGGGGGTTTCTATTTTTAATAATGGCCCTCCAATAAATCTCATATTGGCGATATACAGTGGTCCTATCTATGCATTGCATATAACTTGTCTCCACCTACAATAGCCATGATTATGTCCGCAACAGCGTGACGAAACGTCAGCAGTAAATCTGTAGCAACGATTGTTGTTTCATTTTTTGGGGTTTAACCAAGAACGTTCCTGTTGATTACATAAAATGCATTTGTAGGTAATTTATAACAGAGGAGCAGCCAATCCCAATTGTTGGGGATTTATAGATGGGGCAGCCGGACAGATTTGTAGATCGACTGTCAACCAGGAGGAATACTATTCTCGCCATAAAAGATTTCACTGCGTGAAGTACCAGTCAGTGCTATGCCCTCATCTGATGGTATAATTGTGAGTATAAAAGGAGCATTCCCAGGAAGAAGACGTGACGCGGGCATGTTCAGACAATCTCGACTGTATGAGGAACTCGAAATGGTAATAAAGGAACATTTACCTCTGTCCTCTGTCTGTGTCTGGTTGACGTTGACACTTGACGGTGACAGTGGTCCAGTGGTGACGTGGTGACTGGTGACGCTGCTCGAGGATTGAGGACCAGCAGAAAATAATTATGTAACTATTCTTTGTCTTCTAACTTCTAATGGTGAATCGAAAATCCCTCGTAGCGTGATTTACATTTATCATCACGCTACGAGGGATTTTTGATTTTCATCGAGAGGTGTAAGATCAACACGTCCAAAGTAGATGAGCTACTATCGATGGGACAAGGGACAAGTCAAAGATGAACCACATGTCGACATCGAGTATCCTCCGATAATTAAAAAGGAAATATCAGACGAAGTAGACTGGAATTCCTATCGTCCTGCAGTGTCGAGTGAGGTTTTCATGGAAGGACAGATGCTAGCGGTATGCTTAAATTCTATGAAGAGCAAGGATTCCATTTAGCATTCGGAAAGAAGAGGCGTCCGATCCTGATTATCCTACAGCGTCAGGGGGCAAAGAAAAGGATGGGTTAGTTGTACGTGTCGTCTTAGAACGTCAAGTGCTACCAGACTATGGTTCTCCAGAAGAAATTTAATATTAACCTTATGTGTACATATTGTGGTAAAACATTCAGTTACCGTCGTAACTTGAAGATTCTTCACTATTTTCGTAAAGGTTCCATGTTAGGTCCTCTGGTTTTAATTATGTATATTATTGACATATTCGATATATCGTCGTTGTCACAGCAATATCTGCTATATAAGAAAACTATTTTTTTCAGGAGAATGAAAAACAAAGCACGCAAGATATATATGCCTTGAATGTATTTAGTAAGAAAAAAACGAGTAAGTAAGTAAGGTTTTCATTGTAATCTAGCAGCTATTACAACCGAAGGGACAAGGTCTAAAAGCTTGTTCGATCATGGACCTCACAGAACTCATTCTTTTATTAAATCTGGTTTGTATGTCATTTAAATGACCATTATCTCTGTATGGTGTTAAAAGACAAGGAAGTAGAGGGTAAGCAGCATCTCCAAGAATATGTTCATTTTCGCTTGTAACCAAAGTATACAAATCGCAAGACCCTTAGCATCATGTATTCGACCTGGTGTGCCAACACAAACATCAGTAAATTTAAGTTTGTCATTGCACACTGCTTGTAAGATTACTGAGTGGTAACTATTTCTATTGTAATAATCAACTGGATTGTTGGGAGCTGCTTTGATAGCAATATGACACCCGTCAATTGCCCCTACAACTCCAGGTAGGTACCTAGGAATAAAATGAAGATTAGAATGAAAATGCACAACGAACATTTGGAGCTATACCTGATTTTGTCTGTAATTTCCTACTAATTCGTTGCCTTTCATGTTCATCTGGCCATACAATAAATATATGTGTTAAACTGGCAATTAAATTTACCATCGTACAAAATATTTGATGGCTATAGTACTTTTAGCTAGGTTGAATCTGTCTCCAGCTGAAAGAAAACTGTCAGGTTTTGACCACATCCATATGGTAAATACTAATTTCTTCTCAAACTGCACTCGTTCGCCAATATATACTTCCTGTTGTTATAATATGTTGAGTACATTCTGAAATAAGAGGACTGCTTTTAATCAAATATCTTACATGGGGTTAAATGTAAACTAATGCATTTTATTACCATAATAACAAATTTTACCTGGAATGTTGTTCTAGACATTCTAAAATGATTGTGAAAATCATCCAGTTGAGTATGGAGTAGCATTTTTATCTTGCCTTTCTTCTCCTAATACTTCTATTTCCGCATCAACTTCATGATTATTTGTGATATATTCGTCAAGCCTGTCGTTAATTGGGATTTTGATTTTGTATTTCATGTAATCAATCTGGAGGTAGAGTAAAACTGGTATTGACTGGTAACCTACATCAAATAATAACTGGTCGTCTTCATGAATATGAATATTATTACACTACTTTCGATGTAATAATGAGATCATTAATAACTCAAAGTAGATAAATATGTTTACCTACTCATTGTATTACTACTTAGAAGGACGATTATATACTATACATACATACCTGTAAGGTAGATAAGAAAAACGTAATAGCAGATACATATACGGATTTAACGATCATCGGATATAACGAGACCCATTCTTCAGTTATAAACGAGGTTGACTGTTTTATGCACATGTACATAGTATATTAAATTACGGTCTCCTAGTGTGGGGTGGAGCTTATAAGACTTAATTTTATTATTTTGGAAAAATTACAGTCTAGATTCAAAAGAGTTTTTAATTTGAATTCTGAAATTTCAATAACCAACGTCAACGAAGGTAATACAGTGGTCTGTATGTAGAATCTTGAGTTGTCGTAGGTTGGAGAAAAAGAGAAAAAAAATGGCTAAATTCAAACGTTTATATCTCAGTCAATATTAAACATATAAAGTGTTAGAAGCCACCGTTTTAAAGAGAATTTCATAAGCTTTCTTTTTTATGAAGCAATGCCTATACCTAAATTCACTCACAAAAAGTTATAGCCAAAAATTCACAATTTTTTTTGAGATTTTTCCATTTTTTAACTTTGTTTTATGAATTTATTTCATGAAAAAAAATCATTTTCATAGGAAATTCAATTCTCTACAAGAAATCTTACGGCATATATCTTCGAAAAATGCTTAGTTTTTGCGCTATAGCCGAAAAATCGAAAAATGGACGAACTTACCCCGTTCTCAAGAACGCATGGCTAAATTTAGTAGCACTTTGGGATTTTATTACTTTAGACCTACCTTAGGTCAATTGACTGTATGAAAAAATAAAATACCTTGCACGCGTTAGTTCCTTTTACCCCTGTTAATTTCGACATAGTCATTATGGGTATCCCATAATGAGAAAGTAAAAGTAGTGTAGAAACAGTTGCCACTATTACCAAATCCTGACGTCACACTTTCCTCGCGTATATACGGCGTTTGCACTTCTAATATATAAATTTTGTGAGAATAATAATGTTTTGTGAACCTAACCTAACTTAGGGTGATTTTCGTGATCTGTGACGTGGCGTTGTTATCATAGATAACATAGATAAGATAGCTCTTATTTCTATGATTCTTATCTTAAGGAGCAGAAGAGAGTAATCTGTTTGGCTTTTTCTAATAGTTTCTGTACTTTTTTAAAGTGCTCGCTCAATTTCTGTACATCAAGCGTCGTGAGTAATACGGTAGAAGTGATGACTACCTGCGACTGGTGCCTGCAAGAAGCGCGAGTGCAAACCATTGAGGAGAAGTTATGGCGTTTCTGGATACTAATCAGCAACGAAGTGAGTACGGGGCGCAGGTTACATCACACGATTGACTTGTGGATTTGTAATACTGTATTTGATCTTACTGTGCCACTTCACATATCCACGATATGTAACCGATATCTTTTCTTTCAGGATCCGAATATGACATCCCACAGGAATATCTGTGACAAATGTAAATCACGCTATGAGGGATTCTCGATTTACATCGAGAGGTGTAAGTTCAACACGTCCATAGTAGATGAGCTACTATCAACGGCACAGGTCAAAGATGAACCTTCCGTCTACATCGAGTATCCTCCGTTAATTAAAAAGGAAATTTCAAACGAAGTGGATTCCAATTCTTTTTGTCCTGCAGTGTCGAGGTGAGTTTTCATTGAACGACAAAGGCTTGCGGGTTGCTCAAATTTTCCTACCAACGATTCCAGGATAAATGAAGTACTGCCGGCTGGAAACGTCAAAAAGGAACCTCTTATCGACATTGAGGATGATCTGATAAATGCAGAACACGTTTGGATAAAGGAAGAGGCGTCTGATCCTGATTATCATACAGCGTTGGGTGGCAAAGGAAACGATAGATTAGTGTTACGTGTCGTCTTGGAACGCCAAGTGCTACCAGGCTCTATGGTTAACCAGAAGAGAGTTAATAGTAACCGTATGTGTACATATTGTGGTAAAACTTTCAATTCCCCTTGTAAATTGCAGGTTCACTTGCGGTCTCATACAGGTGAAAAACCTTTCAAATGTTCACATTGCAGTAAGAGTTTTACTCAGTTAAGTCATTTAACTATTCACTCACGCACTCATACGGGTGAAAAACCTTTCAAATGTTCACATTGCAATAAGAGATTTGGTCGCTTAAGTTCTTTAAATGTTCACTTACGCATACATACAGGTGTAAAACCTTTCAAATGTTCGCATTGCAGTGAGAGATTTGCTTACGTACATTCTTTAAATGTTCACTTATGCACTCATACAGGGGAAAAACCTTTCAGATGTTCACATTGCAATAAGACGTTCACTAGGTTGGGTACTTTAAATGTTCACTTACGCATACATACAGGTGAAAAACCGTTCGAATGTTCACATTGCCATAGGAGTTTCGCTCGGTCTAGTAGTTTAAAACGTCACACACGCATTCATACAAATATCAAATAAATGTTCACTTTTATATACAATCAGCCGTGACCCGTCGGGTACCAAAAGTAAGAAGAGCTATTTCATCAAACTTAATTATACAATATCGAAAAAAATTAATTACCACTAATCTTAAAAATCATCACAAAACATGGTCATTTTTAGCATATAAATAATTTGAGAATAACTTTATTGATATTATTTACAGCGAAATGATGTATACATATTTGAAAAGCTGACATTTCTACCTTTATTCATTTTCTTTTGACAGAGAAAAACCAGAAGTTGAAAGAGGTTAAGTAGGTTATTTTGAGGTTATGTATAGTTAGTAGAAACTCCTATTTTCGCAAGGCGGGTTTTTTTTATTGTACATGGGAATTCCACCTACGACTAGATGACAATCATTTTGAAACACATTGTATTTTTTATCAACAGTTACAGAAGTTACAATGAATATACATATCATGATTATTTAATAATTAACATAATTAATTTATAATTTTGTAAAGAAATATTCGACATTTAAAATGTATTATTCCCGTATTTTACCCTTTCTTTTTACCATGACTTATCCTTCTCTTGGCTTTTAATCGTAAAAAAATGTATTAACTAAAAAATTATAATTATAGAATATAAGTTATATAACCTTTCTTTTAAATAAATAATTGTTAAAAAGTGACTTTCGTCATCATAAATTAGGTTGTTTTCAAGAAGCCGATAGTACTGCGATCGTTAAAAAAGTTATTAATATCAGGAAGATGTCGAACTTGCACATAAATTGGTCAAGTAATCAAATTATGTAAACAATACAATAATTAGTATTTATATATTAATCGATTGTTATTTACCTTTCACTGCGAAGTTTTTGTACCGAGCTAAATTTTTTAACACTAAATTTGTATTATAATGGTAGAGGTAGTTCCAAATGAGATGAACCCTACGTCATCGTGCGCAAAGAGAGGCAAATGTGTCGAGGATCTTCCGTTATTCACTCTTTTCACAGTTATTCACTTGATGTGATAGTGTAATAACCTAATAACGGTCACTGGCTGTATCGCTCTTCAGCCATACAGTTGTATACAGCCATTTAAGTTGAGATTAAATTCAGTACCTTTCGCGTAGTGTTTAGTTTTAGTAAATAGTAGTAAAACGTTACAATACCTTAAAGAGGCACCCAGTCCATTGCATTTAAAGGTAAAAATATAGATGCCTTTGCTGAAGTAAGTTAATTAACACTCCTTTATGTTTTAGCAAAATTACAGTTTGCTGGTACAGGTTCTTTTCAGAGCCCTGTCGGTAGCAATGCTTGGATAGCATTAAGCAATGTATCTTTCTGCAAATTGCTTTAGAGTCTTGTTTTGTTCTTCATTGTTTTTCTCACATACCTTACTTGTTTCTAGCAATTGATTTGTTAATTCTGATAATGGTTTTGATTGTTCATTTCCAAGTGTTCTTCTCATATGTCTTTAGTTGTTCTTAGTTAGTTAGTTGTTAGTTCATTACAGAATCCAGCTGATCATTTTCTGTACATATTTCTATGGTATCGTGTTGTTGTGAACGTTCCACCATCAACTGAAAATATACTGTGTCTGGTAAATGCTTCAGAGATTCCTTCTATCCCATCATAACTTATCAAAAGTTTGCCAGTAACTACAACTTTTCCCAACATGGACAACGTCCGTTCTTCAATAAGAGTTAATTTCTTAATTTTATTTATATTATTTATTATATTTAATTAATAAGTTTAATTATTTCAATCTCGGGGCCAGATCCAGTCTTTTTTCTGTGTTCTTCTAAATTTCTGCCTTACAGCATGTTTCCAGTCTGTGAACCTCTAAAATATAGAAACCCATTAGTTTGAAAAATAGTTAAAAAAAATAGAAATTCATTTAAAACAACCTTTTTCCATTCTTCCGCTTTTAGGTAAGGGCCATCTCCAGCAGCATTAAGTAAATTGGCTTCTTTTTTCCACTTTTTCTCTATGTAATGTTCTTGTAGGGTTGGATTTTAGATTTACCATTCCGCGTATTCTTAAGTAAGTAATCTTTTTCCATGAATTGTACATATATATCGATCATCGACATATCGATATAACATCGATCAATTTTGATGATTTCTTTAACTTAACATCTTCGTGAGAACGCATCGATTGTCTGATAACTCAAAAACTGTCGCAACAATTCATGTTTTTATTTATATTGCAATGTTTTTTATTAATTACCTCTTTACCCTCATTTTCTCCCAAAAGAGCAGCAATACACACAATTCTCTATAATTAAGTCTATGGGTCCAGGTGCCAATTTTGTTCAGAGTTCAGAGCAGATTGTAGTTCAAATTCAAAACTTTGTTATATTTCTGTGCATCCGACATAACCTGAAAAATCTGTGACAGTGTGACATTTGTGTTCTGTGTTTCCGAAGCGTGCTCTGTGGAAGCGTGCACGCACGAGGACTAGCAGAAAGCAATTTGTTTGCCTTTATCTAATAGTTTTTGTAATCTATAAAGTGATCGATTAGCTTCTATACATCAAGTGCCATGAGTAACACGGAAGAAGTGGTGACCGTTTGCGACTGGTGCCTGCAAGATGCACGAGTACAAACCATCGAGGAGAGGTTGTGGTTTTTCTGGAAAATAATCAGCAAGGAAGTGAGTATGGAGCTTAGTTTACATCGCATGTTTGACTTGTGGAATTGTAATAATGTATCTGGTCTTGCTGTGCGACTTCAATTAGCCACGAAACCTAACTGATGTATTTCCTTTCAGGATCCGATTATAACATCCCATAAGAATATCTGCGACCAATGTAAATCACGCTACGAGGGATTCTCCATTTACATCGAGAGATGTAAGATCAACACGTCCAAAGTAGATGAGCTGCTATCGACAGGACAGGTCAAAGACGAACCTTCCGCCGACATCGACTATCCTCCATTAATTAAAACAGAAACTTCAAACGAAGTAGATTCGAATTACTTTTGTCCTGCAGTGTCAAGTGGAGTTTTTATTGAACGACAAAGGCTTGCGGGTTGCTCAAATTCTACGAAAAGCAACGATTCCACAGTAGATAAACTACTGTCGGCTGGAAAGGTCAAAGAGGAACCTTTTATCGACATTGAGGATCATATAAAAAATGAAGAAGACGTTTGGAAGAAAGAAGCATTGAATCCTGATTATCCTACAATGTCGGTTGGCAATGGAAAGGGTGGGTCATTTTTAGGTGTAGTCTTAGAACGCCAAATGCTACCAGACTCTATGGTTCACCAGGTGAAAGTTAATAATGATGTTATATGTACATATTGTGATAAAACATTCATTGGCCCTTATAAGTTGAAGATTCACTTGCGCACTCATACAGGTGAAAAACCTTTCAAGTGTTCACATTGCAACAAGAGGTTTACTCGCTTAGACAACTTAAATGATCACTTACGCACTCATACAGGTGACAAACCTTTCGAATGTCCACATTGCAATACGAGTTTTACTCATTTGAGTAATTTAAATCGTCACTTACGCACTCATACAGGTGAAAAGCCTTTTAAATGTTCACATTGCAATAAGAGCTTTACTCAGTCGAATGGTTTAAATGGTCACTTGCGCAGTCATACAGGTGAAAAACATTTCAAGTGTTCACATTGCAACAAGAGTTTTACTCGGTCAAGTTCTTTAAATGATCACTTATGCACTCATACAGGTGACAGACCTTTCAAATGTTCACATTGCGGTAAGAGTTTTGCTCAGTGGAATCATTTAAATGTTCACTTACGTACTCATACAGGTGAAAAACCTTTTAAATGTTCACATTGCAACAAAAGTTTTACTCAGTCGAGTGCTTTAAATCGTCATTTACGCACTCATACAGGTGAAAAACCTTTCGAATGTTCACATTGCAATAAGAGTTTTACTCAGTCGAGTTCTTTAAATAATCACTTACGCACTCTTACAGGTTAAAAACCTTTCAGCTGTTCACATTGCAATAAGAGTTATGCTCAATCGAGTCATTTAAATGGTCACGAACGCATACATGCAGATGAGAAACCTCTTTTAAATGTTTAGATTGCAATTAGAGTTTTACTCAGTTTAGTAGTTTAAGGTGTCACTCATGGGCGCCCGCAGGGGGGTGCCAGGGGGGGCCATGGCCCCCCCTGGGAAAATCAATATTTCAATTTTAAATCTAATCTAGTAATTAATAAAATATCTTTTAATGCGGGAGAAAGGTAAATATAATCTCAATATACACATTCCCTACAGGTATAAGTAGCAGGTAGTCCACGTAGACAGGCTCATTTATCATAACATATTCCCGTTTGTCCACCCAGACTAAATTTGCGGCATTTGCCAAGAAACAAAATCTTTATACGTAAAATTTCGGGTGCAGGTTGTTTTTTTCTAGGTGCAGGTACTGCTCAAATGAGAAATTATGACAATTCTTCGCCAGAAACTTACTATCGTATAAGTATTTTTATTTCTTATTTGGATTCGTTGATTCAATCTTTAGAAACCAGATTATCTGAAGAAAATAAAGATGCGTACATGTTATTCTGTTTACCATAAAAATATTTCCGGACTTTCCTGTAATTCGGAAGATGCATATATTAGAAGAATCGAAGAACTGTATAATATAGACAATTTTAAAGAGGAATCTAAGAGCTAGAAAGAGTATCTGGCAGAATTAAACTTAAACAGTAACATATCTTTAGAAAATGTAATTAAGCATACAAAGTTTTATACCCATCTTTCAGAAGGGCGTTTTTTATTTTGCTAACTTTACCCTCTACTCAATTGAGAGATCTTTTCCACGCTTCGTCATATTAAAAGGGTTGAGATCTATATGTTCCAAGCGATGACTCAGGATCGCTTAGATGGACTAGCGATGAGATTAGAAAAGTGATAGAGAAAGAATTGCTAGCTATCATGATTTTGCTAAAAAAGTTTGAAAAAAATTCGCAAATGATAAAAGGAAGCTCCAACCTTTATTTAAAGATGGTTCTTCAACCGTCTAGTAAAATTTATCTACGATACATTTTTTTCATTTACATCTTAGTAGGTACCTACCCACCTATGCTTTATACCAAAAACCAAATAATTAAAAAAAATATATATCGCTCGTTCCATGCCGAATTTTGGATTTTTTTTAGATGTGGCCAAAAATGAAGGAAAATTGTCATTTTGGCCCCCGAAACTCTCCCTAAATTTTTAGGGCTCTAAGTGGAATAAAATTCAAGTTATGGACAAATTAAAAATTGAAATTTTCAGGTTCGGCTCCAAAACCAAAAATTTTCAACCATCCATAACTTGTAAAAATACCCATTTTTATGAAAAAAGTTTCAAACAAAGGTTGTTTGTAATGGTTTAAACTTTTGGTAACTGCTAAAAAAAAATTCATGTGACAAACTTCACTGTTGACGGGTCTAGGCCTCATTAGTCGTGAGGCCGCAAAAAAACATCAGCGTTCCTGACCAAAAAAAAAATCAGGAGCGTAGCTCGATTTGATATAAAACTTTTGAGCCCTAACAGAAGTCAGCTAGACCTAAGGGTTCCGAGGGACAAAATGGTAAAATCCTGCAAAAATCGCTTAATATCAATAAAATTACATTGAGTCCCCAGAAATCCACTGTTTGCTAAGTCAAAATCAAACCATGAGCAACATTTTTTCTAGAAGTTAACTGGGGATCAATGTCACTAAGGTTGGCATGGTATTTTCATATAAGTAGAGCATTTCCCAAGTCCCCGGTGGCTCAAAAACTCAAAATTCCCCATAATACTTGAATTTGGAGCCCAGACGACTCGCTTGGCGCACATCCAAAAAGCGATTTTCACCCAAATTGTAGCTTTTGTTGATGTTTTTGAAGATACACAACGGTTGAAGACAACGCTGAAGCAACTTGCCACAACAATTGTGCTGGAAATTTGATTTTTCAACACAAATCTTGAAATTTGGGGCTAGACCTTAGGTCTGGCGAACTTCTGTTTATGCTCAAAACTTTTGTGTCGGATCCAGTTACGCTCCTGATTTGTTTGGTCAGGAAAGCTGATGATGTCTCCCAGTTTCCAAAAGTTTAAAGCATTACAAACAACTTGTGTTTGAAGCTTTTTTCATAAAAATGGGTATTTTTACAAGTTATGTATGGTTGAAAATTTTTGGTTTTGGAGCCGAACCTGAAAATTTCAAATTTCAATTGTCCATTACTTGAGTTTTATTCCACTTGGGGTCCTAAAAATTTAGAAGGGGTTTCGGGGGCCCAAAATGAATATTTTCCTTCAGTTTGGGCTACATCTAAAAAAAATCCCATATTCGGCGTGGAACGAGCGATATCTTAAAAAAATTGAGTAGGAAAATATTAACAAAATAATGTTCGTTAAATTATTGCTACCGTGCATATTATACATATATGTATATATTTGCTGGCTATATAGGTATTTAAACGTAATGTGTGTTAAAGTTATATTAGGTTTAATTGTGGACTGACGTTTTTTCCAAATCTTTAAAAAGGTGTTCGGCATTGTTTGTATATTTTTTATATGACCGCTGAGGAGATCAAGGAAGATCTAGACATGCACTTTTTTTTGTAGGTAATTGTTCCATTTTCGCTATATTAGATACAGATTTCTGATTTTTTGTATGAATAAAAATTTGCCCCCCCCTGGAACAAAATCCTGTGGGCGCCCATGGTGTCACTTATATTAGATCATCTCAGGAAACAGTTGCATGTTCACTGATCCCGGATAAAACTTACTTTTCGCTGTCTTGTTTTAAGTAACATGGATGGAAATTTCAGTATCCAACGTCAACGAAGGTAATCAGTGGTCTGCGTGGTCTGTATGTTCAATCTTGAGTTGTCATAGGTTTGTTGAGTGTCGACAGTGTCCAGTCTTTTCTACAGGTTGCTATGGTCACTTGCAAAGTCAATCTAAAGTGTGAGGCTGTGACTAACTACGCAAAAAAATGAAATGAAATATCGTATTATAAAGAATACATACATGGGGAAAAAAACTAAATAATTCACTAAATATTGTAATACAAATAATAATCTTATTCTACTAGTATGAAGCCTTATGATAACCCAAGGTGTATGCCTAACTTGAATAAAAGTTTATTAGTAGGTACAATAATAATTACTGACCTATCTCAATTTGTTATAGTATAATGCTATAATACTTGCGATACCTTTAATTAGTTAGTTTAACGGGGAGGTTTACCTGTCTGCCAAAAACCAATTCGTAAGGTGTGTAGTTCTGATATGCACTAGGTGTAGTATTGTAGCAAAATATTGCGTCCAAGTGTACCAATCAGTTTTGGATTCGTTAACGTACATTCGGATGTACTCATTGAGAACACGATGGTTTCTGTCACAAGCTCCTATTGTTTGACTATGGTAAGCTGTTGAGATTTCGTGGTCTATTTCAAGCAGTTCCGTTAGGTTTTTCAGAATTTCATTATTACATTCTGTCCCCATATCTGATCGAATCTCTTCCATGGGTCCATATATTAAAATAAAATATTTAACTATATTGTAAGCTGCTGTACGAGCATCTTTATTTGGGATTGGTATTATGACTACAAATTTTGTCAATTCACGTTGGAAAGTAATAGCATACTGTTCTCCTTCGTTAGACAAAATATTGATGTCATAATTCATAATTTTTATTACACAAAATTTAAAAATGTACATTTTAATCGAGTCACTACTCACTACTTCATGCTATAACTATAAACTATTATAACATAGGTATGTATATTAAAATTATTTTTATACAAATCTAACTAATAATCTTACCTAAAAAACTTAAATAATACTTATGAGTTAAAAATTATTTTATATTTAATATTTATAGATTATCAACAATAATTTTTGAAATTGTTCATCTGACAATTTATTTCGTCGAGGTGTTAAAATTTGACCACCGGAACTAAACAGGAGCGGATGAAGGTAATAGAACATTATATTTTTTAAAAATATTGAACATTGCAGGATACTCTTTTAATACATAGTGATTTGTTATTTGGAGAATTCAAATTAGGCTAAAAATTCAATTTGGGAAGCACTTTCGCAGAGATTATTATCAAGATCTGGAGTATATCCATATATTAGTCAAAAACTGGACAGCTATACGGATTGCTGGAGATGATGATTAAAATTTGAATTCCTATTTAAGAGGTATATCTGATTTCAATAGTTATTGTCCGTTGTTAAGAAGTAATTTTGTTAACAATTATATAGAAAATGGTAGTTTTTAACTGTCCGTGTCCGCTATTTGGAGGGAGGTGCTAATATGTATAAATCTCTATTAGGAAATTCGGGAAATATAAAACTGTCCGCTATGTAGAGGAGTCCGCAATTGGGAGGTGTCCGTTATTAGAGGTTTTACTGTACTTTCTCCGTAGAAATAGATTCTTTATTCCCTGCAACGGCAGCAATGGAGAATGGATTGTTGATTTTTGGCACTGTAGAAATCATCCATTTGGATTAGCATTTAATTAGGAAGCACTCTGTATATATAATAATTAAGTTACATAGATAATTTTAGATATATGTGTACATACCTTCACATGCTTTAGGACATCTTTCTGCAAATTGCTTTAGAGTCTTGTTTTGTTCTTCATTGCTTTTCTCACATAACTTACTTGTTTCTAGCAATTGACTTGTTAATTCTGATAATGGTCTTGATAGTTCATTTCCATGTGTTCTTCTCATATGTCTTTAGTTGTTCTTAGTTAGTTAGTTGTTAGTTCATTACAGAATCCAGTTGTTCATTTTCTGTGCAGCTTTCTATGGTATCGTGTTGTTGTGAATGTTTACCATCAACTGAAAATATGCTGTGTGTGGTAAATGCTTCTATCCCACCGTAACTTGTTTTCAAAGGTGTGCCAGTAACTACAACTTTTGCCCACATGGACAACGCCCGTTCTTCAATAAGAGTTAATTTCTTAATTTTATTTATATTATTTATTTATAAGTTTAATTATTTCAATCTCGGGGCCCGATCCAGTCTTTTTTCTGTGTTCTTCTAAATTTCTGCCTTACAGCATATTTCCAGTCTGTGAACCTCTAAAATATAGAAACCCATTAGTTAGAAAAAAATATAAATTCATTTGAAATAACCTTTTTCAATTTTTCGGCTTTTAGGTGAGGGCCATCTCCAGCAGCATTGATGTGAAATCTCTTTTAAATATTTAGATTGCAATTAGAGTTTTACTCAGTTTAGTAGTTTAAGGTGTCACTCACACAATCATACAAGTATCAAATAAATGATCACTTTTATATACAATAGGGCTTTTATTCGATCATCTCAGGAAACAGTTGCATGTTCACTGATCCCGGATACAGCTGACTTTTCGCTGTCTTGTTCAAATAATAAAATAATTTGAGAAATTGAAAATGTTCAGAAGTGCCCTTTAGGAACCTTTTAGAAAAAAATGTTTCAACTGAAGGTTATAGCTATTAGTTAGGTCAGTTCAAATCTAAAATTTTGTAAGAATCGGTAAAGGCGTTTTGGAGGAAATTGAGAAAAACTGAAAATTCACAAAAATAGAGGGCCCTTCGCAGATCAGCCAAAATAACGGCAATCGATAAGGAGTGAATAGTAAAGTACACGTACGAAGTTTAACAAAATACATACATACAAAATTTCAACTTTCCACTATTTATAGTATTTATACACACACGTACGTTTTTCGAACTCAGTGGACCTCAAAACCTCCATTACCAAATCCTGACGTCACACTTTCCTCGCGTATATACGGCGTTTGCACTTCTAATATATAGTATTTCTGTGAATAGTAATATATGTTTTGTGAACGTAACCTAGGGTGATGGTGATCTTTGTGATCTGTGCCCTGTGACGTGGCGTTCTTTATGGCGTTCACGGGTATGCAACGAACATACGAGAATCGGTAACATGTGTTCCGTTGGGCCCACTGTCACTTGTCATTTTTAGCACTTAGAGAAACGACGATGAAGGGGCGGTGAGGGGTGGTTTAGTGTAAAGTTTAGTTTAGTGGGTGCTTAGTGTGGTTGCATATCCTGATGGTGATCTCTGGTTGGTTGGAATATTTTCGTCATCATCATTTCGTCGGCCATGTTAGTTGATGTTTTGATGTTAGTGTTAATGCTTGGATTTGGGTAAGTATTATTTTATTTTGATCATTTACAATGTCAGATCCTACTACTGCAGCTTCAATGAAAACTTCAAAGTGTAAATTCATTTGCCACTTTCCTTCTGTGATAACAAATATTGTTTCGGTTTTTAATGACAAAAATGAGGTTTCAGTAGGACCGAATCACATTGAAAAACATTTCTATACAAACGATTGTGATATTTCAGACGAGTATTCTGTCCTCGACACTAAGAGATTAGGTGTATTATCGACAATAGGTATTTCAAGAAAAGATTTTACACTCAATGAAGAGAAAATGTACTACCAAATACATCCTAATAATACCGCTCGAGTAGAGTACGTAAGTAGATTACGGTCTAAGCTCCAAAACACACAGAGCAATTATATTAATATTAAGGATCTATATGAACGTGGATGCTTCGAATTTATAGATAGCAATTGAAATGAAATTACTCATAATTTCATTAATTCTCAATTACACAATTCGAAAAGATCACCTAAGAACAGAATTTTGTCTGTAGATAAATATAATATAATATAATATGCATATAGATAAAGCAAAAGCTTTATCTATATGCAAGAGAAGTCCTGGTTTATATAGATATCTGAGAATGCTATTCCAATTGCCATCGGTACGGATTTTGAAAAATCTATTGTCCATGATACCTTTTGAATGTGGCTTACTAGAACCCATTTTGAACCGTTTAGAAGTACAGATTGAAAAATTATCTGAACTCGAAATCATGTGTAGTAGTGTTTGATGAAATGGGATTAAGCCCTTGATATTATTACAATTATTATGTACATTCCATAGTATATAATATAGTGTATAATACATTATTATAATATTTTATTTATTTTATGTTACTGTGGTGTGAGATTTTATTACAAAATTACCAAAGAATGTACCTTATTAAGTTCTTTATTAGTATTTTTTACAGCACTATTTTATTTATTTTGTTTTTATGTGGGTACTATACAGGATATTTAATGTTTTATTTATTAATATGTTCGTTTAGTTGTTGTGCTATGTGGTATATGATGATCTTGAGTTGAGTAATTTATTGTAGTCTGAATATGTTATAAAGAACTTTTCTGATACATTTTAACAAAACGAAATGTACATTTTAATACTTTTACTAATATTTTCTTGTACCTATTTTACGGGAATCCAGATAAATCACTGTTACTTTGTATAAAACTATGTTATAAATAAAGATCATAATTTTATATTTTTGTATTCTTTACGAGCCTATTCCCGAGAGTTGGGATTCAAATTTGCCGCCAAGTACAGAACGAAATTCACTCGTAGTTCAACGTCTGCCGTAAGAGGCGCTACAGTCAGGGCCCACTGTCACTTGTCATTTGTGTTTCGCTTAAAATCAGTGATATGTTACACGGCGTTTGCACTTCTAAACCATAGATGTTCTGTGATGGCGTTCTTCTTATCATAGCCAAAGAGTAATCCATAGGAGTAATCTTTTTGGCTTTTTCTAATAGTTTTTGTACTTTGTAAAGTGCTCGATCAATTTCTGTACATAAAGCGCATAAAGTACATAATACGGTGTAGAGGTGATGACTACCTGCGACTGGTGCCTGCAAGAAGCGCGAGTGCAAACCATTGAGGAGAAGTGGCGTTTCTGGATAATAATCAGCAACGAAGTGAGTACGGGGCTACATCACACGTTTGACTTGTGGAATTGTAATACTGTATTTGGTCTTGCTGTGCCACTTCACATATCCACGATATGTAACTGATATCCTTTCTTTCAGGATCCGAATATGACATCCCACAGGAATATCTGCTACAAATGTAAGTCACGCTATAAGGGATTCTCGATTTACATCGAGAGGTGTAAGATCAACACGTCCATGGTAGATGAGCTACTATCGATGGGACAGTTCAAAGAGTGTCCTGCAGTGTCGAGGTGAGTTTTCATTGAACGACAAAGGCTTGCGGGTTGCTCAAATTTTCTTACCTACGATTCCAGGATACATACATCTCATACAGGTGAAAAACCTTTCAAATGTTCACATTGAAATAAGACGTTTACTAGTTTGGGTACTTTAAATGTTCACTTACGTATACATACAGGTGAAAAACCTTTCGAATGTCCACATTGCAATAAGAGTTTCACTCGATCTAGTAGTTTAAAGCGTCACACACGCATTCATACAAATATCAAATAAATGTTTACTTTTATATACAACCAGCCGTGACTGGTCGCGGCTTCACTCTCTACTTACGTAACAAGTTAGAACTCAAGTATATTGTAACGTTTTTACTGTTCACTAAAACTAAAACACTACTCGAAACGTCTTACTTAATTTATTTTTACAAACACAACGCTTAATATTTAATTTATATTCACACACATTTGTTTATTTATCTTCGCGCCCGGTCTAGCCCGTCGCTTACGCTGCCGATATTTTAACTAACTGCATTGGGTTGGGTCCGGTCCCGGTGTCGCCCTTATATGTCTAGCATGTCTCTCTCGACGATTCCCGGTTTCACTGGAAGATTCGACGAATTCTTATGGCATCGAAACGCCTCAGGCTCAGGTCTTCGAGTACATTCCGGCACTTCTCGAACTCTACGATATTAGATTTTCTAAGATAAGATATTAGATATATTCTAGATAGTAGGAACATGTTTCCTACTTGTTCCTACATGGCTGACCATCATGACATTTAGAATTTCAGAGTGTTCCCCTCTTTTTACAAAAGCATCTATTAGTGTTGCAAGTCTTCTTGCAGACGCAACGTGCAAACCTTTGGCCTACTCCTAAAGCAGCATGTCTAGCAGCGGTTCTCAAGGACAGATTAGCTTCCGGAACTTCTTCATATTTTAAGAATTTTTCATTTGAAATGTCAAATTCTGATCTGGAAAAAATAATTAGTATAACATATCTACAAAACATTAAATTTTATTACGTTTTTAAAAAATATTTTTGGAGAAGTTTAGGGTGCGTGACTAATAATAATTTCTCCCTGATTTGAAAAATAAAATGTATGTATAACGTACCTGCAGTACAATTTCTCCAGTATCCCATATTTAGTGCCAACTTTGTATAAACCATCTTCGTTTTTTTCAAGTACAACACCTATGATGTTCCTTAGATCTGCTTTTGACCTGTCGACATCCGGTATCGGGATTATTATATCGTCACCCCTCTCCGCCGGTGGATGAAGAGCTTCGAAAACATGATTTTTTTAACCTTCATGATGTGCTTCTTGTCTAGCTAATAAAATTGAAGATTCTGTACTAGGACCGTCCTCTTCAACATCGGGCAGAGATTCACTATTCTGCTGATAAAAAATGTTTTTGAAGGTCTTCCTCAACTTCCAGTAGTAAAGACGATGTCGCAAGTCCTACTCTGGGTTCAATACCAAACATCGCTCGATATGGCGACTGTTACACAATGCAGGTCTCTATTTTTCATAAACTGGACGAATGGAAGGCATTTGGACCAGTGTGTGGTATCATTATCCTGCATCCAGGCAGCTAACATTTTTTCTATATCCTGGTTGGCACGCTCTACAGGCTTTGGCTATGCCTTGGTTTTCCATGAACTAACTTTACTTCGGGCCAGTATGTCATTACTTCATTAATCACTGCATTAACGAGCTCTCTGCCATTATATGAGTGTAAAATACACGGAGCACCAAAAGTCAAAAATATAGTATCTGTTAATTGCAAAGCGACTTCTTCAGCCCCTTTGGTTTGCAATGATCTTAACAAAACAAATTTTGTCAAATTATTTTGGTACACCATAATGAACTTAAAACCTTTATCTTGTGACTGCCTATCTATGAGGTCTACTTGGCAGCGACTATTCAATTTGAAACGTTATGGAAAATGTGTTTGTTCAATTATAGGGGCTTGGTTAGGCCCTTAAGAAAAAATATTTTTTTCACATACAAACACATTTATATTGAAATTAATTAGCATATTGTAAATTATTCACATTTATAAATTATGTTTATCTAATTTATAAAATATTATGTACAGTTTTTTTAGAATAATTTGTTGTTTTGGTTTGTACATCACACAACAAAGTTTTTTCATATACCTAAATCTTCAAGCCGCTATAATTGAACAAACACATTTTCTGGAACGTCTTCAAACTGAAAGGCTGTTCTTATTGTTGAAAGTGCATGCACACTTGTAGCTTAGATGGTTTTTGTATAATTTCTTCATCACCACTGTCACCACTTTCCTCGTTTGTCTTCTCCTTATAACCATTAAAAATGGGGGAATTTCCATATAACGAGACCTTTATATAACTAGCAAATTTTGCAGCACCTTCATTCTCGTTATATAGAGGTTCGGCTGTATAAAGACATACGTTTTACAAAAAATATATAAGAAATTCTGTACTGTACCGAAAGTCTTAAAAGTTGGATTTTACTTACATTTTATTAGTACGCAGAGCATACCAAAAATAAAATTAATTTATATAGGTATGTAAAGTATGTATTTAGTAACAGGCACTATAGAAAATACAGTCAAAAACACGCTTAATTTAAAGAAAAAACACTTCTTCACTCAACATTAAAAATTGTAAATATAACCTTAAATTCACACAATCGGCCTTCGCCGCAGCGTTGCCAAATATCAATGTTCCGGCCTTTCAGTAAAGACGGCCATGGACCAGCACACATTACGAGCACACATTACGATTCTGTGTTCTGTCACCCCTACCGCTTCGTGGTACTTCATCTTTATGATCTGTGCCCCGCGCATGCGGGTAATGTGCTGTTATTCCATGTGATTCATGATTCATGGCATTCATGCTTCGTCGTTCGTCGTCTTTCCTTTTTCATTTTTCGCATCGCCATCGCATTATTAATTTCTATACGGTCGTCGTTAAGTGTTTGGCTTTCTTTTGTGTTAACAATACAAATAATAAGTGGAGTGTGCCGTAACTAAATCGAGTGAAAGCCTGAGAGTTCTCGTAGCCAATATGGGTAAGCGTGATCAAGTTATTAGGGTTAGGGAATCTTTAGAGTAGCGAAAGATCGATAATGAGATTTTCAAGGCTTCCGGATTGTTTGGTAATCATGTGGACGAAGTGCGAGGCAATCTTCACTTGTTGTTCACCGATTATCCAAGGCTTTACAAGCCCATTCTTATTTGTTGTGAGGGGTTCCAAAGCAAAATGGAAGCGATACTAAATTAGAGACTGTGTAAATGTAAACAGCCACGTCTATTTCTAAGTGATTCAACTTTCAAGTTACGACTACTACTAATGTACGGTTAAATACGAGCTGTATAAATCCACCTTAACTATACCCCAGTAACACATCTCTTGAGACTGACATCATTAATACCGCGTTGCCATATATATCACACAAAATTTCACATTGGAACATATGTTCAATGACAAAACGCCACAAAAACATAAGTGTTGCAGAATAACAAGCTAATACATTTAGGTATTGCAATAGTAGATTTAATTTTTGTTTCTAATTTTCAATGCAACACGTAAAATCTTTTAAAATCATATGTACGCGTAACTATGATAGGTTCTTTTTGTACGAACGGCAACATCCCAGAAAACCCTCGCGCGTTTATTTGGCGTTGCCAAGTATTACCGTCTTATTCTTTTCCTCCCGCACCGAACCAGTAAATACCGAGAAAAAATGGCATCGTCGCTGCACCTGTGAAGTGTGCGCCGAAAACCATTGGCGGAGTGGCGCGGTTATCTCGCGAAAATAGTGTATAGTGAATACCAGGTACCACGTAACAAAATGAATGAATGTGAACCTAGCTGTAGCAGCACTCTCAACAAAAAGGTAAAGTCACATTACTTAACACAGGGTGAGCGGTAAATGGTGAAGAACGTGTATGAAGGGATTCGCGCGCGTTTTCCCGCTTTAACGGTTCACGACGCGACAGAGATGTGTGCGGATTTTACAAAAGTATCGAAAGCCACAATTTTTAGGATTTTACGAGGACACCCTTCGCGTGGGGAAATAACGGCCGGAAATAGAAAAGTGGTAAAAACGGATCCGCGAAAAATGATTTTAGATGACTATCATGTGCTTTTCGTCGAAAAATCCATTCTTTCTTCTTTCGAAACGAAATTCTGAGATTAAAGAAAATTCATCTCGATATACAAAATGACGATACTTTGCCTAAGATATCACGACGAGTTTTAATTCGTACTATGCGTGAAATGAACTTTAAATACTGCAAGAGAAAACGTAACAGCGCGGTGGTAGAGAAAGAAGACATTGTTTTTTGGCGTAGAGATTATTTGAGACAAATTCGACAATTTCGCGGCGAGAAAAAGATCTACTGTTTGGATGAGACATGGATAAACGCGGGCATACGGTTTCCAAAGTGTGGCAAGATTTGTCCGTTACAGATCATCGAACAGCTTTTCTGGAAGGGCTTTCGACCGGGTTAAGATCACCGTCGGGTAAGGGACGCAGGTTAATCATTACACATATCGGAAGTGACTCAGGTTTTGTGGAGGGTGGGTTAAACGTTTTCGAATCACGAAAAACCGGTGATTATCATGGAGATATGAATTCGGACGTGTTTGAAACGTGGTTCAAATCCATTCTCTCACGCTTGGAACCTTGTTCAGTTATTGTTATGGATAATGCGCCTTACCACAGCCGTCGTGCAGAACCACTTCCAACATCACAGTGGAGAAAAGCGGACCTATTCGATTGGTTACAATCTAAGAATATAGCTTGCGACGACACCATGCTCAAACCGGAATTGCTTCGAATTGCTCGTCAATACAAACAAAATTATTTAAAATTAGTCGTGGATGAAATCGTTAGGGAAAAGGGGTTTAGGGTTTTAAGATTACCACCATATCACTGCGAGTTAAATCCTATTGAACTAATTTGGGCCCAAATAAAAAGCGAAGTCGCACGTAAAAACGTATCATTTAAAATAGCTGGTGTAACAATTCTTTTAGAAAATGCGGTGAGTGCTGTTACAGCTAATGCATGGATAAAATGTATTCAACACGTTGTCAAAGAAGAAGAAAAATTTTGGGGATTAGACCCACGAATAGACAGAGTAATAGAACGGATTTTTATTACTCTTGGTAATGATAGCGATTCTGATGAAACGTCAAGTTCGGGGTCTCCCGAAAAAACTTCTCCAAACCAGACTACCTGCACGAACAGCATGCTAAGAAACATTTTATCAGGTTGAGTCCATTTTTCACAGTTTATATTATTTTATTTTGTCATATGGGGACGCAGTGCATTTATTTCTTTATAGAGTTTATTTGTTTTTTAAAGAATTCATTTATTTTATACCTAGAGAATTTATCTTTTATTTTATTTTGTTGAGAATTTATTTATTTGTTATTTTGTTAAGGACTTGTTTATTTATTTAAGTTATTTTGTTGAAAAGTTTTTTTATTTGGGTTGTATGGCTGCAGGCGAATCATCCCTTTAAAAATTGCAACGCGCCATGGTAATACCTCATAGGTGGTGTGGAAATTTACCAGTTTACTTTAATTTATTTTTGGCGATAAATGTTGCAACAATTTCTTATTTACAAGAAACTATTTTACCCGCCACTGGAATCAGTTTCCTCTTTCCCCTTGGTACCGCAAAGGTCCATCTGGTTTCGCTCAAGGTCATGTGACATAGGTCTCACGAGATGTGTTACGGAACTGTAGTTCACTAAAAAAGCAACATGGCCGACGTGGTTTTTGAGAAGTTCGGATTCTTTAACTTAATTTATTCTATACTTATTTTGTTTTTTCTCCCTTCAAGAAAGGCTACTTGCGGTTAAACCAACCCATTTTTACCTCTTAACTCTATTAAGTTGTGGCAGCCATTTTAGATTGCACATTTCGGACTAGTTCCATAATTTGTTGCTTATGCCGTTAACCGAATATTAAGCTACGATAGCCACCTTCAAAATAATTTAAATTAGCGACAAAGTATACCGTCACGCTCGACTCGAGCCGTCTTCATTTTCGAGGTATAGCAGGTTAAGACACTGCTCCTAAATAAGCCCTCTAAAATGGCTGCTGCAACTTAATAATATGTAGGTATTAATATTGACATTACTTTCTGACGAGATCTGCGAGAATGTATTTTTATAGAGTACCTTCAATTGCTTTAAGCATTTTTCAGTTCTTGGAGGTTTATTGAGCAGGTGTCTTTCAGTGTCTTTTATTAAAAGTGTCGTGTCCTTACGTTGAACTACGATCGAATACTCTCCCTACGCAGTCTTAAATGTGATGACCTACGTTGTGATAACTCATTTGATAGATCATTTCATCACGGATTCAGCTATACAATTCTTAGTTCAGATCTGGTATTATTCTCGAAGTAAGGCACTAAAGTTTAATAGGCATTAAGGTAGAATTTAGTGTAAGAAGCCATTGGGTGAGGTACAATGCTTAGCTGTGGACTGTTTCTCTCTTGACTTTCTGTAATGGCTCTCTAGCAATTATTCTGCACTGAATGATAATTCGTTCACATCAACTATATCTACTGGTTTGGTGTTATAGATTACAGCTTTCAGATGGCCCCACAGGAAGAAATTGTAACTTGTTAAATCTGATGATTATGGTGACCATTTTGTTGCTTTATCGCTGCAAATTGAATGATTCGAAAGGTTCCTAACATTCACCGAACAATGTAGTGGTGCTCCATCTTGAGTAATTCTTTTTCAATTAGCTTCGTGTTTCCATGAATATCACACTGATTTTCAGTTTCGGATGTAACTAATGAATCAGTGATATTCTCCAGAAACTCCAAATACATTCAATTAGCCGTTCGGTGTATTATCAAAGAATATTTCTCAGACATCTCCTAAAATTCCTGCACAACGTTTAATTTTTAAGGAGTTTCAGTATGCTCTTCTCAAAAAATGTAAGGATTCACATCGCACCAATGTGGGACTTTCTGTTTATTAACTTAGCTATTCGAAGAAAAATGCATTTGTGAACCAAAGAAGTATTCTTCAGAAGGTGTTTGTCCGTTTCGTCATAATAATATCAAGATCTCACTAAATTGTTAATCTCTTATCGTAACCATCCTCACCCAGCTCCTGTAGAACCTTCCGTTTGTAGGGATTAGAGTTTATTAATTTTCAGTACTTTGCGTACCGATGATTGCAGAAATATGACACGAAGAACTGGTCGGAACCGTATCGAAACGACCTAATACCTCAATCTGAGCCATTTCATCCACCAGTCTGTTCCTTCTTGTTTCTTATTTGTCACTGATCCCATTTTATCAAATTTGTGTACAAGTTTTGTTACTGCTTGTGGTCTATGTTCACATCTGGATATTTGTCATTATATTCTTTGGCCGTTTCTCAAGAACACTTCTGGTGAGAACCTTACATAAAAATAAAATCAACTTACTTACTTTGAAATTACTTAAAAAGTTGTGTCTTTTTATGACTTAATATGCGATAACAAGACACAATTTCAAAAGGGTTAATTGAATAGTTTTTGAAAAATTGTAAATGTTTATCGCAGAGGACTTTTTTGGCATTGACATTATGCGCACAATAATGATGAATGATGATACAATAATTCTACGGATACCTAAAGAAAGGGGAAGAGTTATTTCACCAAAATTAAGTATTTGATAACGAAAAATTTAATTATCACCATTGTTAACAATCATAACAAAAACATGGTCATATGGTCATCTTTAGCTTGTAAACAATTAGAATAACATCGTCGATATTTTTTGTAGTAAAATGGGTTTTACATATTTGAAAAGCTGGTATTTTTACCTTCTTTTAAAACAGAAAAATTCGTCCTAAGTCAATTCGGGGCAAAGTTAGCATTTTTTCTTTAAAAAATTACAGCTAATTTGTTTATAATGATTAGGATACCCAACTGACGTCATTTTAAAGATAAAGAGTTGAACTATTTGTTAAAAAAATGAAAAGTATTAAACTTGAATATTGACTTTGGTGAAGCGTTAAATATGAAACTCGACTGAAGATCGCTCGAAGTCAGTGGTGGGGGAAACTTGAAATCTGCGAGCTCAAAGAATGAAAATGTAACTTCAAATTGAAGAAGCAAGTATTTAATAGATATCTCTGGCAATTATGTATTAACGGATTTTGATGATTCTTTTTTAATTTGGGGTACCTCTCCAGTACATTACAAATATACAATTTGTTAATTAATCACCTTTTAAATAAACAAATTAATTTGTTTAAACATTTTTTCAACTTTCTTTTAATAATCTCAGTATTTTTCAATGTTTTTACTAAGGGAAAATATAGAAATGACTTGTGTGCACCCAAAAAAAAAAACAAAATTGCTATATAAATAAAGTAGTTTGTTTAAACATTTTTATAAAAAAAAATTTTTTTATTATCAATTTCGGTCTCATAAAATATGTTTGTATTTAGAAAAACTGCGTTCAACATCAACAGAGGTTATAGGAGCATATTTGAAAACAGTAAGAAGTTTTGAAGGTAATTCTGATTCTATACTAATATTTCAGGTAGCTACTTCATAGCATTTTAGAAATGTTTTAAAACCAGAGTTTTGTGCAAAATATCTGACCACTTTTTAGTTACAATATTTCCAGGTACTTTCATGATATTATTTTCGAAATCTTTTATTAGGTACCTACCTTAATAGACTCCGTTATTGGCATATTGGGTTTTTCTGTCGTTAATTGTAAATTCCTTAGAAAATGCAGCGTTATGAGGAATTTGCTCGAAATTTGCAAAAATTAGAAAAACGTTGAGAATATGCAAGGCACATATGCAATATGCAAATGCATACAAATCCAGTCTTTAGTAATGACATTCAAAAATACTGAACATTATTTTATTTAATTTAGTTTATTTAAAAGGTAATTAATTAACAGGTTGCACATTTGTAATGTACTGGAAGAGGTACCCCAAATTAAAAAAGAATCATCAAAATCCGTTAATACATAATTGCCAGAGATATCTATTAATTACTTGCTGCTTCGATTGTTACCTTTTCATTTTTTGAGCTCGTAGGTTTCAAGTTTCCCCCACCACTGACTCCGAGTCGTCTTCAGTCGAGCTGCATATTTAAAGCTTCACCAAAGTCGATATTGAAGTTTAATACTTTTCAAAATTTTTTAACAAATGGTATAACTATTTATCCTTAAAATGGCGTTAGTTAGGTTTCTTAAGGGGGATAGCCACTGTGATGGTTTAAAAAAATATTTTTTTGTTGTCTTAAATCAAAGCTTATATATTCAAAAACAGGTGTACAAAATTGCAGGTCAAAATTTCAAAAATTGACTAAGTTACAACGATTTTAGTGAGAGCAGGCAGGGCTTTCGCTAGACCTTGTTTTGTGAAATAAATCTGGTTTATCCTGGTTTTAGAATGTCCCTTTTATGGATTTGCGTGTCTAGAAGTTCGGCAGATTTTTAGTTATTCTCGAAGATTCGTAGTGAACGCACCGTTCACTATGACGAAAAAAGATCCATAAATTCCTTTATTTACCCGGTTTAAAAAATTCTTGAAAATCATTAATTTTTTCAGCCGTCAGAGTGGCTATCCCCCTTAATTATTATAAATAAACATAGCTGTGATTTAAAAAAAAATGCTGACTTTGCCCCAATTGACTAAGGACAATTTTTTTGTCTTAAAAGAAAGGTAAAAAGGCCAGCTTCTCAACTGTGTAAAACTCATTTTACTACAAATAATATCGGCGAAGTTATTCCAATTGTAATAAGCTAAATATGACCATGTTTTTGGTATGATTTTTAACAATAGTGATAATTAATTTTTATGATATGAAATTAATAATTTTGATGAAATAACTCTTCCCCTTTCTTGAGGTATCCGTAGAATTATTGTATCATCATTATTATGCGCATACTGTTAATGCAAAGAAAGTCTTCTGTGATAAACATTTACAATTTTGTAAAAACTATTCACTATTCAGATTTTCACAATACCTACTGTTAATTAAAAACAATGCATATTTTTACCTTTATTTATAATTACCTAAGCAACAAAATGTTAAACCAACTTTTATCAATATTGTCATTTTAAATATTTTTCGATTCCCTACAAGATGGTATCTTTAAATTATTCATCAGATTTTAATATATTTTCAGGGAAACAGAAATGCAAAAAAACTCGTTTTTCTACCTTTAATTGTTGATAATTAAATTAAACAATAGCACAAAACTTTTGGTCGATAACGTATTGGTTTTACTCCCGTAAACCCATTTTACAGGAATAACTGTGTAGCGTGTCCATTTTCCAATCGAACGCGACTACCGTCTTTCGCGTTCCGTGTCCAGTTTAGGTTGGTACGTCTCGTAAACTAAGGGTGACAGGCGCTCCGTCTCCCTTGTCTCTTGCCTCTTTTCCGCGGGCCGTCTACCAATTTGGACGTTCCGAATCCACGTGCTGTTCGAAACTACACTTGCGTTCATCCGCTCCATTTTGAGCATCTTATGTAGATTAAAACGCACAGTTCGTTTCGCAAAGACGTTATCTTCAGGCACCGACGTTCATTTTCGACGTAACCGTATTCGCCGTATTCACGTGCGATACATAACCCTCATTCGTCGAGGGTTTTTTCCTCCCGGGGAGCTACTTCTTAAGTGGAAGTCTACTCATCGCAGATACGTTCCTGCCGAGGCCCACTGTTCTCATCGAACTCTACCGTCCCGTTGAGATCTACTGTTCTCCCTGGACATTACCGTTCCCGCTATCGTTTCGTTGAGAGCTACCGTTCCTGTTAAGAGCTATCGTCTCGTTGAGAGCCATCGTTCTCACCGAACCCTACCGTTCCCACTAAGGGCTATCGTCTCGTTAAGATCTACTGCTCTCGCTGGACATTACCGTTACCGTTATCGCCCCTATCGAAAGGACTACCATCCATACCGAGGGCTATCGTTCCCATCAAGGACTGCCGTTCCCTTCGAGCCCAGGATACTTCTAAGTACCGTAACCAGGTTGTATTATTTTGTTTTTGTTTTGTGTTTCTTAATTTCAGAGTTAGGAGTGCCGCTGTGTTTATTTAATGTTATTCATGCTTAATCGTAATTCACCATTTGTTAAATTAGGAGTACCGCCGTGTTTTTGACCATAATAAGTGTAATTCATCGTCCATGTAATATTGCTCCGTTACTCCGAACCGAGATGTTCCATTAAATTAAACACACAGGCACTATTGTTGTTTTATTGACTGGTCCAGCGCACAAGACTACCGTTCCTAGTGGTTTCACTAGGTGGCGACCAATATTTCTTGTTTAGTACCGTTACGATAAGAATTTCTGATTCCGACTCACGACGCTAATGCTCTCCAGGCGAACAGCTGCCGTAAGCTATGTGTAGGTAAGTCAATCTTCGCTACAACTGCTTGGTTACTTGAATGAATAAAAGTCATGGAAAAATCTTATTTCCCTGAGCTACTATTCATCATCATCAGTCAACCATCTCGTGTCCACTGCTGGACGTAGGTCTCTCTCATTCTTCTCCATGCGTCTCGGTCTTGTGCTGCCTGCATCCAGTTGCTGTGGCAGCGTTTCAGGTCATCGGTCCATCTTGTTGGTGGGCGGCCTCGGTTTCGGTAGGCTTCTAGTCTCGGCCTCCACTCTAATATACGTTTTGTCCATCTGTTGTCATGTCCTGCCCAATTCCACTTGAGGGTTGTTATCTTCTCTATCGCGTCCAGGACTCCTGTTCGGCGTCGAATTTCTTGGTTTGGAATTCGTCGTCTGAGAGAGATACCTAACATGACGCGTTCCATGGCCCTTTGTGCTACGCGAATTTTGTACACTGTCTTGTTCGTAAGTGTCAAGGTCTCTGCTCCGTAGGTAAGAACTGGCAGCATGCACTGATTGAATGCTTTCCTTTTAAGGCTTACTGGGATATCTGATTTGAAAACATAGTTAAGTTTGCCGAAAGCTACCCAGGCCAGTCTAATGCGGCGGTTTAGTTCGATGGTTTGGTTATCTCTTCCAAGGCAAATCTCGTGTCCTAGGTATTTGTAAGAAGTAGTCTGATCGGTGGCTGCTCCAGCAATGTTTATGCTTTCGCTGAGTACTAGATTTGTCATAATTTGTGTTTTAGACATACTTATTTTCAGTCCTACTTCTAGGGAGGAGCGGTGGAGTCTGTTCAGTAAGTCTTTAGCTTCATCTATACTGTCCGTTATTAGCACAATATCATCCGCAAATCGAAGGTGGTTTAGATTTTCTCCATTTATATTGATACCTTTTCCACTCAGATTTGCCCTCTTGCATGCATACTCCAACACTGTTGTGAACAGTCTTGGTGAAATGGTGTCTCCTTGTCGAACTCCGCGTTGTATGGGGAATTTTTCAGTTTGCCTATCGTCCTGTCTAATACTTGCTGTGGCGTTCCGATATATATGTTTAATGATGTTTGTATATCGGTGGTCTATACGACACTCTGTTAAAGCTTCCAGCATTTTTCCGTGACTGATTGCATCAAAAGCCTTTTCGTAGTCCACAAATATCAGTACTAGACGCTTGTTGTATTCGATACACATATTCTTTATTGCTAATAGATGATCACTTGTTCCATATCCAGATCTAAATCCGGCCTGTTCTTGTGACTGATAGAATTCTAACTTATTTTCTAGCCTTTTTGTCAGAACTTTGGTGAATAACTTGTATATGTTTGAAAGCAGGCTGATCGGTCGGTAGTTTTTAAGGTCTGTGGTGTCCCCTTTCTTATGCAATAGAATAATTACTGCGTTATGCCACTGAGTTGGAGTTATTGCTTCTATTAGACATTTATTAAAGAGTCTCACTAGAGCCTGTAGGAGTTTTGTCCCAGCCAATTTCATAGCCTCAACTACTACTCCATCTTCACCAGGAGATTTATTGTTTTTCATTTCATGGAGTGCTTTCTTTACTTCATTCGATGTTATGTCTGGAATTTCTTCCGAGCCTTGGTTCATCACTTGGGGCAGTGTGTGATTTTCAGCACGCTGTCCCTGTTCTTCATACAGCTGACGGTAAAAGTCTTCTGTAATGTTCAGAATGTCTTCCTGGTCGCAAATAATTTGCCCTTTACTGTTTTTTAATGTATGAATGGTTTTTCTTCCAGTGGAGATATTTTGTCTAAGAACTTTTAGGCTTTTGTTTTCTTCAATTGTCCTTGCTATCTCTCTAATGTTGCACCAGCATAGCGAACAGCCCTAGATGGGGCTGTTCGCCCCATCAAATGTCCGCCTACATCAAATTTGTATATCAAATAATAAATATGGTAGTAGTGTTCAATTTACATACATCTCAACTAGTGTAATTTGTTTTATGTTATATAATTATCATTATTTCAATGTAAATGCAATGAAACTTATATAGTATTGATATGTGTAGTGACAGTAATATGTCACACTGAGATAGTGAGTATTTCTAGTACACAGTTTGTTTGCATACTTTCAAATCACAATACAATAATTTCCAACTTGCATACTTCAAACTAGTCTTTAATTTATGGAACAAAGGGGATTTCTCCATAATTTGCACAATGCGCCAATAGTAATTAGTGGCTTTATTTTTTCAGGTGGTGGTTATGTAGCTGCTTCAAATTTCACCGAAGAACATAATCCTGGCATGAAGAAACGAGGAAGGCGACTTCCGGAATTTGAATATGGTTGATTCGATTACGAACAACACACGCAGACTTCTAGATTTTCTGGTAAACCACTATGTTGAGTGAGTAGGACGTCCAGGAGGGCCACTATCGTTGGCCATGTGGATCGATTGTCTCAACTTCGGTGAACTTACCTTGGGTGAATCGAGTGTGTTTCAGATTAGAATTTAAGATGTATGTATTCATTCATTGCGCAATATGTATTTTAAATATTGGTTTTGTATTCCTTTTAGGAACCACACACAAAAAAATTTATATTTTATAATAGTACAACATATAAAGTGTTGTCCACTAGCAAATTTAAAATTGTAAGCTTGAATGGTTCCTCAGAAGGTTTAAAGACTGTAACATAGTTGTTTAATGCAGCGGTCAGATAAATAAGTACAGACCAGTCGGTGAGCATTGCTTGAACGTCTCGGTAGATGTTGAAATACTTTTGTATTTCTACTTTGGTTTTATTATAATTGATTTCAAATTTGTTGGAAAGCACAGCACACAGCAGACGATGGAATTCTTGAGGTATTCTGATATCGGCGTTGCGTTATGAGGTGTTTTGAATAGGGGGTTGAAGTGTCCTGTTTGTTACCAATTGGTGTTTAAAAGGTTTGGAGGTTATTGCTACTACTGGTACCTAGTCAGGTTGTATGAGCATTTTTGATATTTAAAATGATTTCTTTAATTGGTTGGAAGCAACAATTGCAGCAAATTTTGTTTGATATTTATTCACTTTTGATATTGGGTATTTTGCATACCATCGACAGTATGGCTTAGTGGACGTTGAAAGCAAGGTTACATTTTCCAAATTTTTAAACAACATTTCTAACCTTTCTAACGCCGCTTGTGTATGGGCCATACCGTTAGCATTCCAGAAGGCGCATGGAAGACTTGCTGACTATGACTATGTCGATGGCTTCGAGGTTCCGCAGGCTCCGATACTGAACCGGACTGTCATCAGTACTGCTCAGCCATTGAACTTATACCGCACATAGTCGTGCAATTGCTGGGACTGCAAGGAGGAAGCAGCTGACTGTTAACTACAGGCTTATGCAACCTGAACAGATCCGCTTTTAACATTGAAAAAGGGGCTTTGACTGGTGGCTCCGCATTGGGGCACCGTGTTACTATGGTCTTCGTATGAGTAATGAAGTCGGAGCTTTAGAGAAACAACATTTATGGCACACTCTTGAACTTACTGTCCTAATTTTCTAGATAAGCAGAAACTGATTTCAATCGTTCTTTCTTGCTTGTTTCATTTTCCTGTTTTGATACATACACCTGTCAAAATATCTGCAAGGAAGAACTTGAAAGAACAGTTTTGGTTTCATATCTAAGAAATTAAACACGAGGGACAAGCTCCCATGGGAACCTTCTTCGACATTTTACCAATGGATTGACGTCTAACTTTCTGTTGTTCCTTAAATATTCTAAGTATTTCACATGGAATTCAAACACTTAGAGGATACTAACAACTTTTATTTGTATTTTTATCAACAATCTTCTGAATATTTTTTTAATTTTTCTAATTTATACCATGTTAACTTCATTGAACAAGTTTTTCTAATATGCGAGAAGTCTAAATTATAAAACAATGCTATTATTGTAGGTGTCTAGATTTGGTGTAAAGTGCAAAATTGAAAATGTTAACTGTAACGGAGTAAATCAAATGGTACTCATAATCACTGTCACCATCCACTATGTGTCCATTACTGGATTCATTATTTGATGGTTGATAGTTGGTTTGTGGTAGTACCCATCATAAGCTCCAACGCTTCTTTGCTGACTGTCGTTTCTTATGTTGCTTGGATGAGATGCAGATGGGGAACTATAACTGAGTAAATCAAGTGGTACTCATCATATCGGTTGATACCTAGTTTGTGGTGATACCGATCATAGGGTCCAACGCTTTTTTGGAGACTATCGTTTATGTTGCTTGGGAGAGATGTAGATGGGGATGGATTTTATAGTTGAAGTCTCTATATGGAAAGTTACGTGACATTACTTTGGCTCCACGCGTCAATATTTTGTGGATTGAATGTGACAGTATGCTATAACCATATATTGATAGTATGATTTGTGTACTCGCTAAACTTTGGAATATCTATGCTCGTTCTGATAGATGTTCTCAAATGAATTTACTAGTTAGCCCGTCTCTGATTCCTGTTAATCAGAAAAATGTTTCTAGGCCTACAAGAACTTATTACCAGTCTTTGAAAAGTCTACCAGAAAACCTATTTCTTCCCTGAACATTGTTTCGATTCTGTGGTGGCGGTTGTTACTGTCCTTTCTCCCATGAAGGTATTGCCATGTTCCTCTATAGTGCGCCAGATTTGCGTACTATAGAGATACACAGTACAGGTATTCTTTCTTGATATAAAGAAGTTTATAAGAGTGGTTGCTCAGTGGTGTCGATATGGTATCTGTGCCTGCCAGGGTTGTGGAGAGGCGTGCCGGTCTGATGCAGAGGAGAGGTTGACCACGCGCCTGCGGCCTGAAGGGATGCGGACTTCGGTATCACTGTTGCTGGTATCTCCAATGACAATCGATCTATATCATCCTTCATATGTAAACCTATGCAGGAAATACCTCTCAGTCGTGGTTTCTATATCTAACTCAACTACTAGGTCGTACCAACAGATTAATTTATGGTATTTCATAGTTAAGAGATATAAAAAATTTTTAGTATCCTGTCGGGTACTATCAGTTACATTCATACCGATTAACATACTGGTTATATAGTTATCTCGCTTAGTCTGAAATTGGGTGATGAAGGTTGGCAGTACCCATACTTCACATTGACTGTTCGATAAATATATTGGTCGTTGGCCAGTCTTTTGATTATGATATTTGTAAGTTTCCTTTTAATTATTTCCAGTGTACCGTCAATGTTGGAGACGTGAGCCAAGCTGGTTCAAATGTATCCTATGGGCTCATTACGAAACGCAGTATTCCAGTCATTCCATCAATCCAGCCATATTACAGATGACCTCTCTTCAAAAACGACTTCAGTTTCGTACGTCAAGACCATATCATTAGTTTGGATCAGACGTCAGAGTTGTTCTCTTCTCTCTGATATGGAGGGATACCTCATATATCCGTCTAAATTATTGGTCGTTTATAACAATTCTTTATTTGACATTGGAGACATGGAAATAAAACGACGAAAAGTCTACAAACTCTTGAGATTGATAGGTTTCATACAACAAGCACACATATGGTCATGTTTTGCCAGAATAGCATTTATAATAAATGCTTTGTCAACCGTGCCCAGTACATTAATGCAAATACAAATAAATTTGCAGTTTCACAGCGTCCAATGTCACAATATCAGGTTCCCTTGAAAATCGAACCCGTTGCAACAGGATTCGGCATGAAAGCAGAAACTGCACACTGGGTCGCTCCACTTTGTAGACATTTCAAAGTGTGCCGAACGGAACTCTACCCAAATAAAAAAAAAAAAAACACTTTGGGGCTAACGCAATCTAGCAATCTCGGCCGTGTATCCTATTGATTAGGTTCATATGCGTTGTGCTCTACATTTTATTAGATGCTTCAGAGGAAAATCGGCTTGCTAAGAAAACGAGACATAACAAGAGATTCGTGGAAAGGATAGAAACTGGCGGAAGTTTGTCAGCTCCAGGTAGGGCTGGGATTTGAACTAAGTAGAGTTCCAGTATTCAACTTGCCTGGGGACACAAATATCTGCCAGGAAATGATAGAAAAGTTGGTGAAAATGGGCCCAATTCTAAGAGGGAATTAAAATGATGAAGAAATGAAAGAACATCTAAAGAACAGTATCTTCCAAATGGGGAAAGCTTTCCAGTCAAACGAGAGAACTTCAGTAAATAGTAAAGAGCCCAAGAAAACTCAACAGATAAAATGGGTTAATAAAGTAATACTACTGATATTCAAAAATTCCAATAGTTTCTTCAAGGTGCATCGAACGAATCCAATAAAAATGAAGACAGAAAAATAATTGTACTTTTTGGTCTTTAACTGCAATTTTCTAAAAATGGTCTCAGGTTAAAAATGGGCGATGAGGGCCTCCGGGCAATGTTGTGGGTTTAGATAAAGAAAACTATGTGTATATATTTTTATTTGTAACAACTTTTTATTGAAAAAAGTATATCTTGAATGAACAGTAGAAAAAAATGAAAACATTTTTAATCTACGAAGATAACAATATGTTTTTTGGTATATGAGCAGCACAAGTGAAGGTGACATTTTGAGCAAGTACTGCGTTTGTGATTTTTGTAAAACTTGCGCATATTTTTTTTGAGTGACAAAACAGTTTCTCTGCAATTATTGGATTCTATTTAAAATACGTTTTTCATCGTACTCTATTTTTGAGGCTTTTTTAGTCTTCATTATTGAGACCGATTTTGAAGGATATGAGCAAGACGGTCCTGAAGATGGCGTAAAAGATTTATTTGCCCATATCGTTAAATGAGCAGCGGCTACCTTATATTTTTTAGCTTCTAGCATTTTAATAGCATTAGGAAGCTCACTAGAACATTGAATATTACATCCATGTAGCTTCCAATATATTTATGGACGATATTCTTTTTTGAATTCTTCAAGCACCTTGTAAGGATCTTTCTTATCCTTCATAATCCCATCTAATTGTTTGTTGAATAATCCCTTTTCTTTAGTTTCACCTTTTAACTCTTTTTTTATCACTAGAGTCATCATCAGATTCTGTTGCATGTTGTTATCAGAACTCATTCTTGGATGTTTTGATTTATTAATAACTTTCTTCTTTGTTTTTGGAGATTCTTTTACAGATGATTCAATATCAATATAACTGTCTCGGACAGTTTGTGACTATTGAAGGGATCAATCCCTTACTGTGTATTACAACTTTTATCGTTCGTTTATATATGGCCAACTGTAGCTGGGTCGTACTATAAACGATATTTTGTTGAAAAACAAATACAGACAATGAGGAAATACAAAAGGAGAAAGAAACTTAACCTATCCAAGTGCACTTGGGCTAGAGGGATCTAGCAAAACTAGGGTGTCAATTAACCTAAGAGTAACTAAACTAAACGTTCTTAAATCTAATTAGTACTAGTCTCTGCCCTCTGGCCTGTCTAGGCTTTGAGAGGGAATAGGAGGACGTGACGATGAGCCAATGGACTTCCAGGTGTTTTCACGTGTGGATGTCTTGTGGTCCGGGGTTCTCAACCAATAGGGTCCGAATCTGGTCGCGTTAAGCTGGTCGAGGGTGGAAAAGGGTCCGAGGCCTTGGGTATTGATAATACAATTCTGTTTGCTGCAGTGTCGGATTTATATTTTTTATGAGTGTAGGCCACTTTATTTCCGCCGCCCCATGTACATACCTTTCTAAAATAATAATTTTCCATTTATAGTAAAGACGGCCTTAAAGTTAAATAAACGAATGAATTAGTCATTAAGACAAAGCCTAAAAAAGAGACAAGATATACAATTTTTACGGGACTTTTTAATAGCAAAATCGTCTATAATATCATCATAGTTTATTGTGTTCATTATCTCTGCTTCTATGTAGAGTAGAGCTAGAGAATTCATTTTTTCTTGAGACAATGAAGACCTTTGATAATTTTTCACGCGTTTCAAACAGGAAAAACTTCTTTTCTCTAGAACAATTTGTAGCCGGAGTGGAAAGTGCAATGCGGAGAGCTATATCCAAGTTAGGGTAAACATTAGACAGAGATTGATTCCTCAAAAACGTCGAGAGACTGAGTAGTGAGTTTGATCCAGGTTTCACTGCACACTCTGCAGTTTTATCGGAGCAAATGTGACTTACACACTCTTTACCAGCAACTCCTGATAGAATGAAACAGAGCCTTTCCTCTGACAACATCAACGATGCCATACTTTGCAACTAGTTTGTTAACCAGCTTCTGGCCTTCAGCAGACATGGTTTGTTTCATCTTGGTTGTCTTGGTGCCTCTTGTGAGGAACGAGTAAACACCCTCATAAACATCAGAGTTCTCAAAACCCACAGTCAATCTGATTTGCTCTCTCATCTGAACCGCATTGAAACCATGGTATGCTACTAGACTCTTAACTTGGTCTGTAAGATAATTTGCAGCAATGCGGAGAGCTATATCCAAGCTAGGGTAAACATTAGACAGAGATTGATTCCTCAAAAACGTCGAGAGACTGAGTAGTGAGTTTGATCCAGGCTTCACTGCACACTCTGCAGTTTTATCGGAGCAAATGTGACTTACACACTCTTTACCAGCAATTCCTGATAGAATGAAACAGACAACTCCAGGAAAGCATACAGCAAATTTCGATAGATTCAAAGCAGAAGCCTTTCCTCTGACAACATCAACAATGCCATACTTTGCAACTAGTTTGTTAACCAGCTTCTGGCCTTCAGCAGACATGGTTTGTTTCATCTTGGTTGTCTTGGTGCCTCTTGTGAGGAACGAGTAAACACCCTCATAAACATCAGAGTTCTCAAAACCCACAGTCAATCTGATTTGCTCTCTCATCTGAACCGCATTGAAACCATGGTATGCTACTAGACTCTTAACTTGGTCTGTAAGATAATTTGCAGCAATGCGGAGAGCTATATCCAAGCTAGGGTAAACATTAGACAGAGATTGATTCCTCAAAAACGTCGAGAGACTGAGTAGTGAGTTTGATCCAGGCTTCACTGCACCCTTTGCAGTTTTATCGGAGCAAATGTGACTTAGACACTCTTTACCAGCAACTCCTGATAGAATGAAACAGACAACTCCAGGAAAGCATACAGCAAATCTCGATAGATTCAAAGCAGAAGCCTTTCCTCTGACAACATCAACAATGCCATACTTTGCAACTAGTTTGTTAACCAGGTTCTGGCCTTCAGCAGACATGGATTGTTTCATCTTGGTTGTCTTGGTGCCTCTTGTGAGGAACGAGTAAACACCCTCATAAACATCAGAGTTCTCAAAACCCACAGTCGATCTGATTTGCTCTCTCATCTGAACCGCATTGAAACCAAGGTATGCTACTAGACTCTTAACTTGGTCTGTAAGATAATTTGCAGCAATGCGGAGAGCTATATCCAAGTTAGGGTAAACATTAGACAGAGATTGATTCCTCAAAAACGTCGAGAGACTGAGTAGTGAGTTTGATCCAGGCTTCACTGCACACTCTGCAGTTTTATCGGAGCAAATGTGACTTAGACACTCTTTACCAGCAACTCCTGATAGAATGAAACAGACAACTCCAGGAAAGCATACAGCAAATCTCGATAGATTCAAAGCAGAAGCCTTTCCTCTGACAACATCAACAATGCCATACTTTGCAACTAGTTTGTTAACCAGGTTCTGGCCTTCAGCAGACATGGATTGTTTCATCTTGGTTGTCTTGGTGCCTCTTGTGAGGAACGAGTAAACACCCTCATAAACATCAGAGTTCTCAAAACCCACAGTCGATCTGATTTGCTCTCTCATCTGAACCGCATTGAAACCAAGGTATGCTACTAGACTCTTAACTTGGTCTGTAAGATAATTTGCAGCAATGCGGAGAGCTATATCCAAGTTAGGGTAAACATTAGACAGAGATTGATTCCTCAAAAACGTCGAGAGACTGAGTAGTGAGTTTGATCCAGGCTTCACTGCACACTCTGCAGTTTTATCGGAGCAAATGTGACTTACACACTCTTTACCAGCAATTCCTGATAGAAAGAAACAGACAACTCCAGGAAAGCATGCAGCAAATCTCGATAGATTCAAAGCAGAAGCCTTTCCTCTGACAACATCAACAATGCCATACTTTGCAACTAGTTTGTTAACCAGCTTCTGGCCTTCAGCAGACATGGTTTGTTTCATCTTGGTTGTCTTGGTGCCTCTTGTGAGGAACGAGTAAACACCCTCATAAACATCAGAGTTCTCAAAACCCACAGTCAATCTGATTTGCTCTCTCATCTGAACCGCATTGAAACCATGGTATGCTACTAGACTCTTAACTTGGTCTGTAAGATAATTTGCAGCAATGCGGAGAGCTATATCCAAGCTAGGGTAAACATTAGACAGAGATTGATTCCTCAAAAACGTCGAGAGACTGAGTAGTGAGTTTGATCCAGGCTTCACTGCACCCTTTGCAGTTTTATCGGAGCAAATGTGACTTAGACACTCTTTACCAGCAACTCCTGATAGAATGAAACAGACAACTCCAGGAAAGCATACAGCAAATCTCGATAGATTCAAAGCAGAAGCCTTTCCTCTGACAACATCAACAATGCCATACTTTGCAACTAGTTTGTTAACCAGGTTCTGGCCTTCAGCAGACATGGATTGTTTCATCTTGGTTGTCTTGGTGCCTCTTGTGAGGAACGAGTAAACACCCTCATAAACATCAGAGTTCTCAAAACCCACAGTCAATCTGATTTGCTCTCTCATCTGAACCGCATTGAAACCAAGGTATGCTACTAGACTCTTAACTTGGTCTGTAAGATAATTTGCAGCAATGCGGAGAGCTATATCCAAGTTAGGGTAAACATTAGACAGAGATTGATTCCTCAAAAACGTCGAGAGACTGAGTAGTGAGTTTGATCCAGGCTTCACTGCACCCTTTGCAGTTTTATCGGAGCAAATGTGACTTAGACACTCTTTACCAGCAACTCCTGATAGAATGAAACAGACAACTCCAGGAAAGCATACAGCAAATCTCGATAGATTCAAAGCAGAAGCCTTTCCTCTGACAACATCAACAATGCCATACTTTGCAACTAGTTTGTTAACCAGCTTCTGGCCTTCAGCAGACATGGTTTGTTTCATCTTGGTTGTCTTGGTGCCTCTTGTGAGGAACGAGTAAACACCCTCATAAACATCAGAGTTCTCAAAACCCACAGTCAATCTGATTTGCTCTCTCATATGAACCGCATTGAAACCATGGTATGCTACTAGACTCTTAACTTGGTCTGTAAGATAATTTGCAGCAATGCGGAGAGCTATATCCAAGCTAGGGTAAACATTAGACAGAGATTGATTCCTCAAAAACGTCGAGAGACTGAGTAGTGAGTTTGATCCAGGCTTCATTGCACACTCTGCAGTTTTATCGGAGCAAATGTGACTTACACACTCTTTACCAGCAATTCCTGATAGAAAGAAACAGACAACTCCAGGAAAGCATGCAGCAAATCTCGATAGATTCAAAGCAGAAGCCTTTCCTCTGACAACATCAACAATGTCATACTTTGCAACTATAAGTTTGTTAACCAGCTTCTGGCCTCCAGCAGACATGGTTTGTTTCATCTTGGTTGTCTTGGTGCCTCTTATGAGGAACAAGTCGACACCCTCAAACATCAGAGTTCTCAAAACCCACAGTCGATCTGATTTGCTCTCTCATCTGAACCGCATTGAAACCATGGTATGCTACTAGACTCTTAACTTGGTCTGTAAGATAATTTGCAGCACCAGTTTCGAACTCATTCTTAATGTACTCAAAAGCATCGATGTTTTTCAAAATTTTTATTTGAAAAACTAAGAAAAACTATCTCAAATTTTTCCAAATTGGTTCTTAAAGACCTTGCTTCAGTAACTTCCGGTCTACTGGTAGTAAAGTTATTTTTGTTAGTGTTTTTAAGATGTCCACGTACCTTAAACGGAGAGCTACTAATGTGTCGTGTCCATCAGGTGGGTGTCAATCTTTTTAACGTAGTTTTACCTTTCGTAACACTTTGTAAAAGTGCCCACCGTTTAATGCCTTACCCAAAGAAGACATAGACATTCTGAACCAAATCGTAGAAATTTCTTATTATTTCTTCAACGTTCTTTACAGAATCTTCAAGGATTAAATTTAAGTTATGCGCTGCGCAGTGGACATATACGGCATTAGGAGATACCTTTAATATTTCGGCTTGAACACCATTATAAATGCCACTCATATTGGCAGCACCGTCATAACCTTGTCCACGGAGCTTTTCTAAGGGCAGTTCATTTCCCCTTAGAATGTCTAACACCATACTACTTAACACGTTCGCTGCGAACCTCTGTCTAGTGTCGCACCCCAGGAGCTGAACGGGTTTTATAGTTTAACGTATTCAAACGTGAATTTTGGTTTGTGGTTTGTGAAGTTTCAGGAATCTTGGACTTCCCCGGTAACTGGCTGGATGCTTTCCATTACAGTTAGCACAGGTGGCGTCCGTAACTGATGATTTTGTGCATGTGTGGGTTTCGTGGTCTTGTCCGCACTTCACGCACCTCGGATGTGCCTTGCAGTTGGCTTGGGTATGTCAGCATTTCTGGCATCGGTGGCATTGTGGGACTATGTGAGGTTTGTTTCGGGTTTCGATGCGGATGCCGAGGTCGTTTAGTTTTGTGATGTCGTAAATGGAGGTCTCGTTGGATGGTAGTGAGCATGAGATGAGTGGTGTTTCGAGTTTTGTACGGAATGACTTGATGCGGGCGAGGTTTTTGGGGTGGAAATTTCGATGTCATTTGTACTTGTGTTAATCGGTAGTCCCCTGATGACTATGTGTATGTGTTTGACTTCGGGAAGGTTGAACGTGTGAGCGTCGAGTTTGTGTTCGTGCAGGATTTTGGTGATTTTGCGATGATTTTCGGCGTCGCTGGGAGTGATGCGTACGCCCTGTGGGGTGACTTTGGCGTGGGTGAACTGAGCGTTGTGGGTACGATAGAGTTTAGAAGCGTCTGACCACTTGTTCGTGTCGTGTAAGCAGATGGGTGGGGGTCTGTTGTTGGAGTTGGGTTGAGTTGGTTGCTGTGTTCCGTGCTGGGTGTTGCTGTGTTGTGGGGTGTTGTTTCTGGATCTGTTGTTGTGATGTGGTGGTTTGTGGTTTTGATCCTTTTGGTTCGGGATCGGGATTTCCTTTTTCAACACCTAACCTAACCCTTAAAAGGCATGACAAGTTATCGCGACCATCTTTCCGAGTTTATAGACCGCACCTCACTTATACAGGCCATAGTGTACTTGTGTTTTGTGGTTACAAGTACTGTTTGGTTCGACACGCAGAGGTATGTGTGGTTTGCTAACAGTTTATCGAAAACGTCCGACACAATCCCGCACAAATTCCGGCACTTTTGTAATGTCTCGTCTTCCTCTTTGTACGTCGTCAATGGTCGCAGTTCGTGCGTGCAGTGGGTGGATGACCTCTCCTTCGCGGTGACGTCCTTGACGGAGGCAGATCTGAAGGGGTGTTGTAGAGGTATCACTGTCAAGGCCGGGAGACTTGTTGACTTGGCTCTATCCCTTCTTAGGTGCTCAGGACCTCCCTGGCCCTTTTCTTCTTCGGTCCGCTCTGGACTTCCCGGGTTATGTCTTGGGGTCGTCTCGGTGTGCCTGTATTGCTGCGTCGTCAGCGTGTTCCATAGGGATGCAAGTAGGTGCACCCATAAGCCGGCAGTCCTATATAGCTGCAATCCGTTGATCACTACGCCGATGACGTATTTAATGATCCTGAAGATCACGTAGAATCCAATCAGTCCATTTATGATTACCCCAAAGTCATAAAACCATCCTCACATATGGCGCAGGGTGGTGTGGGCTAAGCTTTTTATTTCTTCGGCGTCGAACATCTTCAGTGGCGACAACCCTAGGTTATGTGTCTCCATCCCAACGATTTTCCTCGTGACGATGGTGTCTACTGCCTTCCTCTCAGTTCCAAACATCAGAATTCGTTGTACTCTCTCGATCTCTTCGGAAGTGCCGTTGAGTTCCTATCGGTGCGATTGGGGTGAAGTTCAGGCTCGACCTCCTCTCGACCTCCAACTCCTTAGGCGAATTTTTGGTGGAGGGGTGCGGAGTCATCCCTATCCACTCGTCGTTCAGGAAGTATAATGGAGGCGTCAGTCGGTTGCAGTCCACTTCTTCGGCGAAACTTTGAATGACTCTGGTTATGGGCGACATGAACTTTGATTGATTGTTGACCTGGATTGGTAGCTCGCTGTAGCATCTGTCTGTCCTCCGGATACTCACAGGAACGGGAATACATTTCGAGATGTATAGGACCTCTCCTAATACTCTGCCTACGAATCCTTCTTGGGACTGAACAAGATGTCCCACGGCGTTGGGTAGAATCGGCGCCATCAGTAGTCGATTTTTCAAAACCTCCCTCTGCACCAAACATCTTCGATGCACTGTATCCACGTACAGCTTCTCTAAGCCTCTCTTGAAGCCCTGCTCCACGTAGAGGAATTTGCTGTTAACAAAGTCTATCAGGTGGACATCTTGGGTCGGTAAGGTCTCGGTGAGGTTTCGAGGGTGCTCCGTCAGCCAAACGTCGAACTCGCAGATTCTTCCCGTCTTGACGTACGTTAACGCAAAAACTCGGGAATTTTCTTCTACCACCAAGTATTGTTCCTTCGTCTGGGCATTTGTAACTTCTTCGACTTCCCCCTCGTACATGATGCTTATGTATACTATATGGACTACTGTGTATCGCCCATATGAGATTTATTGGAGGGCTGTTTTTCAATAACGGCTCTCCAATAAATAATAAAGGAGTTATTAATTTTTGACGATATCAACTCTTATGGAAAATCGCATTTTGAAAGTGCCATAACTTTTAAACGGATCGTCTCCGCACTATGAGACTGGTGTCTTTGAAACACGTTTTTGAAATACTAAATGTCTTTTTTTAAATATATTGTGTTCAATAAGGAAAAGGTCAGCCCTTTTCGTATCCAACTGACCTCTTCTTTGGAGAATTGTGTCCCAGTGACACGAAAGGTAGGTATATTAACATTGATGCCAACATTTCAAAAAGTGGTTCGACATTAAAACCTTTGTCGGCTAAAATAATATCCCCGGGTAATATAGAGTTTGCCAAAACTTTTGATTTCAAAATATTGTCACACGCCTGAGGACCTTGGGTCCAAAGGGAGTGCTCTGGTTGGGGGTGTAGCTAGGTAGAAGCTAAAAAGAAAACATGGTAACACGTACAATATTTATTTGAGCATCAAAAAATAGGGGAGAGAACATCATACAAAATTAAGGCAAATGAGCAAATGATAAGAAATGAGAAAAAAGGTCAAAAGGGAGGTGGTTGCTTACTTGGATGACGAAGGGCAGCAGGTGCGAGGCTCCTCCAATTAGCGGCATGCCGAATAGGACGGGCTCTCAGACGGGCAGCGTGACGTGATACCAGGTGACAGACTGACTCCCTGATCGTTATGATCCCGCTGTATAAATACAAGCGTAAATTTAACGCTTTACAAGCGTTAAAAGCATCAATTTCCTCATCTGTTTGTTGAATCGTCCTCTTCAAATTTTCTATCTCGATAAGTTCAGTCTCGAGCCTGGTTCTTAGTTGTGTAGAATACTTCCTTTTCTTGGTTACTCAGGTTGCCGCGGTCTCAAGACTCACCCCTATTTTTAAAGATGAGAGATGTTACTAATACTACTTTTACATACAATTATATTGAGTGTACAAACCTTGTCCATACATTTGTGCATCCTCACAGACTGAAGAAATGTTTTCTGTATTTGCACTGCTTCTTGGACTTATAAAAGGCAAAGCAACTAATGTGAGTGCCCTACAGTTTCCTCCAGCAATGAAATCCTCCCGAGAAAAATGGTCTGAACAAACCTATAAAATGTTGTGAATATTAACTAAACAAACTCTAAAGTACAATTCTTGATACAAATATTGGCAAAAACTACGAAGTACAATTATTATTCCAATCTCGCTCTTCACGTCAAAATTGGCAACCCCTCTCCTCTCTTGTTTCTCTCCAAACAAACGGTCGGTTCCCAAGGACGACAGGATACAGGGATGGCACGTCATCGCCTAGACCACAATCGGTTACAACATTCGGCCTTTCCTGACATTCTCTGAGTGTCCTCACTCATGTTGCGTTTGTGCTGAAACTCGAAACAAACATTTAATTCTTGCCACATCCCTAATCATGGGTCATATAAGCATATCTATGTTCACGAGGAGAGAAGTAAATTGTTAATTAATCATTGTCTTATCGTACTAAATGGGGGGGGGGATTGACATGGCCATGTCAAGAACAAGAAAATGTTATTTGGTATAATCTATCTAATCAAAACTTAAATCTAACTTATCCATGGTACCACAATATGATCACCGAGTACAGGCCTATACTCATGCCAGTGATCGCTCAGGTATTCCAGTACTGTTACCGTTACCTTAACCTAACCTTACCTAACGATCTGAAATAAAACAGGTTGAATTGGCCACTCATTATCTATACAGATCCAAAAATGGCCAAACAACTCTATTACAACGGTAACCAGTACATCCTGACAACACTTACAACGTGAACATTACTACCGTTCACCGAACTAATACAGTTCTCCTGACCCCACCAGGTCAGCTTTCTGAGGCTCATCAATGAGTATCCATGGCCGCATGTTCTCAATGCCGGCCACATTTTCGTATTTCACCTGGGATCGAACCGCACCCGGGATGTCGGCTACTCGGTAACGGTCCTTTCCCAGGTCCTCCACCACACGGAAGGGTCCCCGCCATTTCGGTGTCAACTTCTGACTGGTACCCTGCGCCGGTAGACTGGTGACCTTAATCAGCACAAGATCTCCTACGTTATATGGGTGTGTTCTTGATCGCCTCATATCGAATCGCCGTTTTTGGTCAGCCTTTTCTGAGACGTGAGCTGCCCGACCTGCTCCGGCTCTGGCTTCGTCGCCCGCGTTCATTTTCCTCCGACCTACGACGATCCCGCTGCCTGAATCGGCGACTTTCGCCCCTTTCGGAGTCCTCGCTCTCGGTGCTCCGGTCTCCTGGACTTCTTGCCCTCGAACGCTTCATCGATTTTGACCCTTCAGCCCGATGGCGCCGTTCTCGATGAGACCGCTTCTTCTTCGGCATATTGCGCAACTTTTACTTAACACGTCCTTTACGCTTACACCTCGCACCCGTTCTTTATCCCACTTCTGATGTTGTGAATATTAACTAAACAAACTCTAAAGTACAATTCTTGATACAAATATTGGCAAAAACTACGAAGTACAATTATTATTCCAATCTCGCTCTTCACGTCAAAATTGGCAACCCCTCTCCTCTCTTGTTTCTCTCCAAACAAACGGTCGGTTCCCAAGGACGACAGGATACAGGGATGGCACGTCATCGCCTAGACCACAATCGGTTACAACAAAAACAATATTACCATACTTTTACTGAAACGCACATTTTCCGTATATTGCAACATACCCGTAAGTGTTTGCTCTCAATCCATGGTTTGTACATCAAGTTCAATGCTTTACTTAGACGATACAAATGATAAAACGTTTATTTTACAAATGTTTACTATGACATTTCCATCACAAATGTTTCAAATGTTCCATATAAATTTTTGTCAATTTTTCATACATGGAAAACAGAATTCTGTATCAAAAGGAATCTTTACCGCACACATTTCTTTTGTTTCCGCAATGTACACTACAAACATACACCATGGTAAACCCGTTAACAACATTTGTCCATAGACCTGATAGTTGTAATTATGGTTGACCTTTAACTTAAAATCCTTACCCATATAACACTAATGTCCTTTATAAAGGACGATTTAGTGTGTATATTTAGAAACCCAGTATTATCTGGGTTTTAAACAATTTTTTTTTAAATTAATATAATCTTGTAAATGAGGTGCCTTCTTACTACTTGGACATCTCACTTCAATAAGGCCAACATCATTGTTTTCTTTATTACAAAGTAGTCCATCTGGACTTCAACCCAAATGATTTGCATATGGATGTATTACTAATCCACATTTATCAAACCGAAGAGATTTCTCTTTAACATATTCCTTAATGGCTATGGATTCATTTTGTATTCCATGCTCAAGACTTTTCACAAATGACAAGTCTTTTGGTTGTGACAATGTTCAACACTCGTTTAAGGCAAATCTCTCCAAATTGTGAAGCAGTAAACCTTAGTTGTCCATAATGATGCCATTCTCTAGATTTTGATTGATTCCTTGTCAACTTTTCAATATTTTCACAGGTGTCAAAATCAGTGTCCTCTATGTTGTTGTGTCGTACTGCAGGAACACTTAACAAAATATTTGTCATCGTGCCATCCAACACGGGCAACTTGATGGGAAGTTCCTCTATGTTGTCCGATGTGACTGCCACGTTTGTGTGTAGGTGCTCAAGTACAGACCCTTTATGTACTCTCACACTTGCCGCACCTAAAAGAAATCATTAAGGTGTTCTCGATAAAGGCGCCCTTACCACTTAAGGGGTCCTTTATTTAAGGGACGACTGTGCATTCGGTCCTTAGTTTAGGAGTATAAGATGCCGTATAATATGTTCACCAGTATATTTTGAATTAGGAAGTTAGGAAATTCAGTTTCTCCCAGTCTACGTCCTTGTGCTTTTTTCTTATTAACACTGACAATACAACTATTCCTAAAGCTGCCATTATAACTTGATCGAAAATACATCAGCTTTGGATGATCCTTGACGCAGTAAATTTCGCGTAGTTCTTGAATGGCAAAGGGACATTTCGCTCTAAATTTGTCCTTAAAAAATGTTGCCCAGTTTTTTACCATGTGTTGTTAAACTCTTATCACAGAAAATGGAGTTGGTTTCGTTCTAGAGTGCTCCAACCTTAGGGTAATTCCATTCGTGTCTTTAGATTCGCTAATATTCTTATCACACTCCAGGTAGGAGTGACCTCGGATTGGAAATGTGATGCGGATAGAGTCAAGTCTTCGAACAATATAATGCATAAAGCGGAAAATAGAATAGTTCTTATTCTACCCACCAGCAGAATCGCAAAACACGTGCAGATGTTTGATGTCGTTTTCTGTGTGATTCATTAAAAAGTCAAACAGAAACGAGCAAACCTCATCAGATCCCTTCTTCGCTCTATTTTCTGGATAAGTGATTGTACTGTACCCAGAACATGTATATTAAAGGAATACATTGAAAGTTGACGAAGATAGTATACATCGTTTGTCGGTATGTTCGGAAGGTATACGTTTTTCTGGTAGTCCAATGCGACGGCGATAAAGTTATTACTGGTTCTATCGTGACGCCTAGCTGTTCGTTATCTCTCGTAGAATGAAGCAGCCTTCCTTTTATGAAGTTCATTTTCATTTTCCAATCTTGTTATTGCGACTGGTGGCAGTTGTTGAAACATCTTAAACATCTTTGTGATGTTGAGTTCTTCAGGTATAGGAAGGCTCGCGATAAATGAATTTTATGACCTTCTCCTCTTCTTCGAGGTACTTAATCTTTAGATTTATTACGAGGCTATTAGCACCATCATTTGGCAGTCAGGACGCGACCCAACAATAGGCAGTACCTCATTTACCTTTTTCTCGGAGACCTGTTCGAAATTCGGCGGCAAAATACCTACGATAAAAGCATTAAGACACAATAGACCCTTAACTTCTTGCGATAAGCCGGTGCGTCATAAAATTCATTTATCGCGAGCCTTCCTATAGGTAATGTTTTTTTGAATCACATAAACCATAATGCGAACGTCGTCCCTTGAAAGAATTTTTATGGTCGAAAACATGTTGGTACGTAGCGTCAGGTAAAACTGCAATTTATATTATATAATATTGAGTACTTATATAAAGACATATGTTATTTTTTTTGCGATGCGGCATCCTCGCCGTTGCGGCCACCGCGCCCGTGTTGGTTGTCACCGTCTCGACGGCCGCCACGACGAGCGCCCCGACCGACGGCGCTGATTTTCATGCCTTTCTTTATGTTGTGCCCACTTCCAGGATAGCTGTACCAGGGTGTCCTGGAAGATTTCTGTCCGCCGTTGGTTCCTCTCTCTCCAGCGTTGCCTGTGTGCTGTAAAATAAAGTTGTCATTTTGTAACAAAAATGGCGAAGTGTAATCGTATGACTTTGTGGCAAGGTTTTGTGTATGCGTGCGTGCGTGCGCGCGCGCGTGTGTGTATAAAAAAATACTTTGCAATTTATATTATATAATATTGAGTACTTATATAAAGACACATATTATTGTTTTTGCGATGCGGCATCGTCGCCGTTGCGGCCATCGCGCCCGTGTTGGTTGTCACCGTCTCGACGGCCGCCACGACGAGCGCCCCGACCGACGGCGCTGATTTTCATGCCTTTCTTTATGTTGTGCCCACTTCCAGGATAGCTGTACCAGGGTGTCCTGGAAGATTTCTGTCCGCCGTTGGTTCCTCTCTCTCCAGCGTTGCCTGTGTGCTGTAAAATAAAGTTGTCATTTTGTAACAAAAATGGCGAAGTGTAATCGTATGACTTTGTGGCAAGGTTTTGTGTATGCGTGCGTGCGTGCGCGCGCGCGTGTGTGTATAAAAAAATACTTTGCAATTTATATTATATAATATTGAGTACTTATATAAAGACACATATTATTGTTTTTGCGATGCGGCATCGTCGCCGTTGCGGCCACCGCGCCCGTGTTGGTTGTCACCGTCTCGACGGCCGCCACGACGAGCGCCCCGACCGACGGCGCTGATTTTCATGCCTTTCTTTATGTTGTGCCCACTTCCAGGATAGCTGTACCAGGGTGTCCTGGAAGATTTCTGTCCGCCGTTGGTTCCTCTCTCTCCAGCGTTGCCTGTGTGCTGTAAAATAAAGTTGTCATTTTGTAACAAAAATGGCGAAGTGTAATCGTATGACTTTGTGGCAAGGTTTTGTGTATGCGTGCGTGCGTGCGCGCGCGCGTGTGTGTATAAAAAAATACTTTGCAATTTATATTATATAATATTGAGTACTTATATAAAGACACATATTATTGTTTTTGCGATGCGGCATCGTCGCCGTTGCGGCCACCGCGCCCGTGTTGGTTGTCACCGTCTCGACGGCCGCCACGACGAGCGCCCCGACCGACGGCGCTGATTTTCATGCCTTTCTTTATGTTGTGCCCACTTCCAGGATAGCTGTACCAGGGTGTCCTGGAAGATTTCTGTCCGCCGTTGGTTCCTCTCTCTCCAGCGTTGCCTGTGTGCTGTAAAATAAAGTTGTCATTTTGTAACAAAAATGGCGAAGTGTAATCGTATGACTTTGTGGCAAGGTTTTGTGTATGCGTGCGTGCGTGCGCGCGCGCGTGTGTGTATAAAAAAATACTTTGCAATTTATATTATATAATATTGAGTACTTATATAAAGACACATATTATTGTTTTTGCGATGCGGCATCGTCGCCGTTGCGGCCACCGCGCCCGTGTTGGTTGTCACCGTCTCGACGGCCGCCACGACGAGCGCCCCGACCGACGGCGCTGATTTTCATGCCTTTCTTTATGTTGTGCCCACTTCCAGGATAGCTGTACCAGGGTGTCCTGGAAGATTTCTGTCCGCCGTTGGTTCCTCTCTCTCCAGCGTTGCCTGTGTGCTGTAAAATAAAGTTGTCATTTTGTAACAAAAATGGCGAAGTGTAATCGTATGACTTTGTGGCAAGGTTTTGTGTATGCGTGCGTGCGTGCGCGCGCGCGTGTGTGTATAAAAAATACTTTGCAATTTATATTATATAATATTGAGTACTTATATAAAGACACATATTACTGTTTTTGTGATGCGGCATCCTCGCCGTTGCGGCCACCGCGGTCGCGTTGGTTGTCGTTTCGACGGCCGCCACGACGAGCGCCCCGACGGCGCTGATTTTCATGCCTTTCTTTATGTTGTGCCCACTTCCAGGATAGCTGTACCAGGGTGTCCTGGAAGATTTCTGTCCGCCGTTGGTTCCTCTCTCTCCAGCGTTGCCTGTGTGCTGTAAAATAAAGTTGTCATTTTGTAACAAAAATGGCGAAGTGTAATCGTATGACTTTGTGGCAAGGTTTTGTGTATGCGTGCGTGCGTGCGCGCGCGCGTGTGTGTATAAAAAAATACTTTGCAATTTATATTATATAATATTGAGTACTTATATAAAGACACATATTATTGTTTTTGCGATGCGGCATCGTCGCCGTTGCGGCCACCGCGCCCGTGTTGGTTGTCACCGTCTCGACGGCCGCCACGACGAGCGCCCCGACCGACGGCGCTGATTTTCATGCCTTTCTTTATGTTGTGCCCACTTCCAGGATAGCTGTACCAGGGTGTCCTGGAAGATTTCTGTCCGCCGTTGGTTCCTCTCTCTCCAGCGTTGCCTGTGTGCTGTAAAATAAAGTTGTCATTTTGTAACAAAAATGGCGAAGTGTAATCGTATGACTTTGTGGCAAGGTTTTGTGTATGCGTGCGTGCGTGCGCGCGCGCGTGTGTGTATAAAAAAATACTTTGCAATTTATATTATATAATATTGAGTACTTATATAAAGACACATATTATTGTTTTTGCGATGCGGCATCGTCGCCGTTGCGGCCATCGCGCCCGTGTTGGTTGTCACCGTCTCGACGGCCGCCACGACGAGCGCCCCGACCGACGGCGCTGATTTTCATGCCTTTCTTTATGTTGTGCCCACTTCCAGGATAGCTGTACCAGGGTGTCCTGGAAGATTTCTGTCCGCCGTTGGTTCCTCTCTCTCCAGCGTTGCCTGTGTGCTGTAAAATAAAGTTGTCATTTTGTAACAAAAATGGCGAAGTGTAATCGTATGACTTTGTGGCAAGGTTTTGTGTATGCGTGCGTGCGTGCGCGCGCGCGTGTGTGTATAAAAAAATACTTTGCAATTTATATTATATAATATTGAGTACTTATATAAAGACACATATTATTGTTTTTGCGATGCGGCATCGTCGCCGTTGCGGCCACCGCGCCCGTGTTGGTTGTCACCGTCTCGACGGCCGCCACGACGAGCGCCCCGACCGACGGCGCTGATTTTCATGCCTTTCTTTATGTTGTGCCCACTTCCAGGATAGCTGTACCAGGGTGTCCTGGAAGATTTCTGTCCGCCGTTGGTTCCTCTCTCTCCAGCGTTGCCTGTGTGCTGTAAAATAAAGTTGTCATTTTGTAACAAAAATGGCGAAGTGTAATCGTATGACTTTGTGGCAAGGTTTTGTGTATGCGTGCGTGCGTGCGCGCGCGCGTGTGTGTATAAAAAAATACTTTGCAATTTATATTATATAATATTGAGTACTTATATAAAGACACATATTATTGTTTTTGCGATGCGGCATCGTCGCCGTTGCGGCCACCGCGCCCGTGTTGGTTGTCACCGTCTCGACGGCCGCCACGACGAGCGCCCCGACCGACGGCGCTGATTTTCATGCCTTTCTTTATGTTGTGCCCACTTCCAGGATAGCTGTACCAGGGTGTCCTGGAAGATTTCTGTCCGCCGTTGGTTCCTCTCTCTCCAGCGTTGCCTGTGTGCTGTAAAATAAAGTTGTCATTTTGTAACAAAAATGGCGAAGTGTAATCGTATGACTTTGTGGCAAGGTTTTGTGTATGCGTGCGTGCGTGCGCGCGCGCGTGTGTGTATAAAAAAATACTTTGCAATTTATATTATATAATATTGAGTACTTATATAAAGACACATATTATTGTTTTTGCGATGCGGCATCGTCGCCGTTGCGGCCATCGCGCCCGTGTTGGTTGTCACCGTCTCGACGGCCGCCACGACGAGCGCCCCGACCGACGGCGCTGATTTTCATGCCTTTCTTTATGTTGTGCCCACTTCCAGGATAGCTGTACCAGGGTGTCCTGGAAGATTTCTGTCCGCCGTTGGTTCCTCTCTCTCCAGCGTTGCCTGTGTGCTGTAAAATAAAGTTGTCATTTTGTAACAAAAATGGCGAAGTGTAATCGTATGACTTTGTGGCAAGGTTTTGTGTATGCGTGCGTGCGTGCGCGCGCGCGTGTGTGTATAAAAAAATACTTTGCAATTTATATTATATAATATTGAGTACTTATATAAAGACACATATTATTGTTTTTGCGATGCGGCATCGTCGCCGTTGCGGCCATCGCGCCCGTGTTGGTTGTCACCGTCTCGACGGCCGCCACGACGAGCGCCCCGACCGACGGCGCTGATTTTCATGCCTTTCTTTATGTTGTGCCCACTTCCAGGATAGCTGTACCAGGGTGTCCTGGAAGATTTCTGTCCGCCGTTGGTTCCTCTCTCTCCAGCGTTGCCTGTGTGCTGTAAAATAAAGTTGTCATTTTGTAACAAAAATGGCGAAGTGTAATCGTATGACTTTGTGGCAAGGTTTTGTGTATGCGTGCGTGCGTGCGCGCGCGCGTGTGTGTATAAAAAAATACTTTGCAATTTATATTATATAATATTGAGTACTTATATAAAGACACATATTACTGTTTTTGTGATGCGGCATCCTCGCCGTTGCGGCCACCGCGCCCGCGTTGGTTGTCGTCTCGACGGCCGCCACGACGAGCGTCCCGACGGCGCTGATTTTCATCCCTTTCTTTCTGTCGTGCCCACTTCCAGGATAGCTGTACCAGGGTGTCCTGGAAGATTTCTGTCCGCCGTTGGTTCCTCTCTCTCCAGCGGTGCCTGTGTGCTGTAAAATAAAGTTGTCATTTTGTAACAAAAATGGCGAAGTGTAATCGTATGACTTTGTGGCAAGGTTTTGTGTATGCGTGCGTGCGTGCGCGCGCGCGTGTGTGTATAAAAAAATACTTTGCAATTTATATTATATAATATTGAGTACTTATATAAAGACACATATTATTGTTTTTGCGATGCGGCATCGTCGCCGTTGCGGCCATCGCGCCCGTGTTGGTTGTCACCGTCTCGACGGCCGCCACGACGAGCGCCCCGACCGACGGCGCTGATTTTCATGCCTTTCTTTATGTTGTGCCCACTTCCAGGATAGCTGTACCAGGGTGTCCTGGAAGATTTCTGTCCGCCGTTGGTTCCTCTCTCTCCAGCGTTGCCTGTGTGCTGTAAAATAAAGTTGTCATTTTGTAACAAAAATGGCGAAGTGTAATCGTATGACTTTGTGGCAAGGTTTTGTGTATGCGTGCGTGCGTGCGCGCGCGCGTGTGTGTATAAAAAAATACTTTGCAATTTATATTATATAATATTGAGTACTTATATAAAGACACATATTATTGTTTTTGCGATGCGGCATCGTCGCCGTTGCGGCCACCGCGCCCGTGTTGGTTGTCACCGTCTCGACGGCCGCCACGACGAGCGCCCCGACCGACGGCGCTGATTTTCATGCCTTTCTTTATGTTATGCCCACTTCCAGGATAGCTGTACCAGGGTGTCCTGGAAGATTTCTGTCCGCCGTTGGTTCCTCTCTCTCCAGCGTTGCCTGTGTGCTGTAAAATAAAGTTGTCATTTTGTAACAAAAATGGCGAAGTGTAATCGTATGACTTTGTGGCAAGGTTTTGTGTATGCGTGCGTGCGTGCGCGCGCGCGTGTGTGTATAAAAAAATACTTTGCAATTTATATTATATAATATTGAGTACTTATATAAAGACACATATTATTGTTTTTGCGATGCGGCATCGTCGCCGTTGCGGCCATCGCGCCCGTGTTGGTTGTCACCGTCTCGACGGCCGCCACGACGAGCGCCCCGACCGACGGCGCTGATTTTCATGCCTTTCTTTATGTTGTGCCCACTTCCAGGATAGCTGTACCAGGGTGTCCTGGAAGATTTCTGTCCGCCGTTGGTTCCTCTCTCTCCAGCGTTGCCTGTGTGCTGTAAAATAAAGTTGTCATTTTGTAACAAAAATGGCGAAGTGTAATCGTATGACTTTGTGGCAAGGTTTTGTGTATGCGTGCGTGCGTGCGCGCGCGCGTGTGTGTATAAAAAAATACTTTGCAATTTATATTATATAATATTGAGTACTTATATAAAGACACATATTACTGTTTTTGTGATGCGGCATCCTCGCCGTTGCGGCCACCGCGCCCGCGTTGGTTGTCGTCTCGACGGCCGCCACGACGATCGCCCCGACGGCGCTGATTTTCATGCCTTTCTTTATGTTGTGCCCACTTCCAGGATAGCTGTACCAGGGTGTCCTGGAAGATTTCTGTCCGCCGTTGGTTCCTCTCTCTCCAGCGGTGCCTGTGTGCTGTAAAATAAAGTTGTCATTTTGTAACAAAAATAGCGAAGTGTAATATCGTAAGACTTTGTCATATGGTCGGACAAAATATTCATGGCAACATTATGACCGTTTTATAAAATTAATTTAATATTGTATACTATAATTTTCTAATTTTCTCTTATTACTAATTATTTCTTTTTGTTGTTTGTTAGATGACGAAGGTTTCTGAAAATGGTTTTGAACACAAGTTGTTTGAAACGATGAATAAATGTAGTTATGTAACATTACAACAAATTTCAATGTTCATACTTCGAAATAAGACTACAAACATCGACATGGAATAAATAAAAAGAACTTCACTTATACCGCAGTGAAGTAAGAAAAAACAAAACAAAACAAAAAAAAAACAAAACCTACCCCTCTTGCAGGCTCCTAAAACCCTCCCAAATTTACTTGCAGTAAGGCGGTTCTTCCGTGCAGTGTCCCAATTTTCATTTTTTGATTGATGCTTGGTTAACATCTCAATATTTGTAACGTCCATTTGTGTGAGCATACATTTTTGTTTAAAAAATTCGTCTTCGTTGACTGCCTCTACATATTCAGGACAACATAAAATGTCTTCAATGTTGGGTACAAAATTTACTTCGACACTTAATTCTGGACGCAACAACCACAAAAAATTTACTGCATGTATTTTTGTTAAAGTATTCTTGAATGCTTTGACCTTATCATCAGTTATGGGTAGTTTCAATGGTTCGTACAATTCACTAGGGTATAACTTCGTAAGTTCGGAAGCACCGCTCTCTTTTCATGTCCCTGGTTTGTTCCATTTACATGTCTGCATAGTTACACTTATATTGTAGTGGCAATATAGTGCAAATGCCGCCATATGGTGGCAAATGTCTTGACCCCTTGGACAAGTGCACGTCATGGATGTTATTTCATTCTTCTTGATTATTACCTAGTATAAAGTAATATAATTATACATAAATATTACCAGAATTGCAAAATACATACATTAACATCACATGTTCTCTTCTTCATGCTTGCAACAACTTTTCCCTTTAATATTGTCACACGCCTGAGGGTCTGGGGCCCAAGGGGAGTGCTCTGGTTGGGGGTGGTAGCTCGGTGGAGACTAAAAAGAAACAGACAATATTTATTGGAGCATTAAATATAGGGGAGAGAACATCATAACACAAAATTAAGGCAAATGAGCAGATGGCAAGAAATGAGAAAAAAGTCAAAGGGAGGTGGTTGCTTACTGTCGGATGACGATGGGCAGCAGGCGCAAGGCTCCTCCAATTAGCGGCATGCCGGAGGACGGACCCTCAGACGGGCAGCGTGACGTGATACTTGACGACTGACTGACTCACTCCCTGATCGTTATGATCGAGCTGTATAAATACAAGCGGGATGTTTACGAACGTGACGTCGTACCTGTCCGAGAGTCGTATCGTCCTTCGGTTTAAGGTCGCCTCGGTGCTGAATAAGCTTAGACGGCGACCTATTTTCGCTAATTGGGGCCGCATCGCGACAATATCGGGGGAAATATAGCTGGGATCTAATATAAACTTTTAAAATGTTTTGTAATATTCCGTGGCATGTAGGAATCCTAGGTGGAGTGTGTGTGCTATTCACGTTATTTAAAATACATTATTAATCAATTCCTTTTCGAATATTCTATACTCTGTTTCCACAATACGAATATAATTGAACAATTCCATACTTGGAAAAACCAGTACATTTTCTTTAAATTCTTTTAATTTTGTAAATAAGTTTATAGCATTTATATCCTCCGGAATCGTTTGAACTGATTCATAGCATTGCTCACAGTGAATAAAGTTTTTTTTAATTTTGAAAATTATGGAACCCAAAAAATAATATATGGATGACTTTAAATCATCATTATTTTCAGCAGCAAAATGATGTTCATTAAGTTCAAAGATCATTTCTTCTTCAATCTCATTCTCAACTGTAATGGTTTTGTTTAACTCACTGGAATAACTGATGAGGTCATTGCAGTCGCTATCATGATAACTTGTCCTTTTTAAAGATGATTGAAACTGCGACAAGCACACTATATTCCATTCGGAAAATCGAGAGAGTAATAAAATGTCATTATAAATGCAAATCCTCAAAAACTGTAGTACTGGCGAGATATGTATAAACATTGCATTTAGTTATACGTCTCTGTACTGTTCCTAGGAACTATTACATTGAAAAGCACCCGGATCAAATTTCTACCTGCGTTCGGGTCAAGGGATATAATCCGTCTTTATCTTTCTTATGAAGAATTGAATGCTCTTTCTCTATTACTCCAATTCGGTTATTTCGCACTGTTTTCGTTTACTTGAAATCGTCACATCAGAGTCACGCCATGGGGTTTTTTATTTAAAGAAAAAAAGTAATCATAAGCAATATTTGTTTATTTAGAATTTATGGAACCTATATATAAATAATAAATTTATACCGTGAGGTCGAAATGAAACTATAATTAATTCACTTTTACTCAAAGAACTGAACTTTTCCTAATATTATACCTAACACTGGCATATGCCATAAGGGATAGAAATATACATCAATCCAAATTAATTACTTACTAAATTAATATATCAAAAGCACAAAGTATACATAACATCACTTTTGTCCAAGCTTATAAGAAACAAAAAAATTTTAAAACGAGGAACGTGGCACAATTTCACAAATTATACAAAAGAAGTAACTAAATGGCTTAAAATAATAATATATTTATTGGAAATAAACGTTTTTTTACAAGAATAACAAATCTTGTTTAAACAGTTCAAAACGGTTTAAATCTTAAGTTAATAATAATATAGGTAACTATAAGTATACCTAAATCGATTTTCAGAAATCTCATTTTCTCGTACAAGAATCCGTTCAGGTATACAAAAGGTACACGTTCAAAAGAAAAAGGAGTAATCGTGAGGTTTTGGAAAGACGCAATGTTCAGGAATGTTTTCAAGTTGAAATTAATTAATATTCAGAATCATCTGAAGAACTCTCTTCATTGATATCCTGTGCAGTAATGATTAAGGGTTCCACGGCGTTATCAATCATAAAATCTAACTCCCAAAATTTTTCTTCTTCTTTTATAACATGATTTATGACTTTTTGCCAATTTTCAGAGGTGGTTCTGCGAATGGATTCTTCCAGAAGAATTTTAACATCTTTTAATTTAAATGTTTTATTTTCCCGAGCAACATAGCCTTTTACCTGAGCCCATATTAATTCTATGGGATTGAGTTCGCAGTGATAGGGCGGAAGACGAAGCAGTTATTTGGCGATTTTGTGCCATTTCATCAACTGCATACCTTTTACGAAAGTTGCAGGTCTTTACAATTGATATCAATTCCGATTTGACCATGTCCTCCTTATACGGAATATTTTTTCTTATCAGCCAATTTAAAATTTCAGCCTTCCGCCAAGAAATTACCGGGGATTTATCGACCTGTCTGGAATGATAGCTCGCATTATCCATGACAATTACGGAACCAGGTGGGATGAGATCGAGCATTTGAACGAAGTACTCCTCGAAAACGTCCGCGTTCATGTCTTCATGATAATCTCCCGTCTTCTTCGATTCAAAAAGAAGTAAGCCGCCATCCACAAAGCCACTAGTACTGCCGATGTGGGTAACAATAAGTCGTTTACCTTTTCCAGCCGGTGCTTTTAGTCCTGTTGATAAACCTTCTAAAAAGGCTTGTCGCGGATTCACCACACTTTTGTCCTGCCACACTTTTCCCACGGTATATCCTTGGTTTACCCAGGTTTCATCCAGACAAAAAATAGCCCTTCCTTCTTGTCGAAATTTTTTAATATCTCTGAGGTAGCTTCTTCGCCAGCAAATAATTTCATCGGATTCCCGAAGAGGAGAAGTTTTAATTCGCTTATCCCAACAAATACCTAGTTCCTTCAGAATCGTCCACAACTTGGTCCTTTTCAATGTCATACAGTCTTCTGGCAGTTCATGTAACATTTTATCCAATGTTGGGATTTCACGTTTGAAAAAAAAGGAATGAAGCGTTCGACGAATGAGTCTCTTGCTATCCTCATCAACAAGCATTTGAGGTCTTCCTGGTGCAGATTTTGGAGCCTTCACCTCTCCACTCCTCTCTTCCCTTTTGACGCGATATATCGTTGATTTTCCATATCCCGTCATTTTGTGACACATTTCAACTAGGTCATCTACGCTGGATTTAGGATGTAGATGTTTCAATCCGTTAAATACATTTAAAACAACCACTTTTTCACGACACGATAACGCCTGCTTATTCGGTAACTTACACGGGGTAAAGTTCATAAGACTTGACATATTTAATTCTTGATAGTAAGACTATTAGAATAAGAATAACCGAAATTCAGGTATTTCCCTTTTATACCTCCTTCAACGGAGGGAGAACTTTCGACCCCATTTCCAGGTAATTCTTAATCCTACAGGTAAATCTCTGGTAACAGTTAACTAAGTAGTTTAGTGGAAGAGTAAAGGTGCCTGAACAAATTATTAAGTGTCCACATTAAAAAAGACCCTTTCCAAAATGGTCTCCGAGTTGACGAATTGTCTAAAAGTATTCAATATTTACAAGTAATATCATTCATTGATATATTTCGTTAACGGCACCGATTAAATTGGTAATTATATGAATTCATTCCTTTTAGGTTCAATCCTTAATCACTATATGTACGATACAACTTCAAGAAATTTTAAAATGGAAACAGTTCGATGGGTGAATTTAATTTATATTTAAAAAATCAGGGAAATAAGGATGGTACGCCCTTTGTTACAACCCTAACCTCCGATTTTGAGTTATTTATTACTCTCTCCCTATTTCGAATCGAGTATAGACGTAATGACACTATAAATAAACGGGCATCAGGTACTGGTTGTCGTTTCCGAATTATAGAAAAACAGTTTTCTAGTGAATCTTGAACTATTTCGGGCGCCATATTTGGAGTCAAATATACCCCTCTCTCTCTCATACACATTGGAACATAACCTTGCGGTACTGTAACCATCTAGTGACTGTAGTAAAACGGTAAATTAAGAAAATACTTGCCCTGTATAACATATAAAAATGTGAATTCTGAAATATTTCAAGTAATTTGAATTCATCAAAAGTAGTATGTGATTAATTAGTTGAATGATTTCAAATTGGCCTTTAAAAATTTTTCATACATTTGAAGACCATGTCATGATTGAGAAACCTTAGACAATAATTTGTTATCTATAGTGAAATGTCATTTTCAAAAACGGTTTTTGTTAAATATTTAGGTTTTGTGTGTGCGTGCGAGCGTGTGCGCGCGCGTGTGTATAAAAAAATACTTTGCAATTTATATTGTTTATATGAAGACATTTCAATTGCAATGCTGTCAACTCTAGGGAAATTTCCCTATTTTAGGGTATTTTGAACTGATTTAGGGACATAGGCATATTTTTTGCAATCTAGGGAAATTGATATATTTGTATTTTAATGTATTGATGGTTGCTAGAAATCCTATGCGTACTGAATGAATATTGTATGAATACTGTAATGTTTATTAGTATTTTTCTAACAGCATACACATTTCATTATTTTTTGGCCTCTTCACCACGGCGCTCGTCTTTCTCCCGGTTCTCTCTTGTTGTACCGCCTCCACGGTCGCCTCGAGCACGGCGTCCTCCACGGCCGCCCCGAGCACGGCGTCCTCCACGTCGAGCGCCTCCACAAGATCCACTTCGCTGACTTCGCTCGTTTTCTCTTCTCTCCTGAGCTTGAGCGTATCTCCAGGACAGTTCTAGTATTGTTTCTTGAAATATCGCTCTTTTACGTTCATAGCGCTGTTTCCAGCGTTGCCTGTGTGTCTTTCTCCCGGTTCTCTCTTGTTGTACCGCCTCTACGGTCGCCCCGAGCACGGCGTCCTCCACTGCGAGCGCCTCCCGCCCTTCGCTCCCTTCGCTCCTTTTCTCTTTTTTCCTGGCCCTGGGCGTATCTCCACGAAAGTTCCAGTATCGTCTCCTGAAATATAGCTCGCCTACGTTCGTAACGCTGCTTCCAGCGTTGCCTGTGTCCTGTGAAATAAAGTTGTCATGTTGTAAAAAAAATAGCGAAGTGTAATATCCTAGACTTTGTCAAATTGTCGGACAAATTATTCATGGCAACATTATTACCGTTTTATACAATTAATTTAATATTGTATACTATAATTTCCTCTTATTAGTACTTTTTTTTTCTGTTTGTTGTTTGTTAGATGACGAAGGTGTCTGACAAAATTTTTTCAACACAAGTAAGTTGCTTGAAAGGATGAATAAATGTAGTTATGTAATACAACAAGTTTCAATGTTTATACTTCGAAATAAGACTACGAACATCGACGTGGAATAAATAAAAACAACTTTACTTATAGCGCAGTGAAGTAAGAAAAAAACAATTTCAGTAATTCGTATTAGGATGGCACCTTTCCAAAACCAAAGTTGAGGTGAAAAGTAATATTCTTAAAAAAGTATCCATTTCAAATGTCAAGATCACTGTTTAAACGTTCATGTATTTGCGAAAATTGCAAAAATTATTTGTTTCCAACGGATTGAAAAAACACTGATAAGAAGTATTAGAATTTTAGCTTCTTATGGGTTTTTCAAAAGAGTTTCATTTCGGACCTGCTAAAAAAATGTATATACAATTTATTTCCATAATTCCCAAAAACCTATCTTAATTTTAATTTGCAACAAACAGAGAAAAACAACATAAAGTTATCTCGAAACTAACATAAAAGTTGCCTTTTGCTATCCCTACATTCCCTTACAATTTGGTAAAAAATTATGAATTACTTTACGAGTTATTGCATTTGTTTATTAAAAAGTGTTTTTTTAACCCGAAAAACGCGGTTGTTGCGGTTATTGAACGAAGTGTGAAGTGGTCTCTATAGAGAGTGGACTGTATGTAGATATCTCTCGTAACTCGCGGGTGGCTGCGGAGATGAATCTTGTCTCCAAGTTGTAAGGCTGAAGACGTTCTTGTAGGCGGAGATCAGGGCATGACGTGATCTCTTGAAGTTCTTGAAGTTCTAGTTGTGTGGAGAGAGGGCGTATCGTGCTCTCCGGTGTGGACCTGAGGGCGTAACGTGCAGGTCCGGAGTTGAAGTTCTAGTAGTTTGGAGAGAGGCGTAACGTGCTCTCCGGGGTTTAGGTTCTTGAGGTTAGGGGTTGTCGGTTTGACAATTATGACAATTAAGACAATTATGGTGGAGTTTATGGAGGACCATTCCGACTTTGCCAAAAATAAATTTATTGGAAAGGATAGTAAACAAAACCGAAAGGCAATGTGGAAAATTTTATCCACACGGTTAAATGGGGTGGATGGGGCAAAGAAAACTAGCCAAAAATGGCAAAGGGTAAGAACTAAATACATAGTTGTATTTACTAAAGCTTTTTAAAAAGAACTATTATATTACTGGTTAGAAATGAGGAATAAAGTACTTATAAAGAGTTTAACATTTTCGTTTTAGGCATGGATCGACTTAAAAAACAAAATAAAAAAGAAAGCAGCTGATATAAGACAAAGTATAAATAAAACAGGAGGGTGCCCCCCTGTAAAAGTTGTTTTAACTGACTTGGAATTAAAAATTCTAAGTATCATTGGAGAGGCTGCTATTTATCGGTTACACAGTTCTCAGGATGCTCCACTGGACAGTGAGGACGTAAATAGCCATCCAGTGCAATCCAATTTAGGCAATATATTGTAACGAAGCCGATTTTAGAGAGTTGAGAGTAGACCAACCACTATACAACTGATCGCGAAATCAAACCTATCTCGGATAGATGATCACACACTGTTCAATCTACCATCTTTTAAATACCAAGACTAAATAAGTATAAACCACTCGCCCCTATGGCGTTCTTTGCCCGAATTAATCCAAGGTGAGAACCAAGACTTGTTTATAGCAAGTCGATCCGTCTATCTGTCTATTGTAAACGTCTCCGCCGTTAGTTATAAGCCGCCGAATTATTTGTTATTTGTGAGTGTACGTAAGTTGTGCATTGTCCCCGACCGATAGTCTTAAGCCGCCTGAACTATTCGTAGTTATTCGTCTATTCGAATTATTATAGAAGAAAGGCGAGAAACTAATTCAATTTTAAAAACCTTAGTGGCTGCTATTCAACAGTTGAAAAAGTAATATGTAATAATAAATGTTATGTAGATTTAATTATATATTACATGTAGATACATGTATCTAAGTTTGACTAGTCTGATTTTTACTGTTGTTAAATTACAAGCCTTTACGGTAGATAGGTGAAAGTAACATTGTCATACAATGTTTGATGAAAGGTGGATTGTCTTGACCCTCAAAAAATAAAATGTTAAATTTTTGAGAGCATTGGTATGTGTAAGACACTTTATAAGCGAAAGTACCATGTTTTATAGTTTCTAGGCTGGAAATTGAAAGGCTTTTTATTGTTATTTAACACAGTTATATATTAATACAAAACGAGCGATATTAATAAAAGAATTAATTTACGAAATTAAAATATCTGTCCACATATGCTTGGACTTTGCTGGCCTAAATTTCTTAATACAATATCCTGTTCATTTAGTACAGGTTCTGGAAGTGGTTCCAAATCAATTTCATCCCAAAGGGGGATGGGATCTCGTACTCTATAGTGAATAGCGATGTTATGTAGTGTGGCACAGGCTGAAATTATTCTTGCAGCCCTATCTGGTGCATAGTGCAACACTCTATCCTTTAAAAGACATCTAAATCTACCTTTAAGTAGACCAATGCACCGTTCTACCACACTACGACTCCGTTTCAATAGGTCATTGAACACATGTTGCCTGGGAGTATTTGCCTGAGCAAATGGCACTAATAGCTATGGAAGACATGGATATCCTGAATCTCCTACTAAAAGTAACCATGAAAGCTTTTTGTTAAGATCTTGTTTTTATTTTGTTTACATTATAATTTTTGTTGGTCTGCAGTCTAAAGGTGTCATTTCAACACTTCCTAGACTTAAAACAATATTGAATATTTTTTATTGCAACTATTAAACACCTTACCCATTATTCTGTTATTATATTGCCCATTTTCGCGATTAGAACGCATAGCTCTTCCTATTCTACTGGATCTCCAAATGAATGCATCATGTGTGCTACCTGGCCATTGGGATATCATGTTTATAATTTTCATATCTGCATCACATATCTACAATAACATAATATATGATAAAATACAGTTACTGTTTAATTTCTGTTACCTACTATTTGGTAATTTAAACTGTGGTATCCTTTTCTATTAATAAACATATGTTCATCCACATTGGGCTTATGTATAGCCTATATGTGTGCTATCCACAACTCTATTATTTCGTGCATAAGAAATACTGCATGAAATCTAAAAATGTATCTTACTTTGTTAAATATAATAATTTACAATTGGACATGTAATAAATACCTTCCTTTGTTAACATTCCTCTCATTGTCATTCCTGGGATATTTGATCCATCTTCTTGTCAAATTTCTAATAATTGCATCAGTGACTTCAGTTATACTGCGACTAAGGATAGCTTGGCTAATACATGTTAAAAAATTGTTTGCAAGCCCCCGCTGATAAAAAATGCATAATGATAAAAATTGCATAAAAATGTAATACTGCTAGTACCTAAAATGTGTAAATATTGAGCTTAAGCTTAATCAATTATTTTATCATCTATGTATTACGATCATTCAATTTGCCGCCCCCTAGACATGCCGCCCGCTTTCATTGACTATCAAAAAGCCTTTGATACAGTAGAACATTGGTCAATCATGAGATCATTGAAAAATATTAGAATAGACCACCCCTATATATAATTGTTGGAAAATATCTATAAAAAGGCTACATCTACCATCCAGTTACACGAAAATACCAAACCTATTCGTATAAAAAGAGGTATCCGTCAAGGTGATACCTTGTCACCAAAGTTATTTACGGCTGCTTTGGAGGATGTCTTCAGGCAGCTTAAATGGCGGGATGACAAGGGCATCGATATTAATAGAAGGAGATTAAACAACCTGAGGTTCGCGGATGATATCGTTCTCATAGCAGAAACACCAGAACAACTCCAAACTATGATCTCCGAATTAGAAGATGCATCATCAAGAATTGGATTGAAAATGAATCTAGATAAGACCAAAGTTATGTGTACCAAGCGACCAAATCTCAAAGTAAATGTAAAAAATAACGAAATAGAAGTGGTAGATGACTATATATATATATATATATATATATATATATATATATATATATATATATATATGGGACATAAAATAACCTTAGGCAGAGACAATCAAACAGCTGAAATTTATAGAAGAAGAAGATTGGCATGGGCTGCGTTCAGCAAATTGAGTAATACGCTAAAGAACAAAAAAATACCAATATACCTCCGCTCTCGAGTGTTCGATCAGTGTGTTTTGCCGGTTTTGACATATGGATCACAAACATGGACATTAACTAAGCAGTCCATGAATAAACTCAAAACCACTCAAAGAGCCATGGAGCGCAAGATGTTGGGTATATCATTGAAAGATCATGTAAAGAACGAACGGGTCAGAAGCACAACGAAGGTGAAAGATGTTGCGGAAGCAGCAGCCGAGCTGAAGTGGGACTATGCGGGCCACGTTGCCAGATATCAGATGATAGATGGACATCGACAGTAATAAAGTGGAGACCCTATTTGGGAAAAAGATCAAGAGGTCGCCCACCAATGCGCTGGACGGACGACATAAAAGGAAGCACAGGACTGATGTGGCATCGTAGAGCACAGAACCGAGCTGAATGGAAGAGTATGAGGGAGGCCTATGTTCAAAAATGGACCGAAAATGGCTAACGAGATGAGATGAGATGAGACATGCCGCCCGCGTGCGATGCACGGCTTGTACGCCCTTCCTCATTAAAGTAACTCAAAGATTCCTTTCGACTACCTGACCTCCTCCGGATTAGTGAAAAAGAACGTATCACTCTCCCTGTGTTCCAAATCTTTTTATTCAAAACGTAAAACGGTAAATTAAAAAAATACTTGCCCTGTATAACATATAAAAATGTGAATTCTGAAATATTTCAAGTAATTTGAATTCATGAAAAGTAGCGTGTGATTAATTAGTTGAAGGATTTCAAATTGGCCTTTAAAAATTTCTCATACATTTGAAGACCATGTCATGATTGAGAAACCTCAGACAATAATTTGTTATCTATAGTGAAATGTCATTTTCAAAAATATTGCTTATCGAAGAAAGCAATAAAATTATGATAGAGAAGAAATAGTAAATGTAAGTTAAGAGCGAGTATTATTTATTTTTCTTGAATATTTAGGTTTTGTGTATGCGTGCGTGCGTGCGCGCGCGTGTGTGTATAAAAAAATACTTTGCAATTTATATTGTTTATATGAAGACATTTCAATTTCAATGCTGTCAACTCTAGGGAAATTTCCCTATTGTAGGGAATTTTGAACTGATTTAGGGACATAGGCATATTTTTTGCAATCTAGGGAATTTGATATATTTGTATTTTAATGTATTGATGGTTGCTAGAAATCCTATGCGTACAGAATGAATATTGTATGAATACTGTAATGTTTATTTCTAAATACATAGATAAATATGCAACACACACATTTCATTTCTTTTTACCACCACCACTTTCTTCACCACCGCGCTCGTTACCGCCTCTACGGTCGCCTCGACCACGGCGTCCTCCACGGCCGCCCCGAGCACGGCGTCCTCCACTGCGAGCGCCTCCACTAGACGCCCTTCGCTCACTTCGCTCGTTCTCTCTTTTTTCTTGACCCTGAGCGTATCTCCAGGAAAGTTCTAGTATTGTTTCTTGAAATATCGCTCTTCTACGTTCATACCGCTGTTTCCAGCGTTGCCTGTGTCCTGTGAAATAAAGTTGTCATGTTGTAAAAAAAATGGCGAAGTGTAATATCCTAGACTTTGTCAAATGTTCGGACAAATTATTCATGGCAACATTATTACCGTTTTATACAATTAATTTAATATTGTATACTATAATTTCCTCTTATTAGTAATTTTTTTCTGTTTGTTGTTTGTTAGATGACGAAGGTTTCTGAAAATGTTTTTCAACACAAGTAAGTTGTTTGAAACGATGAATAAATGTAGTTATGTAATATTGCAACAAGTTTCAATGTTCATACTTCGAAATAAGACTACGAACATCGACGTGGAATAAATAAAAACAACTTTACTTATAGCGCAGTGAAGTAAAAAAAAACAATTTCAGTAATTCGTATTAGGATGACATATTTCCAAAACCAAAGTTAAGGTGAAAAGTAATATTCTTAAAAAGTATCCATTTCAAATGTCAAGATCACTGTTTAAACGTTCATGTATTTGCGAAAATGGCAAAAATTATTTGTTTCCAACGGATTGAAAAAACACTGATAAGAAGTATTAGAATTTTAGCTTCTTATGGGTTTTTCAAAAGAGTTTCATTTCGGACCTGCTAAAAAAATGCATATACAATTTATTTCCATAATTCCAAAAACCTATCTTAATTTTAATTTGCAACAAACAGAGAAAAACAACATAAGTTATCTCGAAACTAACATAAAAAGTTTCCTTTTGCTATCCCTACAAATCCCTTACAATTTGGTAAAAAATTATGAATTACTTTACGAATTATTGCGTTTGTTTATTAAAAAGTGTTTTTTTAACCCGAAAAACGCGGTTGTTGCGGTCATTGAACGAAGTGTGAAGTGGTCTCTATAGAGAGTGGACTGTATGTAGGTATCTCTCGTAACTGTTGGGTGGCTGCGGAGATGAATCTTGTCTCCAGGTTGTAAGGCTGGAGACTGTAGTTGTAGTTGGAGATCAGGACGTGACGTGATCACTTGAAGTTCTAGTTGTGTGGAGAGAGGGCGTATCGTGCTCTCCGGTGTGGACCTGAGGGCGTAACGTGCAGGTCCGGGGCTGAAGTTCTCGAAGTTTGGAGAGAGGGCGTATCGTGCTCTCCGGTGTGGACCTGAGGGCGTAACGTGCAGGTCCGGGGTTGAAGTTCTAGTAGTTTGGAGAGAGGCGTAACGTGCTCTCTGGGGTTGAGGTTCTTGAGGTTAGGGGTTGTTGGTTTGGGTGGCGTGAAGCAAGATCACAACACACTGTCGTTTTGAGCATACATCGTATACTGGTTTATTGTCCCAAATTTCAGAGCTTTTATACATCTTGTTTTACATTGGTTAAATGAGATATTATTTGTTTTGTTATACTTTATCCAATCCGAACTGGAACGGTAACAAAAACACTTAATGGCTTTTTAAGTGGTGCCACCTGGTCGTCCATGGGCGTATCATTACGGATAATAACTCTAACAATGAATTCACTTTCAAATAGTATAAATAAATGGCACACACATACACACACCACTGCTTCTCGAGTATAAATGCCGAAGAAGAAGAACACCTGCTCCATAGAAGACGAAGAAGACACAAACGAAATACCGCTGTGGTAAAAAAAAATTTACGACCCAATGGACCCTTTAATTCTTTGTCTGTAGATATCCATACATTCACACATACGATTTCACTTGGGCGACTGCACAAATACGTACACCTGCATTTTAAAATATACCAGTGCGTTTCTGAATAAGCAAAGAAATAAGTCCCATGTGTTTTGTATAGAGATAACGGGCTCTTTTCGAATGTCCTCGGTAAATTCAGATTTTGTAGTGTGTTTCAATTGCTATTGGTTAAAGTATACCTTGCACTAGGCTGACCTTCTCGAGAATCGTTTGTTATCAAGTTACCTAGACGTCGTGTTATGCTCAGTCAGCTGAGTATGGAGAATTGAACTTGACCAGTTCACGTTCTGTTGTAGTTAATAACGTGAAATGATCGCTCGTGTTATTGATTCGTGTACGAACTTAAAACAATTCACTCATGTTGTCTATAACTATCCTCGCTCTTGATTATGACTTGTAAAATCCCTGTACCCAAAGAAATGATAAATATGAAACCGAACTATTAAAACAAACAACATTACTATTCCCAAAGATTAAACAACCTATCCCAAAAATTCCCTATTAAATTTGAATGTAAAATCCCTAAATCTCTAGCGCCCTATTTGACCTTGCTATAATGTTGCAGCGTCAACAGTCATACTAGACCAATTTACAAGGGTTCACTTTACAATCTTATTCATTTTCATCAATTTTTTCAATGCCAAATGCCAATATCTAAATTTCCGAAAATCACTGCGATTACAATACTTTTCTCTCATTCACGATTGAAAAGTTGTACTTTTCTATTGTCATTTCACTGTGAAAACTGCAATTTTACCGCACTTGTTTTACTTTTCGCACTAGCGCGAAAAATACAAATAGATTCGACCTGATTCGACCAAAAGTAGCTGTCATTTTGAGCGTTTTCTTTTTTTTTTCACGAAACACACTTTCATTACCTTGGTTACTGTGATTTCTAAGATAGTTGGATTGCAACTTTGAATAGTTCGGAATCTCACTTATTTCAGATGTTTTTCGAAACATCTTAATTATTTGTGAATGAGAAAAAATGTTGTATGATACATGTGTGAAAAGTGCGTTTAAGGCACTTGTTTGAATTACAGAACTCGCTACGCTCGTTCTTTAAACTTTCAAACGCGTTACCTCAAATGAGAAAGTAAAAAATGCTGTTAAAACAATTTGTTACCTACCTTTTTGATTTCCCCGGGCGCTCGGACCGGGTCGCGGCTCCTCTTTACTCGCCGACGCCGAGGCGAAGGCGTCTCCTGACGGAGAGGGTTCGCCTTGGGGGGGCTCGTCCACCCCCGGGGTATTCTGCAGCTCCCTCTGCAGCTACTTCTGTCTCCATTGGTTTCTCCTAAGAAAAATGAGAAAAATTAGAACAGTTCGGCATACTCTTGAAGTTGAAACGAAATTACGTTTACTTGAAATGGGTTCCGACGAAATTCAAACGTAACATCGTTTCTCCTATTCATGTTATATGCGCTTTGCCTCCAATATTTGGAGCACAGTTCCAATAAAATGCCAATTAACATAAAAACAATTTTTACTTACTCTATTATTTTCCTTGTCTGTCATCACAATGATCACAAATGTCGTTATTAACTTGTCTACTCACAATCTTATACTGAGCGGGGTGGGACCGAAAGACGTTTCTTTCGGTCCCACCCCGAAAAACGGTACCGCACCGGACCCTACCATACCGGTGTGAAGATAGCGTCTTTTTCTCAGCGTCCAATTTAGCCGAGGATGCCCGAGCGGTCAGTAGCGCACGGAGACGAAATGTATTGGGGGGAAATCAATTACGGTGCTGTTGTAGCCAAGAAACGTTTACAATTAAACATTTATCGTCTGATTTCGATCAATAAACGACAAATTGATTCTGTGAACTCATTTCAAACAAATATAATATATTTTATAAGGAAAACATATAGCCGCAGAACTGGTTGCCTAAGACGTTGTCGACTTTCAAATTTAAATAGTTAATTCCAAGTATTCCCAAAATCAATATTCTGGACGTTTCGCATATATTCGAAATATTCTATAACAAATGGACTTTCCCTACAATAATGATTAGTAAAAAGATCGCTCGTAGCGATTATCCTGGGCCGCTAACGACTAACGTCCGATGTGCATCGGACGTCGACCGCTGGTTTTAATTTGTTTTCAAACTGTTCCGCTGAATGATTTTTTTTTAAATTTTGGTCAAATGTGTGGAATTGAATAGCGAATCGAATGACCATAGTGTCATTACTTGCTGATAGTGATCCTGGGGCGGTAAGGGGTAGCGTCCGATTTCACCGCTCGTTTTTATTTTTTTTCAAACTGTTCCGCTGAATGATTTTTTTTTAAATTTTGGTCAAATGTGTGGAATTGAATAGCGAATCGAATGACCATAGTCTGATTAGTTGCTGATAGTGATCCTGGGCCGCTAGGGGCTAGCGTCCGATTTGTATAAGACGTCGTCCGCTGGTTTTCATTTTTTTTCAAACTGTTCCGCTGAATGAATTTTTTTTAAATTTTGGTCAAATGTGTGGAATTCAATAGCGAATCGAATGACCATAGTCTGATTAGTTGCTGATAGTGATCCTGGGCCGCTAGGGGCTAGCGTCCGATTTGTATAAGACGTCGACCGCTAGTTTTCATTTTTTTTCAAACTGTTCCGCTGAATGAATTTTTTTTAAATTTTGGTCAAATGTGTGGGATTGAATGGCGAATCGAATGACCATAGTGTCATTACTTGCTGATAGTGATCCTGGGGCGGTAAGGGGTAGCGTCCGATTTCACCGCTCGTTTTTATTTTTTTTTCAAACTGTTCCGCTGAATGAATTTTTTTTAAATTTTGGTCAAATGTGTGGAATTCAATAGCGAATCGAATGACCATTAATTAATCGCCAAAGATTGACGATTAATTTCAGAAGATAATGGAGGACGATAGATTGAGCAGACGATTAAGTGGAATGCACTTACCTCAGAGGGCTGATGAGAAGTCCTCGTTGACTTACCACCAATCAGGTGCCCGAAAGGTTCTGATCAGGATAGGGAGAGGAAAGAACACAGGATGATCTGTATGCACGCCTTTTTAAAACACTCCTTCTTGGTGGCACGTTTTCGTACGAATGTGTTAAACAGATGATGATAATTTTGGTTTTCGGTTTTTTGCCTCCTAACCGTTGGAGGAGGCAGCTGTTGGTCGAAATGTTCGGAAGGATGTATCGGAAGGATAGGCAGCCTAACGTTCACGACTTACCATGCCGCCCGCCCTGAAGAATCCCTTCAGTGAGATCAACTGAAAGGAGTGAACAGACGAAAGGGCCATCTACTGACATGGGAGAGGACACAGTTTGACAACTGGTCGGCGGATTGTCCCAGAGGACGTAGCAACGTCAGCCACACGAGTTGTGGAGTCAGCTCCGGGAAAAACAGATGATATACGGCCGATACTCCACTTCAGAGGAGGAAGATTGTCATCTCGAATGATGACAACAGTGCCTGGAAGAATAGGGGTAGATGGCTGCAACCACTTGTGACGTTGTTGCAAGGTATGCAAGTATTCCTGGCGCCAACGCTTCCAGAAGTCCTGCTGAAATCGCTGAACTAGCTGCCAGCGAGATAAACGATTTACAGACACGGAGCTGACGTCATTGTCCGGAGGAGCGGTGAGGGGGCGAAAGATCAGGAAATGACCCGGTGTGAGGGCTTCAAAATCAGAAGGGTCAGATGATGGGAGATACAGAGGACGAGAGTTAAGGATTGCCTCAACCTGAGTGCAGACGGTAAGAAACTCCTCGTAAGTGAGTTTTTGCTCGCCGATAACACGAGTGAGATGATGCTTAGCAGACTTTACAGCGGACTCCCACAGGCCACCAAAGTGAGGACTGGAAGGGGGTATGAATCGCCAGTCAGTTCCGGAGGACGAGGCGGCATCACAAAGACTTTGCTGATGTTGTGGAGCAGACAATAAGCGGCCAAGGTCCCGAAGGTAATTATGGGCACCAACGAAGTTGGTTCCGTTATCCGAAAAGATGACAGAAGGATTGCCTCGGCGTGCGACGAAGCGACGATAAGCAGCGATGAACGCTGGAGTGGACAGTTCAGATGCCAATTCCAGGTGAACTGCTTTGGTAGTGAAGCAGATGAAGACAACCAGATATGCCTTCGTGCTAACGGCTCCGCGTAGTCGTGCACTCGTCACATAAAATGGACCGGCGTAGTCGACACCAGTGGTAAGAAAAGCCATAGCAGAAGATAGCCGCTAGGGTGGAAGATTGCCCATTGGCTGTATCAAGGGACGGGGTTTGCAGGAAAAGCATCGGTTGCACCTGCGTAGGCGATTGCGTACCACATTACGTCCGTCCAAAATCCAGAACCGTCGACGAATGTACGAATGAGTAGCCAAAGCACCGGCGTGCAAAAGACGATAATGGGCATCATCGATGATCAGATGAGTGAGATGATTATTCTTTGGCAATAGAACAGGATGCTTATGTCCGTATGGCAATAGGGAAGCTGAAAGACGACCTCCAACACGAATGAGTCCATGCTCGTCACAGAAAAGGTGGAGTTTCATGATGAGCCGGTGACGAGAAGAGGGTTTCCGAAGCTCAGCCAGCTCGTCGGCGAAATGAATAGATTGGATCAGACGTATCAAACAAGATTCCGCCTCCTGGAGCTCAACAGAGGAGAGAAAACCGGATCGAGGGATAGAGGGACCGCGAGCATTTAGTATGAATCGTCGGCAAAAGGCGGTGACTCGCTTGAGTCGAAGATACGAGGAAAAACGGTCAATCATGGTGAGCTCGTCGGGGATGGCCGCCAACAGCAGAGCGGAGATCGGCTTAGCTTCTTCGTCTACTTGATCAGTTTGAGATGAGTCAACAGAAGAAAAGGGCCACAAAGATGAGTCGAGAGACAACCAGTGAGGACCGCGCCACCACAATGGATGATGATGAATGTCTGCAGGCATCAACCCTGGAGAGGCACAATCTGCTGGGTTGTCCTCAGACACCACATGTCTCCAGCAATCCGAAGGAATGAGATCCTGTATTTCAGCGACCCGATTTCCCACAAATGTCTTCCACCGGTGACTCTCACCACGGATCCACGACAAGGCCACAGAAGAATCACAGAAGGCATTGCACTGAGCACCGAGATGCGGCAACGCGCGAGTGGACAGGTGATGCATGAGTTTTGCGAGAAGATGGGCACCGCATAGTTCCAAGCGAGGCAGGGTCATAGCCTTGCAAGGAGCAATTTTGGATTTTGCCGCTAGGAGAGACACCTGGTAGTGACCAGACGATGACAAAGTGCGAAGATAAACTACGGCAGCGTAGCCTGATTCAGAAGCATCACAGAAGCCGACCAACCGATGCGTAGAGGAAGAAACGTCAGGGATGAATCGTGGTATGTAGAGCTCTGCCAAACTGGGTAGCTGGGATTGAAATCGCAGCCATGAGGACTGAACCTCATCCGACAGAGGTTGGTCCCATTCCAGATGGAGTAGGCAGATCTGACGGAAGAAGATTTTGGCATAGAAGGTAACAGGAGTTAACCATCCTAAGGGGTCGAAGATTCTAGCCATCTGACTCAACACATTCCGCTTGGTGATCACCGTGGAAGTCGTGCGAACAGAATAGAAGAAGTGATCAGATGCAGGATTCCACCCAAGTCCCAGAATCTTGAGACCTGGTTCACGATCGAGAAGAAGGGGATCAGTAGAGGAGGATTCTCTACGATGATCAGCTGGAATGCCGTCTAACAGAGGAAGGTGATTAGTAGCCCATTTGCGTAGCTCAAAGCCGCCCGCCATGAGCAGATCCTGAACCTGCTGTCGTAACTCAAGAGCTTCAGCTTCGGATGAACAGCCTGTCAAGATGTCATCGACGTAAATTTCATCCAGCAACACCTGCCTGGCGGCAGGAAACTTGGATCCCTCATCCGCAGCCAGCTGCCGAAGGGTCCTAAGGGCCAAGTAGGGAGCAGAAGAAACTCCATAAGTGACGGGTATTCAGACGGTAATATTGGAGAGGTTCCTGTTTGGTGAAACGCCAGACTATGCGTTGATAATCCCTTTGCTCAGGGAGTATCAGGATCTGTCGATACATCTGTCTAATATCGGCAGTGAAGACAAAGCGATATAGACGAAAGCGAAGCAGAAGGGTGGAAATGTCCGCTTGCAGCTTCGGGCCGGTAAGCAGCAGATCATTAAGGGATTTGCCATTAGCAGTCGCACAGGAGGCGTTGAAGACCACTCGAATTTTAGTGGGAGGATCATCTGGACGATGTACGGGATGATGAGGGATATAATATGGCTCGTATCGCGGACAATCAGAAGATTCAGCAACCAAGTCCATATGGCCGCTATCGAGATAATCACGCATAAACTCATGATATGCGACACGAAGAGTAGGGTTATGGTCTAGGCGATGCTCTAACCGGAGAAACTGTCTAGTCGCCACGTTGACGGAGGTGCCTAGCCGAGAAGATGACAAGGGCAAACCAACAGTGTATCTTCCATTGGAATTACGGGTGACATCAGCGCGATACAGCATCTCACACTCCCTCTCGGCAGGGGTCAACGGAAGCACGTCAGGTACCTTATCAATTTCCCAGAAGCGCCGAACGAGGTTGACAAGTTCCTGGTCCGAACGCTGGGAGAGACTCATATCCATGATTTGACGATCAGGAACAGCAGGAGGATTTATTTCGTCAGAAGGTAAACTTTGGTGAGATGCAACAGTAGAGTTAGTCTTGTCAGAGGAAGATTGATAGGTGATCACTGAAAGAGGGGGTTCTGGTTGCGAAGTTGATGGAGAATGCACAGCAGATGATGACCCTGCAGAGGATGAAGGATAACTGCGCCGCTGTAAAACCCGATGAACACTGGGTGGACGTCGAGCACGACTATCGATAGTGTCAGGTGAGAAAGAAACATGTTTAGTCTCCCTGCGATGGCGAGCATAGGGCCCATATAGCACCCAGCCCAAGGTGGTAGACAATGCCCCTGGAAGTTCAGATGAGGGGCGCAATGTGCCAGGAAGAATAAGATGAGGGAGCACATCTGAGCCAATCAACATCCCTATGATGCGAGGAAGATAGAAGAGGGGGTCCGCTAGGTTGAATTGCTGAAACTCAGGCCATCGGCCATTGAACGCTCGGACAGGAAGGGGATCTATGTGACTGTCAATAACGTAGGCTTTGATCATAAGATGAGGAGGATCCCATTGGTGACAGAGACTGACGTACGCGTGCCCGTGGATGCGAAACCGATCTGCGTTACTTAAGGTGCGAAGCTGAACAGCTTCAGGGTGAATGCGCAGACGAAGCTTGGTGGCCCAAGCTCGGGTGATGAGGGTATGTTGGCAGCCGGAGTCGAGAAGAGCACGGCCGAAGACAACATTACGCTGGTTATCTAGGCGGATCCAAGCGGTGGGCATAAGGTAGTCAGGATTATTACTTTTACGCAAGGCAGACCGCGCAGATGAAAACAGATGACCACTCGAGTGGGCAAGCCACCCACGAGCTGACCACACTCGCAGTCATGCGGAACTACTTCCAGGAGACGCTAAATCGGTCTCCCCAGGAGGCGAGCAGGGCCTCCCGAGAGCTGTTCTTCGACCTCTGATTGAACCACCCCGAGAGGCGTGAGCACGAGCTGGTTGCTCTGATGAGACAGGAGGCGGAGAAGGAAGCTGATCGGTCGATTCCGATTCCTCCTCCGTTTGGTCAATAGGAGGAGCCGTAGAGGCAGCAGATGCCAGATGGAGGATGGTGTGGTGACGTTCCCCGCACGAGTGGCAGCAGTGACCCGAACCGCACGCAGCAGTGGCGTGGAATGACGACATGCAGTTTCGGCATAATCGTCTCTTAGCCACGAAAGCTCTTCGCTGATGAATGGTCATGGCCTTGAATTCACGACACTGACGAATGGAGTGCTGCGCCGAGCAGAACACACATGCATACGATGAGCTAGAAGATGTAGGGAGACGTGCACCAGCGTAGGCAGGGCGGCGAGAGGGCGAGCCAACAGAGGGAGGCACAGACGATGAGGGAACAGACGCTGAGCCCGCTGGTGATGGAGGCCTCCTCAGCACAGACGCACGAGACGAGGTGATGGAAGTGCTTTCCAACACTCGCAACTGTCGATTAATGAAATCGAGCAGCTGCGAGAGAGTAGGAAACTCATCCGAGGACAACTGCCCCTCGAACAACTGACGAGATGGCACATCTAGGTTACGCAGAGTGAGGGAAAACAACAGATAATCGGCCAGGTCGGGTATAGGCAACGCCTTGAGGGCATTGATAGAGTTTTGATGTGTGGTGGCGAACTGTTTCAGCTGGGACAAGGAAGAAACAGACGCATGCCGCGAATCCAATATCTGACTCACATAGATATCAGCCAGCCGACGAGGGTTTTGATAACGAGCGTAAAGGGCCTTATAGGCTAGAGGGTAGTTGACCGAATTTAAGTCGAAGCCAGAAATGACGGAAGCCGCTTCGCCTGATAAGGCAGACGTCAACAGATGAAATTTTTGGACAGGCGCCAGGGCGTGGTTCTGATGTACAAGGGCGTCGAATAACGCGATGAAACCGGGCCACTCCTCGATTTTGCCAGAAAACCGTGGCAATTCCACCCGAGGAATAGGAAGATCAGCAGAGGAAGTATGCGTTGCGGCCGGAGAAGACGCGGTTAGGTGGCTGTGGGCGGCGCGGATCTGTAGGCAGATTTCAAAAAATGCCGCACATTTCGAGGGTGATTCGTCCCGTTCTGCCTCCTCCAACTGAGAGTTAAGCTTAACAATCAACTCATCAGCCTCCTTGAAAGCCTTTTCCACCTTCAACAACTCAGCCAAGCACATATTGGCCACATCGGCTTCAGTAGTCAGCCCTTTAATTAATTTAAATAATGTAGAGGCCGCGGCGAAAGCATTCTCACGTTTAACCGTGGATTCGGCAATCGAAGCCTTTAATTTGTCGGTCGGAGGCATTTTTATTTTATTGAATCACCCGGTATGCTGAAGGAATAAATTTATTCCCGAAAAGGCCAGAGAAAAGGGCGAACAGACGAGAAATGAACGACGAAGTCAAGTTCAAACAATCAGATGAATCACGGAAAATAAACAAGACAAGCAGTTATCGCGTGTGGCAACAGGTGTGCGATAAGAATGAAACTCGCCGAGTAGGTGATGTATTCGAGGGAAATAAATTGAATAATTAATGCACGATCGAGTTATGAGATGAATATACACGAGTGATTAGACTGAATATAATATATCTAAAGTTCCCTGGTTTCGGCACCAATAATTAATCGCCAAAGATTGACGATTAATTTCAGAAGATAATGGAGGACGATAGATTGAGCAGACGATTAAGTGGAATGCACTTACCTCAGAGGGCTGATGAGAAGTCCTCGTTGACTTACCACCAATCAGGTGCCCGAAAGGTTCTAATCAGGATAGGGAGAGGAAAGAACACAGGATGATCTGTATGCACGCCTTTTTAAAACACTCCTTCTTGGTGGCACGTTTTCGTACGAATGTGTTAAACAGATGATGATAATTTTGGTTTTCGGTTTTTTGCCTCCTAACCGTTGGAGGAGGCAGCTGTTGGTCGAAATGTTCGGAAGGATGTATCGGAAGGATAGGCAGCCTAACGTTCACGACTTACCAACCATAGTCTGATTAGTTGCTGATAGTGATCCTGGGCTGCTAGGGGCTAGCGTCCGATTTGTATAAGACGTCGTCCGCTGGTTTTCATTTTTTTTCAAACTGTTCCGCTTAATGAATTTTTTTTAAATTTTGGTCAAATGTGTGGAATTCAATAGCGAATCGAATGACCATAGTCTGATTAGTTGCTGAATTCAGAAATATTTCAAGTAAAGTGCTTAGTATATGAATTCATGAAAAGTAACATGTGATTATTTGTTCGATGATTTCAAATTTGCCTTTAAACATTTCTCATACATTTGAAGACCATGTCATGGTTGAGAAACCTTAGACAATAATTTGTTATCTATAGTGAAATGTCATTTTCAAAAATATTACGTATCGAATAAGCAATGAAATTATAATAGAGAATAGTAAATGTCAGTTAAAATCGAGTATTATTTATTTTTGTTGAATATTTAGGTTTTGTGTGTGTGTGCGTGCGTGCGTGCGTGCGCGCGCGTGTGAGTATAAAAAAATACTTTGCAATTTATATTGTTTATATGAAGACATTTCAATTTCTCATGCTGTCAACTCTAGGGAAATTTCCCTATTTCAGGAAATTTTGAACTGATTTAGGGACATAGGCATATTTTTTGCAATCTAGGGAATTCGTGACTTATCTGATAATTTCAGGTTTAAAGAATTGGGAAATTTTGTATTGGATTTGCTAGTACTTCCTCATTCAAATGCCGCCTGTGAGAGAATATTTTCAAAGGTGAATTTAATAAAAACAGATGTGAGAAATCGACTGTACAGTGGTACTGTAAATTCATTACTATTAGCCTCTCAAAGTGTAGACGGAGAATGCTATAATTTCAATGTTACACAGGAGATGATCAGGTCCATCACATCTTATAAACACGATGAAGCTGAAAATATTAATATTCATTTTGATACGGAATAAAACTAATTTTAAGTTTTTGTGTTACTTTTTGTTATTTGATTATCTACAAGATTAACTATAAATAAACTTAAATAATCATGACGTGACGATAATTTCTTCATCGGCCGGTGGCAACACTGCCACCACCACTTTCTTCACCACCGCGCTCGTTACCGCCTCTACGGCCTCGACCACGGCGTCCTCCACGGCCGCCCCGAGCACGGCGTCCTCCACTGCGAGCGCCTCCACTAGACGCCCTTCGCTCCCTTCGCTCCTTTTCTCTTTTTTCCTGGCCCTGAGCGTATCTCCACGAAAGTTCCAGTATCGTCTCCTGAAATATAGCTCGCCTACGTTCATAACGCTGTTTCCAGCGTTGCCTGTGTCCTGTGAAATAAAGTTGTCATGTTGTAAAAAAAATGGCGAAGTGTAATATCCTAGACTTTGTCAAATGTTCGGACAAATTATTCATGGCAACATTATTACCGTTTTATACAATTAATTTAATATTGTATACTATAATTTCCTCTTATTAGTAATTTTTTTTTCTGTTTGTTGTTTGTTAGATGACGAAGGTTTCTGACAAAATTTTTTCAACACAAGTAAGTTGTTTGAAAGGATGAATAAATGTAGTTATGTAATACAACAAGTTTCAATGTTCATACTTCGAAATAAGACTACGAACATCGACGTGGAATAAATAAAAACAACTTTACTTATAGCGCAGTGAAGTAAGAAAAAAACAATTTCAGTAATTCGTATCAGGATGGCACCTTTCCAAAACCAAAGTTGAGGTGAAAAGTAATATTCTTAAAAAAGTATCCATTTCAAATGTCAAGATCACTGTTGAAACGTTCATCTATTTGCGAAATTGTCAAAAATTATTTGTTTCCAACGGATTGAAAAAACGCTGATAAGAAAAAGTATTACAATTTTAGCTTCTTAAGCTTCTTTTTGAAAAGAGCTTCATTTCGGACCTGTTAAAAAAAGTATATATAATTTATTTACATACTTGCAAAAACCTATCATCTTTATAATGTGCAACAAACAAAGAAAAACAACATAAGTTATCTCGAAACTAACATAAAAAAAGCCTTTTGCTATCCCTACAAATCCCTTACAATTGAGTAAAAAATTATGAATTACTTTAAGAGTTATTGCATATGTTTATTAAAAATTGTTTTTAACCCGAAAAACGCGGTTGTTGCCGGTAAACTAGACCAATTTACAAGGGTTCACTTTACAATCTTATTCATTTTCATCAATTTTTTCAATGCCAATATCTAAATTTCCGAAAATCACTGCGCGATTACAATACTTTTCTCTCATTCACGATTGAAAAGTTGTACTTTTCTATTGTCATTTCACTGTGAAAACTGCAATTTTAATGCACTTGTTTCACTTTTCGCACTAGCGCGAAAAATAAAAATAGATTCGACCTGATTCGACCAAAAGTAGCTGTCAGTTTGAGCGTTTTTTTTTTCTTCTCGAAACAAACTTTCATTACCTTGGTTACTGTGATATCTAAGTTAGTTGGATTGCAACTTTGAATAGTCCAGAATCTCACTTATTTCAGATATTTTTCGAAACATCTTAATTATTTGTGAATGAGAAGAAAATCTTGTATGATACATGTGGGAAAAGTGCGTTTAAGACACTTGTTTTAATTACAGAACTCGCTAAGTTCTTTCTTTAAACTTTCAAACGCGTGCGTTAAACATGCACTCTTCACACTTGTATCATAAATAGCTATTGTCTTATGAAATGGCTACCCCAAATGAGAAAGTAAAAAATGCTGTTATAAAACAATTTGTTACCTACCTTTTTTTTTCCCTCGCCGCTCGGACCGGGTCGCGGCTCCTCCGTACTCGTCGTCGCCGAGCCCGAGGCACGATCGCCTGACGGAGAGGGTTGGCCTTGGGGCTCGACCGGGGTCTTGTCCCCCTCTGCAGCTCCTCCTTGAGAGGTCTCCATCAGGTTCTCCTAAGAAAAATGAGAAAAATTAGAACAGTAGGGGAGAGTAGGGAGACTTGATCCCATTTTTTGTTTTTTTCGTGTAATGATGTTTAGAAAAGAGTAGTCGAATTTCTGTTGGTACCAATGTGATCTCCTATTCATGGAGCAAATACCGAGTACTTCAAACTTAAAAGAAAAAAATGTTTATTCCACTCATAGGCTTTTGTTTCTCCCCTTGCAATAGGGATCAAGTCTCCCACCTTAAGGGAGACTTGATCCCTCGTGTGGGGACACATGATTACCCTAATCATGTCTTGCTTTTACAATGCCCTATGGTGACCTCGCTAATTTTTGCAACGGAATATTGTTCTACCTTAAAGAAAAACAATTATAAAAATAAACAAAGTTTTAATGGACGGATTACATATGTGTTTTAAAATAGGAACTCACAAAAGAAACAAATGAAACTTATCTAAAAATCAAAAACAAATTTAACCAATGGTAATATTTTTCGGAAACCTAATTTTAAAATTGTAATATCCACGTTTTATTTCAGGTTGTGGCAAAATTTTTCTTACACCCTCCCTTGACACAAATCCTTCATCTTTAATTATTGGAAAATGAAAGTGCTTTTGCGTCTTCTAAAAAAGTTTACCAATATTTCCGGGCTTGAAATATCATTTTCGGTCACCTCTCCCACAAAATATGTTTTTCCTTTTTTTCCTTGAAGCTCTACCAATACAAAGTCTTTGACTTTTGGGCAGCAGATTTCATAGAATCCTTTCTCACTTATGTCTGAGCTGTCACTTTCTTCAGCGAAGGGGTCAATATCATCTAAACTGTCGTCGCTTCCTTTCCAAGACTCCTCGTATTCTGAGCTATCACTTTCAATTTTCTTCTCTCTTTTCTTAATTTTGCTATTATTTACTTCAATCTTTTCTGCTCTTTTCCCAATTTTTTTTTTGACACTTGAAGCCTTTTTTTCTCTTTCGGCACGTTCCGCTTCTATCTCCTGCTTTTCCGGTGTTTCTGTTATAACCCTACAACGACCTCTTTTGCGCCCCTTCGATAAAGAATTTTCTGACCTGGGAGGTGCCTTTGGGAATGGTCGAACTTCCTCTGGTGTTAAAGCTTTTGAAGCTAAGTTTATCACTTTCGACTGAAGTGACAAACCCGATTGGCCAGGTTGTGGACTAGTTGTTAAGGAACGAACGTCAGGGCTCTCACAGCGATCGCTTTCTCCTTGTGGATTTGGTCTGTCAGTTACCAAGCTAGTATAAAACTCATCATCTCTAAAAATGTTGGAATTAAATGGAGAAATTCCTGACACACGGAAGCCACTTAATATATTTGCAGGAGAAAATGCCTTTGGGTAAGATTGCCCAAGAATTCCTGGTATTTCGTAAATAGTTAGGTTTTTTCCCGGATTATTTGTCATCCAATCAGATGCTGCAGCGTTATAATAAATTTTCAGTGGACCAAACACTGTGCGATCCAACGGCTGTAATTTATGTGAAGTGTGTGGCGGCAGCGTCAACAAAACCAAACCATTATCTCTAGCAAAATTGATCACTTCAAGATTCACGTGACTATCATGATTGTCAAGGATAACGAGGTGTTTGTTATCAGAACTACAATTGGAATATTTTTTAAAGTGTGTCAAATACGTGACAAAATTTTCTTTTGTCATCCACCCAGATGGATGACATGCTCCTGCCGAACCCGGTGGTGCACCTAACAGCATGCGATCTTGCCAGTTAACTCGGGGCAAAATAAGAAATGGAGGAATATGGTTTCCACATGCGTTCACTGCAGAACAAACAGTTACGAGCTGCCCTCTTTCACCCGAAGTTACCTTTGAAACTTGCTTGACACCTTTCTGTCCAATAATTTTTGATGGCTTATGCACTGTTGTCACACCCGTTTCATCGACGTTCCAAATTTTCTCAGGTGTAAACTGGTATTTCTGGATCGTAGTTCTTAATTTCCCGAAAAATGTGTCAACGGTATGTCGGTTAAATGCTGAGCTACGCGCTAAGCTAGTTGGCTCTGGTCTTCTAAGAGACAACTCAGGATTTCTGCGCATAAAGTTTCGGATCCAATCCCGGCCAGCCAATTTTTTTTTTATCCCAAGAGGACGGAATTTTCTTACTATTTGCAATTGCAAACGCGTATGCTAATTCTCTTAATTTAAGAATGGGTAGACCATAATTTAGGCGGGATGCATGCAGAAGGTAGTCCGTAAGCTGTTTTTCTTCTGCGCTAGTAAAAATGAGTGCTTTTTGAAATCCAGGTAGACGATTTTCACCTCTACGGATTATTCGTTTCAACGTCATAACATTCATATGGTACTTCTTTGCAGTGCCTTTATAGGAAGCCCCATTTTTAACATCTGCAACAGCTGCTGCCACGGTTTCGGCATCAGGAAGTACTCTCGGTGTTGCTCCTTTCTTTGGCTTATAATTTCTTGGCATCTATAATGAAATAAAATCGTAGTACTCAACATAAATCGCAAAAATAATAGTAAGGGAGACTTGATCCCGGGATCATGTCTCACTCTCTCAACAGGGATCAACTCTCCCCGCCATGCATATGTTTTTAATATCCTTAGTACTAAATACCTATCCCCTCAAACCAAGATTTCAAAATATATCAAAATGTTTCTAAGAAAGCATTGAAACCAGCCACAAATCACAATCCCTTGTCGAGCAATTCCGTGATGAACCAAAACAAATATTTGACTTACCTTAAAATAAGTTTCACATCCGAAATATCACAAACTTTTTACACCATGCGGACAATCGGCGCGTCTGAAACTAAATGTTGTTTACAAGCTAACATGAGGTCTGTTCCACGCATTATTGCCAATATTGTTGCAAGAAAATAAATTGAGCACGAGATTTAAATGGGGGATCAAGTCTCCCATGGGATCAAGTCTCCCTACTCTCCCCTACGGCATAGTCTTGAAGTTCCAACGAAATTATACGTTTAATTGAAATGGGTTCCGTTGAAATTGAAACGTAACATCGGTTCTCCTATTCATGTTATATTCGCTTTACCTCCAACATTTGGAGCACTGTTCCAATAAAATGCCAATTAACAGAAAAACAATTTTTACTTACTCTTCTATTTCCGTCGTCCGACATCACACTTCTTTATTTCTCAAATCACAATGTTAAGGCGGCCACTCACGTTCCGGTCTACCTGTCAGGTATACCTGTTCAGGCCGCCTGTACAGGCAAACCGGAAGGTGTATGTGCTAAAACCGGCAGGTATCGTTACCTGTACAGGCGACCTGACAACATTTGAAAATTTATATTTTTTACCTGCAGGTAAATCCCACCTAAAGGTAAACCTCTCCATGTATGTAGGCTCGCGCGTTCAGGTCTCAGTTATTCAATCCATTTTCAAGCGATACGTCGGGTTGTAACACGTGTATTTGTTCGTTTTAAATGGCGTCTCGCAAACGTACTGCAATTATGGAAGAATTTATTGAGATATATAAATCCGAGCCATGTCTTTGGCTTGTCAAGAGCAAAGACTATCACGACAGGAACAAAAGAACAGCTGCTTATGAGAAACTGACTGCCAAACTTAAAGAGGTAGAACCAAACTCTACAAAAGATGACGTATTAAAAAAAATTAATAGTCTGCGTAGTAATGTCCGAAAAGAGAAGAAAAAGTATAAAGAGTCTTTAAAGTCTGGTGCGTCTACAGATGACATTTATACGCCTACGTTGTGGTACTACAAGCTTTTTGATTTCCTTGGTGATGAAGATACCCCCCGTAAATCACTCTCAAATATAGACGATATCGACGGCGAAATCGAAGAAGAAAATAACTCTGAGGTAAGTAAATACACTACTTTATTTATTTAGTTAAATGATACATCTGATAAGTAGGTTTAGTTACAAATATACTTATCTTGCCACGGGACTTTGCCTTCGTTTGCAAAATAATTTTGAAATTCTTGTCTCACTCGTTTTCCGTCATTGGTAATATTTCCTTGGCTTCGTCTTTGTAGATCTTCCATATTAGAACTTGTGGTATTATAGCCGGTTGAAGTAACTGTCTTATCCCCAGTATTTTCAGTATATAAACAATTTGTTGGTGCATAAGAATTTGTGGCATGTGTCATTAAAAAATTATGCAAGACGCATGTAGCCATTACAACTTTATCAATATTATTCACATCTAAATTAATCGTTGTATGATAAATTCTAAATCTCGAAGCCAATATACCGAACGCATTCTCCACAATATGTCTCGCACGAGACAAACGATAGTTGAATATTTTTTTATCTCGTGTATCCAAGTCATTTTGTCGAAATGGCTTGAGCATATCGGCTCTCAAAGGAAATGCGTCATCTGCGACAAAAACATATGGGAGACATCTAGTACTGTTACTGACGCTGTCGGCACTTGGCACCTTTAACATTTTTCTCTGCAAGTTTCGAAAGAAACTTGTGTTCTGTAATACACCCCCATCTGAGATTCTGCCATTTGTACCAAAATCAGCTACTATGAACCGGTATCTGGCGTCCACTACTGCTAAGAGAACCATACTGTGGCGATTTTTATAATTAAAATAATAAGATCCACTACTAGCAGGTGGTACTATATCGACATGCTTGCCGTCAATGGCTCCTAAGCAGTGCGGAAAATTCCATTGCTGCTCAAATAGCCGTGCTATTTCTTTCCACTCTTCCACAGAACCAGGAAACTGTAACAAAAAAAAATTATATATACGTACTACATACTCAGATTACGATTTTTCATTGCATACACATACGATGTTTACGATTGCCATAAAAAAAATAAAATATTTCAATTTTATAAAACCAGAATGTAATATTTTTTAATTTATTGTTTCAGACAAACCCGGCAGAAAATACTCTGGATGATAGTAATACCGAAAATACTATTGAAGAACAATGTGTAGATGATCAATGTTCACAAGCACGAAATTCAACAAAATCTGCTAAAACTAAAAAGAGACAAGACACGTTAGCAACTGATGTATTACTATCGGTGAGGGATCATTTTAAACGTCCTGCACCTGTCGAGACTCCGGACGATAGATATGATCTCTTAGGGAAAAGTGTTGCGATGAAAATGAGAGCATTGGAAAAACGGCAGCGACTCATAGCGGAGAAAATTATTAACGACACTCTATACGAAGCTGAAATGAAAACTCTGACTTATCGTTCAAGTCTCAGCCATGTTAGCAATGTGGCACAGTATCAGCCTAATCTTCCTAGGTCTTCTTCCAGTAGTTCCAGCCCAATATTTGTTGCCTGTCCAATTCCAAGTCCCACTTCAGACACATCAAGTTATAGCCCGCAACCAATGGAACAATCTACACACAATAACCCACTAGGAACGGCCCACTCATACATCTCGCAATACTCGAACTCATCTGAATATTCACAGTTGCAACCAGTACAAACGTCCATTCCAGAAAACAGTGCAACGTCTGCAGCAGCGTTTATTGCCGGTTTTCAATAATATTATAATATTATTTAATATATTTAAATAAATATCTATATTTAAGGGAATTTTTTTTACATACCTTCATATAATCCTTCTGCAGACTTTTATAAATGGCTTCACATGTTTCGGGAATAATTCTACCAAGAGCTTGTGCTGATATTATGGTAGAGAACTTGAGGCATTCATATGATCTACCTGTTGCAAGAAATCTTAATGTAGCTACTAGTCGCTCATGTGGTGTTATTGCTTTTCTCATGATCGTATCTTGCTTCTGAATTGATGGAGTAATCATTGATAGTAGTTTAAGGTAAGTTGCTTCATCCATTCTTAGATAATTACGGTAATCTTCAAGCTCTATATTCAATTCCTTTAACAAATTGATATGACTGTATTGATTTCTTTTTAACAACCATTCTTTACACCACTTTTGTCTCGGTTTTCTTTCCTTTTTTTTTAAGAATGACATGAAGACCTACTAGGGCTACCGCGTCGTCGTAGTCACGCTTAGGCGGTGTCATCATGTTAAATAATAAACATTAACTGAGACTGCCATCAGGTTTGACGCTACGTGTATGGCTAAATTCGATCTCTGCCTGAACAGGTACACTTGCTACAAGTTTGCCTGAACAGGTATACCTGACAGGTAGACCGGAACGTGAGTGGCCGCCTTTATACTGGGTGGGACCGAAAGCACCGAAACACGTTTCTCCATGGGGTAGTAATTTTTTTTCCAGAGAGGGGGAATTCTTGAAAATCCCTTGTAGAGACACGCAATTATCGTTAAAGGGTCGTTCGTCGCAAACTACCATTCATCACTCAGGTAATGTCTGTATAATCACCGTCTAGTTATATTATCATCCCTTATAACTTATTTGGGATGGGATTGAAAGGTACTGAAATACCGACTCCGGATCCTGTCGCGGTTTAAGAATGGGCTAACAATGGGTCCGTTTCTTAATCTAAACTGTTATGCATATTTATCGTTCCCGTTTCGTCACGTAAACCCAAAGAAAGTAATTAGGTAACAGATATATGGAATTCGACTGAAATGTTACGGGTGTTTACTTAAATCCGTAATCTAGCAACCGTTGGAATTTTTGTCATTTTGACTTACATCTTAAGTTAGATGTAAACATTTAGAATGTAGATAAATCGTAAATGTCACAAAGATGATGTCGAAACATTGTTTGTCGGTACTTGTAATTTATAGTCCAATCAATAATACTCCAGTCATCAACGGTAAAATACCGTATTACTGTGGAATTTTAAGAAACGAGGTCGATATCTTTAAAAATTGGGATTTAGGTACTATTTATAACGTTCTTCAAAGTTGAACCTGTGCCGAAGTGTGTTTTTTCGCTAGGGGTGAAAACCACCCCTTGTAATGGGTAAGATTGTTTTTATCGAAATAAACCCAAAAATCTATAGATTCACCAATTCTAAGTAACTTTTATTCTATAAGGTTTTTTTGGAAAGTTGATATTTTTCGAGTTATTCATCATAAAAATAAATGTAATGTATCATAGGCCATTTCAAATTATGAATAGCGAAAAAATAATTCCCTTGCTTTCCAGGCTAGAAACTTAAAAAAAAATGCATTTTGTACAGAATTCCAAGCGCTTTAGCATCAAATTAGTTAAAAGTTTTTACAATGCGTAGCTTTGAAAAGGGTTGCGTTCAAAGGGCTTGGATGAGCTATAATTTGTACGCGAATGCAAACCTCGAAACGCCATAATATCTCGTTCATTTGTATGATGCAAGGATAAATAAAAAAAAACTTAATATCAGTGAGACAAACCCTGGTACTAACATTTGAAACAGTTTTTTATATGTGGAATAGTTTTTGATTTATTTAAGAAAAATGCATTTTTTAACAAAATTACGAAAATGCAATTTTCATTTTAAACAATTATTTTTTCTAAAATAAGCATTATAAACCGGTGAAACCACATAGATCTTATCAATAATACCTAAATAAAGTTAAATGGCAAGTGGGTTACATTAACTTTTTATCAGAGTGGTAATGACGAGGGTGTAATTTTTAAATAAACAGGAAAGGTGTTACTTTAATTTTGTTATAAATCAGTCAATTCTTATGCCTAAGACTTATGTCACTGCTCATTTTAAAATGTATTTTATGTACTTTAAAAGAGGTCTATTGGGTTATCCCCAAAAATTTTACCATTTTCAAGTTATTGAAGGTTGAAAATTTTCAATTTCGTTGTTTTCGAAAAGTAACCATGTTTCAACAAGCAATAATTCAGTCCTTATTGGGTTTATAGAGGTCATTGAACAACGTATCTCTTTTTTTTATTAGCTACATTTTTGTTGAGATTATTTTTTACGATAAAATATAATTTATTGAAATTATTGGTGAAAAACGGTTAAAAAAACATTCGTTTTTCAATGAAAAATGTGTAGTTTCAATCGTCAATAACTCGAAAAATATCAACTTTACAAAAAAACGTTATGGAACAAAAGTTACCACTAGAATTGGTCATTCTATCGATTTCCCGGCTTATTTTGATTAAAAAATTTCTTACCCCGTAGAAGGTAGTTTCCACCCCTAGGGAAAAAGCACACTTCGGCACAAGTTCAACTTTGAACAACGTTATAAATACTACCCAAATCCCAATTTTCAAAGAAATAGACCTTGTTTCCTAAAAATCCACGCGAAAATGGCTGATGACTGGACTATAAAGGCCTGAAACCGAAATGGATCACTATAATAATGCTTCTTTGATATATGATACATCAGAGCGATAAAAAACGAAAAGTCTAACAAAATAGAAACATTTCATTTCCAATTTGTCAATTTGGACGATAATATATATATAGTACTTGCGTTGCGTAGTATAACGTTGGCATATACATAGATATATTCCAGGGGATGGGCAATTTTCTGTTGTATTTTATTCATACGTAGTATATCTTAAGCGGATCAGTTTTGTATATTGCATTCTCTCATATTTATGGCTCTATTTTCTGCTGTTGAAACTTTTTAGTTTCATATGTATGACGTACACTAATAAGTCAGAAAACTTTTAAACACACCAGAGCACAATATATTTAAACTATTTGTACAGTACTGTAAATTCATTTGAATCTATTGGTCTGCCAGTTCTGTCTGGAAAAAGCGCGATGAAAAGTATTTTCATTCGAATGTAGGAAAAGAAAACCCCGGGAAAAACCTCCCGGAAATAAAACAATAAAACGCCCGGAAAAAAGACCCCCGGAATAAAAACCACCAGGGAAGAAAACCCCCGGAATAAAAACCCCCAAGGAACGAATACCCCCGCAATAAAAAACTGTACAAAAAAAATCCACACCTTTTTATAGTCACCGTAAAAAGTTTTTTATACTTGATATAACAACAAATCAGATTACAACCTGCATAATATTATATCTTGTCGCTTGTTTTTGTAAAGATTTATATTTCAATCACAATAACTTAATTTTTCTTGCTTGTTTGTTAATAAGTTTCATGCGTCATTTTACACTTGTGTTTAAATTGATTAATCGTATAACAATTGTAGGTGTATTATGTTATGTACTATAAATATACGTTTTACATAAAATATGGCAATGTGTGTTTTTTTGAGATTTTTTTCTGGGGGTTTCTCATCCGGGGGGTTCTTATTCCGAGGGTATTTTTTCCTATGAGTTTTATTCCGGGGGTATTTTTCCGGGGGTTTTATTTCCGTGTTTTTTCCGGGTTTTTTTCCGCATTACGTTTCATTCACACCCTATCATCATTGAAAACATTCTAAAATAATCGTTATAAACATTAGAATCTAATATAAAACATTAATCTTTATAGGCGAATCACATTACATTTTTCTTGTAAAAACTGTACACGGGTTTGACAGTTGTAAGAAAGGGTACTTATAGTTTCAGTTATTACAAAAAGCCTCTCATCTACAGATTCATCAATTTTTTAGTGGAACCATTGTCAAACAAACAATGAAAGTGCTAAAATCACTCTTTTATTTATAACTCCAAAAGGCTTAGATGTTGACTTTTGCAGTCAACAGACAAGTTGTAGAGAAAACAATTATCTTTACAATGAGTGTTTCTACATTAAAATTGCATTATAGACAGCAACACCATTGCAAAATGGCCATTTTTAAAAATTTTGATAATAAATTTTTAATTGGGTAGTAATTCGAATTAAGTGAAATGTTTACAATTCGTGAGTTGTCATGTACTTTATAAGCATACAACAGATGGGCTCGATCGGTGTAGTAGTTTTTGCAAAATGCCAATTGTTTATCCCGTTTCTAGAAACAATCAACATTTTCCAAGTCCTGTCCTGTCGATTTTTCTGAATGGATCTTAACAATCTTGGGTTCATCCCACGTTCATCCTATTCGTAAAGAGCAATATTAACGTTCTATGTAAAAAAACAATACATTTCTTAATGTTTATTTCTAAAAAGAGGCTTAACAAAAAGTGTAGGTTTTTAAGCTTATAAACATTTACAATAATTTGGTTAGTTTTTGTTTCAACTTTATGGCAATGGTAAATGCAAATGGTAATGGCAAATTCTGATTCAAAAATACGCATTTCGAAAGGAAAAAAAAGCCCTACAACGTTTGGAAGCCTAGATACCCTTTTTTGGGAAGCCCCTTTTTTAAACATTCACCGTCGCTATAATTAAAAATATTAAAGGCTGAAAATAATAAGGTTTTTAGAAGAAGAGGTGAAGTTTCCAATGGCACTTTATGCGTTTAAAAAAACCGAACCTTGTTTAACGGAGAGCACTATAAACAAAGAGTATTTGCGCGTCTTTAGTTTGCTGCTTGGAGTGGGGAAAACATTCCCCGGAAGAAATTCCCCAGGAAAAAATTCCTCCTGAAAATAATTCTCTCGTAAAAAATTCCACATATTATGTAAACCCAGTGACAATTCGATAATACGAAGTCATTTGTAGATCCCGGTCAATAATGCTACATTTATTCGATTAACCGAACATTGACAATTCGATGGTGTAAACGGAAATAATTTTCCGGGGAAAAAATTCCCCGGAAAAAATTCCCCCGGAAAAAATGCCCCCGGAAAAAATTCCCCCTGGAAAAAATGCCCCCGGAAAAAATTCCCCCAGACAAAAATTCCCCGGAAATAATTTCCCCTTAAAAAATTCCACATATGTAAATACAGCGGAAATTCGATAATACGAAGTCATTTCTAAATCCCGTTCAATAATGTTACATTTGTTCGATTAACCGAACATTGACAATTCGATAAAGCTAAGATATTAATAATACAAATTGATTTCATTGACCCAAACTGCAATCACCATCTCGTTAAACCGCAGTTTGCGTTATTTTGGTAGAATAGCAAATTTTCCTGGGTATGATGTTTAATGTGTCCATAAACCCTTAACGAGGATTTTAAATCGTGTGTACCTATATCTGATATTTAAGGGTTTTACCTGAAGCGCAGAACAAAACTACAAATGGGATTTTAGGGAATTTCCAACACAAATGGGGATAGTTCTGATAATTTAAAAGTTTTAAAAGAGGTTTAAAAGAGGTATGAAGAAATTATTGCTACCCTTCGTTGTACATTAATTTAATTAGATGAATCAGTTTTCAAGTTACTGTGGAGCTGTTCTATCTAGTTAAAAACTACTGTTTGTGTGAAGTTTTATCTAATAAATACGAAAATGGAATTGTTCCAAGTAATAAAGGTAAACACTCAAATCTATGCTTTGAAGGATCTTGAATCTTCATAAAACGTGTAATAAACATATAAGTTGGCGGTGCAATAAACGTAATTCGTTAAAGTATAATTTAATTCGAATTCATTTCTCAAGCCTTTCTCCCGGGGGATTTGTTTTCTAGGGGAATTATTTCCGGGGGAATTTTTTCCGGGGAATTATTTCCTCGGGGAATTTTTTCCTAGATTCCAATTCGATAAAGGTAAGATAGTAATAGTAAGTACTACAAAATTTATTTCACTGACCCAAAACGCAATTATCATCTCGTTAAACCGCAGTTTGCGGTATTTTCGTAGAATAGCAAATTATCCTGGGTGTAATGTTTACTGTGTCGATAAGCCCTTAACGAGGATTTAAAATCGTGTGTATCTGTTATTTAAGGGTTTTACCTGAAGCTCGCAACAAAAGTACAGATGGGACATTAGGGAATTCCCAACACAAATGGGGATAGTTCCGATAATTGAAAAGTTTAAGAAAAAGAGGTATGAAGAAATTGCTACCCTTCGTCGTACATTCATTTCTTTAGTTTAGCCGAAAAAGATTTCAAGTTACCGTGGAGCTGTTCTGTTAGTTAAAAGCTAAAAAATAAAATTGAACGATTGAATATTAGGTCCCTACCACATCACTAAAAGGAAACAAGCTGTGGATTACAAAAAAAAATAAAATTAAAAACTTTATGTATTCAATATGTAGAAAACATAAGGAATATGGAACAATTCCTGTCGTCAGTTAGCCACAATGTAAAGTTACGCCCTCGTTAATTTGTTTTTTTCTCTTCATTTCTGAGGCCTTTTTACCGGGAAGTTTTTTTTTGTAGGGAATTATTTTCGGGGAAATTTTTTCTGGGGAGTTATTTCCTCGGGGAATTTTTTCCTACATTCATTACCAATACAGTTGCATTACAAGGACAATTTGAAGCCCTTGGCTTGGTGTTCTGAATAACCTCCATTCCATTACAGAAAAAAAACACCACTGTTCTGACATTTATCGGATGAGTGCTTTTTTGGATTTTGGATTTGTTTATTAACCAAATTGCAAAATGGAAAAATAAAGAATTACGTGCAAGAACCAACAACCTCGTGCTGATGGTTGGTTCTACACATGATCCTACAGTTATTGCAAAAAAATCTGGTTTTCTAACGGGTGTGAAGATAGCCACATCCACAAATTTTGTAGTACGGTAAAATAGGTGCTATTTTTTAATATCAAAATTTGTGATGAAAACGTACTAAGAGAGACTGTTTATTACAAATGAAATGTATCCGATACGATTTACCGCCCTAGCTATCGTTTGTGGGTTGATTGATGGGGTAAATGTATAAAAAATCGAAACAAAAATTATTTAAACCACCCCAACCAATTTTTATACAGAATTTTTTTTTCGGAAAATATTCATTTTTACATCATGTATCCCCCTGAAATAATTTCAGGTAGAAAATCAGGGGATGCAATTGTCATTCGGGGGTTAATATATTCCATATGGAAAAAAATATTCGACGTCGAAGTTTGGTCGGATACAAAAAGTACGCTGACTCTTAGCGGCTCTGGATGACTATCAGCAACGAATCAGGCTATGGTTATTCGATTCGTTATTTAATTCCACACATTTGACCAAAATTTAAAAAAAATCATTCTGCGGAACAGTTTGAAAAAAAATGAAAACTAGCGGTCGACGTCTTATACAAATCGGACGCTAGCCCCTAGCGGCCCAGGATCACTATCAGCAACTAATCAGACTATGGTCATTCGATTCGCTATTCAATTCCACACATTTGACCAAAATTTAAAAAAAATTCATTCAGCGGAACAGTTTGAAAAAAAATGAAAACTAGCGGTCGACGTCTTATACAAATCGGACGCTAGCCCCTAGCAGCCCAGGATCACTATCAGCAACTAATCAGACTATGGTCATTCGATTCGCTATTCAATTCCACACATTTGACCAAAATTTAAAAAAAAATTCATTCAGCGGAACAGTTTGAAAAAAAATGAAAACTAGCGGTCGACGTCTTATACAAATCGGACGCTAGCCCCTAGCGGCCCAGGATCACTATCAGCAACTAATCAGACTATGGTCATTCGATTCGCTATTCAATTCCACACATTTGACCAAAATTTAAAAAAAATTCATTCAGCGGAACAGTTTGAAAAAAAATGAAAACCAGCGGACGACGTCTTATACAAATCGGACGCTAGCCCCTAGCAGCCCATGATCACTATCAGCAACTAATCAGACTATGGTCATTCGATTCGCTATTCAATTCCACACATTTGACCAAAATTTAAAAAAAAATTCATTCAGCGGAACAGTTTGAAAAAAAAATAAAAACGAGCGGTGAAATCGGACGCTAGCGCCTAGCGGCCCAGGATCACTATCAGCAACTAATCAGACTATGGTTATTCGATTCGTTATTTAATTCCACACATTTGACCAAAATTTAAAAAAAATTCATTCAGCGGAACAGTTTGAAAACAAATTAAAACCAGCGGTCGACGTCCGATGCACATCGGACGTTAGTCGTTAGCGGCCCAGGATAATCGCTACGAGCGATCTTTTTACTAATCATTATTGTAGGGAAAGTCCATTTGTTATAGAATATTTCGAATATATGCGAAACGTCCAGAATATTGATTTTGGGAATACTTGGAATTAACTATTTAAATTTGAAAGTCGACAACGTCTTAGGCAACCAGTTCTGCGGCTATATGTTTTCCTTATAAAATATATTATATTTGTTTGAAATGAGTTCACAGAATCAATTTGTCGTTTATTGATCGAAATCAGACGATAAATGTTTAATTGTAAACGTTTCTTGGCTACAACAGCACCGTAATTGATTTCCCCCCAATACATTTCGTCTCCGTGCGCTACTGACCGCTCGGGCATCCTCGGCTAAATTGGACGCTGAGAAAAAGACGCTAACTTCACACTGGTCCCTACCATGGAGCGACTCAAACTGCTTCGGTTGATCTCACTTATTCTCAATCTCTCTCTTTCGTTTCCTCTCTCGCGCTTCTCAAGGCCGTGCGGAGATTCGTACAGTACGAGCGCGCGAATTCTGAATCTAACAATGGGTACGTTCACCGGACCTCAACAGTTGCCAACTGTTGAGCAGTTAAGTAAAGCGGTTACGTTCATGAGATCTATCGCTCAACCGTTGAGAGTCAACATTCTGCCGTTTAACTCAACTATATAAATTTATGTTGAGAAAGTCAACGTAAATGAAAGTACCGATTTGTGTTCTGAGGAATTTATTGCCGGCTCAGATGCCAGTTAGGTTGTTATTGTGTGGACTATTTTTGAATTTCGTTGTGTGTAATAGTCTGAATTCTGAATGTGTGCTGAAAGGCATACTGAAAAGAAAACTATGGATCCGAGAAACTATAGTTTGGTTTTAAATGAGGCAGATCATCAACCGATAATTGAAAATAGTCAAATATTGTTGGCGAACAATTCAGGTGTGTATTGATGAAGTTTAAGGGTTGTTTCCCAAATTTTGCGTTTTTATTTTTAGACGAAACTTGTGAGTATACGCCCCTAACAAAAGAAATTCGAAGACATTTTGGTTTAAGTGAACTAAGTATAGATCCTGCTGGAAATATTGAAGATAATACAGATATGCTGAATACTGATGGTAAGTGCCTTAACTGTCGCAATTTGTACAATCCACAATATTTTGTTCTTTATTAGGTCAGAAAAAATTCACATGGACTCATCAAAACACTTTGTTCTTCCTAGATGAATACAAAAAAAGATTAAACATCTTAGGTCAGTTACTACAGGCTCTCCCTTCTTATTTGCACCTGGTCGAATTGATGTAATGAGGTTGACGTTATTGAACCTCTTAAAAAAGGTGAAATCCAGCTGGAATACCTTGTATGGCTGAGGATTCAATCTAGCTGTTCTTATTATTTCCACATATCCCGCTGAGGAATATATCTCCCTGTTCTTCATTCGTTTTTCAATGTTGCTATGGATGCTATCGCATTCCATTTGGGTATGACCGTTTTCTAAGTATTTTTGAGTTATTTTAATCCCGGATCAAGGCATTTGCCATGATGGCTGTTCTATTTTGGTTGGTACAGCCATCACTGTAAATGATTACGTGTTTGATCTCATCTAAATTTCTGTTGAAATGAAATGGGTGAGTATGGTTGCAAATTCGTCAGCGTTTACACCCCCCTCGGTTTCATCACAAAGATAGCAGTAACCTTCCCCGGTTTTCAGGTTGTACAGAGTGAAGTTGTGCAACTTTAGTTTTCTTCTGTAGTAGAGTGCAGAAGATTTAAGATAAGGGCATAACATTACTGCTTGAACATCCGTCGTATACATTGCAGTGTCTTGACCGCTATGTGAATATTGTATTCTTCTTCAGAAATATTATCGTGTCTATAGGCATAACACAAATCACATTGATCTTTCTTAGGAGAAAAAAAGTCCCAAGTTCATCGCCTCAAAAACTTCATGGAATGTAAAAGAGGATGGAATTAATTCTTCCTTACCCTGTGATGTGATATACAATATGATCTGTACTCTCTGAATAATTGTGCTTTTGATTGCCAAAACGGTTCTAGATACAGTTTTGTGGCATCCTTATGGCAAAAATGTGATTCTAATTTCTGGAGGAGTTCCAGATATTGATTTATAAGTTTCCCGACAGCAGCATTGTGGTATTGCTGTCTTGTTTTCGAAGTATCGGAGAACATCGTGATTTCAGCTGCCATTTTTTGTCGTTCAACGTCAAAAACAGTTTGTTCTGTCCTGTCCTCACTTTGAAGGAAATGAGCGGCTTTCAGGACGGTTTTCGTCGGTCTGTTGTCTTTCGGGGTGTATGTATGGTATTGTATTCCCTGGTTCGTGAGTAGCTGCCTCGTCTGTCTGTACATTTTTTCTGTGTTGGTTAATATTTTTGTGGTCCGGCCTAGAAAGTGAAACCTTACTCCGGGTAGGTCGGAAGTGAGGTTCTGGTGAAATTTCTGGTAGTTTTTGATCCCTTCTTTTATGATAATTGGTGGTGGCAGCTTCGTCTTCTTCTCGGTTGTGGTGTTGTCGGTCCTGTTGTGTTCCGAGGCGGTGTCAATTGGTGTGTCGTCCATTTTTTGTTGTTCGGGCTCCATAACGGTTTGTAGTTGGCACGTTGTAGGTGTGCGTGCTCGTCTCGCCGTCGTCATTGTCGGTATCGTGGTCGCCATTGTCGGTGTCGTGGTCGGTATTAAGTCTCGCCGTATTTGTGTCGTCTCTCTATCCGCCTTGGCGGAGTCCAGACGGGGTCGTCGGACTAATAGGCCCGTGCGTCCTATTTTGCCGCCGGTCTCTCTTCCTCTGTCGCTGTATTCGATGCACTCTGTTCTAACCGCTTCTCTCACTCACTAACTGGTTTGTTCGAGGGTCGGTAGCACTCGCGTATTCTTTTTTTTAAATATCTTTATTTGTCGTCATCTACAATAACTATTAATGCTAAATCTACTGGTCCATAGTACTGGGGGAGGGGGAAGGCTGCGGCCCTTTCGATTCCCCCGCTGGTGGCTGCCAATTCTGGTTACGGTCACGGGAAACCGCAGAAAACGCCGTTTCGTCCTAGGTGAACGCGGGGCCATCGTCGTCCTCGGGGGCTGGGATCGGCAGCTGGGCTGCCTTAGGATCCGTTTGACAGTGAAGTGGGTGGTCGGCCTCGCCACATCGGGTGCTCCTTCTCGAGTTTGTCCTGCTCGGGACTCCTGCTGGGGCCCCTGCTCGGTCCCGAGAAGGGGGGTAGTGGTCCTTCGAAGTCCTAGGGTGGTTTAGGGTTCCTTGTCGGAACCTTGTCGATCATATCGACGGCGTCAAAGTCGGTGGTTGGTCCTAGTCGTGTCCGTCTTCCACTATTGTCTGGGTCCTGGGGCGCCGGGTCCCTTCTGTACGTGGTGAATCCATCGTAGGTCGGGTCACGTGTCCGTTCGCTCAGCAGTGTTTCCTGGATTGCCAGGATGTCGATGCCGGCACGTTCTAGGAGTTCTTCTACTTCGTGTCTCCTGCTTTAGATCCCCCTGACGTCCCAGGAAGCTATCCTCAGGAAGGAGGGCCTTTTGGGTGGCGGGTTCATTGTTGGGAGAGTCCATGGCGTTCCAGGTAAGCGTCGATGCGCTCGCGCATGATACGCTCCAGTGTCTCCCACATTAGCCGGTCGTCCGGAGTCCTCGAGCTTGGGGCTGCTGCCTGCGGCTGGGTAGTTTTCGTGGTCGGTCGTGCAGGAGCTATCCTACGTGCTGCTGCTGCCTGGGCGAAGCTCAGTTGAGGCGTCACCTGGCGCGCAGCAGGCCTAGGGTCTCCTACTGGGGGCTCGTTTGTGTAGGCTGAGCTGTTGGGGTCCTCCTACTCGCCGCCGCGAGTGCTGGGCATCCTCGGTAGCTGGCCGGATGTTCTCCTCTGCAGTTCGCGCACTTCGCCCGTGCAGAGTCCTCCCTCTTACACAACTGCGACAGATGTCCCTTCCCACACTTGACGCAGCGCGGGGCCGCCTGGCACTTCCCTTGCGCGTGATCGAACTTCTGGCATCGGCGGCACTGCGAAAGTCCCTTCCTCGCATGCTGGGGTTCCACCCTCACAACCAGGTGGCAGCACTTCGTCACCGAGAACACCCTCCTCTGGGTCGGTGGGACTTCCACCAGGATTAGAGGCATGGGCTTCTTTGTCCGTCGGTTGGTCATCCTGCTCACGTTGGATGGTTCGAACCCCTGGGCTCGGAGGTCCTCTTCTACGTCGCTTGTTGGTACACCTTCCGGTATACTCCGTAGAACGGCTCGCAGCTGTCTCTTCTCAGGGAGTCGGTAGGTTTGAAACTCATACCTTCCCTCCTCCATGAGTCGGTGGATCTCCCTGTAGTCCTGGGGGGTCTCAGGAAGGATCCTCGCGCCGTCTCCGATCAGCTTGGCCGCCTTCACCTTCAGGCTGCGTTCCCGGAGTTTCTTAGAAACTTCGGTCCACTTGCCCACCGCCCTGATCGCGGAGTACGATCGGTGGTGGGGCCTTCGTCGTCTGCGAGGTGGTAGGTGCGGTCGCCGCGTCGGTGGTCGCTGTCCCCGTCCGGGCTGGGGTCCCTGTCCCCGTCCGGGCTGGGGTCGCCGCTCCCGTAGACGTGGTGGGCGCCGCTCCCGTGGACGTGGTGGTCGTCCTCTCCGTGGGGTCCGTGGCGGAGTCGCCCATGGAAGTCCCGCTGCCCTGATTGGTGCGTGGGACATTGGGGGGCCCCACCTCCGAAGAGCTGGCATTGGAGCTCGATCCCTTGCGGGTTCTCCTCCTCCACTTCCTGTTGCCCGCCTTCCTCCAGGGTTCCAGAAGCTTCTCGTCCTCCTTGTCGTCCTCGGCGGCGGTGGAAGGAATGAAATTCAAGGATCATTTCATCATTTCAGTCACATATTTTGGTAAGTAAAATCATCTAATTAAACATATCACATTTGTAAATCATTTTATTTTTTTAAGCAATGGTAATACATGACCCTTCATCACAGCTAGGAACACACTTTTATAAAAAAAATGGTTTGTTTAGTTTGTAGGTGGAGAATCAATATTAAATATGTGAATGATGGGCGTAATATGTGGCTATCCAAACGGAGTAAGGGTGTACAATTTTGTCTTAAGTGTAAGCAACATAGACCTTATAAAATAGATTATGTAAGGTTTTAAACATTAAATAAAATTTTATACACATTTACTATTATATCTCTAAATTTCTTATTTCTCAATTCTAAAAATATTTAGTCTCAGCTAGAGTTCCGACAAGGAAACATGCCTAAGAATTGCGATTGTGGTAGAGCGTGTAACTGTAACGGGTGCACTCCCGAAGTCGAGGCGGTATGCGAGGTTTGTGGTAAGGAGCCGGGTTGGCGTGTGGGAAGTACTCTGAGAAGATATAGAAAAAGCTACCACTATTATGACTTTCAAACATGCTGTAAAGAATGTTATTGGAATGAATATGGTAAATACGAGACTGCGCTTTTCGATGCGTTAGTTCAACAGCAAGCTACACCACAACCACCGACAGCACGACCACCACCCTTTCTAACAAAACGTAACGAAATCATACAGGCTGCTATTAAAATATTTCGAGATGAGTTCCACAACCTAAACCGAGAATTACAACGAACGTTTGAAGGACTCGCTACACTAAGTTTTGAGATATTGTGGGAGGGTAAGCACTCTCGTCAATGTATTTTCGATAGCGGAAATATAGATTTTGGTAGTGATTGGTTTGAAGCACGCATCGTACCCGATCTGTGGAAGCAGATCAAGAAGACCGTACCGATTCGCTTCATTAAGATGAAGATTACCTCGACACGCACGCCGCCTATAGTTCAGTACGAGACGTCACCTGAACTACGCAGGAAGGAGTGGTGTAGAAATAACTTGTAGTGTTGGTTAAATAAATTGATGGAAATGCTAACGTTTTAATTTACTATGCGAGTCTCCGCTGTCAATTCGTAATCTATTTACAACCATTAGTAGTGACAACTATCTTATTTGTGAAGGTCGTAGAATTTTGTGGGGCTCCACATTACAATAGTGCTGAAAGTCTGTAAATTAGGTCGGACTTTTGGAGATGTTTTTTTAAAAAAATAATATTATAAACGTCACGAACCAAATCTTCACACTGCCTTGGTAAAACTTTACAGGCTTCACTTGCACACAAATGTACAGAGTGACAAACACCTTTTTGTACAATTATACAAGGTAAATGAGAATTTAGTTGCAATTTATCCCGATTTACTAGTTTCAACTATTCATAATTATCATATTGAGGGTTAGTTTTTGGTAAAACTAATTAGGGACTCTGGTGTCCATTTAACAACCTGACATAATGTTACAAAAACAATTTAGTAATACAAAATACCCAGTACAGTAATTACTTAAGCAAGTCTTGTATGAGTAGAGCAAAGGCAAAAGTAGTTGAGGACGGTTTTAACTGGAATTTGGACTTAACATTTACCTAAATTTTAAATTTATTAAATGTAAATGTTTGTGGAGACTTTCGAAAGGAAAATGTGTATATTTTGATTCTACCTGTCTCCCTAAGTACATCTTAGGCATATAATCTTGTTCACTTAATAGATAAAACTCCAGTTATTCTTAGATCACTCCTCTGCGAGTGCTCAATGGTAAAAAAATCCGTCGTGTCGATTTTCGGAGTGTCGTTAATATGCATTCCTCTTGGCTCCATCTTCATTTCTTCTTCAAAGTAGGCGTGATGAGAGTTTTCACCTAAGGGTTGATTAAGAGTTAAAATTAGACATATTAAATTGATTAAGGTGTTTGGTATCCCCCTTGGGGTAAGGTGTCAGTATACAGATAATTTGCAATGTACAAATTGACATGAACATAAACGAAATGGACTGTTGTAGATCGTTGAAAAATCAGATTTTTGAGTCTTCACCTTTAACCAGAAGGCTTTTTTAACCAGAATTGATTCATCGTCTGAGTATTTTATATTAGAGTTTCTTAATTGCCTCCATTCTGTATCTAATAGTTGTATATCGGTAACCAAATTCGGAAAATGATTAGGTACAATAGATTCTCCATCATTATTAAATATCACATGAGGATTTAATAAATTTAATAATTCGAAGTAACGGATTTAACCATTCGGTGAATTCTTCTCTTCCTGAATTATAGCATCTTTACTGGATCTAAGCTGGAATAAACAGCTTGATGATTGAGGTTAATATCAATCTTGACACCTACACAACTTCTACAACTCCCACATTCACACACATCTTCTTGTTCCTCTCTTTTCTCCTCAAAAGGAGCAGGATCCTGAAAATCCTCCTTCTTTCATTCTTCCAGTGCGGCATCTAGGAAATCGGATGTACTGTCCTGCATGGGCGCCGCTAAGAAATAAGTCAGAAATAAGACAAATACTGTCTTCTAATTGGCATTCATTAAGAATAATGCCCTGTTTAATGCAAAGCGGATGAAACCGGGATAAAGAAAAGGCTACTGTGTTATCAGACGCAAATCGAGTTTTGAGAGAGTTTATTATCGAATCCATATAAGGAATAAAAATAGAAATCCTGAAATATTCTTCTGGTAATTTGCCCTGAATATTTGGTCTGTTAATTTGGCGTGAAACTGTTCGGGGAGTTTTAATGTCGACATCTAATTCATTAGCAAATTCCAAACATTTTTTTGAATATATCTGAGAAGCTGGAATTTGCCTTTGCTCTGTTATTTTCAAACATGATGATTGATGTATCAACATGTTTTATGACAGAAAGCAAATCAATTGGAACCTCTTGAAATTTATTTGCCACTGGTTCCAATAAAGCAGAATACTTTGCAATTATATTAAGGCAAATAATAAATTGTGATGAGGATACTGAGCATAATAATTGTTGAGCTTTTGACTTTGTTTTTGCATTAAAATTTTCATCTGTCGAGATATTTTGTAATATTGTTGCAATAGAAATAAATTTTTCCTGAAACGTTGTCGATTATCCCTGTACCACAAGGCCAGATCCCCTCGTAGTAGTCTGGCATCATCATAGCAGTCCAGGCGGATGTTTTGGCAGTCGCAGATTTCCTGCAGTCTCTCGATGAACGTGACAGGATCGGTGCTGCCGTCGAAAACTATCCTCTACTCGTTTACTCTAAGTGGAATGTTATCGGGAGCTGGAGTTACTTCCGGAAGAAGTGTTCCAGAATTACCTATGGGAGGTGATTCGGTCGGTACGGTCGATGGGGTGACGGTGTCGATCGAGGGTTGTGGTTGTTATGGCTGGCAAGGAGTGCTTCCTTCTCGAAGGAAACTCACCAATCGTTTCCTTAACTCCTCGACGGTCCTACTAGGTGGAGTTTAATCTTCGTAAGCTCTGCTTCTAGTTCACGTTTATTTAATTTGTACACCCAACTTACGCGAACGTCGGTTGTTTCGGTAGTCGGATTTTCGAGAGATTTACTCTTCACGGTTTCGTCCTTACCGGCGGCTGACATTGTGTGTATTAATTTTCACGGACCGGGAAAACGGAAAAATAGAAAAATAGAAAAGTGGAAAAATTGTCAAATAGGCAAATAGGTAAATAGTCTAGTCCCTGCTCGTGGGCGCCAATTTTGTAACGTACTTTCTTCGGAAGGCAGCGTCGTCGGCGGCACGACGACTCTGGCGGAAGGTTAGGTCACTTGTTTGAATTGGCGCTCAGTGCGGAGTTTGGGAATTCGGGAAAACGGTTTTAAAGTCGGTTTACATCGGGCGCTAGATTTGTAAGGGTTTACTCCCTAAAGCCATGGGTGAGTTTAAACTCAGAAGAATGCCATGGAGGTCCGTGAAAATAAAAAAGACACACAGTACAGGGAAAAATACGGATTGACGATATTATGGCTATGTAATTATTTACAAATGAATCCCAGGAACCAATGATTATTAATTTAAAAGTGACATTAGAATATCGAATCATAAATTACATTATGTACATAGTTTCGGGGGCCGTTCGGCAGCGGAGTGCAAGTGTTTGCCGGTTACCAGACTTTCGGGGAGACTTGGCAACGGTGTGCGCTCCGGTTTTACGGATTACCCTCGGGAACCGGCAACACTTGAAGATGACACGGGCGGTCGGTCGCGGCGGAAACACCCGTAAAGGTCTAACCTCACATGACACGCTCACACGCTCCTCACACGCGGTGAGAGATTAGTCCAATGGAATTGAGCCGTGTGGTCCCCACCACTCCGCACCGACATCGCACCTACACACCACACCGTGCCCGCACCGTTAGCACCTGAAGATTTGGTGCACTTTGTTGTGTCGAATTACCTTTTTCGCGATGTTGAGGTACATTATAGCCTTCCATCTTTCGAATATAATTGGGCATAACGCATGCTGCGAGTACAATATTAAATATGTTATCAGGTGATCCTTGAAGCACTCTCATGAAAATTCGAAATTTTTGCGTCAAAATGCCAAATGCATTTTCAGACAACCTTCTAGCCCTGCTTAACCGGTAATTGAAAATTCTCTTGTCTCTCATCTGTCAAATCTCTCCCAGGAAATGGCCTCATGATGTTAGTTGTAAGGGGGAACGCTTCGTCCCTAACTATAACCATAGGCAATTCAATATTCGTTGCAGGTAGGGATTTTTTCTTGGGAACATTAAGTTTATTTGCTTTTAGTGCTTTCCTAAAATTAGAATTAGCCAAAACCCCACCATCCGAGTTTCTTCCATAAGCCCCCACGTCCACTAAAATGAAATTGTTTTTTTGTAGTTCCAGTTTTTGTAAAGGCTTCCAGATGATTTTGGAGCTTGTATTACTACGTGCTTCCCATCTAAAGCCCCAATACAGTTAGGGAACTGCCACTTTTCCCAATATTCATCAGCTATCGCGTTCCACATGCCTTCATTTGGGATTGGCATTACTTCGTTTAGAAGTGTTTCTACTATCACTCTGCAGGTATCGTGTACAATAGAAGCAACTGTCGTTCTTCCCAACCTGTAGCTGAAAGATATGGTCTTGAAGCTATCTCCAGTAGCAAGATACCTACAACAAAATATGAATTTTGTTATTTACATTGTTACAGATACTGTGGATGCTTGCAAAAAAATGGGGTTCTGTTCGAGATCAGTTACGTAGAACAAAAGAACAACGTCAATGAAGCTATGAGCAATTATAGGTATTGTGTTTGGAATATTATTTTTTGTTTCTCGCGAATGTTTACTAATTTGAATAGAGTAAATTAATATCTTCTACCTTTTCATAACAATAACTATACAAAACACAAATATATGAAAGTAGAATGTTGTTATAGTTTTTACGGCTTGCAGTTACAAGGAAATCCATGTTACAAACTGGGAAAACACAAATTTGCAAATTTGAATATGTGACGAAATTGACTTACCTCAAGCAAACCGCCAAACGTTCTTTGGTGTTATTGATAATCTCCAAAATGTGTCTTGTTTCTTCAGTTTTCCTTGAATCTTTAGTTTCAGTTGATTGAATGCGTGCATTGACATTCTAAAATATTCATAAAACTTCGTCTCATCGCACTGCAGATGTGGGAGCAGCGACACAAATCCTCCTTCAACAATCTTTTTTTCCATGCGTCGTGGACCCATACTCTTCTCCTTTTTCTTTGTTGATTTCTTCGCCAATTTTCATCTTCTTCATCCAAAGCAAGTGCAATCATCCCTAACTCACCTGTGTTAAAATTTCGAAACATTTTCCCCAATGAAACTGCTAAGTGAGCTTCAATGAGTATGCTGAGCAGTCCATCGAACGTACGGACAAGTAGGGTCAGCCAGTCACCGCACCGCACGTCGGCCGACGATCTTACAACTTGCGGTGCGGACGCGTTGCTGTCATGTGAGGTTAGACCGTAATGAGAAGAACGTCGCGAGAGACGGCACGGCGGAGAATCTGTAGCTCTCTCGCGAGACGGACGTTTGAAACGGCGTAGACTCTTTCGGAAAGACGGTGGAACGGACGATCGGGCACTGCAGAGACGCTTTCGGAAAGGCTCGCAAGAAGCTAAGACTGCACCAGATACCTTCTCGGCATGATCGAGTGGTACTCGATACCCCTAGAGCGGAAAAGACTGGTGACGTGAGGGGTGACGTTTCGCTTCTTTCGAATAAATCAGGAGGGAAATGGAGGATGGAATCAGCCTTTGGGTCAGGTGCAAGGACGATTAAAGGATTTTTGCTGTGGACGGTGAGGTCTTTAGCTGAACTAGAGTATCAGGTGTTCAATGTGGGCGGTGGAAGCCTGGGATTCAGTATACTTTGGATAAAGGTCCATGAAGTGGATATATCTAGCATAATGGCTATCTGAAATAATACTAGGACTACTATCAGTAATAGCAAGGCCTGTTTTTAAGCGGTGCCATGTAGGGAGGGGATAGCTGGAGACGGAATGGGTGAGGAGGGTTATACCACCTACTTTATCCAAGATGTTTCCTACGATTCGTGGATTAGGATCCGTTCTCTCAAGACACCTTGAGATTTGGCTGATGGCGTTAATGACTGGTGTCGTGGCTGTCTGATCGTAGGCGAGCATATATTATATTCGTAGTGATCTACGGAAGTGTTGTCTACCCTAAGCAGATACTGGGATGCGGGCGAGTGTGGGGCGTTGGATGAGTGCACGTTCTACTACGGGGTTGAAGAAATTCTCGAATTGACTATTTAGGCAATTGTGGTGAAAATAAATTCCGTTAACACTGTCTGAGCACATCGCACCTATAATTTTTGAAATAGTATAGATTTGATTGCCCATAGTTATTAAGGCTTTGTTGTAAAGTTGCTTTATTGCGATGACGGGATCAACATTCGAGCGAGTGCAAGCAAGTTGGTCATGAGCCATTAACATTAGATGTGGTGGAATAAGGCGTCCGAAGTCATGTTCGAAGCTGTATCCAGCTAATGTGGATATGAACAGTTGGAGGTTGCGCTGAGTATCAAGCGTTGGAGAGAGCTTTTCGTTGAGAATAGCTATTGATTCTGGCACACGGCATTCTAATAAAAGTTGAATGTAATCGTTTCTAACGTTATCGTTCCTAAAAAATTGACCAAAATAAGATTTTTAATCGCGAGCTAAAAGGTCGTTAAGAAGGAGGGTAGCGTTGAACATTATCTGTTGGTATGCAACGAGAGTAAAGGGTGACACATAAGGGAACTCTTTGACGTTGTGGTCAGGGTACATTTCAGTAACGTCATATAATGAGTAATAGAACGGAAAAGGACAACTAGCCGCGGCCAACTCGCCGCAACCAACTAGCCGCGGCCGACTAACCGCAGGGACAGCTCACCGCAGGGACAGCTCACCGCAGGGACATCTCGCCGCAGAGACAGCTCGCCGCGGACCAACGTTTATAGAGTAACTATGGACCGGATTGAAACGCATTCAATTTTGGTACTTACGTATTAATAGCTTAGAAGTTCCTCAGCCGGCTAACTCGAAGTAATAATGACTCAGGTGCGGTCGAAAAGAAATGTCAAAGTCAAATTATAGCTGTTTAATTGATTATGTCAAAAAATCAGAACAATAACTTATAAATACCCAAATATTAAGTACAATAGTTCAAATCCCAAAATCTCAGATCAAGTAGTCTACATATAAAATCCAAATTCAAATATACTTAAACCTTCGAGAAGAAATATAAATACCTAATTACTTAAAAACAAATGGGGGGGGGGGGATCGATCGATTTAACGTTCACTTCTTAAAGGCCTTTAAAGGGGAAAATACCTGTCACTTAGCGTGAATCACAACACTCGAAGAAGGGCTCGGTGATGGTCGCCGGCGGCTGGACTCAAGGCGGATCGCCCGGCACGTAGTCGCTCCCGGCGGCTGGCTGGACTCAAGGCAGTTCGCCCTGTATGTAGTCACTCTTGGCGGCTGGCTGGACTCAAGGCCGATCGCCCTGTACGTAGTCGCTCTTGACGGCTGGCTTAACGATTACGCACTCCGAACGGCACTTTTAATCAACGCTCTGATTTTGCACTGATTTTACTTCTACACTTCACTCATCAAATTTAGAGGGTTCGTTTAGTACCAGTTTTTTCAACTGTGCTGTATGCTAATTTTACTAATCTGACCAAAACTCCAACCAATTTACTTAGAATAACCAAACATCTCAACCAACTATTCATTAAACTCAAAAGGGCCCCTCGGGAGAGTTGTTCACTCTCCCGAGGACCGAAAGCCAGTCCCATTTTCTTTCTCTCCCGGATCCTAACTCTCCCACTTATTCACCCTAAAATTCCCTCTCTCCTCAGTTCCGGCCTATCACCGGCCCGTAAAAATATCCTTGGAGCGTTACAATATCCCTCTCTCTTTACCAACACATCACTCTCGATACACGTGATAATCCCAACGGCTATTTAGGATTCCAAGAAAGTTAATTGTCAAAAGGTAAACATTGCGAACCTCTTTAAAATTGTAAGTGGCGTCGCAAAGTCGAGACATCCAAAAAATTGTTTACCAAGACCGTTAGAATCTGACTCCATACGAGTCGCTCAAATTTCGTTACCAGCCAAGAGAAAATCATACCGTAACAGGATTTTAGTTCAAATCGTTTTTCTCATGTACCGAGTCCGATTCGGAGGGTGACTATCATAATTACTATTTTAAGGGCTTAAATAGGTCAGATGATGTGACATCAAACGATTTTCACAGGTTCCTGAGCTAGGATAATTCTTCTTCTTCTACTTTTTAAATAAATTTGTCCAAATGGTAAAATAATAAGGCGAGACGCAATTCGTCCAAAAGCCGCAACCGAAAATAAAATGCTCAGTTTTTAATGCGAAATAAACTTTTTGGGTAAAAACAATTCCATTAGTAAACACCATGTGTACTTTCAAGTCAAGATTCTTAATATATCTCCTTTCAGGAATTTGCCTTTAGATTAGTATTAATATTGTAATTTTTTGGGTAATTGTCACTAAGAACAAATATCACATATTTGTAATATAAATTGTTTTGTAATTCTTGTAAAAAGAACGAATTTTCGATTATAACTTAAAACCTTTTTTTTCCGTCACTTTTTATCTGCATTTCACATTTTCACATAAAAATAATAGTATCTCTATGCGATTGCCTTTCAACCAGTCACGTTAAAACTACTTGGGTTCAATAAACGGATTAAAAATTTTTCCAATCAGCAGCTCTAACGTTAAAGGCAAATTAGGAAAAGTTTGTAAAAGGAGGCATACGAGTAAAATTTTGGACATTTTTTGACAGACCTTAATAATTTGCAGTGGTTAAATCAAGACCGATTTCAACAATATGCAGATGTGAGTAAAACCTTTTTTTACAAAATACTTGATACAGTCAACTCCGTTTATAACGTACCTCAAGGGAACTTAAAAAAAGTACGATAAATGCGAAGTACGTTAAATACATCCGGCTTCTATTTCGCGGATAATTTTAAACTTTTCCCCTACAGAGAACGCTAACCGTTGTTTTTATTGGGATGGTTCGTCATGTTGGGGTGTTTCAGTTATATTAAGGATAATAAACAAATTAGTCGGGTTCGGATCTAGTCATAATTTACGCAGCAGGTACACATAATATATAACAGGTATATTTTTGGGGAAATCCGTGTTTCGCTAATCCTGTTAATTCCTTGATCCCTAACCGTCCTAACGTTTTGTGATTTGTCATGCTAACGCTGACAATTTCTTCGAAATTCGTGGTAATAACGTACTTCCTAAGAGATTTTCGTCCGTTAAATCCGACAATCCGTTAAAAGCAAGTACGGTAAATACGATGCTTATTTCTAATAAAGTAAAGGGCATCAGTTCGGGACTTCCTAAACAGTTCGCTAAATCCGATAGTCCGCTAAATGCGAGTGCGTTGTAAACGAAGTTGACTGTATATTTATTGTTCAAGTGCATACATCTCTTTAAAAAAATAAATGTGTTTTTTTCGCAATAATAGTATCTCTAAACTTTTCATTGTCTGCCAAATTTAAAATAAATGATTTCTATTTGTTGCAGGCTGTTACTAACAAAGGTGCGGCGGTACCAAATTGTCGGGGCTTCATCGATGGTACTGCCAGGCCAATATGTAGACCTTCTCGTGACGAGGAGAATTACTATTCTGGTCATAAACGGTTCCACTGTGTCAAATATCAATCAGTAGTTACACCAGATGGTTTAACAGTAAGCTGTATGGGTGCATTTCAAGGCAGGAGGCATGATGCTGGCATTTTTCGGAATAGTAACCCTTATAATCAACTTGAACGGAAGGCCAGATTTCCAGATGGAAGTAGTTTTGTGTTGTATGGAGATCCAGCCTATGGCATCGGAGAATTGTTACTGTGTCCTTTTCCAAGACAAGGTTTAAAAATAATGATCACAGACATTTTAACAATTCCATGGTGACTGTTTGAGAAGCCGTAGAGTGGAGTTTTTCTAAAGTAGGGGACAGATTTTGCTTTTATAGATTTAAAAAAATAAATTTTAAAAATCACAAGATACTTTTACAAGATATTGAAAGTATGTACAAAACTGCCACTATTTTCACAAATTGCCATTCTAGCTTATATGGCAATCAAACCGCCCATTTTTTTTATTTAGAACCAGTTGCACTGGAGCAATACCTCTCTTATGGCGGGATTACGATGCGGGATTACATTGGATAGCATAAAAAATCCTGCATTACAAGTGAAATTCCGGGGAAAGTTTAGGGCCCTTATTCAGGAATGCGAGGAGTCATCCTTGTAGTTAATTTAAAGTAAAAAATGCAAATAATCGGAAAATAAATTTATAATGAAAAATGGTGTATCATTACTTTAACTTAATAATCTTATAATTTTTATTTTATTTATTTATGGGAAGACCCAATTATGCAATGCTTAAACTATATAACTTTCAGTATACATGTTACAGTACAGTTACAGTTATACATATATACAGTATACAATTTACATCCAGTTATAACACAGGATGAAGTAAATATAAATGTATAGGAAAAGGACTACACTTCAACTAACAAATATAATGTGAAATAAATATTATGAAAAGATTAAGAAATATAAATACTAATAAAACAAATACATTAAAGCAGTGTAACAAGGTAAGACAGTGCAACTGCTAAGAAGAGGAGAGTTCAAAGAACCCTACTATTATGAATACTACACTAATATGAAAACAAAAAAGAAACTAATAAGTTAATAAAGGTTTAGGCTGGAGAAGGCTCCATTCCTAGACGAACTCGGACAATGTCATCTTGCCTGGGCAAAGCCCCTGGCCCATTAACAAAATCCCGCAGAACATTCCTTTGCCTTATGGCTTCCATGGTAGCATTTCTTGCTCCAAGTCTTGGTCCTGCAATGATCGCCCCATTTTCGCCCTCAACGATGTTTCTCCATTCCCCTGGTACCATCTCTCCATCTGGGGTTTCAAAGTCAGTGAAATTGGCAGGGCAATATTCTGTTTGCAAGTGTCGGGGTCCAGTTTTCAATATAAAATTATGCAAGCAAATTGCACAATCCACTATTTGGACCACATTATCTTCAGTGGCTGTGATAGCTCTGCGAAAAATCCTCCATCGGGCAGCTAGGATCCCAAAACTGTTTTCTACTACACGACGGGCTCTGCTTAATCGAAAGTTAAAAACAGCAGAATTAAAATCTACATTACGACCACCATACCGTTTCATCAAAAATGTTTTTAAGGGAAATGCTGCGTCCCCCACTATAAAATACGGCATAGCAACATTGGTCCCCTGTAGATGTTCAGCTTCTGGTAATTCCAGTTCTCCTCTTTCCATGGCGATACCAAAGTCCGTATTGGAGAAAACTCCGCCATCACTTTGTGAGCCTTCGGCACCAACGTCTGTTATTATAAAGTTATACTTTGCATCGCAAACAGCAAGGAGAACAATGCTGAACGTTTTTTTATAGTTGAAGTATACACTTCCTGAAGACTTTGGGGCCTGAATTTGGACGTGCTTCCCATCAATCGCTCCGACACAATGAGGAAACTGCCAGTCTTCCCAAAAATAATTTGCAATTTTTTTCCACTCATTTGCATTCGATGGAGCTTTCACATATGTTGGCTTCAGTTTTGCAACAAGTACTCCGGTAGTTTCTGCTAAAATTTGGGAAACGGTGCTTTGGGCGCATCGGTACGCGAAGCTTAAGCTGTCCTGGCTGTCCCCAGCGGCAAGAAATCTACAGATAAAGTGAATTAGTCAGGTCCAAAAAGGGTCATTGTAACAGATTTACATATTTACAAGTGAAGATTTACCTCAGTGTCATTGTCAGCCGTTGGGTCGGTGAAATTGCTGTTCTTATTTTCCTCTTCCTCAATGTTGGCCCAACTAATCCCAGCAAATACTCAAATCTGTCAAAAATAATGTAGTTTGAACACAGGAACCAAATTAACCGATATTTTTTATACAAACCTTTCCACGTTCATCCTCGTATATGTAAGAAACATCTCGGCATCACCAAAACGCATTTCATTTATCAAATTATGTCCATCTCCAAACCGTTCCCGATTTCGAAAAATTTCTCGTACACCAACACTTCTCATTCTTCGTTTCTTTTTCTCCTTCATCCTTACATATAGGTAGCCAGCAAGTAGAACATTATAATAAATTAACTCCGGGTTTTCAAGAGACATTTGCTCGTATTTATAAATAAAATAATACCTCAATACTCACACCAAAAATAATAAACAATTTGTCATTTAATGTCATGGATGTCATGTCACTAATGTCACTTTTGCACAGAACATTCAACTTTATACGTCTAGGAGATAACGTTACGTGCATCGTAATGATACGCATTCGGTTTCACGTTACTTCAAGTCCAAGTTAAGTTAAGTCACGTTACGACCATCGTAATCCCGCCATTAATGTGTCCCACTACAGTGATTACAGAAATAGTACTCGGATATCACAAATAAAATCGATAACAGTGAGCCCGGGAATGAAAATTGTCTGTCTACCATTTACCATGTCATTAAGTAAGAGGCGTTTTTGAATGAAAAGTTTCCTCGTTTATTATGTTAAATCCTCCTCCTAGGTGCCTTCTCTATTGAGGTTGGCGATCAAAATGGCGTAACTTTCTCTGTCCTGTGCTTTATGAATTAGATTGTTCCCACTAGTGTGTGTCCAGTCTCGTATGTTTCTGAGCCAAGATTTTTTCTTTCTTCCGATGCCACGTCTCCCGTCGATCTTTCCCTCCAGTATTAGTTGGATTTGCTCATACTCCTTGTGTCGCATGATATGACCTAGGTAACTCGTTTTTCTGAGCTTTATAAAGTTGATTAAAAGTAGGCGGGTATTCATTTTGTTCAGAACTGTTTCATTGGTCGTTCTACTTGTCCAGCTTATCCTTAGCATTCTTCTATATAAGCACAATTCGAATGCATTTATTTTCTTAATATCATTTTGTTTTAATGTCCACGTTTCACATCCATAAAGCAATAGGGACCATATGTAGCATTTTAAAGTTCGTAGCCTGGTTGTTATAGACAGTTTTGGATGGCATAACAAGTTTTTCATTTTGGTGAAACCCGATCTAGCAATTTCAATTCGTCGTCTGATTTCTACTGAGTGGTCTAGTTGCCTGTTTACTTCTCTGCCCAGGTAGATGTAACCCTGAACATTCTGGAGGTTTTGTCCATTTACGGTGACAAATGTATTATGTTAAATAAAGAAATATTTTTATTTAACAAATAGTTTATTTCAGATTAGACTCTATATTGCAAGACAAGATTTATTGTTTATATATTATTTAAGACAATATTATATTAAATGTCTCATTACAAAAATACGTGTATGGCATTTTGGAGAGAAAGGCAATTAAACATTTTTCTTGCTGCTTTATAATTCACATTCAATATTTTTTTTAGTTTCATGCTCCAAGAGAGCAAGTTTTCTCACTTCAATTTCTAATCTTTTTCTTTCCAATTCTAATTTCGTTTCTTTCAATTTAATTTTTTATTCATCAAGCTCTTGATATTTTTTTTTACATTGAAGTTTTGATTTTTCGTAATCTTCTAGATATTGAAGTCCTCACTTCTGGATACTGGTCTTTCTCATCCTTGCTTTATTTCTTGTTAAAATACAAGGTTTTGTATTTTCACAACAATGAAAGGTTTTAAAATAACACTTTTCAATAACTACCTAATACAAGGTGACCAAAAGAAGAAAAAAGAAAAGAAAAAGAGGACACTTAAGATTAAAAATATTTGATACTATAGAATATTTTTTAAATGTGCACTTGTCATCAACCAAGTCTGGTACTTTGCTGCTAATTAAAATTAAACCATTAACTCACCCATAACATTGGGCTTACTGCTCTTACTTAAGTAAGTAAGAGAAGTCTTAAGTCCTTCTTTAATTTTGCTTGGAGTTTGTCCTTTGGCTGTAGAAAGGCTTGCTTCTTGGTCATTTGTTATGCCCTCATTTAGTGGGCATATGTCTGTCCAAAATAATTTTTAAGATAAGTAAATAAAAATATAAGGGTGTTTCAATATCAATTGTTACTTTTCATAGAGTTCATAATTTTTTTTATCGTTTTGATTCTTTTATTTTATCTTTTTATTTATTCATCTACAAAACAAGTAAAAATTTAAAAATATGTGTAATTATTATTACTTATTTCTTGATAGGTAGGACATAGAGTAATTAAAAGAAGAGAGTATTGATTCATTTTTTGCATTTTGAAATACATTATATTTTACAATACTTATTTCATACAATATTAAACTGTTTTACATGTGTTTCTACAGGCAAAGAGAAACATATTCTACAAAATTGATATCTACGATTAGTATACTTAGTTCTTCAGGACAAAAAGTTACAACAAACGGAAATTGTATAAAATTTTTGAAAGAAATATTTTTTGTCATTAATTTAAAATACTTGAATGGGTCTTATTGTAAAAGTAGAATTACTTAAAGCTAGCGAAATGCATTTTTGGTGGTGTTTAAATGCAACTGTATATTTTAAAAATTACTCAATACCCACTTGACAGTAGTATGTTAATAAATTCGTTACTTCTACTTAAAATAAATATTTTTTAAAATGATTAGGCTCAGGTCGAGTTATACACTAGTAGATCTTACTTACCCAAGTAGTCATGGTCCAGAAAATTACAGTCTTGAGAAGAATTTTGATCGCCTCAATGCAACATGTCCATTTTCTTCGAGTAGACGATCGAATTTGTAAATAATGTGTTGTTTTTTGTTACGTTTAATAATGTCATAGATTTGTCGCTTAAGCAAATTCGGCGAAAAGGGTATATTTTTACTAATTAGCCAATTCGTGCTTTTGTTGAGTTGCTGTTAGGTGCTTTCTGTACTTACTTGTATATTATGATATGGCGCATTATCAGTTACAACAACACAATTCTTGGGGAATTTATAATTAACTTCTCTGTAAGCCACTTCTCATAATTTTGCGAGTTCATTGTTCTTAGTTTTCCTCCACCTGAATCCAAGGTTTTGGACAATGGTGTGCGGGGAGGTACGTTTTTACGTTTTTAAGAGTTTAGCAGGTTTAGCTATGAGCATTTTCAGCTGCCTTGCAGGACGTCTTGGACGATGGAGGCGACGTCAGCTGCACTCAAGCCGAGCGCCTCGTTGCCCGGCACCATCCACCTCTCGCGCCTAACAAGGCCACAGGTCGAAACCGACTTATGCGGGTGGGCGTCTTGGAGGGCTTCCAGGAACTCAGGCCGTTGATATCTGGCCACTTTAGACCTGTATGATTCCTGTAGGGTGTTAGGCCCCTCCTAGTGTATAATGACGTCTTCGTTCTCGAAGAGTAAATCAGGTTTGTATAGGGTCCCGTCCTTCGCTGTAATACGCGGTTCAATGCTGGTCTTCCAGCGGCCACTCGCGAACTTAGCCAGTCTCCCGACTATACGGTCGTGCCTACGCATCCTCTGATGGTGTGTTATCGGGCATCTCTGCAATACGTGGCATAGGGTCTCGCGCCTCGGGCGCCTACCCCTCGACAGCCTACATTCCCACTTCTGTTGTGAAGTCCACCCTTAGTGGGTAGCAGGTTAAATCGCAGTTGGATGGCTCTAATGTAGTCCCCTCCTGACCAGTACGTAGGTGGAAGGTCGAGCCATTTGGAGGACCACCTGCCAGATGCCGCCGCCCGACGCAGAAGATTCGAGCCTTGCGCTCCAGAAGTTGGCGACGGCACGGTTAGATTCACCCGCCTCTCTACACCAATTCCTCCATTTTGAGGAGACGACAGATACGTAAGAGCTCCGAACAACTGCCCTAATATAGGGTTCAATTTTTGTTGAAGGCTGAGTGAAAAGATTCACAACAATTCATTGTTCGGGCTATTAAGTTTGCCCACAACTTAGGCGGATACATGCCCAGACAGCACAAAGGTGTCTTTAAGACGTGGACTTTTACTAAACCATAAATTTTTGAGGGAACACCATTGTGACATCTCAATTTTAAAAATGTATTATGGTCAATGTGTTGGTTATCACGAAGTGATCTTGCAAACACGTCGTTCTTTTCTTGTATATTAGGGATGGGGTTTTTCTTAAGTATTGTATACGTGGTAGAATCACCTAACATGGTCGTCAACTTTGTGTCGTTTTCGTATGTAAATCAGCCCTATGCGGCATTACCTTGGCAGTCCAAAAATTGTGTTTAATAATAATAATCAAAAACTTACCTGTTTCATTTACTTCTTTTCCAACCTTGTTCCATGTTTTTTCCTGCATAATTTTCCATAGTATGGTCGTTTAAAACATTGTGTTTTTCCACGATTTGCACAAATTTTACATTAAATGTTGCAGTATCGTCCATTGTGCCATGTATATAGCTCCAGCGGTTTACGACAAATGACGCCTGAATTGGAGCAAGCAGTGTCGTACAAAAATTGTGGGCGACAAGTCTCATCATGCCTGCAGCGTGTCTGCTTGATGTATGAATCGTCATTAATAATCCCTGTGTTGTAAATGGAGCGACACGTCTGCGACATGTCGAAAATAAATATCGTATAGGTATGCGACCGCGTTAAGACGTCTTTAAGATGTCTTACAAGCTCTATATAAGACGTCTAGGATGTCTTACAACCTCTATGTAAGACGTCTTTAAGATATCTTGCAAGCTGTATGTAAGACGTCATTAAGACGTCTTTAGGACGGACTGTCCTCACCTCAATTTTCAACCAGATATATTTTATTACAACACAATAAAATAATTTATATTATTGTAGATTGTGAATATTATATGAATAATAATAATATTAAATTGAACAGAACTGAACGACACATAAGCAATACATAAGTACATACAACATAAAAGATATATACATAAGTAATAAATGCATATAATAATAAAAATTAAACTATGAAATTTACATTACATTTACATTACAAAAATTAGATTTACGGGCACACTATATATAATACATTTAATCCTAACTATAATACATAACTACTATTACGACTAAGTAAATTATTTTTCATCATCTGTCATCTGAAATAAATAAACTTGCTGTGAAAAAGTTAAATTATGGTACATTATTGTCGCTTACAGAATACTTCTTATCATTTTCAGTGTTACTATGGCCATTATCGATATTATCCCTCTCTGCCGCTCCTAAATTTTAATGAAAGGATAATTTCAGATTGAAATATCTAAATTAATTTTTAAATTAAGTAAGTTATATAATTAATAACAATATTCGGTGTGCTTACGAATTATTAACTTCGCCATCGATAACTGCTTAAATGGCATTTTTCCCTTCAATCCCAACCGACTATATTTTATGGCAGTACTGTTGGTAATCAGGGACATCATTGATTTTTTAACAAAACCATAATTGTTTGCTCCTCCAAATGTTGCGATTTCGTTCACCTAAAATGTTTTTATTAAAAATAACTTACGTTTGAGTGTGGCGATACTTATATGAAACTACTGACTAGGGATAAATGGAATCCGACGAATGCGTAGTACATTCAGAACAGAAGTCCTCCAAAATTGTGTAGAACAATTTGTAACGCTCTCTTTAGTGATTTTAAATTTATTTGGCTTAATTACTCGTAAGAGAACGAACAATTGCCACGGCTAGCTCTGCCGGCAATGAGTACTCTTTCGTTGATTTTGGGAGAAGTCAATAAATGTTCAAACGAATGATGATGGTTACACTGAGATTTAATTTCATTTAATATTGTACACATACATGATCAATCACCACATTTAAAAGAACAAGAGCCGCATTAATGAATTCACTTACGCCTATAAGTAGGCAACCAACAATACACTATACTAATTGACGTCAGTGGTATCTAAGATCTTAACTAAATCGACTTCGAATTTGTTATGTTCGCATCGCTTACATAACCCTAATGTTACGTTACCTCGAGTTAAGTTCCCATTAAATTCCTACAATAGCAATATCTATTCTCTACGGGGAACACCTACCGAACAACGGTTTTACGGTTAACTGCTGACAACGTAAACAAGCAAAACAAAAAAGTTATACTAACAATCCTTCAGAGAAGAAACAAATCAAATGTACAAATACCTCATACGTAAGTGTCACTATACATTGGTCGACCAATAGTAAAACGTACGATACCTGATCAGGATTTCTTTGCGTTGTCGAAGAGGGGCCCACTCACGCAGGCTCTATAGCCCTCGTGCGTAGAAATCTCCGGAGGAGTACTGGCTCGATGGCACCCTTGTTGACTGGCCACGTCCGCCACAGGTTCACAGCCCCACGCCGAGTCCTGAAGGCGTTGACGCAGAAGTCGGAAGTCGTTAGCAGAACGATTCAACGAACCTAACCTCAAAACATTAACTTGGGTAAATCTGACCTTCACAAATAACAACAGAGGTCCTTGTTAACCTCCAATTCTGGCCAACAACGGACGTCTTGTCGCTTCGAAACTCTCTACCCAAGTCCGCCTCGCAGTGTTGTTCCGCCGTGCTCGTTCGATTTCGGTAGAGGAGTTCGGTAAAATTCGGTAGATTTCGGTATATCATATTTAGATCCTTTCGACTATATAAAATATGGACTGATAGCCGGAGATTGAAATATAAAGCTAATATCTCGCCAGCTGGTCAAATTTACTTAGGTCAAAACAGCCAAAACTGCAAAACTTAAAAGACTATTTAATAGGTTCCATGGTATAAAATTATATATGTCGTGTCACGTGTCAGTCGCGTTGCGTTGTTTGGTTAAATGCTGTTTTCTGCGTGAAACCTGTGTTCTCTGATTTATGTACGCATTTTAAAATTTCAAATAAAACAAATATTACACCATGAGTTTATTATAAGGGGTAAATTTTACAGATAAATTTATGATGTAAAAAATAAACCTTAATATTAATAAAAACAAAATATATAAAAAATAATAATAGAGGATGAGGTATGTAAAACAAAACAGATTCCCTGCATTGAAGAATATACATATATTATAACAACACTAGTATTTTAAAATTTGGGTTTTTTTTATTCGGATTCGTGGATATTTTTCAATGTATTATCATTCATATTGACTATTAATTTTTTTTCTATTTCAAATGTGTAACATTTTTCTTTAGTAATATAAGATTTTGTGTGTAAAAGGCCCGTGATTGTTTCTGTACTTAACTGGTTTCTTTGTTTTGTTTTCATTAAATTAATTGAAGAGAAAATTCTTTCCACATTTGCAGAAGAATGTGAAAGACTTAATATATTCTCCACAAATTTGCTTAAGACGGGGAACATATATGTACCATCACCTCGAGTAACTTGTTTTATATGTGTCCAAAATTCAGTGACATCGTCACTAAATGCCAAACATTCTTTATAGTTGCGAAGTGACCGCCATTCTGAATCCAAAGTTTGGAGCTCATGACACGATATTATATTTGGGAAAAGCGAAGCTATGTTGGAAATAGAACTTATAGAACCATTTTCCACAACTGTAGGATTAATAAAATTGAATTTTTGAGTCGGGTTATCTTTTAATTGGAATCGTAAAATAATTTGTCGGCAGCTCTCAATATAGAAATCTAAACATCTAAGTTTAAAAAAATGAAGTTGTTCCCTATTCAAATTGGATGTTTGTAAATATAAAGCAACGCCTGTTCCCAAATATATATCATCCAAATGTAAAAAGTTTGTCGGATTTTTAAAATCAACGTCTTCCAATGGTGTTGAGTTAATATAATCACGTTTTAAGAAACAATCGCCGAGAGTTCTTAACACATTACAAATATTACTGTATAATAGATGCAATTTTGGAGCTTCAGATTGCATTTCGCGGTTCAAGTTATTAAAAAAGGGTAGAACATAATCAAGAAATAACAAAAAAAGTTTATTTAATGGATTATTTAAATTTTGAAGAATGGTGTCTGCAGCTGAGACATCACCTTCAGCAACTGCAGAAGTAAAATATAACTGCAAAGCTCCAAACTGTTCTAATATTCGGTGAACAACCTGATGTACTGATAACCATCTTGTTTGCGAAGGGTGGAGAATTTTATGAATTTTAATGTTACAAAATAATTGGTATTCTTTTAATTCAGCGATCCGTTTGGGACTTGAATTAAAATAATTAAAAATGTCTCTAGTTAGATCTTCCACATGTTTCGGAAGCTTTTGGGAAGCATATGATGCACACAAATGAAACGAGTGGCATATACATTTCATAATAAATAGGTGGGGGATATCATTTTTTAACAATGTCATAACAGAATGATGTTTTCCCATCATGACGTTTGCACCGTCAGATGCAAAACCTATCATATTATCTTTGTATGGGATAGAGTTTGCTGAAAATAAATTGATAATATGACCATACAAAGTATTGGCGTCTGCTACGTCCAACTGAATAAGACCAAGAAAGTTATCTTGAATATTATTGTTTTTAAAATACCTTACAACTAGGCACAGGTGCTTTTGAGTTGCTCTATCCGTTGATTCATCTATAATAAGGGAAAACTTGGTTGTTTTTAAATCTTCGCACAAATTTTTGAAAGATTCACTCCCTAGAACGTATCTTACGATGGCTGTAGTTTTCTTCCTGCCGCATGCTAACCCTTGCGCTATCTTTGAGTCAGGACAAATTTTTGCAATGAGCTTTGGCAAATGGTCCATTACCAAAAATGGAAGATTATGCTCCGCAACAAATGCTGACAAGCGTATTTCACCTGAAAATTAATATGGATATAAATTCATTTAATATTTATAAGTCCGAAAATATTTTACCTTCTGTAATATTTTCTTTCAGTTGTCTGGCCTGAGACAAATTAACACTGAAGTCGGTGATTTTCTGCTGACTGCGCACCATTTTTAATTTGTCACAATGGAATTTTGAGTTTTTATGTTTAATTAAAGCGTCTTTCCCACTAGAAATATTAATGTCTTTGTCACAGCAATCGCACCTGGCAAATTTTTTCCCCTTTTTGCTTTTACAAAGCCATCCCTTGAATTCTTCAAATTTTTCCCAATCTTCTTTATAATTTTGAGAATATTTTGGTTTTTTCGGCTTACTAGGTCCTGCTACAGGTTCACTATCACTGTCACTATTCATTTTTGTTTTAAATTTAGCCACTGATTAACTAAAGCTAAGACAAAAGACTAATGTAAGAAATGATTGAATATTTCAAACTAAACGTTCTTCGAAGCAATATTTATTAAATTATATCACGTCGATATCAAGGCTAAAGATCGACTGTCCTTTTCGTAATTCGTAATTCGTTCTTTTTACTTTTTACAATCTTTTGCCCGCACGTTTTTAACTCAGCGCTCCGAGTTATTCGATACTTAAGATACTATAAACAAAAATTCATATAAACAGTCCATGACGAATCCCTCGGCTCAGCCATTTCTCACACTAAAACGATGTTCAAATTTAATATGACGCAGAAATCGTCTCTGGCTATATTTATAACCTCCGGCCTGACCGTAACACAAAAGTTTTGGGGGATTCCCTCGTCCCTCAAAAAGCCAATTATAAAAGTTCTTGTGAAAAACAGCGCATTACAGTTATTTCAGACGACAGAATCTTTAAATTAAACTTAATTCATAATAATTGTAGCAACTTGTCAATAGATGTCGCTAGACTCGCAAATTTTTAAAAATCGGTAGATTGAAGAATCATTTCGGTAGATCGGTAGGTAGTTACGAAATTCGGTAGATCTACCGAAAAATCGGTAGACGGAACATCACTGCCGCCTCGTCTCTCTCAAAATTTACCACCTCTACCGGTACCTATGCTACGTATCGCGCTCTCATTGGTTCCGCTACTATCCCACCACCGTCACGCTCTCAGCTCGTGGTCACATTTCTTTGGAATGTAATGTTTGCTTAGCGCCTTCGTCTTTTACCCCGAGGGGAGGCAATTAAAATTTACCTTTACACGTGAATACCTCGACTAATAATTCATCCCCAACTTTGATGTTAGTGTCTTTTAAAAGGGCTATTCCGGGGCTAACTCAAGGTGAAATTCTGGGTTGATCGGTTATCGCGGGGGCGAGTAATTGGCGAAGCATCATTTACCGCCTACAAGCTGCAGATTCTCGGCATCCAGAGCCGTACTGGATAATACGACCGTTACAAATTCCCTGCAACATATTCCACACCACTCGCATAACTAGGGATGGCAATATCGAATGAAAACTGCGATATATCGAGACAACAATATATCGTAAGCGTACTATCGATATCCGCGATACATCGAAATGAAAATATCGATGTGGCAAAATATCGATATATTTATATCGAAATATAATAATCTAGAACAGTAGAACCATAAAGGCATAAAGTTAGAAACGAGTCAAGGAGTGCCTAGAATACAGTGAGGTCAAATACATTTAACAATATATGGCCAAATACGATCGAAGCACTTCATGATCATGAGAAATGTGCCTCCATAATGGCGCAGACTACTTTAAGATTTTGAGGAATGAGGAGAAAAAAGAAATTATGCAAGCATTGTCTTATTAAAGATTTATTTTGACTAAAAAACATAACCATCTATTACTAGGTCAAAAAATAATAAAAAAAAAACAAAATGGTAACTGCTTAAAACGCACTTGTTCTCTGAAGTATAACAATACATAAATCTTAGGGTGGATGTATGCAGCGTACATTTACTTAAAATGACTTAAAACTTAAAAATCTGCCAATCTCTTCATGCAAGTTTCGTGTAAATATAATCTAAATTAGTTTGCAATAAAGAGACTAACTTGAAAATAATGGTTTCTTATTTTAAATGAAAAGTGTTAGATCCACCTAAAATTAATATTACACTCAAATAAAAGAAGTATTTAAAACTAAAACAAAATTGACAAAAAATTATGTCTTCAATAGGTATTCATCAGGCATGCAATGTAAAAAAAGTAACTTTGGTAAAAGTTTACCAGAAAGTCGATTCCTTGTTTGGGTTATTGTATCACCAGCTAGAGAAAATAGCCTTTCAGCGGGCACAGAGGTACCCACGATAGGTAAATAAATTCTAGCTAGTTCATATAGATTTGGGTAAACAAACTTTAACTCCTCCCATACTTCCAAAGGGTTATCTTTAAGATTGGCTAGGGGCGCTGACAAATACATGCGAATTTGGGGTACTACTGTATCTAAACCTACATTTATGTGTTTGGATTTTATGTGCTGCTTCTGGGCTAAGTTTTTATGAAAACTCCATATATCAAGTTTTGACTCTTGGAGAGTGGTAACATTATTATCATGTTGAGTAGTATATTCGTCTGATGTGTGTTCATCTGTTTTCATCTTCTCGAGAACCATTTGGTTAATTTTATGTAATATTTTTGATGATGCTGTGGCATTGTTAAAATGAACGTTTTTAAAACGCGGGTCTAGATAACATGCAATTGCTAACAAAAATACGTGTTCTCGAGCACCAAAACGTTTTTCAATTTCTTTTAACAGGGCTTCTTTTAAACTGGATGCAAGTTGAAGGTGAGTGTTTATTGAAGAAAAGTTTTGCATAGTGCAATTTATTAATGGAATAATCATACTTATTGTAACGTACTGCTCACCTGAGATCTCTTTGGTGAGCTTTTCTATTATTTGGAGAAGCTCTAATATTTCCTTAATGGTCTTCACCTCGGTTGCTGTTAGCATTGGAGGTGAATTGGGTCTGTTAATTAGAATATTATTTATTATCGTTAACAACTCTAAAAATCTTTCACACATGTAAAAGGTGGAGTTCCACCTTGTTGCTACATCCAAAATTACTTTTTTTACTTTGCCCTCCGGTACACCATGGTTCATTTGCTCTTTACGGAGGTCATCCGAGGCATTTGTGCTTGATTTAATGAACTTAACAATATTTCGTATTTTTATAATTAGCTCATTTATTCCTGAATGCTTTATAGCGTTTTCTACCGTTAAATTTAGTGTATGAGCGAAACAACTCAGATGAAGGTTTTTGCCAATTAATACGTCTATAGCTTTTATCATTTTAGCATCATTGTCAGTAACAACTGCCGTTATGCAATTTTTATCGAGGTTCCAATTTTCGAAAACATTTTGTAACACATTACTAATATATTCACCAGTATGTGACTCTGAAAGTTCAAGAACATCCAAACAAGTCGACATTAAACAAGTTCCTTCCAAAAAATGTACTGTAATACCTAAGAAACTTTTCATCTGCATAGTCTCAGTCCAAATATCAGTTGTAATTGTTACATTTTTGATCTTTGATAACTTTTCCTTAAAAATATTTGATATCGCTTCATACTTACTAATTATTCTACTTTTTATTGTATTTCGGGATGGAATTTTATATAAAGGGCTAATCTCCTTTAATAACTTGCGAAAGCCAGTTCCATCGACGACACTAAACGGCATATTATCTTTACAAATAAAATATACCAATGCATCAGTTATGCGGCAGTGCTTTCTTCCTCCTTCTAAAAACACAATTTTAAACGTGTATAGGACACTAAAATACGTTTACATACCTTCATAATGAGCCAAAGTTTTAAACGCTTCGTGTATTGTAGGCTGGCTTGTTGTTGACATTGTCACTGTTGATATAAATGAGTTTGACTCTTCGTTTTTATCAGTCGTTATACAAGTACGATCAACCTGCAAGAAATTTAGAACGTTTAAAAATGAATTATTAGCAGTTACATAATACCTACAGTACTTTCCTGTGCAGTAATTGGACTATATGTGGAATTTCGATCTGCACTGGTTGATGGCGCATCTTTATTAAAATTGTCACTGAATTGTTTTTTTTGGGCTGCTAATTCCTGCAATAATAATTAGAAAATTTAATAACCGCCGGAATAGTGTGAATTACAACTTACCCGAGTAGAACTCGCAGAAGTTTCACGTTCACTCCCTTTCTGTATTTTTTTTGAATGTGTAAGGAAGTGGGCTTTTAAATTAGACGTGTTTCCACTGGTTTTAATTAGTTTTCCGCAAAACTTACACATTGCAACATTTCCTGGTTGTTTAGAAAAGTATTTCCACACATCGCTCTTTAGTTTAGGGGGCATGCTTTTCACTTCAGAACTTGTAAGAGTTGTAACCAATTTAGCATTTATACACGTACAGGGGAATACCCGGTTTGTACCCAAACTGCCAAAAGTGCCAAACAAAGTCAAAACAACGATAGACATAAACATAGAACAGTGTAAATACGACGAAATACTCGAGTTCCGAGTTCCGACGCACAAAACACAGGAATGCTTCACGGCCGCCACGAGCCACGGGGAAAGTGTGTCAGTGTGTGCCAGGTGTCAGGTGTCACTGACACCTGACACACACGGCTGACACCGTGTCAGCAATATACCTATAATAAAGGATATACTGAGCCTAACCTATAACTCCTATAAGCAGAATAAGCGGATTTTGGTTCCAACAATATGAGGGGGAATTGGCTTGCTCCTTATACTCTTGGCCTCCGATTTATGAAAACTATACCGATATATCGATACATCGACAGGAAATAAATATCGATTGGAATATCGATACATTTGATGACAAAACATCGATATTTAGAAAAAATCGATATATCGTTGCCATCCCTACGCATAACGCATGCTGACGCTCGGTGAGACGTGTCGCATGAAATCTAACTTGGTGGACTTCTGGCATTATTTTCACGTAATTATAATTCCCTAAATAATTGTAAATGCATGTCCTACATACATTTAAACTATCTACGGTAAAATAATTTCTGTCGATGCAAATACGCATTCGTCGAGTTGCTTCGAAGATGTCTGATGTATGGATTTGTCTGGTGTTATAATATTTTACGATGAGCGGACTCTCTTCAAACCCCTCATCATCATTATTTTCAAAATCAATATCTTCATCATCACTATCATCTTCCACATTAATTACTTCATCCTCATTATTTTGTTCAAGTAAATTTTCCCACAATTCACCCACAAACGAATTCGTTTCGTAAGTAATCACCTCTGGAACGTTGCAATAATACTCACTTCATTTGTGCAGTTGCATGGCTTAAAACCGGCTTTGTATCACTACTGATGGGTGGAAAAGACACAAGAGTACATTACACTGTGTAAAGCATTAGAAGCAAAGTTTTTTAACTTCAACTCTTCGATTATTACCCCCAAAAAATAACCGAATGCAATATTTTTAAGAAAGAGGGGCAAAAAGTACGTTTGTAGGGTATCAAAATTTTGATTATATTTTTTATTTAATATGTTTACATTATCATAATTCGATTAAATATTTTTACGAAATAGTTACGAAAACATTACATAAATTTAGTAACAAAATTTTAATTTATATTTATGTATATAATGTTTAAAACTAGTAAATCATAACAATCACTATAACTAAATTCAATAAAGTTATTCCGTGGTCGTCTCACAAAAAAATGATACTTCTTTATAAGTCATCATCATCGTCACTACTCTCATCATTATAATTACTGTCAACATCATCATCATCTTTCTCAGTGTTTTCATTATCTAGTAGTGTAGGTTCTGTAACAATATAAAAATTTTAGTGATTAGGTTATTCAGTTCATTTGTGGTTTTCATTAGTACTTTACGTTCTACAATACTTTCATCAACTGATCATGGAAACTGGTCCTCAGCAAACGAGACAAAATCATATTGTCGCGACCTGTGTTAAGCACAGGGTCGAACACTGAGGGGTAGCTAGGGGTAGAGCAACACGAAAAAAGTAAGCCTAAGTAAAAAGGGTATATTGAACAAAATTTAGTACATTAAAGGCGTAAAAACTTAAGAAACACAAAAAACTAATGATGAAAGGGGACTAATAATAATAAAAGGCGACCTGGATAAAAACAGTACATGGAAATAAGGACTTACCCTAAGAAGTTCATCTTGGACGTGGCTCAGGGGACGTGTCTCGGAGACCGACCAAGGGCGCGACTCTCGAAATAAACCCTGTTTTGTCGGTCCCCAGTCAATTTATAATTTTTTCCTGGTGACCAATTAGCTTTTGTCGTTATTAACATAACGTGGAAAGTTCGTCGATTCCCGGACTCTTTGGAGGATGCTCGATCTCGAATTCGAGACGTTGCATCCGCACGCGATAGCTCGCGGGAATCGCGGGTCGAATTAGCGAAGAGTATTATCCGGGAATTGCTGAATCTATGTTACTGCAAAGTAGCTAAATTAGTTACTTTGCAGAATAAAGAAAACACGCGAATGTACATAATGTTAAGAATAAAAAGGTAAATTATCAGCGGAATTTGGATTAATTAATTGATTGATATATAAGCTGATTGATCATTTCTTGACACGTCCCTCTTACCACGGAAAACTGGACCCCAGCTGTAATGAGGGCCACCTCTGTTATCGATAAACAAAAACAAAAAAAAGAGGGAAAGAACAAAGTACGTAAAAATTAGAACTAGGTATACAAAGTATTACTTATGTTACGAACATATTATAGCATCGCGCGCTCCGCAGTTTATTAGTCCGGCACTGTAAAGTGTTCGTCTTACCACCTGTCTCTCCACGCTATGATCACGAAACGGGTGTCTATTTCACTTGTTCGTCGCTGGTTTTCGTACTCCCGTTGAAAGAATGGGCTGAGTCCGCTTGTCCCGCCGGGATGGTTGTGTTGTGTGTGGGTGGGCATGCAGTGTAGAGTGTGAAGCCCACAGCCCACAGAAGCCAGAAGAAGTACATCGGGCGCTCGACTTTCTGCCCTCGGTTAGTTACTTAAGTTAAGTAGCTGTAGGCGACAGGGTCGAGTCGTAGGGGCAGCGGCTGGGAGGGTGGGGACGCGTCCCTTGAGGGTGCTGCTTCCTAGGTTTGGAAGGAGGCCACGCTGACGTTCGTGGGAGCATGGCCATCCCTGCTGCACCAAGTGGAGGCGTCGTCCAAGGGGCCCTCGCCCCCGCACTCTTAAGCTCGTTTACGGTTTTTTCCGAGTCACTGAAGAATGTTGCCGAGTTGTCCTAATTTTTCAATCTCAACCTTTCACATTTATTTCTACATACAATTTGTAATGCGGTCGATTCTTTTAGATATAAAGTGTCAAATTATTGAATTATGTCAAACGCCGTTTCCAACTCGGATATTTATTCCAATTGCCTATTTGAAATCGCACTATATATATAATTTATCGCCTCTTGTACCTCGTCATCTGGGTCCCAACTAGCTCTCGTATGGTTACGTCAAGATCTGTTTCGACGGTTTCCATGGGGGGGGGGGCACCTCCTGTGCTATATAGGTACCGCTTATTACTAGCACATTTCTCTTTACTTTTTCTCTTAAGGTTTACATATTTATTCCTCAACATATTAGGAGTTCTGCATACTTCGCCCGATGTCGAGTTGAAATCTTGTGCGAGTCGAGCCCAAGCTTCAGCTTTTTTTTTATTGGTTTGGGTATCAGTCCTCTTATCTTCTAAGATGTTAGCAAACTTCCTCGCGAGGCTTACTAATAGTGACTCTTCGGACAGGCTAAAGTTCGGAGTCCTCCTATTGCTATCTGCTGAAATTTAAGGGTACCTATAAAAAATGTATTTCACAGTTTTGTTTCCACTTACCAGACTTGCTCAGGTCACTCATTGTAATTTGCAGTAGGGCGTTGCGCACTATGTACACTACTAGGCAAAAGAAATAGTCTAATATAATTCTATACTATACTTTTTGCATTCCTCGAGACACTCTTCCATCCACAATTTCGGGTAATATACAGTTTTTAAAAAGTTCGATGATTTGGGTAACATATCGTGATTCCAGAAATCCTTATCAATAAAAATTCTTTCTATGTGAAAATCATCATCCGAGTTAAGAACCAAATCACAGTAAGTTCTTGTTGTGACATTGAGCTGTCCTTGGATTTTAACAGTACTTCTAAACTGTTACACAACTTACGTTACTCCTTTATCTGTGACAGTATAACAATGTCTAATTTCAGAATCTACGAACTTCCCCTTTATGGATGGTAGACACTTTACTTCTACTAGGCCTTCATTTACAACTAATCTTGCTAAAGCTGCTAAGTATGGATAGGTTTGGTCTACAAATAAACCGCAGTTCTGAACTTTAACATTCCGATTTTGTTCGTACTTCAGTATGGCATTTTGTTCATTTAGCCGTCCATAAATTATACCAGCTGTCCGTATGTCCCCTTTTTGGTACAATGTTTTTACCACGTTGTGGCATGGAGTTTTTGGTTTTTTTTTGCAGACTGCGCCGAAATTGGAAGCTGTTAGATAGTCCAGTCTTAAGTCCCTCCAAGTTTGCTTATCATGCTGTCCACGTGTCGTTCGTTACCTCAATTTCATTGGCAAGTTCTAAATTTGCCACCCTTTGTTTCAGCTTTTCAATGAAATTGTGTTTCCGTTCTCCCGGTTCGGCGTCTGATATTCTCCTGATATTCTGATGTTCTCCTGCTGCATTTGGGCCATAGTTTATGTGCGGACCACTTGCTGCATTCCTCTTCTTTCTCTTCGGTGCAGCAGGAGCATTTCTTCTCTCTGCTACTCAACATTTTGTGGGTGTTTACGCCAACATTTCCCTTCGTGGCTGTTAGGTGCCAGGCTGGACCACTGCCATGAGATAATGCGGCTGCAGATGTACGCGCTGACTAAGAAATACTCCTCGAAAAGTTTACACGTTTCCCCCCAGTGCATTTGGCGACCAGTGACATGTATCTAAAAATAATTTATATTCGTTTATTTGACGTCCTACGGTAAATTATATATTAATCGCTAAATACTATTTTGACTAGGATGTTCTTCAGTAAATATTACAATATTTAGATACCTTTCTGCCTGATTGGTAGTTTGGTTGTAAGCTAATCTGTCGGCTTTATTTATCATCGGTTCCATAATTCTACGTATTTAAAAAAAAAAAAAAAATTATTCACTTTGGCAGTTAGGTCCTCCTCCTCCTCCAGTCATTACGTCGGAAAAATCGAAAAACAGTCCTCTCCTGGTATTATACAAATTATTGAAGATATTGGAATAACAAATGTGACCAGAGGTAATTATCTCTTTTAAGACTTTCCGTCACCTAATAGGTCGCCCTATTTGGATTAGGTTTTTTTTTCCGTCTACCTTCTAGTTATAGAGCTCAGCTGTCTAAGAGAACCTGTTGAGCTGTTACACGTGTTGGAGTCTTTTCGGGGATCCCGTGTCCCGTTTCGTTGGAGCCTGGAGTGGAGTTGCACGGATTGTCCGTCGTTATCGAGCCCTTAGGCGCAGTCCCGGTGCTCGACGACTCTGCCGCCACCGAACCTGTCCACTGTGTCCTCTCCTCGCTAAGGAAGCAGGAGATTTTTAGATAAGCTTAGAACTAGTTCAACATATCTGGAACGAGGAACGTTCCCTTATTATCGGTTTACTAAATACCATATATACGAGGAGTGTTCCCTTAATTTTGGTTTACTAAATAACATAGTATACGCGAGGAACGTCCTGTCGTTGCCGAACGTCCGGCGAATATCCTTAGTTAAGTGCACTTATCTTGTGCCTCCTGCATCCAATTGCTTTTGAAGCGTTTCAGATCGTCTCGCCATCTAGTAGGAGGTCGTCCTCTACTGCGTGTCGCATCTTGTCGTGGTCTCCACTCCAGTAGTATTTTAGTCCACCTTCCATCCCTCATACATGTCCAGACCAATTCCACTTTAGGGAAGCTATCCTTTCAACAGCGTCTGTAACTTTCGTTTGCCTCGTAATATACTCGTTCGTAATCCTATCTCTTAATGATATTCCCATCATAGAACGTTCCATGGCTCACTGAGCCACTATTATTTTTCTCACGGAGTTTTTAGTTAGAGTCAAGGTTTCGGCTCCATAGGTCATAACTGGCAGGACACAGCTTTCAAACACCTTACGTTTGAGGCTGTTGACGCTAACGTCAACATTATTTTAAGTTAAGAAATTGTAATTGATGATGAACTAATTTTGAGAACTTTTCAACACGTTTTGTTTTACAAACAAATAATAATCACTGACGCAGCTTAGGTAACAAGAATTAGATAAATATTTTCATACATATATATATATATATATATATATATATATATATATATATATTAAAGATATTACTAAATATACATTACATTAATACTAATTATATATGCTAAAAACTATAATCAATGAACTGTACACGTACTAAACTACTAAACATTTTCTACGGTAATAAGCAATTTTTTCCTCATTTCCCTTGCTTCCTCTGGGGGCGTATCATGCAATCTGGCATAAATGTATTCGCATAAATTCCTGTTCGCATCAGGTTCTTGCCTCATTTTGGTTTTTAACGTTTCGCAAATATTTTGTGCCGCTTGCAGAAACTCCTCAGACTTGTTCACTTTTTGAGCAGCACGTCCTTAAAATGGAATCACATATGACATACAATTGTTGAAGCTCATGAAGTTTAAATTTATAAGGAATTGATATCGAAGACTTACTTTTTTTAGGGGCACTGCTTTGCGGTGTATTAAGATGTACGCCTTCATCTGTTATGGTACAGGCTTCTGGAGACAGAATGGTGGTCATCGAGCCCCAATACTGGGCATTGGAACGCGATGGGCGACTACCCCTTGTGGACCCTGCCTTACTTGATTCCCCAGAAGAAGTAGACGCCACATCATCTGTTTCTTTTTTGTTTACGAATGAATGCGTCCTGTAAAAAAAAGGAACATTCAAACCATTCAACGTCTATACCTACAATATATATAAATATAACAAAACAAATTCTACCAATAATATTATGCTACTATTTACTTAGTACATAAAAATTAATCAGTAACTTACTTTCTGCGTTTAATATATCGAGCATAAAACATAACTTCTTTGTAGTATGGCCAGGTCATATCCTCAGCTCCGTCTCCTGACCTGGCTTTATTATGGAGTCTGACAAAAGTATCTCCAGTGTTTTTCCACACTTTTTGTGCATGTTCAACTAAAAATTTGTACATTCACTTATAATTCAGTAATCGACTGACCTATCCTTCGTTAATAAAGAATTAGAAAGAAATAAGTGAAGTATAACATAGATTAATAAATGAAGAATAAGGTAGCAAATAGTTGAAAAATACGCTTATAAAGTACTTACCAGTGCAATTTACAACTTCTGCGATCTCTTCCCAGGCAAGATTCTTTTTCTTAATGTCTTTATAATATTTGTGACTTAAATCGTAGAGGTACTCATACGATTGAATTGTTTGCAATAGTAATCCTACATCTACACCACCATGCTGTGTGTTTCTTCTACTACTTCATTGTGCTCTTCGTTTTCCATTTCAACTACAACGAAACATTTCACGAGTAGGTATGGAGAAAGTCCCTCGGCCTAGTATTTACTGTAGCCTCTAATATATATCTTACCTGTACTGCACTCCTCCATTTTAAAAACTTAATTTTTCTGAACACTTCAACAGCAAACTATACACGTGTATACAAATAAAGAATTAAAATTGAGGTTATGCTTGAGACGCGTTATTTTTACTTCGCGTTCATTGGACGAATTTGACGTGCTACGTATCCCCCCACTTTTGCTACGAACTGCCAACGACGAAAGATAAACTTGGACCATCTCCAACGACCAGCAATGAGCAACAACGATGTTCAACGATATTTATAAACGGAAATAGGTAATTGCTTGCACTGAACTTTTCCAACGACCGACGATGAGTTTATAAATCAGCAGTTAGCCAAAAACGTTAGAAAACTTTTTTGTACATATTCAACAGTAGAATAAATATTCAAAGTTACTTCAAAAATACTACAAGAAATGCATTTGACGCGCGTACGTCTCGTGCAATCCGGATTTCTGCACCTCTGTGCCTCTTTTTTCTCCATAGCTTTTGGTAGGTGTATGGCTTTTGATTTTGCCACTTGAGGAGGAGGTAATGGCACCCTTCCAGGTCGACCTGGTAATTTTTTCCTCATTACAGGTTCAGAAGTCTCATCATCCAATTCAGATTCGGTAGTTGCTATTCCTTTAATTAGAGCTTCTGCTATGCGCATTTCAAATCCAATTAAATCTAAAATGTTAAGCTTTTCCACCTTTAACATATCACAGTCGTTTCTATATTGATTCCATGAGTTGACTACTGCACTATCCATGAAGTGTTCAAACACTCTTATTGGCCATTTCTTCGTTTTGTATCTGTAGGCTGCAATTAGTCGATTCAGCAAATCAACACCTCCCATAAACTCATTGTAGCGCTTTACCACATTTGGTTTGAGAAACATCCAAATACTGTTGATCAGGCCTCGAATATCTTCTACTTCTACATTGATGTATGGGGTTAATGAAATGTGCTGCTGAACCGGATGACCCACATTTGGAAAAACTCTGAGGGGAATCGAATCTTCCTCTTCTGAACTTGTTTCATCGTCGTTGGGATCCACATTGATTGTTTGCATCACTGGTGATCCCCTAGGTGATTCCCCGTTTCTCGAAAAGTCGCCAATCGAGTCACTGCCATCATAAGAATTAGAAGCTTCAAAGTCGCTACCTTAAATACTGAATACTAGGTCTTATCTAGGGTCGCTAATGACACTTTCACCTAAGTGCCTGTTGTTGGTCACGTAGGTGTTCGGGCATAATTATATGCTTCTCGAATTCGACTCTTAACATCCTTATGATCAGTCTGGATGGATGCTGTTTACATAAGTATTTGCAGGTTTCTCTGTTATGCATTGCTTCGATGTAATTGCCATCTAGGAATTCAAAAATATTGGTACTATGTTGTCCTCTTGTTAATGTCTGGGTTCCGGATTTATTAAATCCAAACTCAATATGAATGTCACGAGAGAAGACTTCCACGGTTCTGAGTTGTGAATTGATATGTGCTGGTGTACTTGCATAAAGTTTAATATCATCCATATACATGAGGTGGGTAATTCTGTGTTGGATTTAATTGCAAATCCGTGGTTATTGACATTTTTAATATCTGTGACAGAGAATTCAGAGCACGGCAAAACCATAGCGTGCTCAATGAATCTACCTGGAGAATACCCTTGTGGATTCTAATTAGGCCAGAAGAAGTCATTCCCTCGCCATGACTTAGTTGCAATTGAGTAGACCATCGGGACAGTAAGTGACGCAGCAACTCTATTACAGAAGACGCCATCTTGTATATTTTGAGTGTGCATAGTAACCATGAGTGTGGCACTGAGTCAAATGCCTTCCGGCAATCTATATATGTTGTGTACAGGGTGTTAGGGGTTTGACTGCCTTTTTTTTAATAGGTGATAGTATTCATCAAAACAAACAAAAAAAACCTTATATAACGGAGGTCCTAAAATCAACCGTTTTCGAGAAAATTCGAGTTATTTTGTCAAGGTATTTCACCACAACTTGGCAACACCGACAAGAAAGGAAACGTAAACATGACCTTTTTGGTGTTGGCTCTCGGTAAACATAACGTGTACACAGCTGATCGTGCGAGGTTAACGTTTTTGCGAACTCTTCCTAAATGCCGTCTTTACGCTGTACGTAATAGTAAACGAAATAATTGTAGGTGATTCCAATTGATTCAATTATGTAATTATTACACTTGCGTGTATAAATGGTAAATCAATAGCGATCAGTAATTCAGGGCCACTAACAGCATTAGAAAAGGATCATGCTGTTATTGATATGTTGTAATTTTCAATATTTACCTGGTTATTACAGCATGTGTTCAAAATGTCCACCGTTGTCCTCTCATTTCAACAAATTAATGTTCTACGGTTAGGCAATCGCCGTTGAGGAAATCGTTCGTGATAGATACGACTTGCACTTGTAGAACTACAACGCGCCTCCCCGTATATTAATAGCATATCGTGATATTCACGTATACTGAACATTTTAAGAACCGAAATATTTACACGCACCGAAAAGAAACCGTAACGATAACACGTATCTTTCGAATTCAAAGATGCACACTGTCACTAGTGTCACTGTCTGGCTCTCATTTCGCGACGCGTGCGATACCTTAGCGGTGTTGCCACACCACATCGTAGCCATTTTATCGAGTTCTATTGATTGGAAAAAAAATTATTCTTTAAAGAAAAGATTGTATTGTTACAAATTAAACATAAATACATTAAAAGAATTACATCTGATAGTCATTTCATGTACAAAATTATGTGACATTCTTTAATAAAACTGAATTTTCACACCTTAATGTTAGAAGTTTGCTAATTTTTTTCTCGAAAACTGTTGGTTTTAGGACCTCCGTTATATAAGGTTTATATTTAGATATAATACTATCACCTATTAAAAAAAGGCAGTCAAACCCCTAACACCCTGTATATGTTTCCATATTTATGCAAAGTTTGTTCATGAATGACAGAATCTATTACTAGTTGTTCTTCGCATCCCTGTGATTTCTTAATACAGCCTTTTTGCTCCACCCCGATGATGTTCTTTTCGTCGCAGTGTTTATATATTGTGTCAGCTAGACATGCTGTTAAGAGTTTGTATATGGTTGAAAGGATGCGTGCTCTCACCATTACTCTTCAATTTGTATTCAGAAGATATAGTATAAGAAGCACTGGAAAATCAAAAAACAACGGGAGTGAAAGTTAATGGGAAGGTTATAAACAACATCAGATACGCGGATGACACAGTACTAATAGCAGAAACCCTGGAAGAACTGCAAAGGCTAATAGATCTAGTAGTACGGATCAGCGAAGAAAGGGGGCTCACACTTAACACCAAAAAGACTAAATTCATGACAATCACAAAACACCAACAACAGCGAGAAACATTATGGATCAAAGGGGAGCCAGTGGAGAAAGTCTGCAAATACAATTACTTGGGAATTAAATGACAATAATGATTATTCACAAGAAATAAGATCAAGGATCGGAAAGGCTAGAACAGTGTTTAATAAAATGAGGAATGCATTAACCAGAACAGATCTTAGTCTACATCTTAAAATCAGAATGCTTAAATGCTACGTATTTCCAGTACTATTATATGAATGAAAGCCTGGACGTGTAAGAAGCGCGACACTGACCGGCTGGAAGCATTCGAGATGTGGGCATATCGAAGAATCCTCAGAATAAGCTGGGTGAGCAGAACAACGAACAAGGAGGTATTGAGAAGAATGGGAAAGGAGAAAGAAATAATCAACACAATCAAAATCAGAAAATTGCAATATCTGGGCCACGTGATGAGAGGGGAGAGGTATACACTGTTGCAAACTATTATACAAGGAAAAATACAGGGTAAAAGAAGTATAGGAAGAAGACGCATCTCCTGGTTGAACAACCTAAGGCAGTGGTACAACAGTAGCTCTGTTGATTTGTTCAGATCCGCAACTTCAAAGATAAAAATCGCCATGATGATAGCCAACCTTCTTAAAGGAGACGGCACGTAAAGAAGAAGATATGGTTGAAAGACATGTGATTGGTCGGTATTTAGGGGGGTCCCCTGTATCATCATCCTTGGGTAATAGATATGTAATACCTTGAGGTAGATACCTAGGAAGGCAATTTGGGTTTTCCAGGAAGTTGTTGTAATGTGCTCCGTTTGAATTAATTCGTTTTCAAACTTACAGGCATGGTCACAAATGGAAGCCCATTCCTCTTTTGTTACTTGTGTAAACTTCTGTCTTGCCAGTGCCTCCACATCATCCAGGTTAAAAGTAACATTATTTGCTGCTACCCAATTTTTTACAGTGGCCCATACTTTTTCTATTGGGTTTAATTCGGGATGATATGGAGGCAGATGCAATATATTGTGACCATGCTGTTCAAGTAGCACATCTATGCGGTATCTGTTCTCCTGGGTCCTGTAACTTTTTATAATATCGTATAATTCAGGTTTTGTAGCAGTTTCATTAAATTAAATGTTTCGTTGGACAAGCAAAGCTACCATTTCTGCCTTCTTACTTGCGGTGGTAATAGATTTTTCTAACCTAACATTATGGTAGCTGGCATTATCCATAACAACAACTGATCGTGGTGGCAGATTTGGAATTAGTTGCTGCTCTGCCCACTTCGAAAAATTAGTGAAATTCATATCGTCATGGTAATCTCCACTTTTCTTTCCTGCAATCATTCACATTCTATTAGTTATTTCAGTCACAAGGAATGTAAATACGTGTTTACGTTCGAGGCAAGTGTGCACGAGCCGAGGCTTGTTACTTGTCGAGGATGTTAACTGTCGATACATACCATGTTACTAATTACATGTTTCTCATTCACGATTGAAAAATTGTACTTTTCAAATGTCATTTTAGTGTGAGAAGTACATTTTTAATGCACTTGTGTGAAAAATAAAAAATAGATTCGACCAAAAGTAGGTGTCAGTTTGAGCGTTTTTTTTTACCAGGAAACAAACTTTCATTACTGGTTACAGTGATTTCTAAGATAGTTGTACCATCCAAGCTAAATCAGCACGGAGGTGACCTAAAACAGAAGGACGTTACGTGACTCGCAGGCCGGCAGCGGGCACGTTTATCAACAAAACGAAAAGTATTTATACCGATCGATCGAGAGATCAGTCATCGAGTACCCCGTCACGCTGCCCGTCTGAAAGTCCGCCCTTCGACATGTCGCTGATTGGAGGAGCCTCGCGCGCGCTGCCCTACGTCACGCACCAGTAAGCAACCACTTCTTCCACTTCTACACTCTCTTTTCATCCTCTAATAATTATTTTTTGCCCTTTACAAATGTTCTCTTCCCTATCATATTTAATGTTTGAATAAATATTGTCCATGTTGCCATGTCTTCTTAGTCTCTACCTAGCTACACCCCCAACCAGAGCACTCCCTTTGGGCCCTAGGCCCTCAGGCGTGCGACATATGGTGGAGGTAAAGTGTAAGTTCAATCTAAATAACCATATCTTACATTTTAAAGTGGGATGTTTCTTATCCACAATGTGAAATTCATGAATCATATCTCATATACACTTCAGCAGGTCTTAATTTGTCTTGCTTCCTGGATTTTCTCGGTCTTGCTTTAAGAGGCATGGAAAAAGATGTGCTGGGCTGACTTTCAATATCATTTGCCATTTGCTCAACACGATGCAGGGAAGCTGAGGAAACTCCTGTTGCTGCCAAAACTCTTTCTCTAAAATTGGCCACGGGTGTGGTAATACCACTCGTCGGCTGTTCTTGCATGAACTTCATCACGTTGTGTATTATTTCTCGGGCTTGGCTGTGGATAATCTGCCCTTTATTCCCAAGCAACGATTTGGGGGCCATTCTGGACAGCTACATACAAAAATATTCATTAAGAAGTGCGATTCAGCTTCACAATGGACGCTGCTTTAGAAACGTTGGTTATAGCACGTCCCTTATCTTGCCGACATTTGCGTGATCCTTTGTCTCCCTTGGATTGGGTGGTGGAAGTAGCTTGGCAAGATAAGTATTTGTAAAACTTATTCACACTGGTCCAGAAGACATTTGTGTATTTACTAACGTAGCCACAAAGTTTTGAAGTGTATTTTTTTATTTACTTGCGAGAGTATAAACGAAAGTCTCTTAAAAAAACGCCTACTAAGAGAGTAAAAGTAGTCATGTCGGCATCCTGCATAGCAAGTTCTTTTATTTGTCAAAAATAATATTTCATTATATACTTACTTCATTTTCTTGAGTTTCATTCGCATGTTCTACATCATGTCCATACCCACTGTTGCTGCAAGAAGGCACAGTCTCACGACATTCTTCGTGATCGACTGTGAATAGAAGTTGATCGTAATACCATAAAGAAGGGGTATAAACATCGTCTGTAGAAGAACCGCTCTTTTTTGACTGCTTTACCTTTTGTAGCTCTGTTCTGAAAGCACTTCTTATATTATTTATTTTGTTTTTTACAGAATCATGGGTAGCTTCCTGGTCTATGGTTTTGTAGAGCTGTAATAATTCCGTCATATGCTTTCAATCTCGTGGTTCTATTAGAATACACTGGATCCTTTATTTTCCATAAGCACTGATGCTTATGATATATTTCTTTTTACAAGAAACAACTCTTTTTCTTCTATATTATAAATAGCTTACAAAAAACTGTAAATGTATAGAATAATTATTTTTCCCCTCACTTAAATGTAACCCTAGGCGCGTTCTACACCTAGTTAAGTAACGCTGTACGTTTACCATTAATAAGTTGAAACCATGTACATACAGAATGTCATTTGCCACAAATTATTGGAACACCTTGTATATACAATAATGTGCTGTGGCTTGAGACACTCTGTACATTCAGTGTTCCAATTAATGAAGCTCCTCTTGGTGAGCAATAGAATCCTGTATACTGTCACACGCCTGAGGGCCTGGGGCCCAAAGGGAGTGCTCTGGTCGGGGGTGGTAGCTCGGTAGAGACTAAAAAGAAGACATGGTGAAACAGACAATATTTATTGGAGCATTAAATATAGGGGAGAGAACAACATAACACAAAATTAAGGCAAATGAGCAAATGGCAAGAAGTGAGAAAAAGGGTCAAAGGGAGGTGGTTGCTTACTGTCGGATGACGATGGGCAGCAGTCGCAAGGCTCCTCCAATTAGCGGCATGCCGAAAGGACGGGCTTTCAGACGGGCAGCGTGACGTGATACTTGGTGACTGACTGACTCCCCGATCGTTATGATCGAGCTGTATAAATACAAGCGGGATGTTTACGAACGTGATGTCGTACCTGTCCGAGAGTCGTATCGTCCTTCGGTTTAAGGTCGCCTCGGTGCTGAATAAGCTTAGACGGCGACCTATTTTCGCTAATTGGGGCCGCATCGCGACAATACATAGAAGCCGCTTTCTTTCGGTAGTGATTACAGAATCATAACGTGTTTTGATCCAAGGATCATGTTCTTTCGAACAATATAAAATTGTGACTCATCAGCGTTTCGAAATCATTATTCGTAATCCCATTGCCCCTGTGGAACACGGTTTTCTGTGACCAACATCACAATCAACATGATATTCGTATATGCGTTCTTGCGACTTATGGAATTGAAACATGTTTCTAGGATCTAATGAATCACGATTTCCTAATCATGATTCCATACCTTTAACGAAAGAAAGCGGCTAGATGTTTCAGGACCATAAATTATTGGGACACTATATACAGGGTTTCAAACTAATTCAGTGCATACCATGGGTATTTTCAATCTATACCAGTTAAATATCCCGTAAAATCAGACAAAATAATAAGTAAAGTACTTACATAATGAGATTCGTTGACTTCTTCCTGGGGGTTCCGGGGACTATCATCATTGTTATCCATGTTGGAATTCTCGTCATTCTCGAGGTTGGACACGCCGGCCCGTGGAATTTCTTGGTCACTCAAGAAAGACAGTTCATTAAAATACCACAAATTAGATATACAGACGTCTTCACCTCCAGCACCACTTTTTTTTTGCTGCATTAATTTTTTTACTTCCCTTCTATATCCTGCCTTTAATGAATCAATCTTTTTCAATCAATCAATTCAATCAATCAATTTTCTTTACCGCGTCTTTTGTTGCATCGACATCCACTTCTTTTAATTTTACCAGCAGCTGGTCATATGCTTTGTCCTTCTTAATACGATCGCTGTATTCACGAGATTTTATTTTGTCCCTATTACTGTAGGAAAGGCTTCTTCAGTATAAATACCCAAATAATTGGTGATAGTAACCTCAAGATTCTTGCAATCAATGCGAGGTTCCCCGGTTCGCTTCACGACTCAGCGATATGGATGATGTCTTCAGTGAAAGAACATTTACAAAGAAATTTCGTTGTAAATGAACAGAGAGCATACCAAGAATACTTATTTGGTGACAGAGGATATGCCTTACAACCCTGGCCACTTATTCCATTCAGAGATGTAATAGAAGATACACCGGAATCACGTTACAATAGGTCCTTATCTAGTTTAAGGATAAAAATAGAACACATCAATGGTATTCTAAAAGGGAAATTTCGCTGCCTGCATGGTCACCGTGCTCTGCATTATGATCCTATAAGAGCAGCAAAAATTATCTACACCTGTGCAGTGCTCCATAATATGTGCATGACGTTTAATGTCGCTCTACCCCGAGATGAAGACGAAATGCCTCCATTGCAACAGGAACCCGCCGATGTACTACCATTAGAGAATGAAGAAAACCATGATGACTGGCACAGTTATGCTATCAGGATGCGGCAGCAATTAGTTCATCGATATTTTAGGCATTAAATTACGATTACTAACAGAATATTAACGATTGTAACAGGTGTTTAGATTTACTTCAATCATTTATTTGCACAACCCTATACCTGATATACAAAAAATACAAACCATAAAAAACAAATGAGACAGACGTAGGATCAAAATATAAATGAAACTGCAAATCGTATCAATAAACCTAAAATTAAAAATTAAAAACGGCACAAGGTTTTCGAAGTTTGATCTTTGCTAAACCTGTATTTGCTGCAGCCAATGCATAATTGGAAGTTGCTAATTCCTTAAGTAGCCTACCATGAGTTGCAGCGATGCTTTCAAGATTGTCTTTTCTTTTCAATCCACGGCGTTTAGGTCCTTGAGTGCGATTAAATTTTGATGATTGTGTTTGAGATGTATTTTCTTCTAATATTATAACAGGAACCTCTTGTGTCTGTATTATTGGTACCTCTTCTTGAGCGACTTCTAATTCCTTTTCATTGTGGTCCACCGTCAACACATCCCTCATTAAAATATTGTTAGTGTTTTCACCTAGGCCTACTTCAGGTATTTCCTGCAGCCCAACAACAGATACCGGCGACAATAAACCCAAAAGGCGTTCCTCAAAGGCATTTAATTCGGGTACCTTTCTAGCTCCACCACCTGTCCCGTGGATGTCCATTAAAATTATTTATTTTTAATCGTTCTGTAATTTTGTCTGTTACAGAATAGCTCACTCGCATTGTGGCCATTAAAACTACAAAAAATACTGATCCATTAATTTTTAACAGGTACTGTACAGAATAGCCCCTCAGGTCAGATTATCTACATCGGTTTTGCACGCCAGCGAAAACGACCATTTTATAGCCACACATTTCGGTTTTGTGTCATTTTTGTTCGATCAGACATATTCGTCGAACAAAACAGTCTACCAACAACGCAGTCTGTGGGCCCCTTTAGATAATTTTTCGTCTCCGCAATATAAGGCTGGTGTCCCTCAAACACGTTTTTTAATACTTTCCACTGATATATGTCTTTTTTAAACATTTTTGGGGAAGAGGGGAAAATGTCAGCCTGTTACTCACCCAATGAGGGCTCGAACCCTGTCCAGAACCCTATTCCGTTGTGCCCCAGTTCTAAAGTAAATTTTTAGATCGGGTCCTCCGAATCGCTGTCGCAACAGTATCCCTGTTGCCCCCAGTTCTGAACATCCATTAAGATGGTGCTCACTGAAGGCCATGATTGGTATCATATGGTCCATTGGTATTATGATAATTAACTCTCTGTCGATTGTCGATCCATTTGATCAGTTCCGCCCATATTTTTATTGTATCGCATAATCAAATCTGGCCTGGGAATGGAAATGGTTTTCTTATCAGTTCTACTAAATATATCAACTGATTTGATTGGTGTCACTCCATATATTGAACCTGCGAGAGTAACAACTCTGTTATCCATACATCTTACATAAATAATGCCACTGTTTTTTTTTTCCAAAATATGTGAAAAATCCCCTCTAATTTGTTTTTCCAATTGTTTTTTCGGGGTCAGCGGGATGCCCCGCGGTAGTCTATTTTCGCGTATCGTGCCTGTCGCCCCATATCCATTTTCTTTTAGCGTACATAACAAATTTGAATTAGTGAACAAATTGTCAAAAAAAACTATATCGCAATAATCTTTTATCGTCCAAGCGGCAGGTTTACCAACTAATGATTCATAATTCGGGTTGGATCTAGGATTTTTCCCTTGATAAATCTCAACATTTATGAGGTACCCACTTGAAGCATTCAGGCACCAAACTTTGTATCCAAACCTTATAGGTTTTAACGCGCTTAGTGCGGTTACTTGGGAGATTTGGCGCTGGGACGGAGTTCGGGAGTTCGGAAAAAGGTTTTAAGAGTCGGTTTTACGGTTTTGCTCGGGCGCCAGATTTTTAAGGGTTTTCTCCCTCGGGAATATGCCTGGGTAATTTACGAACTCAGGAGATTACCAGGGTTGTCTGTAGAAATGCAACACGCTCAAAAATAGAAAATCCTAAATTATTTTAGTTCCAAACGGCAGCGAAAAAAACAATTCGTACGACTAACACCTGTGGCGCTAGGTCGTCGAACGGAGATCGGCAAAAACTTATTTACAATTATTTATGTATTTTGGAAAGGAAACACACAAATGCGAAAATATTATCATAATCACAGTGGGAGAGAAATAAAATGTATTTTGAATAACAGTGAGAAGAGAAGAAATTATTTTAACAAATCGAAAATGCGGAAACGGAAAATGGAAATATGAAAAACCCTCTTAATACTGAAAATGCGAAAACGGAAAATTATCCTAACAATTTCACAATGAAAGAGAAATAGCTAAATACGGAGACGATAGGAAAACGTGCAGTGGCTAATATTCGGTAGTGCGGCTTTTACGTATCGAGAGAGCGAGAGCGTGAGAGAGAGAATACGGTAGACGGGATTAACTTTTCCTCAACGCGACGACGGAAAAATTAATTAAAGAAAAATGCTTTTTCTTTCATAGTCAGTAATGTTATTTTGACATTTAAATAAACAGTTAGTTCTGCAATCTTTCATTGTCCTTATCCGCTTCTCGGGAACTAATTTCTTTCTAATTGAAATATATTCCTTACCAGCTTCGTGCGCACCTTTTCTGACATTACATTTCCAAGTTTCTTCCGTTTCCGTGATTTTTTAGGCAATATCTGAGAAAGTTCAACTGCCTTATCAGCACAAACGTGTTGGTCCGCAACAATTTTGGGATCTTCTGTAGGCTCATCGCTAGATTCGCTATTAGAAGACTCTTCTGGTGGTACATATTCTTTGTCAATATCGGAATCATATCCATCAAGGTCATTAAACATTTCGGGGTAGTTTTCTAGGCTACTACTTCCAGCAGCCTCATTTTTGTGAAATTTTCTTCTAAAACATAACAAAATGCTTACATTATTAAAGCTAAAAATATATTTATAAAAATTACCTTAAATTAGCAAGAGGTTCGTCATCAGATTCGGAATCGGTTAATACATGACTTTCCATATTTCCCAAGTAGTGTCTAAAATATTTAAAAACTTTTAATAAAAAATTTAGCATAGATACCATTTAAGCTAACCTCACTTTTTATTTTCTATGATATACCTTCTAAATCTTGTCACAACTTGCCGAAAACGTTAAAAGATATATCTTTACGTTCTGTCACAGCTTATTTGGAGTAGCACAGCAATCTTCTTATATTTTTTAGGCAATTTATCTCACTATTTATAGCGCGACACGCTATGCGCAAGGTCTCGTTTGAGTATAACAAAGTTGTATGTAGTGTGTACTAAACATCTCTTTTTTTACTGCTGTAACAAAGTTGTATGTGTCACATACCACTTTGTAATTCCAACGTAAATCCGATACAACTATGTATTTCTGATGGTATAAATTTAAGCTTGCGAGATAGAACATTGAAATTCTGTCAGGTCAAAGTCCAACGTACATACAACTATTTGACACTGAAAACTCAAAATCAAGAAAAATGCGACATACAACAGTGTAACTCTAAGGTGATGACACGTCGACGGTTTCAGCAGATTGCATAAGATACACTTATTTGTCTCTTGTGGTTTTTCGATAGTTGAACTGGATGAGCAAGGTATTGCCTCGTCAACATCACTTGAAAAACATGTTCGTGGAACGGCATCCTTTCGTAATAACTGCCTTTTTCCCTTTTGGAACATGCGTGGGGGAAAATGGGCGTGCACTGATTGTTAAGAGACCAGGAATTCTGTACTCCATTTAACTCACTTGTTGGTGTGGCTGTCGCAGATTTAAAAAATGGTCCACCTGTCGAAGAGGAGGAATTTCCATGGGTTCCCGACGGAGTAGATCGGCCACTTATTAGTGTAGGTCCTGCCGTAGGTGAGTCATTTGCTAACCCATCAGTGCTAGATAGCCCGCCACTCGACGGAGACGATATATCTCCAGTACTCACTGTATCCACGGTCAGCTGACTCCAAACGGAAGTATTAGGTTTCCTACTGATTTTGTTGTAGTGTATGTACTAGAAAGAAGAACTTTGGGCATCTCAAGAATAATTATATGAATAACGACTTACGATCTTGGCTTCGTAATTTTTTTATAAAATAACATGGCCTCATAATAAGGCCAGTTCGATTCTGGGGCCTCACTAATACACGCATTTACTTATGAAAACTGATAAAACAATTTTTATTTTTGCACACAGATGTACCATACACATACTACATTTTATTCTCGATGTACCTTTACAGCCTGCATTTTTGCAGCGGGAGGATGATTTTGAGTCATCGTGGATAGGCTAATGACCAACATTATCCCGTCTAACTTCTGCTATTGGACGTATCTCGAAGGTTACTTTTGATGTTGTCGGATTTATTGAGACATCTGGAACGTTTGTAGAAGGGCGTCCTCTCTGTGGTTTTGGTGTTGAATCAACTAATGTAACACCTTCTGCAATATATGATTTAAAGTAAAGTGATTCCATTATGTCCTTTTTGGGAATATTCAGAATCTGAGCTCGTTGCTTGTATTCCAACCACGCCAGATCTATTGCGTATGTGAACATTCGCAATGTCCATTTCTTTGATCGGATGAATGTTCTGTATATTTGAATGAGAAAGTCAAGTTTGTCAACCCCTCCCATACTAGAGTTGTATAATTTGATGGATTCGGGGCGCCGTCCCACATACACATATTGTTTGGTTGTTTTAACCCAACGTCGATATTTATCTTTTTCATCAATTCCTACGAAGGTCGATGCCATATGCAAAGGTTTATTATCAAACCGGTTGACTAATATTATGCCATCTTTACTTGTAATTTCTTGGACTGATCCTCGTCCTTGTTGTGCCATCTCCTTGTTGCTTTTGAAAGGAGGGTTTGCGAATCTATCCAACCGTGCAGTACAAGTGCAATCTATTTGTTTATTGCGTAAGTACATCACATTGTAGTTCGAAAAAAAGTTGAGGTCTTCTTCTGATACCTTGAACTTTATGTGTTTGCCTTGTACAGGTAGATCTGGTATATTTGTAACGTCTTTCTTCAAATGGGCTGTATACACAGGGGTTTGACTTATGGATAAAGTATTAAGGTAAAACGTTTGGCACACTTGAATCCGCTGACTGCCAAGCTCAAAATAATATGGAAAAGTTTGCTTCCTTGTGCTATTTTCATTGGTTGTATCCTTTCTATGACGTTCAACATTAAGCCATTTTGTAGTAGCCAATAAAAACAGTTTTTTTCCCATGTTTATTGTAATATCGGTTAACACATTCGCTGCTCATACACTATAAAATTATAACTCTCAAAATCGAACTTTTCATTTTTACTTCTTTACCTTCAATTGCTTCGGTTACGATATGTGGGTAATGTAGTAACGTGTAAACCGAAATGATAGGGCCAGAAGAGTCTTGACGAAAATTTCCGTCATGCGCACCCGGGTCTACTTACTCATCTTAGGTGCTGGTGACGGATTAGTCCGTCACCCTTAGATTAGTTAAGAATTTGCTCCCAATGAATAATATTCGATTATCAAATAACTTTAATGAAAAAACTACAAAAACGCTTTTATTACAAAACGTAAAAACAAAATATTCGGTTCCTATCAATAAAAAAGTTGTAAGTAAACTTTGAAAACAGAAAAATAGTGGTTTAATTGTTAAGATACAAATAGTATTTATTTGTTGTTGTGGTAATTTGTGAAGCAAGGTACGACAGACAAGGGTGGTTTCCCCGGACATGTATCGCAAAAAAATGCCGTTTCCTTTCGTTTTTTATGTTCATAACACATTTTACACCTCCTTTGGCCTACTTTTCCAGTAGGAGTATTTGGTAGCTTTTGCGGAGTGTGTTCGCTGATGAGTGATACTTTAGTTTGTTTGTTTTCCTCAACTTTCAATAGATCTCTAATTATTTATAGCCTGAACTCATAAAAAGTCATTCCTAAATTGGACCCATATTTCGTAAAAAGCAGGTAGGAATTTAGCAATAATATTTGTATGGCATGTGTTCACAGCTTTTGATACCCTCTGAGAGATTTCCTAGAAAATGGATAACAGGAAAGTATTTGATCTTGTCTGTCATCATGATCTCTTCCGGGTTTTTCTTGATTTGCCTCTGCTATTACAATCTTCAAAAAAGTCATTGGCATATTCCGTTGAAATATATACCACCTGCCTCTTATCGCGCCAAATTCCAATCATAACTCTCCCAGAATATAGGACGATACTGTTACCTTTTTGTAATTTTGCCGGCTGTTTTTCAACCGGATTGTCTTTTCGCTCCAGTCTTAATATCCGTGTACACCCCGTTTTGCGATTTAGAAGCTGTAACTATTGTAATAGTTGTCCATGAATATGGAGTGTCCTACATCTAATTTTTCTTGCATCAAGTGTAGTACATTTGCTGCATGGCCTGTTCCACCAAAATCACCCAGAACACCAGTATACACAGCAAATTTTAAAACTACACCTTCAGGCTCTGTCAGCATATAAGGTTTTATGCCATACTTATGCCGCTTGTTTTATATATATTGTAATGCGAAATGTAAACTGCAGAGCGAAATGTGTTTCCTCCCGTCTGACCCCGGCGGCCTCGGCCTCAAAGGATTTGCCGCTACGCTTAATTGAATTCTATAAAAAAAAAGACAGCTCCATGAATACTTCCGGATTATTATTTAAGGAAAGTAATTTATGACGTTCTGGACATTTTCTACGTAAACATTATTAAAAGAACAATCGAGTGCGTTCTGGAATTATCGCGTAAAGTCGGGAAAACATTATGAGGGACTATAAAAGTGCACGCGGCGGTCGGAGAGATTATTAGTAGACGTGAGCGCGAGGGTAAAAAGTAAATAGCGAAATAGCGAGAGTGTTTGAAGTGAAATAAATTAACGATTAAGAAGTGTGATATAAATTAATTAGTTAAGTTAGTTTAGTAATAGTCTAAGATAAATTAAGTAGTGTTAAGTGTTTAATTAGGATAGTGTATATAAATTAGTAAAATAAACGTTACAATATATATATATATATATATATATATATATATATATATACTAATATGCCCCTCGTAAGGACTATCGATTCGTGTAATGAACGATTTTTTCCAGGATAACAAATCTGCTCCATTTTACCGTTAAAGTAGTTAATCAAAGGACGTAATTTTAATAGTTTATCTTGAGGTTTTGGTTCATTGCCTTTCGGGTTTTCTTGGAAATGAAAACAACGTAAAATTAGTAAGAATCGGTCACGGCTCATTTTGGACGAAAAATAGGAATATTAAACAACGGATCCTTTCTCCATAAATCTGCAAGTCTGCTCAAAGGAATAGTGCCGGTATGTAAGAGCAACCCAAAAAATATACGAAGCTCATTTACTGTAAGTTCTTTCCAACGCGTAATTCTAGCAAATTCCGATATGTTTCTTTCTAGAAAAGTGCATTCTGCATATTTGTTAATTTCAATAGTGAGCAATTCATAAAAATTTTCGTTTACTAACAAATTGAAAAAATCGACGGGAGATTGACCGGTAACAAATATTGTCACGATGCGGCTCCAATTAGCGAAAATAGGTCGCCGTCTTAGCTTATTCAGCACCGAGGCGACCTTAAAACCGAAGGACGATACGACTCTCGGACAGGCACAACATCACGTTCGTGAACATCCCGCTTGTATTTATACAGCTCGATCATAACGATCGGGGAGTTAGTCAGTCACCAAGTATCACGTCACGCTGCCCGTCTGAGAGCCCATCCTTTTCGGCATGCCGCTAATTGGAGGAGCCTTGCGCCTACTGCCCTTCGTCACATTAAAGTAAGCAACCACCTCCCTTTAACCTTTTCTCACTTTTCTACCTTTGATCACTCGCCTTAATTTTGTTTACGATGTTCTCTCCCCTATGTTTAGTGTCTGAATAAATATTGTCTGTGTCACCATGCCTTCTTTTTAGTCTTCACCGAGCTACACCTCCAACCAGAGCACTCCCTTTGGACCCTAGGTCCTCAGGCGTGTGACAATATGTATATCATAGAAATAATAATTGTCCCATTGTAAGGCCATATTCTAAAGACCTAATTAAAAGTCAATTACATCATATATTTCAATTATTTAAATACTATCGTAATCAGTTGCTAAGCGAATAATTATTACTATTGCATTTATACCTCGATATGTTCGAACGCAGACTCAGCAGAATCGTGTAACACATTCAGTATGCTTCATCGGTCAACGTACGAATATATCACGTGACTACGAGGTATTAAATATAGGTGTATCGGCGGATTAAAGAGAACTCATTTTTCAATTCATTGATTCATCCAATACAATATATTCAACATGACTGTATCCGTTGTTATCCACTGGTAAGAAGAATAAAGTATATTGAAGCTGATCTCCGAGTTTTTATGTTCCTCCAAAGGGAACATTACATGGCGATCCTGCCGGGATAATCATTACATATTTTACTAAAATGTGCTTCTATCTCCTTAAAATTGAATGCTGGAGATCCATGGGTTTTAATAAAATCATCCGGTGTTACACCAAGGATTATGTAATCTTTCTTAATGGTGTGCTGTAATAATGAACTTGGTGTCTGTCCAGCAGTAGTGTAACTGGTATTATTATCTGCATTAGATGCATCAAACCCCAGGGCTTGAGCTGCATCCTGGTAAGTTTTCGATTGCATGGTTGTTCTGGTTGTTGAATGACTGAATTACAAACCTTATAGTATGATACCAGTATTCTTCCCCCCCTATACCTATAGATTGTAACCTATCAACTATATATAAGGCACCACTTATTGAATTAGCAACTACTATAGATGTGTCAATGTCTGGTATATGATACCTATAGACAAAGACTTTTGAGCTAGAGCAATTAATTATTAAAGGCTCAGGGTAGTAATAACCACACTCACAAAAGTAGTGGGTTACTATGCTTTTGCGCTCTGTTGTTGATTTTACAAACACTTTATATGAACTATTATTGATTGGTTCAATAGCAAGATTGATACAACTGAACATTGGCTATGCGTGCTGCGAGGGACGAGAAACGTTTTATATACGTATATATATTTATATATATACGTTTACAACGAGACCCGTTGTATAACGTTGACTTATATGATCAAGTGTTACGATACAGGCTCCAAATAGCACATCAAAGGGCTAGAAACTTCTTAATAAAAAACAAAACGAAACGTAAAACTGACACGGACATTAACTCGACAACTGTAAATTTACGAAAAGGTGACCTCGTTACGTTAACCAACGAGGAACGCCACAAATTTGACCCTTGGTACAAAGGTCCATTCACCGTCGTGGACGTCGTAGAACCCAATTGTGTGTTAAAAGACGCTCAAGGGAAAGAGATCTCAGTTCACAAGAACAGAATTCGACGGTATAATACCCTCCCTAATAGTTGCTCTTAAGGCACATCATCCATTACGCGCTGATCACGCGGGATGCTGAGGCCAACAATTAGAATTATGCAGATAAGGCTCACTGCATACATTAAGTTTCTTCTGTATTAATCTTTTAGTATTAGTATTAATATTCAAGTCGACTTGAAACTAACTAATATTAGATTAACTATTATAATAATTATATAACTAAATTATAACTAAATATTAAACTAATATTTAAACTAATCTAATACTTCAAGGTTCTCTCCTCCTAGTCTATTCTTCAACAATCGACTTACGACTTACAGAACAACACCTATTACAGAAATTTGTTCAGAATAGCATAAGAACCACGAAGTAGAACTTTAATGTAATATTTTGTATATTTAAATTTTCTGGTAAATATTTTCTTGTTATTATTGTTTTATCTTAAGTTTAACTATTGTTTTATTTTAAGTGCAAATAATTCTTTCAACATAGGTAAATTTTGAAATAATTATTTTTATTATTATTATTTATTATTATTATTGTTTTTATTTTTTGGGAATAATTAATCTAAAATACTTAGATTGGTATATTTAGTGTACACATTATTTCTGCGTTTCTTCCAAGCTGCTGGATTTCGTTGGCTTTTTCTTGATGTAGATGGATTTAGAAGAGATGTGAAACTACAGCACTGGTCAGTTTCAGCAGATATGTTCCTATCCTTGTTAGAATCGTCACAATCAGAATTCAAAAAGTCCGGTATAACATTTCTAAAAACAGAATCAATCAGTGAGTATTCACCTAACACGTAATTAAGAAACTTCTTACTGAACACTGATCCTGCCTGACCCATTATCACGATTTTGTCTCAGAACTTTTCTTTTAAAAAATTAAGTCTAATTAGATCTTGAATAAAAATTTTATTTAAACTAAACTTACCTTAAATCTGCAAGCGGTTCGTTTTCTGAGTCAGATGCCGGCTGGCTAGTATTCATTATTTCATCAGAATTGTAATTTGGAAAATATAAACGAATAAAAGTGAAAAAAATTGTGAGAAGAGTAAAACTAACCTCACTTTTTGCGTTTTAGTGGTCCAAGACCTGCAAAACCGTCTTTGTAACACTCCGTTATGTTAAATAATTAGAAAAAACACTTCACAACACTATTGATATAAATTTATTTAATAAACTCAACTAAAAATCGCCAATTTATAACGTAGACTTCAACAGTCACATTCACGTGTTTACCGCATTGGCGAATATTACTCAATTCAATACATGTGTTATAGGTGATAATATAGGACGAGGTGAGTCAGTATGGTGTAGGAAGAATTTGAGAGGCCATTATAATAAATTATAGAAACACTCTGCAACTGAATCCAAACCATCCAACACGTCGTGACCTACAGCAAGGACTTGCGTTATTCGAACATTCTGGAATTTTCCCTGTTTTTTTTTTAACACTCCCACTATGTCGTTAACCTTGACATTGAAAAGTAATATCTACTTTTGTAGTGTAACGCCATCCATTGGGAGACAATTGGAGAGCAAGTAAGAACCGTTGATATCATAGAAGGAAGGACGCTTCCCAATTCGATGTTTAAAGTGGATTCAGTTGGTGAAGTATGGTAGAATTATGGTAGTAAGACCTCTGTAATTACGTGCTTTATCAATTTATAATGTTTTTATAAAATTGAACGATGTTATGGAATTCATGTTGTTTGTTAACGTTACAATCTGATGTGCGAATGATATGATATGATTCTAAGAGCAATCTTTTAACTCTTTAGGCGCCAGTGGTCGAAAAAATGGACCACCCAATTTTCGTCCCAACGGTACCCGCGGTGTAAAAAGTGTACCACCTTTTCAGCAGCACAAATTTTAAACCACGTCGAGAAGTGTGTTGGAGGGGCGTGTGTTTAGACTGTAGACGGTTGCAATTATTTTTGAAGCCACGGTTCTTGGAATGCACATGCTAGATTCGCAGGTTATGAATGTTTTGTTTTGGCTCGTAAGATTTATACGTTTTTTTGTAAAATAGTGTGTTTTTTATTAACTTCCTGCTGTTTTTTTGTGATTTATTATTACACTACACGTAAGTACTAAATGATTTTTGCTGACTATATTAATCGAGTAGCTGGTAATTTACCTTTGATTGGAGCGTCCACCTTATGAACCACTTCTCCAGTATGGCAGTAGTTTTGAAAATGTGAACAATGTTGTTAATAAATGAATTTTATTTCAGAAAATGTCTGGAGCCGACCAATTACAATTCCGACTATTAGGAATGACCTACCAGGATTTACTGGATGAAATAGATAACATGGATGCTCAATCCTTACCTTCAGGTACCGAGTCCAATAACGATGTTGAGGAGTTCACTGAGGAAATATTAGAAGTTGACAACATACTTAGCAGCGACACCTCGAGCGACACTGAGTCGGATAATGAACCGTATTGCAAAACAGATTAAAGTTAAACGAAACGGTATTTCAGCAGCCACCAATTTGGGGTACCGTAGAGAGGTCTGATGTGCCTCTTCCTTTCACTGAAATTAGTGGTGTACCGGAAGACATAAAGAATTCAAATTCGACTTCTTTTTCGCTATTTCGATTATTTTTTGATGAAAATTTTATCAGGAAACTAGTCTTTGAAACCAATTTATATGCGGAGCAGGAGCAAATGCGAAATGTTAAAACATACACAAAAACAACAGTACAGGAAATGAATGCTTTCTTGGGCATAAATTTACTCATGGGAATCAAGCGTCTGCCCAGTTATAAAGACTATTGGTCCAGTGCACCAGATCTCCATGACGGTTACATTAGCTCAGTCATGTCCGTCAAAATGTTTGGTTGGCTATTGTCACATCTACATCAATGATAATTTCATAATGCCCAAACGTGATGCCCATGATTTTGACCGTCTTTATAACGTGCGACCGCTATTACAGCACCTGGAGGAAGCTTTCAAGACCGCTCTTTTACCCAGTGAAATACTAGCCATAGACGAATCCATGATCAAATTTAAAGGCAGCAGCTGTTTGAAGCAGTACATGCCGAAAAAACCCATAAAGAGAGGGTATAAAGTCTGGATGCTTTGTGACAAATCTGGGTATTGCTTGACATTCGACATATATACAGGAAAATCTACTGAGGAAAATGTTCAAACTAGCTTGAAGTCCAGGGTTGTAAATAAGTTAACAGGGGGCCTTGAAGGCAAAAATCACAAATTATTTTTTGACAACTTTTTCAACAGTGTCGAACTTATGCAACTTTTAAAATTGAGAGGGATCTATGGAGTTGGCACCATAAATATATCTCGATAAGTATCTGCCTACTTTCAAAACTGATGGTGAATTGAAGCGAGGTGAATTTGACTGGTATACTAGTGACTCGAAATTATTCGTCCTAAAATGGAAAGACAAAAGGTCTGTACATCTATTGTCAAATTACCATACATCCGAAGATTGCACCGAGGTTAAAAGACGAGAGAAAAATGGAGCAACTGTACAAGTGCCCTGTCGTGTAGCTCTAACTGATTATAACTCTAATATGAATGGTGTTGACAAGTTTAATCAGCTTTTACCTAGTTACAAAATTGATCGTCAAAGCAATAAATGGTGGCACCGGATTTATTTTTTATTTTTTGGATACTTCTGTAATAAATGCATATTGTATGTCTCAACTCATAGATCCACCTGCCAAGGAAACTGCCAAAAATTTTAGAAGGGCCAAAATTAATGGTCTTGTAACCACCAATTATTTTCATGTTCCACTATTTTAATGTTGTCAAAATCGAACTTATGTCCACAGTTGATACCATGTTCTGTAAGACCTGAGTGTGCTATATTACCATTTCTGATATGTAACATATGTTGATAAGCCCTTTTTTTGATGTATTGTTTGGTTTCGCCAATATAAATTTTACTAGGGTTACAGTCCAGACATGTAATTTCGTAAACAACGCCATGTTGATTCTCAATTTCTATACGGTCTTTAAGTTTGGAGAATATGGTATCATTTAGAGTTGACCAAGCATACCAAGCAGGAGTCATTTGTAAGGGTTTTAAAATAGAATTTATAGCTTCTGGAAACCCCCAGTCGGAACACTTGGCAGCAGCATTTACGAGAGCAACATCTTCTGCAGTTGACTTTACAGGTTGTCCACCAGCATTACGTATATGTCTACCGTGAAATTTGTTATTTAACGTTCCACATGGAATTAATTGTCCATCGGCGATTTTTTGAACAGCTTCCTCAAGTTGAGCTTCGGTGTAGTTTCTATAATTTCGAGTTCCAGGTTTCTTGTTATATGTCCGCACCATGTGAAGACGAAAATTGCAAAAAATAGCTTAAGATGGCGAAAATTTTTGGTAATACAAACTTTGATTTTGGGTCACTTTGATCACCTGACCACTGATCACATTCGCCCCGCAGTTGTGATCAAAGTGACCCCGCGACACATTATCACTATTTTGAAACGAATAATATTTTTTGTGGGATATTCTATTCAGGTTATGTTTTGTCAATACATGCATGAATAAGAATATCTACTCAAAAATTATTCAAAAATAACGCTCACATTTGTGCATTCATAGTTACAATAACGTTGGAAGAACGCCTCCTGTACAACGGTTTGTTGGAAACAATTTTATACGGGTTTTTCGTTGGAAGCAGATCACTCACAGTCTACAGTGCATCGGATGGTATGAATGCAACCTTGGCGGGAATTTTAAAATTTACTAGCGCGTTGCTGGCACAATATTCGTTTGCGGTGGGTGCAGCAATCAAAGTCGCCCCATGATATCAAAGTCACCCCCCTCTACGGTATGATATGTTTTAGGTAAGGGAACAACTAGAAGAGAATATATTTACAAGTGACCAAGTCACAATGAATCCAATGAAAGATGGTCCTGGAAAAGGACAGAAAAAATTCAAACCGAAGAAAGCAACAAGACTGAATGAGTCAATAAAAATGTCTAGGGAATTTATAAATATGTCAAGTGCCAGATCTGAGAGTATGAATAAATACCATGCAGAAAAAATAAAGCTCATGAGACAAGATGAACTATGCAGACGAGAGTATGAAGAGAAGAAAGTTATTATCATGCAAAACACGTTACTAGAATTAAAAGAAATTAAAAAAAAGTTGCGGCAGTGTGTGACAGGAGCTAATTTCTCTATAATTATTATACATGCCATATAATGTTGCGAAGATAAATATGTATTTGCTTGTAGTATTGTTTGTTTCAAAGTTTAACAATTATTAGTAGGTATATTAATGCAAATTAGATCTTAGTTTTTGTCCAACAAAAGAAATGTGAAGTTATATGTGATATGAATATATTTCTTTCAATGTTATTGAAGGTACATATTATGTTAAAACTGGTAAAATGGTTTTTGTTGCAAACTACATTATATTTATTAGTTAGGTTCATATAGATATATATGTAGGGGAGACCGGGGTTAATACGACAAATTTTATTCTAACGCATATTTATTTGCCAACATTTAGTGCAATACAAAAAATAAGTTTTAATTATTTAAACTACCACAAACAAAGTTATAAATAATTTAAGTAAGTAAAGCACAACGTCACAACTTACCCCGATCCGGGGTAGGTTGTTACACTGATGGGGTTAGTTGTGACAAGCTTGTATTTTTTACGTGTCATCGTCCGAACTGCAATTTAAACAAATGAAAAATGGATTTTTACCTGTACATTCAAGATGAGCCCAGTTAGAAGACACAGTACATTGTACCCATGTTTCTTTTGGCCGGGAATTTGAAAAAGGTTCACCGCAAATAAGGCAAAAAACCTCTTCATCTTCAGAGCTGCTAGAAGGTATGTTTTTGATTTTGTTTTTGCAAATGTTTCTTTTTGTGCCTGTCAGTTTTGCCGTCTTCTTCGATTCTTTGAAATGTATTTATATGCTTTTTAAGAGGTCCATAGACAGATCGATCCAGTGGCTGGAGTTTATGGGAGCAATGCGGGGGCATGGAAATTACTACAACTTCATTTTTTCTGCAAAAGTTAATACCTTTTAGCGAAAGGCGTGAATCGTAGTTGTCTAATAGCAGTAATACAGGCTTTCCTTTAGATGCTCGAGAATGCTTCACAAAATGTTCCAAGAAAATGTAAAAACCGTTTTCCGTCATCCAGCCAGATGGATTGGTAGATCGAATGCAACCAGGAGGGCCATTATTTACAAAATAATCTCTGTGATTTTTCCTTGGAAATAGGAACATGGGAGGGATTGAATTTCCACTGGCATTGACAGCAAAGCAAAATGTGACCAGCGTTCCTCTTACGGCAGATGTTACAAAACCGACCTGTTTAACTCCGTTTCTAGCAACAATTCTGTCTGGTTTTTGCACCGTGGTTATTCCCATTTCATCAGCATTATACATGTCCTGGGGTTCAAATTTGTATCGATCTACAACTTCTTCCAGTAGATTGAAAAACGTTGCAACATTTGTCTGATTGAAGCTTGTAGCTCGAATAAGGCTAGTCGCTTCGGGAACCCTGAGGGATAGCCTTGGATGGAGTTTAGGAAAATTTGTCAACCAGTCTACGGATGCCATTTGATTTGCAGTCCAGTTTGGACGTACAGCTATATTGTTCTTAATGGCAAACTCAGACGCCAATGTACGAATTTCTTTTGTGGATAATCCAAAATATAGTTTTGACTGCTCCAACAGATACTCAGCTAATTCAGATTCCACGTCGTCTGGCCACACCTGGCGAGTTCGTTTATATGCTTCATGGGCAGGTCGATCCGATCCTAAAAAGAAAAGGTTTTTGTAATAGCTGTTTATTCACGGCCGACTAGAGACTGGCCAAAGCGGTGCGCTGGAAGGTTGACCCACTTTGGTCAATCAAATCAACTCAATCAGTATCATAATAAACTTATCTTAATTTTCTCTTTGTTGTTGTTTCTTACAGAATCGCTGTAATGTCATAAAATTTATTTCAAAGTCAGCAGCGACTGTTCGCAAAGACTCCGTTAACAAGAACCTCATTTACTGCTCGTTCAAAAACATCTAAGCCGGTCTTCCCCCTCTTAGTTTTACGTTTGTAGGCCCTCATTATCCTTCCTAAAACAATTTCTTATGGCAAATGCACATTGTAAAATTTACTATGGGGTAAGTTGTTACAGTCATCTATATGGTAGTAGTAAAAGCTGCTGTAACAACTCACCCCTGTAACAACTAATCGCGGTCTCCCCTACCTACATTTAATGAAAGAATGTAACGTCAATTAGTCGTAATATATTATTCGAGAAAAAAATGGTTTAATAGTTCTTACTGGAAAAATAAAGAACATTTACACAATTGTGTTGTTTTGTAAACTAATTTAATATTAAGCAAATAAGGCATTTATAAGTTAATACCTTAATCTTTCACCATTATATAAATCTCTGTTGTTACCTGGATATGGTATGTCTTCATTTTTATATAATCCTAATTCTTCGGGTGCCAGGTAATCTTCCATCGGCCCAGGAACATTATTCCGTATGCATATATTGTGCAGTAATGCACATGTTAAAATGATTTTTGCTGTATTACGTGCTTTATAATGTTGGGTTCTATGCTTTAGTAAGCAAAGCAATCCGTGTTTCAAAACACCGATACATCTTTCAATGCTGCTCCTTATACACTTGAATCTGACATTGAATTGTTCTTCAGCCGTGCAAGGAGCAGCATTTCGAACTGGAGTCAATAACCATCGTCTCAAGGGATACCTTACAAGAAGCTACTTAGCTGCATATTAATATTTATAATTCATTTTTTACCTGAATCAGCAACAAAGAAGAATGATTCATTTGGGTAGTGTTGATGTATTTCCTCTAATATTTGAGAAATTTGTGATCGTCTCCAAATAAATGCATCGTGTGTACTTTCCGGAAACCATTAACGTTCATAATTTCCAGGTTTTCGTCGAATATCTGCAATAATAAATATCAATGAAAGAATATTTTAACCAAATCTTGTAAATATACCAATTGGACATTTATGGAATGATATCCTTTCCTATTATATATTATATAAACTAAATCTTAACGGAGATGCAGCCTTATCTTGGGGCTTTTTTAAAAGAACACTCTTATTCCTTTAATACAGGAGCTTTCGACAAGGTTTATTGTCTTTATACACTGTAACTGTGAACATGGTTGTTAACAATTATTATACAAAAATGAAAAATATGTACTTACAGAAAACGAGATTGCTGTTAAAACTATACAACACATCAGATCCAGAAAAAAATTCAATATTGGAGTGGAAGAGGCAGGTTAAAATTGTTCAGAGACGTTACAAAGATATTTCAAAAATTATTTGACAAAACCCATGAAAACAAATAATTGATAATTGATACAGGAACAAAGAGAACCTTTCACTTTAATGCTATGAGTTCAGTGATGTTTTATTTTATAGAATTGCTACTTATGTGTGCCAAACCATGGAGCGTAATTATTAATTTCTGTTCTGTCTCAGCTCTTAACAATTATTGGTCTAAAAAGTTGACAAAGCAATATTGTGAAACTTACTCAAAAACATATATTAAGATTTAAGGAAATACAGGAAGGGTGATATTGCATATGTACAGTTATCGCTCTCACCGAAAACTGGTCTGTAAAGTCGATAGAAACTGTTAGAAGTCGTCCCTGATTCCCTCCATCCCCTACTACCACTAAGGGCTGGTGAGAGTCAACGACGACCTCGACCTTCCATTGTATCTCCCTTATGCTATCTCAAGTTGTGTATCTTGGTACAATACATTTGAATATATTACGTTAAGATTCTTGATGTCTGAATATTTGTTCAAGAGGTTAGTTTCACAGAAAACATAGGGACCTTTCAAGAAAAGATCTTTTAAACAAATTACTTTCGGTGGTTAAAACTTGTGCGTTAATAAAGTCAGGTTGGTGACCAGTATTAGCTGCATGTTGAGAAAGAGCACAAGCATCCTTTCTTCTCATAATGTCATTTTTATGTGAAGTGATCCTTAACTTTAAATTTCTGGACGTCATGCCTATGTACGACTTATCACAATCTAGACATTATATTTTGTAAACTGAGTTAGTTTTATCCAAAGTAGGGGTTTGGTCTTTCAGCCTGGTAAATAAATTCTGTACTTTCTTGATGAATTTATTAGCTATAATTAAATTTTCTTCTTGTTTAAGGATATTAATGATCCTAGGAGTTATATCTTTAATGTAAGGCAAGGATCTATAAAATTTTTGGTCTGGGGTTGCATTTATGTTTTGAATACCTATTGGACTTCTAATAAAATTCTGATTAACTGACTCAACAATGTCTGGAGTCGAATAAATTAACTTCCTTAGTAACGTAGATGGATATGAATTCTGTAAAAGGATGTTATATAGTTTGTTTAAATTCGTTTGTCTAAAAGATCGATGCGAGATACGTGTGATTCTTCGTTTGAGGCCTAGGATTAAATTTATTTTTGTTTTGGTGGTGTGGTCAGAGTAGTAGTTAATGTACCTTCCAGAGTTTGTGGGTTTCTGTTACCGATCCAAAATAATGGTGTTATTATCAGTTCTTATGACTCTTGTTTATCATCCAAACAATTACTTCCTACAGAATGTTTACTAATCAACGTATTGACTAACAGAGCTTTAAAATGGGGGCCAAAAGCATCACAAGTAGGATTGGTAAATCTTACTCCCCTTTGTCTAATTCTTCCAAAGAAATTTTCCAGTGGATCCTGATTTAAATATCTTGGTTTGAAATTAGTAAACCCTAATAATTTTAATTGGTCTGTTAGAGAAAGAAAATTGGATAAAGTTGTTTTCCAATTTTTTAGTGTTGGTGGTATAACAGTTTTGTTTCTATCTATGAAATATATTGTATTAAATACAGTTTTAGCATCCCTCCAAAATTCATGATGGACACTATTATTTGTAGTAAGATCCACTCGTGTTTTTAAATGTTTTCCATGAATATTGTCACACGCCTGAGGGCCTAGGGCCCAAAGGGAGTGCTCTGGTTGGGGGTGTAGCTAGGTAGAGACTGAAAAGAAGACATGGCAACACAGACAATATTTATTCAAACATTAAATATGATGTGGGAGAAAACATTGACAAAGGACAAAAAAATTATAATTAGAGGGTGAAAAGAGAATATAGAAGTGGAAGAAGTGGTTGCTTACTGTGGTGTAACGAAGGGCAGTAGGCGCAAGGCTCCTCCGATCAGCGACATGTCGAAGGGCGGACTCTCAGACGGGCATTTTTTTTTTTTTTGGATCTAACTACATTATGACCTGTTATCTAGGTAACTAAAACAGGTCGCTTATCCTAACTACTCTACCAAACCTTACAACATAATTATGAAACTTTAACACTAACCTTTACGTTGGGTGCTTTAGCCGCCCAGGATATTTAAACTAACCGACGCGTCTCAGGATACCCGCGTCTGCCGTCCCTGGGTCGTTGCCCGTCCCTTGCCGCTTGGAGGCAGCACCTTTCCCACTTATTTTGCTAGGTAGTTCTCTATTGTTTTTGTTCATTTTTTACCTCTTTTTTCTTTTATTTACTTAATAACTACTCTTACATCTATCGTTAGTTTTGTATACCTTAATCCATTACAGTGTTCTATTTCATGCAAGACGTTACAATTACTATTTGTTATTATTCATGCAGTTACAGGTAAACATTAGACATTACAGTTATACAGACACTTATACAAACATTAAGCATTGAGACATTCACATAACTTACATTTACGGTACGTGCATACATGCTTTATCTACTTTAACTTAGATACTAACATTAACCTATACTTAACATGCCACTTACCATTTGGTATGACGGGCAGCGTGACTAGGTGCTCGAAGACTGATTCCATGATCGATTTAATTGATCCGTATAAATACTTGTCGTTTGTTGATAAACGTGCCCGCCGCTTTTCCGCGAGTCACGTATTGTCCCTCGGTCTGGGTCACCTCAGAGCTGAATTGGCTTAGACGGTGACCCGGTTTCGCTAATTGGGGCCGAACCGCGACAATATTAAAACAGCCGTATCCATTTAAACTATCGAACAAGTTTTCCATGAACGTGATAAACTCAGCTGTTTCCATTGCTCTTTTTTCAAGTTTAACATTTCCAACCGCATACCCTAGAAAAACAATTATTAATAACCTATATACAATATTATTTATTCCATACATACCACTTTTAGCAAATGAGTTGATTCCAGCTGAAACTGGATGGCTGAAAATGTGCGAGCAATTCGATACTTTCATCTTCTTCATTTTTAATTTATTTACATGGAACTCTGTTAACTTTGCCATTTCTTGTAAACCCTTAAATATGGAGTCATTCATACCAGCATTACAGAAATTCTATTTAATAACTTCATCAAGGTTATTCTCGAAGGCAAAGCAAATATTTTGAATAGTTTAAAACCTGATCCACTTTGCTTAAACAACGATAGGGCAGTGACCTTATCTTGTAGCGTAAACCTTCTCCCTTTTGGACTCTTTTTAGAGCAATTTATTTGATACCTAAAAAACTGTTTGCTGATGCTATTAAGTCCACTAGTTAGTTTCTCAAATTGATTGGTAACCAAGAATTTTTGAGCTCGTACAAATACGACAAATATCGTTCAAAATTTGACAGGTGTTGAGATGAACTATGGAAACATACCACTTGTGACACAGTCTCAACCGAGTTTTGCCGAACATATGACTATAAAAGAAAACAAATTATAAGCAAAAGCTTATGCTTGAGACGTTCTTACTCAAGTCAATCTTAAGTTTAGAACTATAAATACGGCCTTTACTACCTTAAAACCGTTTATTTTTTAAAATGATCAAAAACATGTTTTGATTACTGACCATGACCTATTTTTAAAGAGTGTGGGATTCTTGTCAGTAAATTCTTGTTTTCATGTGGTGTACAAAATGTTTCTCGGTTGTTTCCTTCTCCTGTTTTGTCCACGCGGTTCGTAAAATTATCTTTTTCTTACTAAACAGGGGAAGTTCCTCTGGTGTACTGGTGGAGTTTTTCACAGTTTCTGGAACTGTGATGTCGTCGAGTTGATTATGAGTATTTTCATCGTCGCTCTCTTCATCTACATCTTCCTCAATTCCATTCATTTCTTCGATTTCTTCCAAATTCTTGCCTTTGTACTTATCAAAATTTTTGTCGTGTGAGAGAAGCAACAGTTTGGACACTTTCGCGGTTTGGTAGATGTCAGTAGGAAGTCGGTACCACTCACCGTGAGGTTTTTGGGTGTGTCCCATAAACGTGGCCAGAAGGAAGTCGATTGGGACGTTAATACTGATTTTGCAAGTCGGACGTCAATTGAATATTCAAATAAAAAAACTGTATAAAATATACACGACAGGCGACGTGAGCGCCACGGTGCGAACAAAGTGTTCAACTAAATTGTGCAAATGCATCTTAAGACCGTCCAATTTGGCTCCTCGAGATTTTTAGCGCATTGAATTGTAGATGTCACCTCCTAGTGTGTACAAAATTTTGACGGATTCCCCAATTGACGTCCGCATATCGGGGTTCAATCGGACCCGGTCGTAATTGGGATTCTGTTTTTACACGAGAGGACGCTCATTGGGATAACAAGGAACTGACGGGTAAAACCGCAGGAAGTGTGAAATGGCAACCGTAGACACGTGTTTCTGACTGTTGGTCGTCATCAGTACGGTGCAGCCTGTCCGAAAGGGTTTGGGACAAGCGATGGGAAAACAAACAACAAGGACACCACACGAGGGACCAACCGCCCTTTTGCATTTTGCAAATCACATTTGCAATATTATGTAAGTCAGTAAATAATACTGAGTTATGTAGCAAATTAAGATTTTCTTTACAACTCACTTGTAACTGCATTGCGTGCACACCCTTTTGGTTCACATAGCTAACTGGATCATCCTTTGGTTTCGTAATACGAATGTGTGTTCCATCCAAAGATCCAATAACTCCAGGAAATGTGGATTTTAATCTGATTCTTTCAGAAGTTTCAATTTCTTGCTCGTTGGATGGCCATTGAATGAAGTAATTTCTAAATTGACACATTGCGTTCACTACCCCTTTTACAGAATGCCAAGCGGTGGATTTTGATACGCCAAACTTTGTAGTCACTGACCTGAAGAAATTTTACTCCAATTGCAATGATATCAATCATAGACGTTAATAGATTAATAAAATAAGTACCTGTACGAGTCTGGTGTACCCAAAACGTACAAAGTTATCAATAATTGTTTTTCTGGGCTTACGGGTATCCTTCCAACTCTACTTTCTAAATACGGACATATTAAAAATAAAATGTCTTTTCATGTCTTTTTCCCCATTCTGTAGCCTTTGATTAAAAGTTGTATTTCAGAGGATAACAAATTCCCTTGAGTAATGATAAAGAGGGAGTTTTTAGTGAGATCCTCGTCACTCTTCAAGTTTGAGGCAGTCACTCTTCCAGCTCTCTGCTTGAACCACAGATCTGAAGAGAATTGTTTAATGGTGGCTTTCTCCACTCTTTCACTATATCCAATGAAATTTCGAAAGAAATATTTTTACCCAGTTGGATCAGTTCATCCAAACTGTATGCCTCATACTGTTCTTTGTATAAACTTTGGTATTGATTTTCATTGATTATTTCTTCCTGTGCTCGCTTATCAGCAATCTTGGTAGCAAAAGGGTCAACAATCTGCATCAGAACTGAAGAACTTCCATCGTCTTCTATTTTGTTTAATATGCCAACGATTTCTTCATCAGTTAATGCTGGCACATCACTTCTAGCTGCCACACTAAAAATTCGACCAAAATTCATGTCTTTCAGCGCCTTATATTTAACTTTTGACAGAGTAGGTACTTTCCAAAGAGCACGAACATCGGTACATGACGTATTGGCTCGGTGTGTTACAACAAATTCCACTGCATAAAGAAGGGCTCCTACATGGCTGCATACCTCACCAGGACCTGCCATGCACATACAATGTGCTCTCCTCAAATTGCCAAGTTGTTCTCTCACAATTTCATAAATTTGTTCTTCCAAGCTATTACATCTTATATCCTCTACACCATTTTCTCTATATTCAGTCTCTTCTTGTGACTCATAAGATTGCTCATCGGACTTTTGCAATTCCTTTAATGAAGAGACCGCTCTACTCACCTCCACAACTTGCTTGGCATAATCTTCACGAATTATATTCATGAAGTGATCAAACATGCGACCTTGCTCGTGTCGATCTCTCCTAAACTCTTCACACTCCTTCTGTAAATGGCCGATAGCCAATTTACTACTTTCAAGATTAGACCTGGCAGCTGTGCATAATTTGTCTGCTAATTTAATCAAATCGATTAATTTCTTTTCAAATTTTGCGGTGCCAGGAGATTTCGACGAGTCACTAGACTTGAGTGCTGTTTGGGTTTCCTCAACTCTCTCACCTCTCTCACCTTGCTCGTCATTCTTATCTTCATCGAACTCGCCATTACTCGCCTCATCGGCACTTTCATTTGTCACCAAGACATCTGCAACTGATTTCGATTTCTCATCAGCCTCACCTCCACCCACAGCAGTCATATCTGGATATGCCGGTCTCGGCATATAGTACGTTGTCCCATGTAAAACGTGTTCCTCATATTCGTTTACTACGGCAGCCCATTATAAGTGATAAAGGCGTGTCACCCAATCCGAACAAGATATCGGCAATGAAGAATTATCCCGTACCAAAAACACCAAAACAAGTTAAGCAATTCCTAGGCTTAATCGGTTATTACAGACGTTTCATTAACGATTCTAATGAAATGTTCGTATCTGGAGATCGGGGATCGATGTTTCACTGCAGATCTGATAATTCATTTTCCTCTTCATCCAATAATTCATTCGTATTGTCGAGTAAAGATAGATTTCCTTGCTTGGTGGCCGGTGTCATTATGTCTTTAAGAAAAGACATCGTTTCAAAATATTGCCAAGCAGATTGATAACTGCTGGCACCGTCCCGAGAACGGAAATTTTTGAATTTTTTTGAGTTACCGGCGATATGTATCTTTTTTGGTTTTCCATCGGGCAGCGACAGCATCCTCTGAAATGATAAAAAAATAGTTTTCTTGAAATAAAGATTCTCAATTTTTTTGAGATTTCTTGTCACGGGGACAACTTATAAACATTTGGGACATGAATTTAAAATGGGACATTGCAGGAGGATTGCATGCAATTTCCCAATGAACAGCAATGACAAGAAATAATAGCAGATTATTAGCAGTTCCTTTGGATCGATTGATGGGAAGCGCGGTCAGATAAAATGTCCTCCCAACAGTGTAATAACGTACTTCAACTACTTGAAGTATTATTCTATTGGATTACAAGGCGTAGCCGATGCCAGAAAAAAAAATATTGCTATTGAAGTGGGAGCCAAAGGATCTGAAAGTGACGGTGGAGTATTCCAATCTTCCACACTCTACAGTCTGTTAGAGGCCAATCGATTAAATGTGCCACCAGATCAAGTATTACCAAACTTTAATACTATTGTGCCAAATGTCATAATCGGCGATGAGGCCCATCCTTTAAAAACCTATCTTATGAGGCCATATTCACGACCAAGGAATGGAATTTTGGATAAAGAAAAGCAGCTATTCTATGACCACCTTTCAAGGGCACGAAAATGCCTTTGATTTCGCATTTTTGATATCAGTATTTCACTGAAAGAACAAACGGCAATAGATGTTATCAAGTGCGCATGCATTCTGCACAATTTCATTATGCACCTTGATGAAGATATTGACGTGGACAGCAATATGGGACAGAAACAACTTAATATGAACAACAATAATGACTCCTTGGCTGTGCTGTTGGGCGCGGGTGGTTGAGCGTCCCCTTGTCGGGTAGGTAGGCTCCTGCCTCGAAGTCTCTGGGGTTCTCGTGGTGAGGGTGTGCACTAGCTGTGAGATGGTTTGGCGTAGCTCAGCTAGTTCAGCAGCGACTTGATCCGTTGGGCCGTTGGGTGTGTCGTATCCAGACGAGGAGGGTGTCCTCGTTGTCCGCGGGGCGGTGGCTGTGAGGGCCATGATGTTGATCTCCACGCTACATGCTTCGTCCGCCGCAGCGGCTAGTTCATCTAGGGTGGGGGCTCTGAATATTCTCAGCAGTCGTTGTGCTGACAGTGGAAGCATGTCCAGCCAACGTATACGCAGCACGTCGTCACCGAACAATATTCAAAAAATTGAAACAACGATAATATAACGACGATATTCACATCGCTCAAGATATTGGAAAGTCGCCAATAATTTATTATAAAACAGATGATATCGCTCAGATATGTAACAATTGGACAGCATTTTGTAATCCTGATTCTTTAGCTGATTCACAAAAGAAAATAATTATTAGCATTGCAGCAAGCCTTATTAGGACCGGAATTAGCCTTATTAGGACCGGAATTAAAGATAAATGTTATGACTCAAATTTATATCCACCAGCAGCACAATTGTTAAACAACGTAAAAACGAGTATACCATCAGTATTGGATGATTTTCTTCAAGAACTTTTGGACATGGACGAAACTTACGAAGAAGTAAATGTATATGACAATGACAGAGTTGCACCATCAGAGAAGAGCCTAAAAAAAGAAATATCGCTCATTCTATTATGTCTGTTCAGCCTAATAAGTTCTTGTAGGCGCAGATCAGGGCGTGACGTGATCTCTTGAAGTTCTTGAAGTTCTAGTTGTTTGGAGAGAGGGCGTGACGTGCTCTCCGGGGATGAAGTTCTAGTAGTTTGGAGAGAGGGCCTGACGTGCTCTCCGGGGTGGACCTGAGGGCGTAACGTGCAGGTCCGGGTTGAAGTTCTTGTAGTTTGGAGAGAGGGCGTGACGTGCTCTCCGGGTTGAAGTTCGTGAGGTTATGATTGGGTTGAGTGGCGTGAAGAAAGATCACAACACACTGTCTGTCGTTTTGAGGTATATGTCGTATACTAAATTTATTGTACCAATTTTCAGGGTTTTTATACAGATTAATTTTACATAGCTTAAATGCGATTTTATTGTTTCGTTACCATGCACCCAGCTGACCTTCCGTTATCACGTTACAGAGACGTTGTGTTATGCTTAGTCAGCTGAGAGTTGAACTTGACCAGCTCACGTTCTGTTAAATTTAATAACGTGAAATGGTCGCTCGTGTTATTAATTCGTGAAAACAATCCAATAATATTGTTCACACTTATCCTCGCTCTTAATTATGAATTGTTTTTCTGTTTTGTAAAACAACGCGTATTAATTTCAATGATTAACTTATGTAAAAAGTTCCCTAAATTCGGTTACAATAAATTATAATTTCTTCACCTAAAATTCCCTTAAATAATGTTGACGCTAGCGTCAACAGTATCACTAGATAACAAGTTGCAAAATAGACACACTGTCGAATAATCCTCTCTTAGAGCGTGTTCCGTACACGGAATCTTCATGACTAGTGAGATGAAATATAGAATCAAGTTCTTCGTCTAATTGTTCAATTTTAAGGCCTAAATAGTGAATCTTTTCAGTACAAGAAAATTTTGAGTCGTGCATAGTCGCGTTTGAACTTTTATACCTGTTTGTACACAGGGGTCGCGATAGCTGGAGAGTCTTATGAGCAAATCCGAGTTTAGATTCGTAGACGCTAATATTTGAGAAGGAAAGCAGGGTGAAAAGGTCGTGGGAAATTTTTGCCTGTCCAATCTGTTGATAGAAAATGCCAGTTTTGCTAGGGATAGGATCGTATTGGTAGGAGGTTTCTTCTATTGATTTCGCGGTCTTAGTTATTATCAGCAGACTGAGGATCGTTATCGTCTTCTTCATCATCTGCAACGAACGGTCTTAATAAATCAAAATGGTAGGTAGCCGTCTTATTATTTTGTGTTATTTCCGCGAGCTTTTAATATTTTGTAAGGTCCGTCATATCTATTTCGAAGCTTTTTACTTATACCTATTTTCGCGCTTTTATTAAGGAGCCAAACTAGATCTCCGGTTTTGTATTCGATACTCTTAGAATTTTTGTGGTATTGAATTTTAGACGTTTCCTTAGATCTTATAAGATTTTCGCGAGCTATTTCAAATGACTTATTCATCTTTAATTTTAAATTCGAGTAATAGTCATCGTATGTGTATTTGAATTCGGGTTTGGAATTAAAGGAGTTTGGAATGTTGTGACCAAAAAAAGAATAGTATATGGTGTAAATTTTGTAGAATTGTGAAAGTGCGTATTGTAGGTGAACATCGCTAGTGGAACGTACTCGTCCCAATTTGTTTGTTGTGAATTTATGTAATGTCGAAGATATTCTTTTAAAGTGTGATGAGATCGTTCTAGTGCTCCATTTGTCTGTGGGTGATAGGGGCTAGATAAAATATATGTTTGATCCTAAAAAGTTTGTTTAACTGTTTGATAACGTTGGAAGTGAAATCGCTCCGTTGGTCAGATAAAATAGATTCAGGAATTCCGAAGATAGAAATAAAGTTTACTAATTTGTCGGCGATCGTTATTGCTTCGTGATTGGGAATGGCGAATGCGCCGGAAAATTTTGTTAAGTCGTCTTGCATGGTTAAAATATATTTGTTGCCGTTTTCAGCGAGGGTTAAAGGACCTACGATGTCGATAGCTAGCCTTTGAAAGGGCCTTTAACTTGTCGTAGTACTCTCCATCGGTACCTTAGAAGTTTTATTCGTCGATTTATTTATTTGACAAGATTTGCAGCTTTTGAGTAAGTTTTTTATGTCCTTCTTCATGTTTGACCATCTGTAGTTTTCTTTAATTCGTTTATAAGTTCTTAAATAACCTGAGTGTCCTGCTATTGAGGATTCGTGATTTTCTTGGAATATACGTTTTATTACGCGGTTTGTCGGTTTAATTTTGAATTTGTTTATCAGAATTACCTCGATGTTATGTTAATTAAATAAAAATTCTATTAGTTCATTAAACTGATGTTGTTTTATAATAGGGTTGTCTTCTACTGTTTAAATATATTTTACTAATTTTGTCTTTTACGAGCGTATCTCTTAAATTTTGCAACGAGTAAAATAGGTCGTTGTAAGTTAACTTGTCATAGCGGTTTAATTTTGAAATAAGCAAAAAGGTGGTTTTATTGTCCTGATTTGTCAACGTTACTGGGTCATATAGTTTAAGTTCATCTACGTTTACTTTGGTTAAGTCGTGATTCGAAGATAAGATCTTTTGAATAGAAAAGAGCATTTGGTGATTTGGAAAAAATATTTTCTTTGATCATTTCAACGTTTGGCAAGGTCGGATTTTCATACTGATACCTGATGAAATCGTGATAATTTTCTGAGTTGGTAGCGAATGCGATATTGACCGATTCGGGGTCGATCGGATTTCGAGAAAGGGCATCGGCATTGAAATTTGCTACTCCAGGTTTATATTTGACTACGCAGTTGTATTCTTCTAGCCTTAATCTCCATCGAATTAGTCGACTGTTTGGATTTATGCACCTAATGAGCTATTTTAAGGGACAATGGTCAGTGAGGACGGTGAACTTTCTGCCAAAAAGGTAGGGTCGAAAGTGTTCTACTGCCCAGATTATTTCTAATAATTCTCGTTCGATGGTGGAATAATTACATTCGGCTTTATTGAGCGTGTGAGATGCGTACGCGATTGGTAAGTCTTTCCCGACTTCACCTTGTGATAATATTGCTCCGATTGCGTAATTCGAAGCGTCCGCGGTCAAAAGAAATTCCTTACTAAAATCAGGGTATTGTAAGAGTGGCTCTTGTGTCAGGACTTTTGTGAAATATTAAAAAGAAGATTGTTGTTCTTCTGTCCACACAAATTTGAATGATCTGTGACGTGATCTCTTGAAGTTCTTGAAGTTCTAGTTGTGTGGAGAGAGGGCGTATCGTGCTCTCCGGTGTGGACCTGAGGGCGTAACGTGCAGGTCCGGGTTGAAGTTCTCGAAGTCTGGAGAGAGGGCGTAACGTGCTCTCCGGTGTGGACCTGAGAGCGTAACGTGCAGGTCCGGGTTGAAGTTCTCGAAGTTTAGAAATTGTAGTATCTTGAAGATCTCGTAGAACTCTCAGGGCGTAACGTGAGAGCTTGTAGGTTGGGATGATATAATTCAAGACCAACAACACACGTCGTTTTGAGCATACATCGTATACTGGTTTATTGTCCCAAATTTCAGAGATTTTATACATCTTGTTTTTACATTGGTTAAATGAGATATTATTGTTTTGTTACCTTGCACCCAGACTGACATTCTCGACGAGCGAACGGTATCGCGTTACCGAAACGCCGTGTTATGCTTAGTCAGCTGAGTATCGAGAGTTGAACTTGACCAGTTCACGTTCTGCTGTAGTTAATACCGTGAAATGATAGCTCGTGTTATTGATTCGTGTACGAACTTAAAACAATTCAATGATGTTGTCTATAATTATCCTCGCTCTTAACCATGACTTGTAAAATCCCTGTACCCAAAGAAATGATAAATATGAAACCGAAGTATTACCTGACTATGACCTTGCTATAATGTTGCAGCGTCAACACACCTATTGTATTATCTTTTTTAATGAAATTATACTGGATGTACGAGGTGGCATAAGTGATGTTGTCTATGGTGCTCATTCCTATTCTAAATCCCATACAATATTTAGAGAGTAGTCTTTGGTTTTCGAGGTGCCATTCTATTCTATTTCTTATCATATCCTCTAGAGTTTTACTGATGCATGAAGATAACGCAATAGGTCTATAACTATTAGGTATGAGATGATCTTTACCAGGTTTTAAGAAGGCTATTAGCAGGTGTGTTTTCCATGTATTAGGTATAGGGTTCCCGTTGAGAATTTTGTTGTAGATTATTAACATTTTTTGTTTAAAGGTTTTTGGAGTGTAGTTTAGCATCTTCCATGTTATTCCGTCCATGCCGGGAGCGGATTTTTTGGGTGTATACAGGTTATCAGTTCGTCATATATAAAAGCTGAGGGAGCATTATCGATGCGTTTCATTTGAAAGTTGGGCTGAATGTTACATGTTGTTAAATTTGTTAATTTACCCATGTTGGGTGATGTGCGTTAAAGTCACCCATGATGACTATCTCGTCATTGTTTAATTATTGTGTTAGTATTCTATTCATGTCACTGCGTAAAAACTTGTTTTTAGGATTATTGTAAATGTTGATGTAATTTACATTATTAACTTTAATTATCATATATTGTAAGCAGTTTGTTGTGGCATGTGTAGGCAGGCTGATCGTGTTATATGATATATTATTGTTAATTAGGGTGGGGATGGCACCTCTAGCATCTTCCCTGTCCTTTCTTATGATGTGATATCCTGTTATTTTAAATTTATTTTCTTTGCTAAGCCAAGTTTCATTGAGATGTACAATGTCAGGGTTGTGGGCTTGAATAACATTAATTAAATTACCATAATTAGCGTTTACGCTTCTATGTTCCATTGCATAATTTTAATGTAATTCGTTTGTTTCATCTTGTTATTTGAAGTTTTTATTAATTCTGTGAGTTTTGTGCGTTCTGATTGTGAAAGTTGTAACATCGTATGGTATGTTGACTCAGCATTTGCACTAATCGGCACTGTTGAACAAATATATTTTGTTTCAAGGGTTCGAATTTAACTGAAAAAGAATTACAAGAGATTGCAGAAAATATTTTTGATATTGAGGAAACTTTTGATTTTGAAGATGAATCCGAAGGAGAAGAGGAAGTTGTTGAAAATGATATCTACACTACTGACTCGGAACAGAATGTAGATAGTGAGAGTGGTGATTTTGAAGATACTCAGCCTTTGCAAACAGATGATGACCTGTGGCCATTTCAAGTAAAACTAAAACTAAAAATATTATCAAGGTAAGAGCTGGGGCAAGGGGGCAGCAAGAAATGTAACTACTGAAAAAGAGGCTTTTCTTGTATTTATTACCAAAAATATGATAGAGAAAATTGTAGACTGTACAAATATAGCACAAAGTACGGTAGAGATCGAGTCTGCAGTCTTACTTCCTACTCTGAAATTGAGGCTTTATTTGGAGTACTTTTTATAATTGCTGTGAAGAAAGGAAGCCATACTAATGTTGAAGAGTTATGGAGCAGAGATGGCACAGGAATGCTATTATTGAGGGGAGTGTTTAGTTACAATAGATTTTTGTTTCTTCTTCGAGCTCTAAGATTTGACAACATACAGACAAGAAAAGAGAGAGAAAAAACACACAAGCTTGCAGCTATTAGAGACATTTACACAGACTTTATAAGTAATTGCATGAATAACTATAATCTAGGAGAAAATATAACGATAGAAGAAATGCTACATAAATTTAGGTCGATGTGGCTTTGTGCAATACATGCCGCAGAAACCAGCAAAATATGGCATCAAAATGTATGCCCTTTGCGATACCAATTCCTATTACACTTAGAATTTCGAGATATATTGTGGAGCACAGCGTGATGGGCCCTACAAAGCGTCTAATAAACCCTTTGACATAGTAAAAAGACTAGTAGATCCCATAAAAAACTCTAACAGAAACCTGACTACAGACAATTATTATACAAGTTATCCATTGGCCGAATATCTTTTGCAAAATGGTCTTACATTGACAGGAACTATAAAGAAAAACAAAAAAGAAATTCCACCAGAGTTTCTTCCAAATAAGTCACGTCAAGCTGGTTCTAGTAAATTTGGCTTCCAAGACGATATCACTTTAGTCTCGTATGTCCCAAAAAAACAAGGCTGTGCTTTTATTATCAACCATGGATGATACAGGTGAAATTGACCTACCAACCAATAAACTCAATATAATACTGAACTACAATAAAACAAAATGTGGAGTTGATACTGTCGATCAAAAATGCACTTGTTACACCACTCAAAGAATTACCAGGAGGTGGCCTTTAGCAGCTTTCTTTTGATTCTTGGACGTTGCTGGTATAAATTCGGAAGTAATATTTACCTACCCGAGACCACAAGAGACAACACAAAAGTTTTTGTCAACTTTAGGAATGCAATTAAAGCTAAGCTCGCACTGCACAACGTGCAGACCATTTGTTGTGCAAAGTGATCATGGATGTCCCTAAAATATTTAAACAATAAACGTGACCCTGCTCAAATAGAAGTAGCAGAGGATTCCCTCACTAGCTTTTTTATGACAATGTCGAAAACTGTAAAGGCGTTCCCTATCAGAGATCAAATCTATGTGAAACAAGCAATATTCAACCTAATCCTCCGCGAACAGAAATGGTTCCACCAGTGACGAAGTCGACATCATCTCGTGGACATTCATCTGGTGGATATCATGGCCCTCCGCAAACAGAAATGGCTCCACCCGTGACGAAGTCGACATCATCACTTCTAACTCCTTTACAGTAGGTTTTCCAAAGCAATCCGTTTGACAACCAAGATTTCGAGAGTTATAACAATTGCAATATGTAACCAATGTATTGACTGATGATGAGGGGTACTTTCTGTACACAATATTGAGAAATAAAGAGTTGGTTACCAGATTTTTGATTAACATTTTTTAGTAACCTTATTTGAGTTTATATTTTAGTTATATTATTTAGTTTAACTTACCTTTCCCAAATAGTCCAGTAAATGAAAGCCGATAAACTCCCAAACCCGGGAAAAATTCTGCAAAAGGATGAAACCGGGGGCAATTGTAGGTCTCAACTGGGTCTTTCGAAATACGGAAAGTTGTAGATTCTCCGGGTCCCGGAACATGGTAAAAAATGGTCCTCAAGTTCCAAAAATCCGTTTTCAGCCAATATCTCCGAGAATATGGCATTTAGAGAATTTTTGTTTAGATACAAAAGGAAGATCAGTTCATTAGCCACAAAAATGGGCCTTACACTAAGAACGCTGAGACCAACAACTCTAACTCTAGCATCCCAAATGATGTCCCTTCTACTAGTTCTACCTTTGCTGTTGATCGTCACTGTAAAACCGTCGCACCTGAAGTTTCGAAACTCTGGAAGTCGCCAAAATGCCCAACAGAAAATGACCACCTTGCTACTAGTATTTTGTTGCAATTAAGAAAGGAATATGAAAATGTATTTAATGATCAGAAAACAGCCAAAAACATACTGTGGAGCAAAATTGCAAAAGAAATGAATGATATGGGAAGTAGATGCCCTGGGAGACTTCTGCGATAATCCTTGACCTTGAAATCACGTTTGCCGGCGTCAGGGGGCCCCATGTAGTACTACTACTAGTAAACGAGTAAACTACTACTGCTAGTACTACTGGTAGTAGTACTACTAGTAACACTACTACTAAACTACTACTATTACTACTACTACTACTAAACTACCACTACTGCTACTACTACTAGTAGTAGTAGTAATAGTAGTAGTGTTACTAGTAGTACTACTACCAGTAGTACTACTAGCAGTAGTAGTTTATTCGTTTACTAGTAGTAGTGGTACTACATGGGGCCCCCTGGCGCCGGCAAACGTGATTTCAAGGTCAAGGATTATCGCAGAAGTCTCCCAGGGCATCTACTATGGGATACTACGTAAGGGTAGAAAAAAATGAAGGTAGAGAAAAAGTGAGACAAATTTGCAAATCAAACTTCTTATCAGAAATACCATGAAAAAAGACGCCGCACTGGTGAAGGTGCAGTTGATAAACCGCCTTATTATACTGAATTAGATGAAATATTAGGAGCGAAACACAAGGTTTGTCCACCATATATATTGAATTCTGAGTGTGCCACCCCAAAAACAAAATTAAATGGTTCAAAGGCTTAGTTCACCGGTGATTCCCATCTCGGCACAAGAAGCAGGTAAACGATAAAATTATATCCCAACTCGGCATACATCTAGGCAGGTACTCGATTCTACAATGCCCATCTCGGCATAGGGTGATGCCCATAGGGTGATCCTTGCCCCCTTGCGTTTCCAACGTACTTTCGAGCATCTTGGTGTAGAAGTCCATGCTCAAAGATGGGCCATGGTACTTTCGAGCGTATCACATGACGTTCACTCGCATACGGTGTGCTGCGTATACTAGGTTTCTCAAATATGAATTTTGCGCAACAGTCAAGTACCATTATTTTCGACAATACCGTATTATCAAGAAGGTACCTCCTTAGATTTATGCCGAGTTATTGAGATATTATTGTAGTGTGTACCTGCTCCATCCGTTGTGCCGAGATGGGTTATTAGGAATGGACCGACAAGGTGTCGTAAAATTGACCGCAATAAAATGTGCCGAGATGGGATACACCCTAGTTCACAACCCCAAAAGCAGCACCACCAAGTGGATCTAACAACAATGCAGATGGACTCTCAGGCTGTGGACTGGCAACTGAGATTGAACCAGCAAACAATACAGCAACCGAACATGTTAGTACACCGTCTCATTTTGCACATCTCAACAAAAGTGCCGGCCCACAAAGGAGAAAGTGAGTGATACATTAAAGAAAATGCATCAAGAAAACTTGGCTCAGCGCAAGAAAGAATTCAGTACAATTGTTGAACTTATAAGGGAGAAGGGTATACAAAGACACCAAGAAGTAATAGCTATCCTTGAAGTTATGCAACAGAAATGTAAAAAATCTACTTCTACTAGTAAACGCAAAAGAAATGAAGACAGTGATTGATTTCAAAGTTAAAAAGTGTGCCCTGCCAATATATTTGTCGAGATAAGCAAGAACGTATGTTGTTTAACTCTCCACCAACGCACCAACATACTGAGCTCTTATTGCAGGAGCAACATTTTCATGCAGTCTATGAAAGGTGTTACGAGTCATTCTAAATAACTGAAAAAAAGTCATACTCCAGATATTGTGGAATCCAGTCTTCATAGTAGTCGATTGGTCTAACGTCGTTTTCTCGAAAAGCATGTGGGTTTACAAGTAGTAACAACAAATTGGGACTAAAATTATCATTGTCTTCACTAAAACGTCGTAGAGAGCTCTGCCCTGCGAGCTCTGCATAACCTGTAATTAAAAATTTTTTGTTTGGCAGACAAATTGTCTGCTCGCGGATAAGGTTTCATCAAATTGTGGTTTATTGCGAAAGCATCATCACCAATAATGCAATTATGTCACACGCCTGAGGACCTAGGGTCCAAAGGGAGTGCTCTGGTTGGGGGTGTAGCTAGGTAGAAACTAAAAAGAAGGCATGGTAACACAGAAAATATTTATTGGAGCATTAAATATAGGGGAGAGAACATCATAAAACAAAGATTAAGGCAAATGAGCAAATGGCAAGAATAAGTGAGAAAAAGGGCAAAGGGAGATGGTTGCTTACTGTCGGATGACGAAAGGCAGCAGGCGCGAGGCTCCTCCAATTAGCGCATGCCGAAAAGACGAGACGGGCAGCGGGACGTGATACTAGGTGACTAACTGCCTCCCTGATCGTTATGATCGAGCTGTATAAATACAAGCGGGATGTTTACGAACGTGATGTCGTACTTGTCCGAGAGTCGTATCGTCCTTCGGTTTAAGGTCGCCTCTGTGCTGAATAAGCTTAGACGGCGACCTATTTTCGCTAATTGGGGCCGCATCGCGACAATATGGAACTTTTTTGTTTCTTCCAGGTAAGGGTGCAGGTTTTGGAATGTTTAATGACTTATTAACATTAAGAGCTTTATAAAGCGAACTGCTCTTGTACACTCCACCATCAGAAACTCTACCATTGCATCCAACATCGATATAAATAATATTATAGTTTGCATCTACAAGAGCTAAAAGGAGAATACTGTGAAAACCTTTATAATTGTAATAATATGATACTTCAATTCAGGGTGCTTGAATACAAACATCTTTTCCGTCTAATGCTCAGATAGTATTTGGAAAATTCCATTTTTCTTTAAAATCAACTGAAATTTTTAGCGATTCTTCTTCTGTATTTGCAACCTACAAAAAACCTTAAAATTAATTTTCTTTGGGATATTCTCGGGGCCAGAAGCCGAAGCTGAGGTGATGTTCTCGGTGGAACCCCCAAATGAAACAATAGTTTCAAGATCCAATTTTTATTAATCCAACCGACGATATGTCCAAGATCCTGGACATACTCATGGCGCTATAATGGTCTAGGTAAGTATGTGATATGACAAATTTCCTACGCCACATTTCTTTGAAAACAAAGTGTAATAATGGTAAAATCGCTAAATGAAAAAAATCACCAACACCCAAAACACGATTTCAAAGTATAAGTATAGTAGCAGCGGTGTGACGTCATACTAGCCACGACCACGCTACCGCGTCGCCTGATTCCGCAATCTCCCGCTAACAATATTCTGGAAAAGGAAACTGAGAACAAAAGAGAAACTCAGACAGAAAACAATTTGTTTTCTTGTAATGTTCAGAGTACTCTTCGGTCAAACGCAAAAAAGGGAAACTGGAACATTAATAAATACATCTACAGATGATGCTATAAATAGACAGTGTGGGTTATCAGATCAAGACACGTTTGACAATTTCGGGAATTTAATTGCATCACAATTAAGAAGTATTTCCATGGGCGAAGCGTCACAATTGCAAGCAGATATTAGCGAACTTGTAAACCGAAGGTTGCTGGCGATATATAGAGCAAAATCGACTACTTCTTCTGAAGTTTCTCGACCTGTTTCTCAAACATCACCTCAATATGATATTCATTCGTCGTCTTCATTTTTAAATCAGGATATACTAGCATCAAGTACAGATCTACAGTCAATTCACCTTGCATCCTATGTTACCAATACCGTACCAAATTCACTAAATGAAGTACATAATCAACAACAAGATCCATGTGTTCAGATACAGCAGTACATTAATTTGTTAATGGAACAAAATGTATTGTAGTATAGCGAAATATTATCTCTACATATTTCATTGGATGATATCCATTTTGAAAACTTATTAAGTAATAAAACCTTTGAAGATACAGTTGGCAAACAAGAAGAAAACCGAAAATTTCGACATTCAAGAATCCGAACAACGAAAACAAATTTGGGGAAGAGAAGAAACAAAATTACTACTGGACAAATATGAGCAATATCTTCCGCTGGTGGGACCATTAAAAAAATTTAAGAAGAAAAGAAATATGTGGCTGACCATTTCTTCGGATTTGCACAATATCTTGGATGTCAACCCAACAGCAACACGGTGCGAAAATAGATATAAGGCACTAAAGAAACGTAAGACACAAGTTAAATTTCATAACGGCAGAAGTGGTGAGACACCTGAAGAAAATCCATATGAAAATGAATTTGCAAAAACTTCTGCCATCGACGATAGCATTGAACCAGAAGTAAAAATTGGAGTTGGAAAAATTGTTACTAAAACACAGCAGGACGATTCAAACTGTAGTGCGGGTCCCACTGCGTCAGGCACTTCGATACCAAGGAACATGCTTATGCCCGATCTTTTAGAGCACATATTCTACTATTTACCGCCATTGCTTCAATTACTTGCAAAAAAATAGAAGCAACAGGAACTATAAGCAATTTTATCCATAGCTTCTTTGAAAAATGGAGCACTGGACCAACTATTGGAGATTTTAACATTGGTTTTTAACATCTCACTGAGTTGTTCAACAAATGTTTAGAGAGGATGCAAAATGTTGGCCCAACAGCTAAATTGTGGGTACAGTATTTTAGATCTATTCACATAGCATTAGAATTTGTCGAAGCTGAAAGTGTTGGAGACTGGGATCTTCATTTAGGCAGTGTTAAAAATATGTTGCCTATATTTCATTCAGCAGGACATTTTGTTTATGCAAAAAGTTCACAAATATATTTGCAAGACATGGCAAACTTAGAACTTGTAATGGATGTTAAAGAATTTCATCAATTTACCAAAGAAGGTGGTTTCACCATTCGTAGAAGCGACAAAGTTTGGGTCGGAGTTTGGACCGACATGGTCATAGAGCAATCTCTAAATGGGTTCTTTGGCACAGACTTGAGGCATGGCAGAGGTGTAACTCCCAGTGTCATCGCCCGATATTTATTAGCTATGCCAGCTGCCGTAAATGTTATGGAAGGTTTAGAAAATTGCGGTTTCAAATCAGAATCGACTGAGCAACACGACAAAGAGATGATCTTAGAAAGATGATTTTTTGGTTGAATCAGCATGATCCATTCAAACGTGACATGTCGTTAATGTCACTTTCAAGTGGTGTAATAGTAGGACCACATATAAATTGTCACATGGCTTTTGAAGAAGGTTTCAAAGGAATGAAGACTATGATAGGAAAAAGTCAGAAAATGTTTCTCTTTCAAAACAGCATAGAGCGAAGCCACTTTCTCTTGCAGTGCATGGAGCTCATTTCACTGATGAAGTATACCTAGATATAGATTCAGATTTGTTATTTCAAAGAATAGGCGTAATTTTTAAGGGTGACGTTGAGATGACTAAAAAAGCTCTGAGCTATGAGCTTTCTCCAATTCCTCCAAAAAAGGATTTATCCGCAAAAGCCCGAAAGCTGAGTTATATAAACTTTTCAAACAGTGTTTATATTCTAAGTTACTGACGAAAAGTTTTGTTTTTGTTGTGGATGGAGGTTGGCTCTTGCGCGACGTTAATTGGTCTCACATTGTCACATACAGAGATATTTTTAATAAATACCTTTCCGAAATAATTCACCGTTTTGGTGTGAACACAGTGGTTGTATTTGATGGATACAACAATTAACTAATTGGCACAAAATCTTATGAACGATATAGACGTAAAGAGAGAACTGTCGCTCCTGATATGATTGAGGAAAATAAGTTAGTTCCTTTGAAACAAAAATAGTTTCTATCCAATGTTGCTAATAAATTTAAATTTGTAGCAGCATTATCTCATTTTTTGAAAAACAATAACATTCAAACATTGGTTGCAACTGAGGATGCCGACAAATTAATTGTTGATAGCAGTACATTTAAATTCCAGGATAAATGAGCCCGTGTGTATTGTAGGTAACGACGTAGATTTGTTAGTTTTAGCCATCGCTTTTTAAGGGATGTTTCTTTTATTTATTAGATTTTGTAACGTTAGGGAAGAAGGATCCTGTATATGAATGGCCTAAAAACGCTACGTGATTTATTCTACATTTCGTAACACAACAAGTCTGCAAATAGAACATACTAGCGCTATTTCGTAAAATAACGCGGAAACAGCTGACTTAGAAACGATACATTGGGAACGACGTCTGAGGTCGGAGATCGGACTCTGCTTCGTACATTTGTCAAATAAGCAAAAGCGAATAAAACCACTTAAGTAATTAAGAGGGCGGACTTTATGGCGAAATAAGGATAGATATGGGTTCAATAAGCAAAATTTGACCAATTAGAATTTGGAGGGAAAAACTTTGATCGAATTTTGATACTCGGAGAAGGGGGAACCGAGAGCTCTTGTAGCGAAGAAACTTGAGAGTCAGGGAGTCGGTGGAAAACCGGGTTCTCAGACGGCCGCGTTTTGAGTTAGGTACTCAATTGGTTGTATCAGACAAGACGCCTGAAGAATTATACGCAGCTGCAAAACGTTTCATTATGCATATGTATACAAAAGGAGAAGTAGATGAGCAATTATCAGCAAATGATTTAAGGTAGTACACCCTTTTTACTGCAGGAGTGTCTACAACAAAGAGACGGTAATCTATTACAAATATATAATAAAAAAAATAATTGAAGGTTGGAGAATGGTATTTTCTATACAGTAAAATAGATTTTATGTCCTCCGGGGACTAAAATACATTTTTACTGTCCGTTTTGAGGGAGTAAAATCAATTTTTACTCGTAATCGTAAAACCAAATGTAATTATTTTCGTTTTAGCTTTGATTTAGCCTTACTGCCACCTACAGAGTCAAATTTACTGCAGCATGTAAAGAGAGTATTTTATCAAATACAACAGTGGTTGGGGAATGACTTGAACCCCGAAAAATGGGGATGGAAAAGGACAAAATTTATCTTATTGCCAATAATGAGCGAGGATCCACCAGCTCCAATAGAATTATTAGGACACGTAAAAAATATTTATTTTTGTAACTAATTGAGAAAAATGCGTTAGGCACGTATTATTTTATGTGTTATGATTGACCTATTCGATACTTTTATGTAAACATTTCAAAAGTATAAAAAGGGCCAAGGCGAGTTTTGTTAAGTAAATGTAAATCTAAAAAAGAAGAAGTAATAAGTTTTAGTACCATTAATTTTTTAAAGCAAATCGATAGGTATTTGGCCAAATCTTATGCATTTCTACCTTAATGAGTTTTTTTATACATTATCTATAAATGAAAAAAAAATTCTAATATTACAGGTATCTTGTAACTGCAGAACAAATTGTTGTTCAAATCGTCAAAGTCAAAGTCAAAGAGTCAGTTCTGGATGGCCACGACGGCGATCCACGAGCCACTTGAGTACTGGGTGAGGTGCCCGTACAACCCTCATCACCACGTCATTTACAAGCACCTCCCCAGGCACCGCGTCAGATGCCCGGACCGAGTAGAAGCCACCCCAGTGAGAATTCAAGCGGACACAAGCACATTAACCAAGTACCCCGTCACCCTCCTGGATATCCCATGTGACGACAACTGGGATAATCCAGGGATGACGGCTGTGTACACGTATACTTGAATTAAATGAAAGACGTGGTGTGTATATCCGTGTATAAAATTCTTTTTATTTTCGTAGAGCAGCTTTCGGCCTTTAGGCCATCATCAGTACCCTACCTGGATGAGAATAAGGTGTTAAAATTAAAGGAGCATATAACAATTTTTAAAAAAGACTTACACGTCCAGGTAGGTGATACATAAGAAGCGAGACATCAAACTTAGATAGTAACAGGATCAGAACCGTGGCACATGTTGATGAAGAAGGTGATTGAAATGGCGGCGACAAGAACGAACGAAGTAGACACAATCACATAACTAAGGGGAGACTGGGTAGGGAATGCCCATGCCCGCCACAATCGTAGGCTGTCTCGACCCTTAACAAATTAAAAACCAAGTGAAATAACGCAACGTCCTGAAGGGACGTTGGTTAGTGGAGAGTTTAAATCTCACACACTGCAACAGGTGTAATGGCGTACAATGATTTGCTAATTCACGTAAACGTAACGAAAATTGTTCACAGGATATTAAAATACATGGAATATGTGTTGACATAGGACATGAATAAATCAATTGAACCGAGGCAGAAAACAACATTTGAAATTGGGTGTTTATGAAAGAAATATAGGTTAGGGAATTTATATGTAAACAAAGGTGTGGGAATCAAATCTTTAGAGGGAAAGTCTTTTTATGTAGGGGTATGTATTGTCTGTCGAGGTTAGTTTGTTTGTTGAGGCAGAGGTTATTGATTCTTATTTCGTTACAAGAGCTGGGATAATGAAGAGGACCAAAGCCAAGCGACAACCTCAGAAGGCTGCGCGGCAACCTCGACGACGGACCCGCCCAGACCCATAGCTACGCAGCAGCCGACGAGAGCCACACCGAGCCACCGACCGCCCTCCGTATTCCACCAAACCACGTTTGGAAGGTACCCAGTGTGGCTGATAAACGTCCAGTGTGACGAGAACTGGGACATCGAAGACGAACCCGGCAACCAGTCGACCACACCAAACGAGCAGCCGCCCGTCGCCGACAACACCAGGACCCGTATTCTCGTAATCAAAAACGTGCAGCGTTTTTGAGACGCTTACCGTTTCGGGACGTTAATTCGCTAAGCGCGTGACCAAAAGTGCGAAAATGGTATTCACGTTCGTTTGCGCACAGCATTTTTTAAAAACGGTAACCGCGTTTAAAAACACCTACCAATTGCCATGCGTTTCTGGGAGTCGCATGGCGTTTTTCTTAAAAAATATAACCCAAAAGGTGTTTTATGTGCAATTTTGGATTTTTTATCGTTTTTAACAACTAATATCATTGAAATGTCATAAATTAGAACTGTAGACAAGTATTTAAAGATAATGGCTCTTCCATATATTGAAATTGGAAAAAAAAAGTGCTGCACACACAATTTATCATAAAAAATTACCGTTTAATTTTAATACAAGATTTTTTTATTTTAAACAATGACAGGAGATGCGAGATCTGTATAGATTGAAGTTTTTAGATTTGTGATGAAAAAATGAAAATCATTAATGTCAATGCAAGATATCCTGGGAGCACACACGATAGTTTTATCTGGAGGAACTCTACTATTGAAGGATTTATGAGAAATTTACCTGACGAGGAAATGGGTAATTTTTATTTATTAGGTAAGCACTTATACTGGGTGTAGCAGCAATGATAGTAAACATTTATAAGGGCGATTGTTTATACATTTATATATATATATATATATATATATATATATATATATATATATATATATATACAAGCAACTATGTAATTCTAAGGTGACACATTTGAAATTGTTTAGACATGGATTTCTTTTCAGCTGCCTCCCTTGATGTGACGACAGCTTCTTTTGTAGGCGATGCCGACATCACAAGGCCGGATTTTGAAATTGCAAACATACCTTATCACAAAAATAAAATAACTTGTCTCGAATTACTCGTTATTGACCGCCAATTTTCACTCACAACACAACCTCAAAACAGTCAAAACTACTCAAAACACTACGAGGCAGATGAAAAACAAAATCTTAGTTAGAATTTGCAATGATGCCAATGTGTGCTCAGCGAGTTTCATTCCGGGGACGCGTACGGCGACGTGAATACCAAACACGAACGGTGAGCGCAAGTGCTATGCGAGCATCGTTCTGTAGATTCGCTCTGCGTTTCTAAAACGCACCGTTTTTAAGCCAATTTACGAGAATACGGGTCCAGGCCAGCACAGACCTAAGGGCTTGAGGACGAGCCGACCATCATCCGCGCCGACTACGCCGCCACAACAAGGGCCAGGAGCCAACCAGCCAAGAAGCCATCACCAGCTTCCGAGGCGAGTTGGCAGGATGTTGACGCTGCAACATTACAAGGTTAAATAGGGGGATTAAATAGTGAATCTTTGGGAATAGTAGTATTGTTTGTTTTTAATAGTTCGGTATCATATTTATAATTTATTTGGGTACAGGGATTTTACAAGTTATACACCAGATCGAGGATAATTATAGACAACATCAGTGAATTATTTTAACATTCGCACACGAATCAATAACACTAGCGAACATTTCACGTTACTAGAGGAAAACAATTACGATTAAACGTGAAGCGGTCAAGTTCAACTCAGCTGACTAAGCATAACACAACATCTCGGTAACATGATAACGGAAGGTCAGCTGGGTACAAGGTAACGAAAACAATAAAATCGCATTTGACCTATGTAAAATGAATCTGTATAAAAACCCTGAATTTTGGTACAATAAATTAGTGTACTTTAGTATGCTCAAAACGACAGTGTTGTGTTGTGATCTTTCTTCACGCCACTTAACCCGACAAACCATAACCTAACGAACTTCAATCCGGAGAGTACGTTACGCCCTCTCTCCAAACTACAAGAACTTCCAGAACTTCAAAGAGATCACGTCACGCCCTGATCTTCAATCTACAAGATCGTCTTCAGCCTTACAACCTGGAGACAAGATTTATCTCCGCAGCCAACCACGAGTTACGAGAGATATCTACATACAGTCCACTCTCTAAAGAGATCATTGCACACTTCGTTCATTGTACCTGCAAAAAAAAAGCTGGGTTAGCTTGCACGCGAACATGTCGACATTGTGAGGGAGGGAGCTGTGAAATTGTTTCAAAATTTAATGCGAATGAAGAACAGTTGGATGAAAATGATGATGTCAACGAGTCAGACGACGAATCAGAATCTGAAGTATAGTCTTTCAAGAGATATACCGTCTATATGACTTTCACCTATCAAGCTGTTTGTAGCATCCCCATTGCGAATGTCAATAAACCGAAGTAAAATTGTTCCGGGAGCCCTCCTTGCAGGTAAAGATAGCCTGTTTCGAACGGACCGTATTCGGAAAATTGAAACAAACATTGAAGCGAAATAATTTTGTAAATCAAATGCAAAGTAGTGGCTTGCATTTTATCAATGTATCGTGTTATAACAAAAGGTACGAAAATGAACATAAAATAATATCTATAACTATGTACCATAACATTTATAATGTATTTTAATCCGAATCATCTGATCCTGATTGACCTATGAATATAATCAAATCAAGAACGAGACGCTGCCGATGAGAGTTCTCTTCTTTATAAACATGTTGCACGCGGTTGTACCAACTGTTGCTAGTAATGTTGTTACATTCGTCTTTTATTAAGTCCACCGTGGCTTTGCAAAAAATTTCGGTGCAGTATTTTTTTTCCTAATTTTATTTTTTAATTCAGACCAAATCATTTCGATATGATTGAAAATACAATGGTATGGTGGAAGACGAAGTACAGCATGTCCATTTTCTTCAGCCAGAGAAGTACGTCACGCCCTCTCTCCAGACTTCGAGAACTTCAACCCCGGATCTGCACGTTACGCCCTCAGGTCCACACCGGAGAGCACGATACGCCCTCTCTCCTCACAACTAGAACTTCAGGAACTTCACGAGATCACGTCACGCCCTGATCTCCAACTACGACTACAGTCTCCAGACTTACAACCTGGAGACAAGATTCATCTCCGCAGCCACCCACGAGTTACGAAAAAGATCTATACAGTCCACTCTCTATAGGGACCACTTCACACTTCGTTCAAACCTTAATGTTTCAATTGAACAATTAAGGTTAAAAATACATTTTATCTTCTTTTGTAATTCTTCCAGTGTTAATACTATTTTATTCCTGTAGGATTCATAAATAATGCATCTAATCCAATGTTTCTTATAGTCTTGAAAACTTTTTAACATACCAAAATCACGCCTTATTTTTCTTTTCTGGGGCCCTCTGTTGACGATGTCGCGAACAGTTGAAACTGTAGTTTTGGTTATTTTGCTGTTTTTTTTTATGGCTATACTTCCTCCCTCTTCGTTTTTAATGTATTCATATACATTACATAAAATTACCGGGGCCATGAACGGTAAATACACTCGTTTCGGTTTTACCGGCTCGCCACCCTCTTCATCGACATTTATTTCTTCGATATCTCTTCAATGTCTTCCATTTCGTCCATATGATCATTTACCTCTTCAAAATGAACCATTTCCTTTTCACCTTGATCTGTTCCACTCCACGATCCCGTCGATCCCCACATCGTTGACAAGTTGAAATCGATCAAGTTGAATTTAGTAGGTATGGTATAGGTTGAATTAGAAGCTGAAATATAAAATTTTATTATAATTCATTCGGTGTTCCCAGGAAAAGTCGTGAACTTAGTCAAAATAAAATAACTCTTAGGCCCTCTGCACATTAAGCTACTAAAAAGAAACGAATTACAAACTGAAATTACCAATCAGTTTACAATGAGTCGCCGACCGTGTATTCAAATAGGCATCCGCACACTACGCTACTGGTTACTAACTGGTTTGCAACGCATCAGTGATCAGTCAGTGGGAACTCGACATGCACAGTTTCTAGTCGACTGAAACTCCAGTTTCTCGAAAGAACCACGCAGAAAAGCGAAAATGGCTGAACAATCTTTCAACTTGAGACTAGTACATGAAGTTGAAAAATACCCTTGTCTATATAACTATACGTTAAATGAATATTCACGCAAGGATATCACCGAAAGATCTTGGAATGCTATTGGTAGTGAACTAAATTTAACAGGTAAGTCATATTTTTTTACATAGATGTATTTATTCAAATTAGTACAAAATGAGCTACATAATATTCTTCCACTGCTATGGAAGTGCTGCTGATGGTGTCACGAAATAGTTGGATAAATAATTTCTTAGGCTGCCTGCTGAAGATTGGGCATTTATTTGAAGATTTTGTGGCCTAATATCGAGATTTACGGCAGTGCTATTGTTTTTGTCATCAAATTGCTGTGGATTATATGGCAGGCCTTCCCTTTTTCTTACGTAATTGTAGAGAATACACACAGATTTCATTATATTAATTATTTTTTCGGTCGAATGACATTTTATTGGAGTATCTAAAACCTGAAATTTTTTGGCCATCATTCCAAATGAACACCCTCCCAATGAGCACCAGAACGTTTTTAAAACGTCTTTAAAACGTTCGGACGGGACGTTTCGGACGTTTTAAAAACGTCCAGAAAAACGCCGAAGGACGTTTTAAAAACGTTTTTAAAACGTTTTGTTACAAAAAAAAACATTTTTGAAAGGTCCAGAAAACGTCCATTTTATGACGAAGCAGTCGTTTATAAGACCTTCAAAGGATGTTTTTAAAACGTCCACAAAAGATCCATTTTTCGTTCGAAGCAGTCTATTATACAACCATTATTGGACGTTTCCAAAACATCCACAAAATATCCATTTGTGGTTTGAACTAGCCCAATATAGGACTTTTATTGGATGTTTTTAAAACGTCCACAAATGATCCGTTATAGGTCTGAAGCAGCCTATTAAATGACATTTTATGGATGTTTTTAAAACGTCCACAAATATCCATTTCTGGTTTGAACTAGCCCAATATAGGACCTTAGTTGGACGTTTTTAAAACGTCCACAAATGATCCATTTTTGGTTCGGGACTCGGGACAGCCCATAATAATTATATTGGATATAAAAAAAGATATATATGTTTTTTAAAATGTATTTACAGATTAGATTTCAAAATACAAAAAAAAAAGAAACCATTTCACAAAATATATAAATAATTTAATACAAAAGATATGCCTTATAAGAAACAATATACCAAAAACCAACAATACTAACACACAGCTAAATAAAAAGTACTATCTAAAACACAGAAAAACAAAATACAACATATAAAAAAATACATACAAACGACATAAGAATACACACACACACACACTTAAAATACACAAAACAATGTACAAAGAACCAAATATACTTACAACTAATAAATAAAAAAGTACTAGTATACGAAACACAGAAAAACAGAATACAACATATAAAAAAAACAAAGGATATAAAAATACTTAAAATACACCTATTTTAATAAAATTATTATTTTTTGCTGTTTAAGAGATCTTTCGACCTCCTCAACCAACCTTGGATACATTTTTCGGCTTCTTGCCTCGTTTTTATACTCTCGGATTTCTGCCCCGCACCTGTAATTAATAATAATACGATTTACAATATAAATACTAATAAATAATATATATATGCTATTACAATAGCCATTAAAAATAAAAAAGATAGTAACTAACGTCATATACTTTTTTCATTTATTAAATTTATTAAATTAAAGCCCATGCTGCTAACATAGAATTTAAATCTGATGTTTGGTTGTTAACATGAGTCTTATTTTGATTGTTAGCGTCCAAATAATTATTATAAACAAATGATGGTGGTGATTCATTACATTCATTGTATTCGTCTATGAAATCGATACCGGATTTAGATTCGTTGGAATAATCAGAAGTATCTAATTTCTCACAATTATTCAATTTAGTATTACATAAAAATTCCTGAAATGAACTTGATTCATCATTAATATAACTTGATTCAAAATTAGGTCGCCGCCGTTTAGCACGCATGTAATATTTGTTAAGCTTAAACATATTTATACGTTTCACTTACCTGTTGCTTACAGATGAATAATACGATGCACTCCGACGAAAAGGGAAATTAAAATAGGATTAACACCACGAACCAAGCTAAGAACGAGCAGGTATAACGTACTCTCTCTCAGCTCGATAGTCGCGGTTGCAGTGAAGGGTCCATGAAGGGTCTGTTCATTTTTGGGAAGAATTCTAGTAAGGCTATTTTTAACATGTGTTGTCCACATTGACGGAGTGTAAAAACCAAACAAAGAAATTTAAAAAGAGAAATTTTTCGGGTTATTCCGTCTTTACCTGATTAGTAACAATGAAGAAATGAATAATAAACACTGCCCTGTCATATTTGCTTGCCTTGCCATACAATAAGAAAATTCCCTTTTCCGACGTTTGTACCGCTTTGATATCATTATTATATGAAATACTTATTACTTCGTTTCTTATAATTGATTTCCCAGATACTTGGGGCTAACTAGATTTCGTGAAAAGAATCACGATAAATAAATTTAAAGAACCGAACGATGTTTTTTTGTACGTTTGGTATTAGAAAGGACTTCTTGGAACGTTTTCAAAACGTCCCGTGGAGGACATTTTTAATGCTAAATTGTACGGGACGGTTTAAAAACGTTTTTAAAATGTCCCATTCAATTTCATCTTAATAATGTCTCCCACCGGACGTTTTAAACACGTCCAAAAAATGCCATGGACGCTTCGACTTAAAATGGACTTTTTCGTTTTAAAGACGTACAACAAAAGTACATATTGGACTGTTTCAAACCACAAATGGATCTTTTGTGGACGTTTTAGAAACATCCATTAAAGGTCCGATAATGCGCTGTTTCGAACCAAAAGTGGATGTTCTGTGGACGTTTTTAAAACGTACCGTTTAATGTCCCAATAATGTCCTTCTTGGGACGTTTTAAAAACGTCCAGAAAACGTCTCATACAATTTCGTCCTAATAATGTCCTCCACGGGACGTTTTAAAAACGTCCAGATAACGTTGTGGACGTTTCGACGTAAAATGAACCTTTTTGGGACGTTTTTAAAACGTCCTGTGCTATTAGGGCTATGATACGTCTTCCCCGACTTAATCGATAATTAAAAATTCTTTTTACATTATCCAATGTGCGTTGTGGATATGGTCTCATTAGGTAACGCAGCAAGGGAAAAGCTTCGTCACCAACAAAGTAGTAAGGAAATTGATTATTGCTCTGATCAGCAGACAATTTTGAGCAATGGGGAAAATTTACGACTTCATTTTCAATCCAATGCTTAATACTTCAAGCTCTAAAAATTCCGCCATGGCTGTTTCTGCCAGCCTAAACCGTTTCTATTAATGTAAATAAACCATCAGCATAACAACATGCCATCAGTACAATGGAATGGTACGATTTGTAGTTAAAATTGGTTGATCCGGAATTGGGAAGCTTAAAAAGCAAGACTGCCGAATGTACCTCCAGTTGCAAGATATCTGAAACAAAACCTTAATTAATATTTATTATTTGCCAAAAAATATTGTTGTTAATTTGTTATATTACATTTTAATTTTTTTTTAAATTTCACTTAAAAGTTCTTTAAAAAAATTTTATTTTATATTTCAGGAAGTGAATGCAAAGAAAAATGGAAAAACTTAAGAGCAGTGTTTGTGCGTCATATGAAACCTGCCCCAAGTGGTTCTTCAGCTAAATTAAAGAAGCCTTACTCCCTTACAGGTGCGATGCAGTTTGCTTTACCATATATTAAAGCTTTAAATACAGTAACATCAGGTAATGTGCCATTGCAATCAGAACAAGTAGTAAATGATGACCACGAAGAAGAAAATTCGGAAGTAGTAAACCCCCAGACATCACTTCCCCGTTCACCTCAAGGGTACGTTTCTTTACCATTACCATCTCCACAATCAAATTCTTTGCCAGTGCTATCTCCTCAATCGAACTTTCTGTCATCTGAGTTCACACAATCATCAGTTCATAACAAAAAATCACCTTCGAATCTAAAACGCAATAAAAGGTCTAAAGATGATGTAGATGAAAGCTTTAATGAATATTTGAAAGCGAAGAAAACCAAACTTGAAAGCAGAGTGGATCCTCAGGAGGAAGCCAATAAAATGTTTTTATTGAGTCTATTACCCGATATTAATCAGATGACTTCTCACCAAACAAGAATGTTTAAGCGACAAGTTATGGACTTGATTGATGACATAATACAAAATACGCCGAAAACATCCAACCCAAATTCATGTATTTCGACAGATACAGTTTCATCTGGATATCAACCTAGTTTCACAACAACGGTCAAGAAGAAGATCCACAAAAAACGACATCTTATTATGAATTGATGGGAAAAATGTTGAAGAATACCGATACCAATGTTTAATCCAATAACATACATGGTTATTATATATAAGATTTTTTGTCATACAGCAAATGAATAAAATTAAATTTCTCATTCACATTCTCGCATTTGAGTATTTTTCTGGTGGATAGCGGGGACAAGCAATTGTACTAAATGTGTGTATAAATCTTTTGACATTCTATAAAATGCTAGAAACTTAGCATCAGTTTGTTGAAGTTCTCTCGCAGCAACAAATGCTCCGCAATTAATATTTCTTTCAATGTATGGGTGAAACCAATATCTCCTTTTCTTCTGCCGGTTTCTCCTTCTTCTGTTGTAATAATAAAGAATAACATCTTCATCACTTGAGTCATTCGACTCTTCCGACACTGCACGGGCGATATCCATGACCACACTGAACGAACTGGTGATTTCGGTTACTGTTGAGTAGCCTCGTGTGCGGAGTCAAGTCACCGTTCAGTCTGTAACTGGTCAGAAACCCAAGTTACCAACTGGTTTAGTTAATTTCCAGTCTCTCCGTGTGCATAGGGCCTTAAGGTACACGCATATACAACGGCATCAGACGGACGGTACGAACGGTACAGGCGGTATACTACGCATTTCTCCTTAGGGTATCGCACATATCTGTCGGCATCGTCGTCGGAAGAATTTAAAAATCGAGTTAAGTTGTGAATGTCTTCGAGCGGTGAAGAACTAGCCATCGCTCTGAAAGAAGGAAATTTTCAAATACGAAAAAAGCGTAAACGAGTGTGGATTCATGAAATTTGCCGGAAAAGGGAAGTTTTTGGGGAATATGCACATTTGTTTCCTGATTTAGTTATGATGAAAAGAAGTTCTTCAACTACTTCAGGATGACGCGTAGTAAATTCCAGTCCTTATTGGAGTCTATAAGAGAAGCTATTACTGGAAAAAAATGTCTGTCCCGGAAACCTGTTGGAGCAGAAGAAAGGCTGATGGTATGTTTAAGGTAAGTAATTATCACTGCTTGTAGTAGTAATTATTACACAAATAGATATTTATTGGAAAGGCAAACAATAGTAGAACTACAATTAACATTTTCTAATTAGAAAAGAGATTAAACTTAACCTTTTTTAAATTTACCATAAGGAAAAAACAAAATAAAAAATAAATTCATACATAAAATATTTGTTCAAAAAGTTACATTAAGTTTAAAAGGATCTGTAATCTTCATATTTTGACCTAACATTTTCTAATTAGAAAAGAGACAAACTTTCTTAAAGTTACCATAAGGAAAAATCAAACAGAAAATAAATTTCTCCATAAAATTATTTGTTTAATTAGTTATTTGGATCAGCTTGGTTGATAAGTATAACGATGTGCCGAAGTTTGATATCCGTCAAGATTTAACAACACAGGCTGGCCATCTGAAATTTGGACACTACCTCGCAAAGGACATGGTGTATTAGAAATGATATTGCCTGGTGATGATGGTGCTGAACTTATCAGTGTTGTTTCGGCGGCTGTAACAAGTTGAAAGACGTGCTGTTTGATTTTCAGTTGTAATGTGTCTGGAAACGAATTTACTGTTGCAGCCATTGAGGAAAAAAATAATGTCCAGAGAGTGTACGTTATTCTGCTGTTTCAGCTGCTGCTCACGCTTATATTGCAAATATTGCTGTACACGTTCACGTTTGCGTTTCAACTTGCTCCCTGAAAGCGACGTCGAGGAACTTGAGAGGCTTTTCACTGAATCGGGAGTTGTTTGTTCAGGGACGCCTTCCGCTGCGTCTCCATTATTATCGTTAAGATCATCCTCATCATCAGGACTAGGAACCGATAATGGTCCTGTTTACAAACCTTCTGGTTGTTGAAAATGGAAAAGGAATTCCTACGATGTCACTATGATAACTACTGGTTGGGACCCACCCTACGTCCCCCGTCCCGGATAGACCGGATTAGGGGTTCGGGCTCTTGACTCCATATATATATATATATATATATATATTGGTACTATAGCCTACATCAGTTACTGAAAGAAAGAGGAGAGTAAAGCGGAAGAGTGATGCCTCTGGTGCCCCACCCCCCCCACCCGTTATCTATTTAACACCACTACTAGCTCACGTCTGGGAGTGATCTCCCGCTGGAACTTCGCCTTCATGAGGGAAGTAATGGCCTGAAAGCCCTCATTCCAGATGTTTCTGTCCTCGAACATGCACTTGATAAGCCCCTCGGGAGTCCACTCTGGCCCCAGCATCCCCCCGAGTCTCCCCGTATGCTGCCGCCAGAGAGGGCAGTGGAAGACGGCGTGTTCGGGTGTGTCCCGTGTTCCGCAGATGCAGAGATCTGTGACGGACTTTCCTATCCGTTAGGTATAAGACTTAAAAGACCCGTGCCCCGAGAGGTACTGTGCGAAACGGTGCTTGTGGGCACGATGCCCACAATTCACCGTCGCCTCCAGGTCTGGGATTATTCTCCTTGTCCAGGCCGCTGTCGTGGTTTCCCTCTCCCATCTTCTCTGCCATTGAGCCATCGTCCTCCTCCTGGCCATTCGCCTGTTACCAGGGAGCTTCCCGCCGCCAATGTTGCATAGAAATCTGCGTTCCTTGGCCAGGAGGTCAATGGGAGGGGTCCCTTCGTTTAAATCTATGGCTTATAATTTTCGTGAGGCTATATGGAATAAATTACAGCCCACGGACCTGCCGCAGCCATCTAAAGATCAGTGGATACAAATAGAAAGAACTTGCCTATTTAATTTTTCTGCGGCTTTTTGTCGCATGTCGCACGAGAACATCTTTGTAAAATAAATTTGTCATATGTTTTTCAACAAAATTTACTTGCCTTCTTTTTCTACACTCTTTAGTAGAATGCCCAATCTTCTTGCAGACGTGACAAAAAGGAGTAGTTTTGGTACCATAGCCAGGCATCTTAGGTAACCTGTTTTTCGGACAATTTACACGCTTGTGTCCGGGTTCATGACACTCAAAGCAGTATATTTTAAAAGTGTCCTTTTTTTACCTCAGTCTTTCCTATAGTATTACTATGACGGACTTGTCTTGTGTGATCACACGTATTCAGGAATGTTAATAAATCATCGAGAGTGAAATAATTATGAGTTAGCGCTAGCTGTTTGATGGGTTCGTTTGTGATACCCGACACGATGATGTTAACCTTACGTGTGTTGTGTGTTGTCTCTTGCCTTTAGCTGTATATTGTTATATGGTATTCTCGCGTCTCGGATAGTTGTTATAGTTAAAACAAGTTGAAATGTGAAAGCATCGTTAAAGGGATACAGACGATACAGTCGATACAGTTATTAGTACGTTGGGTAGTTGATGAGTATCTTCCTACAAAAATGAATGTTGGAGAAGCTGTAATGCTGCAAATGATCAACGATGTCCAGGAAGCTGAAGACCTAAACCAATAAGTAGGCAGACGATTTTCGAAACGAATCGATCAATTTTCTCTAAATGATCCACAATTCTTACAGAGGTTCAGGCTTGAAAAGAAGCGGTGAGAGGATTGATCGACCTTCTTAGTCCATATATAGAAGCTTCTACAAGATTATCAGCTCTAACTAAAGAGACAGAGGTATGTTTGTTCTGAGGTAATTGTAGGCTTCAATAATTATTTAATATTTACTTTAGGTCTTTAGCCATGGAAGCTACCAATCCATAACTGGAAGAATGTTATATATAGACTGTTCACAGGCATTGTTGACGCTAACGTCAACATTATTTTAGGTTAAGAAATTGTAATTTATGGTGAACTAATTTTGGGAACTTTTCAACACGTTTTGTTTTACAAACAGATAATAGTCACTGACGCAGGTTAGGTAGCAAGGTTTTTGGGATATCTAAATTAACTAAAAGGCACGTCTTATTTTATTACGACGAACAACAACGCTGACCGAACGTAAACAAATCAAGTTCGGATCGCAATAATTATCCGAGTAAGCATAACAAAACGTTTACGGAACGTAATAACAAGCGCTCCGGTTAAGGTCAGTTTCGGCAACGCTAGGTCATTGTAAGAAAACAAAATAATGTACTATTTAACTCATGTAATTGAATGTGTATAAAAGAGCCCGAAAGTTTACAATAAATTAGTATACTTGTATGCTCAAAACGACGTGTGTTGTTGGTCTTGATTTACATCACCCCAACCTACAAGCTCTCACGTTACGCCCTGAGAGTTCTACGAGATCTTCAAGATACTACAACTTTTAACTCCAAGATCTTCAAACCCGGAGAGCACGGTACGCCCTCTCTCCAAACCTTCAAGAACTTCAACCCGGACCTGCACGTTACGCCCTCAGGTCCACACCGGACAGCACGACACGCCCTCTCTCCACACGACTAGAACTTCAACCCCGGATCTGCACGATACGCCCTCAGATCCAAACCCGGAGAAGTACGTCACGCCCTCTCTCCACACAACTAGAACTTCAACTTTAAGAACTTCAAGAGATCACGTTACGCCCTGATCTCCAACAACTACTCCAGCCTTACAACCTGGAGACAAGATTCATCTCCGCAGCAGCCCACGAGCTACGAAAGGGATCTATACAGTCCACTTACAACAGAGACCACTTCACACTTCGTTCAGGCATCCGTAAGCAAGTGTATTACAGAAGTTATAAGTGCTTTCAATCAACCCGATGTATTGAATAGATATGTAAAATTTCCTGGAAACATAGCTGAGCTAAGGCAGCTGCGCGCTCGTTTTGCTAATAAATATAATTATTTTCCATCAGGGACCGTAGGAGTTATAGATTGTACTCACATATACTCTATAGTTAGACCAATAGAAGAAGACAATATTGACGTGAATAGAAAAGGTTATCACTCTATCAACCTTCAATTGGTAAGATTTGTGTATATTCGTATCCGCCATGTATGGCAATTTTTGCTGCACATTGGTGAAAATGCGAAACAATACAATTTTTCCATATTAAATTTTATAGTATATTTTCAAGGATCTGTGTTAAAAATGTATCAATAATATTGATACTTTTATTAATTGGCAGTTGTGTATCATTTACGGGTAGGATGTTTTTTATTCACAGATTTGCGACGAAAATTTAAAGATAATAAACGCTGATGCACGCTTTCCTGATAGTAGTCATGATAGTTATATATGAAATTATCCACAAGAATGTTTTTTTCTTAATTGCTGATTCAGCATATCCGTTACGTCCATGGCTTATTACACCTGGAGCAGAAGAAAGACTTAATGAGGCCTTCAAACGAGTGAGATGCTCCATAAAATGATGTAATGGTGTCTTAAAAAATAGATTCAGATGTGTTGACGCTAGCGTCAACATTATTTAAGGGAAGCAATCATGTTAACGGATTAAGGAATTCAACGGTTAAGACCAAGAATAGGGTTTTTGATAATTTTAACATTTAAGAGGGAGTTTTACATTTGAGATATTGTTTTTCTTTAATATTGGGGATAGTTTCTTGTTTAATAGTTGGGATAGTTTTTCTGTTCTATATTTACCATTTCTGTGTTATGAGTCATCATTAAGAGCGACGGTAGGTGTGCAAAATATTATTAACGATGGAACGTGAGCCGGTCAGGTTCAAATCCCCATACTCAGCTGACTAATCATAATACAACCTCTAGGTAACGTGATAGCGAGCGCTTCTCGAGAAGGTCAGTCTTGTGCAAGGTAACAAACCAAATAATATATCATTTGGCTAATGTAAAATAAGACGCATAAAAACTTTGAAATTTGGGACAATAAATCAGTATACCTAGTATGCTCAAAACGACGTGTGTTGTTGGTCTTGATTCTTCAACCCAACCTACAAGCTCTCACGTTACGCCCTGAGAGTCTACGAGATCTTCAAGATACGACAACCTCAAACTTCGAGAATTTCAACCCCGGATCTGCACGATACGCCCTCAGATCCAACCCAGGAGAAGTACGTCACGCCCTTTCTCCACACGACTAGAACTTCAAACTCCAGACCTGCACGTCACGCCCTCAGGTCATATCGGAGAGTACGTCACGCCCTCTCTCTATTCAACTAGAACTTCGACTCCAAGAACTTCAAGAGATCACGTCACGCCCTGATCTCCAATCTACGAGGCCGTCTTCAGCCTTACAACCTGGAGACAAGATTCATCTCCGCAGCCATCCACGAGCTAAGCGAGAGATACTATACAGTCCACTCTCTACAGAGACCACTTCACACTTCGTTCACATGCCTCTTATCAGATAACTCTTCATTATTCCCCTCTGAAAACAAACAAAATAATAAATGCATGTGTGGTTCTCCATAACATTTGCATTCAGAAGAACATAGAGATGCCTGAAGACGGACTAGACATGCCAGACGACTTCGGCAGGGACAACATTGCTCTGTTACAGAACAATGCTGGGGGCAGAGTAAATAGAGATTTAGTTGTAGGACGACAGCGAAGAAATTCGGTTATCCTACATTTCAATATTCATCAATAAACAATTAAAATCATTGAAAAATATTTTCCATGTCATGATCAGATAAATGTTGCTGGATTCCCTACCTTTTCCACTAATAACCTAATTTAAAATGTATAGTTTAGCTTCCTTGCACAAATACTACTTCCACCTGTGAATGTAATAAAGTAAAATAATGCAATCTATTTGTACTAAAGTTGAATTGGTAGAATTTAAAAGACCAGCTAAGCTAGTATGTCGTAAGTGGCGATTGACTTTATTATAGTAGTTCGAAATATGTTCTACAGACCTTCCACTGACCACAAAGCAATTTAACGTCCACTGTGGTTATCTTTACAGCTTGGGGAGATTGAGACATCTCAATAAATTGTAATTATACTTTTGCGAAAGAAATTTCTTATCTAAAATGAATTATTCTGATTATATAGTATTTGATTCAAATGAGGTTTTTTTGTATGGAAATTTATTTATTAATTTATTATTATTATTAACTAATTAATTAATATAATTATTATTATTATTTATTTAACAAACAGTAAATGTATGAAAATAAACGGTATTTTCAAAGCAATATTGGAACAAACTATAATTTAGTACAATACAACAAAATTACCCTAGAAGAAACTATGATATCAGTACAACACAAAAAAAACTATATACATAAACTACAACAATATAAATAACAATGAAAATCCAATTAGAAATGTGTTATTGTCTTTGTTGGAGAGTATTGCTTATATCTTATAAACTATTTGCAATGCTCCACATTGCAGAGGCTGTACTCTGTGCAACTTCAATTTTTTTGCATAGTACTCTTGTTTCATTGCCAACTGTTCATCCATTTTCTTATTAAACTCTTGGGAAATCCTCAGAGAGTTTTCAAGTCTTTTCAAGTTCATTTCTTTCCAGTTGGCATATGTAGATGGTACTGATGATCATTCTGAAACAAATAAGCAAATGTATTGTCTACAACATACATTCCTAAAAAAATATATATGTACATCATCACAAGATTGGTTTGTATTTACTTCATTTTGAAGCCCACTTACATGGGCTTCAAAATGATAAAAATTATGTATAAATTGATGCTACCTTTCATAGACAGTTTAACAAAGTTACGAATGCAATGGGCAGTTGTTCAGCACCTTCTATTCCCTCCGTAAGGGAAGGGGAAATCAGGTCCTTCATTTTTTCGAAACAGTCCGTTTCCTTAAAAGATGCCCCTTCTCCTGTATATCGCATGTGTTTACCTTTCTCAGAAAAATATTTCTTTCCAGAATTTTTGAAATCCAACCAGCTCTATAAGAGCCGGTCTATAGAATTATAGGAATCAATATAGAATTACGTCTGTGAACCTGGCAAAGCCACTTTGCAAAAGTGCATTTTTAAATAGACAGAAATGAAGGGTGAACGAAGTGTGAAAAGGCCTCTTTAGAGAGTGGACTGTATGTAAATATCTCTCGTAGCTCGTGGGTGACTGCGGATATGAATCTTGTATCCAGGTTGTAAGGCTGGAGAGTGTAGTTGTGGTTGGAGATCAGGGCGTGACGTGATCTCTTGAAGTTCTAGTTGTGTGGAGAGAGGGCGTATAGTGCTCTCCGGTGTGGATCTGAGGGCGTAACGCGCAGGCCCGGGGTTGAAGTTCTCGAAGTCTGGAGAGAGGGGGTATCGTTCTCTCCGGTGTGGACCTGAGGGCGTAACGTGCAGGTCCGGGTTGAAGTTCTTGAAGTTTAGAAGTTGTAGTATCTTGAAGATCTCGTAGAACTCTCAGGGCGTAACGTGAGAGCTTGACCAACAACACACGTCGTTTGAGCATACATCGTATACTGGTTTATTACCAAAAATTCACAAGCTTTTTTTATACATCTTCAAATTACATTGGTTAAATGGCAAATTAAGTTTTGTTATCTTTCGGCGTCTTAGATTGTAATTTCCCTGACCTAGCTGTGTGCTTGACCTTACCGAGCGCGTTTATTGTCATATTACGAGAACTGATGTTATGCTTACGCGCTTAATTATTGTTGCGAGATTTTGAAATTATCACTTTGATTCGCTCTGTTTCGTCCACCTAAGCTACTCAGTTGTTTTAATACCCTCTTTAGTAGTAATTAATTACTTGATATTTGATTACTTTATCAGCACGTTCACTAAATTATTTCACTGACTTGTTCTAATTAATTTTTGATTACTTAATTTGCAAGTAGAAATTTTCACCTAAGATGTTTTTAATAACAAGTTGCTCTAGTTCTATTTAATGGTTATTAATCCCTAATTGACGATTATGTTCCCTAAATCCCTTATTAAATCTCTACAACCCTACTTAGCTCTCTTTTATGTTGATCGTAGAGTCAACAAAGGGGTATTTAAATGCCCTATCATGTTTACATACGTTACAGAATCGTGGGTACAACACCAAATCTTAGTTTTCTCCACTGAGTCAATGACTTCATACTGCCCTTAGGCACTTTATTGAGGATTTGAGTGATTTCCTCCCATTTCCTCCGGACATCCAATTTGCTACTTTTATGACACAGTTTGTCGGTTCTAACATCATCATTTTCTCTAATGAAATTGAATAGGATGTCTTTTTGGGTTTCTGTTATTTTTGAGCTCGTCATTCCGAACTTTCCCAATGAAAACTATTTCACAGATTACCCCATGCTACCAACCTGCCAAACGCCAAACAAAGAAACACACTACACATTTCTTGTTTAGTTTAGTGTTCTGCGTGAAACTCGAAAATGCAGCATTCCAATAAAAAATCTCTCACACAAATCAAATTTCTCACAAGAATGAACTTTGTTCGTGGGAGTTATGTATAAGTGGGCGGCCTCTTCGATGATGTTTATTAACTGTTTTGGTTGTTGAATTTCATTGATGTGTAAATAGTTTGCTATATGAATATGATATTGTTTCCAATTGGCTTTTTTTAAATTCCATTTTTGTTGTAAATTTTTTTCTGCTTATTGAAATTTTTGTTGTTTGTTGTATGTTATGTTAATTTTTGTGGGGAAATGATCGCTGTTCCCATTGTCTGGGATTAATTCCCAATCTGTTTTTAATAGTAGTTTCTCTGAGATGATGCTTAAGTCAATGACGCTTATACATTTGTTTTGAGGGTGTGGATATTCTTGTAGATTTAATTTCGTTCATTATTTAACAGTTGTAGTTCTCTAAAACCTTCTTGAGTTGTAACCCGTTTTTGTTGTTTTTGGAGCTTCCCCAATTTATGTTATTTGCATTTAGGTCTCCCATGATAACGTATTCTCCCTCTAGTTTATTTATGACATTCTCTATGTAACCGCTTTCCAAGTTGTTTTGAGTTATGTAAAGGTTAACCATGTTTAGATTATGAATTTTTATTATTATGTGATGGTATTTATCTTCGTTTTTGGGACTGTAATCAATCTTGATTTGTTTGAATGTGATGTTATTTTTGATGAAGGTGGCTATTGCACCCTCCTGTTTAATACGGTCGTCTCTTACTATTTCGTAGTTTTTGATTTTAAAAAATCGTTCTTTTTGTAACCAGGTTTCATTCAATAATACAATGTTTTCTTTGTATATGATATTAATTAGTTGTATTCTGTAGGAGTTGATTGTAGCAAAGTTCAATGAGAGACGGCCAAAAAACTTGCAATGACCAAAGAGTATATCGACACCTTTTTAATGGTTTCTAGAAGAAAATATTATAAACAGATGACAGTCGATACATAAGACTAACGATATCGATACATGATATTATGATTTATTCAATACTTCCCCTCGATGAGTTGTCTTAGAACTGACACACACTTTTCCGACTCGGATTTTCACCGCAAGCAGCAAAACTATATCTTCTCTGTCCCTCGGCCCATAACCTGTAGCAAAGTTCAATGAGAGACGGCCAAAAAACTTGCAATGACCAAAGAGTATATCGACACCTTTTTAATGGTTTCTAGAAGAAAATATTATAAACAGATGACAGTCGATACATAAGACTAACGATATCGATACATGATATTATGATTTATTCAATACTTCCCCTCGATGAGTTGTCTTAGAACTGACACACACTTTTCCGACTCGGATTTTCACCGCAAGCAGCAAAACTATATCTTCTCTGTCCCTCGGCCCATAACCTGTAGCAAAGTTCAATGAGAGACGGCCAAAAAACTTGCAATGACCAAAGAGTATATCGACACCTTTTTAATGGTTTCTAGAAGAAAATATTATAAACAGATGACAGTCGATACATAAGACTAACGATATCGATACATGATATTATGATTTATTCAATACTTCCCCTCGATTAGTTGTCTTAGAACTGACACACACTTTTCCGACTCGGATTTTCACCGCAAGCAGCAAAACTATATCTTCTCTGTCCCTCGGCCCATAACCTGTAGCAAAGTTCAATGAGAGACGGCCAAAAAACTTGCAATGACCAAAGAGTATATCGACACCTTTTTAATGGTTTCTAGAAGAAAATATTATAAACAGATGACAGTCGATACATAAGACTAACGATATCGATACATGATATTATGATTTATTCAATACTTCCCCTCGATGAGTTGTCTTAGAACTGACACACACTTTTCCGACTCGGATTTTCACCGCAAGCAGCAAAACTATATCTTCTCTGTCCCTCGGCCCATAACCTGTAGCAAAGTTCAATGAGAGACGGCCAAAAAACTTGCAATGACCAAAGAGTATATCGACACCTTTTTAATGGTTTCTAGAAGAAAATATTATAAACAGATGACAGTCGATACATAAGACTAACGATATCGATACATGATATTATGATTTATTCAATACTTCCCCTCGATTAGTTGTCTTAGAACTGACACACACTTTTCCGACTCGGATTTTCACCGCAAGCAGCAAAACTATATCTTCTCTGTCCCTCGGCCCATAACCTGTAGCAAAGTTCAATGAGAGACGGCCAAAAAACTTGCAATGACCAAAGAGTATATCGACACCTTTTTAATGGTTTCTAGAAGAAAATATTATAAACAGATGACAGTCGATACATAAGACTAACGATATCGATACATGATATTATGATTTATTCAATACTTCCCCTCGATTAGTTGTCTTAGAACTGACACACACTTTTCCGACTCGGATTTTCACCGCAAGCAGCAAAACTATATCTTCTCTGTCCCTCGGCCCATAACCTGTAGCAAAGTTCAATGAGAGACGGCCAAAAAACTTGCAATGACCAAAGAGTATATCGACACCTTTTTAATGGTTTCTAGAAGAAAATATTATAAACAGATGACAGTCGATACATAAGACTAACGATATCGATACATGATATTATGATTTATTCAATACTTCCCCTCGATGAGTTGTCTTAGAACTGACTCACACTTTTCCGACTCGGATTTTCACCGCAAGCCGCGAAACTATATCTTCTCTGGTCCTGGGCCCATAACCTGTAGCAAAGTTCAATGAGAGACGGCCAAAAAACTTGCAATGACCAAAGAGTATATCGACACCTTTTTAATGGTTTCTAGAAGAAAATATTATAAACAGATGACAGTCGATACACAAGACTAACGATATCGATACATGATATTATGATTTATTCAATACTTCCCCTCGATGAGTTGTCTTAGGACTGACACACACTTTTCCTACTCGGATTTTCACCGCAAGCCGCGAAACTATATCTTCTCTGGCCCTGGGCCCATAACCTGTAGCAAAGTTCAATGAGGGACGGCCAAAAAACTTGCAATGACCAAAGAGTATATTGACACCTTTTTAATGGTTTCTAGAAGAAACTATTATAAATAGATGACAGTCGATACATAAGACTAACGATATCGGTACATGATATTATGATTTATTCAATATTGTTGCTTCTAATATTCCATTGAATAATTTTTAATTTGTGTGTTCTGTCCATTTCTTTAGTGTTTTATTTTAATATTCCTGTTCTTGAATTGTTTTGGTTATTAATATTCCATTTCACTTTCTGTAGAACTGTTTGTGTTATCCTTGTATTTTGTTTTCTTTTTATCTAACTTTTTACTTTCCTCTTCTATTTGTTTGATGGTTTTGTTGTATTTGGTAGTGGTGGGAAGTCTCTTGGGTGATTTTCTATGTGTGTGATCTGTGTTGAGTTTTTGGGAATTTTAACGAGGCGTCATAGTTGTTTATATTCTCTGTTGCCATAGATTTCTTAATACTTTTTTGGCTAGTGTATTCTTCACATGTTTTTGATGTCGATCTATGGTCCGTATTTTTGCAATGGATGCAATATTGTCCGCATTCCTTGTGTTCCTCTCGTTCTCTACTTTTATTTTGCCGCAATTCAAGCATTTTGATTTTCCCCTGCATTGTTTTTTTGTGTGTCCGTATAGCAGGCAATTATAACATTGTGTAACCGGTGGAATGAATAGTGTAATTTGAAATGGTAAGTCGCATACCAGGGTCGTTCTTTGGTACGAAATGTTATTACTAAAGAGCGGATAGTAAGGCATTTACCTCGTGCCTGCCTATTTGCCTAATTTACATCTTTTTTGAAGTTTTTGCCTAATTGATGACATTTTAGTTTATTTTGCCTTTTTAGGTGTTTTCAAATTATTTCAAGAATTTTGAAATAAGTTGAATGGCAAAAAACACAAATATTTCTGAGAATCGCTTTAAAAGTAGGCATGTAAACATCTGTTTTCACCATAATTTTATTTTAACACCGGAATGAGTTTTATACTTTTCCCCGTATTTATGGTATTCAGGTGTTCAGGTAGTTAGAGATTATCGAAATGAAGAAAATGAAAAAAAAAAAGAGAAGTTCCTAGTTTTCGTAAGTGACGCAGCTCCCTACATGTTAAAGGCGGTAAAACGTTTAAAAGCGTTTTACCGAAATGTATTGCACGCTACCTGCGTTGCACATGCCACACATAGAGTTTGTGAGATGGTTAGAGAAGAATTTCCAGAAGTGAATGAACTGATTTCATCTGTAAAAAAGGTAAGAAACTGGATTAAGCAAGCTTAATTGATTTTTAAATTATTGCCAAATATTAAAGCTCCTCTTCGAGTGGCATATTACCGGAACACGCTCCCAGATGTTCCTTTGCCTCCAGAGCCAGTACTAACGAGATGGGGAACTTGGATAGAAGCAAGTCTTTTCTATAGTAAACATTTTGAGCAATAAAAGAAGTAAGTTGTTTTATAAGAAAAAATGCATGTAGTTTAAAAGTGTTTTTTAGATAATTAATTCATTTTCACCGGATGAAGCTGCGTCTATTAAGAGAGCTCAAGAAGCAGTAAACTCCAAGCGTATAAAATGTAATTTAGCATATATTTTTGGTAATTTCGAAAAAATTCCCCAAAATATAATTTGTTTGGGAAAGAGACAATCTTTAGTGGAGAGTCTTCAAGTATTTTCTCAAATTGAAAATTAGTTAAAAATAGTTTTAAAAATGCTGGTGGTTCTGTCGGGAAAAAGTTAAAAATTAAAATGGAACAAGTAGTGGGGAAGAATCCCGCTTTATCAACCTTAAAAAACGTGTGTAGAATCCATGAATGTTTTGAAGAGGAGGTGGATTTGAGCATACAAAAAATATCATCACTGAGTATGCCCCTGTGACATCCTGCGATGTAGAGAGACTTTCTCAAAGCTCAAACTACTTTTATCGGACAGAAGGCAAAACTTGTTAATAACCACAATAGAAAAAATGTTAGTTTGTTCTTTTACGAGTGAATAATATTTTGTAAAAAAATAAGTTTTTACACATGTATATTGTTCTTTATAAGTCGTTTTATTTAATTAAAATATAGGATATTCCAAAATTTTTTGTCGTTTGTTTTTGCCTAATATGTTATTATAATTGCCTAACTTAGGCATTTTTTCTTGCCTATTTGCCTTTTTATTTTGCCTATTTAACGATTTTATCGTGCCTTACTATCCGCTCTTTAGTTATTACTATAGATTTTGTAGGTATGTATTTAGTTTGTCCATCAGCTATTACTCGTCTATTTGGTCTGAATATTTTAAAATATCTCTTGGGCTGGAGACCATTTCTAATATTTCTTCATTGGTGAAGTGGGTATCTACATGTCTGATTATTCCTCCGCATGTTACTTGATTTAGTGGTATGTATAGGTTATATCCTTTTTCTTTGAGAACCTTATTATCGCAAAATTTGTTGGCTGCTAAATAGTTGTTAAATTCAATACCTAACCTGTTTATTCCTTTGTTTCTTATTTTTGTTATGTCTTCTAATTTTAAATTATGGATTTCTTTCGCGATCTTAAGGTGATTATATTTACCCATATTGTTTCCCGATTTGTCTGTGGTTTGTATCATTCCAATGTATGGCGCGTTATCAGAGTTATTATAAAAAATGTTGTTTTTAATGAGGTTCGAGTTGTTCATGGTCGATTGTACGTGTACGGTTGTGTCGTCGGGGGGAGGTTACCTCCCCCCTCTAACAAAGTCATTTGATTGTTTATTTAATTACCTGTAAGTTGTGTTTTTCTCGTTATTTATTAAATAGTGAAAGAAACCGATCGGCGCGTGAATTAAAAATCAATACCTTCAAATATATGTTAGATACGTGCATCTTAGATCTGACAACAACTATCTCCGCTTAGAGACCAGAAGTCAATTTGGCAACCTCGCCGGGGTAGGAACCCGCGTTCTTCTCTACGATAACGTAAACAACCACTTGAAAGGGTCGAGCAACGGAGGAGAAGAGGAGAAGATTTTTGTCTTTAGACACGATACGTACTCTAATACAAAGCTCTGAATAAAACCCCCATAAAAAGTTATCACGCGCATTATTTACCACCTACCAATCATCTTTCAAATCGGAACCGAAACACCAAATTGCTAACATCAGAAGTGGGATAGTTCCTAGTGCCAGTGAAAACACAAAAACAATTGCAAAGACATATAATCAATAAAAGTAACTGAAGTGGTTCCTGTACTTCCAACAATGGACCGAGCAGACCCAGCAGAAGTCAGTACGGTGCAGAGTGAAACACCAGCTCAACCAAGTGTAAGTTGGCAAGACACTCTAGTATCGTTAATTGCTGCCCAGCAAGAGCAATTAGCACTGCTGTCAAGGAATTCAATCATGGCGGCCGAGCCAACACCCAGATCACCTGACGAAGTTACTGCGCATTCATCAGTGCCATCATCAGTGACGTCATTTCATCTGGCGCAGTACAACCCGGACACGAGTGATCACGCAATCGAGGAATGGCTCAACGTTGCCACTCAGATGAAGCAGGAGTTACATGTGGCAGATGTGCTCATGATAGCGAAGGCTGGCGAAGCGTTAAGAGGAAGAGGACGCGATTTTTACCTCGAGTGGAGACCCTTGCGCAGAACCTGGGAAGTGTTTTGCGAAGATTTAACCATTGCTTATCCCATACTCGCTAAGCGTAGCAAAGTCGTTACTGACCAAGGTTGCCGCCTGGAACGCTCGACTTACCTCGCCGGGGTAGGAACCCGCGTTCTTCTCTACGATAACGTAAACAACCACTTGAAAGGGTCGAGCAACGGAGGAGAAGAGGAGAAGAGTTTTGTCTTTAGACACGATACGTACTCTAATACAAAGCTCTGAATAAAACCCCCATAAAAAGTTATCACGCGCATTATTTACCACCTACCAATCATCTTTAAAATCGGAACCGACGCCGAATATCTAACATCATCCCTTCTATACAATTGTCAGCGTGTTCTTGAGCGAAAGTTAAACCGGCGTCTTTAGCTGCTTCCTTTATCAGTGCTTGAATAGCCTCCTGAGTGCAGCTAAAATTAGTCCCTTCCAAAGTGATGGTGGGTGAACCCCTCTTAACTTTCTCTTCCAACGTAGATGTTATGTCCTGGCCCTTTTGTCTTAGTAGTGAATATTGCGTAAAGAGAATGTTTGCTACTTGAACACCAACTGAGATGTTAGCAAACTGTATTGTGGGGATTCTGAGAGCAACAGTGATGTCGTAAAGGGACCAGGCTATGAAGTCGATACATTTCCTCTTTATTCCTGCATCTAGGTCAAAACGGGGTTTCTTGTTTGAAGAAACATCCTCTTTTGTGTCTGGGTCAAGAGACCTTTTGATTGGGACGTCCACATCCATATTAATAGATGAACCTGGGTTCGACATGATTAACAGAGCTACGGTAAATGTTGCAAAGACCTGTTATCGCAGACGATTGTGATGAAGGGAAGAAGTGGTTTGGAATATGTGGGCCTTTGATGAACTTCATCACAGGATTTGGGCTTAGATGGAGAGAGCTCCGTTTGGGACATGGAGAAATGCCTTTCAAGAAGGAAGGAAAGAATCAGAGTGTTTATCCTGTTTCCAAATTTGGCTTAAGCAGGGGCCACCACATCCTCCTCGAAGGGGTCAGATTTCCACCTGAGAGAAGATCCTCAATGGTTCAGTCTCTAGGTCCCATGACTGAATTGCTCTGCTACCTCCTTAGTGCAGAGAAATATGAGGGCAAATTTAAGGTTGCAGTACTCCGCAGCTTTGCTCATTTCCCAAACATTGAAGGGATATTGAAGCTGATGAAGGGCAGGCCTTATAGCTCCATTTCTAACATAGTGACCCTCCTCGCAGATCTCTCTATAATCTGTACAACAAGAAACGCTATGAGATGCTTCCCTCCTCCTACTGTCTTCATGTTCGCCTTCACCGACACGAGCCGCTACAACTACACTGAGAAGGCCAGTGTAGATTTTAAGAAGTGGTTTGACGCTTTTTTAAAGATAGATATTGGGAAACCACTCCTTAAGGACACCATCAACTTCTCGGGACTGCCAGCCTTTGCCCTATACCACTTTGCTTCCAAAGCTGATTGGATCATAAATACCAAGATAACATCAGAAGTGGGATAGTTCCTAGTGCCAGTGAAAACACAAAAACAATTGCAAAGACATATAATCAATAAAAGTAACTGAAGTGGTTCCTGTACTTCCAACAATGGACCGAGCAGACCCAGCAGAAGTCAGTACGGTGCAGAGTGAAACACCAGCTCAACCAAGTGTAAGTTGGCAAGACACTCTAGTATCGTTAATTGCTGCCCAGCAAGAGCAATTAGCACTGCTGTCAAGGAATTCAATCATGGCGGCCGAGCCAACACCCAGATCACCTGACGAAGTTACTGCGCATTCATCAGTGCCATCATCAGTGACGTCATTTCATCTGGCGCAGTACAACCCGGACACGAGTGATCACGCAATCGAGGAATGGCTCAACGTTGCCACTCAGATGAAGCAGGAGTTACATGTGGCAGATGTGCTCATGATAGCGAAGGCTGGCGAAGCGTTAAGAGGAAGAGGACGCGATTTTTACCTCGAGTGGAGACCCTTGCGCAGAACCTGGGAAGTGTTTTGCGAAGATTTAACCATTGCTTTCCCTGATCGCGAAACACCAGGAAGTCGAGCGTTCCAGGCGGCAACCTTGGTCAGTAACGACTTTGCTACGCTTAGCGAGTATGGGATAAGCAAACTTCGCGCCATACGACGATTCCACGACGATCTACCTTGGCCGACAATATTGAGCATGGTAGAGTATGGTCTGAGGAATGACGAATCGCAAGCGGCGCTACGCATCCACCGCCCGAAGTCTGAGCAGGAATTACTTAAAATACTTGCCGAGTTTGACGCTCGTTCGCGCCAACAACATTATTCGTACAATTGGCGTGAACCAACCAAAAACCGTCAAACAGGGTTCCGTCAACGAGAAAATAAGCCTATCCCTGATAAGATACGAGGCAATAAGTTCTATGCACCAGTGAGCCGCCGTAACAGACAACGCGAACTCGCTGGAACAACAGGGGCGATGACGTGGAACAGATTCACTAAAGTGAATAAAGTGGATGACCGAGTTACTAAGGTTAATAAAGGCGATCCGCCGACTTGCAGCTATTGCAAGAAGATTGGACACACCGAGACAAAGTGCTGGTCCAAACATGGAAAACCTAACCACGTAACGTTAATTTGACCCAGACGAACTTTATCCACTACGCCAGTTGCAACGTTGATACACTCGGAAAAGGCAATGAACTTTAAATACCTTGTAGACAGTGGTGCGGATTTGTCAATTCTGAGTGAGTCAGCTGCTTCAAAATTAAGTGTAGTGATAAAAAGGGCAACGGTCCCTATATCGGGTTTCGGAGATAAGACAGTTTATAGTATCGGTACTTGTGAGGTCGTAGCCGCCCTACCGACCGCAACCATTGAGATTTTGTTTACGGTGGTATCAGATGACAGTATCCCCGGCGAGTGGGATGCCATTATCGGATGGGACGTTATAGGACGGCCCTACTTACGGGTTAAGAAAGGTGTCAATGGCCTGGAATTGCACCACGATCTTCGTAACACCCCGAAGGTGATGATGTGTTTAATGGCGGGGGGCATAGACAATATAAAATTGACAGGAGTGGCCGAACCATTCGAAAACCGAGTAAAGGAACTCCTTCGTCACTACCTCCGGCAAACTCCTGGTGCCGTAAAGACCGATAAATTAACGATACAATTAAAAGACGATATACCGGTGGCGTATCGGGCGCGACGCCTATCCTATAGTGAGAGGGTACAAGTTCAGAGGATTGTGCAAGAACTGTTACGGGACGGGATAATTCGCGAAAGTCGTTCTTCTTACGCTAGCCCTATAGTGTTAGTGCGGAAGAAGAACGGGGAACTGAGAATGTGTGTCGATTATCGAGAACTGAATAAAAAAGCCGTGAAGGAACGCTACCCGTTGCCGCTGATACTCGACCAAATCGACTCACTATGCCATGCCAGGTACTTCACAACTCTCGATATGAAAGCAGGATTTCATCAGGTGGAAATAGAAGAGGATTCGAAGCACTTCACAGCCTTCATTACTCCAGATGGTCTGTACGAGTACAACAGGATGCCATTTGGGTTCGTTAACTCACCTGCTGTCTATCAACGCGCGATTGACAAAGCTCTTGGTGGATTAAAAGGCACCCAAGCACAAGTGTACATGGACGACGTGCTGATCTCCTCAAAAACCGTGGAGGACGGGTACCAATACTTGGAAAATGTTCTAGAAGCCCTCGCTATAGCTGGCTTTAGGTTGAACTATGAAAAGTGTAATTTTTTTTGCTACAGAAACTGAATATTTAGGGGTAGTTATAAGTAAAGGAACTGTGCGTCCGAGCACTAGAAAAATCATTGCCCTTACGGAGTCGCCTGTCCCTATAGACGTTAGAAGTGTCCGGCAATTTATGGGTCTTGCAGGATATTTTCGTCGGTTTATCGAAGGATTTTCCATGATTACGGCACCCATAACAAAGTTATTGCGAAAGGAACAAATATTTACGTGGTCGGAAGAATGTGAACGTGCGCGACAAGTGATCATAAATAAACTCACGAACAAACCAGTGCTTCGAATTTTTGATCCCGCACTGGAATGCGAGCTACACACAGATGCGAGCTCAATCGGAATAGGCGCCGTTTTACTCCAAAAAGAAAACGGTGTCGCCCGCCCCATCGCTTACTATAGTAGGCGAACTACAGACTATGAATCCAGATATCATTCATATGATCTGGAGACCTTAGCAATAGTGGACGCGATAGAACATTTTAGGACGTATTTGTACGGAGTGCATTTTCTGGTGTACACGGACTGTAATTCGGTACGTGCGACGGCCCTAAAGAAACATTTACATCCGCGTGTCGCGCGATGGTGGGTTAAGTTGCAAGACTATGACTTTTCCATAGAATACCGGCCTGGTCATAAAATGGCTCATGTGGACTACCTAAGTAGAAACCCCGTCGAAAAGGTGTGCGTGCTAAAAAGAAAAAGCGCATCGTGCGTAACCCTGCGGGAGTTTCAGGCGAACGATGAGTTTTGCCGAAAGATTGCCAAAGCGCCTAGCGAATATCCGGACTACCGCGTGTGTGACGGTCTAATAATGACGAAAGACAAACCGTACAAATGCTTTGTGCCTATCGATGCGCGATTAAAAACTATGAACCTTTACCACGATCAGTCATCGCACATCGGTTGGGATAAGTGTATAGCTAAAATGCGCGAAGAACTATTTTGGCCGAGAATGGGGCAAGTGCTGAAGAAGTATATTCGCAATTGTAAAGCGTGTGTCGTCGGAAAGTCTCACACTGGTCGGAGAGCGGGCTTGTGGCAGAAGGGCGAGAAACCGAGAGAGATCTTGGACACATGGCACATCGATCACGCCGGACCATTAGTGAAATCGAGCGGATTCACACATGTGTTGGTCATAGTGGACGGATTTTCGAAATATTGTCTTCTAAAACCGGTGAAGAAAAAGACTGCCGAAGATGCAATCAAAGTACTGCATTCCGCGTTCAACACCTTAGGTCGACCAAAGCGAATAATAGCCGACAGAGCGGCGGTTTTCACCTCTCGGATGTTTCAAAACTTTTTAAGTGCCGAAAATGTGCATCTTCATCACATAGCTACCGGAATGCCGCGTGGTAACGGACAAGTTGAGCGAGTGATGAGAACATTATTTAATTTACTTCGAGCTACTCTGACAGCCGACAAAGAAAAAAAGTGGGTGAAGGCAGTATCTGAAATCGAAAACACCATCAATACTACCCTTCACAAAACGACTGGATTCGCGCCAAATATTCTGCATTTTGGTACAAATCCCAGATTACCAGCTACTCAACAATTCTTATCGGATGTCATTCCTACTGATGAGGGCATCAACCCGGAACAAGCTGCTACCAGGGCACGAGAACGCGCCAATGATGCTAGAGAGAGAGAAGCTAAACGGTTCGATGTAACCCGATATGCGGCAGAACTATTCCATGTCGGAGATAAAGTAGCAGTGGAGGATTCGCAGCTAGCAGGTGGTGGAAAATTAAAACAGCGGTACCACGGACCCTTCACTGTGAAGAAGCTGTTGTTAAACGAGCGTTACCTTCTCACGAAGAAAGGGAAAAGGACGACAGTAGCAGCCCACGAGCAACTTCGTCGGTGGCCCGTGGACTGAAAAACAAGTACCTAGACACACAAAAAAAAATCCAAAACACTAAACCCCTAAGAGAGAATATTACATCACATCTGGTAAGTGACAAAAAAAAAATTAAAGCGGAATTTCCAGCGAACCTTCTTTTAAAAAGTCATTGACAAGTTAAAAGACTCCCTGCCGAGTCAAGTGTCGCTGAAGGTTTTGTTTACATCTTCTCTTGAATTCTCTCTCATTTATTTCGTTAGGACATTGTAAAGTACGAATAAAGGTATTTCGAATGAAAGTACCACAACTAATTACCATAAATAATTAATTACCTAAAAAAAATAAAAATAAATTTAAAAAAAATTATTTTAATTAAGCAGAATTTCCAGCGAACCTCCTTTTAGAAATCGTTGACAAGTTAAAAGACTCTCTGCGAGTGAGGTATCGCTGAAGGTTTTGTTTACATTCTCTTAAGTGAATTCCCTGTTATCAGTTTCGTTAGGATATCGTAAACTACGATTAAAGGTACTTCAATTTAACGTACAACTAAATATCATAAATAATTAATTACCTATTGATATTAAAATATTATATTATTATAAATCAATAAAACAAAACAAAAATAATATGTCCAGCAAATAATAAAAAAAAAGAAATTAAAATCAATCACCCAAAAAAAAAGAATATTAGGTGCAATAAAAAAAAATAAATCCGGGTGTGGCATCCCCACTCCCGAAGGCACGATATACAAAAAGAGTAATACTAAAAAAAAAGGGAATATTAAGCGCAATAAAAAAAGATAAATCCGGGTCTGGCAGCACCATTCCCGAAGGCGCAGTATACAGGAAACATAATATTAATCAAACAAAAAAAAAGGAATATTAGGTGCAATAAAAAAAATAAATCCGGGTGTGGCATCCCCACTCCCGAAGGCACGATATACAAAAAGAGTAATATTAATCAAACACAAAAAAAAATATTAGGCGTAATAAAAAAGATAAATCCGGGTCTGGCAGCCCCATTCCCGAAGACGCGAAAAAAAAAGAGAGTAATATTGATCAAATAAAAAAAAAAGAAAATATTAGCCGTAATAAAAAAAAGATAAATCCGGGTCTGGCAGCCCCATTCCCGAAGACGCGAAAAAAAAAAAGAGTAATATTGATCAAATAAAAAAAAAAAAGAAAATATTAGGCGTAATAAAAAAGATAAATCCGGGTCTGGCAGTCCCATTCCCGAAGACGCGAAAAAAAAAGAGTAATATTGATCAAATAAAAAAAAAGAAAATATTAGGCGTAATAAAAAAGATAAATCCGGGTCTGGCAGCCCCATTCCCGAAGACGCAAAAAAAAGAGTAATATTGATCAAATAAAAAAAAGAAAACATTAGGCGTAATAAAAAAGATAAATCCGGGTCTGGCAGCCCCATTCCCGAAGACGCGAAATAAATAAAAAAAAAAGAGTAATATTGATCAAATAAAAAAGAGAATATTAGGCGTAATAAAAAAAAGATAAATCCGGGTCTGGCAGCCCCATTCCCGAAGACGCAAAAAAAAAGAGTAATATTGATCAAATAATAAAAAAAGAGAATATTATGCGTAATAAAAAAAGATAAATCCGGGTCTGGCAGCCCCATTCCCGAAGACGCGAAAAAAATTAAAAAAAAGAGTAATATTGATCAAATAAAAAAAAGAGAATATTAGGCGTAATAAAAAAAAAGATAAATCCGGGTCTGGCAGCCCCATTCCCGAAGACGCGACATAAAAAAATAAGTAATATTGATCCAAAAAAAAATACTAAGTGCAATAAAAAAAAAACCCGGGTGTGGCAGCCCCACTCCCGAAGGCACGGCATACAAAAAAAAAAAATTAATCAAACAAATTAAAAACAAAAAAAAAAAAAAAACTAAAATAATTATTTATCCCCCGAGTTCTAAATCGTTGTGATTCTAGATTCGGTGCGAGGACGCCCCGATTTCAGGAAGGCCGTGTTAGATACGTGCATCTTAGATCTGACAACAACTATCTCCGCTTAGAGACCAGAAGTCAATTTGGCAACCTCGCCGGGGTAGGAACCCGCGTTCTTCTCTACGATAACGTAAACAACCACTTGAAAGGGTCGAGCAACGGAGGAGAAGAGGAGAAGAGTTTTGTCTTTAGACACGATACGTACTCTAATACAAAGCTCTGAATAAAACCCCCATAAAAAGTTATCACGCGCATTATTTACCACCTACCAATCATCTTTCAAATCGGAACCGAAACACCAAATTGCTAACATATATTATAGATATATTGAAGTATTTGGAGATGATTATTATTACAAACACAACTGTTCTAAGATATAATACGAAAGATACGACTTCTCTACACCGGTTTTACAATCTGATCTCTCGCGTATTAATTCCACACTTTTTATATTTCGCACGTCGTGTGAAGTCCCTCTCTAAACAAGACCGGTAAATTCTCCCTAACAATGTGAAATCCCACTCATCACAATATAGGTGAAGTCCCGCTAACGTAGCTAACAGTGTGAAGTCCCGCTACTAGTGTGGAGTCCCGACTACGGCGCTAACAGTGTGAAGTCCCGCCTCGGTTCAGATGCTTACAATAGTTATCTGTTATTTATTAGGAAGGAAAGGTTTAAACAAATGTGTGTTAGTAATTTGCACTCACTCTGTTTGTGTCGCTCTCGCCTCTCGATGTTGCGTTGTCAGTCGCCCAACATGAACTGGGGACAGTGTGCTCCGCCGTGCTCGTTCGATTTCGGTAGAGGAGTTCGGTAAAATTCGGTAGATTTCGGTATATCATATTTAGATCCTATATATATAGGATATATTTATAGGATTTTATAGGATTTATATAGATATATATAAAATATGGACTGATAGCCGGAGATTGAAATATAAAGCTAATATCTCGCCAGCTGGTCAAATTTACTTAGGTCAAAACAGCCAAAACTGCAAAACTTAAAAGACTATTTAAAAGGTTCCATGGTATAAAATTATATATGTCGTGTCACGTGTCAGTCGCGTTGCGTTGTCTGGTTAAATGCTGTTTTCTGCGTGACACCTGTGTTCTCTGACTTATGTACGCATTTTAAAATTTCAAATAAAACAAATATTACGCCATGAGTTTATTATAAGGGGTAAATTTTACAGATAAATTTATGATGTAAAAAATAAACCTTAATATTAATAAAAACAATAAAATATATAAAAAATAATAATAGAGGATGAGGTATGTAAAACAAAACAGATTCCCTGCATTGAAGAATATACATATATTATAACAACACTAGTATTTTAAAATTTGTTTTTTTTTTATTCGGATTCGTGGATATTTTTCAATGAATTATCATTCATATTGACTATTAATTTTTTTTCTATTTCAAATGTGTAACATTTTTCTTTAGTAATATAAGATTTTGTGTGTAAAAGGCCCGTGATTGTTTCTGTACTTAACTGGTTTCTTTGTTTTGTTTTCATTAAATTAATTGAAGAGAAAATTCTTTCCACATTTGCAGAAGAATGTGGAAGACTTAATATATTCTCCACAAATTTGCTTAAGACGGGGAACATATATGTACCATCACCTCGAGTAACTTGTTTTATATGTGTCCAAAATTCAGTGACATCGTCACTAAATGCCAAACATTCTTTATAGTTGCGAAGTGACCGCCATTCTGAATCCAAAGTTTGGAGCTCATGACACGATATTATATTTGGGAAAAGCGAAGCTATGTTGGAAATAGAACTTATAGAACCATTTTTCACAACTGTAGGATTAATAAAATTGAATTTTTGAGTCAGGTTATCTTTTAATTGGAATCGTAAAATAATTTGTCGGCAGCTCTCAATATAGAAATCTAAACATCTATGTTTAAAAAAATGAAGTTGTTCCCTATTCAAATTGGATGTTTGCAAATATAAAGCAACGCCTGTTCCCAAATATATATCATCCAAATGTAAAAAGTTTGTCGGATTTTTAAAATCAACATCTTCCAATGGTGTTGAGTTAATATAATCACGTTTTAAGAAACAATCGCCGAGAGTTCTTAACACATTACAAATATTACTGTATACTAGATGCAATTTTGGAGCTTCAGATTGCATTTCGCGGTTCAAGTTATTAAAAAAGGGTAGAACATAATCAAGAAATAACAAAAAAAGTTTATTTAATGGATTATTTAAATTTTGAAGAATGGTGTCTGCAGCTGAGACATCACCTTCAGCAACTGCAGAAGTAAATTATAACTGCAAAGCTCCAAACTGTTCTAATATTCGGTGAACAACCTGATGTACTGATAACCATCTTGTTTGCGAAGGGTGGAGAATTTTATGAATTTTAATGTTACAAAATAATTGGTATTCTTTTAATTCAGCGATCCGTTTGGGACTTGAATTAAAATAATTAAAAATGTCTCTAGTTAGATCTTCCACAGGTTTCGGAAGCTTTTGGGAAGCATATGATGCACACAAATGAAACGAGTGGCATATACGTTTCGTTATAAATAGGTGGGGAATATCATTTTTTAACAATGTCATAACAGAATGATGTTTTCCCATCATGACGTTTGCACCGTCAGATGCAAAACCTATCATATTATCTTTGTATGGAATAGAGTTTGCTGAAAATAAATTGATAATATGACCATACAAAGTATTGGCGTCTGCTACGTCCAACTGAATAAGACCAAGAAAGTTATCTTGAATATTATTGTTTTTAAAATACCTTACAACTAGGCACAGGTGCTTTTGAGTTGCTCTATCCGTTGATTCATCTATAATGAGGGAAAACTTGGTTGTTTTTAAATCTTCGCACAAATTTTTGAAAGATTCACTCCCTAGAACGTATCTTACGATGGCTGTAGTTTTCTTCCTGCCGCATGCTAACCCTTGCGCTATCTTTGAGTCAGGACAAATTTTTGCAATGAGCTTTGGCAAATGGTCCATTACCAAAAATGGAAGATTATGCTCCGCAACAAATGCTGACAAGCGTATTTCACCTGAAAATTAATATGGATATAAATTCATTTAATATTTATAAGTCCGAAAATATTTTACCTTCTGCAATATTTTCTTTCAGTTGTCTGGCCTGAGACAAATTAACACTGAAGTCGGTGATTTTCTGCTGACTGCGCACCATTTTTAATTTGTCACAATGGAATTTTGAGTTTTTATGTTTAATTAAAGCGTCTTTCCCACTAGAAATATTAATGTCTTTGTCACAGCAATCGCACCTGGCAAATTTTTTCCCCTTTTTGCTTTTACAAAGCCATCCCTTGAATTCTTCAAATTTTTCCCAATCTTCTTTATAATTTTGAGAATATTTTGGTTTTTTCGGCTTACTAGGCACTGCTACAGGTTCACTATCACTGTCACTATTCATTTTTGTTTTAAATTTAGCCACTGATAAGCCACCAATAACTAAAGCTAAGACTAAATGACTAAAAAAGACTAAAAGACTAATGTAAAGAAATGATTGAATATTTGAAACCAAACGTTCTTCGAAGCAATATTTATTAAATTATATCACGTCGATATCACGGCTAAAGATCGACTGTCCTTTTCGTAATTCGTAATTCGTTCTTTTTACAATCTTTTGCCCGCACGTTTTTAACTCAGCGCTCCGAGTTATTCGATACTTAAGATACTATAACAAAAATTCATATAAACAGTCCATGACGATTCCCTCGGCTCAGCCATTTCTCACACTAAAACGATGTTCAAATTTAATATGACGCAGAAATCGTCTCTGGATATATTTATAACCTCCGGCCTGACCGTGACACAAAAGTTTTGGGGGATTCCCTCGTCCCTCAAAAAGCCAATTATAAAAGTTCTTGTGAAAAACAGCGCATTACAGTTATTTCAGACGACAGAATCTTTAAATTAAACTTAATTCATAATAATTGTAGCAACTTGTCAATAGATGTCGCTAGACTCGCAAATTTTTAAAAATCGGTAGATTCAAGAATCATTTCGGTAGATCGGTAGGTAGTTATGAAATTCGGTAGATCTACCGAAAAATCGGTAGACGGAACATCACTGGGCATATCTGCTCGGTCGACACCGTCGGCCGACTACGTCGCTTCGTCTATGGGTCCCTTATGACGTTATCACGAGAGGAGAAACCGCTCACGAGCCATGCGCCATGCGCTGCTTGGTCGCCGCCGAGAGACAGAGGCGTATAGTGCGGCCGCATTTATTTGATATAATTTATTCATGGCAGTAATACTTTAGGGCGTCTTAAATACTCGAGAAGTGCGACAAACTCGAGGAGATATGACGGTAACGGAATAATACAGGGACGTATTACAGGTACCTACCAACATGCGTTACTTCTCTCTATCTATTTGTAGATACAATCCCAATACCTTTAAAATAATAGACCCATATTAGTAAGTCCTTCCCTGTATTAGGTAGTCTTTCACCCGCCGACAGTCAATAGCGCCCATCGTTTCACACCAATTCTCGAGTACTAAAAGCCCTTCAAAAATTTTACTGCCATGAATAAATTATATCAAATAAATGCGGCCGCACTATACTCGTTATGTTTCACACTAAACAATTTTTAAAACTCGGTCCGACGGATATTTTGATATCTATTGCTGGGGCCGCACTAACGGCTAATGCCGCTAATTTTCGCGTTCATCATCAAACAGCCTGTCTCGTCCACTGCTGAACATAGGCCTCCGTTAACTATCTCCATTTATTTCGATCCTGGGCATCCTGGATCCAATTTGGTGCTACTCTTTTTATGTCGTCCGTCCACCGGGTCGGCGGACGACCTCTGTTCCTGAACGCATCTTGCCTAGGTCTCCACTCTATGATCTTTTTGGTCCATCTTTCGTTGGTCATTCTTGCGACATGTCCAGCCCAGTTCCACTTTAAATATGTTATTCGCTGGATTGCATCGATAACCCCTGTTCTCTGACGTATCCGATCATTCGGAATCTTGTCTCTCAGCGTGACTCCCAACATGGAGCGTTCCATGGCTCGCTGGGCCACTCTTATTTTGTTTACCGATTTTCGTGTTAGAGTTAGGGTCTCCGAACCATAAGTCAGAACCGGCAGAACACACTGATCAAACACCTTCCGCTTAAGGCATATGGGGGTTTCGGACTTAAAAATGTGTTTCAGCTTCCCATAGGCGGCCCACGTTAGCCCTATCCTTCTTTTGATTTCGCAGGTTTGATTGTGTCTGCCAATCGTAATATCATGGCCCAGATATCTGTAGGATGTAACTTGGAAAATTTCTTTTCCTTCTACTAAGTAGTTTCGGCTTGGGACTAGATTTGTCATGAAATTTGTTTTCGATGGATGTTGACGCTAGCGTCAACATTATTTAAGGGATTTTTAGGTGAAGAAATCGTGATTTATTGTAACCGAATTTTGGGAACTTTTACATAATTTAATCATTGAAATTACTACGCGTTGTTTTACAAAACAGAAAAATAATTCATAATTAAGAGCGAGGATAGGTATGTAAAATATTATTGGATTGTTTTAACGTTCGCACACGAATCAATAACACTAGCGACCAGTTCACGTTACTAGAGGAAAACAATTACGGTTAAACGTGAACCGGTCAAGTTCAAATCTCAACACTCAGCTGACTAAGCATAATATGGCGTTTAGTTAACATGATAACGGAAGGTCAGCTGGGTGCAAGGTAACGAAACAAATAATATCGCATCTAACCAATGTAAATTGATCTGTATAAAAACCCTGAATTTTGGTACAATAAATCAGTATACCCTAGTATGCTCAAAACGACAGTGTGTTGTGATCGTTCTTCACGCCACTTAACCCGACTATCCAAAACCTAACGAACTTCAATCCGGAGAGTACGTTTACGTCCTCTCTCCAAACTACAAGAACTTCCAGAACTTCAAGGAGATCACGTCAAGTCCTGATCTCCGACTCCAAGAACTTCAAGGAGATCACGTCACGCTCTGATCTTCAATCTACAAGAACGTCTTCAGCCTTACAACCTGGAGACAAGATTTATCTCCGCAGCCATCCACGAGCCAGAGAGATATCTACATACAGTCCACTTCTCTAGAGATCATTGCACACTTTCGTTCAATGGATTTATTTTAAGCCCAACTTTATGTGAAGCAGATGTTAGTCTCATAAGCAGTTTCTCTGCCTTATCCAAGCTATCTGAAATCAGTACAATATCGTCCGCGAACCGAAGGTGACTGAAATTTTCACCGTTAATATTTATACCCATATTCTCCAACTCGACACTCTTGAACATGTACTCCAACAAAGTGGTAAATAGTTTGGGGGAGATTGTGTCGCCTTGTCGTACACCGCGCTGTACTCTGAATCTCTCTGTCTCTTCATGGAGTCTTACGCTCGCTGTTGCATTTTCGTATATATGTTGCAGTATAGCAGAGTATCTGTGGTCTACTCGGCAGTCGGCAAGTGCTTTAAACATCTCACTGTGCTTGATGGAATCAAACGCCTTTTCGTAGTCCACAAATATTAACACGAGTGGCTTGTTGTACTCAACGGACTTCTCGATCAATGTCTTAATAACTTGCAGATGGTCATTTGTTCCGTATCCGGATCGGAAACCTGCCTGTTCTGTCGGCTGGTAGAAGTCCAATTTCGATGTTAGACGCTTAGTTAGAATTTTGGTAAACAATTTATAGAGATGAGAAAGCAGGCTAATTGGTCTATAGTTCTTCAGGTCGGCAATGTTGCCCTTCTTATGCATCATGATTATGATTGCATTGTTCCAGTTCGTAGGTGTTGTGGTTTCCATAAGACATTTATTGAATAATTTTGTTATGGCCCTTAACAGTTGTTCTCCACCTTCTCTAACTGCCTCAATCACGATATCGTCCTCACCTGGAGCCTTATTGTTTTTCATTTCCGACATTGATTTTAGGACTTCCTCCTCTGTTATGTCAGGCATTTCCTCCGATCACTGGTTTAAAACTCGAGTGATGTCCTCTATGCATCTCAGCTGTTCATTATTGCAATATAAATTTGCATAGAATTTATTTTCTTCGTTATTTGACATTAAACCCAGGTGTAGCCATGCTTTAACGCGCTAATTTATTAATCTAAAAAGACTACGTACATAATAGTCGGAGAGCTGATGACGAATTTTGGGTACATATTTTAGGCACGTTGAAATGATAAAAAAAATCGCATTTTATTGGTGTGCGTATCTAGAACTTTGAGTCTGGTACAGAGCTCGCGGTTATTTGGCTATTGCGCAGCATGTAACATTTTCAAGAAGATTAACTTAAAAAATATCCTTTAGGCAACTTGAAATTCTAGTAATATCTTTTTTAGGATTTATAAAATTCAGAAATATAAATCACAGACCGTTTTGTTGGTTTTAAAGTATGACCTGACTCTTTCAAATTAATTTTTTTAATATACACAAAAAATATATTTTAGGCACTAAAATATTTTTTTATTTATACTTGTTAATTAATACTCAAAATAGCTGCAAAACGCCAGACGAATATAACGGTAATAAACAATTCCCATACGTAAATACAAATTTCGAATGAGCGCGACAAAAAAGTTTTATGCGTAACCATGAACAAGAGAGAGAAAGCTAATGGTGCGATGTCAGTAGCAACTGGGACCCCCGTTCTCGGGCTGTGATTGGCTGCTGAAAGACCACGTGACTCAAGTTTACCGGCGTAGCTCGGGCACTGTGTACACAGTATTTCTGAACAGTTTATTGCTAAAATAACATTGCAACGTGGGACATTTGTTTTGAATTTCGTTTAATAATTTAGCGATGCTTTTTATTACCTGTTTTTTTGCTTTATGCTTTTAAGGTTATATTAGTGAAATTAATAATGGATAAAAAAAATATAAGTTGTGTTATTTGTAAAAAAAAAACAGATGATAAAGTGATTGTGAAGAAAGACTACCAAAATGTCAAAACATTTTGAAAATTCGACAAAAACAAAAACAAAAACTAGTTTCACAACCATCCCCATCTTCATCAGGTAAGTAAAGTACACTATTTTACAATTACTGCATATGCTTTTCAAAATAAACTCGACTCAAAAATTAAGAAAAAAATTTTTATACTCAAATATAGTTTGTTGAGGTAGAAGCCTATAAAATTACAATTTTTTTACCTGAATTTTCAGCCACCTTATTTTAAACGCGTTTCACCTTTCCTCAAGGACGTAACCATATACTATTTCCGATTTTGTTTTGTCTATTTTCATACAATGCAATCGGATTTAATTTTTTTACAATGCTCAGTTACTTTTGGCCTATTATTAAATATTAAAACTGCACTGAAATAGTTTCGTGAAAATATATATAAATCTAACAAAGTTTTTCTAACAACAAATTCCTTTCTCATAAAAAAAAATAATGCTCATTTCTGATCGGTCAACTTTCTGGCTGAAATTATTATTTAGAGAAGTTGTTAGATGTTGTAAGTTAAATAAATAATATTTTCAATATAATTATTTATGTCCTTTTTCCTAGGTACTTCAGTGACAAGTGAAGCCGCAGAAGTACATACGAATGCTCATAATGTGCAATCAATAACGGAAGGTAACCTAAATGTTAATATTCACCAAGTTACGTCTGGAACCCAAGTGTCACCTGAAGATAGTCAACAGTTGGAACAACAAAATCTTTCGACGACCAATGAAAATATTTGCTTGTTTTGCACCAAATTCGCCAGAAAAGTTAAGGGACAAATACAAAAATTAAACTTTCTTGATAAAGCCGGTTTAAAACAAGCAATTGAGCCGTTTCAAAAGGTCATAATTGACTCTGAAGTTTATAATAAATTGCAGGAATCAGGCGAGTCAACGATTTTGAAAGCTCATCGGATTTGCAGAAAAGAATATATCAATTCGCTGCAACTATATCAAGAAAAACAGAAAACTGATTTTCATAAAAATCTAGCTTATCATCAACAAGGTTTTGAAGACGTTTGTAACTTTATTGATGAAAATGTACTTGCAATGAACAAATGTTATTTTTTTACATTAATGTGTGATTATTATATTGGCGCTATTAAAAATGCAGCAAATCAAGATGGTCATGTTTACGATAATACTTTATCCAAAGCCAATTTCGAATCAAAATTGAAAAAGAAGTATGACGGCGAGATCAAGTTTTCTGTTATACATAATAAGAAAATTATTGGCCCAATTAATCGCGAGATAGATGATCATTTATTTTCTCTCTTAGAAGACAAGGATATCCTCAATAATGCTGCGCTTATCTTGAGACGAAAAATATTGGACATTGAAAAAAGACCTTTACCCAATGACATAAAAACATCTGATTTGTTAAGAGGAGAATGCTACATTCCTCAAACGTTAAAAGATTTTTATCTGACGGCGTTAGCTGGTTGCCACAGTAGACGGAGAAGAAGCGATAAGAGTAATAGAATAAGCAAGTCTTTAGCTGAAGATTTAATTTATAATGTAGCGAGAGATAAAATTAAAACGAGTAAACATATAACGTTAGCAATGTCTTTAAAGAGTTTAACTAGCAGCCGAAAAGTAGTTGAAATTATTAATAGGTATGGCCACTGCTGTAGTTACCACGTTGTTGAGGAGTTAGAAACGGAAGCTACGTTCACGTCTTCAAGTCGATCTGAAGTATGTCCCGATGGTATCACTAAGTCAGCCAGATTATATACAGGTGTAGCTTTCGACAATTTTGACCGTTTTGTTGATACCGCATCTGGTAAAGACACTCTACATGACACCGTTGGAATAATTTACCAAGATGTTGTTGACAATCCTATAATTGTACAAGAAAGCACAATGGACGATACTGAGGAAATAAACACTGTTGATTTTGAAGATGATGTTGCTGCTGAAGAGCAAGTAATACAACAAAAAGGTACTCTAAAACGAAGACGAACGTTTGAAGCTACTACTCCTGATTTGAGTTCTTACTGCAAACAACTTCGCATGTCAGAGCTTGCATTACCGATTACGGATGACCGACGTTTAATAGTCCCACAAACACTAGACCTAGTGAAAAAATTTGATTTACTCATTCGTTATCTGACACCAATAAATGATTCTCCCACCGACAAAAAAGTAGTTCTTGAAACTATGAAGGAAAGTCAAAGAATTGCTAAAGAGCTTGGCCAACATAGTATCAGTGTGTCCTACGACTTTGCTATTGCTAAAGTAGCAATGCAAATTCAATCAGTAGAGAAACCTATGTACGACAATTTGTTTATTCACTTGGGAGGATTTCATGTCATGTTTGCTTATTTTAAAGCTATCGGAAAATTCATAGCTGGTTGCGGGTTGATGAATGTTGCTGTTGATTGTGGGTTATTAGCTAGTGGATCTGTGGAGTCATTTCTCACAGGTAAACATTTCAATCGATGTAAAAGATTACATCCATTAATGTCATTGAGGTTAGAAATTATGAACTTTCAATTATTTATCGAAAATGAAGGAATCGAGCTTGGAGACGTGTTACGTACAGAACTTGTTCATTTCAGTAAGGGTAGGTTGTCAGCTACAGCAGTATTGGAAAACCAAGAAATGTCGGAACTTATAACCTCCTATTTTGGTCATCGAGAAGCTTGTCTAAATGGATCTTTCGGAAAAACCGTACAATTTTACATGACTTATATACACTTAATATTAACTATTATCACATGTTAAGTCGTAGTATCAGAGCTGGAGATTTTGCATTATCTAAATACATTTTACCGAAAATTGCAAATTTATTTTTTGTGTTCAACCAGCCAAATTACGCTCGTTGGTTGGTTAAATATCACAACAATTTGCTAACAATTAAGGAAACTCATCCGGAAATCGCCGAAGCTATGGAGAAAGGATATTTAGGAATCCAGAGGACAGATAAATCTTTTTCTAGGCAACCTATTGATCTGAATTTAGAGCAAACAATCAATGCCGAAGCTGACAAGAGATTAGTTGGCGTCATCATCATCATCATCATCATTCAGCCCATATTCGTCCACTGCTGGACATAGGCCTCCCTTGATTGCCTCCACATCGTCCTATTTTGTGCCTCTTGTATCCAGTTTGTGTGGATACGTTTAATATCATCGGACCATCTAGTTGGTGGTCGTCCCTTGCTTCTGTATGCATCCTGTCTAGGCCTCCACTCTATGATCCTCTTGGTCCATCTGTTGTCCTGCATTCTCGCAATGTGTCCCGCCCAATTCCACTTTAGGATTGCTATTCTTTCTACTGCATCAATCACTCTGGTTCTTCTACGTAGCTCAGCGCTTGTGATGTGATCTCTGAGGGTCAATCCCAGCATTGACCTTTCCATTGCATGTTGTGCCACTTTGATTTTCTGTACAGCCTTTTTTGTTAATGTTAAGGTCTCAGCACCATAAGTTAGGACAGGCAGGACACATTGGTTGAAGACCTTTCTCTTCAGACAAATTGGTAAGTCTGACTTTAATATGTGTCTTAAGTTCCCAAATGCGGCCCAAGTTAATCCTATTCCCCTAAGCAATTCGCAGGTTTGATTATCTCTGTTTATACGGATTTCGTGGCCAAGATACTTGTATGAGGTAGTTTCTTCCACTTGGATGCCATCTATGTATACTCCTTCGCCGAGTACAAGGTTGGTCATTAGTTGTTGGCGTCATAAATTTTACAAATTCAATTGCAGCTCGTCAACGCTGGTGTAAAAGCCATGAAATCCGTTCAACTGTAATATCATTTACGTATGAAACAACAGGTCTGCAAAAACGGCAGGACGTAACATCTGACTTAGAAAATCATAATATTAAGAGAGATACCAAATTGTTAAAAAATTTTATTGATGCATTTTCAAAGTTCATGAATCCATTCGATCCTAGTATTGATAAAAATTTACTTTTCATTATTTCTACCGGAAAAGCAGCTTCAGCTAATGTTGAATTTTTTTTATTGGGTATTGAAAGTACAAGCAACGAGTTACGTGAAAAGTTTATTTACGAGTGTTCAGAATCAACTGATAGATTTGAAAAACCCATTACGCGAGTAAATATTATGAATTTTTCTTCTGAAGCAGTGAAGAAAAAAAAATAGCTAGAGGTAATAAAGTTCAAAAGATAAGGATGCAACGGGATTTATTTGGAAGGATGCTAGGTTTATCAATGGATTACAGTGATGATTTTGAGAAGATCTTGTGCTACCCTATTACACCAATTCCGATGGCTTTATGCCACTTCGATGTGACGATCTGTAAAACTGCAAAATCTGTTATTGTGGGAGTTTTTGAAAAAAATCATAAACGAGGAAATGCACCAAGGGATTTTGATACTGTAATTGTTGACGGTTTCTATCTGTTATATACTATGCGTGATATGCCTGCAGCATTTGGCAATATCTCTAAAAAAATAATGAAAAGTTTACCAGCTACCAACGCTCCACGTATTGATATAATTTTCGACCAGTATTTCTCGCCTTCCATAAAGGATTATGAACGTACTCCACGTAATGAAGTCAATAATATTGAGTTTAAAATTACCGGCCCAATGCAAGTACGCCCAATTGATTTTGGTAAAGAGTTGACAAATATAAAATTTAAGCAAGCTCTCGTAAAGTTTTTGATAGAACACTGGGCTACATCAGAAATGGCTCCATTTATTGGTAATGCAGTGATCAATTTAAGTTATGATCATTGTTACTCATATAAAGTTCAAAATAACATTGTGACTGTGGAGGAAAAATATGAAGTATCATGTGAGAATCATGAGGAAGCAGACACCAAAATTGTACACCATGTGTGTAAAATTGATAATGATTCTACTACAAATGTCTTAATAAAATATTGCGATACTGATGTTTTAATAATCATGCTCGGTAATATGGACCATTTGGAGTGTGATAATCTGACAATTTTTATGGAGTATGGAAACAACAATAAAAAACGATTAATAAATATATCCCAATTATTGGCAACTGAATTAGGATCAAAATTTTGTTCTAGCTTACCTGCTTTTCATGCACTGACCGGCTGTGATTATAACCCTTCTTTCTTTAAAAAAGGAAAGAAGAGGCCATTTCAGATATTAAAAGGCAATGAAGATTACCAAAAAGCTTTTACTGATCTGGGATCTGCTCATGTGACGGGTTTAAGGTATGAGGCATTTTCGGTATTGGAAAAATTTACTTGCGAAATGTATGGTTTTAAAAATTTTACCGATATTAATAATGCTAGATTTCATAAATTTTGTTCTAAATATAAAGCTTGTAATCCCAATGAATATAAATATATCCAAATAAACATATAAATCCTAAAAAAGATATTAATAGAATTTCAAGTTGCCTAAAGAATATTTTTTTAAGTTAATTCTCTTACAAATGTTACATGCTGCGCAATAGCCAAATAAGACTCAAGGTTCTAGATGCGCACACCAATAAAATACGATTTTTTTATCATTTCAACGTGCCTAAAATATGTACCCAAAATTCGTCATCAGCTCTTGGACTATAAAGAAAGCAGGCAAACAGGCGCCTACGTTCAGCGCCGAAAATAAGCGCCTATTACTACTGAGGGAGCACACTAAAAACGCAGGTACATAAATATCAGCCGGTTGCCTGTTTGTTCGTATTCGTAATATCAGTCTTAAAGATGTCGAGTTCATCGTCAGACGAAGATTCTCTTTTAATGGAAAATGCTTTATTAAAAGTGACAAGAAGAAGGGGACAAGGCATACATCCCATCAATCGGGAAATGAAATGGTATGGTGAATATCATCCTCTATTTCAAGAATTGAAACAGCATGAACAGAGATTTTTTCAACATATTGTCGCGATGCGGCCCCAATTAGCGAAAATAGGTCGCCGTCTAAGCTTATTCAGCACCGCGGCGACCTTAAACCGAAGGACGACACGACTCTCGGACAGGTACGACACCACGTTCGTAAACATCCCGCTTATATTTATACAGCGGGATCATAACGATCAGGGGGTCAGTCTGGTCACCAAGTATCACGTCTCGCTGCCCGTCTGAGAGCCCGTCCTTTTCGGCATGCCGCTAATTGGAGGAGCCTCGCACCTGCTGCCCTTCGTTCTTCTAAAGTAAGCAACCACCTCCATTTAACCTCTTCTCACTTTTCTACGTTTGATCACTTGCCTTAATTTTGTACGATGTTCTCTCCCCTATATTTAGTGTCCAAATAAATATTGTTATGTGTTACCATGTTTTCTCTTTAGCTCCACCTAGCTACACCCCCAACCCGAGCACTCCCTTTGGACCCTAGGTCCTCAGGCGTGTGACAATATGAGAATGACTTTAACAACTTTTACATATATACTGAAAAAAATTGAAGGATGTTCAACCAAAACGTGGTGTAACTGGCATAAGCAGCCAATTCTCCCCGAAGAAAGACTCGTAATTACTATCAGGTAAGTCAAATGAGTGCTAATACTTAGGTATATTTATTAACGAAAATATCTTTTATATAAAAAAAAACATGATTATTAACAACTTAAAAGCAATACAGCAACTATAAACTTGTATACAAGTAACTAACTAACTAAAAAAACTAGTAGAATAAGATGGAAGCATTGAAAAATGTAATAAGCCTAATTTAGTAATTTTAATAATGAATCCATAGAAGGTGCATCAGTGTTAGCGTAGGTTGGCATAGAAACTGGCTGAGAAATTTCCACAGAGTGATTAGACGAAGACGAATAAGTTCCAAAAGAAGGGGGTGGGGGAGGAAAAGTGAGATGTGATAACAGTATTCTGTTGATAAGCAAATTCGTCAACAAGTTCCTGTACACGTCCTCTAAATGCAAGTTTTCTTCATGGTGGAATTTTGTGAACATGAGGAAGTAAACTCTTGAAAAAGTAGACGTCATCATCATCGTTGTCCTTCAGGCGTGATCTTTCAGATTTTTCTTGTAAATATTTTATTTTCTGTTTTTCGATTTCTAACAGTTCATCATTCAAAGTCGTGTATCTTTTCTGCTTTCTTTGATTTTCACTATTTGTGATATGCTGACTGACGTCTCGAGTTGACTGTACATTGCTTTCGGCACCAAGTTCTGGATTGTCAATGATTATTTCACTACTACCTTGTGAAATAGTGGAGTCTAAATCTTCATTTGAAACATCAACACCAGCTTCAATTTGACTTTCCTTTTCTCTTTCCGCTGTTTTTGTGCAGTTTCCACTAGACGTCCTGGCTTTGACGACGTCTTTTAAAAACAAAAGCGAATGAAAATATGGCCAGTTCGACGTGTAAGTGCTGTCCTCGGCATCATCTCCAGAGTGAGGAATTGGTACTTTTCCTAACTCGACTGCAAACTGATCTCTTAAATACTTCCATTTTTTTCTTAATACAGTTTCTGAAAAAGAAAGATGTACTTAATAAATATATATCGGTATTTTATACTTTTTATTATTGTATATTCGAATGATATCACCACTTTGAATAATTATAAAGGAGAAAGAACAAACGCTTTTATTTTTTGCAGGTACTTAGCGACAGGTTCTTCATTTAAATGTCTTGCTTTTTCGTTTCGTATGGGAGCCTCTACAGTAGGAAAGATAATTTCGGAGACTACAGTTGTATTATGGGAACAGTTATAGCCAGAACATATGCGTATTCCTACAAAAGACACTTTGAAATCTATTGCTGAAGACTTATAAAATTTGGAATTTTCCACATACGATTGGAGCTATTGACGGAAAACATGTTCGTATCCTCTGTCCAAAAAATTCGGGTTCAATGTTTTTTAATTATAATTTTTTTTCTTCTGTTGTGCTCCAAGGGGTAGTTGACGCCAATTACAAGCTAATTACTATAGACGTACGTGGATACGGCAAACAAAGCGATGGTGGTACTTTTCAATGCTCAGATTTTTATAAATTACTTATTCCTGAACCTACTTTTTTACCAGGAACTAACATAAAAGCCCCATATGTTTTATTAGCAGATGAAGCGTATCCACTTTTAGACTTCTTACTGAAACCATTTATATATATATATATATATATACGCGAGTTGTATACAGCAAACTAAGGCCGTTTCTCGCATCCTAAGCGCCATTGTTTTTTATATTGCCACTCGTTTTCCGTCAGTCCTCTCATTTCCATAGCTTCCTTGACTCCTTCATTCCAGTCTTTTAAAGGTCTTCCTCGTTTTCTTCTTCTCTCCGTTGGGATCCATCTCCACACTCTTTGGGGCCATCTGTTTGTATCCATTCTTCGTAGGTGTCTATACCACATCAATCTTCTTGTTTCTATATCATTTATTATTGTGTGTTGAACATTAATTTTTTCTCGGATTTCTTCATTTCTTATATGTTGTAGCCTAGACACCCTACAGCTTCTGCGTAACACATCCATTTCAATAGCCATCAGTCTTTCTTTATTTCTTTCTGCTATCTCCCAGGTTTCGGATCCGTATGTGATAATACTTTTTACTATGCTATTGTAAATCTTTATTTTTGTATTTTTTGATATTTGTTTAGACCACCATATGGAATTTAACCTCTGTACCGCCTGTTTGCCTTGCACTATTCGACAATCTATATCTTTACGGCTATGGGCTTCTGCCGATATAATAGATCCCAAATATTTGTAGTCTGTACACGTATCTATCAGTTTCCCATTTATTTCAAGTGGTCTAGCAGTGCCTCCAGTTACTAGATATTTAGTCTTGTTAAAATTTATTTTGAGACCCCATTTCTCATAAGTCTCCGTCAACTTCCTCATCATATAGTGCAGGGGTCGGCAAGTAGTTTTAGGTAGGGTCCGAATACTATAGCAAAATTTTAACGAGGTCCAGAAAAAAAACCCATGATACTAATAAAGTACCTATACTTGTCTTATATTTATGTATTATTATAGTCTTAAAGGACTAAAAGAATATTTGGCGGTCCGCGGTTCAACCTTTCGCGGTCCGGATACGGACCGCGGTCCGCCTGTTGGGGACCGTTGATATAGTGTATGTCGTCTTCATCGGCTGCTATAACCACTTGATCGTCTGCAAAAAGTAGCGAATGCAAAAATTCATCGTCAATAAGTATCCCCATTACTTTACACTTGGCTTGCCATTCTTTTAATACTTCATTTATATATATTTTAAATAGAGTAGGCGACAGAACACATCCCTGTCGAAGCCCTTTTGTAACATTAAATGTGGTTGATATTTGTTGTCCCACTTTTATCGCACTTCTTTGGTTGTTGTAGAGGTCTTTGATACATTTTATATATTTTGAAGGTATTTTAGACCGTTCCAGTACTTCAAACAATTTTTTATGTGGCACTGTATCGTACGCCTTTTCCAGGTCTACAAAAACTAGGTGTCTCTAGATTTCTTGTTATCCTTTTCTGTGTGAGTTGACGCAATGTAAAAATGTTGTTCACACATGATTTTCCTGCAGTGAAACCTGCTTGCTCTTCCCCTATTTCTATTTCCCCCTCAATCCTGTTTTTTATGACTCGTCCGTACAGTCTCCCAACAGACGATGTAACAGTGATGCCCCTGTAATTACTGCATTGTAGTCTTGTACCTCTCTTATGTATTGAACTAATTATACCTAATCTCCATTCCGTAGGTATTTTGTCTTCTCTTATTAAACATTTATTAAATAACATCTGCAGTTGTTCGATAAGAATATCAGGACCACTTTTTACTAGTTCTATTGGGATACCTCCGGGACCAGGGGCTTTTCCACTTTTACATTGTTTCAACGCTTCATAGATCTCTGTCTTCGTTATACTGCTTATTATATTTGTCTCTTTGTCTTTGTCACTTATAATTGGTTTATCATCTTGTTTATATTTTTCACGATCTTCATTTAACATTTCTTCATAGTATTTCTTCCATTGGTCTAATTTTATCATGTTAATGTTTATCCTCTCCCTATTATTTTTCCTAATATTGTTCACTGTTTTCCAAGCCTCTTTTGATTTTGTTCCTCCGATGTATCTATCAATATGAGCACATTTCTCATCCCATTCTGAATTTTTTGCTTTTGCCGCTTGTTTCTTTACTTCTCTGTTTAATCTGCAGTACTGTTTCCGATTTTCCTGATCATTTGTAGCCAACCATTTATGATAGGCAGCTTTCTTGTCTTTAATTAGTTGTTCGATTTCCACATTCCAGAACTGTGGCTTATCCTTTTTTTATCTGCATTTCCGAGTGCTTCGAATGCGGCTTCATGTATTTTCTTTTTAATTTGATTATAACTTTCTTCTACATTATCATCAATAGGGGCATCACGCAATTTATTAGCAAGTCTTAATCTGTACAGAAATTTGATGGAGTCATCTTTAAGAAGTTCAACATTGTACTTGTTCTCGATAGTTGTGTTACTTGTCTTTTCTACTTGTGTTCGTTGCTTTTGATGTTTAAACTGTATGCTAACTTGTGCCCGTAAAAGTATGTGATCTGTCCCACATTCTGCCCCCCTAAATGCCCTGACATCTGTTGTTTTTAAGTTAGATTTTTGCTTTTGAATGTAGTAATCGATTATAGATTTTAGATTACGTGTTGGTTGAATCCATGTGTATTTGTGTATATTTTTGTGTTCAAAATATTCGTTCATAATTTGCAATTGACACGTATTACATATTTCTATTAGTCGACACCCATTATCATTTACTTCTTCTTCACCAAAGTTTCCCACAGCAGGGTGTCCTTTCTTACGGCCAGTTCTAGCGTTAAAATCGCCGAGCAAAACGATTTCTTTATGTTGACTAACATTATTTAACGTTGATATCAGGTCATTGTCGAATTCGTCTTTTATCACTTTTGCAGAATTATCAGTTGGTGCATATGCCGCTACAACAACAATAGTTAGACCCCATATTTTCAATTCCATTTTCATAATTCTTTCACTAATTCCTTCCCAACTCTTGATGTTATTTTTATACTTTTTATTGATAACGATACCGACTCCAGATTTAGCCCTTTTTTCCTTGGGGACTCCGTTGTAAAATAAAAAGTAAGAGCCGTGTGTTTCATTACCTGTTCCTTTTTTCTTTACTTCCGTCAAGGTGCCTATGTCTATATTGTATTTCTCTAGTTGTTTGAAGACTTCACTTTGTTTGGTATTAATGCCTTGTACATTCCATGTTCCCAAATTCAATGTCCTTCTTCGTAGCCTATGTCGTTTACCAGTTTTTCCGTCTAAATTCCGAGGCGTTTGTTTAGGATTTTTAGCAAATAATGGTTTTTACGAAGGTAGAGGAGCTAACCCATTGTTAGCTGAAACCATTTGGTGGGCAAAATTTACCGGTTGAACAAGAATGTTTTAATAAAAGACTGTCAATTGCGTTCATTGAATCTTCAGCAACCGACTTCCGACTTCAGCGTCAACGCCTTCAAGACCCGGCGTGGGGCTGCAACCTGCAACGAACGTGGCCAGTCAACAGGACTAGCCTGCCCAGGAGTACCATCGAGAAAGTACTCCTCCGGTGACCTCTACGCACGAGGGCTATAGAGCCTGCGTGAGTGTGCCCCTCTTCGACAAGCCGATAAACCCTGATCAGGTATCGTTCTTTTTACTATTGGTCGACCAATGTATAGTGACACTAATGTGTGAGGTATTTGTACATTTGATTTGTTTTTCCTCTGAAGGATTGTTAGTATAACTTGTTTTGCTTGTTTACGTTGCCAGCAGTTAATCGTAAAACCGTTGTTCGGTAGGTGTTCCCCGTAGAGAATAGATATTGCTATTGTTCTAGAACTTTTGATGGGAACTTAACTCGAGGTAACGTAACGTTAGGGTTATGTTAGCGAGGCGAACATAACAAATTCGATGTAAATTTAGTTAAGGTCTTAAACCTCACTGACGTTGCTTAGAATAGTGTATTGTTGGTTGTCTACTTATAGGAGTAAGTGGATTCATTAATGCGGCTCTCTTCTTTTAATGTTGTGATTGATCATATATGTGTAAGATATTTAGTAAAATTAAATCTCAGTGTAACCATCACCATTCGTTTGAACATTTATTGAATTCTTCCCACGACCCCAGGAATTAAAAATCAACAAAAGAGAACTTATTGTAGGCAGAGCTAGCCGTGGCAATTGTTCGTTCTCTTGTAAGTAATTCAGTCAAATAAACATAAGATTACTAAAGTGAGCGTTACAAAGCATGTATGTAATAGGCATAAATATGTATGTGTGTATGTATGTTTCACTTAATACCAATAAAACCAATGCTTAGATTACAGTTACTTACCATCGATATGCATTTCGGTCGCAATTTCCTTCCATTTTTTTGCGTCAAATGCCGATCGCTATGACCCTTCTCCCTTTTATCTCATAGTATACTCCTTCAAAAGATATAAGGCGTTTATGACTATACCTTATCAAGTGGCTGAGGGTTCCCTGTCGTAAATGACACGCGTCCGAAAACCGAACGTATTCAGGATATTTCAACCTTAACCATAACGTAGCAATTTTTCTCAAATCCTAAGAAAGGGTTGTTACTAAATGGCTTTAACATCTTAATGATCTTAAATTTCTGTGAAAGGATTACAACTGAAAATGTATAAGGTTCATTCCAGTAATCTTACTTCGATGTTTATTTCAATTTTTTGAGTACGGTCCCTTCAATGTCGGCTAAATTTCTATTAAAAGGTGTAGCAGTAGGCGAAGCCGCGGTAAAAGCGGCAGGGGGTGCACTAAACCCCTTAAGGAGGTACAGTCGTAAACGCCTTATATCTTTTGAAGAAGTATATGTGCCTTTTTAACTCCGCAGCGATCAGCTCCTCGATATCCATACTCATATCGTCAGTACTGACTGGTAACTGACGCCGGCAATCAGCGACCGAGAATGGGAATTTCATTCCGGTAAAAAATCGGCGCCGGGTGCCGGCGATAAACAAATACTCTCCTGGTGTGTCTGTGTGCATGCACATAACTTTACATGCGTGAATTGTCGGCGCTTATAGGCGTCGACTGCCAGTAAGCAGGAAACCTGCTTTCTTTGTGTGCGTACCCTAAGACCGTTTGTCCACGGCATCCGATTCCCAGATCCGAGTTTAGGATCCGAACTTTTCGGTCCGATGACGGAAATTAATTCCGGATGACCGTTTGTCCACGGCACCCGATTCCGAGATCCGAGTTTAAGATCCGAACTTCTTGGTCCGATGACGGAAATTATTCCGGATTGCTAATGTCCACTACGTTCGATTTTTGACTACTTACCTATTAGTAACTGAGTTGAGTTTCCGTAAGTTGTACATACCTAAGACGATCATGCCTGGTAATTTAGAACGTCGACAACTTCTTGCGCTGTTATTGTACAGACGAAGGCGAAGAAGATCCAGGCTGTAATGGGTGCATCCCCTCCTGAGGGAAAGACTTGTAACAGGCGCCTTTTATGTGCTCTGTAATAAATTACGGCAACGTGAAAATAATTTTTTTAATTATTTTCGAATGTCAACGACTACATTCGATTTTCTGTTACACCAGTTAACGAATGCCATTGTACACCAAGATACCAACATGAGAATGAGCATCCCACCAACAGAGATGCTTGCAGTTACATTGTTATTAAGTAATTTAGGTAAGGTAAGGTAAGTAATTTTTTTCGTATTTCTATGCAATTTCATATTTCATAAATGGAAAATAAAATGTATTCAGATTATTATAAATGATTATATTTTACATCAAGTTATATTGAATGTGAAAGGAGAATTACATATTATTGGAATGTTCCTGTAGTAGTTTTGACATCTCATTAGTGTGGGATCTAATTTTAAATAAAAATAGGTGTATTGTGTGTTGCTTGCATATATAAATTCAAAGAGAGTTGGCAAGCTTGCGATGCGCGCGTACACGAGCGCCACCAACCATTCTGCGGAGAGTCGTCGTTGCGACCATTTTGCAACCATTTTGTTCTTATATAGTTCAGTTGTAATAAAATCTTTGAAAATCGTAAAGTGCGTGAATCATAACACCTAGACACGAATAACAATCCTACAAATTGGGGGCTCGACCGAGATACGAGGACAAGAAGATAAGAGAGAAGTACGAGAGAGGTAACGACGACGAAAAGACCGACGAATCCATTCAAGGCGACACGAGACGGCTGCCGAGGGGTGAGACGTGAGACGCTGCGAACGAAGACGAGAGCTGTGAAGAAGAGGTGAGCTGCGAACGAAGACGAGAGCTGTGAAGAAGAGGTGAGCTGTGAAGAAGAGGTGAGCTGTGAAGAAGACGAGAGCTGTGAAGAAGACGAGAGCTGCGAAGAAGACGAGGGTCGCGGAGACGAGAAGACGACGGCCGATCTTTTCCGAAGCTGCGCTAGACGAGTGCTGCTGAAGGAGACGAGACGCTACGAGGACGCTGAAGCTGTTTCCAGGGACGCGACGCGAGAGGAGAGGAGAGAACACAGAAGCGGCTGTTAGACGAAGCCAGGGCCGGCATTCATCCGTCCGACCGGGAGAAACAGGTAAGAATTTTAGAAAATTGATTAAGTAATATTTGTTAATGCTCATTGATTATTGTAAGTGGTACGCCCGTTACTTGAAATTCACGTTACATATTGCTAGTAGATATTATTGAATTCTAAAGTTGAAGTAGGTTAAATTTGACAAATGGGTACTTTAGGGGATATACCTGTTGTTGCTTATAATATAACTCATAGTAAATTAGAGGCTGTAAAAAAGTTACATTTCATTATTTTTGGAGATGAGGGACAGCCAAGACAAACTAGAAAAGCCATACGACAGTTTACTGGTTTTAATTTTGATGAAAACTCACAAGAATTTAAAGATAAAGTGAACACACTCGAAGCCGAACTGACTCAAGCTGACCTGATAGCTGTTTGTCATATACTGAAAACCGATTATACAGGATCTGTAAAAGATGTAATAATCCGTATTTGCACATTTCTTACTAAGTTTGAAGGTAGTGACCACAACGACGATGAAGACGATGACGAAGGAGTGAACAACGAAGTAGACAATGCGGTTAACAATCAACAAGAAGATGAAAATAGACAAGGCGAGGACAATAGAGACAATCATGGAAGCTCAAGACACAACAATTCTCTAGCTGGATCAGAACCATTTTCATTAACTTTCAGAGACGTTGAAGACAGTATCCGAACCTTCTACGGAAAGGATGACTATCCAATCGAGAAGTGGATAACTGATTTCGAGGAAATTGCTGAATTAACCAACTGGAATGATCTACAGAAGCTGATTTATGCGAGAAAATCGTTAAAAGGATTAGCCAAGCTACTGATACAAGCTGAAAGTGGCATAAACTCTTGGACGATGATGAAAAAGAAATTAAGAGAAGAATTTCGAGTTACAGTAAGCAGCGCGCAAATCCACAAGAAGATGATGATGAGAAAGAAAAGGAAAGACGAAGCATTACAGGAATATGTACTAGTGATGAGAGAAATAGGAAGTAGAGCTGACATCGAAGCTGATGTGGTTATCCAGTATATCATCGACGGAATACAGGACGAACCAAGCAACAAAATTATCTTATATGGAGCTAAGAATTTTATGGAATTCAAGGAGAAAGTTAAGCTTTATGACCGGATCAAGTCCACAAATGCTACACATGAGTGGAAAAAAGATGTGAGAACGGCTAAGCCGGACGACAAGAAGAACAATGGGACTGATATGAACAAAGACAATAAGAAAATTCAAAATTGCTTTAATTGTGGAGAAAAGGGGCACAAGGCAGACACATGTGTACACAAAGGGAAAGGTACCAAATGTTTTAAGTGTGGTGAATTTGGCCACATTGCCGCCAAGTGTACAGCACGACAGTCTACACCGAGAGACAGTCGACCAAGCTCATCGGTAAGTATGAATGTTATGGAAGTTACACCGAAGACGCCTGTGAGATTGACCATTGATGGAACAAGTCTAGTCGCATTGCTCGACACAGGAAGCGACGTCAATACCATTCGAGAAGATATCTATTTGAAACATTTTAGAAACTTGACACTGGACGTTAACCGAATTACAGTTCGAGGAGTAGGGGGTAAAGTTAACTCTCTAGGAGCTTTCACCAAATTAGTTTTAGCCAACGACGAAGAGCTGCAACTTACATTTCACATAATGCCAACAAGTTCTACAAGTTTTCAGGCCATCATCGGAAACAACCTGTTTCAGCAGGCAAACGTGTCAATAAACGACGAAGGTGTTATTATACACAGAAAAGAAGATAACAACTTCATGATGGAAATGGCGATCGAAACTACCACGACTAGAGAGGAACTCCAAATAAGTCACATTAAAGATGAGGAAAGTAGAAGATGTATTACAGAACTAGTGAGGAATTATGAACCCAGTAAGACTAAGACAGTTGACGTGAAAATGAAGATTATATTGAAGAGCGAAGAACCAATCTATACAGCACCGCGAAGATTGTCGATACCGGAGAAAATCGAAGTAGAGCGACAGATCGAAGAATGGTTAGGCGAAGGTGTCATCAGACCTAGTTCATCCGACTTTGCTAGTCCAATAGTTTTAGTCAAAAAGAAAGATGGAAAGATCCGTATCTGTGGTGACTATCGAAAGTTAAATAAGAATATTGTCAAGGATCGTTTCCCACTTCCGTTGATAGAGGACGTGTTAGACAAGTTGCAAGGCGCTCGAATTTTCAGTACGATTGACCTGAAAATGGATTCTTTCATGTGCCTATCGAAGAAGAGAATATCAAATACACTTCCTTGGTAACGCACCATGGACAGTATGAATTCTTACGATGTCCTTTTGGTCTATGTAATAGCCCAGCGGTATTCCAGAGATATATCAGCCACATACTACGACCTCTAGTAAATCAAAATGAAGCAATTTACTATATGGACGATATCATTATTCCAAGTAAGGATGAATTCGAAGGGATCCAGAGGTTGAAGAAGGTGCTCAACCTTGCCAGAGACTACGGACTTGATATAAAGAAGCAGAAATGTCAGTTTTTGAAAGAAAACGTAGAGTTCTTAGGATACATTATAGAAAATGGAAGAGTACAACCAGGAGAAGCAAAGACCGAAGCTATTCGTAAATTTCCAGAGCCCAAGACGATGAAGCAACTGCAATCATTCCTAGGATTGACAGGATATTTCCGCAAGTTTATAAAAGATTACGCTTTGATTGCTAGACCATTAAGTAACCTGTTGAAGAAAGACACACCGTTCGATTTTGAGGATGCACAGAGGGAATCGTTTTCTAAATTAAAGGATCTGCTGACATCAGAACCAGTCTTAACCATCTACAAACAAGGATGTGAAACAGAGCTTCATACGGACGCAAGTAAATATGGTTATGGCGCCTGTTTGATGCAAAAGTCCGATCAAGATAACCAGTTCCACCCGATTTATTTTACCAGTCGTAAAACTACACCGGCAGAGATGAATTACTCCAGTTACGAGTTGGAAGTACTTGCTGTGATTCAGGCAGTGAAGAAGTTCCGGATCTACTTACTAGGTACGCGGTTCAAGATCGTCACGGACTGCTCAGCTTTCCAGAAAACGATGGACAAAAGGGATCTTGTCACTAGAGTAGCTAGATGGGCTTTATTGCTGGAAGAGTATGATTACTTTTATCGAACACCGAAACGGAAACCGAATGTGTCACGTAGACGCTTTAAGCAGAAATCCCATAATGATGATCTTAACAGAAGAAAATGGATTGATGCATAGAATTAAACTTGCTCAAAACGATGATGACTATATCAGAGCTATAAAGAACATCTTAACAACCAACCCATACGAAGACTTCATGTTGAAGCATGATATATTATACAAGTACACTAATGGAGCTGAGTTACTTGTAATTCCTAAGCCAATGGAGACAGAGATTATCCGTAAGGCACACGAAGTTGGACATTTCGGAGTAAAGAAGACGGAGAAAGTTGTTGGAAAAGAGTTCTACATACCTAAGATTAAGGACAAAATAGAAAAATACATTAAATGTTGCATCCCGTGTATTTTAGGGAGCAAGAAAGAAGGAATGCTGAATCCAATTTCAAAGCCAGACTTACCATTGCATACCTATCACGCTGATCATTTAGGACCGTTGCCGTCAACACATAAAAGTTACCAACACCTATTGGTAATAATTGATGATTTCTCTAAGTTTGTTTGGATTTACCCTGTGAAGTCAACCACTGCGAAGGAAACAATTAACTGTTTCGCACGACAACAACAAGTGTTTGGAAATCCTGTACGGATTATAACTGATCGAGGGACTGCATTTACTTCACTTGAGTTCGCTAGTTATTGCAACGAAGAAGGTGTACAACATCTTACTATAACTACGGGAGTCCCAAGAGGCAATGGGCAAGTAGAACGTGTGAACAGAGTCATTATACCTGTATTAACTAAGTTAAGCCTGGACGACCCAACCAAGTGGTACCGTCATGTTGGAAAAGTTCAACAAGCTCTCAACTCAACATATCATCGGAGTATAGCTACGACACCATTTGAAATACTCATAGGTGTTCGTATGAGGAACAAAGAGGACATGCGAGTTAAAGAACTGATCGAACAGGAGATAACGATGGAATTCATTGAGGAAAGAGACCTGCAGAGGAAACAAAGCAAACGACAAATCTTAAAGATACAGGAAGAAAACAGACGAACATATAACTTAAGAAGAAAGAAGGCTAGTTTATACAACGTGGGAGATTTAGTCGCCATAAAAAGGACTCAATTTGGAGCAGGACTAAAACTAAAACGAAAATACCTAGGACCTTACGAAATAGTTGCCATAAAACCGCATGACCGCTATGAAGTGATGAAAGTAGGGCATCACGAAGGCCCAATAAGGACTTCGACAACCGTGGAATACTTAAAACCGTGGATAGAAAACGACAGCGAATCGGAGACCGATTCCTAGTCAGGACGGCCGAGTGTGGGATCTAATTTTAAATAAAAATAGGTGTATTGTGTGTTGCTTGCATATATAAATTCAAAGAGAGTTGGCAAGCTTGCGATGCGCGCGTACGCGAGCGCCACCAACCATTCTGCGGAGAGTCGTCGTTGCGTAAACAACAAAGACGTGGCGTATCATATCACCATTTTGTTCTTATATAGTTCAGTTGTAATAAAATCTTTGAAAATCGTAAAGTGCGTGAATCATAACACCTAGACACGAATAACAATCCTACATTCATGTCACAATCATCATCTTCAAATGTGAAGGCTCGAGTAATTGGAAAGTTGTCTGTGTCTAATGGCGGATCTACTTCAACGTGTATCTGTTTTGACGAATGTGTGTTTGGCGCTACTTGAGAAGAGATGGGTGCCATGATGATTGTTGGCAGAGATTCTTTTGTTTGATTCCTCTTTTTATACTTACGAAGTAATTGCATCACTTCAATTCTAAAATCTAATTTGTTATTTTCACGCATACGTTTCATTGTTGGCAAAATAGAAAACAGGAATGCTTGGTCTTCATCTTCTAGGCGTTCATCCCTTCTTGGTACAGTCTTCAATGCTTTCAAAATTTCTTCATCTATGAGATTTAATTTAGTTTTTCGGGAGCTAGCCGGCGTACAAGAGCGACTCAGTTCTGTGCATGTGGAAGTACTACTTCCTGGTTCATTAGTATCCGAATCATCATTGATTGAAAATGCTATGTTGGAAACTGTTTCGTCCGGTTGTAACGTCTTCAACAAACATTGCATGTGGTCACTGTATAAATAGGCCTTTTTATGGGCCTGTCCTGATTGTGTCTTAAGTGACTTCTTAAATGTATCGCGAAGGTTGTTCCATTTATTAACGATGACAGTAGCTGCAACAAAGAAAAATTCCATACTGAACTTATTGTTACAGGTATCTAGCCAGTGGGAATACGTTCACAGACATGAGTTACAGCTATAAACTGGGCATTAAAACAATAAGCAGAATTGTAAATTTAGTATGCTGCAAAATATGGGATATTTTAAGCAGTGAATATCTTTCACCACCCTTAACTGATAAATGGAAAGTGATTTCGGACGGTTTCATGCGCAGAGCAAACTTTCCAAACTGCTTAGGTGCGGTTGATGGAAAACACGTACGAGTTCAAAAATTTCATAATTCCGGTTCAATGAATTTAAATTATAAAGGATATTCCTCCTTTGTCCTACTAGCAGTAGTTGATTCTGACTATAGATTTGTATTTGTTGATATCGGATCATACGGAAAAGACTGCGATTCGGCTATTTTCCAGCGAACAAGTTTCTATCAACTACTTATGGAGAATAGGTTACAAATACCTGCACCAGCTGCCCTACACCCATCTTTAAGCAACAAAATGCCGTATGTCTTGGTGGGTGATGAAGCCTTTCAACTTACTAACCATTTATTGCGACCTTATGGAGGTAAAAATCTCGATGAAAAGAAACGTATATTTAACTATCGATTGTGTCGAGCACGAAGATATGTCGAATGTGCGTTCGGAATTGAACGAAGTGTGCAATCATCTCTAGAGAGTGGACTGTATGTAGATATCTCTCGTAACTCGTGGGTGGCTGCGGAGATAACTCTTGTCTCCAGGTTTTAAGGCTGAAGTCGTTCTTGTAGATTGAAGATCAGAGAGTGACGTGATCTCTTTGAAGTTCTTGGAGTCGGAGATCAGGACGTGACGTGATCTCCTTGAAGTTATGAAGTTCTTGTAGTTTGGATAGAGGGCGTAACGTACTCTCCGGACTGAAGTTTGTTAGGTTTTGGGTAGTCGAGTTAAGCGGCGTGAAGAAAGATCACAACACACTGTCGTTTTGAGCATACTAGGGTATACTGATTTATTGTACCAAAATTCAGGGTTTTTATACAGATTGATTTTCCATAGGTTAATACGATTTTATTGTTTCGTTATCTTGCACCCAGCTGACCTTCCGTTATCACGTTACCGAGATGTTGTGTTATGCTTAGTCAGCTGAGTTGAACTTGACCGCTCACGTTCAGTTGAATTTAATTACGTGAAACGGTCGTTGGTATTATTAATTCGTGTGCGAATGTTAAATTAATTCACTGATGTTGTCTATAATTATCCTTCATTTGGTTTATGACTTGTAAAATCCCTGTACCCAATTACTTGTAAAAATCCCTGTACCCAATTAAATTATAAGTATAATGCCGAACTATTAAAAAATTACCCAAAGATTCCCTATTTAATTTGATTATAAAATTCCCTTGATTGCAAATTCCCTACATTCCTAGCCCCCTATTTCCCCTTGTTGGAATGTTGCAGCGTCAACATCCTGCCAACTCGCCTCGGAAGCTGGTGATGGCTTCTTGGCTGGTTGGCTCCTGGCCCTAGTTGTGGCGGAGTAGTCGGCGGGGATGATGGTCGGCTCGTCCTCAAGCCCTTAGGCCTGTGCTGACCTGGCGTTGTCGGCGACGGGCGGCTGCTGGCTTGGCGTGGTCGACTGGTTGCCGGGTTCGTCTTCGATGTCCCAGTTCTCGTCGCACTGGACGTTTATCAGCCACACTGGGTACCTTCCAAACGTGGTTTGGTGGAATACGTGGGGCGGTCGGTGGCTCGGCGTGGCTCTCGTCGGCTGCTGCGTAGATGTAGGTCTAGGCGGGTCCGTTGTCGAGGTTGATGCGCAGTCGTCTGAGGTTGTCGCTTGGCTCTGGTCCTCCTCATTATCCCAGCTTTCGTCACATGGGACATCCAGGAGGGTGACGGGATACTTGGTTAATGTGCGTGCATCCGCTTGAATTGTCACTGGGGTGGCTTCTACTCGGTCCGGGCATCTGACGCGATGCCGGGGGAGGTGCTTGTAGATGACGTGGTGATGAGAGTCGTACGGGCACCTCACCCAGTACTCAAGTGGTTCGTGGATCGACGTCGTGGCCATCGTTTTGGGTGTACTTCGTGTTTGGTGGTTGTAAATGGAATGAGCGTTCGATGATGCGTTGACTTGTGAACTTCCATCTTGTATTCGCACTCGCTGTTACGTCAGAACGGACCGAGTTGCTTCCCGTCCGATGAGAAAATGACTGGGGGTTGGTACATTGATTTGTTCTGACTCTTCCGTTAGAGCCCATAGCGGCCTTGAATTTAGGCACGACTCAATTTGAGCTAATAAAGTGGCCATCTCCTCAAACGTGAGAATGTGGTCCCCTATTGTGCGTTTCAGGTGATGTTTTGTTTTTTGGAATTGTTGGAATGTTGCAGCGTCAATAGGAATTTTGTCAAATAAATGGCGTATATTTCATCGCCCATTAAATACGTCTAAGGAACTAAGCAAAAACATAGTCAAAGCATGCATTACTCTGCATAACATTGTCCGTGAGAGAGATGGATACAGATGTGAAGATATGTTGATACCAACAACGTCCAATGCCTTACAGTGTCTGACTAATGCAAGTAAACAAGGAGGACGAGCTGCTAATGATATTCGCAACACTTTTGCAGATTACTTTGCAAGTCCTGTGGGATCTTTACCGTGGCAATATAATAAAATCTAATAACTGTTAAAATAGAAAAATAAATCTATACTTACTAATTTCGCTTTTCTTTTTGTTATCGAATGCCTCGAAGTCCGGCTCCAAAAAGACACAAACTTCTTGCCAAGCGTTCTTTCTGATAATTTTGTCTTTGTATAACTCCGATGTTTTGTCCCATAAACATGATCTTTGTTCTACAGCTTCTATTAATGTAAATACTACATCATACTTAAATTTTTCTTCCATTGTTAAATAAATATCGACCACGCGTGTTGATAGACTGAATCAAGAGCGAAGAATGAAATTTTTTTCGCAAAACATCGAGATCCGAATCTTGTACAATCAAGGTCGCCCTATGTGGATTATGATTTTTCCGGTTTACTTCTTGTTATAGAGCTCAGCTGTCTGAAGAACCTGTTGATGGGTTACACGTGTTGGAGTTTTCGGGGACCCCGTGTCCTGTTTGGTGGAGTTTGGAGCCGCAAGTCCGTCCGTGTGCGACGTTGCTGTGGGTCCAGCAATCCGTCGCTGTCGAGATCTTAGTCGCAGATTTGGTGTTCGACGACTTTGCTACCGCCGAACCTGCTTGCCCTGTGCCCTCCCCTTCGCTAAGGAAGCAGGAGATTTTCAGATAAGATTAGAACCAAGTCTATCATATCTAGAACGAGGAACGTTCCCTTATTTTTCAGTTTACAAAATAACGTAGTATATATACGAGGAACGTTCCCTTATTTCTCGGTTTACTAAATAACGTAGTATATACGAGGAACATTCTGACGTTACCTAACGTCGCTTCTTGAGTACTTGTTATTTCATTTTTTTCTTATTCTTTTACCGTTCTCGTAATCTTGTTGTATATAACGACTGTTAATCAACTCAATCCTTCCATTTATACTTGAATTAAATTGTGTGCATAAACTTTAAACGTTGTTTGTCTTTTAGTTGAGTCGTTCACGAGTCATTCTGGTCGAGCATCCTAGGCTGGGTTCACAACAACTGGAACCTTCTGGCTGGGTCATAGCCAGTGGCGCCTTATAATCAAGTTTAACCCCCCCTAGCCTCCGGCACGGGGCAGGCCGAGCAAAACTCCTTTTGCGACGCTGTACGTCCGACCAGCTTTGGGGGCTCTGACCGACGAGCTAGTTGTTTGTTAGCCTTACCTCCTTTTAGATTGAATAGCACGACGCACATGTGATATAGTTCTGAAGCCTTAAAAGTTCCACCGTCACTTTGCTTTCCGTATCCGCCAATATCTATAGTAATAAACTTATAATTAGCATCTGCCACTTCTTGCAAAACTATAGAAAAGTAGTTTTTATAGTTGTAAACATTGATCCAGAATTTCTAGGACAGTTAATGCGAATATGCTTCCCGTCAATCGCACCAACGCAATGCGGGAAATTCCAGAGAGTGTTAAACTCATGTGCTATAGTTCCAAAATCATCTCTTGTCGGAACAGGCATATGAACGGGTTGTAGCTCTTCTCATATTGCACTAACAGCTGCCGTAGACGCACCGATTCGAAATGAAAATGCGAGTGCCTTAAATGATGACAAATGTATCTTGTTGCACTTTGTATCGTTAAGAGTATATTGAAAAAATAATTTTTTTTCAGAAGTGAAACTAAGAAAAAGGTGGAAGTACCTGCGCGATCAATTTTCCGTAGAATTGGGGAAACTACCTCTTCGGCGATCTGGGGAGCCTGCAGACGATACTTGTACGAGTAAATGGGCTTATTTTAAGCAACTTTTTTTCTTCTAAAAGATACAGTGAGACCAAGGACATCAACTGGAAATCTATCTAAAAATATTCACAGGTCTGACCAAGTCCACGAAACATATGAAGATAACGAAGATAACACAAAATCTTGGTGACCGTGCTAATTCACCTGACGATATGGTTAGCGAAAGTGCTAATCCACCTAATAATGGCATTACCTGTATCAGGTAGTCAGAGATAGTTTTGACCCTCATTAGCGCCCTTCTAGAACGTTAAAGTGGTTATGAATGGTTTTACATGGTAAGATTCTCGGCGTGAAACTGCACACCCTCAGGTATAAAATTAATACTTAAGAAGGGTCCTCTTATCGATGTTGATTGCATTTTAACACTTGATGGCAAAATAATGCAGGAATCTCTAAGAATTTGTTGCAAACTTTTGTGAAGATAACCAAATAAGGATAAAGTGGTGGTTTTCGGCTGTACCCAATTATTCAAAACCTCGACCCAAGTGTCCTCCCACAACCTGAGAGTCCGTTTGCATTGTTGTCCGTCAAAACGACGGTGCAAGTTATTAAATCAGCATTTTTATTTTATTACAGGTATGACTCTGGTACTAACGAAAATAGAATCTTAATTCTACACGAAGGAACTTGTCACCACTAGCACAGAGCGAACATTGGTATGCAGATGGAACGCTCAAAACTGCTCCTCTTCTATTCCACCAGCTCTACACAACACGCGGATTGAAGCAGAATGGGTCGGTGCTCTTGGTCTATGCTTTACTACCTAATAAGTCTCAGGAGACCTATCAACGCTTGCTTCGAGGAGTAAAAAATTTGGAACCTTTGTTGTCACCAAGGACAATTACAACTGATGTAGAGAAATCCATGATAAATGCATTTTGTACAGAATATTCTGATGCAAGGCAAAGAGGTTGTTTTTCATCTAACACAATGTGCTATCCAGATGAGTGGTTTAAAACGGCGGTACGAAATTTATGCAGAGTTGCTGGGTAGGTCTTTTGCTAATGTTTCTGGCATTGGGTCTCAAGTCTCTGACCAATTTCTTGAAAATGATGAAGAAACAGTACGTCAAGAAACAGTAGCTGAAGGAACGGTACCTCAAGAAACAGTAGCTCATATAAATGAAACTGAACTGATAGAAGAGGAAAAAGAAAATGGTAATGGAAAAATATATTTAGAAGAGTAGGCAACAAGAAGAAAAATATTGACCGTGTTCTCGAAGTTATAGAGAAGAGAGGAAATGAAAGAAATAAATTATTTCGTGAATTATTGTCAGCTCCGTCTGCATCTCAATCGAATCCTATAATAACGTTTTTTCACAGTATGGCCCAAACTGTAATGCCTTTCCTCCAAACCTAGCAGTGGAGGCAAAAAGCCAAAAGTGTTTAAATTGTCACCGACTTAGGATATCGTTCCATTTCCCAGCACCAGGAGCCAAGCTATTCTTATCAGCAAACTAGTTCACAGTACCAGGAGCCAAGTCATTCTTATCAGCAAACTAGTTCACAGTTTCATATGCACTTATTGGTTGTTGCACAAAACTGACTGGCTGCTTTTCTATTAAAGACGTAATGATATATCGAGAACATTCTGTCGTTATCCTTTAAAGGTGGCTTTGGTGCTTCTCCTTTTAAATAGACTGCTAATGTCGCCTCTCTCATCTAATGTCGATAGCAATATCAAATCCTCTTCTTCTAGCAGCATGCACCTACATCCAACGACACCATACAAAACTAAATATAAGTGTAAGACTGACTTTATTCATCTATTACTTTCTACCTCTTGTACTTCCATTCTTCCTGCTTTTCAAATTTTTGCTTATATGTTGCCTGGAGACACGGTAAGAATACATTGTACACGGTATATATTGGAATCCATTAAAATTATTTCGGTTACTATTACGTACAGCGTAAAGACGGCATTTAGGGAGAGTTCGCAATACCTTGCGACTTTTCTCGAAGACGGTTGGTTTTAGGACACCTGTTATATAAGGTTTTTTTTGTTTGTTTTGATATGAATACTATCACTAAATAAAACTTGACTGCCTTTTAATAAAAAGGCAGTCAAACCCCTAACACCCTGTATAAATTATAACACGTCGTTCGCCTTATATGAGCTATAGCAATGTGTTTTTAATCCGTTGGGGTCGGTAAGTAGAAATAATAAGCATTTTGGTATTTATTTATTTACTTTAGTTCTAGAAAAATCAAAGGCTACGAAACACCATGTCAGGAACAAAACTGTGGACCGTCGAAGAGACTATTTTATTTATAGATGCTTTCAGAGAGCATAAGAATCTATGGGACACAAAGGATGTAAATTACAAAAACAGAGTCAAGAAAATGGACTCTTATGAACAAATTGCTGCGATTTTCAATACAAGTGCGTTCGAAGTTGAAAGAAAACTACGAAACATCATGTCACAATACCAGCGAGAGAGAAGTAATTATAAAAAAGCGAAGAAATCTGGAGGTGGTCAGGAATTCAGAACGAAGTGGTTTGGCTACATTCCTATGAGTTTCCTACTCGATAAAAATAGACCAAGAAAAGGCATTCAAGTTGGAAATTAGGAGGTAATTTGAAATTTAAAGTGTTTAAATTAATAACTGGGAAGGATATAGACAGAAATCTGTAACACCCTGCGGGTGTTTAAGGGATTTTTCTTTTATTTATTAGATTTTGTAACGTTAGGAAAGAAGGACCCTGTATATGATAGGCCTAAAAACGCTACGTGATTTATTCTACATTTCGTAACACAACAAGTCGGTAAATAGAACATACTAACGCTATTTCGTAAAATGACGCGGAAACAGCTGACTGAGAAACGATACATTGGGAACCACGTCTGAAGTCGGAGATCGGACTCTGCTTCGTACATTTGTCAAATAAGCAAAAGCGAATAAAAACACTTAAGTAATTAAGAGGGCGGACTTTATGACGAAACAAGGATAGATATGGGTTCAATAAGCAAAATTTGACCAATTAGAATTTAGAGGGAAAACTTTGATACTCGGAGAAAGGGGAACCGAGAGCTGTTATAGCATAGAAACTTGAGAGTCAGGGAGTCGGTGGAAAACCGGGTTCTCCGACGGTCGCGTTTTGAGTTAGGTACTCAGTTGGTTTTTGGGAAGTTCTGGGACCTTAAGAGTTAGAGTTTTTCTTTATTCGCCAAGGGCGAAGTGTAGTATTTTTTTGCTATTAAATGGGAATAGTATTTTTGCTGAAGTTCAGAGTAATTTCTTTTGAGTAATCAGTTGGGATAAAGTTTAGATTTGGGAGTAGTTAATTTTGGTTAAATTACAGAGTAAATTCATTTTGCGTTACAACTTGGGAGAGATGCTTTTTCTGGTAGATTAAGCGTCCCTCTGTTCAAGCATCTTGCAAGTCCAGTATTTTTAAAAACACCTACATCTGAGAAGCGACCTTGGCAACCAATATACTGTCGCGATACGGCCCCAATTAGCGCAACTGGGTCACCATCCAAGCTGAATCAGCACGGAGGTGACCTAAAACCGAAGGACCATACGAAACAAACAGAGAGGGTTGAACGAACCGAACCCATGTCTTTTAACAGAGGGGCAATTGTTTAGAATGAAGTGGAGCCAGAAAACCAGGACGGTCTACACGGGAAAGGTTTTGAAAGTATCCCGTAAGTTAATTCTATAGATTCTATCAGATTTTACCCGATTTTGTTAATTTTAACACTTTACAGTATGTAAAGACCTGCTGGAAAGAATAGAAGTGGATGATCATGACGAAATGCTACCACTAGAAGACGTTGGCGAAGCATCAGTTGTAATGGAAAACAAATCTTGAAGAAGAAAAAAATAAAAAGGAAACAACTTCAGAAAGGGACATAGAAACCGTCAATTCGCAAATTGTATAGGCAACATCGCAGCAATGCAGTGGAAAGTGCAACAGTTGTTGCCAGTTCAAAAATATCTGGTCTCTGCTCCCAGCATGTAAGTATTTCATTGAAACTATTGTTGGTTTCACTAAAAGCAGGAAAATCTAAAATTTTTGGTGTATTTACTTATTCTTTGATATTTGTTGAATTGAAATTATTTGACAAGTAACTTTTATTGTAGTTTTTCAACATTTCCTGTCTGGATTCATCACATTTTCTTTCTTTTCATATCTTCTTTTATTTGTGTTTATAGTAAGTCCAGAGATGATCAATAATCTTGTTGCACATTTTCAATGTTTCGTTTTTATTATTTATAGAACATGTCAATCACGCTATTCATGGCAATAAGGACCCACTACCTGGTAGAGCATACTACCTTCGTCTAGTAAATACAATGTGTTTCAAAATGTTTGTTGGCGTTGGAATTTCTGTGCATGTAATTTTTGATGTGCCGCGCTCTATTGATTTAAACCTATCTAATTCTGACAACAAGTGACACTTCGAACATTTATTGTGAAACTGGCAATTAGTACTGCTGGTAATTAACAAATAGTACAAATAGACAAATACTCAGAATTCGTTTTCTTTTGACAGAGAGAAACCAGAATTTAAAAGGGGTTAAGTAGGTTAATTTGAGGTCATGTATAGCTAGTAGAAACTCCTATTTTCGCAAGGCGTTTTTTTTTTATTTTACATGGGAATTCCACAGCCGACTAGATGACAACCATTTTGAAACACATTGTACTTTTATGAGCCGTCTTAGAAATGCTCCAAAAAAGGGGTCATTCCCTTCTGGATGAAGAACCAACCGACTAGTGATTAAGAAAATTTGTAAGTTTTGATCGTTTAATATAACAAATGGCATAGAATTCAAAGTGTTGACTTTATTGAGAATCTGAAGAATTCCAATGTTCACTTTACTGTTACTAATTTCACTGTTATTTTAAAAACTAAATTATAATATGTACTACCTTAAGGTTGTCCCTAAATGAAGCCGGGTCTTTAACGGCTTGTTTTATTTTTTTTCTCTATAGAACTGTGCCAATAGTATACAGTATTCACAAAGGAAAAAAATATTGATTGGATTGTCAGTTGCTTTTGTGCGTGACGGGGTGCTAAAACCGAAATTGCTAACCATCATTCCCTGAATAAACTCATAGCAATCTGTTGACGCTAGCGTCAACATTATTTAAGGGAATTTTAGGTGAAGAAATCGTGATTTATTTTAACCGAATATAGGGATCTTTTTACATAATTTAATCATTGAAATTAACACGCGTTGTTTTACAAAACAGAAAAACAAGTCATAATTAAGAGCGAGGATAGTTATGTAAAACATTATTGGATTGTTTTAACGTTCGCACACGAATTAATAACACTAGCGATCGCTTCACGTTACAAGAGGAAACAATTGCGACCGAACGTGTGAGCCGGTCAAGTTCAAATCCCAATACTCAGCTGACTAAGCATAACACGACGTCTAGGTAACGTGATAGCGAGCGCTTCTCGAGAAGGTCAGTCTAGTGCAAGGTAACAAAACAAATAATATCTCATTTAGCCAATGTAAAATAAGATGTATAAAAACTCTGAAATTTGGGAAAATAAATCAGTATACCTAGTATGCTCAAAACGACGTGTGTTGTTGGTCATGATTCTTCAACCCGACCTGCAAGCTCTCACGTTATGCCCTGAGAGTCTACGAGATCTTTAAGATACGACAACTTCAACTTTCGAGAACTTCACCCGGATCTGCACGATACGCCCTCAGATCCAACCCCGGAGATGTACGTCACGCCCTCTCTCCATACGACTTGAACTTCTACTCCAGAGCTGCACGTCACGCCCTCTCTCCATACGACTAGAATTTCAACTCCAAACCTGCACGTTACGCCCTAAGGTCACATCGGAGAGCACGTCACGCCCTCTCTCCATTCAACTAGAACTTCAACTCCAAGAACTTCAAAAGATCACGTCACGCCCTGATCTCCAATCTACGAGACCGTCTTCAGCCTTACAACCCGGAGACAAGATTAATCTCCTCAGCCACCCATGAGCTACGAGAGAGATCTATACAATCCACTCTCTATAGAGACCACTTCACACTTCGTTCGCAATCATTATTGGCATTTTCGGTTTTGGCACACCCATCACTCACACCACCAACTGACAGAAATTTATACTACTAATAATTTTTCCTATTTTGGCCTTCTTTTAACTAGCATGAGCCTACTACTAGCATAAAACGCTTTTGATAACAAAATGTTACCTCCCCTTTAATATTAATATTAAATTATTAATATGGTATAGTATACACTATTCGAAAGTGGTGTGTACAGGATTAGCAATTTATATGTAACAAAGGATCGACGGTAAGTATTTGGCACATCATAATATCCAGAGACTATTAAGTATAAGACGATTCTGAATTTCTTACAGCTAGCATTCAGCAAAGAGTACGGGCCATCTTATTGACGTGATACTTAAGTACCTTCGGTATCGAGAAGGTACTGTGGTATCTTCTTGTATCATGGAGGTACCGCGGTATCAATACCGTATCGTCTAGAATCTAGAAGATACCATAGTATCTTGTAGCATCATGAGGATACTGCGGTATCGATACAGCATCGTCTAGTATCGAGAAGATACCGTAGTATCTTGTAGCATCATGAGGATACTGCGGTATCGATACAGTATCGTCTAGTATCGAGAAGATACCGTAGTATCTTGTAGTATCATGAGGATACGAATGTATGCATCGCAGCGTGTTAATAATATGACTTTAAAAGAAATATACCATAGAATGTTAGGTCATGTAAACTTTAAATAAATAAACATATTGAGTCAGAACAACTTAGTTGAAGGCATACCAAATAATTTAGAGAGTGAGTATTTAAAATGTGGTACATGTATATAGAATAAAGTGCATAATGTAAGTTTTGAAAATAATAGATATAGAGCAAAAGAAATAGCTGAGATTATACATGCGGATTTAAGTGGTCCACATAAGACTGAATGGTATTAGATTTCAATGTTCATTTTGATTATTTAGAGGGATTCGAAGATTTGGGAAATTTAGGTCGAAACAACAACCTTGCAAATTATGCGTCGGTTTTTCCTTTGAGGGGTCTGTACGACACCTGGAATATTCCTTTCTGTTATTTTTTAAGTGAAACTCCCGTTAAAGGGACACTTCTGGCGAAATTAATCACAGAAGTTCTGGTCGCTGCTTTGAAAATTGGGTTGGAACCACGAGTCTTTGTGTCTAACCAAGACTCTAATAACAGGACTGCTTCAGCCATGTAGAAGCTTCACAAACTTTACCTTTTATCAGCATTCTAGATAACAAAATCTATGTGTTATACGATCCACCTCATTTGTTGAAAAGTTTGCGGAATAATCTTATGAATACTAAACTACAATTTCAAATTAACGGCGAGAATATAAGTTGGGACGACTTCACGCAGACTTAGAACATTGATAAAGCCAGTTGTACGATCAGAAGCATGCCCAAAATTACCGACATACACGTAAGACCCACTACGTTTCCAAAGATGAGAGTCAAATTAACTGCTCAAGTCTTTAGCTACAGTGTTTCTGCAGCAATTGCCACAGCTCACGCCACCAAGCAATTTGCAACGTACGTTACACAAAGTTAGACGTTCTTATGAACGGGGCCCGACTAGCTCAACTCGTCGGTGAATGGTCGTGGGTGAACTACAATATGACCAGATACTCGATGGTAAAGGGCGCCAACAACTACAAAGCCCGGCCCTGACTGATATCTCGAGCCCCCTCTAGCTGTTGAGGAGAGTCGAACAATGTCTCACAGCTATCAAACGTCTCACTTACCTTTACGAAGGCTTATTCGAATCCGAGAGAGAGGTTGAGGTTAGATTCGTTAGTAACTTGAGCAACTCTAATGAATGAATTTAATAGCCAGTACTTGCTTGTAAAGAGAAATTCGATACCCAACTCTCGGATATGCAACCAACCTATATGTTACAATTTATCCTCCCTAACCTGACTTCTTAACTGAGATTCCGACCTGTACGGGTGCGACGCTGCCAGTGGCCCACGATCGAAGATCGGTTGACTCGAACAGGGATGACGGGAATATCAGCGGAGCCTCCTGCCTCTCATGGTCAAACGTGTCTGATGACACCGCCGATGCGCTGATGACACCGCAGATGACGGAACGGGGACTGGCCTCACGGATCGAACATAACAGATAATGTAATAAGTCTATAAAAATTCCTAAATTTATTTTTATCTGTATGTTACATAACTTTTTAACTTTTTTTAACGTTACATACCTGTCTTGTTTTACTGCAATTTTATATTACTTATTTTATATCACTTATTTATGTATTAGTGTATTACTGTACTAGTAGATAGGTGGCGTTAGTCGAGCTGGTACAAAATCTTGGTAAACAATAATTTGTATGGGGTTTCGTATCTTCATAACCTCTTCAATCAACGGTATTACCATCAAACCAATGTTGTAAAAATGTTTTAAAATAAAGTAAAAAAAATATATTTTTAATTCTTAAAAAATGTTTTGTAGTTATTAAAAGGAATAAAAATGTCTAACACTCCAATTATTAGTTTTATTTCTAATAACTGAAATAATCAGTTCGCATCGGATGATCCAAACCCCACTCTCCCCCCTTTTAGTAGGGGGAAATTCTTCCACTTGATGTAATTCAACTTATGGTTATTTTTTGAGTTACAATTTGAACCACCCTGTCTCCGTCCTTAATTAAAACATCTTTATCCGCTACGAATACAAAATATGGAGGCCCTGTGTACCCAGCATTAATAACGCCAGGTCTGACTGTGCCCATCACATTAACAGAAGACCTCCCCTGCAACATCCCGAAGTACCCAGAGGGGATGCAAATTTTTTCTCTTATAACAATCCTGGTTGGGATCCCCTCGTGGCAGCGGTGTTCACCAGTTACACGGAGATCGAAACCAGCATCATCTTCATGTGTTTTCCGAGGGAGTTGTTCGGCTTGCATCAATGTCACAGCGGTTGGTAATTCCTTCTCCACCTTCTACATTTCTTTCTCCTTCTCTGCCACCTCTTCTTCACCGCTGAACGTCACCATTCTTGGTAATTCCTCCTCCTGCTCCTGCTCCTCATCCTCCTCCCTGTACTGTAGCTGTTTACCCCTCATTATTATTTTCAAACATTCTAACTCTACATATTCGGCATACTCTACCTTTAACTGTGATGATTGTGTTTTAAATATTTTCACTTCAGAGGGAATTTTTATAAAATATAAATTTTGCAAATTTTCTCTTTTCGCATATTCCTCAATACGTCTGAATACTATAATTTGTGCTAATACATATCTAAAAGATAAAGTATCTAGACAGTTATTTCTTATATTCATCGCTGGTACAATTTCATGAATGTGTTTAAAATTTGGTAAAAGGGAAATAATATTACATTTTTTTAATAAATCTTTAAATATATGACAAGATAACATGGTAAATTTTGAATTTTGATGTATAAAATTTATGTAAGAATCCACCAAATTATTAAAAGTTTGAGTAAAAGGAGACCTATCAACAATAAAATTCCCGTTATCGTCAGTAAGTTTTATATAAAAATTGATTAAATATAGAGCCTCTAAAATGAAATTATTTCTTTTCATTTGAAACTCAGGGTAAATTTTGTAATTTTCGCGTAAATTTAGCATTTTACCCCTGTTCATAATTTTTTTTACAAAACTAGACCTCCCTAAACAAACCCCATATCGTGAAACGTCATCTTGATCATGGTTGTTATTTTTGGCACTTCTTCTTCTTTTCTGAAACACGAAAACACACAATTAAAAAAAAAAACATGCAATTAAATGCATTTTTTATCAATTAGATACAGGAAAAAGAACCCATTTAAATTTTAACGAGGATTATCAAAACACCAGGTGCATTTACTTGCACTTTGAATATCATTATCCTTACAGTCCGGGCAACGAAGACAAAATAGCGGAAATAATTCATATAGAAGCCAAAATTGGTACAATTGTAGGGGAAGGTGTCCTTAACAACCTACTAAAAGTACTGAGGGGTGGGGATGAAGCTAAGAATGGGGGGTGTCTCGAAAGGTCATTTTTTTTTCAATTTTTCGTTAATAACTCAAAAACCACTGCTTCTATCAAAAAATGTATATATACTCAATTAAGCTACATAAAATTCTCTACAAGAAAGGTTCTCTACAATTTTTTGATAGGATCAAAGTTTAAGGAAATATGGAGGGGGTAAGTAGAAAATCTAAAAAAAAGGTTTTTTGTTTAAATATACGAGTTTTTGGATTGAATGTTGGGGCTCCCCTCCCCTCCCTATTTCGGTACTCAATGCCAGGTGGGTGGCCAGTGCTCGTGCTCGTCCCTTTATTTAGTGTTGCTAGGGCTAGGGAAATTTCCCTAGATCTAGGGAATTTTCACTTATTGAGGGAAAAAGGGAAATTTTTTGCCCAAAATCTTGGGAAATTTAAAGAATTTTGTTTGGGAAGTATTTGGCATTGTAATTCCCGATAAAATCGAGTTTTTACTGTACTTGACTGAATCTAGACCTAACAGTGTATGAAAACAATACTGTTCTAGAATTTTGGATAACAATTAGTATGTTAAAAGCAGGAGATGATGCAGTGCTATTTCCAAACCTATGTCACTTCGTCTTTTAATTGTTCTGTTTACCTCATTCAAGTACAACAGTTGAAAGGATCTTTTCCCAAATTAATTTAAACAAAACCAAGATTCGTAACCGACTGGGAACATTAAGTGGTATTTTACATACAAAAAAACATTACAAAAAACAGTACCTGTTATGAATTTGAAATTAACAAAGAATTGGTTTCAAACTTGAATAATAAAATTTATAAATTGTAATAATTAGTCGACATCTATAGGTGTTACATGAGTTTACACAATAACATTTACATTTTTTAACAATTTACATTTTTAACTTGTATATCTAACATATTAATATTAAGTTTTAGTTCTCTTGCTCTTGTATTTACCTGCTGTTTCTGCTCTATTATATTAATCTACAATATTGATATTATTAAGTCTTAGGTTTCTTACCACATAATTATGTGTTATGTTACTCATTAGTTAAAATTCCTAGTTTGTAAATAAATGTTTTTTGATGATGTTATTGTTGTTGTATTTACATGCTGCTTCATTTGTTTTGTATATTCCCTGTTCATGTTCAAATACATAATAAAATATATAATAACTTTTGTAAAATATTTTTGATTACTACCCAAACTATGAACCAAAACTTAAACTTCAACATTAATATTATTTGCATTATTTTGAAAAATTAGTCGCTGGAAGACTTAACCTAAATTCATAGAACCCGCAATTAAATAACCCAAGAAAGAGAACAAATACACATACAGCACAGACTACACAGATGCCAGAAAGACAGAGATTTGCAATTTGCAGAGATTACATTTTATATTCTATCCTCTAAGGTTACCATCATAGAACTCAGTTTTGAGCTCTATGGATATTATATTTGTTCTATGCCTATAATCAAATGTCAAATGTGAATCCAGGGAAAATCTAGGGAATTTTTCAAGTTTTTACTAGGGAAATTAAAATCCTTAACCTGGCAACGCTGCTCATTCAGTTTAGAATCAACCTCCTTGTTGATCGTGAGTCTTCAAAATATCTGCTTTTTTTACATTAAATATTTGCACGAGTAATGTCAGCCCCAAACAAAGATACCATTTAGAAGAATAGGATCCCTTAGATCAGCATCTAGAGCAACTATAAATAGGAATCTCCGCAACCGGACTTCAGGATTAGATCATCAGACGTCGGGCGCGTAACATCTCTGTTATCATTTCATTTATTTTGTATTTTAACTAATTTAAAGTGTAATTAAAATTTTAATTGTTTTTAAAAAAGTCTTTTGAACGTCGAAAGACATAACTCACGCGTTTAATATAAGATGTGTGGCTGTGTGTGATAACAATATGATGTAGAAAAAACAACTTACTCATCGACTTATTCATATGTAATTATAAGGACAATTACGTAAAATGAATTGGCTTGATTAGTTTCTCTGGTAGCCCCAATGAAAATACGATTAACGGTGAAGAATAATCTTTTAATTTTGTTCCTTTTTTTAAACGACGTTTCGCTCGTAACTGCGAGCATACTCGTTACATCAGCTTCCTAGCTATGAAATGCTGATGTTGCAGACATATTCTCTATTACATATAAATAGACCCAACTAGTGGGGATAAGTAGTAGTATTAATATCGTTAGCGTAGAGTACACATCCATATTGTAATTATAACCAATAAACCATTTTAAAAACGTAGTTGCGGGTATCGAATCAATAAGTGGCGCAGTCAGTAGGATTGTTCGAATCGATCGAAAATTTCGTATCAACGATCAATCGGGCAGTAGAAGGTGATTGAAGGTGATGAAGGAGACCCCCAATCAACCGAGGACCGAAGCAGTCCGTCGCCAACAACACACCGGAGTTGGAACCACATCGTCCAATTTGCGAGGAGTCAACGACATGTTTGGACCCACATCGCCAAGCTCAACGAGGACACTCATAGAAGTTATGAGATGGTCCGAATATTCGTCATCTTAATGTAAGTGCAATCTATCTAGACGATACATGTCAAATTTGTAAATTTTAACTAAATTCTCCGATACCTTAAACTTAGGCGAACCTGTAACTGACTTGAATCAAGTAGAATCAAATTGAAGAAGACCTGCGCAAATTTCAAAGTTGGCGGGCGTAGGTAAAACACAGAAACAAGCTTATTCACAGGTTAAACAGAAGGTGACGGAACAACGGTCTCACCTTAAGAAGTGTTGAGGATTGAGTGTTTGCTAAGATAGGTTATGTCATTTACACAAGTCATGTTACTGCGCTTCAGGGACTTAAATATTTCAAGGGTCTCTAGGACCTTCAGCCTCACACCCTTATTACAAAGGTGAAAAAACTGTACATCCTCCTTGAAATCGCAGGTATGGTGGTCCAATAATAAGTGATTAGCAAATTATGGCCAAAATCAAATCATTATCAGTTCAGTTTTACACTCTCCTGTACCTGTTTATACCTGATTGCCAGACACCCTTGACAAGATTAAGGTTGGCAATCACACGTTGGCATTTTCTACACGTCTTTTACTTTCTATTAGTAGTATATTTATTAGGAAAAAGAGTAACCGCAATTATGGTAATAAATTAATTAAATATTTATTTTTTTAAAAATAGCCTTGCTTAAAAATACTTCATCGGAAAGATTCCTTAAATGTCGTCGCCGACGCATTATCTAGAGCTCCTGTGGAAATCTCTGTATTAGATCTTTCGCAATTAAAACCTGTCAAATGGCACACGTCTATGGTGAGGCGAGTACAGGAAGATCCGATTAGCTATCCCTCTTTCCGAGTCGAAAACAACGTTCTCTACAAACATGTCGACTGCGTACAGGGCGATCTGCCTTGCGTACAGCCAGCCGCCGAGAGCGCCAACTTACAGGGCGATCTGCCTTGCGTCCAGCCAGCCGCCGAGAACGTCAACTTACAGGGCGATCTGCCTTGCGTCCAGCCAGCCGCCGAGAACGCCAACTTACAGGGCGATCTGCCTTGCGTCCAGCCAGCCGCCGAGAGCGCCCACATACAGGGCGATCTGCCCCGACTAAAAGTCGACGCTTTTAAAGCTTTCAGGAAGTCAACAATATTCACTCCTTCACAAAAAAAAAAACTAACGGTGCTGACGACATTTAATAGCAAAAAGCAAACAATCAAACATAAGATGATCGACAACCTACATCTACGTGAATCCTTCACAATGTATAGTGACATTAAGAAACTCGATAATAACATTCAATCTTTAAATTCTGTGCTGCTGTTTAATTGTATAGCGACAATAAAATAGGTCGACACTATGCCTATCATATTCAAGATGTTACTCCTTCTTATATCAAATAATCCAGCGGCGGAGAACACAGGAACAAAACATTTACTTTTTTGAGCCAGAAATAAAAATTCCTTTCTCAGGTCAGGTCGCACAGGAAGATTATCGAAATGGTTCCAATCTAAAAAAGTTGTGGGATTAGTTTCGCTAAGAAGTATCATTTATTTTGGAGTTTTTCCGTGACTTCAGAACCAATACCGTAAAGCCTAAATTTGCAACCAAAACATTTGAAATATAATAAAATCGAGAATTAATCATAAAATTAAAGGGTTTTAGATTTCTGTGTTTAGTGTTAGGCTAAAATAAATTTTTTTGAGTCATAATGTTTGGGTGTCGTAAAGTTTTTGAAAAGGGTTGATAATTACTTTTCGGGGGGTAGAGTTAGGCAATTTCGCCAAGGCCACGTCAAAAGAAGTTGCAGGGCGCCGAGCCGAGGCCAAGGTAGTCAACAGATCGGGTGAGTCGTTTCTAAGTTGCAAGGGTTGTGTAGCCCTAAAATTTTGGGTTGGGCTGATATACCGACAGTGGTGCAAACTCGATAATTTGGTTACTGTAATTTTGGAAAAGTCACTTTCGGGGTTTCTCTGGTCACTAAAAAATCTGTTTAAATTATATTTTATGTCGCTCTGTTGGGTGTTAATTTTAGACTCGAGTTGTTTACTTTTATAAGTTCTGACTCTCGATACCAAGTAAAGGCTATCACATGAAGTAAGATGGGTTCGACTTCATCGAGAGAAGAGGTGATTATTGCGGATGCTGGAAATAGCGGAGGTCAAACCAACAATGCCGGACTAAGTAAAGCAGTTGGGATATCTGCAAAAGGAGCTTTGGAGATTACTGTCATCGTACTAGCAGTGGGCGTCATCATCCTGTTTTGTTACACCAGATGTAAGAAGAGGCTGGAGAAGAAGATACGCGGCGAGCCAGGAAATTGCCTAAGTGAGTGTAAAAGTGGAAAAAAATGGTGATTAAAGTGAAGTGGACGTAAAACGGTTATGCAAGATATCAGCGAATTTAAATACCCTTTAGAAGAGTTAAGAGTTTTCCATAGGAACTTGAAGAAAGATCCTGAACCGAGAAGGACAAATTTGAATAGTACACAACGTATGGGCGAGATGGGCTTCTGCGCAGAAGCTTGAAGTGTCTCTTAAGAAAACGAACTATATTGTATTTTCCAAGCTTTCTCTTAATAGGATCCTGTTGTAAATTATAATGGTCATCCGGTCTCGCGTAAGACTGAAGTTAGGTATTTAGGCATAATCTTTGATCATAAGCTGCTCTTTAACGAACATGTTACATGCATCTCAGGAATGTGCAAGAATATTTTTCAAACGCTGAGGCGTTACACCTTCAGAAATTGGGGTAATATTCATAAAATTCATGGCTCCCTTAAGACAATTTATGATCGCGCGATTGTTCCAATACTTTCATATGGGGTCACGATTTGGGGTCATCGTCTTTCGAGAGTGGCGGTACAGAATAAGCTTAGGTCAACACAAGCTGTTTGTTTGAGAGGCGTGCTTGCCGCCTATCGTACGACTCCCAATGAAACTTTATGTGTATTGTCGCACACTGTTCCCGTGGCTTTACAACTTCAGCACGTCAAAGCTCTCCAGGAACTCAAGATATCTGGTAGGGCATCTTTTCTTGGGGTGGAAGTTGTTGCAGAAGAACACCGCTACTGGACCAGACTACTAAGGCACCTATGGCATAAACTGCTTGAGGCATGGCAAGCTCAGTGGGATACCTCCAATAAAGGGCGATATACCATACGAACTGATACCAGATGTTTCCTCTTGGTTGTCAAATGTTACCGTCCCGTTGGAGAGAAGGACTGTTGCCTTAATTAGCGGCCACGGCGAATTGGGAGTCCATCTACATAGGATATGTAAAGCGGCCTCTTCAGACTGTCTGACTTGTGCAACTCCGAAACATCGGATAACCACCTGCCCTAACTTCATTGGCATTAGAAACGAGCTAAGGGTGGATCATCCCTTAGTTGTCACTACAGGAATTATTTCCCACAACATTAATGCTGTTAAGCAATTCATTGAAGAGGACACCAGAGTACAGTAAAATATGTTAGTAAAAGGCGCACAATATAGAGTAACTATCCTTGCGTTGCAGGGTTGTCTTCTGTTTTATTACCTGGATTAGGTTTTTAGCTTATTCAGCACCGAGGCGACCTTAAACCGAAGGACGATACGCGACTCTCGGACAGGTACGACATCACGTTCATAAACATCCCGCTTGTATTTATACGGATCGATCATAACGATAATCATTCAGTCATCGAGTACCACGTCACGCTGCCCGTCCCTCGACATGCCGCTAATTGGAGGAGCCTTGCGCCTGCTGCCCATCGTCACCCAACAGTAAGCAACCACCTCCTTTTAACCATTTCTCACTTTCTACTTTTGATCACTCACTTAATTTTGTTCTCCGATGTTCTCTCCCCTATAGTATTTAGTGTCTGAATAAATATTGTCTGTGTTACCATGTCTTCTCTTTAGTCTCTACCGAGCCACACCCCCAACCCTAGCACTCCCTTTGGGCCCGAGGCCCTCAGGCACGTGACAATACTTTGCATTTAGTTAGGTAAAACAAGAAATTCGAACTATTGCAGATTCAATTCAAAAATATATAGTAGCCATTAAAGAAAATTTAGAGGACAGAATTCAAAATTGCAAAGAAGAAACAGTTGAAGAAGATACAGATTCAGAAAGTTCAGTTAATTCTTGTGAATTAAAAATGGAGGAAAAATTTGATCTGAAGACTAATTATGCCTACAATACTCACCATAGAGATACTGGGCATGGTAACAGAGGTAGACAAATTACATATAATAACCATAACAATACGAGAGGAAATTATAGAGGTCGCTATAGAGGTCATTTTAATAATGAGAATCAGTTCAATAATCAGCGATTTAGAGTTCATAATGAACGAATTCACTTCATAGGAAACGAGACTAGTGAATTAAACAATGTAAATAGTCAATCTAATAATTCTGGGACACTGACTAACGATCCGTTTTTTCGAGTCCAATAGTCCAATAGATAGTTTATTTATTCAGCAAATGGATTAAATTTTGTTAGAATTAGGTATAAAGGAAATAGTAAATAGTACGGAAAAAATACAAATAAACGGAATCACTGGGTCAACGAGGTCGAGTGGAACAGCCGACATTGAATTTTACATAAACGAGCAAAAAAGTTATTCATAAATTTGTGCTGATGGACAAATTCGACGTTTCGGTGCAAGGTATACTCGGTTGTGATTTCTTTAATACACTTCTTGCTTGTATTGATTACGAAAAATTTGAAGTTTCTTTTTGGCTAAACAACTCGAAAATTGTTGTTCCAATTCTATCGGAACATAGTTTTAACCCTTAAATGCATCTAGTTGCCATTTGGCTACATACCGATATTTACCTAACTTAAACACTCTAGAACGCAAATTTACTTTCGCTGCATATAGTAGCCAATTGGATACATACCGTTTAATGAAATAACTTTTTAATGAAAGTTATGCCCAATACTAGGTGCTTTTGGAGCTCAGAACTTAGATTTTCACCAATTGCTGATGTCATGCCTGTAAACAAGTTCGAAAAAATTCGACAATATATCCATTTCAATAATAATGACACTTTTATACCTCGCGATCAACCCGGACATGATAGACTTCACAAAATTAGACCTCTTGTTACACATTTGAACAACAAATTTCAATCAATTGCTTTGGAAAAGCACCTAAGTATAGATGAGCAAATGTGTTCCACGAAGGTGAGGCATTATATGAAGCAATACATGCCAATGAAACCCCATAAGTGGGGTTTCAAGTTTTTCCTTTTGGCGGGTGTTTCCGGATTTGCTTACAAGTTTGAGATTTATACTGGTCAAGAAAAATTTGAGCAGCTAATGAATGGTGAGCCCGACCTTGGAGTAACTTCAAGTGTAGTTTTACGATTAGCAATGATTATACCAAGACATAAGAATTATAGATTATACCACGATAACTATTACACAGCTTTGAAACTTATGGTGCACCTTGCGAAATAAGGTATTTACTCTTTAGGCACAATACTGTCACACGCCTGAGGACCTAGGGTCCAAAGGGAGTGCTCGGGTTGGGGGTGTAGCTAGGTGGAGCTACAGAGAAAGCATGGTAACACATAACAATATTTATTTGGACACTAAATATAGGGGAGAGAACATCGTACAAAATTAAGGCAAGTGATCAAACGTAGAAAAGTGAGAAGAGGTTAAATGGAGGTGGTTGCTTACTTTAGCAGGACGAAGGGCAGCAGGTGCGAGGCTCCTCCAATTAGCGGCATGCCGAAAAGGACGGGCTCTCAGACGGGCAGCGTAACGTGATACTCGGTGACAGACTGACTCCCTGATCGTTATGATCCCGCTGTATAAATACAAGCGGGATGTTTACGAACGTGGTGTCGTACCTGTCCGAGAGTCGTGTCGTCCTTTGGTTTAAGGTCGCCGCGGTGCTGAATAAGCTTAGACGGCGACCTATTTTCGCTAATTGGGGCCGCATCGCGACAATACGAAGGAATAGACTTCCTAACTGCAAATTGCCCACAGAAGCTTCACTAAAAATGGCTTCTCGCGGCACCAGCCATGAATATGTTGCAACAGTTGATGGGGTAGACATATTCATCAATTATTTGGAAAGACAATAAATATGTCACACTTATTTCATCATTTGTTGGTTCAAATCCGATCACAAAAGTTAAGAGGTTTGATCGCAAAGAGAAACCATTGAAGTTGACTGCCCCAACATAATTACTGAATATAACAGACACATGGGAGGAGTGGATTTGTTGGATAGTTTGATGGGGAGGTACAAAATTCGTTTGAAAAGCAGAAAATGGTACAGAAGGCTTTTTTACCACCTTATTGATTTGTCTCTTGTCAATAGTTGGCTCCTTTACAAACGAGTAAAAAGTGAGAATGGAGAAGCTGGCAGTATTTTGAATCAAGCTGAGTTTCGTACCAGTGGCGGTTTGTCAGGGTAGGCAGGTGAGGCTAAGCCACACCACCATGAAATTCAAAGTTTTCCAAAAATTAATCAATCGTATTTTTAATCAAAGTAATATTCATTACATTTTAAAACGTACTAAACATAAGGTAACATTTCCATTTTTCTATTAAAATTTCAAATTTATCGTTTTTATATTTCTAAAATTATTCTCGCGGACGGAACGCATCCAGCGCAGTTACCGATGGAGGCATCCATCTCCTAACATATGTGGATAACCTACTGTAATTTGTCCTTGTCTAGCCTGTTGTTCAAATGAACGGTAGAGGCAAGCCTCAAGGTTCGACGTCACAGCCAGTGCGAGAGAGAGGGAGAGGCGCCACAATCATACGCCTACTAGCATTCATGCATTGACCTTCTCGGTGTTTAAGTGTATTATTTTAGAATTTGTTTCGAAAATGGCTTGTAGTGATATCTCGGTAAGAAATTGTACGGATGTTGTCGATTTTTTAGTAAATTCGTTTGTCTTACGATGATAAACGATTTGTCAAAGAATCGTAAATTCGTACTAAAGTCGCTTACCACTTATGCAATCTAACGGTGCCTCAAAGTAAGCGTGGCAGACCAAGCGGCAACTTGGAAACTCAAATTGCTGAAAAAAGGAGGAAAGGTCCAACCAAACACGTTCCGCCGACAGAAGTGCGCACGGATCAAACTAGTCATTGGCCTGTCCACCAAGATGCTAAAATGAGGTGCAAATATCCCAACTGCAAAGGTTTCACTTGTATCAAGTGTGAAAAGTGTGGACTTGAATTATGTTTGAGCAAAAACAAAAACTGTTTTAAAAATTTTCATAACTAACTTTTTGTTTTAAATGTATACTGTAGCCATTTGGCATCAATCATTTTTTTGAAAATAAAATATTAAAAAATTAGGTTGCGATTTTTTGTCACTATTTTTTCTGCATTAGTTTATGCCTTTTCTAATGTATGTTTATTTTACCAAAAAATAAAAAATCATGCATTTAAGGGTTAAAATAAATAAGAGGTACACAATTACCGACTGAGGTTGGTTTGCATTTGTACTCGTAGTATATAGGGTGTCCGGGAAATGATGTTAAAAAATTAAACGGGAGATTCCTTGTTCAAAATAAAGACAAAAAGTCTTAATAAACATACTTCCTAAAACGCACTGTTTTTGAGTTACAGGGTGGCTGAAATGGAGGCCACTTTGAACACCCTTTTTATTTATTTTTTATCAGGTATATTGTGGCTGTGATTAGTCCCTTCAAGAGTGATAAAGTGCCCTAAGTGACATAACTGTGTGAGTATAAAAAATCATTTGACAGGCAAACGATGCATCCTATGGAAAATCACAAAAATATTTTTGTTTAATGAAATAAACAAGAATTACAAAACGATGAAAATTTAAGGAAATTGGACAGCGGCGTACCAGATTTTTTCCTCAAAAAGTGCCGAAAGTACCTCATAACTACGTCACCGGTAAACATTTCTTGTCGAAAATTTGTCACATACCGTCTATCCACCAAATATGTATGTATACCAAATGACATAAAAGTATCTTAAACGGTGTCGGAATTATAGGGAAAACAAAATATATTTCGGCAAGTTTCAACACCCTGTCGTCTCTCGGTAGTTTAATGGTAACGATGGGTTCGATTCCCGGCTGAGCCACAAATTTCATTTTCAGATTCTCTTACATTTGTGTCATGTTAAATTATTAGTTAATGGTAATGTAACTTCCATGAAGATCTTAATTGTAGGTCGGCTCAAACAGTGACAAGTACTCCTTGTGTACTATTTGGGGGTATGTTTCGTGACGCTGTATGAACGGGGGTATAATTGATCATCTTAATCGGCAAGGCACTTTAGTGTTATTAAGAAAAGTCGTTAAACATATTGATACAATTACCATGATCCTACTAAACTGACTAATAATCTTAATGATAGTCATCTTACCAGTTGAATTAGGTTTTGCGCCACGAACTCCATAGCATTTATCTCTTGGTTCTGTAGCAAGAAACTATCCAAGACCGCTAAAATACCTAAAACATCCGAGGTCATGAAACAGAGAATCCTCCATCCCATAATCAGATTGAAGTAATTTACGACTTCATTCATCTGCCGGTACAACGAACTACTAGGCAATATGTTGGAAAGGCATTAAAAATGTTACTGACAATAATAGTTATTTATTCAATTTTGCCATATAAACTGACGTTTATTGACGTCAAATCGAACCTGTGAAGTCATGGTTTATTTAGGCAGCCGATTAAAATGATTAAATCCGCTGCCTATTCAATTTTGCCGTATAAAGTAACGTTTTATATGTTTAAAATTGTTTTCGTCGTTGTCAAGGTTGCGGCACAGAAGTTGTGATATTTTCAAATTTTCTCTTCATATCAGGTATTGCTCTTTTGTCTTTGGTTCTATGACCAAACAATGTTTTAAATTGATACTGTACCATTATTATTAACTTCTAAAGTGGACTGCGCAGTTTTAATACTACAGGTTTAAAGTAAGTCGAGTGTATTAGCATCTATACACCGGAAGCACACATAATTCATCTATCACATATATATGGAAATGAAGGACATGACAAGTCCTAAAGAGCATAAGATTTAGCTCATGCCTCTGAGGCATAAGCTCATCTCTATTATCGCCAGAGTGACGGATATTCTGTCTCTCATGCATCTATAGAAGACATACTTTTTCGAGTTCCTTATACTGTTTATTAACTGAGCAGACATTTAATAATAGTCTATCGATCGACAGATTTATACATAGAAAAGTTATTTATGTATTAAGGGCATAATCAGGAGCTTATGACACGAGGGAATGCGGAGGGCTAATAAAATTTTTTTGATTTTTTTTTTTCAAAATAACATTTACTAAGAAGAAAGAAAAACTTAAGAATTATTAATTTCTTAACGGAATAGACGGGTATGTCGATATTTTTCTTTTGTACATTTGTTCCGTCGCGAATTTCACTACTAAATTTCCTTCGACAAAAAGATTCGTGACAGTTGGCTATAGCTGGCCACCGCGTCACGTATGGATTGTTGTCCTCGAAGGGAGGATCTTTCCTTTACAGACGCAAAAGTGCTTTGCTGTCTACTGTTTGCGTTCTTTTTGAGTTGTATAATTTTTTTTCCAAGTGTCAAACATCGTTGTCATTCAGAGCTTGGTTATACCATCCTGACGAAGCTAATAACCAGAAACACGTGTCGGTGGTTACCGTTTCTTAACGGAATAGACGGGTAAGTCGATAATTTTCTTTATAGTGTCACACGCCTGAGGACCTAGGGTCCAAAGTGAGTGCTCGGGATTGGGGGTGTAGCTCGGTGGAGACTAAGAAGAAGGCATGGTGATACAGACAATATTTATTCAAACATTACATATAGGGGAGAGAACATCGTAAAATAACATTAAGGCAAGTGATCAAACGTAGAAAAGTGAGAAGAGGTTAATTGGAAGTGGTTGCTTACTTTAGAAGGACGAAGGGCAGCAGGTGCGAGGCTCCTCCAATTAGCGGCATGCCGAAAAGGACGGACTGTCAGACGGGCAGCGAGACGTGATACTTGGTGACAGACTGACTAGTTCCTGATCGTTAAAGCATATGGGTTTTTCACCTGTAGGTAGCATTTTTAATATTATCAATCATTCAAAAATAGTATGATGGTAATTCAACAAGAAAATTATTTTATGTTTCCAGTCGATACTGATTTATAATGTAGGTAGTAAATGATATGCAGACAGTGTATGCAATAAAATTAGATGTATTTTACATAAAGAAGACAATAAACAGTAAGCGTGCTAAACCGTAAATACATAATTAAAAAGTAAGTACAATAAACATATTCTTAAAAAATATATAAACATAACATTAACATTGCGAATCTGCCTTAAAAAAAATTCTACAAAATAAATCCAGTTCTCAAAAAAATGTTTAGCTACAAATTGTTTATTAAAATAATTTTTAAAATTAAAAAATAAACTCATTGTTTTACATTTGTTTGAATATATATTCTGTACGAATACTTTCATTTTCAACCAATTGTTATTGGCAAAAGCCACTGGATACATGGGATTAACTCACTTTTCTTTTTTATCATTTTAAAAGGTTCAGGTTTTGTTAACTCAACAGTATGGTCACCAGTATTAGTTATGTCAATTTCTGATTCATCTGTCACAAAATTTTCAATGGTTTCATTTAAATCATTTTCCGTTTCCTTCATTAAATCATCGTCAAGATCTACCTCAATTTCCTCTAACTTCTTTCCTTTAAAACCACCAGTTTGACCTTTTTCCAGTAACAATAACTTTGATATTTTGGCTGTCTGGTAAACGTCATCTGGTAGTCTGTATGAGTTTTTATGGACACCTACAGTATGGCCCATAAATCTTGCTAACTGCTCCAGTTCATTTTCGTTCATATTAAACACTCTACTAAGAGTTGCCAAATGCTTACGCAAACGGGTAGATGAAATAGCTTCTGGATTTTTAGCACCACTGGTTTTTGCATATTTTTGTAGTGTTTTATATCCACAAATCGTGGATTCTGTTCCGGCTTTGGTGAACAAGTAAGGATTTTTATCGTTAACAAAATTATGCCGTGTCTTTAATAATAAATCAATATGATTCTGAACGTCGAAACTAAAAAGAACTGGGACTCCTCGACCGCGTTTACCACGAATAACTACTCGTTTCAATTTCTGCATTAAGATTTTTTCTGTTGTTGAAATTGCACTTTCGAACTCTTCATAGTTTTCTTTGTTATTTTCGGGATTAGTGTAAATGTGTAAGTACATACGTTGTAATTCTCCTGGACGCTTTCTATTTAGCAACATAACTCTGCAAAAAGTTGATTCTATTAACTTGTTAAAGCTTATATTATCTAAGTTATTTAACATTAAATTATTGTAAGCCTCATTTCCGACACTTAATAAGTGTTCTCTTAAGAGTTTTAAATCTGCTGCTAGAGGAACAATAGTTATTTTATTCCACTTATTCATATTTAAATTATTTGCTGCCACATTGGAGATCTCAAAATGCCAGTTCGTTCTGAATAAATGAATAAGTGTTTTCAGTTTAGCTTCAGCTTCTGCTGTTTGAACATTGGCATAACAAAATTGTTTCTTCAAGGCATTAGTTATTGCTATGTCACAGCACTGTTTAAGTGATGTTACAATATTCATCGCAAATGTTGGGGATTGGATTTGGTCAAGGTTTTTGTAACAGAAATGAACAAATCAAAATATTCTGGTTGTAAAGCAAGTTTTTAATATTCGGATTTAAGTTTTTTATTTCCATAAGAACTCGTGCCAATTCCCGCATTTTTCTAGAAGTTACATTTGCAAAGTACTTTTCCCTGTGGATTTTCAAATACCTGGCACCAAAGGCACATATCAAGGGATCCTTCTTGGCAACGAGCGATATTTTGTCTGCTCTCATCCTCGGGAACACTTCATCAAAAAGGTTCTTCCTCATATTACTTTTAAGTGGTTTAGACAATATTTCTGCAACTTCATGTTCATGCGAATGATGATTTCTTTCTATATGAACGAAGTGTGCAATGATCTCTAGAGAGAATGGACTGTATATAGATATCTCTTGTAACTCGTGGGTAGCTGCGGAGATAAATCTTGTCTCCAGGTCGTAAGGCTGAAGACGTTCTTGTAGGCGGAGATCAGGGCGTGACGTGATCTCTTGAAGTTCTTGTAGTTTGGAGAGAGGGCGTGACGTACTTCTCCGGGTTTGGATCTGAGGGTGTATCGTGTAGATCCGGGGTTTGAGGTTCTAGTAGTTTGGAGAGAAGGCGTGACGTACTCTCCGGGTTGAAGTTTGTTAGGTTATGGTTTGTCGGGTTAAGTGGCGTGAAGAAAGATCACAACACACTGTCGTTATGAGCATATTAGGGTATACTGGTTTATTGTCCCAAATATCAGAACTTTTATACATCTTGTTTTACATTGGTTAAATGAGATATTATTTGTTTTCTTACAATGACCTGGCATTGCAGAAACTGACCTTAATTGGAGCGCGCTTCTTATCACGTTCCGTAATCGCCTTTGTTATACTGACTCGGTTAATTATTGTGATTTTGACTTGACGTTCGGTCGGCGGTGTTATTCTTCGTAATAAAATAAGACGTGCTTTTTAGTTGAATTAGATATCCCAAAAACCTTGTTACCTAAGCTGCGTCAGTGATTATTCTCTGTTTGTAAAACAAAACGTGTTGAAAAGTTCCCAAAATTAGTTCACCATAAACTACAATTTCTTAACCTAAATTAATGTTGACGTTAGCGTCAATATTATATGCCTAGCAAAGTTTAACACTAAAGTTAAGTAAAGAAAAGAAGCGTAAAACGTGGTAAATTGTTAAATAAATAATCAAAGAACCTAGGGTAAATGTAAGCGTGATTTACATCTCAGTTACCTACGTTTTCAATGTAATTCTAATTGCATTCGTACCAGTAACAATGTTATACATCTATAAAGTTTTCATTAATTTAGATAATGTGATGCAACCTGTTGTATAGGTAAGGAAGAAGTTTCACTAAACATTTTTCTTTTTTTTTTATTTCAGAAGAGGCTGTCAAAAGCAGGTGGAAATCATTGAGAGATGTTTTTCAGAAAGAAATAAAAAAATTGCCAAAGCCACGCTCAGGAGAAGAAGGAAGCCCATCAAGCGCGGGTTACAGTAGTAAATGGCCGCATTTCCAAGACATGTGGTTTTTGGAGGATGTCTTGATACCCAGACCAACGCAGCATAATTATTCTGACATCATCGAAAATGATTCTGCGGGGGGCGAGAGCACTACACAGCCAATAAACCAAGAAATTGGTTCTGTTATCCGGGAAAACACGGAGACTTGCAATTCTCCTGCAACGGATTCCGAGTTACTGGATATTTCGTATAGAAAGGTAGAAAAAACTTCCACACCAAAAACGGGATTATCAAGAAAAAGGAAAGTAGCATCTACAGAGTTGACAGAGTTCCAAAAAAGGATGCTACAAACAGAACAGGACAAAATCATCGCTTTCAGAGAAAAGCATGATTCAACAGCTGATGATGATGACGTCCTTTTTCTGAAATCGTTGGCTCCTTTTTTCAAGGGGTTGAACCCAGTGCAAAAACTGACGTTAAGCAGCAAAATTCAAAACCTGATTGCAGATGAAATTGCTTCTTCTAGTCCCACTGCTTATTTGCAAACTCCAGGGGACAATCAGTGCTCAGGTTACACGACCACAGCATCGAGCACTTCATCACAATTCTCCGAACTCGTTAACGACGCAATTGGTCAACAATGGTCGCAACATTCTTAACGTACTAGTTGTTAGTGTATAAACCTTTCATTTCAGTCTCGTTACTCATTACATTTTTCTTGGTTATTATTTGCTGTTTGCAGTATATTTGCTTGTTTTGAATAAATTTTTAAAATGTGTATGTTGAAACCACCGACACTCCCCAATTCAGCTACATAACTTAAAATTTATATTGAAAGTTAATTGATAAAACTCAAATGAATAAATAAGTGCGGACTTTTACGGGACGATCACGCATTTCTTGCCAGTAAGGAGGGGGTAAACCGAATCTGGCAATCAAATTGATTACGCCCTCAGGTGGACTCAAGCAAGCTACTATTTTGAGTAAGCATTATGAATTCATGTCCCTTACGGTTACCAATAATCTTTCTTCTACACTTATTGGGATCTTGAAGTTGGTAACTTGGTGGCGTCAACATTAATTTAGGTAAAGAAATTGTAATTTATGGTGAACTAATTTTGGGAACTTTTCAACACGTTTTGATTTACAAACAGATAATAATCACTGAAGCAGCTTAGGTAACAAGGTTTTTGGGATATCTAATTCAACTAACAAGCACGTCATATTTTATTATGAAGAATAACAACGCCGACCGAACGTCAACAAGTCAAGTTCAAAATCACAATAATTAACCGAGTCAGCATAACAAAGGTGTTTACGGAACGTGACAAGAAGCGCGCTCCAGTTAAGGTCAGTTTCTGCAACGCTAGGTCATTGTAAGAAAACAAATAAAATCGCATTTAACCTCTGTAAAATTAATCTGTATAAAAGCCCTGAAATTTGGTACAATAAACCAGTACACTCTAGTATGCTCAAAACGACAGTGTGTTGTGATCTTTCTTCACGCCACTTAACCCGACAACCCAAAACCTAACAAACTTCAACCCGGAGAGTACGTCACGCCCTCTCTCCAAACTACTAGAACCTCAAACCCCGGATCTGCACGATACGCCCTCAGATCCAAACCCGGAGAAGTACGTCACGCCCTCTCTCCAACTACAAGAACTTCAAGAGATCACGTCACGCCCTGATCTCCGCCTACAAGAACTTCAAAGAGATCACGTCACGCCCTGATCTCCGACTACGAGATACCGAAAAAATATTTGTTTACAGGACGGCCCTCCTGACAATCAACCTGGCCCTTCGCATAGAGGAAATCCAGCATGATGGATATTTCTTAGAAAATATAGGTTTAGCTAAGTTGTTTAATCACTATCATAAGTTTTACTTTTTCTTTAATATCAGTAGGATAGAAGATAATTATAGGATACTATTAACAAATCTTTACATATTAGAAATCGAAAATAATAAGATAGAAATAATAAGACCCAAATTCGCTTATTGGTATTTTGAAAGACAATTGCATACAATTAGAAAATGAATTATCGAAATTCAATAGAAGGTCAAAAAGAGCATTAATAAACGCACTTGGTTCCACTATTAGATTCGTAACTGGTAACTTGGATCAAAATGATCTAAATGACATTAATAACAATTTAAAGACTCTATTTAAGAATCAAGAAAGTGCAACTCGGATATGCAACCCACCTATATTTTACAACCTAACTTCCCTAACCTGACTCCCTAACTACGGTTCCGACCTGTACGGATGCGAGGCTGCCAATGGCCCACGGTCGACGGTCGGTTGCCTCGAACGGGGACTAGTCTCTCGGCCCTCGGGTGACTGGCTGGGAAGGCTACTCTGGCGGATGACCGGCGGGACTGATTGGTCTGGCCACTCGGATGTCTAACTGGATCGGCGGCTCCGGGCCCCCCTGTTGTCGGGACGGCGGACTGACTATTCTGGCCCCTCGGCTGTCTAGCTGGACTCACTGCTTTGGTCCCTCAGATGTCTAGCTGGATCGGCGGAGTCCTTGGGTCGCGGAGTCCTTCGCTTCTCTCGCTGTCGCCTGTCGGCCTTTCGTCCGTCAGCCCACGAAACACCGTTTTCTGTGATCGGTCGTTGTCGTTACGCGCACTCACAACGGGCTTAACTGGCCGATGCTCACTCAACTAACGACAATGACTCTTCGTAACACTCGGGATAATACACTGACAGCAGTAATACTACTACTCGTACTCACATTCGAATTCGGGAACCACCCAAAAGTGAGAATAACAGAGATTAACAGAGCAAGAATAACTGGAGTTAACAGAGAGCGAGACAGGGGAACCTGTCCGCTTTTATACTAATCGTTCCTTCCATACAAAAAAACGTACCTTCTAGAAGGTACTGCCGTAAACTTAACGAATAGTCGTTACCAACACAAATAAATGTTCCTAACTATCAACCAATCCGGATCAAGTGTGAGAAAGAGAGAAATATTTATGTGAGCGAAATAGAACTAACAGTATGAATGGTTGCATACCCTTAACTTCTAGGAATAGATAGAAATTAATCAAATTATCCCTATTTCCTTTGGTACTGTTACTATAGGGACTCACCATGTATTCCTAAAAGTTGCCCATACTTTGTACTACATTTTGAGCCGAATCTTCCTACTGAATCTAACCTCTCTTCCAAAAATGTGTTCACTAGAAACTTTAAGAAACTAAAATACTCGGCAAAAAGTCCATATGAAAAGTTAACTTTAAGCGACTTCAATAAAATAATGGGTCATAAGCCCTTCGACATTAATATTCATAGTTATTTACATTCCGATAGGTACCGTATTGATAAAGTCATTAGTAGGCATCCAACAATCATCAAGGTATTTTATGCCCGATCAATATTTCAACACAGTTAGGTCAGCTTATGCATAAAAAGTATTTGTCTAAATATCCAAAACTTTCAATCATGTCAAGTGGATTAGAGTAAATGAATTTGGTCCATATTATTATAAACTTCCTACATGTAGTACAAAGTAGGTATATTAACCAATAAAATTTAAAAAGTTAAGGAAAAATTAAACTAGGAAGTTCCAAACTAAAACTTCGTCGTAACCGGTTTTTTGTTTGTCGAGTGCTTAGAAAATATGTAATTGCATTTTAGTGAATTTTATTGCCATTACGTTGAAAAGAGGTACTAAAACTTCATTAAAATTACTATATATTATACGTAATATGTCGTCAAATAAGGAAATGTAAATGTGTACATATACTACATTATAATTCTAACAACAAATCACCTTAAACTAATAATTTAAAAAATCAGTAACTTTAGTTTGTAAGCGTTTTTCATTAAATACATTATTATCAATATGATTTTCTATTTCATAAATTTGATTCATGATATCAGTTGAAGTATCCCGATTTCTACACTAAATTTTTAACGTTTTTATTGCGTTGTAGACTTATGCATTTGTCGATACTGCATCAATTGGTTCTTCGTCGTCCTCGTCTTCATTATCGTCATTATATGTGGTCATAAATTCGTCTACGATATCTGCTTCTGTGTAATGTTAAAACGTAATTAATTGGTCGTCCACTGTTTCATATTCATTAACATCAGTATTAGGGGAAAAATAATTGATTTCCGAATTCTTGTAACGTTGAATCAGGTCTGAAAGCGGAATATCTTCTTCGGGATCGTTTAAAACTAAGCGATGATGATCGGCTAATTGTGCATGATGAAAATTGATGAATTTGATGAATGATGCATGATGAAATTTTTTTTGTTTGTGCAGTAATTTTTTGCCAAGTTTTTTCAAGTAAATCAACTGCATCTAATAAAGTTCTTGTTGAAATATTGTTATCACCATGTTCACCATGTTGTATCACCATCACCATGACACTCCATACGGGTTATTATTTTTTGTAGAACCTTTCTGTAGTGACTTTTAAGACTTCTTGTAATGCCTTGCAATAACTAAAATCAACATATTGAAAGTGATCATCGAGGCTACTGACCAGCACTACAGTTACCAACTGCCTACACCACAAACCCAAAACTATTTACGTAACGCCAATTCACCAAACACTCCTGGCAGCTGTGATAGAAATACTACAATCGGTAGAACACTTTAATAAGTGGGTCAGGTGCTACGAAAAAGTCTACTTACATATACTTTAACCAGCTTATGTTTCTGAATGACGTTGTTGCTACAAATAAGAGAGACAACAATTTCACTGAAGAGAGACAGGAAACACAAGAACAGGAATCTGAAGTAGGCCATAGTGAGGAGAGAGAAGGACCGTATGAGACTGAGGCTACAATGCAAAGTACTCCAAGGAGGAAGAAGAAAAAAGCTAATGATACAGAAGGAGGTGACACAATAGGTACAGAGCTAATAGCAGTTTTGAAAGAAGATATATCTAGTAATAACGATGACCCAGACCGCCACAAACCCAAAACTATTTACGTAACGCCAATTCACCAAACACTCCTGGCAGCTGTGATAGAAATACTACAATCAGTACAACACTGTGACTGCTGCTGAATCTGTTTCTGCAATGTCAGAGCATTCTCAAATAATCAACTATTATGAGTTGTTCTCTAACCAAAATCTGTAATGGTTTTAACAAAATTTCTATATGATTATGAGTTGTTTGCTTCACAAAATCTATATTAGCTAAATATTAATAAAACAAATCCAGTAAATCAAAGATATTTTTTTCAGAAATATGTGGAGACGTCGATTAGCATTTTAAAATTTTTTTCTTGGTGTAAATTTTTTTTTCAAAAATTTGAGTGGTGACGTCATCGACTGTTTTTCATTTACCGAATTAATTTCAAGTTAGACGATTGGTCTCTCTGTGCTACTTACCCTAGGGTAACTAACAGCTTTTCTTCAGGGTATATACATGGTATATATATATATATATATATATAATATAGTATTGTAATACATCAGTAAGGGCATCGCACACCTCCACAACAATTTTGGAAATTGCCAGTTGTGAAATTTTGAAAAGATACATTAGTGTGTGGATAAAAATCGTAACGTTACAGCAAGACGCTCCGTTATGGGAATGGCAGGTCTATAATTGGTGTCTTCTTCAAATTCACCTGAAATAAACTATAAAAGTCTGCGTCGGACAAGACGGTGGAAGTGAAACTTCTTTGGCCGTTTGGAAACAGGATATATAAATGAAATATAAAAGACAATTTTTTTTTGCTGCCGCAACGCTTGCACCAGTCCGCTCGAGTCTGCCGACAGTCTCGGCTCAGGTGATCTCCCACCTACTGGCAGTTGTAACGTCAAACGCTTTCGATTGCCCTGCTCAGGGAAAGTGCTACAGACGCAATAAGCACTCGCTCGTAGCTCTACCGGCAATCCGGCAATAATGCAGGACACAGCATTTCGCTGGTAACGCCGGCTCTCCCGCCAGCTTCGCCTGGTAGTAGGTGCTCATTGTCTCGCTGGCCAACTTTTCCCATCTCATCATCTCCGTCATCATCCCGTGGAAATCTCGCTGCCTAAGGAACGACGTCACTAACATGGCTCGCCACTTTGCCCATGGTCGATCATAGTTGATGAGATGCTGATGCCAGAGCTTCGCCGTCCCTGCTAACCTCGTCTGAAACAAAGTTCTCTTCTCTAAATCTGTCCAGTCGTAGATCGCCCCCGAGTTGATCAATCTTGGAGAGCCATCGCGGTGTCCACACTGCTCTCCGGGCTGCTGGGGTCGATAACTTCCACCATCGTCATCGCCAAAGAGGGTCGAAGTCGAGCACTCGCCTGTTCCACTCCTGACTCCTCGCTGCGGCTCGATCCGACCGTTATTGTCTGCTCCGACACGTTCAGAGCAACAATGGTCGCTTGTTGCCTCGCCGCTTCCACTATCTATTGCCGGAGTCCTCCTATGACCGCCTTCACGATGGTCTCCACAGTTCGCGCGTACGCCGCCTCGAGCCCGTTCGTCTTGTGTTCGAGAATTACCACCCATTTGCCGCGGAACCGGTCTACGTGCGCCGTGGGCTTTCATCTCTTCCGGTGTCTCCATGTTCTCATCTGAGGTGAGGTACGACGCGTCCTCACTTTTCTCTATGTCCATGTCACGTAATTAAACAATACAGCTCACCGTTTTGTCGCCGCTCGAAGTTATTGTTTCTCGACGTTTGAGGTTAGGTTAGGTGTCAGATGTCCGAAAGTTTCGACACTTTCCGGTGTTGCCACGTAGACCTCTTTGGTAGCACATGTAAAAGATTTGGCGATCGGCTCGGTTCGCGGGCGCGATGGAAGAGGTACATTTTACGCGCATTCTGGCAACACTGCTTTGTCCTCGGATTACTTATCACGCGTGACGCGGTTTTTCGACCAACACCCCATCCCAATGTAAACAACGTGCGCAAAGAAGTTTCACTTCAAAAAATCTAAAACCACCGTTACACCTATATTCAAGGCTCAATATTTGACGTCATCTTTTTAAATCGTCTATCAAATTACTGGCGTTATATCTAGTTCTACTTTGAAGACTTGGTCGAACCCAAAATCTTTTTTTGTGTGTGCAATTTTTCTTTTTTCAGTCGCGATAATAATATATGCGGCACAAGCAACTATAACGTCATATTCGTCAGGCATGTTGATTTCGACTGATCGACAAACATTTCTGTCAACTTTGGTGTGGACAGATGCAGTTTTGTCGCTTGTTGATCAACAATGTCGATAGACAGAGTCGACTCGGTGAGGACGCTGCTTAATACCGGACATCAAGACTAAAAGAGGAACAATATTAGTCAGAAAGATAAATTAAGTGTGTAACGCCCGGATTCATAATGCAGTTAAAGTCCACTTTAACTTAAAGTTGACTTTGACTGTGACGTTAGAATTAACGTAAAGTCGACTTTAGCACTGAACAGGTTTCATCACAGTGTTTCATAACAATGACAGTCCGTCACTTTAGTTAAATGTTGGCGTTGGCAATGGCAACGATCATCTGTAAAATGTTTTTGTTTTGTGACAGTAAGTCCCGGTGACGCGCCGAGGCAGACGTTTAACAGGGACGCTGCTCGGTGTATTAGTTGTTTCGTGCTTAGGGCGATCTGTGGTTCCGTGCCAGACACGTTTCGGTTTCAGTGCGATACCGATACCGTGATAACGATGACGAGCACGAAGAAGTGTTGCACGAACTTCACCAAAGATGAAGAGATACTTTTAATTTGTGAAGAGTTAAAATTAAGAGACACAATCGAGTGTAAAGCGACGAACAAAATGAATTGGACAGAAAGGGTTTGTAATTATAAAGTATAAATTACAGCAGCTGAATGCCAAGTACGACAACTTGAAAACCAGAACGAGGAAAGTTGTGGCTGCCCAACATTTAGATTTAAAGGGGACTGGCGGGGACCCAGGTGTCACTGTAATATCGGAGCCAGTTATAGAACTGATGCAGCAAGTCCTAAAACAGTTGAGGGATTAAAAAACACTGTTTTCGACAGCGAGGACAATACATTGCGACCACATGAGACTTCGAACACTGTAAGTGTCACTCATGAGCAGTAGATAAAAACTTCTGGATATTTAAATTTTAGGAAGAGCTGGGGTGCGTACCAAAATCACTTGATGTGCCAGTCACAATAATTGTAAGTCGAGGCTAATTCAAAACCAGTACGCTTGTATTTATTGTCATTTACATTGCAGATAACGCCTGAAATGGAAGGGGAAGGACTGACTTTAGCTACTCCTACATCCTCCAGCTCTTTGCCTACATCACAAGTATGTAATTAATAAATATTAATATTTAAATCACATGGCAATAGTAATTATTGATAATGGATTAGACACATTTGTTGAATTGAGCCCTTTTTGATTTCAGTCACCATCATATAATCTAAAAGCAGGACCGTCATCAAGCTCCTCATCGTGTTCTACATTATTTGTGTCCGGCGTAAAGCTGACTTGACGGACTCCAAGTCTAGACCGCGCTGCGTCGCCCTTTCCTGGCCCTCGGCGAACTTAGCTGCGAGCTCCCTTGCACTGCTTCGGTTCATAAGACCTCTGGTTACCCAGGTAAAACATGATAAGGCCTTATTTTCGTAACTTGATCGATAAATTTACCCGCAGACTGGATAAAGTCAGAGAAAAGTTGTCACGTACAATTACGTGACATTTGGAGCGAAACCATGCAAACAAGAAGTTTTTTGGGTGTTACGATACACTTTGCAGACCAAGTAAATATATCCTCATTTACTCTAAGAGTATTCGACTTAGTGCTTTCGTGACAAGAATCTCAATGAATCTCTGACATCTCTCCACCCTTCGATCAGATATCGAAGATACTTTTCTTTTCCATACTTCAGTGTTGCCTCGAAAAAAGGTAAACGCATTTTACAGATATCTATTAAAGACAATAATATCTCTTTTCACTCTCCGAGGTTTAGCATCAACTCTTTGGTCAATACTAAAGACTATGTTCATGGCTTAAACCATATATTGATTTAAACACTGAATTGCGCAAGGAAAGTAAAGCAGATTTTGATAAGCAAATTTATAAATTTATGATTAATGCAGTATACGGTAAGAGTATGGAGAACATTCGAAAATATCGTATAGCAAAACTTGTAAATAAATGGGGAGGGAGATACGGTGCTAAAAATTTACTAGCTTCACCAAATTTTAAAATTAGAACTTAGTTTGATGATAATCTGATTGCAATTGAATTAAATAAAACAGATCTCGTATTTGATAAACCTTTATACATCGGTATGGTGAACTTAGACAGCTCTTTCACAATTTTTGAAATATACTGATCAGAAATTCTGAACTGAAATGACAGAGATATTGTCGCGATGCGGCCCCAATTAGCGAAAATAGGTCGCCGTCTAAGCTTATTCAGCACCGAGGCGACCTTAAACCGAAGGACGATACGACTCTCGGACAGGTACGACACCACGTTCGTAAACATCCCGCTTGTATTTATACAGCGGGATCATAACGATCAGGGGATCAGTCTGTCACCGAGTATCACGTTACGCTGCCCGTCTGAGAGCCCGTCCTGTTCGGCATGCCGCTAATTGGAGGAGCCTCGCACCTGCTGCCCTTCGTCCTGCTAAAGTAAGCAACCACCTTCATTTAACCTCTTCTCACTTTTCTACGTTTGATCACTTGCCTTAATTTTGTACAATGTTCTCTCCCCTATATTTAGTGTCCCAATAAATATTGTTATGTGTTACCATGCTTTCTCTTTAGCTCCACCTAGCTACGCTCCCAACCCGAGCACTCCCTTTGGACCCTAGGTCCTAAGGCGTGTGACAATACTAAAGACTATGTTCATGGCTTAAACCATATATTGATTTAAACACTGAATTGCGCAAGGAAAGTAAAGCAGATTTTGATAAGCAAATTTATAAATTTATGATTAATGCAGTATACGGTAAGAGTATGGAGAACATTCGAAAATATCGTATAGCAAAACTTGTAAATAAATGGGGAGGGAGATACGGTGCTAAAAATTTACTAGCTTCACCAAATTTTAAAATTAGAACTTAGTTTGATGATAATCTGATTGCAATTGAATTAAATAAAACAGATCTCGTATTTGATAAACCTTTATACATCGGTATGGTGAACTTAGACAGCTCTTTCACAATTTTTGAAATATACTGATCAGAAATTCTGAACTGAAATGACAGAGATATTGTCGCGATGCGGCCCCAATTAGCGAAAATAGGTCGCCGTCTAAGCTTATTCAGCACCGAGGCGACCTTAAACCGAAGGACGATACGACTCTCGGACAGGTACGACATCACGTTCGTAAACATCCCGCTTGTATTTATACAGCTCGATCATAACGATCAGGGGGTCAGTCAGTCACCTAGTATCACGTCACGCTGCCCGTCTGAGAGCCCGTCTTTTCGGCATGCCGCTAATTGGAGGAGCCTCGCGCCTGCTGCCCTTCGTCATCCGACAGTAAGCAACCACCTCCCTTTGCCCTTTTTTCTCACTTCTTGCCATTTGCTCATTTTGCCTCAACTTTGTTATACGATGTTCTCTCCCCTATATTTAGTGTCTGAATAAATATTGTCTGTGCCACCATGCCTTCTTTTTAGTCTCCACCGAGATACACCCCCAACCCGAGCACCCCCTTTGGACCCTAGGTCCTCAGGCGTGTGACAATATGATAAAAGCCTGTTGCTAAGTATCTGTAACCCAAAGAGGAAACAGAAGTTAACAAAAATTTAAAAAATTGCAATACATAAAATAGCACGAGAGAGAACTAATTTACGAAGTGTGTAATCGATATACAGTGGTAAATAATTATTTTGTATTTTTTCTCCTTTTCAGAGGAAGCTTGCAAGAGAAAGTGAAAGTCTAGTAGGGACTGGTACACCAAGAAAAAGTAGGATGGAGCTCAAGCCACCCACATGAGAGCTCGATTTGAAAATCTAAGATGTTTAGATTTAAGTGAAGACTCTAGGCGGTAAGCATAAAACATTGCATTTTATCGTGCGTATCTTATATCCCAGAACAAACAAATTGGTCTTTTTTGCAGAACTATTTGCAATGTTTCCACAGCTACCGATGAAGAAGGATAAACGCAGGAAGAGGACGATAGCACCTAAGAAACAAGTGGTCCGTTCACCCCCCCTGCCAGAGACCAGTGCTAATCTGTCCGAGACTGCTGAAACCAGTAATACATTGCCTTCCATTGACCAGTTAGAGGAAAGAAATATAATAAACTGAGCCAGTAAAAGCTGGAAATCATCAGATAAATGGCCGTGTGTCAGAATCAGTGTCAGAATGACGATATTCTGAAAAAATCTTCTCAGCACTGGTTGCCGGCGTCCGAAACATGCCAGCACATTACCAAGTGGAGGCAAAGGGAAAGTGTCGGAGGTAATTATGCAAATGGAAAGGGAAATATTACTTTTTACTCCGTGGGAAATTTATATTCCAGAACAATCGGACGACATTAAAAACAAACAATCTTCAGGTTCTGTATCCCAATTTTGACATGTGAAATATGGGAACGAAATCAAATAAAAAAGTATACCAATATGCAACTTTGAATTTGCTGCTCTTGACGAACATGTGAATGATTGGCTATTATTCCAGCAAGATGGTGCTACAAGCCACACTGCTAACATATCGATGGACTTGCTGAGATTGGCGTTCAGTGGTCGCTTAATTAGTAAGAATGGAGATGTTACTTGGCGTGCCTGTTCACTAGACTCGACGACTCCAGACTTTTTTCTGTGGGGTTATTTAAAGCTAAAGGAGACAAGGAGCAACAGGAGATGAATAACATGTCATTGGATATGCTACGCAGAGTCGTGGGAACCTTCACCAAAAGACTTCAAGAATGTGTACGAAACGAAGGACGCCACCTTAAAGATATAGTGTTCAAAAAATGAACATTTTGATGGTGATGGAACGTTTATATGTGCTCCTCTTATTTTTGGGCAACTGTATAGAAAGATTTCACGGCGTACAGTACAGCAACATTATACCGACTGTACACGCTCTTCTTCCTAATAAAACTAAGCAAACATATAACCGCCTCATTTAAGAAATAAAAACCTTAAGACCGGGCTTACGACCTGTAACAATTATAGTGCATTTTGAAACAGTTGCCATTAGTGTCATACAAACAGTTTCCCGAAGTCAGAGTCCGTGGCTGCTTCTTTCATTTTACACAATGCTTGTGGAGAAATGTGCAAGGTGCAGGATTGCAACAATTTTATACAGAAGACGCGAATTTTGTTTTACGTTTACGACAACTGGCTGCTCTTAAATTGGTACCCGAAGATGTTGCAACTTTGGAAGACTTAGTTGACAGCGAATTTTATACGCACAATGAAAATATACTTACACCATTTGTAAATTATTTTGAATCAACAGGCTGCCATTATCAGATCATCTGTCACTTCTGGTCTAACGGCAATTGGAAGATAGAATAATCTAAACACCTGACTTAAAAGGGCAAAAGCATTTTCTGAAACTCTTCTTTGCCCGCGAGAGTCTGTAATTAAATATGGCTTTTTTTAACATCCAATGAAGCAACGTTTCGAGGGAATGGTAAGAAAGGAGAAAAGATATAGAGGAGCTTGTTACAGAAAATGGACCGGATAAAAACGAAATCCGAAAGCTGAAGATGCTCTTGATGTATTTTTTATAAGTATGGCTTTGTCTGTTAAGCAGCTCTCGCATTCCTCGCAAATAACAGACAAAATGGAGATTTCTCGCAATGTTGGTCAGCTGGAATTGATGCAGTTGCAGCAATCATTCTCTATGCCTGTCATCACGCAACCCTCCACTACTTTTCTCGTACGGTCTTACTAAATCTTCTGCCAGTATATATGAATCATCAGCTTGAGCTTCTGAGATGACAGAACCATACTCTCGACCATCCACCGCTTTTTCTGTGCATTCAGTCATTTCTCCTGAACCCTCCCATACTACAGAAGTACCTCAAACTCAAGAATATTTGTCAAATCCAAATTTGACGTGATAGACACTCCACCTTAAAGGGTGGATACATCAATTATCCCTCACACAGAGGGATAGTTGAAGACTTGAATGTGCATGCCACGGGGTACAGTTAAAAACCACTGTGTATGGGTAAGCGTGTGGCGTGCACAGTTAAGTCTGTGGGAATCTAGTGCTGTTAGATTTTTGCGTGCGCAGTTTATAACCGCACAGGGAAGACTCATTGTGTTGACGCTGCAACATTATAGCATGGTCGAATAGGGCTCTAGGGATTTACAATCAAATTTAATAGGGAATTTTTGGGATAGGTTGTTTAATCTTCGGGAATAGTTTTTTTTTAATAGTTCGGTTTCATATTTATCATTTCTTTGGGTACAGAGATTTTACAAGTCATGATTAAGAGCGAGGATAATTATAGACAACATCAGCTGACTAAGCATAACACGGCGTTTCGGTAACGTGATACCGTTCGCTCCTCGAGAAGGTCAGTCTGGGTGCAAGGTAACAATAATATCTCATTTAACCAATGTAAAAACAAGATGTATAAAATTCTGAAATTTGGGACAATAAACCAGTATACGTAGTATGCTCAAAAACGACGTAAGTTGCTGGTCTTGATTTACGTCACCCCAACCTACAAGCCCTCACGTTACGCCCTGAGAGTTCTACGAGATCTTCAAGATACTACAACTTTTAACTCCAAGATCTTCAACCGGGAGAGCACGTTACGCCCTCTCTCTAAACCTTTAAGAACTTCAAACCCGGAGAGCACGTTACGCCCTCTCTCCAAACGACCTAGAACTTCAACCCCGGATCTGCACGATACGCCCTCAGATCCAAACCCGGAGAAGTACGTCACACCCTCTCTCCACACAACTAGAACTTTAACTTCAAGAACTTCAAGAGATCACGTCACGCCCTGATCTCCAACTACTACTACAGTCTCCATCCTTACAACCTGGGGACAAGGTTCATCTCCGCAGCCGCCCACGAGCTAGTGAGAGAATGAGAGAAGTGGACCAAAACGAGACGAAAGAAACAGTCGTTAAGAAAATTAATACTTTACGAGGTTGCCTTCGGAAAGAACATAAAAAAGTTCAAGGTTCGCTGAAATCCGGCAGTGGTCCATGCTTTCGGATTGCAGTTAGCAACTCAAATTAATATTATAGATTCGATGTCTGATTACATGTTAAAGATGAGAGTGAAAGGCAAATCACATTTGATGCCCTTTCAAGAAGGTATTATTCAAGGTAATAACGCCCTAAAAGGATTGTACCAAGATTTAAGTGAAAAATTTGGTGTAAGTTACATATTAACTTATAGACTAAATCAAGATGTCTTGGAACAATTCTTTGGTGTAATTCGGTCCGAAGGAGGACTTCATGACCACACAGACACTTTGGAGTTTAGATATAGGTTCAAAAATTATATATTAGGAAAAAATGAAGGTGTCCTTTCACTTGGAGGTAATGTTGAAGAAGATGATACTTCAGCTGGGACTGTAAATAACGTCGGCGAAACTCTCCTGAGTGGAAAATATTTATCTTCTCTCACAAACGACAATCAAAATTCTGATAATAATATACCTTCCCACTCTGAGGAATATCACATTGGCGATCTCAAATATGACGCTATAGAACACTTGGCAGGTTATATATATTGAAACTAATCAAACATTAACTTGGACTGACCAACTCTGTGAAGGTGGCTTAGTTAAACCTCCTCAAGAGATGGTCGAGAAAATGTCACAGTTATACTTTGTCCAGTCCGAGTTGGAACGGCCATAAAAACACTTAATGGCCTTTTAAGTAGTGAAGAGCGATGCCGCTTTGTCCTCCATGGGCGTATCATTACGGATAATAACTCTAACAACCAATTCACTTCCAAATCGCACAAACAAATGGCACACACATTCACACACCACTGCTCGAGTATAATAAGTGCGGAAGAAGAGATCACAAGGAAAGCACACGCGTTCGCTGTGTTATGGTCCAGTGGATCCGTATCCAGTATCAGCAGAGTCTCGCGTACTTCCTCGTACACGATTTCACTGATCGACTGTACACCTGCACTTCAGAAGAAGATGAAGAAACAAACAAAATGCCGCCGCAGTAAAAAAGAATTTGCGGTCCAATGGACCCTCTAGTTCTTTATCTGTACATATCCATACATTCACATATATGATTTCACTTGGGCAACTGAACACCTGCATTTTTAAAAATACCAGGGCGTTTCTGAATATGCAAAAAGATAAGTCCCATGGTTTGGATAAAGACAACGGGCTCTTTTCGAATGCCCTCGGTAAATTCAGATTTTATTAAGTGTTCCAATTGCTAGTGGTTAAAGTATACAATGTATTTCCGCATGAAAGCGCTAAATAATGATTTGAAAATGGCAAAAAAAAACACCAAAAAACGAAGTAGAAAGATCACAAAAATTGTTTTGTAATGAACGTTATTATTGTTATCGTGTTGTTTACATTCAGAAAGGCTATATATTATGTACATTTTACAATTGTAAGGTTAATATCTCAGTGCTTGTCGTGTAAAGTGACATAAACTACGTCTAATTATCAACTGTACTAGTTATAGCACGTTATAGTACCATATTGTCACATTGTAGTGCAGTGTTCGTTCGGTACTATCGCGGACAAACAGTCAGCTCTCGCGGAAAAACAGTCGGCTCTCGCAGAAAACAGACTTCTTTGTGCTCGAGTGCGCGCCGTTCCTGTCCCTACGGAAGCACCAAGGTGGTGATTTTTGTGCGTTCACCGCGTGTTCGCCGCCATCTTTTCCTCTCGCCGCCGGAAGCATCCCCCTACGTCACTTCCGCCCGCTCGCCGAGGAGGACAAACGCACGCAGCGCCACGCCGCCATGGAGGACGACGCCGAAGGCCGCACTACGGCCTCGGCTCACCCAACTGAGGGCAGCGGGAACCGACAGGATGTACAGCCGATTAACGCAGTCGCTCATTGCAAGTTGCCGTCTTTTTGGAGAGCCAGCCTCGAGCTCTAGTTCATTCAGGCAGAGGCCCAATTCCAGGTGCAGCGTATCACGGCAGACGCAACGAAGTATTACTTGGTACTGTCGACGCTCGACCACGGCGTCTCGGACATCGTTCGTGCACCTCCAGACAAATATAGAGCCCTAAAGTCAGCTATCCTCGCACGTTTAACAGACTTGCCCGACGCGCAGCTGCATAAACTCCTCACCGGCGTCGAATTGGGCGACAAACGACCCTCGCAGTTACTGCGACACATGCGCACTCTCGCAGGGTCGCGATTCGGAGACGACGTCTTGCGCGTCAAGTGGCTCGACTTGCTGCCACAACAAACCCTTCGCATGCAACTGGTTCTGAAGAAGCAGTCTCTCGAAGAGCTCGTAGAAATTGCAGACGAAATCCAGGACATGATGTCTCGACCTGTTTTAATGCCGGAATTCATACTAACGTACCAGTCTTCGGAGACAACCGCAGCCCAGCTCGCCGCTCTTCAACAATCCGTGGTCCAGATAACCTGCCCCTTGCGCGAGGTGCTTCAACGTCCAGGCTCCGACAACAGCGACTGACAGAGAGGCCGTTCAGTGTCACGTGGCGACCAGCAACGACAGGACCGCTCGTCTACACCAGGCCCGGATCCCCGGACTGGTCATTGCTGGTACCATACCACCTTCGGCGCTGCAGCCATCAGGTGCAAGAAGCCCTGCTCTTTTGAGACGCAGACCGCTGCCATCACATCTCCGGGAAACTAAAACAGCCGGCGCTCTTTTCGGCGGTAGCCGCCGACACTCCCACGGAAAACCGCCTCTACGTCAGGGATCGTGCCAAGGATTGTTCAGGAACCAAGAACACTTCAAATCTTTATTTTCTACAGATGGAACTGGTCGAGACATATTTAGGTACATGTCACTAAAAAGGTGTTTGACCGTATTAGATTGGCTGCGATTTGATGATGCTGATTGTAGACAGCGAAGAAAAGAAATTGTTCCTGCGGCTGCAATATCATCATCAGTTTGTGCAAAATTCACAAACGTGCTACTCAATTGGCGAGCTAGCTTGTATCGACGAGACGTAGGTTGGCTTCCAGACCCTTTTGTCATATGTTCCAAAAAAAGAACAAAGCTGTAGTGGTGGTTTCTTCGCTCAATCATCAAAATTGTACTGATGATGACACTGGGACACTGACACCTTAGTTTAACTCTGGTACAGAACGATTTGATGGGGGATCAACGTTTCGAGAGAATTGTTTCTATCCCTCACGTAGTTACTGAAATATAATATAATTTTAATTACACGTCCAATCTCGTGCGAAACCCAGAGCAGGTAACACATCGAGAGCGTCACAAAAAAACGTAAGTGCACTTTACTAGTCTTACCTCCGTTAATTAACCTTCTCCCTCCCGACTTAAACTTGAAACACATACCATGGACTGACTAAAACTTAATGGAACATGACCGAGACAGAGGGGGGAGGTAATCTCCCCCTGACGATCCTTTCAAACCTAAGACCATGTCAACAACCGACACCACAAAAAAACACATACAGTACGAAAAATCTGATAACGCACCTTACATTGTGCTGCGAAAGTTTTTGAACATAAAAAAAAAGTCGCAGTCGCAAGCGTGAAGACTTCGCGGCAAATTACCCGCTGCTCAGTATAAATTAGGTTCAATGGGCGCCACCTGTTTTAAGTCAAAAACAGGAAATTTACCTCTGTTGATATTAGAGGAGCTTGCGGCCACGTCTCTTAATAATTTGAAACACACGACTTTAAAAAAAGAATCTATTGAATACAAAAAAAAAGGTAAAAAGAAAACGGGATTTAACAATCAAAGAACAACAAATAAAAATCAATAATAATAATAAGACGGGTGGCCTTTCCCTATCTTAACAATGATAATTAAATAACTAACTAACTAACCAACAATATCTAATAACGAACGAAACGAAAACTGTCCTACGTGGCGTCGTTGTTTCCTCTTCTATCTGGTTTCGGTTTCTTTCTATCCGAGTCGGTCCAAGATCGCCGGCACAACGCAGCTCGTTCTCTGCAATTCACCAAACGGGAGCCCTCCCTAACAGTTCGGTCCAGGTCCACGATCTCCGGCACAATGCAGATCGTGTCTCTCCCTCCTTCGACCTCCTAGCCTCGCAGCCGTCCTCGAATTGACTTAAATCCTCTTCAGGAGATTTATCTCGATCATCAGGCACAACGCAGATCGGATTCTCTCCTTTCGAGCCGTTTCTCTTCGCCGCTGCTTCCAAGTTGCAATTACCCCCAAATCACGCCAAAACAATCCTCTCTAACAATTAGATTAATTATTATTCTCCGTAATTATTCTACTTTATATTATATAAATAATCTCAACGTTTTAAAATGGCTCGCCGATTTGGACCTGCAGACAACCAGAGGTTCGTAGACAAATATGTCAGAACTTCTCCATTGTATAAGGATCTTTTCGTATCATGCGTTAACTTTCCGCCATTCAACAATGACTACGTCACCACTATGACAATGATGGCCAATTACGGGAAGGGAATATATTCTGGAATGAGTAGCCCCACTGAGAAAGACTGTTACGTAGTGACAATGGGTGAAATGTTTGCTCCCATGCTTCCAGGAAATATGTTCCTTCGACAGTTAGATGCACAGAAAATGATGATCAATGCTGTTGGCGCTATTATGTATAGCGAGGTGGCATTAGCAAGAATCACAGATGGGGTAACAAGAGCGGGCTTCCTTGCTGATATTACCCGTCCCAATCCTCCTGTTCCAGGTGCTAATCGAGCTGTCAAGGAATCTTATCTCATGGCCTGGTAACAGATGTAGCAGGAGAACTCCCATTTGGGGCTCCAAAAGCAGAGGATTGGCCAGAAACCTACCAGGGATATAGCATCCTTAATCCCCCAATAGCAGACGCCGATATTCCTGATCGATGCAGAGCTGCTATTAGAGTACTGCTATACCTTGCTGAGCATAGCTTAAGGCAATTCCAAAAACATGGCCTTGGAGTTATTGTCAATACTCTAGTAGGAGTCGCAAAAAGAGGGACCGTGTCTGCCGAATATGCAGCAAAGATAATGGAAGCAGTCCTTCTCGAGCTGGGAAAATCTGTTGTCATTGACCCAGACGTAATTAAATCATTCTACAGTGTCTTCGGGATTGGGATCGATGCTCAGTCAGTTCAGCAAGTAGTTGCGCACTGGAAAGGAGAACTCCCGGCTATAGCTCTCAGATTGACCTTGATTGTTCAGCAAATGCCTGGTTCAGGTCTGACTACATTTTACACTATAACAGGCCCTAAACTTGTATAATGATTTCAACTGGGGACACATTGCGCTGATGTATCCAGAAGAATGGAGGTCTTATATGACTGCTGTTGGTGCGGTCGATGGCAATCCTTACTTTGGATATAAGGACTTGAACCTGGTTAGATCAACGCTATTTAAATCGCTTGGATATGTGGCAAAAGAGCTGCTCGTTAAAGTTGGGAGAAGGACCAGTCTTAATAGATATGCTGGATGGCCCAAAAGAGTCGCGAACCAAGGTGCAGTTGATGAAATGATTGCTCTGTTTGAACGACACCGTGGGGAACTTGCGTTGAATCCACCTGCAGAGGACATAAACAGGTATGCACAAGAGATTCAGATTGCTCAAGAAGCTTGGGTTCGATTACATGAAGTCGGTGACGAGGAAGATCAAGGAGATGGAGAAGAGTCTGACTCAGAAGGATCAGAGGACGAAGTTCTGACGCCGCCGAGAGGGCGCAACGTAATGATCAGCACGATATTTCTTAGCCTCTAACTTAAGACACTCTTCCTCGAGTTCTTCCAAAGAATTAACCGTTCCCAATTGCGTCGTATAAAAGGGAGCTAGGTTTCTAGAAATTATATCGAGGCGTACCTCGGGAGATGTTTCGCCATAGCGCCTAAACAATGCGTCCATAGAAGTGAGATACTCAACAATCCCTTCTGACGGATCTTGAGTACGTTCTAAAATCTCTCTAAATAGTCTCGCCCTGTAATCAGGTGGTTCAAAATGCTTCCGAAAAAGTTGTGACAATCCTTCCCAATCGGAAAACCTATTTCGGTTCGCTCGATACCACGATAGAGCCTTACCCGAAAACAGATCAATAGCCGAGTCGAACAGTTCGCGATCTGACACTCCACGAGCCAACTTAAGCTCATTTACTCTCTCCAAAAAATTGTGAACGGAACTTCTCCTATCTCCGTTGAATGTGAGACCCCATTTTTCCACTCGTACCTTATGAATTGTAGTACTAGAAGGAAAAACATTAGCACCAGGATGTGACACTGATAGACCTGCATCCAACGGAACGGGCGGATCTCCTGATACCAAGGTACTAAAAGGATTGACAGGAGCAGTAGGACTCCCAGTCACTAACGTCGAAAAAGGATTTTCAAAAACCTCTGGAACAGGTTCTACTGCTGAAGCCTCTTCAACATGTGCCATAGATATTTCGGACCTATCATTGGGCTCCGATAAATCTTCCAATTGGTTCATGGCAGCCAACACCTCCATCACTAAATCACCTCGAACTTTACTATCGTCCGGACTCAGTTCCTCAACTGGAATACGATCAACCCGATGTAAAAGATGAACAAGACGCGACTGCATTCGCATAAAATCAATCGAGGATATCCCTCCAGTCATAGTCGACATCGACTCCCTAAATTCATTAAGGTACTGATTAATAATTCGATGCTCATCAGCAAAAGGTCGAATAATCCTAGAATGACTCAAACTTTTCCCCTTTTTCTCTAAAGACAAAACGCGACTCAACGCTCCTCTCAAGGAATCGACTGACTTTGATTCGTCCACTTTCAAACCCCGAACCTCAAGTTCATACAGGAGCATCTCCTTTTTCAAATGGACTACCGTCATCTTATACTCCATCGTATCTCGTTGATAACCTTAACCTAAAGATAAGATAACCTAAGATTGCAATTACCCCCAAATCACGCCAAAACAATCCTCTCTAACAAACTCGTCGCCACGCAACTGTCTATATCCTCACCACGCACACTCCGTTCGCGAGTTCACAAAAACACATAACAACACAACTATACAGAGTTCACAAAAACACAAAAATAAAAACTACAAAAGAACTATAAAGAAACTATAAAGGCCACCCTCACTAACTAAACTAGTAACATTAAAACAGAAATATTAACTCTTGAACTTACTAGAATTTCGTACCGTAACAATTGTAATGATTGAATCCACCGAAAAATCTGGTAACAATATAGGAAAGTACAACCATTTGAAAATGGCAAAAGAAATACATAATCTTAAACTAAAAGACACTACAAAAATCAGGAATAAAGGCTAACAAGGCTTTTGGATGAAAAATTCACACTGCTCAGCAAAATGGTTAAAGACAAGTTTGTATTTATATCAAATTTCAAAATCACAACTGACATCTGGACGGAAACTTTGAATACAAGAGGATTTCTCGGAGTCGCAGTTCACTACGTTGATAATAACTATAAATTGAAATCAGTTGCTTTGGGGGCATATGCCTTAGATGAAAATCATACATCTACTCATATATCAAACAAATTAAATTGTGCCTTGCAGGAGTGGAATATTACACATGACAAAGTTACTATAATCGTTACTGATAACAGAGCAAACATGGTAAAAACCATTAAAGATCCCTTTGGGGTTAAAAAACATCTACCCTGCTTTGCCCACTCTTTTAATTTAGTTGTAACAAATTCATTGAGAGCAATTTTACATGTGATGGAAATTATTTTAAAAGTTAAAAGCATTGTCACTTTTTTTAAACATAGCATATCTGCTACTGATGAGTTACGAAACCTTCAAATACAAAATGGCAAGAGTGAAAGTAATTTGTTGAAATTAATAAAAGAATGTGAGACAAGGTGGAATTCTACCTACTTTATGATTGAAAGATTTTTGTTCTTTACTCCTCTAATCAGTACAATATTGATTCATTTTTCAAAACCAACTATGATTTCACATGACGAAATAAGTGTCATGAAAGATGTTGTTCTTATAATAGCTCGTGTGTTATAAAACGACGTGTGTTGTTGGTCTTGATTTATATCACCCCAACCTACAAGCTCTCACGTTGCGCCCTGAGAGTTCTACGAGATCTTCAAGATACTACAACTTTTAACTCCAAGATCTTCAAACCCGGAGAGCACGTTACGCCCTCTCTCCAAACCTTCAAGAACTTCAACCCAGACTGTGGCGCATTAAAACCAGAGAATACAAAGACAGAAATAAAAAAAATCTGACTTATGAAGAATTGCTAAAACAATACTACTAAGACAGTAGATAGTTCCGTTACCGTTCAGATTGTTAAGACTAAAATTGATTCCTTACGAGGTTCGTTCAGAAAAGAAATCAAGAAAATGAAGGAATCTAAACGATCAGGTTGCGGGGAAGACGAGATTTACAACCCAAATTTGTGGTATTTTGACCACCTTCAATTTTTGTTAGATCAAGAGACACCTCGTGAAAGTATTTCTAGTTTTGACACGGAACACTGTGGATTAATGAAGCGGTAAGTAAAACATTTTTGACTACTATGTTTTTATTTATAAGTATTATGAGTATATTTTTACATTATAGACTGAAGACGTCCAACATCATGAAGAATTAGTGTCACCCAGATCTGAGCATACTGTGGTGTCGGAAGAATCAACACCTAATCCATCTACCTCAACTTTGCTCACTACACCAATTTCGTCACCATCAATGATAATAAGTAATATCACAAAGACCGTTAGACATAATAAAAAAAAAGAAACACAATAAGGCCATGAAGTTTTATAAAAAGTATCCCAATAGCTTGAATATGCAAAAGAAGACAAATTTTTGTTTTGTTTGAGGGAGAAGATTTTTTAAAGATTTTATTCCATAACGTGTTTTTTTATTCTTCATTTTAGGGCATGGAGAGTCAACTTGAAGAGCAGAACCAGGGTGTGGCAAATGCCGACAATGGTGCAAGCAACGAGGACGCTGACGAGAGACCACCGAAAACCTCAAATAAAAAAACCTTCGTTTCTCCAAAAAAAAAACCTGTGGCAAAACGGAAACATTGTTTTCAACAGATTGATACGCCAAACCCTGTACTGAATGAAGCTGTTGACCTCTTGAAATCCATAAACTCACGCAGACGGGATAAAGATGAGTTTGATTTATTTGGCGAGAAAGTTGCTATGAAGCTTCGTAAAATTCGTACTCCACAAGCTCAATTCGTGGTGCAAAACATAATAAATAACGCTCTATTTGAGGGTTCAATTGAAATCGATGCCCCAAGATCAGTACCTTTCAACACGTACAACGCCCCCTATTCGTCACAGACTACCCGTCACCCGTCACCATCATACACGACATACCAATCCCCGCGGTACCCTTCACAATCTTCATTGTCTGTCTTAAATTGGCAACCAACAGAATCTTTTTCTGAGCCTCCATCAATTGCACTTGGACGAACCAATGGCGACCAGGAAACAAATGAAGGGGTTAGAGCAAAAAGGGTACAAGTGACTATTTAATTTAAGAGATAAGTACAGATTCATCTAGTTAAATGAAATTTCTCTCACAGCATAAAGGATATAAGTACTTTTGGCGATCAGTAACTCCATCTTTTGGTGAAATCTAGAACCTTGTTAGCCATTTCTACACATTGGTTCCTGTAAAAGGGGTATAAGTGCACTTGTATCGTTTTTGCAGTAAACGAAATATATTAGTGCCCTGCAAGAACTTTAACCCGGACCTGCACGTTACGCCCTCAGGTCCACACCGGAGAGCACGACACGCCCTCTCTCCAAACGACTAGAACTTCAACCCCGGATCTGCACGATACGCCCTCAGATCCAAACCCGGAGAAGTAAGTCACGCCCTCTCTCCACGCAACTAGACCTTCAACTTCAAGAACTTCAAGAGATCACGTCACGCCCTGATCTCCAACTACTACAAGATTCATCTCCGCAGCCGCCCACGAGCTACGAGAGTGATCTATACAGTCCATTCACTACAGAGGCCACTTCACACTTCGTTCATGGTCCTTCGAGCCCTTAGAGTCCAGCGACCCAAGAAAGATCCTGAGTCAAAAGCAACTTCACCAGGACACCGAAACTACAAGGAAGGAAACTGAAGGAAAATGCATGGGAAGAAGTTTCCAGTGAAGTAAAAATGACAGGTAAGTAATGTTACCTTTAACCTTGTTTATTAGTAGAATACAAAAGGTACCTTATTATTGTTTTTTTCATATAACGCCACGTATTACATATTACTTAAAGTTGTCTTCGGCATCTTTGAATTCGTTCTTCATGCCAAGGGACAAGTCCGTCAGCTGTATTGAAAAATAATGTGCGAATCTATATCGAATATTCATTGCTTCACGAGTAGAATTACGTCCCATATTTCTCATTCTGTTTAATCCTTGCGGCAGTTCAGATTGTTCTAGTTCATTGCCATGTTGCCAAGAACATTTATCATTTCTTAAAAAGTTGTGCACGCAAGTAGCCGCCAAAATTATTTTATCGAGATGTTCAGGATTGACGTTTAATTTTTTGAAAAATATTCCAAACTTATTACAAAGTAAACCAAAAGCATTTTCGCTACATCGTCTAGCTCTGCTATGTCTGTAGTTGTAAATTTTTTTAATATTACTGTTTCGAAGCTGAACTCCAGGATATGGACGCATTAGATGTATACTTAGGGGAAAAGCTTTATCCCCTACAATTACATGGAGCATCAAAAGATCACTTCCAGGCAAGATTTTTGGTCCAGGTATATGCAATGTACCACCATTCAAAGCTCTTCCTAGTGCCGAATTTTGGAAAATTCCTCCATCGCTATTTTTACCATAAGCCCCAACATCAACGCTAATAAATATTAAGTAAGCATCAACTAGCGCCAACAGGACAACACTAAATTCTTTTGTATACTTAAAATAAGTTGCCTTCTCAGCTGGATTGCGGCGTTTATGAGCCCCTCCAGTTTCTGATTTATATTGATTCCATCTTCTACACTTTCCAGGTCGAGGTCCCCCCAAGGAACCACACCTCCCCAAAAATGTGAAAAAAATTAAAAATTATGGTCAATGTTCAGATCTACCACTTCCGTGTGCGAGTTACAGAACCTTACCAAACTTTCAAAGTCCGCTTCTCGCCTACCCCTCAATGCATTCCGCGTACCTCCGGCATGATTTTCCGAAAAAAAATTTGTCATTCTCAGTCACCTAATACGAGCATTTTTCGAGCGCTCCCCTCTGCTGCCGCCATACCGAACACTCGCATATGTCTTTCAGTTTGTACAACGTTGCCGGTGCAGCTTCGGGTTACGTCACACACGTCGCGATAACTACGCGCAGTTCTTTTCGTCAAACACGTCACAGTCATTACACGGAAATCGTTCGTGCGCTTGCGTCACATACTCAAACAACACACAGGTCCGTCCCGTCTGCGACGATGCCGTTCCCTTCAAACACGACCTCGACTTCGTCTCCCTATGTCTCTTGTCACTATAGTACCGTTCAAATCGCATATCCTTCCGATTACGATATCGTACGCGTTGTATCTACTTCGCCTCTCCCGGCCCTCCACTCCAGGTGCGTCCCAGTACTTGTACAACTCTATTATCTTCCTAACTTTGGCTTCCGTACAATGTACATTCATCCGCAATGCTCTCTCCACAATATTTGGTGCGATGCCGTTTTGATAGCAGAAGGTTGCGATATAGCACCGATCAACGTAGCTCAAATCTGAGAACATTACTTTCTGTCGCATCAAACGGTTCAATTTAACTGGTATACCGCTGATCACGTCGCAAAATTCGTTCCACGCCATCACCACTTCTCTGTTCGCCATCATTCGTCCAGGAAACTCAGCTGGTACACGTGGCAACCCTGCGCTCCTCTTCACAAACGACACCCCTCTCACATCACCTGTTGATTCGTTAGGATTACAGGTAGCCCACCTTCTTGGCAATTGACATTTACCGCTAATATCGCGTGAACAAGCGTTACTTCGCAATGCTAATCACAAACAATACTTCTATGTAGGGTGTCAATGGACTCCACCCTGGCGGGCGTTTCTGATTGGTCCGATAACATAAACAAGGCCACTTCGACCGCTTCGAGTTTCGTCCCTTACGGGCCTTACGTTGAGAGACCACTTGTTCCCTTCGGTTCGGGTCGCGCGCCACCTTTACGTAAGTAATGTCGGAACCAACCCCTTCTACGTCGCGTAAAAGCTACGAATACGGAAACGAATCCTCCGGGTTGCGTCGGAACATCCCCTCCTGCTGCGGGTGCCGCGTTGACGTCCGCAAATATTTCAACGAAATCGCCATAGACTTGAGCGCGTTATTAGACTTTCTTTGTCGCCATGGTGCTTTGTCGCCATCTTGCGTGTGTCCTAAGTGCGGAAAATTACTGTCGCCTAAAATTACGAATGGGGTGCCGGTTTTCAGATGCCAGTCCGAATACAGGGTTAATCGGAATAAAAAAAAATGCAACACTTACATTACGCAATACCGAGGAACGTTCTTCGCCGACATTCACATCCCTTTGGTAAAAGTCTCGGATTTGGTGTACTTGTATTTGACGCGACCGCCACCTCGCTGCCGATTCGTGACAGAACATTTGGGACTGTCGCGTACAACTATCATTGACTATTTCTCATTTATACGGGAGGTGTTCGTTTATTGGGCACATAAGAACAGTGCGAAGATCGGTGGAGAGGGGTGTATTGTTGAAATTGACGAGGCTAAAATCGGTCGGCGCAAATACAACAAGGGCCGCTATTTGGAGGGACAGTGGGTGGTGGGTGGCATCCAACGGGGGGTCAAGCGTTTCTTCCTCACAGCCGTCGAAGATCGCTCCTCGGAGACACTCCTTAGGGTCATCAAAGACAATGTGCTTCCGGGAACGATCATTCATACGGATTGTTGGAAGGGATATTCCGACCTTAGCGCGCACGATTACGAACACCTCACCGTCAATCATTCCTTGCATTTTGTTGATCCTGATACCGGCACCCATACTCAGAACATTGAGCGTACGTGGGTTGAAGTGCGACGACTTGTGCCCCGGTTCGGTCGCCGTAAGGGCCATTACGAGTCGTACTTGGCGGAGTGCCTCTTTATGATGCGATACCCAAGTGACACTCTACGCCTACATCACTTCTGGACGCTAGCTGGGGAGATGTATCCGCCCGCCTACTAGTTTCCGTGAGTACAATAATTATCCTTGCCCTCTTGCATGCATTTCTCCTTCTCGGCTTACTCGTGTAATTTTCCTTTCTCGGTTACTCTTCCATACGTACGTCTTCATCCATTACGTCATTCGTTCTCGATACATACCCCCCCCCCCCACCTACCGAGCGCATTTCCCAGCTACTCATACTTGGAGCGACGCTTGGCAACGTCGCATCGACTTGTCAACTCACAATTCCCACTTCTTAACCCGTACCGCACACGGTTCTTCGAACATCTCGAACATACAGGGCGGCCCATTACCCCACCCAACACCCTTTTTTTACTCTACTATCCCTTAGGTGCGTTGATTATTTCCGGTTGGGACACCTCTAAATAGAGGTTTTCTGCTGAAATTCTGAAAAAATTGCGAAAAATAGGAGAAGTGGTAGATCTGGACATTTACCAAAATTATTTTTCTTTCAGTTGAAGACTGTAAAATAATGGAGACACTTAAAAAACTGCTACAGAAAGTCACAAGCTAAAAAACGTGGTAAAAGTGGTGATTCTGCAGATTACATCCCAAAGTTCTGTTGATACTCATCAAGATGCATTTGACGATACGACCGTTTTGTCACCTCGCTCGGATATACTTGTAACACCTAGCTCTTCAAATACGAGTACATCAACCGCCTTCAAACAAAAAAAGCGTACTTCAAAGCCGGAATTAAATTCAGCAGAAGTATTGCAGAGGTTTTTAGATAATAAAGAGAAACGTAAAAGATGAGATCACTTAACAAAATTCTTTGAATCCACTGAAGAAACAACACGATCTTTGCCTCCTGACCTACAAGTCGAAGTAAAACATCGAATTTCAACGATTCTTTATGAATTCGAGCTACAAGCCATGGCCAGATCAAGTTTAAATGCTAATGTGGTTGATAATGATGAATCAACCAGCAACAAGTACTTGCGACAATCTTTTCGATGGTATATGGAAAATAGCACACTGAATCGTAGCGTCCCTTGTCACTCGTTGATCGGTGTTTGGCTTGGCTCCGTAGAGCTGTAACGGTCTTATTTTGAACTATTGTTTTTTGGGTGTGTACTGTACCAACACTGATATAGAGAGATACTGATATAAGAGAAGGAAGATAAGCGCCATGGCAGGTAAGTCGCAAAATGCGGTAAAAGACGTATAACGGTTAACGTATATACCAAATTTCAGGAGAAAACTCGAAAAGGACAACAAATTTTACGTCCACAGAAGAGCATTTGCTGGTACAACTAGTGGCGAAACATGCAAATGTTCTTGAGAATAAGAGAAGCAATGCTACTACTATTAGAATGAAAACTGAGGCTTGGGTGCAGGTCACAAATGAATACAATTGCCTTTCTGAAGAAGTAAAGAGAACTCCTGCAATGCTCAAAAATAAGTATTTAAATATTAAGAAGAGGAGCAAGAAACACTATTCGGAGCAGGAACGCTAATTGCATAGAACGGGAGGTGGTCCACCACAAGATATAAAGGATACTGGCATAGATGTCATGATGCAAGATATCATTGGTGCCCAAATGACAGGCTTCCCATCAAAGTTTGATATGGACATTAAAATACGTATGCATTAGGTGTATACATACACATAGCCAGCTGTTATGACACTCAAATGAGCCTAAGAGCAACAGGACAAGTACAAGCCTCAAAAATGTTGCATGAAATTACAAGCGCATCTCCTAAACGTGCAACTAGATACAGGAAAGTATACTTAAGCTCACTCTACAAACCAGTTATATCAGGTGAAGATGCTTTATCAGTTTTGGTGGATGTACAGTTATTCCGACATCAGTATAACATAATCAGGATGAGTGCCCCAGAGAGGTTTCCTTCTTACAAAACAGTTCAAGCTGCGAAGAATGATTGTTATCATAACGGGAACATATAACAGTAACCTCCACCTGTGCACAAGTTACTTTGCAAGCTTTGCTTGCTCACACTGTGGAACATTTGCTATTAACGCTTGAGCCTGTAGTTGACATACTGAATGACGAAGAACTGGAAAGGCTGAGTTTGGTTTCAAAATGGGGCTTCGATGGCAGTTCCGGTCATAGTTTCCACAAGCATGCATTTCATGGTCTTGATGCCAGTGATTCGTCTGTTTTCATTACTTGCATTGTTCCCATCCGACTCGTTTGTGGTGAGGAAATCCTATGGCAAAATCCAACTCCAGCTTCCACCAGATACTGCAGGCCATTGAAAATTGAATTTATTAAAGAGACAACTGAAGTTTCAATAAAATGGAAGATATACGAACCGCGCGCAGATTGATTCACAGCAAATCGTTTGCTGCAACAATCGACTTAACAGACGTATACTAGTTCGTTCCGATTAAAAAAGAACATCGGAAATATGTCAGAATCATCTTTGAAGAGAATCTGTATGAATTTACTTGCTTACCGTTCGGTCTAGCATCGGCACCTTATGCATTTTCAAAACTTATGAGACCTCTGGTAAAACACCTACGTTCGATGGGCGTAACGTGTGTCAATTACCTCGACGATTTCCTTATGCTTGACTCGTCGGAGAGAGAATGCCTGAAAAATGTTGGCCTGACCAAAATGACTTTGGAATCTCTAGGTTTTCTTATAAATGAGGAGAAAAGTGTCTTGTCTCCGAATACCAGGTGCAAATTCCTAGGTTTTATTCTAGATTCACAAAACTTAACAATAGAACTTCCACCTGAAAAACGCGAAAAAATTCTGAAGTATATTCAGAACCTCATCGAATGCACTGAATGCAAGATTGTTAATGTTAAGTTCGCAACGGTACTGGGTATGCTCACTTCGGCTTGCCCGGCACTCAAATACGGTTGGTTCTATACCAAACTCTTAGAAAAGGCAAAACATCAGGCGTTACTGTTAGTGTTATTGGTTCGTGTGCGAAAGTTAAAACAATCTAATAATATTTTGCACACCTATCCTTGCTCTTAATCATGACTTATAACACAACAATGGTAAATATAGAACAGAAAAACTATCCCAATTATTAAACAAGAAACTATTAAACACGGGTGGTTCTTCCCGGCTGCAGTGATTCGACGTCCTGGCTGTGACTTACTCAGGGGTCCTCTTGGTATTCTCGACTTCTCGCTTTGTGTTGGCGTCGAAGTTCTGGAAGTTTTGTAGATGTAGTCACCGGCGGATCTTCCTTCCGGCTGTAGTGACTCGTTGTGACCGTCGTATCAGACTTGTGATGTTGTAGATTTGGTTTCCTGTTGAAGTGTCTATGACTTACTCAGGAGTTGTAGAAGTTCTCGTCTATCGTCGCTGGTTACTTTCCTCGAAGGACCATGAACAAAGTGTGAAGTGGCTGTGGAGATGAATCTTGTCTCCAAGTTGTAAGGCTGAAGACGGTTTCGTAGATTGGAGATCAGGGCGTGACGTGATCTCTTGAAGTTCTAGTTGAATGGAGAGGGCGTGACGTGCTCTCCGATGTGACCTGAGTGTGTAACGTGCAGGTCTGGAGTTGAAGTTCTAGTCGTGTGGAGAGAGGGCGTGACGTACTTCTCCGGGGTTGGATCTGAGGGCGTATCGTGCAGATCCGGATTTGAAGTTGTCGTATCTTGAAGATCTCGTAGACTCTCAGGGCGTAACGTGAGAGCTTGTAGGTTGGGTTGAAGAATCAAGACCAACAACACACGTCGTTTTGAGCATACTAGGTATACTGATCGTCCCAAATTTCAAAGCTTTTATACATCTTATTTTACATTAGCTAAATTGGATATTATTTGTTTTGTTACCTTGCACCAGAGTGACTTTCTCGAGAAGCGCTCGATATCACGTTTCCTAGACGTTGTATTATGATTAGTCAGCTGAGTATGGGGATTTTGAACTCAACCGGATCACGTTCGATCGTAATTGTTTTCCTCTAGTAACGTGAAACGATCGCTAGTTTTATTGGTTCGTGTGCGAAAGTTAAAACAATCTAATAATATTTTGCACACCTATCCCCGCTCTTAATCATGACTTATAACACAAAATGGTAAACATAGAACAGAAAAACTATCCAAACTATTAAACAAGAAACTATCCCCAATATTAAACAAAAAATATCTCAAATGTAAAACTCCCTCTTAAATGTTAAAATTGTCAAAAACACTAGTCTTCGTTAAATCCCTAAATCCCTACTTGATCGTTGATAATGTTGCAGCGTCAACAATGGTTCATATAACATGTATGGCCCATGGGTGCCATCGAATAGCAGAAACAGTACGAGGAATGTATCCATTTTTTGTATCCTTTTTTAGGAAAGAAAATGTTTCTAAAGGCACCTGCAAGGGTAGCTGGTTAGAAGCAGCAATTTATTATGCTACTAATTTTGAACAATTTAGTCAAGTTGTCGCGGAAATTTAAGACGACGCAATTTCTGTTAAGAAAGTGAAGAGCACACTTCCATTTTGTAATTCGAAATTAGCTTTTATCAGAACACATTTGAGTTTTCTCCCTCAAATTAAACAACTGGAATCCCAAGGACAAACCCTTCAACAACAAATGGATCTATAATAATACCTATAATACAGCTTGTGGAAACCAAAGTACTTCAAATGCCAGGGGAAACGGGAAAACAGTTAAGGGAAAAAGTTGATTCAAATTGGAAGAAATTGGGGGACTACTGCTTTAAGAAGCTAATGAAGTTAAGAGCATAAAGATTGGAGATTCCTGATTCCTTCCTTGTCGACGCTATAATTTGGGGAATCAAGGATGAAAATATTGAACGCATGATAAGATCTGGCAGGTATGAAGACGCTAATGCATTATATGCAACACTGAACGAAATGGGGAGCACGCCATCGACATCATCAACAGCCAAAACTCTACAGACTTCACAACAGCCAAATTTCCTGGTGAATGCAGTGTCACGTCAGAAGTCGATCGATCAGCGCCATGCAGGTAGATCCAGGTACCTCGACGGAGCAGGGCCAAGTTCCCAGGGTGATCGAAAGGGGACCATGTGTTTCAACTGCCGAAAAACGGGTCACAAAGGCCGACCAATGTAAACCACCTCGAAGAGAGTGTGGTCTCTGCAAGAAATTGGGCCACCCCTGACTGAGAATATGGCTCGAGAACTACAATTACGTCATAGGCCCGGTGCCGTGAGTAATACAGGTTCAATACAAGAGTGGCTAGAGGAATTTATTGAACTGTACCGTAATGAACCTACCTTGTGGAAAATTAAGAGTAAGGAGTACACAATCGTGATATTAAAAAGTTGGCGTATACTGAGCTAGTTGAAAAATTAAAACAAATAGACCCTAAAGCTGATAAAGATGCCGTTGTGAAAAAAATAAACAACATACGTTCCACGTATAAAAAGGAACGAAAGAAAGTGTATGATTCCAAGAAATCTGGAGCAGGAGCCCTGGAAGTTTATTCGCCGAAATTGTGGTATTATCCATTATTGACGTTCCTGGATGATCAAGAGGAGCCCAGACCTTCGCGTTCGAACATTGACAACGAATCAGAAAACGAGGTTAGTAATTCTTAGATGAAATAACTTTTTATTTAGTCAAGGAAAGTAAATTCCATACTTAACTGTCAATCTTGTTGGGCCATTGTGTTGTGACTTCTATGGAAGGCTTTATCTATCTTTTCTTCACCGCCACAGTCATAAATATATGTATAACTATATAGGTGACAACGCTTGCAGACAAAATTAATGCGATAAAGTTGAAAATTGCCAGTTATTTTAGGCATTCCGTGGCGGTTAAATGAAAAGTAGGTAAATTAACACTAAACTAAGTAGTAATAATAAGGCAATAAAACTAATATTAGAAAGAAATGCGAAAGTTTGTGTGTATAAATATAAAGGCATAGGTATTATTATTCTTTATTGATCTCTAAAATTACATTTGATCAATGTATTAAATTATTTTGCCGAGAGACGCTACCTTCATTATTTACAAAATAGTTCATGTAATCTTCTCTAACTTTTTTTGCTGCAATGGACGCATTTCTAAGATGTCCTCTTTGCAAATTTACCATGGCTGAGGAACCACGAGAAATGGTTCCCTCCGCCGTGCCAAACGTATTTTCAACTATGCGTCGTGCTCGTGATACGCGATAATTGAACACTTTCAGTCAAATCTGCTTGTCTAAATGGTTTCAATAAATCTGTTCTTAGTGGAAATTGTTACGGTATGATTTTCACTCGCCTGGTAACGAGATTTTTGCAAAGCATTTGGAGTCGGATTAGAACGGTCTTGGTAAACAATTTTTTAGGATGTCTCGACTTTGCGACGCCACTTACAATTTCGAAGAGGCTCGCAATGTTTGTTTTGGATAATTAAGTTTCTTGGAATCCCAAATAGCCGTTGGGATTATCACGTGCTTCGAAAGTGATGTGTTTTGTAAAGAGAGGGAAATTGTAACGCCCCGGCGAGAGGTTCCTGGTCAATGATAGGCGGGAAAAATCTGTAGGAAGGGGTTTTTGAGATTGGATTTTGGTAAATAAGTGGGAGAGTTAGGGCCCGCGAGAGAGGATGGGAGGACTTGGTTTCTGGCCTCGGGGGAAGCAAGTTGCTTCCCCCGACGCGCTATTATGGGTAATAACAATTTGATTGGTATTGGTAAATTGGTTTGTGTATTGGTCGCGTCAGTTAAAATAGCGCGTAAGAGTTATGTTGACAAACTTTTACTAAACGAACCCCACTAATTTGACGGGTATAGTGTAAACGAATAATCAGTGTGTTGGTTACGAGTGTCTTGCGAAGTGTGTAACAGTACAGGGCGATCCGCCTTGAGTCCAGTCTGCCAGATCGAGCGCCTACATACAGGGCGATCCGCTTTGAGTCCAGTCAGCCAGATCGAATGCCTACTTACAGGGCGATCCGCCTCGTATCCGGACTACTTCCAGCTGCCAGCGGCAATCACCGAGCCTTCTTGAGTGTTGTGATCCACGCTAAGAGTATTTTCCCCCTTAAATGCCTTTAAGGTCCTTTAAGTTCGAGCTAGTCGGCCGAGGAACTTCTAAGCAATTAATACGTAAGTACCAAAATTGCATGCGTTTCAAAATGCATCATCAGCCACAAACACATAAGGCAAAGTTCTAGTGCTGTTTGTAACAGCTGCTTCACTAGGAATACACAGCTGATCATTTTCAAGTTTTTCATAAAACTTTGTATTTGCGATTACTCCACCATCTGAAATTCTTCCGTCCGTTCCAAAATCGCAAAGAATGAACTGATAGTTTCCATTTACAATTGCCATTAAAACCATGCTATGATGATTTTTATGGTTGGAATACTCTGATCCACATCCAGGAGGCTGAAAAATTGCTATATGTTTACCATCCATTGCCCCTAGACAATGTGGAAAATTCCATCTTCTTTCAAAAACTCTCGCTATATTCGTCCATTCATTTCCCGAACGTGGAACTGTACATAAAAAAAAAACTGTTACAGGAGTCGACATATGAAACACAACAACCAGCCACATATTTGAGTTCAGAGGCATCGAGTTCAGAGACAGCCACCAATTCGACTTCAGAAACTACAGAGTCAGCATCAATAATGAGCACAAAAACAAACGAACCGATTTCGCGTCCCATGGTCAGACGGTCAGGAAAAAGGAGTGCAGATACAAATGAAAACCTCACTACGGAAGTTTTACAGGCTGTTCAAAACCACTTTAAAAGACCAGTTTAAAATAATGATTATAATCTCTAAGATATATAAGTAGTATGGTCGTACGAGTTACTTATACTTTTTGTACCTTCGTAAGACTCATACACTTGTGTATGTGTTTTCGTGTTTCATAAAAGAAGAAGTGCCAACAATAACAATCATAATCAAGATGACGTTTCACGATATGGGGAAGAGGTAATAATTTTTTTTAATTTTCAAATATTTTTAATTTTTTTTTTTATTTCTTCTTAGATATTTATTGTTTTCAAACGATTCTATACGAGTAACAGCAAATCCGTTTACTGCGGTGATGAATGAAAAAAATTGTACAAATTTCCCGTTTAAGGAGTCAGATGTAGAAAAATTTCCTTTAGATTCAAATTGGTTTATAGGTGGGGTAGCTTGTTTGGGGAAGTCAAGTTTTGTAAAAAAATTTAAGAACAGGGGTAATGTTAGATTTACACGAAAATTCTGGAATTTACCCCGAGTTTCAAATGAAAAAAAAAAATTCATTTTAGAGGCTCTATATTTAATAAACTTTTATACAAAACTTAATGATGATAATGGGAATTTTATTGTTGATTGGTCTCCTTTTACTCATTTTTTTTTACAATTTGATGTATTCTTACCTAAATTATAGCATCAAGAATTTAATTCAAAATTTACTATGTTATCTTGTTGCCATATATTCAAAGATTTTTAAAAAAAATGTAATATTACTTTCCTTCCTCCAAATTTTAAACATTCATGAAATTGTACTAGCGATGAAATTAAGAAATAATGGTTTAGATATTTTATCTTTTAGATATGTACTAGCACAAATTATAGTATTTAGACGTATTGAGGAATATGCTAAAAGAGAAAATTTACTAAATTTATATTTTATAAAAATTCCCTCTGAAGTGAAATTATTTCAAACGCAAACATCACAGCTAACGGAAGAGTATGCTGAATATTTAGAGTTGGAATGCTTGAAAATAATAATGAGGGGTAAACAGCTACAGTACAGGGAGGAGGAGGAGCAGGAGCAGGAGCAGGAGGAGGTATTACCAAGAATGGTGACGTTCAGCGGTGAGGAAGAGGTGGCAGAGGAGAAAGAAAAGGAGAAGGAATTACCGACCGCTGTGACATTGATGATGCAAGCCGATCAACTACCCCACAAAATACACGTATACGTTCGTTGCCCTGCGGCCGTATAATTTCGCTAAATGAATACGCGCCTTAACAGGTTGTCATTATCTGAACGTAATACGGTCAAGAATATGATTTCAGAGTTATTGGATAATAATATAATTCGGGAATCGCACTCTCCTTTTGCAAGCCCTATACTTTTATTGGGAAAAAAGACGGTGGTCAACAACTTGACTTCAGAGCACTACATCAAATCACTAAAAAGGATAGATATCCGTTGCTACGAATTAACGATCAATTGGATCGCTTGGGTGAATATTCATTATTTATCACTTTAGAAATGGCTTCGGGTTTTTATGAGGTACCAATGAGTCCTGAATCAATAGAGAAGACGGCCTTCGAGACTCCTGACGGGCATTATGAATTTCTGAGAATGCCGTTTGGACTTGCGAATGCTCCGTCTGTTTTCTAGAGATTAATGAATTCGATGCTTGGAGAACTGCGCTATGAAACAGCTTTAATTTACAGCGATGACATTATAATTCCAGCCAGAACCGTTAGCCCCGGAGCGGTCGCGTCGTTAGAAAAAAGCTAACATTTTATGATTATCTTGAATACCTCCCACAAAAATTTTGTAATACGACCCTGCCGCAGTAAGTGCCTCGCGGCTAGCAGTATACAGATGAATCTTAGATTAAATCTAACACGCGACCGTTTACGTTACATGTAGTGTTAGAATAAATCTACAGACGCGACCAAATAATTGCGAAGTGAGTTCTGTCATTTTTTTGTTACATTACCATTTTACATATTTTGGATTTCGTTTCCCAGAATATGGATTCAAAAACGGAACAACAGCTTGTCAAGTGGTTTGAAGAAGTTACTAGTACCGATGAAGCTATGGATTCAGATAGTGACATCGATGAAGCTCCTTCATGTAAATGAAAATACTGATAGTGAACAGTCTAATGAGGATGACAATGGATCGGAAATTTTGAATGTTGCTGATAACATGTCTTCTGGGGTACCAATAATGGTTGGTAAATATGGAACGGAATGGCTAAAACATAAACCGCATGAAATGAAATTAAAAACAGCACAAGCAAATATCATAACAAAATTGCCGGATGTCAGACCAATTGCTAAAAATGTCACTTCTATATTGGATTGCTGGAAATTATTTTTCTAAACGATGTTCTTGGTGACATAGTGACTCATGCGAATCAAAAGCTCAGAACCATGCAGTCATCTTATAAACGAGAACGGGATTGCCTTCCCACGGATTATGATAAAATAAATGCGTTTATTGGTGTTATGTACATGGCAGGTGTCCTCAGTAGCCATCATTTACGTACGTTGAACTTGTGGAACTGCTCCTGAATTTTTCGCTGCTGTGATGTCCGAAAGACGATTTCACACTCTTTTGCAAGCCATAACGTTCGATGACCTGAATTGACCTGATGACCTGAACTGGACGTCCATCGGACGATCGATGCGGACCTAATTTCAACGTGGAGGTCTGGGACGTAAAATGGACGTCTAATGGACGTCCGTTAAGGACCTAATCTGGACCTGGACGTACGGGACGTAAAATGGACCTAAACTGGACGTCCAAGCTCGTTCACAACCACTTAACGTACGTGACGAAACGTAAAAAATTATGAAAACGCAAAGCTGAACAGCATTATGTCAAATGTGTCTGTTCACAATAGTCCGTAAATTAACAAACATATTGTATTAACAGAACAACATCCAATCTCCATGAACAATGTGACGACAACGAGCGACAAGAAGCGGCGCAATACGACAACACACAAGATAGTGTTACTTCAGAATTGTGTGTATCTCTACAAGACCCCCAACCTATGGAATGGAGTAGTTCTTTGTTACATTCGCCTGCCTTGAGTGAGAGAATCTGTATGCTTCATGTAGAAGAAGATGGACCCGAATCTGTAGCACCCACGTCTGACATCAGTCCCATACCAAGTCGTAGCAGAAGCCCCATAAAAAACACGCTCGGTTATAACCCCGAAACGTAAAAACATTGACAATACACAATTAGGTACTTCCATTGCAAAGATGAGACATTTGAACCACTGGAGAAAGAACCAACTCTTATGTTGGATGAGATGGCGATAACACCAGGTCTGGGATATGATAACACGCTTTACCAGGTGGTTGGCAGACCTACCGTGAATGCATCAGGGGGTGTTGCAAATTCGAATGAACTGGCAACTCACGCACTTGTGATCATGTTGGGAGGATTGTCGACTCGATAGAAACAGATTGTGTGCTACGAGTTCACAGGCAATTCATTTTGTGCTTCTGAACCGTACAAGAGAGTTACTCAAATACTTCAGAAGTCATACGCTACAGGTATCACTGTAAAAGCTGGGATATGGGAGGGCAAAATCGTAGCATGTGGAAAAAGCTAAATATTGTTGCTTCACGGTTTAGTGAGATTACAAATTTTGTAAACATCCATGCGTTACAGAGTAGAAATTATTTTTCATGGCCGATCCTGTGCATGTTATGGCTTCAGCGCTCAGAAAGGGACACTAATTTATATTAACAGATTCAATAGTCGAAAAATATAACGTGCCATCAAACATGATTTACATTGAACCAATTAAACAACTTTTTAAGCTCGAAAGTAACGACGTGCTCAAGTTGAGCCCTTGTTTAAAGAAAAGTGTGTTAGAGCCATCTCACTTTGACACAATGAATGTTGCACTCAGTGTGGCTTTGCTAAAGCATGCTGTATCTGCTGCAATACTGCATTATATTTCACAAGGTAAAATGGTATTTGTCTAAAGTGTATTACTGGTTTAAATTAATGACAGATCGACAGCACACTTTTGCCTTGTCCACCCATAATCAGGAAAACTATGAAGAAGCCATACATAGTTTGAATTCTATACAGAAGGTTGTTCATAGTTTGTCAGTAAATGGACAATGGAAGCCCTTCCAAACCGGCATTGTTCTTTCCACTCAAACCGCGTTGGATGTTCATAAAATATATTTAGAAGACCACCATTTTCAATATATCATGTTAGGATGCATTAGAAAATTGTTCCTCATCAATACGTTGTCGACAACCAATACCTGACTCACATATGTTCCAAGTATCGCAAAGATTACTGTGTTTGTCACAGTTTGAAACTAATGTTTCAGAAAGTAATTACCATGACGCAAACTCCTCACATTTATTTAACTACTGCAATGAGTTAAACAAAACGGGAGTACAGGAAACCGATGCCAAACACTCCATTTCAGATGCAGACATTCGGAGCCTTATCAAAAATTATTCTGTTGAAAATTTAAACGAATCTGTAGAGTCAAGCCTATACTATTTACTTGGCTCAATCTTACATAAAGTTAAAAGTAATTATTGTGTTTGCAACATATGCTATTCAAGTGTAACAACTACCGATACCACGGCTATTGGGAATATAAGTGCCTTTTGCAAATTAAATGAGTTTAAAGTTGACGTTCTGCAATTCGCAACAAATGATTTATATCAATATATTACAAACAATGAACTGTACTTCCGTGAATGTACGAATTTACTGACACAAAATGAGTTATCATTAAATGAGTTTAAAAAAAATTATTAAGACGAAATTTGATACACCTGACATACTATAGAGAAATTAGTAAAACTTGCGGTGCCGTCATCAATGACGTCACATTTATTGCCAATTGCCGTTGGTGTAAGATAAAAATTTGCTTTAAACAGAGCGCACTGTTATCCCAGTTAAAAAGAGATAGCACACTGTCGGATGTTAGCCGATAAAATATAAGTTGGTAGCCGTGTACACTGTTGCCGGACGATTCACGTATTGGCACGAAACTTTTGTTATGATTTTGAGGTTATACTTCGAAATATTTGCTCGCTTCGGTAAATTGTAAATTAAATACGTGTTTGGGTGTTTTCGAGTGTGAGGAATTGCAATAAGATGCCTAAACTATTGAACAGTCGATGTCAGCAGCTGGTCTCGTCTCTAATCAGTTACTTTGAACTGGAACGAAATAATGGGGGCCCCTTACTCCCGTTAAACTGCGTTAGAGAGGTAAAGTATTGATACTCTTGGTTATTAAGCTTCTATGGCCCTTATTGGAAATATTTTTAGCGTGTTCCAGCTGCACTGAAGATCAGTGTGTGTACTGTGAGTAGAATCTCGCAAAAAGTGAAGAGTGATGTGGTGTTAAAGTCGCCGAAGAAAAACCGTCCACATGTGAAGGGAGTCACGAATCAAGATCACCTTGATATTGGTTCTATTCGCAATCAAATTTACGAACTGTATAAAAGAAGTAAGAAAGTTTTTTTACATTGTATCCTTGATTGTATTCACCATATACAATATACTACAATGAGTGATAATTTAATGTAATTATTTCAGAGAAAACTGTTACTCTTGAAAGTATTCATCAAAAACTTGAGAATATGAAGCTCTTTGAGGGATGTAAATCATCACTTCGTATCCTTTTATGAGATATTGGTTTCAAATGGAGTAAGGATAATCCACGAAGGGGGCTAATGGAACTTCCAGATATTACATTTAAAAGAATATAATTTTTGAGAATGTATCAACAAATTAAAGAGGAATCCACATCCAATATTGTTTATTTGGATGAAACTTGGATATTCCAAAATGGAACATTGGGGTCACTCGTGGCAAGATGATAACAGAAAGAGTGTAAAGACCACAAAAGTTGATGGGAAAAGGTAAACGTTAGAATGCCATTTGATTAGGTTTTGTTAAAGTCATATTATTTGCTAGTAACTCATCGCAGAATTGGTATGAAATATTTAAGTATTAATTAATAGTGATTTATTATTGCAGACATATCATTGTTCATGCTGTTAACAAGAATGGTTTCATTCCTGGGGCTGAATTAGTGTTTTCCTTTAAATCCAAAGGTGACTATCATGGGGAAATGAACCAAAACAACTTTTTGCTGTGGTTTGAGAATCAACTTTTGAAAAACTTGGAGGAACCGTCAGTTATTATTATGGACAACGCACCGTACCACAGTACATTGGTAGATAAGACTCCGACAAGTGGATCGACAAAGCCTGTTATAAAGGATTGGCTTACAAAACATAACTTTCAATTTGAACATACAATGTTGAAGAGTGAACTACTTCAAATTGTTAATCAGTAAGTAGAAATGAAATATAAACATTTGTGTTTATTTAAATGTTTTTTCTAGAAATAAACCAGAAAAGATATACCTAATGGATCAGATGGCTGAACAATATGGCCATAGAGTGTTACGTCTTCCTCCCTATCATTGTATATTCAATCCACTCGAGTTGATATGGGGCGTGGCGAAAAATTATTATAACCAACACGTAGGTCGAGATGGAAATGCAAACGATAACTGTTTGGACATGTGGAAAGAAGCATTGTCTACCATTACAACTGTGGTCTGGATGAACTCCATCAAGCATACAGAACAAGTAATTGAGAAATGGTGGAATCGTGAACGAATGTTTGATAGAATGGAAATTAACAATTTAGTGATTGACTTGAACAGTGACTCAGAGAGTAATAGTGATTTTTAGGAAATATTTAACATCTACACGAACATGTCATCTGTAGTGACTGTGAATCTAAAATCGAGCCTGATATGTCTGGTATCGCACTTTTACCTATATCAGATTCAGACTAAAGTAAATACATCTTACTCTAGGTATGTGCACATAATGTATTATTAGAATATTATTATATTGTAACTGTAGTGCATGAATATTTATATAGTAAAACTTTTTTTAGGTAAACATAAAATGAAGGCTCGATGGACACATGTAAAGCTGCCAATAGAGAGTTGATAAGAGACAGCACTTTCGACGGGTTGACCGGGGTGTGTTTCTTTCCGCGACTTTCATAACTACAATATTCTGCTTGAATTCCAGATTCTAGGCCGTTGGACATGCACCTCCCTACAATGTCTCTACGCTCCTCGATCCAATTACACCTGCCAATTTAGTGTACACTTTCTTGATCCAAATGTTGCAGATCAGTTATTATATCACACTTGTAGTTTGTAGCTTATCTTCAGAGCAGTGTTTCCATTTCATTTTCATAGGTGTAAATATTTCTTTTCTGTTTTGGATTTGTCATCTATTAATGTTATTTGTTTTCTTCTATTTTCTACTGTATTCCTTAATATTTTTGGCTCTATACTTATAGTTTTCACAACAATGTCAGTACCGACCTCCATACTTCTCTATTTATTATAAAGAAAAATGCACCTTTAATCCCGAAATATATATTCTTTATAAAAAATCACTGAGATGTTAAACTGAGTTCAGGTGAGAGAAGTTAGGGGTGTAATTCAATGTCGGTAGGGGTATTTGCCCTCGAAGTAGTTGTTTCCTCTAATTGCTCAAAAGTTCAGTTATATTTGAAATTTCTCTATTTATTCTTTTTTAATTGTAGGCTTAATTTGGGTTTCTTTGTTTCAATTGATGGCCACATATATTCTGGCAGCAGATACTTTACTTATTTATTGTTGTTTGTTTCTCACATATTAATTTGTTCTGTGTTGCCCTCTATTCTTTCTCATCTGTATTTGTATTACCTAATATTACATTGTAGGTCATTTTGGTCAACAATTCAATTTCAATCTTGTATTTTCTGTGCTGTGCCAAGTCCATTCTCTACTCGGTTTCACTTTATATGAAAGTGTACACTTCCTGTTCCACTCCTTTCCTGGCAAAGGATACTCACACCTCCCTGTGGTCTTTGCTGGACAGTGAGTTTTTAAAACACAGTAATGCATTAAGTCAAAGCACTTGCAGATATGTAATTCAATTAACAAGAATGCATAATGGCAAATTAGAAAAACTTATAAAATGACACTGACTAAGTGAGTAAATTCCATATACCTTACTCATCCTAGAACACATGATCCTACATGAATTGTAATTAGTGTATATAAATGTGTTTGTAATTAAGAATTTCATAATTTCTAATATAATTAATATATTAATATCTATTTTGTTTGTAAATAATAATTGTATAATAGCATTATAGTGTGTAATGTAATATGTATAGGTAATGTAAATGTATGATAATACTAATAAAATCACACTGACTAAATGAGTAAATTCCATGTACCTACTAACTCATCCTAACACATTATGATTTTATTTCATTTCTAATTATTGGTATATACTAATATCTATATATTTTTGATTATTTAAGAATTTCACAATAACCTCAGAGCTAAATTCATGAAAGACGAAGAAAATGTATACTTTTCAGTTATAAATTTACTATCCAAACCAACAGTCATGTCAAGTAAAAAAAATTGCTGTGGCAACATGGCGACGTGGTGACGTCATAAATTTTGATGACGTGCACCGCAAGTTTCGCTAATTTCTCTATAAATGAAGTGTGAAGTGGTTTCTGTTGTAAGCGGACTGTATAGATCTCTTCTCGTAGCTCGTGGGTGGCTGCGGAGATGAATCTTGTCTCCAGGTTGTAAGGCTGGAGACTATAGCAGTAGTTGGAGATCAGGGCGTGACGTGATCTCTTGAAGTTGAAATTCTCGTTGTGTGGAGAGAGGGCGTGACGTACTTCTCCGGGTTTGGATATGAGGGCGTATCGTTCAGATCCGGGGTTGAAGTTCTAGTCGTTTGGAGAGAGGGCGTATCGTGCTCTCCGGTGTGGACCTGAGGGCGTAACGTGCTGGTCCGGGTTGAAACATAAATTTTGCTAAACATAAGGTTTGCTCTATGGACGATGTTGTTTTGTCCGGTGTTAATACAAAAATATACTACATGATCAAAAATATTTTAGTATGCCATAATAATAAATGTTTGCTACCTAATTTGTGACAAATTAAACTTAGAAAACGAAATATTACTTTATAGGTCATTTACAGTAGCTTTTAGTAAGACATATTTTTGTAAAATTGGATAATGTAAATTGTAATCCTACAATAATCCACTATTTACAAGAACTAAAATTAGTTAAGGAAATAACATTGCTCTGAAAACGTTCTGTGAGTTTATTGCCAAACTGAGGTTTTTCTACGACTACGTTCTCCTCTTTTAGTTGAATTAGCTGCTGGTACTGTTGTTACAGTAACTAATTTTTCAATTACGGGGTACCCATCAAAAACGATATAGCTGCTTGCTGCGTAATGTTTTTCTACATAGCGCATGATCTATGATCTCTATGAAATACCATTTGACGGGCTAAAATTTTCCGAAGGTTACTCAGGTATATAGGTAATCTTAAAATAGCAATAAATACGTAACTACGCATATAATTTAAAGAAGATTCTAAAACTTTCTCAAAATATTGTAAATGTCTTATTAAATATTAACTTTATTAAATTATGTGGTTGTTAATTATAGTAGTATATTTCGATTAGCAAGTTTTTTGTTTATCAATGTAACATTAAATCTTACATTTTTTCGAGTAATTAAAGTGTGAATTTTGATAAACAGCTCAAAATTATACATAATGATTAAAAAAAAATCGGATTCGAGTTTTTTCATTATTTGCATTTTCTGAGAACATTTACCATAGTAATGTACATATTTTTTTATACCTTTAGAAAGTAGAGATTTCAACGAAAAAAAAAACAGACTTTTTTAAAAAAGCAGACATTTTGACGTGAGAATTTTCGATTGAAAATTAGGGTGCTTTTTCGATATCAACTCAAAATAAGGTGAAAAAATGAATATTTTAAATCAAAAAAAATTACTGTATATTTGGGACATAAAGAGGTAAGTTTTCACCAAATTTCGTAAAAAAAATAAATTTTTTTTGCAAAAAATATAAACCAAAAACTTGTTTATTTGAATTTTTCACATAAATTTTGAGGTTATGTGAAAAAAGTGTCGATAGAAAAGTTGTAGATCTTTTTATTACCTATAACTTTGCCATTCAACTTTTTTCATAGGACTTGCAGCTTTGCCGGAAATAGAGATGAACCTCAGATCGCCCGTAATTTATTTTTCCTTTCATTTTTGTTATATTCTCTACCTTTTGCAATGGGTTTCATCCTACTATAATTTTTTTTTGTCTTGAAAATTATCGACCTTGGACTATTGCTAGTTATACTGGGTTATTATGTATTTTAGTTTGACCCACCTACATTATTTTTAGTTGTTATTTATCTTTAAAACCTATATATGTAGGTACTTTAAGTTTATTGTTGATATCTATAAATAAAAGTACTCTTTGTCACTTACGTCTATGATACCTACTCTTCTCATAGCTATAACGCTATAACAAATTCCTTCTATAGAAATTGAAGACCCTGGTGCAAGAAGGGGATAAGTGCATAATTCTGCAAAAGTGAGATAGCTCCATATTTCGGTTTCAAAATGTGCGCTTCTTGCTTGGTGCAAGTATGGGATACGTGCGGGCAATAGATACTAAATTATGATAGCAAACTACATATCCCCTTGCATGGTCTGGTGCAATAACGGGATAAGATTTGTGTAACTTATCCCGTTCTTGCACCAAATTTTGTTCCATATTTTTATATGCCTAAACCTGTCCCATTCTTGCACCTGCCTGTTTGTTTACAACCGTTGAACATTGAACATACGCTTGTGTTAAAACGTGTGGTGTGGTAAAATATTGTGGTATTTTTAATAATTAAAAGCACATTATGAGTTTAAGCAGTGGGGATGAACCATTTCAAAGTTCAGTTTCTGCCCTCAAATTCAAGTGAATATGAAAATAATTTAATTGGCGAGCATGAGTCCGGTGATAACTATTTCTACATATCGTGTATTTAAATACACTAAAAATTTAGATGGTGTTGTATGTAGTCAGTCTGCTAGTACCCCCTTTTTTACATATTTTACGACGCTTAAAAATAATCAAAACCAAATTTAAATTTAATGCCCAAATCTTACGAAAATCCCCTGTCTATTAAAGATGCAAAATATCAAAATGTTATGTTGCTAGCCCAGGAATACGTCGGAAAAAACGAAACGCATTTCTATGAATCTCCAAAATCAGACAAAATCACATCAGCAAAGCTCGATGTTGATTCAGATTTCACGGACTCACATAGCTCTGGGGATTTTCAGTGTGATTAATTAATCACGCTATTTTTATTTCTCAAAAATTAAAATAAATATTTTTGAGATTTTTAATACTTGGTTGGCTAATACTAATATTAACTATTCTTATAAGAAACATTTGACTTTCTGCTAAAATTATTAGTATATTGATTTAGTTTATATTCATTTTTATTGTTGCCATGGTTCACATTTAATAATAAAGCTTTTCTATTGAAAATTGTTTTATTGTAACTTATCCCCCTTTTTTTGTAACTTATCCCCTTTTTGCACCTGTTCTAAATTACATTATAAAAAGTTATAAACTTATCCCATTATTGCACCACAAATTTGTTTTCCTTAATAGAATTGTTATTTGGCTGTCAAATGCTGTTTAAATCATATATAGCTGCTGTACTAGTTTGGCTACATTGCATGACCAACAAAAAGTTTAAATTTAAAATAAAAACTATTTTTTGTTACTTATCCCCTTCTTGCACCAGGGTCTTCAATTAAAGAAATTCTTCCTACTTCCAGAGAAATCCAGAAAAAATCCAAATTTTGAAATTTGTTTTTTTTATACTGCATTTAGGTATTTGAACATATTTCGAAATAAATGTCACATAATTACCGCCACTAAACTTATTCGCCTCTACAAAATAGTATTATTAAATTTACGACGTTTCATATATTACAGTTTTCGAGATCCTATAGGATCCAGGATAGGACCATTATAATGGTATTGTAGCCTGTATAATATATTTATAAATAAACGTTAATAAAAAAGATATCCTAATATATTTTTGTTTTATTTAAAATAGAAATAAAACATAATTAAATTCATTAATTAATTAAACAAAATAATATAAAATAAAAAACATAAAAATTAACGATCCGTATTTCAGAAAGTAAATATCTGGATCGTCAATTTTTATGCGATTTTTGACTTATGTCGATATTGATTAGATTCGACAACCCAAGCCCAAATACCATTCAAATAGACTTCAAATTAATATCCAGTCAATAAAACACTCGTATTTAAACAATTACCGTTTACTCAATGTGTATCCTATTCATACTATGAAAGCGTTTTCTGTGTGTATGTCTATTTTACTATAATTAGATTTACAATTAATATGCTACAAGTTATTTATTGAATAACCACAATTGTTCAAGACGGGGAGCATGTTGCGAGTAGGGCTGGGCGATTATGAAAATAAATAATCGATTATCGATTATTTTCGATTAATCGATTATTATAAAGAAACAAAAGTATCGACCTTACTCTGGTTATTGTCAATAGACATCCTATTTGTCTTGTCATAAGTCTAATAATAAGTCAATAAGTCTAAAAGTTGCTAAAAGCTCGGAAGAACGAATGAGATTGATTTTAATTTCCTCTTAGGAGGATCTAATTATTAATTCTTATCATGAATCGGCCTTTGTGTAAGAAAGATAATCGCTAAGAAAGAGTGACTGTCCCAGCTCACAAAAAATGACTTTCGGCCGGCATCTAATTGTTAGAAATTTCAATCCTTAGGGCCGTCCTTCCCGGAACAACGGATTGTTGAACACGTGGTGGAGTTCTCGGAGGTATAAAATCTTACTCGATACTTTTATGGTGATAGCGCTGTAAAACACTTAAAAATGTAAATGAAAAATCGTTGGTAGAGTCTAGAGAATAGAGGTTGTAAAGAATTTGAAGAAATGCGAAAATTAGAAATTCAAGAGAGAATGGAAGCTTCAGAAATAGCGACGGTCGGTAATAAATACATCTGTACAACTGTTAAAAATAAGGCGATTGGAAAGTCGCCCCCATAAAGCTGTAGATACATAAACAGCTGTTCATACAAAAAAATACAAAATGTGGCGATTCGAAATTTCCCACAATAAATCTATACACACACAAAATATGGCCAATGGAAGGTCGAATAAACAAAGAAAAAAGAAGCATAGCTTATTTGGAAACTTACATAAAAAGTTGTCTTTTGGTATCATTAAAAACAATCCCCTAAAATTTGGTTCAATAATATTAATTAGTTTACGAATTATTCTATTATTTTATTAAAAAAGTATTTTAAAAAACGCGGTTGTTGCTGCCATAGTAGAGAACTTTATAAGGACTCATTTCCTTGGTCTTGATCTATATTTTCACAATATTCAATTGGAATTTGGATTTCAAACAACCTCCCACCTAAAATGGAATTTGCAAAATTGTCTAATTTATTTATAACGTTTTTCGTTAATAACATCACGAGAAATGAATTTATGGTAATTTCGTTGTGATATTCGTGTTCCTAGTAATTTATCACGAATTTAGGAAAAGCAAGAGTTGACCAAGGATTAGTTCCAACCGAGATAACCATTTTATTTAAAAAATTCACCATTTGTTTATTCATCCACATTGAGATTTGAAATTGCACGAATAAATAAATCAATTCTTCAGCTTAATAATGGTCATTTTAAATTTCGAACTTTTTTTACTTTATTACGATAAATAACAATTGCAATAGCGTGCCTCAAAAAATTGTTATACTTTGTCTGCAATTCCGGTAATTACGGACCAAATTTTAATGTTCCTATTTTAATGTCGGGTATCACGTGAAAATAATAACATCTACGCGGTACTTTTTGCAATAAATATTTGTAATTTGTTATAAACAATTATTTTTGAAAAAAGTACTTATATATATTATTGAGAGAAATAATTGTTGGCAATGATACTGTCGTAATATATTCATCAATGGACAATTTGTATTACTAAATTAATAAAAGTGTAATTTTTTTTTATAATACTTCAAAATCCTTAAAATTAATAATTACTTTTGGAATACGATTAAGAAACATTAAGTTACATATATAGTCCAGCCGGGATCTGTTTTGGTTTTTTTTTTCGAAAAGCGCAAAAGCACATTTTGATATGTGTCATGAATATATTACGACTAATATGCAAATGGGTTTACAAGTTAAGTTTTTAAAATAAGTATATTCTTTTCATAACTTAACGAATTCCACAGATCATAATTGTTTATAGTCCAGTCATTACAGGGGGTTCACCTAGGAAAATCGACATACCCAGTATATTAAAACGTAAAAACTTCTACTTTGGCATCCTAAGACTTTCCCCAAAATTCACATATAATTGGATGGCAGCAAGTTTTAAAGTCGGGGGGTCAAATTCACAAAAATCGATTTTTTCTACATATTTTGCAAATATCTCGTTTTCAATGGGTTTTACGCTATTTATATTTATTGTCGATATTGTAGAGAATCAAATTCTCTACAACTTTTGTAATTAACATTTCTTCATACCTCGAAGTGTTTTCGAGATAGAGGGCGGAGAGCGCTGGTCAGAGAATCGTGTGAGGTCAACTGGTAGTCCCGATCAAAAACTCGTATAATAAGGTTATAAATTATTGTTAAATATTTAATTTGCATTTATTATTAAGTTTCACATTAAATTCAATCTTTCTAGTAATTATAAAACTTATCAATTCACTAAGACTTATAATCTGAAAACTTATTAAGGGACATACATTAATTACATTTTAATTATATTCTCATTTACACTAATTGCAATTGAAGTAAAAAATAATTAAGTAAATCTTGTTTGAAATCTGTAAACTCTTAAATTCTTTCATAACTTTAAAAAGTTATAGCCAGAAGAAGAAGTGAATTGAAATTAGAACTTGTTCTTCCCGAAATTCTTATTCTCTTATATTAATTTTGACAATATTAAATTAATCAAATGACACTTTTACTAAAAACGTTAATTACAAATTTAATTCTTTTCTTTTTTATTTATTTAGAAAGTTATTAGTATAAATTAGATTACAATTAAAATGTAATTTAATTATTTTCCTCATTAATTTTTTACTTACATGGCCAGGTAAGTGTTATTAAATAAATTGACACTTAACTAAAAATAGATAAGTAACCAAACAAAATGCATTTAATGTAAATGTTAATAATAAATGCAAATTAAATATTTAGCAATAATTTATAACCTTAATATTACGAGTTTTTGATCGGGACTACCAGTAGTACCAGTTGACTTCACATGATTCTCTAACCAACGCTCTCCGCCCTCTATCTCGAAAACAGTTCAAGATATGAAGAAATGTTAATTACAAAAGTTGTAGAGAATTTAATGCTCTACAATATTGATAATAAATATAAATAGCGTAAAACCCATAGAAAACGAGATATTTGCAAAAAATGTAGAAAAAGTCGATTTTTGTGACTTTTGACTAATTTGGTCTAAGATGGGCTAGATAGGTCGACAAAACGTGGACTTTGATGGCCTCTGTGGTTTTTAGATTTTTTTTAAATTTTTTTCTCTAAATCACAAATTTCCCTACTTCGCAATTTACCGCCTTCGGAATAAGTGATCCCGTTTTCGATGCCTCCCACCCTAGAGCGGCTGTAAGTGGGAACAGGTATAAATATAAACGGATGAAATGCCGAGACGGTCTGTCAGTCCGTTCGTGTTGCTTCAAAGCTTCGATCCCTTCGAGGTTTGATTTTCGAGTGTGTTTCAACTGTTTTAAGTGATTTTATTGTTTCCGGAGACTACGTAAGTTAATTACTTATTACTTATATCCCAGGCTACATACTGAAAAATTATAGTTTTCACGGCATAACGTTCTACAGATATCTGAGAGTTTTAAATGGTAGGGGGGACTTGTAGAAAGATCACTGTATGACCATATACAGCTAGAATGTCCCTGTCTATTTGTAAACAATGGGTTAAGGTGTGAAAATTGATTTTTTCCTCATAGAATTTTCCGGTTGCATTTTAGAGAAAAGTGGTCGACAGGAAAGTTGTGGAGAATAAAAAGACGGTTAATTGGGTTTTTTATAAATTAAAATCGATAAATAAACAATTGAGTTATTGGCAAAAAAAAACATCAATTTTTCATTATTTTATAAATGTTAATAACTATTGCAATAATAGTGTTTCTTTGAAAATGGTTTAGTGAACGATCCATTGTATGACAAACCTTTACAAAGCAATCGTAATTATGTAGTTACCTTAAATTCAACAGGTGATATGTCAGTAAAGGAATTATTATTGGACGATTTTTTAACATTAAATGACGATCAATGTCTTAGCAGTTTTGTTGTTGATCACTGCCTCAATATAATTAACAATGAAAACACAAATCATATCCGTAGAAAAATCATATATAATGTTTACCGGTAATCAATTAATTCAAGATTTTGTGAAACTTGTGACTTTCGACAAGTCGATCACAGTGTCCCCTGTCGCCAAAAGTCAACATTACGTAATATTTTTAGTCAATTTAATTGCAAAAACGGCTACATTAATCGACCCATTTGGCGGTGAAGAGATGAGGTTACCCTTTTTTATGGAAACGTTTTCCCAATTTCTCAAATTAAAAAAATTATGTGACACTTACTGATCTCGAGAATACTCATCTCTATCGAGACGAGCTGAAGGAGATGTTGCTGACCCGTTATATAATATTTGCTTTTACTGTGGACAGCCTAAAAATACAGAGTGTTTTACATGTAGGTTGTGTCATAAATCAGCACATTTCGATTGTTTATTGACTAGTAGAGAGAAGAGTTCTGGGGCGACTGAAAAATTAAAAATGCTAAATGCTATTTGTGAACTATGTAGACAGTATTGAAAAGCTCCATATTTTATACAGGTGTGAATTTAGCCACATCCACAAATTCAGAAAAATAAAAACATCTCGCTAAAAATTCGATAAGTTCCGTAAATGTTCATTAAAATTTGTATTTATTTCGTTATCAATTAATTAGGAGCACACGAACCAATTATTGATGTCGGAAAAAATTCCCCTTCTACTTCTGCGGGTGCTGGGAATACAGATGAAATATGAACAACCTTGGATTTTTATTAAAATGTGACACAAGTATAGGGTTATAAGTGGAAATGCAAGCAAAGAAGGACAAGAAAGAGAAAGAGAGTCTTGGATCCATATACCTATAAATATATTATATATATAGTACGTTCCACGCCGAATTTAGTTTTTTTTTAGATTTGGCCCAAAATCAACTAAAACGGTCCTTTTGGGCCCCCGAAACTCCCCCTAAATTTTTAAGGCCCCAAGTGGAATAGAACTCAAGTTATGGACAATTGAAAATTGAAATTTTCAGGTTCGGCTCAAAAACCAAAAATTTCCAACCATCCATAACTTGTAAAAATACCCATTTTTATGAAAAAAGTTTCAAACAAAAGTTGTTTGCAATGCTTTAAACTTTCTGAAACCGCTAAAAAAAATTCATCCGACGTGGTTCACTATTGACGAGTCTTGCCGCCATTAGTCGTCAGGCCGCCAAAAAAAAAAAACATTATCAGCTTTCCCGACCAAAAAAATCAGGAGCATAGCTGGAATCGATACAAAACTTTGTGGAGCTCAAACAAAAGTTAGCCAGACCTAAGGGCTCCGAGAAAAAAAATGGTTTTCAGGTTCGGCTCCAAAACCAAAATTTTTCAACCATCCATAACTTGTAAAAATACCCATTTTTATGAAAAAAGTTTCAAACAAAAGTTGTTTGCAATGCTTAAAACTTTTGGAAACTGCTAAAAAAAGTTCATCCGACGTGGTTCACTATTGACGAGTCTTGCCGCCATTAGTCGTCAGGCCGCCAAAAAAAAAACATTATCAGCTTTCCCGACCAAAAAAATCAGGAGCATAGCTGGAATCGATACAAAACTTTGTGGAGCTCAAACAAAAGTTAGCCAGACCTAAGGGCTCCGAGAAAAAAAATGGTTTTCAGGTTTGGCTCCAAAATCAAAAATTTTCAACCATCCATAACTTGTAAAAGTATCCATTTTTATGAAAAAAGTTTCAAACGAAAGTTGTTTGAAATGCTTTAAACTTTTGGAAACTGCTACAAAATAGTTCATCCAACACGGTTGGCTCGTAATTTCGGCTCTTAATATTTATAAATAATGAAGATATGATTTTTTTAAGAAATGTTGTTATCTCGGCTTCTATTGACAGTAGAACCTGTTTCTTTAAAATTAAAGGTTTTTTTTAACACCTTTTTAATGCAATTTATTAAAAACGTGTGTAACAATAGACAAAAAAGTTAGTCAATTTGTTTATAAGCAAAAAATTAGCCCCTTCTTAAAATGTTTTTTTAACAACACTTTCACTAAAAATGAGTCAGTTTTCAAACTTAACTTATAGTTCGGCATTCAAGGAAACTATTCCACCTTATTAAATATCTGTAGGATTACAGCCTGGGCAAGCTCAATTGTTTAAACATTGAGTCTCTGGGATAAACACATAAGATATCTCGTAAACTAATAACCCGATCTGGCTGAACTTTTGCACACTTATAAAGACCCCTAAAGGCTTCATAATTCGTGTATTACATTTCACTTATCACTATTATTGCGAAAGTTATTAACATTTATAAAATAATGAAAAATTGATGGTTTTTTGCTAATAACTCAATTGTTTATTTATCGATTTTAATTTATAAAAAACCAAATTAACCGTCTTTTCATTCTCTACAACTTTCCTGTTGACCACTTTTCTCTAAAATGCAACCGGAAAATTCTACGAGGAAAAAATCAATTTTCACACCTTAACCCATTGTTTATAAAACAACAGAGACATTCTAGCTGTATATGGTCATACAGTGATCTTTCTATAAGTCCCCCCTACCATTTAAAACTTTCAGATATGTGTAGAACATTAAATCAACTTTTTTTTTGTAGCCCGGCCTATTAGGCATTCATTTTTGTACTGTTTATTAAATAACTATTAAATTCTTTAACCATTCAATACTAATATAATATATTAATTATATTACATTTATTATGTACTAATATGGAATTATTCTCAACAGATTCTCATCTCAGCATGGATTCCCGGCGTGTATCAGGTGAGTGGCTCAATATTGAATTTTTGAAAGTTAATTGCAATTGTTCTGTTTGAGCGGGTTTTCACTTGAATTTTTAAATATTCCACGTTCTGCTCAAATGTGACTCTAAGCTACCTAATAAGTTCTCTAAGACTTTAGATTAAGAAAGGAAATTTTTACATCGGAACATTTTACATTTTAACGAATAGCCCAATTCATATAGCTTCTTTTGGTATACATATGCCTTCCGTGCCTCAGGAGAGGGATCAATTCCTTATTTCTACCGAGAGTTAATTCCGCCTAAATGGTTTTTCTGGTCTGGACTATGATGATTTAGGGCAGCAACGGAAAAATTAGACTCAATTAATACTGTTAAAATAAACTTAAATATGACATGGAAGATTTAGAAAAATGACATTTTGACAAAAAACTCACATTAAATATAGAAAGATCTAAGTGCCTAGTTATGGTCATGAAAGTGATCTATCTCCATTACCTATGTCAGTGTTAGGCACTTAGAACTTTTCTGAAAAAGTCTGTTTTCTTCACTCAAAAATTCTAACATAGCTGCAATGTCTTTTTTTTTCGATTCCTTCAGGGGCACTACATCAGGTGAAGCTAACAGTTCAGCTGTGTTGATGTGGTCAACGTTGTAAGCTTTCTTAAGTACACGACAGTTTTCCAATTGCAGTAAATTACTAAAACTCATCCTTTATAATACCACACTGGGCTCAATTTTGGTGATTCGCAACCATGAAGCCTCTTGAGGTGTCAATGTATTTGGAAGAGGCGTTATCGAAATCAAAAAAACTCTTTTCTCCCACATTCAGGACCTTGAAAGGATGTGTCGGTCTTGCAGTAACGATACACTTCTTGACGTCTTCAACATTATTCAATTTTGAAACTTTGACTCGTTTCTCGATTATGGCAAAGTCCCAAGCAGAGAAGCTGTGACCGGGAATTAAAAACTTGTCATCAACCGTGTCAGACTTGCCAGTGGCCAACTTTTATTTTAGCATGTTGTATTTTACATAACATGTACATAGATAATAACGATTGCATAGGGTTATTAGAAGATTTACAAAATGGAAACGATGTCGATGAAAAATCGATGAAAATGATTAAAAGACTGGGACAAATGAAGAGGAATGAACTGAAAGCATTATTGGAAGTTTGATTATTAACTATTTAAGGAATTCGTCTATTTAGGTAGACAGGTTACAGCTGTTCATCGAATGCAATTAATACATAATAAAATAATATGCAGAATAATTGCAATTAATAAGGCAATAAAGAACTAATTCAATATTAAAATATCCAAATCGCTAATAAAAAGAATTTGTAGCGGAAAGAGTCACTGACTGGACTATGATGATTTAGGGCACCAACGGAAAAATTAGACTTAATTCTACATTACACTACATTTTATTATTTATTATTAATCCATTCACTACAGTAATTACCAGTCCAGTTGCCCCAATGGGAAATTTTTGGAATTTAGGTACGTCTTAAACAATACATAGTTAAACAATGAATGTTAAGGTTAAATGTTAAGGACTGAAATTTAGCCACTAGGAGACTTTTTTGATTCCATAACACGCACATCATACATTTTAACATTATTATTATACCAGGCGACATTACGAGTAACGGTAGAGGGGATAGCCGTGGGGAATTTTGGGTGGACAAGTCTATAAACAAGTTTTTGGTACTCCTATGGGAGCAAAAATTTCACCAATAATATCACAATATGTCATGGATGACTTACTCAACATTTGTTTGCCATTACTTCCCTTTGAGGTTCCTTTCTTTAAAAAAATATGTGGATGACATTATTTGTTCAATCCCTAGTGGCACAGAGGAAGTAGTTTTAAGGATTTTCAACTCACGTCATGAAAGAATTCAGTTCACTATAGAACAAGAGAGCAACTACTCCGTACCTTTCTTAGACACGAGAGTCATAAGAACTGATAATAATACCATTATTTTGGATTGGTACCAGAAACCCACAAACTATGGAAGGTACATTAACTACTACTCTGACCACACCACCAAAACAAAAATAAATTTAATCCTAGGCTTCAAACGAAGAATCACACGTATCTCTCATCCATCTTTTAGACAAACGAATCTAAACAAACTATATAACATCCTTTTACAGAATTCATATCCATATACGTTACACTAAGGAAGTTAATTTATTCGACTCCAGACATTGTTGAGTCAGTTAATCAGAATTTTATTAGAAGTCCAATAGGTACTCAAAACATAAATGCAACCCCAGTCCAAAAATTTCTATAGATCCTTGCCTTACATTAAAGCTATAACTCCTAGGATCATTAATATCCTTAAACATGAAGAAAATTTAATTATAGCTAATAAATCCATCAAGAAAGTACAGAATTTATTTACCAGGCTGAAAGACCAAACTCCTACTTTGGATAAAACTAACTCAGTTTACAAAATACAATGTCTAGATTGTGATAAGTCGTATATAGGCATGACTTCCAGAAATTTAAAGTTAAGGATCACTTCACATAAAAGTGACATCAGGAGAAGAAAAGATGCTTGTGCTCTTTCTCAACATGCAGCTAATACTGGTCACCAACCTGACTTTATTAACGCAAAAATTTTAACCACCGAAAGTAATTTGTTTAAAAGATCTTTTCTTGAAATGTCCTATGTTTTCTGTGAAACTAACCTCTTGAACAAATATTCAGACATCAAGAATCTTAACGTAATATATTCAAATGTATTGTACCAAGATACACAACTTCAAAGCATCAGAGAGATGCAATGGAAGGTCTAGGTCGTCGTTGACTCTCACCAGCCCTTAGTGGTAGTAGGGGATGGAGGGAATCAGGGACGACTTCTAACAGTTTCTATCGACTTTACAGACCAGTTTTCAGCGAGTGCGATAATTGTACATATGCAATATCACCGTTCCTGTATTTCCTTAAATCTTAATATATGTTTTTGGACATAAGTTGGAAATATTTGAATACAGATTTATAAACTTACCTATTTTCAATATTTCTTCAAAATTTCTATCACCTAACAGGCAACAATTGTTATATTGTCGCACTTCTACAACTCATTTTTAAAGTACTGTGCACTAATAATAGTATTATTTGTTCTGAAATGTGGAACAAGGTAAAACTAGCCTATGTCCACATTGTCCATAACTGATTTGTACTTGAAATCATAAACTCAGAAATTCCTAATATGCGGAACTAGACTGTGTCCATACTAAACGTGAACTTATATATTAATCATTCGAATTGAAAGATTTACAATTGGAAGGCTATATGTTGTTTATATATCTTTCTTTTGTACTTAGGCAAACACGACCATTTTGTGAAGAACAACATTCACCCGTAAACTACGAGGAAGTCCACAGGTTGCAGTACCTCGATAAAGTTGTTAACTGATACCTTTTTTAAAATTTTCTCTGAAATCTTTGCATTCACCTGAATCATGGCTGCAATTATTCTTAACCTTCCAAACCTCAATGGCAACATAGAAGGAGGCCTGGCAGTTGGAACTGACCCCCATCTATCTGAAGATAACAAGTTACCTGTACTCAATCCAGGAACTTCTGCAGCAGCCGCAAACATCGCTGCAACATGGGCATGGCAGAAGTATTCCCAATGTGCCAGAGAGGTGAGAATTATGTACTGTGCAGGTGCTGTCGCTGCTATTCGTGGTGGTTTGACTGTGAAGAGGGGCATTAATCCCGATGGTGATTGGAAAGATGTCGGCAACAATAGGCCCGACCTAGAGGATATGACCCAAGCTGAAGCAGACGCTGTTAGCGGGTCAATCACACAAGAGGCAGTAAGAAAAGCTTTTACTGTCATCCTAGCAACCAAAGCAAATTGGTGGCTGTCCAATCATCACACTGGGCAAGGGGCTGTTCAGGGCTATACCAAGAAAGTTTTGCAGACTTTCTTTGGGACCAACTTAACTAACGAGACAGTAACAATGGCTCATACTATTGGGCACTGGTGTAGCACTATCAAGGTCTTATCCCTTGCAGGCATCACAGGATTACGTCAGACAACTGCACTTGCATTCAATGACATTCTAGACATCTCAATCTCAACTGATGCTAAGATGAGGTTTGAATCAATGCCAGCTGGCACTCATAGATGCGCCATTGCTTTTGAAGCAGCGAGGAGACTTGTAAGGACCCCTATCGCCAAATACTGCCCTAATGTTCAAGAGTTCGCAGCAATCCCAGCAAAGAAGGCCGCCATAATGAATGACAAAGCTAATTACCATATGGGAGCCTCTTACCTCACTGGTGTCGAACGCGCCAACTACAACGACTCTGAAAATGACAGTTATCTCGGCAGGTTGGGTGCATACATCCGCTTATGGTACCCAAGATCTACTCTTGCAGCAAGTCCTCATTTGGCCGAAAATAGGGTGGAGAGCTATGAAGACTATTCCCCAGAATGGGTCCAACTTCTCCAATCATACAAGCTAAATGCCGCACAGCGTGGCCAGGCTGCACTACAGAACATGGATGCTGTGGCACTCGATGCTGAAGCTATGGCAGCCCTGATGCGGGATTTTTAGGTTTGCCGGGAGCTGGTGGCAGAAGGAGAGATAGGTCGCCGCCTGCTCCTCCTCCTCCTCCGCCTCCACCTCCGCCATCCCCTCCTGGCAACCAAGGTCCTCCACCTGACACCTAACACTGCCTGTCGCAAAACACATTGCATCTATGTGCATTGCACGTTACTATATCAATTGGTTTATGAAGACACGGGCAGGAAATCAAACGCTGCACATTTAACTCTGCCCGTGAAAGCCTACACTCTTGGAAACGATCTAGTGATGCAGATCATATAAAAGACCTTCCGCAAGGGCTTTTGAGTTCCATATTGGAGAGACAAAACCATGCTCGAGGAGATTATGTTCATTTCAGCATGTCCGATCATCTAGTGGTTGCTTCACGTGCCCTATTTGCTGTGAATTCATACACAGGCCGCGCCTCTGTATTTTTTTGAAATGCGGACACGTAGTGTGTAAAGGGTGTTTCGATAGTCCCTACTATGAGCCGGAGACATCGAGTCCTCCAATATTCAGATAGCTCCATGTGCAGGGAAATCTAAAGTGCATTGTACATAATTCCAAGGTTAGTAGTGACAAAGTACCTTGATTTTAGTTGTTATTAAAAATTGCTGACGGTGTTGAAGATTAACAACATTTATGTTAATCCTTTTTCGATGTCTCCAAAACAGAGGTACTAATAAGTATGTGAAAAATGAGTACATACAAACGTTAAACAACCAATTTTTTTGTGAAATATAAAAAAATCGCAATGTCACAAATTTGAATAACGTAAAATCAAACTTATCATTTACTGCGAGCTTGTAATATAGTATGCATTACATTCCTTTCATTACTTTATTTCAGGTCGCCTAGGGTAATGTGCGAAAATTGCCCATCACATTGTAGTTTACCAACTTGCTCCAAACTACACCTATATACCTACTGCGACGCATTCCTTACGACAGGACGTTGACATGTCGAATCTCGCCCAAGGCTGCACGTCTCTATGCTCGATAAGGAATTGAATGAACTAGGCGGGGGTACCAGCCCAAATTTGATTAAAGAGGTGAAAGCCAAAGTGCCTCCTCCGGGTAAAAAGATGTCGCTACATTCACATACACAAAAATACCAAATTCACCTAACCTGCGTTTACTGCCACCTAACAGTATAATCGACGAATTTCGTCATACACGAACATAGCGACTGTGGACATACCATGTGAAAAAGGTGTTTCGACTTGTTCAGTGAATCTGGCCACAACTTCCATCCTGAACAAGCCGATCTATTTCGGTGCTACACTCGCTACGAGTATTCGAAAATGGTGCATCCGCTGTGATGTTTGTCTATAAGTAAATTGCATAAATTTCTTTGGTGACATTAAGAAATTTATCTCTTGTTCCTTTCAGCGCACCGAAGAAATATTCGATGTGCACTGACTTCCTGGCCGCCCGATGCGTTCGCAATGATTGCGACATGTAGGTACCATAGGCTCCTGCGCTGCAGAACAGATTGCAACTTTAACAACTGCAAAATGTTCCACCTAACGGCTGAGGAACTTGAGATGGTGGAGCACTTTGAGCCTCCATTCCAGGAAAAAATACAAAACGAGTTTGATAGGGTGGCCTTAATTCTAAGGCGTGTAGCCGACGGAAATAAAACACCCTATTGTTTTAATTTTTTTACGGGCAAAGAGTGCAGTCGTGCTGTGGATTGTGCACGGTGCCATGAGGAAACCCGAGCTATAGGTAATATCCGTATTCAATGCTCTATTAAACATCTCACATTAATCTTAATATCGTAGTTTTACAGATGAACCGTCTGTCCCAAAGTGTGTTGTATGCGCCGCTCCCCTAGATATGATTTTGGCTTGCAGCCATTTGTATTGCATCAGTTGCAGCACACAGTTTCCCGGAGACTACAGCAGAGCTTTCCCCTTGAATGCCTGCTGCAATTTTGCGGGAATGCTAAAATCGTTATATTAAGGTAAGTTCGAAACGAAAATGCTCCGTGCTCATTTAACTACATAGCTTTACTACTACCCACAAACAAATCCAAGTTTATCTTGTTTTGATGGTCTTATTTTTCAACTATCTGGTCAAAACTAGCCCTCTGTTTATCTATAACATATATAGTATTTACTAGTTAGTAAATTACTATGTAATTTATTTCGCAAATTATTCGCTTTGAAAGATTTCCAATTGGGAGGCAATATGTTTACATTCCTTTCTGTTGTACTTAGGCAAACACAACCATTTTGCGAAGAACAACATTCACCCGTAAAGTGCGAGGAAGTCCACAGGTTCCAGTACTGTCGCGATTTCAAAACACTGCCTGCCGCAAAACACATTGCATTGATGTGCATTGCACGTTACTAGATCAGTTGGTTTATGAAGACACGGGCAAGAAATCAAACGATCTAGTGATGCAGATCATACAAAAGACCTTCCGCAAGGGCTTTCGAGTTCCATATTGGAGAGGGGAACCATGCTCGAGGAGATTGTTGATTTCAGCATGTCCGATCATCTGGTGGTTGCTTCACATGCCCTATTTGCCGTGAGTTCATACACAGGGCGCGCCTCTGTATTTTTTTGAAGTGCAGACACGTAATGTGTAAAGGGTGTTTCGATAGTCCCTACTATGAGCCGGAGACATCGGGTCCTCCCATGTTCAGATAGCTCCATGTGCAGGGAAATCTAAAGTGCATTGTCCATAATTCCAAGGTTAGTAGTGACTAACTACCTAGATTTTCGTTGTTATTAAAAGTTGCTGACGCTGTTGAAGATTCACAACATTTATGTTAGTGCTTTTTCGATGCTTCCAAAACAGAGGTACTAATAAGTATGTGAAAAATGAGTACAAACAAACGTTAAACAACATTTTTTTGTGAAATATAGAAACAAAAATTCGCAATGTCACAAATTTGAATAACGTAAAATCAAACTTATCATTTACCGTGTGCTTGTAATATAGTATGCATTACATTCCTTTCATTACTTTATTTCAGGTCGCCTAGTGTATATATATGTATATATGTATATATAAGTAGGATAAGGTGGCTTTCGAGATTTGCTCCATTTTCGTGATGCGCGAGTGATCAACGAATCTCCAAGCTGCAGTTTCACCTGTTTAACCTGAGAACCAGATCCCAAAAGCGACGACATCAGATCAACAGCAGCTGCCTAGTGTTGCTCAAAAGGGTGAGTGTCGAATTTAAATTTTCCTAACCACAATTTCCCACTTTTCCCCAATGTATTTAATTTGAACATGGCAAATGTAGTTGATTACTGATGATTTTTGTAAAAACTAAGTAATAAGTAATAAGTCGTTAATTTTGGTCAAAATAATTTTAAAATGAATATCGATTTTAAGATTAGAAATAGTAAATAATTAGATTTCTCAATTTTTCTTTAATTTTTAATTCTTTAATTCTATAGTTTCTTTTTAATATAAACGTATACAGTTTCCAATGGATAAAATGCATGTTGTTCATTTTGGCATTACAGTTGTATTGTATTAGGTGGCGATAGGTAGGTAGGCGTAGGGGCCAAGGGGGGACCCACAGGGGAAATGGCGGCCAGCATATGAGCCCATTGCCGGCAGGGCGAAACTCACCAGAAACAACTGGTTCTGCTAACGTGGACCACCGTAGGGTGCGTGGGCGAGGCCGATTCCTACGACACACGGAGCCATTAGCTCCATCTACACTATCATCCCCTCCGATTGCTCCTATGGGAGCATTGGTTATAGGCGACGGAGGGTAGGGACGAGGGCGGTCCCAAGGGCAAAATGCGCCATTTCGAAGCCCTTCAAGTGCAAAATCTACTGATGCGACTGTGGCAATAGCTGGATCTTCAGCAGCTGCGGATACTGCTGGACCATCGGCAGGGGAGCAGAGGCAGGGAGAGAGTTTCCATCGATGGTAAGACTTTAAATGCAAATTATAATTTAGACCTATTACATTTTCTCTTGTCCTTTGAAACGAAACAGTGAAATGATTTGGTTGCCAATCCAGAGGTAGAGTTGTATAAAAGCGACTGTTAAGTGAGAAATGATTCATTGTAGTATAATAATTGTTGCAAAGTAATGCTTCAACCCCCCCATGGTAGGCGATGCCGATAGGTAGATTTCATGGGTAGGATATATCGTAATATAACAGGCACGATGTGTCAACAATCATAGGAGAGGTGCCATTTTTTAAACTTGGAAACTTTGACGGAAATTTCTGAGAAATTAATGGAAAATAACTGGAAAATAATTTCTGCCGAATTAGTTTTCCCTTCCTTCTCAATATTATTATTTTATTACACTTTATTCGAAATGAAACTATTTTCATCGACCTACTATGTACGGACGTTACGAACAGTTATTGTGCACTTGTAGGCAAACGCAGCCGTATTGTGAGGAGCCTCATTCACCTGCGATTTGTGACAGAGTTCACAAAGTGCCATTTTGTTTGGATTATCAGAATCGGCCCAGTTGTTCCAACCCAAACTGCATCTTTGTGCATTGCAGCCTCCTTGATCGGTTGATTTATGAAGAAGAGGGCATAAAATCAACTGACTTGGTATCGGAACTTGTGCAAAAGACTTTTTACAAGGGCTTTTGCACACAGTACTCGAGAGGAAAGTCATGTGCCAGGGAAGAGTGTCCTTACTTACATATTAGGGCAAGTGATGGCTGTCTCTCTTGTCCTATTTGCTACTGTCGCATCTCAAAGGCAAACCTGTGCCTCCGATTTCCGTAATTGCCTTGGCCTACATATATACTACGAATTGCATCCCTTTCATGAGGTACTACTTTATTATAGGTCTCCGAGGGTGAAATGAGACAGGTCCCCGTCACATTGTATTTTACCGACTTGTCCCAAACTGCACGATTACCGTCATTGCAAGGAGTACCTTTAGGGCTGGACGTTGCAGTAGGGGACACTGTTTAAATCTTCATATCGGCAGGCAGGACAAAGAAATTTAGGAACATGGCGGGGACCCTACCTTTCACTTCATGCAAGAAGTTAAAGGGAACTTCCTCCTCCGGGAGTATGTTATAAATTTTACAACGGTGGCATCTGTTCTAAGCGCGTATGTCGGTACATCCACCAGCGCAAGAATGACAATACGCCAAATCTAATATGCGCTTATTGCCGTAGAAACATTACTGCGGGAAATTTTGTCATATATTCCCATAGTGAGCGTGGACACGTCATGTGCAAGAGATGTCACGACCTGCTTTGTTCGACCGGGCGCAACTACCATTTTGAAAGAGATGACTTATTTCGGCGCTACGCATGCCACGATTTTGCTCCAGTCGTGCTTCAATGCAAGTAAAATATAACTTTCTGTTTTTGATGGAAACGATGAACTTCCCTTTTTCAGTGTACCGACGAAATAAATATGCGATGTGCATCGACTTTCTGGCAGTTCGATGTTGTCGAACAAGATGTTCTATGTATCACCAGCTTCTGCAGTGGGTGGCAAACCATGAAACACCTTTGCCAGATCACATTCAAAATAAGGTGGACAGGGTAGCCCTCGTTTTGAGTTCAATGCATAAAACTTACTGCGTCCGTTTTTCCACTGGAAAAGTTTGCAGTCGTGCCGTCAAATGCCAAAGATGCCACTCGGAGACAACCGAAAATGTCATTGGTAAGTTCTGCTTTAAATTCTCTATAGAATAACTTACATTAACCTGTTAAATTGATAGATTCAGCGTCACACACCTCACACCTCAAACACCCTTACTCCTTTTTTGTCACGAATCGTATACGATATAATGTATCTCCAAACATGTCGTTATATGTTTTTTTCTATATTATTGGTATGTAGACCTTTATTAACATCAATGTCTTTCATTGCAGGATGAGGTCTTTCTACCACAATTTAGCGTGGTAGCGTCGGTCTTGTGTACAATATACATCTATCAGCGTTGTTGCTACCAAAACATATATTTCTACTGGCTTCGACCCTCGTCACACTTAAAGTTCCAGTTTCTACTCCTCCGGGAAGGTGTTCTTCTATTAAACAATAGGATATAAAAAACATCAGTGGTAAGTTGTCCTATGAGACTACTACTTTCTTTCATTTCCTCTACATAACTATTTCATTAATGTTTGAATTTCATTCACATGGTTTCCATGGCAGATCTATAAACAGTGCTTCTGAAAATGTATTACTTGATACAGTTTCTTGGTGGTAATCGTTATCACATTTACAAAGATACAGTTGCGATATCTGCTGCAGGCTATGCTACTGTCAAATTGAATAACGTTGTTTATAGAGTTAAGGTGATTCTGACTTCGGATAATCTGAGGCGTTTAGGGAGCTTTCAATGGACATTATCTAATGGTTTGCCGAAAGTGTTATTAAAGCCATTGCCAGACAATTATTGTTCAAAAGATACAGAACCTTCGGGTAAGTTGTTTATCATTGCTTATAGTCATTATCTACACATACATTATTTGTCATCCATTATTATATATGGTATTAAAATTTTACTGTTCTCTAATAAACAATTTATAACAAAGGTAATTCTGTACCATACATTGTTTCCTTACCATATATTGTGTTTTGTCCGAAACCAACAATTCTATTTTGCACCTATTTGTAGTTACTGGCTAACATGAAGTACAATATGAAAAGAGAATATTTCAACACAACTTTTTCTACACCTTTATTCTTTGTGTAATCTTGAACATTCTCAACTTTCAGATCCTAATATAAATGACTGTATTCCTTCGAATATCGCATTGGATCAACCACATCATCATACAAACATGGATATTTCTAAGGTTACAAAACAAAGAACCGCTAGCTGTGTGATTCTACTGTCTGCGAGAGTACTTGGGCCGTTATCATCACGAGTGACACGGAAACTTGGCACCACTCAGATTTCTATCTCTAAAGAACAGGACACCACGGACCAGGAAGATGAAATTGTTGGAAGGGTATTAACTCCTACAGAATCAACTCCTCTGTTTCTTCCCACTTCACAGACTTCAACGAATACATCAGAACTTCATACTACTCCAAAAAAACAGCACAAGCCTTCAACATCCAGGATAACTCCACATCGAAATTATATCAAGAAATTCTTTAAAGATCACTTAAGAGAAGGAACAGTCCCTTCTATACATGAATGCCAAGATGCAGTAACATCTCGTCAAATGCAACATTTTTCTCGTTCGTCCACGCAAGTGCAAAATTGAGTTCGAGCGGAGTTGAAAAGGCGCCAAAGTAAGCTATGTTATTATATTCATATCTACATTTTTACGATTTCAAAATTTAATTATTTTCTTGCTACTTACCTTTCCGGTTCTCACCACCAGATTCTCATTACTTACTGTTCATGCCTTTCATATTTATGAACAGAGCATTTCCACTTTCATTATCTAACAGAAATGCATTTTGCTTCATTTCATACCCGCGCAGGATCGAACCGGGATGGACTACGCCACAGCGAAATAAGTGCCGTGAGTACTCCGCGACTACTACGAGCATAGAGCTGCAAATAAATACCCCTCTACCGCTGAACATCAACAAGCTCTCAATACAGTGCCTGAGTTTAGTGGAAAAACTTGCGAGATGATACGAGCTCATTTACAGCACGATTATCGTTACTTATTGCGCAGCAGACGATAACATGTAAGTAAACATCATACATCAAAACTACTAATAGTACTGAATTTTTTTTTCTCTTTACCATCACGGTGTCAATTGTGTACTCCGACCACCTTTCATACTATAGTCTTCCACTTAATTTTGTTATTTTTGCATGATGCTTGCAGTTGCCATGTCGAATCTTGCCCACGGCTGCACGTCTCTATGCTCGATAAGGAATGGTATGAACTACGCGGGGGTACCAGCCCAAATTTGATTAAAGAGGTGAAAGCCAAAGAGCCTCCTCCGGGTGTATGTTACAAATATTTCTTCGGTGATATGTGTCATAAGTTCTATTGAAAAAAATGTTGCTACATTCACATACGCAAAAAATACCAAATTCACCTAACCTGCGTTTAATGCCACCTAACAGTATAATCGACGAATTTCGTCATACACGAACATAGCGACTGTGAACATACCAAAAAAAAAAAAGGTGTTTCGACGTGTTCAGTGAATCTGGCCACAACTTCCATCCTGAACAAGCCGATCTATTTCGGTGCTACACTCGCTACGAGTATTCGAAAATCGTACATCCGCTGTGATGTTTGTCTATAAGTAAATTGCATAAATTTCTTTGGTGACATTAAGAAATTTATCTCTTGTTCCTTTCAGCGCACCGAAGAAATATTCGATGTGCACTGACTTCCTGGCCGCCCGATGCGTTCGCAATGATTGCGACATGTAGGTACCATAGGCTCCTGCGCTGCAGAACAGATTGCAACTTTAACAACTGCAAAATGTTCCACCTAACGGCTGAGGAACTTGAGATGGTGGAGCACTTTGAGCCTCCATTCCCGGAAAAAATACAAAACGAGTTTGATAGGGTGGCCTTAATTCTAAGGCGTGTAGCCGACGGAAATAAAACACCCTATTGTTTTAATTTTTTTACGGGCAAAGAGTGCAGTCGTGCTGTGGATTGTGCACGGTGCCATGAGGAAACCCGAGCTATAGGTAATATCCGTATTCAATGCTCTATTAAACATCTCACATTAATCTTAATATCGTAGTTTTACAGATGAACCGTCTGTCCCAAAGTGTGTTGTATGCGCCGCTCCCCTAGATATGATTTTGGCTTGCAGCCATTTGTATTGCATCAGTTGCAGCACACAGTTTCCCGGAGACTACAGCAGAGCTTTCCCCTTGAATGCCTGCTGCAATTTTGCGGGAATGCTAAAATCGTTATATTAAGGTAAGTTCGAAACGAAAATGCTCCGTGCTCATTTAACTACATAGCTTTACTACTACCCACAAACAAATCCAAGTTTATCTTGTTTTGATGGTCTTATTTTTCAACTATCTGGTCACAACTAGCCCTCTGTTTATCTATAACATATATAGTATTTACTAGTTAGTAAATTACTATGTAATTTATTTCGCAAATTATTCGCTTTGAAAGATTTCCAATTGGGAGGCAATATGTTTACATTCCTTTTTGTTGTACCTAGGCAAACACAACCATTTTGCGAAGAGCAACATTCACCCGTAAACTGCGAGGAAGTCCACAGGTTGCAGTACTGTCGCGATTTTCAAAACACTGCCTGCCGCAAACCACATTGCATCTAGTGCATTGCACGTTGCAGGATCAGTTGATTTATGAAGACATGGGCAAGAAATCAAACGATCTAGTGATGCAGATCATACAAAAGACCTTCCGCAAGGGCTTTTGAGTTCCATATTGGAGAGGGGAACCATGCTCGAGGAGATTATGTTCATTTCAGCATGTCCGATCATCTGGTGGTTGCTTCACCTGCCCTATTTGCAGTGAATGCACACACAGGCCGCGCCTCTGTATTTTTTTGAAATGACGACACGTAATGTGTAAAGGGTGTTTCGATAGTCCCTACTATGAGCCGGAGACATCGGATCCTTCCATGTTCAGATGCCCCATATGCAGGGGAATATCTTAAGTGTATTGTCCATAATCCCAAGGTTAGTAGTGACAAATTACCATGATTTTCGTTATTAAAAATTGCTGACGGTGTTGAAGATTAACAACATTTATGTTAATCCTTTTTCGATGCCTCCAAAACAGAGGTACTAATAAATATGTGAAAAATGAGTACATACAAACGTTAAACAACCAATTTTTTTGTGAAATATAGAAACAAAAATTCGCAAAGTCACAAATTTGAATAACGTAAAATCAAACTTATCATTTACCGTGTGCTTGTAATATAGTCCTTTCATTACTTTATTTCAGGTCGCCTAGGGTATATATGTATATATGTATATATAAGTAGGATAAGGTGGCTTTCGAGATTTGCTCCATTTTCGTGATGCGCGAGTGATCAACGAATCTCCAAGCTGCAGTTTCAACTGTTTAACCTGAGAACCAGATCCCAAAAGCGACGACATCAGATCAACAACAGCTGCCTAGTGTTACTCAAAAGGGTGAGTGTCGAATTTAAATTTTCCTAACCACAATTTCCCACTTTTCCCCAATGTATTTAATTTGAACATGGCAAATGTAGTTGATTACTGATGATTTTTGTAAAAACTAAGTACTAAGTAATAAGTCGTTAATTTTCGTCAAAATAATTTTAAAATTATTATCGATTTTAAGATTAGAAATAGTAAATAATTAGATTTCTCAATTTTTCTTTAATTTTTAATTCTTCTTTAATTCTATAGTTTCTTTTTAATATAAACGTATACAGTTTCCAATGGATAAAATGCATGTTGTTCATTTTGGCATTACAGTTGTATTGTATTAGGTGGCGATAGGCGTAGGGGCCAAGTGGGGACCCACAGGGGAAATGGCGGCCAGCATATGAGCCCATTGCCGGCAGGGCGAAACTCACCAGAAACAACTGGTTCTGCTAACGTGGACCACCGTAGGGTGCGTGGGCGAGGCCGGTTCCTACGGCACACGGAGCCATTAGCTCCATCTACACTATCATCCCCTCCGATTGCTCCTATGGGAGCATTGGCTATAGGCGACGGAGGGTATGGGCGATGGCGGTCCCAAGGGCAAAATGCGCCATTTCGAAGCCCTTCAAGTGCAACATCTACTGATGCGACTATGGCGATAGCTGGATCTTCAGCAGCTGCGGATACTGCTGGACCATCGGCAGGGGAGCAGAGGCAGGGAGAGAGTTTCCATCGATGGTAAGACTTTAAATGCAAATTATAATTTAGACCTATTACATTTTCTCTTGTCCTTTGAAACGAAACAGTGAAATGATTTGGTTGCCAATCCAGAGGTAGAGTTGTATAATAAGCGACTGTTAAGTGAGAGATGATTCATTGTAGTATAATTGTTGCAAAGTAATGCTTCAACCCCCCCATGGTAGGCGATGCCGATAGGTAGATTTCATGGGTAGGATATATCGTAATATAACAGGCACGATGTGTCAACAATCATAGGAGAGGTGCCATTTTTTAAACTTGGAAACTTTGACGGAAATTTCTGAGAAATTAATGGAAAATAACTGGAAAATAATTTCTGCCGAATTAGTTTTCCCTTCCTTCTCAATAACTCACTTTATTCGAAATGGAACTATTTTCATCGACCTACTATGTACGGACGTTACGAACAGTTATTGTGCACTTGTACGCAAACGCAGCCGTATTGTGAGGAGCCTCATTCACCTGCGATTTGTGACAGAGTTCACAAAGTGCCATTTTGTTTGGATTATCAGAATCGGCCCAGTTGTTCCAATCCAAACTGCATTGCAGCCTCCTTGATCGGTTGATTTATGAAGAAGAGGGCATAAAATCAACTGACTTGGTATCGGAACTTGTGCAAAAGACTTGGTATAAGGGCTTTTGCACACAGTACTGGAGAGGAAAGTCATGTGCCAGGGAAGAGTGTCCTTACTTACATATTAGGGCAAGTGATGGCTGTTTCTCTTGTCCTATTTGCTACTGTCGCATCTCAAAGGCAAACCTGTGCATTGCCCCGTGGACAGGGTAGCTCTCGTTTTGCGTTCAATGCATAAAACTTACTGCGTCCGTTTTTTCACTGGAAAAGTTTGCAGTCGTGCCGTCAAATGCCAAAGATGCCACTCGGAGACAACCGACAATGTCATTGGTAAGTTCTGCTTTCAATTCTCTATAGAATAACTTACATTAACGTGTTAAATTGATAGATTCAGCGTCTCTACCGACGTGCGTTCTCTGCATCGCGGTGCTGAAAAAGGGCAATGCATTGTTCATGGATTGCGGTCATCTATATTGCTGGGTTTGCCATAAAAAGATGAGAGGGGATTACCGAGACACGTATCCCCGGTTTACCTGCGAGATTTGCAGTTTCGTGGGTAGAGTTAAAAATTTATATTAATGTAAGTTGAAGACGACATCCATCTTCGAATTCAAAAGTCTTTATCCATGTGCCCGGTTCGACAACAAGTACATAAAGTCTTTTCATCAAGACACACCTCAAACACCCTTACTCCTTTTTTGTCACGAATCGTATACGATATAATGTATCTCCAAACATGTCGTTATATGTTTTTTCTATATGATTGGTACGTAGACCTTTATTAACATCCGTGTCTTTCATTGCAGGATGAGGTCTTTCTACCACAATTTAGCGTCCGTCGGTCTTGTGTACAATATACATCTATTAGCGTTGTTGCTACCACAACATATATTTCTACTGGCTTCGAACCTCGTCACACTTAAAGTTCCAGTTCTACTCCTCCGGGAAGGTGTTACTCTATTAAACAACAGGATATAAAAAACATCAGTGGTAAGTTGTCCTATGAGACTACTACTTTCTTTCATTTCCTCTACATAACTATTTCATTAATGTTTTGAATTTCATTCACATTGTTTCCATGGCAGATCTATAAACAGTGCTTCTGAAAATGTATTACTTGATACAGTTGTTTGGTGGTAATCGTTATCACATTTACAAAGATACAGTTGCGATATCTGCTGCAGGCTATGCTACTGTCAAATTGAATAACGTTGTTTATAGAGTTAAGGTGATTCTGACTTCGGATAATCTGAGGCTTTTAGAGAGCTTTCAATGGACATTATCTAATGGTTTGCCGAAAGTGTTATTAAAGCCATTGCCAGACAATTATTGTTCAAAAGATACAGAACCTTCGGGTAAGTTGTTTATCATTGCTTATAGTCATTATCTACACATACATTATTTGTCATCCATTATTATATATGGTATTAAAATTTTACTGTTCTCTAATAAACAATTTATAACAAAGGTAATTCTGTACCATACATTGTTTCCTTACCATATATTGTGTTTTGTCCGAAACCAACAATTCTATTTTGCACCTATTTGTAGTTACTGGCTAACATGAAGTACAATATGAAAAGAGAATATTTCAACACAACTTTTTCTACACCTTTATTCTTTGTGTAATCTTGAACATTCTCAACTTTCAGATCCTAATATAAATGACTGTATTCCTTCGAATATCGCATTGGATCAACCACATCATCATACAAACATGGATATTTCTAAGGTTACAAAACAAAGAACCGCTAGCTGTGTGATTCTACTGTCTGCGAGAGTACTTGGGCCGTTATCATCACGAGTGACACGGAAACTTGGCACCACTCAGATTTCTATCTCTAAAGAACAGGACACCACGGACCAGGAAGATGAAATTGTTGAAAGGGTATTAACTCCTACAGAATCAACTCCTCTGTTTCTTCCCACTTCACAGACTTCAACGAATACATCAGAACTTCATACTACTCCAAAAAAACAGCACAAGCCTTCAACATCCAGGATAACTCCACATCGAAATTATATCAAGAAATTCTTTAAAGATCACTTAAGAGAAGGAACAGTCCCTTCTATACATGAATGCCAAGATGCAGTAACATCTCGTCAAATGCAACATTTTTCTCGTTCGTCCACGCAAGTGCAAAATTGAGTTCGAGCGGAGTTGAAAAGGCGCCAAAGTAAGCTATGTTATTATATTCATATCTACATTTTTACGATTTCAAAATTTAATTATTTTCTTGCTACTTACCTTTCCGGTTCTCACCACCAGATTCTCATTACTTACTGTTCATGCCTTTCATATTTATGAACAGAGCATTTCCACTTTCATTATCTAACAGAAATGCATTTTGCTTCATTTCATACCCGCGCAGGATCGAACCGGGATGGACTACGCCACAGCGAAATAAGTGCCGTGAGTACTCCGCGACTACTACGAGCATAGAGCTGCAAATAAATACCCCTCTACCGCTGAACATCAACAAGCTCTCAATACAGTGCCTGAGTTTAGTGGAAAAACTTGCGAGATGATACGAGCTCATTTACAGCACGATTATCGTTACTTATTGCGCAGCAGACGATAACATGTAAGTAAACATCATACATCAAAACTACTAATAGTACTGAATTTTTTTTTCTCTTTACCATCACGGTGTCAATTGTGTACTCCGACCACCTTTCATACTATAGTCTTCAACTTAATTTTGTTATTTTTGCATGATGCTTGCAGTTGCTATGTCGAATCTTGCCCACGGCTGCACGTCTCTATGCTCGATAAGGAATGGTATGAACTACGCGGGGGTACCAGCCCAAATTTGATTAAAGAGGTGAAAGCCAAAGTGCCTCCTCCGCGTGTATGTTACAAATATTTCTTCGGTGGTATGTGTCATAAGTGCAAAAAAGACCATAATCAGGTAACCTGCGTTTATTGCCACCAAATAGTATCCTCGACGAATTTCGTCATACACGAACATAGCGTCATACACGTACACATATCATGTGTAAAAGGTGTTTCGACTTGTTCAGTGAATCTGGCCACAACTTCCATCCTGAACAAGCCGATCTAGTTCGGTGCTACGAGTATTCGAAAATCGTGCATCCGCTGTGATGTTTGTCTATAAGTAAATTGCATAAATTTCTTTGGTGACATTAAGGAATTTATCTCTTGTTCCTTTCAGCGCACCGAAGAAATATGCGATGTGCACCGGCTTCCTGGCCGCCCGATGCGTTCACAATGATTGCGACATGTACCATCGGCTCCTGCGCTGCAGAACAGATTGCAACTTTAACAACTGCAAAATGTTCCACCTAACGACCGAGGAACTTGAGATGATGGAGCACCTTGAGCCTCCATTCCCGTAAAAAATACAAAACGAGGGTGGCCTTAATTCTAAGGCGTGTAGCCGACGGGAATAAAACACCCTATTGTTTTAATTTTTTTACGGGCAAAGAGTGCAGTCGTGCTGTGGATTGTGCACGGTGCCATGAGGAAACCCGAGCTATAGGTAATATCCGTATTCAATGCTCTATTAAACATCTCACATTAATCTTAATATCGTAGTTTTACAGATGAACCGTCTGTCCCAAAGTGTGTTGTATGCGCCGCTCCCCTAGATATGATTTTGGCTTGCAGCCATTTGTATTGCATCAGTTGCAGCACACAGTTTCCCGGAGACTACAGCAGAACTTTCCCCTTGAATGCCTGCTGCAATTTTGCGGGAATGCTAAAATCGTTATATTAAGGTAAGTTCGAAACGAAAATGCTCCGTACTCATTTAACTACATAGCTTTACTACTACCCACAAACAAATCCAAGTTTATCTTGTTTTGATGGTCTTATTTTTCAACTATCTGGTCACAACTAGCCCTCTGTTTATCTATAACATATATAGTATTTACTAGTTAGTAAATTACTATGTAATTTATTTCGCAAATTATTCGCTTTGAAAGATTTCCAATTGGGAGGCAATATGTTTACATTCCTTTCTGTTGTACTTAGGCAAACACAACCATTTTGCGAAGAACAACATTCACCCGTAAAGTGCGAGGAAGTCCACAGGTTGCAGTACTGTCGCGATTTTCAAAATACTGCCTGCCGCAAACCGCATTGCATCTATGTGCATTGCACGTTACTAGATCAGTTGGTTTATGAAGACACGGGCAAGAAATCAAACGATCTAGTGATGCAGATCATACAAAAGACCTTCCGCAAGGGCTTTCGAGTTCCATATTGGAGAGGGGAACCATGTGCTCGAGGAGATTATGTTTATTTCAGCACGTCCGATCATCTGGTGGTTGCTTCACCTGCCCTATTTGCAGTGAATGCACACACAGGCCGCGCCTCTGTATTTTTTTGAAATGACGACACGTAATGTGTAAAGGGTGTTTCGATAGTCCCTACTATGAGCCGGAGACATCGGATCCTTCCATGTTCAGATGCCCCATATGCAGGGGAATATCTTAAGTGTATTGTCCATAATCCCAAGGTTAGTAGTGACAAATTACCATGATTTTCGTTATTAAAAATTGCTGACGGTGTTGAAGATTAACAACATTTATGTTAATCCTTTTTCGATGCCTCCAAAACAGAGGTACTAATAAATATGTGAAAAATGAGTACATACAAACGTTAAACAACCAATTTTTTTGTGAAATATAGAAACAAAAATTCGCAGTCACAAATTTGAATAACGTAAAATCAAACTTATCATTTACCGTGTGCTTGTAATATAGTCCTTTCATTACTTTATTTCAGGTCGCCTAGGGTATATATGTCTATATGTATATATAAGTAGGATAAGGTGGCTTTCGAGATTTGCTCCATTTTCGTGATTCGCGAGTGATCAACGAATCTCCAAGCTGCAGTTTCAACTCTTTAACCTGAGAACCAGATCCCAGAAGCGACGACATCAGATCCACCGCAGGTGCCTAAAGTTACTCAAAAGGGTGAGTGTCGAATTTAAATTTTCCTAACCACAATTTCCCACTTTTCCCCAATGTATTTAATTTGAACATGGCAAATGTAGTTGATTGCTGATGATTTTTGTAAAAACTAAGTAATAAGTAATAAGTCGTTAAATTTGGTCAAAATAATTTTAAAATTAATATCGATCTTAAGATTAGAAATAGTAAATAATCAATTTCTCAATTTTACTTTAATTTTTAATTCTTCTTTAATTCTATAGTTTCTTTTTAATATAATTAATAAAAAAACCGTATAATTCCTGTCGAAATGCCCTCACAAGGCGATGCCCAAGCCATAGCTCAAGCCCGAGCTCATGCTCAAGCACAAGCTCTTGCTCAAGCTCAAGCTCAAGCTCAGGCAGATATCTGAAGATACCCGAAGGTAGTGAAATTATTGTAGATGAAATTACATTTGGTAATAATGTCGTGAGAATTCCCCTGACAATCACTTCAGTAAAAAATTCTTCCGTGAAATTAGAGATTCATAATCATAGTAACATTACCCAACTAATTAACTTAACGCCCGACTTTTTATCTAGATTTGGCACAATAATAAACCCAAATTAATTCGAATGTTTCCACCTCGAAAATACACCAAAATACCTAGACAAGACTTACAGTAACAATAACGACGATCTTTTTAAAAAGCTAAGATTCGACCACCTTAACGAGGAAGAGGTAAATTCTTTAAAACAAGTAATATACAAATACTCTGACATTTTTCACAACGAATCCGACCACCTTACCTTCACGAACAGAGTTAAACACGAAATCAGAACAACTGACGATATACCTGTATACACACAATTATATAGATACCCATATATTCATGAACACGAAGTATAAAAACAAATTAACAAAATGTTAAAAGACGAAATTATTAGGCCGAGTCAATCCCCATGGAGTTCACCGATTTGGATAGTTCCCAAAAAACTGGATGCCAGCTGTAAACAAAAATGGCGTATTGTTGTAGATTATAGAAAAGTCAATAAAAAAATAATTAGCGATAGATATCCCATTCCAAACATAAATGACATATTAGATATATTAGGACGTTGTAATTACTCTACTACCCTAGACCACAGTTAGTCTAGACCTTGCATCTGGAATTTACCATCGAACTTCATCCCGAATCAATAGAAAAAAACAGCTTTCAATGTAGAAAACGGTCATTACGAATTTATTCGAATGCCATTTGGACTTAAAAACGCCCCAGCCACATTTCAGAGAGTAATGGATAATGTGTTACCGATGACACAGTGTCTCAAAAAGAACGCACAGGTAAAACATACGCCCGAATTTGTTAATTGTTTCGAAACTTGTAAACGCATATTGACTAACGACCCGATCCTACAATACCCAGACTTCACTAAACCTTTTAATATCACAACGGACAGTTCGAATTTTGCTATTGGTGCTGTACTTTCTCAAGGACCAATAGGACGAGACCTACCTGTTGCATACGCCAGTAGAACATCAAACCCTGGCGAATGCAATTACAGTACTATCGAAAAAGAGTTACTAGCAGTAGTATGGGCAGTCAAATACTTTAGACCATATGTATACGGTACTCAATTTAACATCCTTACAGACCATAAACCATTAGAGTGTTTATTTTCACTTAAAGAGCCAAACTCAAAATTAGTTCGTTGGAAATTAAAATTAGAGGAATACGATTACAACCAATCTATTATTGCAAATTTAGACTCGACTGATAGATTTAGTTTAGGAGACCTGAACGACATGACTGACAAAGAATTTCCCAACAGCGACCTACCAGAATTAGATTTGGACGATTTAGCTCAAATAATCAATCAAGATTACTTCATGGGACATTCCGAAAATATCCACAAAAAAATTTACCAGAAAGCTCTCATTCAGACTGACGTCACAATGAGCGAAATTCTTCTTCATGCCGGTGGATATTTAGGAGCTTACCGTAGTGACGTTCAACCAGTGACAGAAGCAGTGTAACCGGTAACTGCAGAATAGTTTGATAGCGATTCTGCTAGCGAATCTTCACACACAGTTCATCACAATGAAGCGGATACCCCCGAACAAACAATATCTACTCATTCAGAAATAAATGGCCCTCCTGTTTCCAATACTCCCAATTCACACTCAGATTCACAGCCCGATTCACTACCAAATACCACTCCTCCTAAGAGACTTCGTCAGACACCTAAACGTGTAGGAACTTGGAGAACTCATCGTAGCAATATCAAACGGCATTTTAGTGACCATCTAAAACAAGGAAAAGTGCAGTGTATACATGAATGTCGAGATGCAATCGTTTCTTGCCCAGTTTCACATTTCTAAACGCTTAAAATCGTTTCCAAACGCCGCTACAGGTACATAGTTGGGTTCATGCGGAGTTGCAACGGCCTGCTAGCGAGTTTCATTATTACTCTATTGTAATTTGTAATTTAACAATACTATTTTTTAGCTATATTATTTACCCTGCTTATTGCTTTTTGATTTCACAAACTCTAATTTTGGATATTTTCAGTTATCCTACGTTAATTAAAATATGTTTTGTTACATTACAGAATCACACAGACAAAGATTAGGATGGACTACACCACAGAAACTCAAATGCCGAGAATATTTCCGTAAATATTACAATCGTAAAACTGACCGAAAATACCCGACTACCGCTGAACTAAGACATGCTGTCGCCACAGCGCCAGAATTTAAACGACAAACTGTCGAAATTTGGCGAAGTCACTTACAGCACGACTACCGTTATTTATCTTCCCGTGAGTCGCTTCAGTGACAGGTAATTGAAATTTCACCATAACTCCCATCATATTTTGTTAAATTGGAAAGGGTCTAGTGTATCTCTCAATTATTTACAAATTGCACAAAACTGAAATTGTTAGTAATATCCACGATATTTATCTATGGTACACTCTCCCACAATTCGTGCACAATAGTTACATTCAGTTAAAATAATTATGTGTAATATTATACATATACCATTTCATTACAGGTGTCCCCGCCAGAAATTAGCGTTCGTCGGTATAATTAAATTTCCATATGAATTAACGTTGCCACTACAATAATAATTGTTGAGGACATGCTATCTTCTAGTGTCAAACCGTCGCATTTCTCCAATTGTGACATACGTGGTAAGTGCCTTTTAACATTATAAATATTTGTATCTACCTACCCGTTGTCTGTAGTAATTGTGTTTTTTATTAATCGTAGGTAATTGCTGCTGATAATTCAACACTGCGCCCAAGGCAATCTTGCTGCTGATAATTCACCACTGTGCTCAAGGAGGTCACCTGAACACTTCCACATATGGCTCTTTTAAAAACATGATGTTTCTGTAGTGATTATCATTTTGTACTTTTGTATGTTTATCACTATTATTAGAATGTACAGCATGCTCTTTACAGCTTTTCACTCCCCAATTTTCATATTTCGTGAAGACAAAAAATATTAGCAATATAAAAAGCATAATGTATATGATGGTTACAGGTTTTAACAATTCATAGATCACATTTTCCTACAGGTTTCAACAATTCATACATCGCATTTTTCTCTAGTTCTTAGTAATTATCTTTAATGAGTGGTTAGGGTATTTGCTGAGTAAAAATTGGTAACCATTGAGATTTTACAGTTAGCAGAAATGACTAGGTTTGGCATGGCATTAACTTTTCTGTCCCTATACAACATTTATTTATCGGAATAACTTGTTCTGCTTTAATCTACTCTTGTCTAGTCTAGATTAGTCTGGTAATATACAATTATCATGGCATAAATTGATTGTGTGGGAAGGTATCAGAATTGTGATGAGGATATATTTTGTTAAATTTGCAAATTGATGTAATATCCTTTCCTATTTCAATCATGGTAAGACATTTTTACTTGTATCGGTTTTACCTTAGTGTAGAATTTATGATTTTTCAATATATGTATCAATATATTTTTTAATATTATTAATAAATAATTAAATAAGTAATTTCATAATATACTACTGAGGTTATATTTTGTAAAATTTGAAATTGATATTTCCTTTCCTAAATCATGGTGCACGTTTATACTTGACAATCTGCATTATTACTTTGGTAACATTACTCTTTTTTTTATTTTGATTACTTCGGCTTGCGGAAATCGTCAGATTATATTTTTTCTGCTCTTCTGGTGTAATTGCCTCTAGAATAAAAAAGAAAACGACCGCGCTCGAGTAAATCCACACATCGTTTTTTTGCAACTTTGTTACCCTCCCACTCCCTTAGGTTACGCTCAAATCGTCAGATTAGCAAAATGGACACTTGTTAGTTAGTAATTAACCTCCCTTATCTTAATCTGGCGCGCTCGAGTATTTCAGATGATCGATTTTTTGTTACTAATCTGGCAGGTGCCCCTTGGCGAACCCCCCCCCCCCACATTAAGGGCTCATACTGGCTGGAGGTACATATCAATATATAAGGTATCCTCCCTTATATTAATCTGACGCGCTCGAGTAAATCCAAAAATTCCCTCTTGGGCTCCCCTACTATTGGTCGTTCTAGTGCTTACAAACGCGAATAACATAGCCATCGGAGGAGTAATGTCGCAAAATATCCTTCCAATTGCGTTTTACACTAGAACATTAAATTCTGCCGAAAAAAATTATTCAACCATCGAAAAAGAATTACTAGCTATAGTACAGACTACAAAGCACTTTAGACCATACATTTACAGAGAACAATTTATAATATCTGATCATAAACAGCTATTTTTGCTATTTTCCCTAAAAGACCCTAACTCCCGATTAGTAAAGTAGAGATTACACTTAGAAGTTTGATTATAAGATACAATACAAGAGAGGAAAAGAAAATGTATAAACTGTCAATGTAGAGGAAAATCTCGATCTTATATCAATATTGCCACAAATGGACCTCGATGACCTAAGTCCAGAAGACGCAGACGAAATTCTAGGAGGAGAAACATCACAAAACGACGAAACAATTCGAAAGCATACTGACCGAACCCAACACTCTTCAGTTGAAGACCCTGTATTCACTCTGAAAATTTCCGAAAAACCGCTCAACTACGTTAATAATAGAATCGAAATGAAATTTGGAGATGAATACAAAATTGATTTCCTTAAACCATTCAAGAGACACCACTATATAAGAAACGGAAAATATTTTAAAATCACTAAAAGAAGTTATTAATCCAGAAAACATGTATTGAGTATATTTTCATGACCCTCGAATTGAACAAAACTTTATCCAAACATCTTCTCAATTATTTAATCATACAGTAAAGATCATAAAATGTAATATGCTTTGCAAAGATTTGGCAAAATCCAAAGATCAAAACAAAAGTTATTGACAACTATCATGAAAAAACGCAAAATAGATGTACTATTGGCCTGATACGAAAGTCAAAATTTATAAAATAATTAACGAGTGCGAAACTTGTCTTGAAAATTAATATGAGAGACATCGTTATAAAACAGAACTTTCGGGACCACTTCTTGCTAGAAGACCCTTCGACGTAATCCATATAGATACATTTAGCTTCGATAAATCAATATTTTTAACAATAAATGATATTTTTTCACGATACACGCAAGCATACTTTATTAAAGATGCACCAGGAATCACAATATTAAATAAACAAAGACACTACTTTTCACATAACTACTACCCGAAGAAAATAGTATGTGACGAAGGTAAAGAGTTTAAAAATAACGTGATGAAAGAATATTGCGAACTATTTAAAATTAAACTACATTATACAACAAATTATAACCCTAATTCAAATTCACCCATAGAAAGAGTGCATTCGACACTCTTTGAACGAAGTGTGAAGTGGTCTCTATAGAGAGTGGACTGTATATAGATATCTCTTAGCTCATGGGTGGCTGCGGAGATGAATCTTGTCTCCAGGTTGTAAGGCTGAAGACGGTCTTGTAGATTGAAGATCAGGGCGTGACGTGATCTCCTTGAAGTTCTTGTAGGCGGAGATCAGGGCGTGACGTGATCTCTTGAAGTTCTTGTAGTTGGAGAGAGGGCGTGACGTACTTCTCCGGGTTTGGATCTGAGGGCGTATCGTGCAGATCCGGGATTTGAGGTTCTAGTAATTTGGAGAGAGGGCGTGACGTACTCTCCGGGTTGAAGTTTGTTAGGTATTGGGTTGTCGGGTTAAGTGGCGTGAAGAAAGATCACAACACACTGTCGTTTTTGAGCATACTAGGGTATACTGGTTTATTGTCCCAACTTTCAGAGCTTTTATACATCTTATTTTACATTGGTTAGATGGGATATTATTTGTTTTCTTACAATGACTTAGCGTTGCAGAAACTGACCTTAACTGGAGCGCGCTTCTTATCACGTTCCGTAAACGCCTTTGTTATGCTGACTCGGTTAATTATTGTGATTTGAACTTGGTTTGTTGACGTTCGGTCGGCGTTGTTATTCTTCGTAATAAAATAATACGTGCTTTTTAGTTTAATTAGATATCCCAAAAACCTTGTTACATAAGCTGCGTCAGTGATTATTATCTGTTTGTAAAACAAAACGTGTTGAAAAGTTCCCAAAATTAGTTCACCATAAATTACAATTTCTTAACCTAAAATAATGTTGACGTTAGCGTCAACATCCTGCCACCTCTCGGCGACCCATGTTGTGTGTCCCTTCATCGGCGGTTGCCTTACTTCTTCTGCGCAGGGCCTTCTCGAAGCTTGATGGGGTCGTCGTTGGGGGTGTAGTGGTTTGGTTCGATCCTCGCCTTTCATCCTGTGTGGCCGTATCCCACTGTGGTTGCATGGGCAGCTGATGACGTCTTCTTCGGACTCTGGACGGTTGCATGCTGCTGGTTTTCTTCTTCGCTGAACGTGAAGGGGCGCAGCCATCGTCTCTTTGATCCTGCGGGAACCCTTTCGTCGTGGGATAGGATCGTGGTTGGAAGTTTCGTCTGTGTCCTGTTGGTGTTGTCCTGTTGCGTCTGTTGTGTGCTCAGGACCAACAGGCTTTGATCCATTTGTTTTGTTGATTCTCCTGCGGCCGCCAATGAACCGCCGTAGTGCGGTGCTGCCGGGGAAAGGATAGAGGCGTAACTTCTACCCAGTTCTTCCATGAACTCATTTCTTCTCATCAATGGGTTGAGTGTCTCGGATGTCTTTTTGATGAGTTTTGTTTTCCATTTCTTCTCCTCAGTGTTGTACTCGTTATTTAGTCGATGGACCAGCTTAGTCGTGTCGTTTATTATGGCTGTGATTTTTCCCAATTCCTCTAATTGCTTATTGTTCTTGGTGATGAGTTGTTCTTGAAGTCTGGTGATGACTCAATCTTCAAAATCAAGTTTTCTTGTAACTTGAGGATTTCGGCGTTTTTCATTTTCAATTGCTTATAATCGAGGGCGCTTTTCCGCTCCTCGACTTGCGCCTCCAACAGCTCAAACTGCTGCTCCTGGAGTTCTTGGTTGCGTTTTTCAGGCGCCTCTTTCTCTTCCTGAATTTTCTGGTACTTCGTTTGGAGTGCATCAGTCTCCCCTTGGAATTCCCTCTGGCGGTATTTAAAATGGGACATTGCTTGCTCCATTTTGTTGCTTGAAGTTGTAGGCTTCTCGCTTGTAGTGGCGTAGAAGTTCTTGAAGTTTTGTGTGTTCTCACTGGCGGCTTCTTCTCCGACTGCAGTGATCGGAAGTCCTGGTCTAGTGGCTGCGACTTACTCAGGAATCTTGTTAGTTTTCTTGACTTCCCGCTTTGTGTTGGCGTCGAAGTTCTAGAAGTTGTGTAGTTGTAGTCACCGGCGGTTCTTCCTCCCGGCTGCAATGACTCGACGTCCTGGTACAGTGGCTGTGACTTACTCAGGAGTTTCTTGGGTCGCTGGACTCGAAGGGCTCGAAGGACCATGAACGAAATTGTGAAGTGGTCTTTAGAGAGTGGACTGTATGTAGATACCTCTTAGCTCATGGGTGGCTGCGGAGATGAATCTTGTCTCCAGGTTCTAAGGCTGAAGACGGTCTTGTAGAATTGAAGATCAGGGCGTGACGTGATCTCCTTGAAGTTCTTGTAGGATCAAGGCGTGACGTGATCTCTTGAAGTTCTTGTAGTTGGAGAGAGGGCGTGACGTACTTCTCCGGGTTTGGATCTGAGGGCGTATCGTGCAGATCCGGGATTTGAGGTTCTAGTAATTTGGAGAGAGGGCGTGACGTACTCTCCGGATTGAAGTTTGTTAGGTTTTGGGTTGTCGGGTTATGTGGCGTGAAGAAAGATCACAACACACTGTCGTTTTTGAGCATACTAGGGTATACTGGTTTATTGTCCAACTTTCAGAGCTTTTATACATCTTATTTTACATTGGTTGGATGGGATATTATTTGTTTTCTTACAATGACCTAGCGTTGCAGAAACTGACCTTAACTGGAGCGCGCTTCTTATCACGTTCCGTAAACGCCTTTGTTATGCTGACTCGGTTAATTATTGTGATTTGAACTTGGTTTGTTGACGTTCGGTCGGCGTTGTTATTCTTCGTAATAAAATAAGACGTGCTTTTTAGTTTAATTAGATATCCCAAAAACCTTGTTACCTAAGCTGCGTCAGTGATTATTATCTGTTTGTAAAACAAAACGTGTTGAAAAGTTCCCAAAATTAGTTCCACCAGAAATTACAATTTCTTAACCTAAAATAATGTTGACGTTAGCGTCAACACTCTTTGAAAAAATTTGAACTATTAAAGCTCAAAATCGCAACGAAACACCACAAAATCTAATGACTTGCGCAATCTTAGTGTACAATCAATCTAGATAGACTTAGACAAAACCATATATAAAGCGTATAATGATAAACCAAAGAACGAATTATCTCCTTTTTATGATCAACTATATCGAAAACAATTGGAAAAAGGCACAAAAACGTTAGAAAAGAGAAATGGAGATACGGAAACAGTAGAAATCAATGAACCAGACGCGTATTTTAGGAAACCGCGAATTAGAAAGCAGATCCCTTGTACGAAAAAGTTGATATAGTCAAAGTTAATGAGAGTAAGATATCAGGTATTAAGACGAGAACGCATGCCCCCGCTAATATACATGTGAGAAAAACAAAAAGAAAACGAAAAAATGTGTTTATAGTCCTTACGAAGCCAGTGTAAGCAAGCTTATACGGGTATCGATCAATAGCAACATATACGGCATGCTCGATACATGATACGTTATTTGGCGAACTCGTCCTGTAGAATCCTCCCACTCCAGTTCCACGCCGAGCAAGTCACACGCCTAAATATTGTCAATAGTTTACTTTTCTCGCTTGTGCTGTAGTGGATTCATAAACGTTTTGGACGACTGGATCCTTCCTAGAACGTCTCGAACACGTGTCTTCAGTTCAGTCTTTTACCAGTGTTGGCACGGTTAACATCACCGAGACAGGTTATAGAGGTATTTTGTCTGTTTTTAAGTTAATTTCATAATCATATAATTTGCCGTTCGTTTTTATATCTATAATAATAATTAATTGTAATCGGAATGGCGTTTTGGAGACCGTGGGCGACAGAAACAGTGCGAGTCGATGTGGAAAACGTGACTACTCAACCCTCTTGCTCTTCCTCGTCTCCTTCTTGGGAGTTTGCAAATAAGGATCTACATCCTCAATTACAAACAGTAATTTTAAATATGTTTAAGCGCCTCCAACAAAGACACCCCGAACAATCGGTTAAGCATTAATTCCATATTCAATTTATAAAATAATTCAGCGAGGAATTGTAGATCATCATCAAAATAGATTAGGTAAACAAAGGAAGTTCAAAGAATTAGATGACGCTGCTAAAGACGTTATACGCAGAACCGTTTACGATTTTTATGCTAGAAACGAGGTGCCCACTTTACTATAAATTTTTCAAAAATTACAGTCTTTTGAGGAATATAAATATAAATCTTTAGACACTTTAAGGTCAATTCTGTTAAGTTGCGGGAAAACGTTGCAATTTTTAGAGCGTCCACACGGTGCAGACATATTTGTGTATTTCGCACAGTTTTAGTGATCTCGTCATGGAGGAGGTACTGCTCTGGTCAGTTTTGCAATGCTGTCTTGTTAAGAAAAATAAGAGATTGGAACGTCTCAGAAGTACCCGGCGTTCAAAGTGGTCGCGGAAGTGGCTTCTAAAAAGACAGCACTTTTCCCATATTACATTACTGCGTGAATTACGTGATGAACCTAATGATTGGCGGAACTACTTGAGAATGAACATTGACACGTATACTTATTTATTGGAATTAGTGACACCGCATATCGTTAAAGAAAATACTTGTATGAGAAAAGCAATATCACCACATGAGAGGTTAACAGCAACTTTAAGATTTTTGGCAACGAACAGAAGTTACAAAGACCTGTAATTCACAACAATTATATCGAAACAATCGTTAAGAGGAAGATATCTATCCTTCAGAGTTACTGCTGAGGGGAATCGGTGAGGGACGCATTAAAATATTCGTATATTTCCTGTGTTTGCTTGCGGCGCGTTGCGTGTTTCCAGGGTCGGCCTACATAGGCGACAGGTATGTCAGTGCGTGATCGTAAGTGGAGCAGTGTGTTTTCGTCGCTACGTCGAGTCATTGTATTTTATTTATTTACATTGGTGGTTATATATGGAAAAGTGTTCTTGTGTGGTTATTCTTGTTATGTGAAAACACTGAAATACTTTTAAAATACTGTCACACGCCTGAGGGCCTAGGGCCCAAAGGGAGTGCTCTGGTTGGGGGTGTAGTCAGGTAGAGATTGAAAAAGAAGTCATGGCAACACGGACAATATTTATTTGAGCGTCAAATATAAGGGAGAGAACATCGGAAACAAAATTAAGCGAGTGATCAAAAGTAGAAAGTGAGAAAAGGGTGAAGGGAGGTGGTTGCTTACTGCTGGGTGAAGATGGGCAGCAGGCGCAAGGCTCCTCCAATTTGCGGCATGTCGAGGGACGGACTCTCAGACGGGCAGCGTGACTTAATGACTGAATCTCGATCGTTATGATCGATCCGTATAAATACAAGCGGGATGTTTATGAACGTGATGTCCTACCTGTCCGAGAGTCGCGTGTCGTCCTTCGGATTAAGGTCGCCTCGGTGCTGAATAGGCTTAGACGGCCACCTATTTTCGCTAATTGGGGCCACATCGCGACAATACTAATATGGATGCTAAAAGAAAAGTACTGAAAGGACGACTTAGGTTAAATGCAGTTAGAAAACATCCAGGTCGGAAAAAGGGACAGATTGTAAGTATGTAGGTACATTTACAATTTTGTCATATCATTTTTTCTTTCTTCATTCATACCTACGACGCATCAGACTTGCTTAAGGTAGTAGTAGAAGAAAAGGTAAATGACAAAAAAAAAACAAAATCATACCCTCGAAAGAGAACCTTTTCTAATAAAAAAAACTACACTTTCTCACCTTTCATTGAAAACAATATAATTTCAGGTTGCTAAAAAAAGGATAACGAATCTACGTTATCCAGTCATAATGTGACAAAAAATCAATCAAATGGTGAACTTCTGGGCGATAATGTAAGGTTTTGTATTACTTTGTAATACTTATATGACGTTGGTAAAGAAAATATAACACCATTTCACAGTGATGAAGAAAGTGCCAATATTGTACCAAATACCCCTAAAATAGTTCATACCAAAAATGAGCTACATTGTATTGTTTATTATTGAAAATTCTAAAGATATATACAGTCAACTCCGTTTATAACGTACCTCAAGGGAACTTAAAAAAAGTACGATAAATGCGAAGTACGTTAAATACATCCGGCTTCTATTTCGGATAATTTTAAACTTTTCCCCTACAGAGAACGCTAACCGTTGTTTTTATTGGGATGGTTCGTCATGTTGGGGTGTTTCAGTTATATTAAGGATAATAAACAAATTAGTCGGGTTCGGATCTAGTCATAATTTACGCAGCAGGTACACATAATATATAACAGGTATATTTTTGGGGAAATCCGTGTTTCGCTAATCCTGTTAATTCCTTGATCCCTAACCGTCCTAACGTTTTGTGATTTGTCATGCTAACGCTGACAATTTCTTCGAAATTCGTGGTAATAACGTACTTCCTAAGAGATTTTCGTCCGTTAAATCCGACAATCCGTTAAAAGCAAGTACGGTAAATACGATGCTTATTTCTAATAAAGTAAAGGGCATCAGTTCGGGACTTCCTAAACAGTTCGCTAAATCCGATAGTCCGCTAAATGCGAGTGCGTTGTAAACGAAGTTGACTGTATATTGAGTTATATTATGTAATATGTGCAATGAAACATATAATCTGCAAACGACAGTGACAAACCCGAATCAGGATGTTGTTATGGCAGTGATGATGATAGGAGCAGGTTACAGTGCCCTAGCTCAGTTCTCAACATGTCTTGAAATCCCTTATCCATCGCAGCGATCATATCAAATTGAAGAAAATGTTCTTGTCGAAGCTTTTCAAAAAATTTCTTTCGAAAGTATGAAGCAAGATAGGTCAGTCTGTCTCCTTATCATCGCTACAATTTCGATTCTACAATTTTTTAACTCGGTCCTACTTTTCTTTTCTTATTGGCAGTGATACTTCTCTTAACACCCTTTTGTTTTATTTTCTGCTTCATCTTTTTGGCATCGCGTTTTTCTTGTTCTCCTTGTAATTCGTCCTTGTTTGGTGTATTCGTTAAAATAGCAGCTTTGCGGCGCTTCCGACTCTTCAGGTTCAGTTTTCTCGCTCCAGCTAATGGAAGAGGGCGTATCTCTAAAGGGCTATAATGCCTATTACTCTGGACGGTTTTCGTAAGGTACATGTTTCAAAATAGAGTGTTTTACAGGAACCATCGGACTCTTGTAATTTGGTGGGACCGGGGATTAAACATGTATTATGCACTTTCTTGGGCGTCTTCTTTCCAGCTTCTTGTGATCTGGTGGGACCTGATATTAAAGCCGTATCGAGCACTTTTCTGGATATCTCTTGATCCTCCGTAGATACTACATCTGCTTGAGCTTTTTCGTTGATTTCCTGATCTGCAGTGACATGAGTAACATTTTCCGGACAAGGACGATGTGTCAAAAAACTAGTTAAAAACTCATCGTCGCTAAAAACACGCGGATTGAATGGGTATATTCCAGAAACCCTAAACCCCGACTGAACATTTTTGGGCGTTGCAGCTAGTGGCAGTACTTCTTTCGCAATGCCCGAAATGTCGTATGGTCTTCCTGGGATTGCTCCTTAACCAAGAATCGCTAAAAGTGTCTATGAACTTTTTGAGTGGACCAAACACGGACCTGTTCAATGGCTGCAGTTTATGCGAACAATGGGGTGGTATGGATAGAACCACCACACAGTTTTCCCTGCAAATTTCAATTCCATGAATGGAGAGGTGGGAATCGTGGTTGTCCAATAGTAAAAGAACCGGCTTTTCTTTTGTACATCTAACGTGTTTGATAAAATGGGACCAAAAAATAACAAAGTCTTCCTTAATCATCCATCCCGATTTGTTTGCAGTTCCAACGCAGCCAGGTGGACCGTTGTTAACAAAGTGGTCTCTATACTTTACTCGGGGGAAAACAAACATCATAATAATATCTGTTAATAAAATTTCACAACAATAAAACAAGTTCAGCAATGAATTCCTGTCTCTCCGAGAACTTCATCACCGCTGCATAAGTTCCTAGTTCTTCCAGAACTGGTCATCACTACATCTCTACGGTCTTACAACAGAGAAAAGCTCGGAAATCTCCGTTCTCACACCTCTGAACTACCAACATCGAAGTCTACACTAGGCTGCGCCAACTAGGGTACGTCACTTCCGAGTAAGTCAAAGACTCCAGTTCACTGAAAGGACCACAAATGACCTTCGGACCTATCTGCACAATCCTGTAAATCGATAATCTACTGATGGTATATCCAGATTTGGATTCACTTTTCAACGAAAATCCACAAAATCCTACAGTCACGACTAGTGAAAGTGAATCAGTTAATAGTGTTAATCTTAATAATTCAAATAACATGGGTACTGTTTCTTTAGGATTAGCTGTACAAATGTTAACTAAAATTGATGGCGATAAAGCTACACTTCATTCTATACTACTAGTGCTTATTAGCATTTCTTCATATTCATAAACTATTTTTTCCTTTTCGGTGTTCGATTGAAACACAGGTACAGGCTCAAATATCTGGAAACATGCAAAGTCAGTTTGAAACGGCCAATAAAATTCAAAGGGGACACCATGGCTCAAGAAGCATATAATGTCATGAAAGCAGTTAGTGCTAACGTGAAGACTAGGGATGAATTTGACGTATTTGGAAAACAGTTCAGTGAGAACGACCACCGCCAGTTGGACGCTCATCTGCACGAGTTGGTTTTTGCCATTAACACCTCTCGACACGAGTCCACCGGTTTCACCCAAGCAATGCTGAATTTTGGCCGAGAGACTTGGACGTCTGGAGAAACTACGAGACGTGTTTTCCCTTGTCCGCGTACACCTCGCTGAAGCCTTCACGACCCAGAGAATCTTCGTCACAGAGATTGGCGGTGTCACGTAGGTGACCTAGTCCTCAAACGACAAGTCAGCCTGTCAGACGCTGTTCGTGGGTTTACAGTCAAACTCGCACCGCGATATTCCGGGCACTATACAGTCGTGAAAGTTTTGTCCCCCGTGGTTTATAATTTAAAGGCAAACAGCGGAAATACAATAACAAAGGTACATATTAAAGACTTGAAACCGTTTACTGCAGATGCCAAAATTCCCGAAAGGTTTAGGAGAAGTGTCCTGCCCGCAGGCGGACCGGAGGGAGGCCCTAAGGGCCAGGTACGCCCGCCACGACGAGATCCGGGCTCTAGTGGAGCGGTTGAACGCCCCACGACCCCGAAGGAGAGTGAGGAGACGCCCCACCGAAACGCAGACGCCCCCAACGGTGCCGAAAACCCCGACGATGCCGGAAACCCCGACGCTGCCGTCGATGCCGGAAACCCCGACGCTGCCGTCGATGCCGGAAACCCCGACGACCAACTTCCTTGTCGCAACACGACGCTCCAACGACCAGGCCGGACCTGCGAGACCTGGGGGAAGCCGTATTAGTAGCCGGAGGAAGTAAGACCGTAAGTAAGTAAGTAGAGTGGACCGCGACCGAAACGGGGTTGAAAAACCTTCGAACCGCCTACCGGAGGGGATTCTTATATGCGTCTACTCCGCCGCAGGAACGCAACCGGTACCTCGGAGACCTGATGCCGAGGGTGAAGAATGACCCGTTCCCGGGTTGGACTTCATGGAGGCCGAATTCCGCCAGGGTGAAGAAGACTTCGTGCGGTTCGGGAGGACACCCACGACGCCGGAGCCGCGACAGCGGGTGAGGGTCACCGCCGAGACGTGCTGGAGGTGCGGCCAGGAGGGACATCGGAGGGACACCTGTCGTCGACCCATCGTCCTCTTTTGTTCCCGCTGCGGGAGGATAGAGGAGCTCTCCCGCCATTGCCGTTGTCCGCCGCGCAAGAAGTAGTTTTTAAGGTTGGGATAAATTTGGGGTTAGGTTTAGGTAAAATAGGTGAAGGAGATAGGGTTTTTTTAGGGACACATTTATAGGGATAGGGAAATTATAGGGTTCATAGGTAATTGTTTTGTTAATTATTTCTTACGTAATCATTTTTAACTTAAGTGATCTTTTTAATTTTTTTTTGTTTTGGGGTAAGGAACACGTGCAACCGTTTAAAATTTTTCACCATTTCCGCGACCCACTGTTTGCGAGAAAAGCAATAATTTCCGTTGCTACCGTTACAATTATTCCTTTTCTTAAGGACGAAAAGGGGGGATGTAACGAGGCAAATCCGTGGCTAGGCAACCAAACCTGCTTCCTCATAATTCACTTAGAGGTCTCTCGCTCGGAGCGCTAGCTACTTTCTGTGGGGTTATGGAGGTCTAGTGGAACAGGGGTGGTTGCTGCTGACATTGCATAATCACTCCTGGCCGAAGTTGAAGGGTTTGTTGAAGTCGATCGATGACTTTGTGATGGTGGTACTGACTGGTACGACGAGTACAATTGCTCATACATCAATATTTGCTGTAATTGCGATCTAACAAGAAGTTTGCGTGATGTAGGTACCGATTTCAAATAAGGCAAAAGGCTCATTAAGAATTGGTAATCATCATCAGATGTATTATTTTCAAAATACTTTAGTTTTCGTTCCTCCAATAATTCTAGAAACTTTTTTCAATATTGCTAACCTTCACATTTTTGGGGAACTTCTTAAGAGACTTTCTTGATGTGGTGTTACTGTTTTTGGTACATCGTGAACCGATTGGTTGTTTTCTTCTTGCTGCGAAATCACATGACCAGGGGTGTTTTGTGGTTCATTATGTTCATTATCTTGAACTTCTGAGGTTGTTTCTGTTATGTCATGGGCAACATCTGGAACATTACCTGACAGTGTTCTTGGTGTCATTGTATCTTTTAAAAATAGCAACATAGTGAAGTACGGCCATTTAGACACTACCACTGCATCTGCTCCATCACCAAATCTACTGTCAGTACTACTTTTAAATTATTTTCTGGGAGTATCTCGAATACTTCTACATCCTTTTTTTGCCTCGTCAACTGTAAAAAAAATATATTAGTTAATCTTTTTATTGCAGGTATCTAGCGACAGGTTGACAAATGTGTGAGTTGTTTAGATGGGAAACATATAAGAATTAAGAACCCTGCTAATGCGAGCAGCATGTATCATAATTATAAAGAGTATTTCTCTACAGTTTTACAAGCATTAGCTGGTCCGGACTACAAATTTATTTGTATAGATACGGGAGCATACGGCAAGGAAAGCGATGGATGAATTTTTGCGCATTCAAAAAGCCAGAACCAAATCACAAGTGGGCATTGCCCTCCGGCATCGAAATGAAGCAGGTGGTGGACCTGTGGAGGATGTCGATATTTCCGAATTAGAAAAGAACGTACTCGATATTATAAAGCCTGTATCAATAGAAGGCCATCACGAAGTCGAAGGGTCCACGGTGCAATTTAACAGTTCAGATATTTTCATCGTAGGTACAGAAGACCTACCTCCCAACGTCAATACGTTAGTTGAGAAGGATACGAATATAGAAGCGATCAATGTGGAAGTCAATTAGTAAACCGACATTTCCAAAACGGAAAACAAAGTTGAAATACACAGCACAAGCTACCGAAAAATACAATGAGCAGGTAAAAGTCAAAAATGAAAATAAGAAGTTATACTATGAAAAAAGCTTAAATTATTGGCAATTAATCAACAAAAAATGCCACTGAAAGACTAGCAGAAGCCAAAGAACGATCAGTCGTGGCTAAAGAAATGCCATCCCTATCTCTAAAAAAAAAAAAAAAAATGGCTAGCGCTCCTGAAATAATTGCAGAAGGTCTAAACATGATGACAAATCAGATGTAACTGTTATATACTAATTCGTGTCGCACTTGGATGTTATTTTATTTTTAAGTTTATTAGTTTTGAATATTTTTTGTTACTATGTTTTTTTATGAAATGTATATATGTTTATTGTATACTTACATATTTATGTACAATTTACTAAAATTAAAGCAAATTTTGTAATAGAGAAGTTTGTTTTTTGTTTATTGGGATATACCATAATAAATTATTTCATAAAAGTACTCTTGACTAATTAATTTGCAGCTTAACTAAGGAAATAATTTCAAGATGTAACTTGTCGAGTTGAAGTTGGTGGAGGTGTTGAGGGCTCTTGGCAGTTTTGTCGTTAATTGTTGGTAGACCATTGAAATGGATAAAAAGATGTATATTAGCCAAGAGCAAAAACAACAATTGATAGACATGGTTACGGACGATGAAGAGATCATGAGTGGTAAATTCTCCAGCACTTTCACTTTTGAAGCAACGTTGGGAAAACATCACAAGTATTTTAAATGCAATTCCGGGGGCAATAAAGATTGGAGACATTGGAGAAAGGTATATAGAATACGTTTTTTCTTTTTTTAGTCTCTTACACTGAATATACCTTTCCAGACATGGCAAGATATTCGAAGCAAGACGGAATCGAAAAGCGTAGCATTAAGAAAACACGCTGAGGGTACTGGAGGTGGGACTTCGTCTGCAGAGGTATTAACAGAGGTAGATCATCAAGTACTTGCCTCTATCGACATGGAAGTGTTGAATGGGATGAACACAGATAATTTGTGTTCCCAACCGATGCAGTTTCTGAAAATCAAAAAGAAAACATACCATCTGCAAGTACTCCAAGGATAAGGGTTGAAGCAGCAACACTAAGAACCTCGTCATCCAGTACCAGACGTGGCGCTGCACGACGATTGCAAAGTAGCAGTACAGCTACGACAGTATTAGCAAAGGTTTCCAGCAAAGATTTGGAATTAAGAGAAACGTATTATAAAAAGAAGTTAGAGTTGATGGAGAGGCAAGTCGTAGCTTTGGAAAAAATTTCTGAAGCTTTAAGTAACAGGAGTAAAACATAATTCTATTATTTACATGTTTCTTTTTACTTCTCCATTTGTTTAAGCTTATTAATTTTTGTATGTTTTAAGTAGAAATTTTGTATTTTATTGATTATGGTGTTTTGTGTGCATATTTGTAACAATAAAAAATATTGGACCAAACTTTATTTCAAAATTTAGTTGAGCCTAATCAACACTATTGTGTTAATTCCAAACACAAAATATTTATTCCATTTCCATACCTGAAATTATTTCCTTTAACTATCATTTGGGATAAGGATAGACTAGCTTGAGAGATTGATGAAATTCGAAACAAAGTAAATTCAATTGTTGAATATTTTCATAGAAGCACAGAGGCTACTGAAAAATTAATCAAAACACAAAGTCACCTGAACCCAAATTCTGTCCCATTAAAGCTAAAAAGTGACCTGGAATTCGACGTATTATATGTTCGAAAGAATTATTAAAATACAGGACTCTCTGACCGCTACTATCGGATTACTACATAATCCTGTTGAGTTGTTGTCAGAGAATGATTGGATTGGTTTAACCGAGACTTGTAAAATATTGCAACCATTTGAACAAATTACAAGGGAGATGAGTTTTGAGAAATCAGTAACACTTTCAAAAGTTCTCAATATTGTTAGAGGATTAAAATCAGTTTTCGATAAATTTAAAGAGAGTCTGGCTCCTGGCTGAAGAAGATGCAGCAAAAGAGATCGACGAGCAGGCTCCGGCGGAACCTGATGAAAGATGGAACAAACTCGAACGTTTGGCCAAAGGTATTATCATCGAGTGCCTAAGCGATACAATGATAGGCATCGTTACTGAAGAAGCAAGCGCACGTCAAATAATTGAAAAGCTAGAGACTATCTATGAGAGAAAAAGCCTAGCAACACAGTTATCAGTTTCAGTTATCAGAGTTTGCAGTGTGAACGTAATTATTATCAAGAGGCGAGCACGGTGGCGTGTGCATTCAACTTATTTACCAACAAAGCACGTATAAATGCATTATCCAGCCGGGGACAATCATCTGCGGCCAAATCACGTATTATTGCAATGCAAAAAATATACAGACGTCTCGACAATCAAGGTAATGCTGAAGATTTTACCCTTGTATGAATGCAAATCAGGGTGGGAAAGTAAGAAATTCGATGCATATAAAAGGTGCAATTTCAAATGTAGGTATTTATTGTAGTTTCAAAATGAGCAGTGATGAGCAGTTTGAAGGCAGTGATACAGATGTGTTCAGATTTCAAAAGAATTGTAGGAAATGTTTACCATGTGTGTGTGTATTTCAGAGATGGCGTTTTATATACATGTAAAAAACTGCTTACCAACCGAACTGCGCGTAAGTAAAAAGAGATTAATATTCGCCATTTGTAATTATCTATGATTTTAGTCCAAAATGGTATGTTTCTTTTTTGGAGCGCCGGCAATAGCGACGTCGGTGTCCGGGATGAGTCCTCTGCCGCCCTTTAACGGACGGCAGCTTAAATATGAAGACATGGGGCCATTTGTGATTGTCTGGGTATCGAATTGTAAGTATTTAGGTCTTTCAAATACTGCATTTCGACTAATTTCGTAAATTTCGCAGAAGACGGAGTATTCCAATAAAAGAAAATAAAAATTTAAAAAAAAAATTGCTTTCTCTTTTTTATCCCTCTAATTAAAATTACTAGGACTTTTAATATTGCAGACAAATATTGACATTCAGAAAGATGTTAAGGCACAATTAATTCGGACTTTTCAATAATTTGCGAATGCGCCGGTTTTCATAAAATTCGTCACTATTTGGTGAATGTTACACTACACCATTTTCCACGTTACTGTGAATTCGACGCGCTTTATTCTCAGGTCTCATAAAACAGGATATAGCAACATTGATATTAATAAGCGCCCTAGGATCGCGAGATGGAAAATGATTATTATTTGGACGTGTTTTCGGCTGTCGATGTGATTACATTGATATTCATAATCATCTTGCCGCGAGAAGTGATGCCTTTGAACGTGTTTTCCATTGAGGTAGGGTTTCCCGAAGTAAGGTGTGGTGGGGTGTGTATGGTGGAGTGGCGGTGTAAAATGACTTTAATATTGAGTAGATTTTAGTTCGAATCGTAGTTCTCACCCAGCCAGATCGACTTTTATAGAGGTAAGTTTTAATTCCTTAATAATAGTTTTGGAATTTTTTGTTGCTTGATTTTGGGGCATTCGATTGCTTGTAGTTTTGCACATTTGGAACGAAATATTTTTACACATTGAAGCATGTATTTTCACTTAACGGATTTTTAATAGACCCGTCTCACCACACCTGGACTGCGCGCGCAGCTGGTGGAGAGAGAGTTAATTAGCGTTTAAAAATTTACCGCCGAAACACCCAAACACCGAAGCACATAACCTATAATGATTTGGGTTGGCGTCATCGCGTCATTTGTGGCTTGGTATTGTTGGCGTGGCGTGGTGTTTTTCTCTTGTGTCTTATTGTCTTTTCTTCCAAGTTATACAAACAGTCTTTTTCAAGACTCTTTATCGGTTTCGTTTACATACGATGTAAGTATTACAGGCTAAGTAGTGTATAATAACAAATTGATATCTTTTATATTTAATTCTAGTCAACAAAATGTGGAGTAGCGATTTTTCCACATTCCACAATTTTTGTATTTCGGAGTCCTTGGCGTTTTTCAAACGTAAAGGCGAAACCCTACGACAGCGAGCTCAAGGCTACAAGTTTTTCGTAGAGGGGTACGTCCATGATGTTTCAACATGTGGACTGAGCGTTCGAGGCCGTTGCTTTAGGAGCCAAAAGAAGAACTTAAAACCTCTATCTTTGTGCATCACATATGAAAATCCCGAAGCATGGACAATTCTTGAAGCACATTGTAATTGTGAAGCCGGGTAAGATGAAATATATAATTTTGAAACATTTTAATTATGTTTTTCCATTGTAGAAATTCTCAGTCATGTAGTCATGTTGTTGCCCTTGCACATTATCTACAAGACTTGGCTTACAAGGGCTGCAATACAATTCCGGAGGACAAATCGTGCACTTCTACACCAATGAAGTGGAATAAACCTCGTGGGAAACGGGTGGAAGCAGAGAGGATCATCACATCCACATTCGCAAATCCCACCAACACGCAAAGAAAGAGGCCACCAGTATCGTCGACCTTCAAGGCAACAAGCCATATGTTAACAGATACTGCTGATCTCAATAAGAACATTGAGAGGGTTAAAAAAGTTTGTACGAGCTCATCTATTCGGTATTTATTAACCGAAGGGAAGGAGAATGTACCTGCAGTGGCACTTTTAGATGGTATAATAAAATTCCAATTTGGTGGTGTGAAGTGACATGGATTTCACTAAATTTGTATTGTTGTTATAATGTGAAAATAAAGCATTTCATATCACATCACACTACAACAGTTGTAACACTACTATTATTTGCACAACAAATCATATGTTTCATTTCAGGAAAAATACAAACTCCACCGGATTCCGTCCTGTATAATATGTATCCACCCCAACAAGCGAGCAGCACAAACGATACATCACAGGTCTTGACAACCGTGGCACCTTTAAGTATAACGTTGCCTTCAAGAAGCGTAAGCCATGAATTGATATTGATGAGTCTGCCACCATTGTACAATCCTGAATTGGAAGAACTTAATTTTGCCAATTCCATAGAGATAGAATTGAAAACAAGAGGACAACACAAATCAGAGTTATGGCATCAAGTACGTAAACATAGGTTCACTGCGTCGAAGTTTGGAGAAATTTGTAAACGTCAAAAATTTAATGACAAATTTCAGGAAATGCTAGTATCACCAAAAGATATCTCCTATGTGAAAAGTGTCGAGCATGGAATTGTAAATGAATCCATTGCGATCCGGTCATACCTAAGTGAATACCCCCAAATGAAGTACTTTCAGTGTGGCTTCATTACACACCCATTTGCAAGTTACATTGGTGCTAGTCCAGATGGGATAATTTTTGATACGCAAAGACAGGAATACGGTGTGTTAGAAGTAAAATGTCCCTTGAGTAAAAAAGCATCACAGTTATCAGAATACTTGTCGTTAAAATCTTTCTGTCTAAATGGTGATAGAGAATTGAAGAGAAACCACAATTATTATTATCAAGTACAAGGCCAATTATTGTTAACAGGTTTAAGTTGGTGTCATTTTGTTATATATATATCTAAATCCCAAGAAGTTGTTGTTACAGAAGTGTTGTTCGATGAAGTGTTTTGTACAAATATGTATAATAAATTATGTAGCATTTATGAAAGACATGTAATAAAATAAAAATAAAATGATTATAATTTTATTAAACCATACCAAATCTTTGTGAAAAGAAACGACAATATAAAAAAATGCACTTTATCATATAATTCATAAACAGATAAAAAAATATCAATGTTTACTAACAATCCTCTAAAACAAAATTTATGGATATATTCATGAACAAACGTAAATAACTACCTCAAACCAACTACAATACTGATAATATGTAATATTATGTATGTTCACCACAACCGCTTTCAAACATAAGTGTTTCCGTATTTCTCATTGTATTAAATAGCAACCATCTTACAAATTTAATCCAAAAATGCTTTCAATACATTTTAGGTATTACAAATGTTACATATTTTTAGTCATAGACATCCTACAATACTTTATGATGGTAATTGTAATAAAGAAGTAATTATGAAGTCGTTTTGTTATTCACATCAAAAAGGTAAGTATGACTTAAATATTTCTTTCAGGAAACATCTTTTAAAAGTAATAATATTAAATTTTCACTTTCTTAGCGAACTTCGAAAATTTGTTAGGATACAACAGACGGTATATATTTGTTCTATAGTGCCTAAGAGAGATACAGGTATTTTTTTGGTTAAAATTCTATACTGCTTTAAGCGACCAATGGCTCTTTCTATGTGTATCCGTTCACGTGCCACTTTTCGAATCCATTCCACTTCTTTCTCTGTGAATTGGACACCGCTAATACGGAAAGTAGGAATATTAATTGTTAACTGTGCTTCTTCAAACAATGAGGTCACATTAAAACCTTTATCCGCTAGAATGATGTCTCCTGGATACAACTCGTTACAGTTTACTTTTCTTTTCAATATCTCTAAAAAACCACTCTGCGCAATAATACCTCTATCTGAAATGGATCCAGTATAAAGGGGGGATAAATAAATTATGGATCCATTAGGATCAGTCATAATGAGTGATTTTAAAGTGGTTGCACCCTTATAGTGGGAAAAACATTCGCTTTGCTTTACAAGTGAAGACGGTCGTTCAATATACAACTCCGTGCAGTCAATGCTTCCGATAACATTTTTATACTTCTCTTTGAAATCTATAGGAGCATTTTCGATCAAAATGTTCCTATGTGGCCAAATATTTAAAGACCCCAGACGTAAAAACATTTCATTTATCCACCTTAAACAACATTTGCCAGCTGTTGCTTTTGAGACACCGAACATGTCGCCAAGGGTTTCATAGTGGAGTCCCCTCCTCAACCACATCATGGTTAGAAAAAATTGATTTTCCAATGAAAGTGAATACATTTCAAAGGTATTGTCTCTCATATGTGGCATTATCATGTCATATACAGTTTTCATTATGGTATATGACTCAAACCCTGTATAATACAAAATTTTCTTCTTATTACTCATGAATCTCTGAAGACAAAATGTACACTGGTTTTGTTGTTGCTGCTCCTCTCTGAATTTCTTGTTCTCCTTCCTTAAATATTCCAACTCACGTTGTAGTACTTCAAGTTTCTCACACTGCTGCTTGATTGTTGCCTTTAATATGATATTTTCACCGGCAAGATCATTTCTCTCATCGCCATTGCTTTCTTGTAACGGTAAATGCTGCATCACATTACTTGCAGCGGTAAATGGTCTTGTGGTCGATGACGATGGCATATTTTCTTTGTCCTCCATTTCAGTGGGAATGTTGGGCACTGCAGCTGCTTTCAATTTCTTCTTCAAGCCGCCAAAAACGTAATCAGAAGTACCGAAATGCTTTGAACAAACCTGGAATCAATTGAGACGTTACAACATAGCTACTTCTGTGCTGGGCCATTTTTGTTATATGAGTGTCTTTAGGCATGTGTAACTTACCCGTAGATCCTTATTTTTAAACAAATCTGCTTGCGTTCGACGAACGGCTGCCAGCCACTTTCTTCTCATTTTCTCACATTTTGGAAAACGGAAGAAGGAAATCCTGCTTCCTCGTAGTGCTTCCTCTCCACACGATACAACACAACAATGTTGTACCATGTTTCAGTGTTAACCAAACAAGGGGTAGTACTGAAATAACTGAATGTTAGGAAAAATATATGTTATTAAACACACGAATTTCACAACTTACAGTCTATAAAGACGAATACCAACGAAGAGTATTGAAAAATACTGTTTATAACTGAGTCCAAACGCAAAGTCCACAAAAGAATAGGGAGTTTTTGCATGTTCACATAACGTCGGGCGCTATTAGCGTTAACGGTATTTTGACAAGTACGCATGCGTATTAGAAATTTTCAATAGCGTTGACGCTAATTACGTTAGCGCCCGACGCAAGCAGCGGAAGGTTAACGTCTACGTAGCGGCCACCCGTACGCAAGCGTATCTGGGGATTTTGGGATGTCCAAATTGTCAAGTTTAGTAACTTTGCTGACTGGGGCTCTTGCTTTCTATGTTCTAAGCTTTTCTGTTGATTAACCTATAAATTTTTCGGGGAGAGGCGGAAGGAAGATTTGTGTTGAAACGCGAAGAACAAGTATAAAATTTGGTTTAAAAACCACTTCCAAAAACAAGAGAAGGTGAAAACTAAAATGGTAAGCTCATGGTCATCGAATGTGTTACATATGTATATTGAAATGATTTTATATTTTAGCAGAACAAAGAAGGTACTACTCCCGAAGGTATTCGTAAGCGAGTAAGATTTTCTTCTGAAGACGATTTGGCCCTTCTTCGTGAAGTAGTGAATATAAATCCGCTTATAACACCATCAAAATGGCAAGAAGTAAGAGATACAGTGCATGAGATTACAAGTAAAGCTTTTACGGTGAGATGCCTAAAAGATCATCTTTACTTGTTATTGGAGACCTGGAAGAAACGAGATACAACAAATTTAGTCAAGTATGTATGTACATAACAAATATATATTAGAGATCTTAACATTATGTTTTTAGATCGGGAGTTGAAGAAGTTTATTCTGAAAAGGATAATTTGTTACTGGAAGTATCGAATATTTGTAGGGAATTTAAGGTTGACTTAAAATGCCCAAAAAAGGCGATCATTTCTCGTGACCAAAAAATTATAAACTTAGGGAAAGAGCAACGAGACAACTCGTCAAAAGTATTTTTTGAAAAGATATCAAGTGGGACAAATAGAGCTAAATGTGATAGTGGTGAGTATAATGCTTAGTTCACATTCAATGTATGGCTGTAAAGACAATTTGTAAGTTCCAAACTGTTCATTCGATGATGGAAATAAAGATTAGTAAATCCAAGTAAATATATGTAGGTACAAGTAATTTTTGTTCTATGTGAACAGTTCTATAAGTAAAGTTTCCAACCATATGAGTTACATATTTATTTGTTTATGTTCAATGTAAATAGAGCATGAGGTAAATGATTTAGGGAGATAGCAAATGTTTAAACGTTGTTATTATTTATTTCAGAATCCCAACATAAAGAACTTATCCTTGTGGATGAGCATGATTACTGCAGCCAAGAACAGATTTCTCTAGAAACACCAGACACTGGTCATAATTTGCCAACAAAATCATTAGGGGATAATTGTGAAACTAAGAACAAACCATCGACAAATTCCGTTTTGAGTAAGTTCATTTTTGCGTTTATTTAAATCTACAGCATCTGGTGCTACACCTATAGTGGAAAATTAAAAAAAAAGTTGTGTGTGTGCACGCGTCAGGCACTCGAGGGTAAGAGGGGAGTGCTGAAAGAGTGAGACTTATAAAGAAAATTAGAGAAAAAGATCGTACTTTACAAGTGATGCATTTTTACAGAACATTAAATTTTAGAGCCCAGTGGACAACGAAAGGCTAAGGTTCATCCTATGAGAAAAGATGCCCTTCAATTTGTTCAGGAACGAGCCTTACGCGACTACAACATGAAAAACAGAGAATTGGACATAGAAGAACGCAAGTTGGCATTGCAAGAGAAGAGATTGAAACTGGAGGAAGAACGTTTCGAAAACGAAAAAGAAGAAAGAAGATTCCGTTTACAACTGGAAGAAAAGAGATTTTTACATGAACAAAGTAGTATTTCAAAGGAAAATCAAATTATTGAACAACAAAAAACCTTGATTGACATTTTAATAAAAAAGTTTGATTCTTAAGTGAGACATTTTTAATTTACAATTATAATCGTTCAACAATAATTTAGTGTATACATATGCGTAGTACCTATAAGTAGTAATACATACTTTATCATCATTTTTTGTTATTAACATGTTATAAAAAATTACTTCAGCACTTTAGTATAAGTCATACCCAGTGGTAACAAAAAAAATCGCGCTGGAAGTCCCACATAAGCGCAATATATAGAGAAATTAGCGAAACTTGCGGTGCACGTCATCAAAATTTATGACGTCACCACGTCGCCATGTTGCCACAGCAATTTTTTTTACGTGACATGACTGTTGGTTTGGATAGTAAATTTATAACTGAAAAGTATACATTTTCTTCGTCTTTCATGAATTTAGCTCTGAGGTTATTGCGAAATTCTTAAATAATCAAAAATATATAGATATTAGTATATACCAATAATTAGAAATGAAATAAAATCATAATGTGTTAGGATGAGTTAGTAGGTACATGGAATTTACTCATTTAGTCAGTGTGATTTTATTAGTATTATTATACATTTACATTATACATATTACATTACACACTATAATGCTATTATACAATTATTTACAAACAAAATAGATATTAATATATTAATTATATTAGAAATTATGAAATTCTTAATTACAAACACATTTATATACACTAATTACAATTCATATGGGATCATGTGTTCTAGGATGAGTAAGGTATATGGAATTTACTCACTTAGTCAGTGTCATTTTATAAGTTTTTCTAATTTGCCATTATGCATTCTTGTTAATTGAATTACATATCTGCAAGTGCTTTGACTTAATGCATTACTTTGTTATAAAAACTCACTGTCCAGCAAAGACCACAGGGAGGTGTGAGTATCCTTTGCCAGGAAAGGAGTGGAACAGGAAGTGTACACTTTCATATAAAGAGAAACCGAGTAGAGAATGGACTTGGCACAGCACAGAAAATACAAGATTGAAATTGAATTGTTGACCAAAATGACCTACAATGTAATATTAGGTAATACAAATACAGATGAGAAAGAATAGAGGGCAATACAGAACAAATTAATATGTGAGAAACAAACAACAATAAATAAGTAAAGTATCTGCTGCCAGAATATATGTGGCCATCAATTGAAACAAAGAAACCCAAATTAAGCCTACAATTAAAAAAGAATAAATGGAGAAATTTCAAATATAACTGAACTTTTGAGCAATTAGAGGAAACAACTACTTCGAGGGCAAATACCCCTACCGACATTGAATTACACCCCTAACTTCTCTCACCTGAACTCAGTTTAACATCTCAGTGATTTTTTATAAAGAATATATATTTCGGGATTAAAGGTGCATTTTTCTTTATAATAAATAGAGAAGTATGGAGGTCGGTACTGACATTGTTGTGAAAACCATAAGTATAGAGCCAAAAATATTAAGGAATACAGTAGCAAATAGAAGAAAACAAATAACATTAATAGATGACAAATCCAAAACACTACTCGTGTCGCCTACTCTATTTAAAATATATATAAATGAAGTATTAAAAGAATGGCAAGCCAAGTGTAAAGTAATGGGGATTCTTATTGACGATGAATTTTTGCATTCGCTACTTTTTGCAGACGATCAAGTGGTTTTAGCAGCCGATGAAGATGACATACACTATATGATGAGGAAGTTGACGGAGACTTATGAGAAATGGGGTCTCAAAATAAATTTTAACAAGACTAAATATCTAGTAACTGGAGGCACTGCTAGACCACTTGAAATAAATGGGAAAATGATAGATACATGTACAGACTACAAATATTTGGGATCTATTATATCGGCAGAAGCCCATAGCCGTAAAGATATAGATTGTCGAATAGTGCAAGGCAAACAGGCGGTACAGAGGTTAAATTCCATATGGTGGTCTAAACAAATATCAAAAAATACAAAAATAAAGATTTACAATAGCATAGTAAAAAGTATTATCACATACGGATCCGAAACCTGGGAGATAGGAGAAAGAAATAAAGAAAGACTGATGGCTATTGAAATGGATGTGTTACGTAGAAGCTGTAGGGTGTCTAGGCTACAACATATAAGAAATGAAGAAATCCGAGAAAAAATTAATGTTCAACACACAATAATAAATGATATAGAAACAAGAAGATTGATGTGGTATGGACACCTACGAAGAATGGATACAAACAGATGGCCCCAAAGAGTGTGGAGATGGATCCCAACGGAGAGAAGAAGAAAACGAGGAAGACCTTTAAAAGACTGGAATGAAGGAGTCAAGGAAGCTATGGAAATGAGAGGACTGACGGAAAACGAGTGGCAATATAAAAAACAATGGCGCTTAGGATGCGAGAAACGGCCTTAGTTTGCTGTATACAACTCGCGTATATATATAAATCCAAAACAGAAAAGAAATATTTACACCTATGAAAATGAAATGGAAACACTGCTCTGAAGATAAGCTACAAACTACAAGTATGATACAATAACTGATCTGCAACATTTGGATCAAGAAAGTGTACACTAAATTGGCAGGTGTAATTGGATCGAGGAGCATAGAGACATTGTAGGGAGGTGCATGTCCAACGGCCTAGAATCTGGAATTCAAGCAGAATATTGTAGTTATGAAAGTCGCGGAAAGAACCACACCCCGGTCAACCCGTCGGAAGTGCTGTCTCTTATCAACTCTCTATTGGCAGCTTTACATGTGTCCATCGAGCCTTCATTTTATGTTTACCTAAAAAAAGTTTTACTATACAAATATTCATGCACTACAGTTACAATATAATAATATTCTAATAATACATTATGTGCACATACCTAGAGTAAGATGTATTTACTTATAGGTAAAAGTGCGATACCAGACATATCAGGCTCGATTTTAGATTCACAGTCACTACAGATGACATGTTCGTGTAGATGTTAAATATTTCCTAAAAATCACTATCACTCTCTGAGTCACTGTTCAAGTCAATCACTAAGTTGTTAACTTCCATTCTATCAAACATTTTTCAATCAAGTTTCACTAATTTCTCTATACTACAGAATTGACATGGTACCTTGATTCATCTACCTGAGCTATGACAAGTATTGCTCCAATGTTGGTGGATTGATATTAAAATAAGTGCTAGTCTGGCTTCTGTACAAAGTTGTGTGGCAGTTTGTTAAAATAGCTGCACTTACATACATTGAACCAACTTCCTGTAGCAATAATTTCTGATTTTTCTTATAATCTAGGAATGCAAACTCTGCTATTATTTTTCCAAATCCCCATTCTACGGCTTGTCTTAAGGGCTTCATAGAATTGTTAAAAGCTTGTTGCTCATTTGTTAACTGTCGATTCCCATATGGACACAATAACAGTTCTCTTATTCCGTATGCTTGATCCCCATACAAAACAAATCTCCTACCATCAGGAAACATTGTGCATTGCTCTAATTGTTGGTATAAATTTGTTTCCCGTAAGATACCAGCATCATGGCGTCTACCAACAAATGGTCCCATCAAACTAGCAATTATACCATCTGGACATAACAAAGATTGGTATTTCAAACAATGAAAACGTTTATGACCAGAAAAATATTCTTCCTGATTAATACTAGGTCTACAGATAGCCCGCGCAGTACCATCGATAAAACCCCAACAGTTTGGAAGCGCTGCACCTCTTTGTGATATAGCCTGAAACAACATTCATTAAAAATAACTTAAGCAACTCTTATGCGATTCTTATGAATTGTTCATAAGAAAAAAAATATTTTTTTATAAATAACCTCATATAGATTACAAACCTGGGCATAACTATCCAGTTTTTCAAAATCTAGCCATGTGAGCTGATTTAGATTCGTTAGCAGGTGGCTCCAATTATTATTTATAATATTCATCACAGAATTTGCAATAGTCGATAAATATGGACTAGATAATCCAAAAGTCCGTTCAAGATCACTTAACCTATTCGGATATGCGAGCCTCCTTAAGTAAATGCATAATCCTGTGACGCCTTGAAAAAGAGTTGAAATGGAATAAATACATTGCTCTGTTTATGTTCCAAACTCCTACTTACCACTTACTGAATACCTATTTGGTGTCATTATTTCATTTGGGATTCTTAGAGCTCTCGCTAGTCTCGGCAAGTCTTCCCTATTAAATCTAAAATTTAACATCACCTCTTGGTCACTTAATACATTTAAATCGAAACGACCAAACTGCATCTGCCTTAATTGGGGAGGATGTCGTTGGTTCATCAACTCGCGAATGATTCCTTCTTCCAGTTCCTCATCATTTAAACCACCAAACGCGGCTACTTCTAGCAGATCTTCCATTTCAAAATGTTTTTAATTCACACAAAAAAATGAAACCGATTAATCGCGTGTAAACTCGAAAAATTCACTGATTAGATTCAACCACTGGATTCAACAAAACTTTAAAGGTTATGTGTGATGGTGACACGTGACACGGTTATTTATGAATTTACGTCAAATCATAACGCAACTGCTTTCGTGCAAAAACTAACACTACTAACAGTACATGTTTATTTAAATAGCGCAAAAATAACGTAAGCGTTAATAACGTTCTACGCTATGTTACGTATTGCGAAAACTCCCTAATAGCTCCACACAAAAACACCGCAAACCGCAAATACGTAGACTGGCATATAAACAAATCAACATAGGTTAGGAATCTCAGAACACATAAGCGTGACTGTCAAATTTTTACCTGCGTATATCGAAAAGCGCGCCATTTCCTCCACCAACGTCGCGCGCACCTATAGCTCCCTACTTTGTTATCCCATATGTATATACATAGGTGCCTCTCTCTCTCACACCGTGAGACAGGTCTATTATGGAAACTGAATAACAACAGCGGAGGCTACGCCTCCCCCCCAAACTTATGTCGCCGCCGCCGCGGCGGCGCCCCCTGACCAGCTGTCATTCCTGAAATACACGGGACACACGGAACGCACCAATACGGTACACGGAACGCAAATAACACACACAGGACCGACGAAAGTGAGGTTAACTCGAAAATGAGCTCCAATACCCGCCCGTCATATCTACTGAGATCTTTGTGTGCCGAAGTTATGTTATCGTATTTTTTTCACAAATTTTCCGTGACGTTATTTATTGACATCAAGGAATTAGTTTAGCACCAATTCATACAACACTTAAAACTGTTATTACAACAATAAATTTGCAACTTCTCCGCGAGGTAACTAATACCAGACTCGCTATACTAATCAAAATCTCTCCACCGGAATGGAAGATATATCTCTTAATGACAGTATAACACTCTTAGCAATAAACAATTTTAGCTATTTCTTTTTCTTTTAATCAACTTTGCATACATTACTTCTGTCAATGTTGAATGCGCAACTAGTAATAAATACAGTAATTATTTTTACCAATATCAAAGAAGATAACTAAAATTGGTGCATTGCAAAGATTGACACATTTTGATTAGAAGTATATTCCCTTATTAATATTTGCCCGTGGAATACAAATCTTCAGCAACCGACTTCCGACTTCAGCGTCAACGCCTTCAGGACCCGGCGTGGGGCTGCAACCTGCAACGAACGTGGCCAGTCAACAGGACTAGCCTGCCCAGGAGTACCATCGAGAAAGTACTCCACCGGTGACCTCTACGCACGAGGGCTATAGAGCCTGCGTGAGTGGGCCCCTCTTCGATAAGCCGATAAACCCTGATCAGGTATCGTTCTTTTTACTATTGGTCGACCAATGTATAGTGACACTGATGTGTGAGGTATTTGTACATTTGATTTGTTTCTCCTCTGAAGGATTGTTAGTATAACTTGTTTTGCTTGTTTACGTTACCAGCAGTTAACCGTAAAACCTTTGTTCGGTAGGTGTTCCCCGTAGAGAATAGATATTGCTATTATTGTAGAAATTTAATGGGAACTTAACTCGAGGTAACGTAACATTAGGCTTATGTTAGCGAGGCGAACATAACAAATTCGATGTAAATTTAGTTAAGGTCTTAAACATTACTCACGTTGCTTAGAATAGTGTATTGTTGGTTGCCTACTTATAGGCGTAAATGAATTCATTAATGCGGCTCTCTTTTAATGTTGTGATTGATCATATATGTGTAAGATATTTAGTGAAATTAAATCTCCGTGTAACCATCATCATTCGTTTGAACATTTATTGAATTCTCCCCACGACCCCAGGAATTAAAAATCAACAAAAGAGAACTCATAGCAGGCAGAGCTAGCCGTGGCAATTGTTCGTTCTCTTGTAAGTAATTAAGTCAAATAAATATAAAATTACTAAAGTGACCGTTACAGCTGTCCAAAACAATTTTTCGGAAAAAATAAATTGCCGAGCCTTGTGACAAACTCTCTTCTTTCACATCCCCGGCAAGGTCGAATTGGCCTTTTCCTTATGTATTATAATAATTTTCTCACCGATTTTCGTAATTGCCTTGGCCTACATATATATACTACGAATTGCATCCCTTTCATGAGGTACTACTTCATTATAGGTCTCCGAGGGTGAAATGCGACAGGTACCCATCACATTGTATTTTACCGACTTGTCCCAAACTGCTGGACGTTGCAGTAGGGGACCCTGTTTAAATCTTCATATCGGCAGGCAGGATAAAGAGATTTATGAACTTGACGGGGAGCCTACTTTACACTTCATTGCGCTCTCTAAGCGCAAAGGCTTCATCGCCAATAAATACATGGGCAAGCGGGTGTTCCGAAAGATTTGCTTTTAGATGGTGCAGGTATTTTTAGTTTTTGGTTTATAAGCTTATCATAAAAAACCGTATTTTCGAGAACACCTCCATCGAACACTGGCATTTGTACCAAAATGGCACATAACAAATTCATAATTGGCGATGATATCCTAAGAAAAGTGGATAAACGATTAAATCGCGTTGCACAAGCTGAAGACCAATTTGACATCATGGGTAAAAACGAAGTTTGCCAAAGAAAGTAGCGGTTGTAACCGAGAAAATGATAATGGACAGCCATTTTTTAAAGGCAACTAGGCAATATTGACAAATATTCAAAAGTAGAAATATACAGCACACGGCCTGGACAATATCCGCCCTTGCAAAGCAATATAGCAGCAGCATCAGCAGCCATACCCAGCATGATTTCATAGCAGCATCTCACCAAACTGTGTTATATGTCAATATGAGCATTAAAATTCCGGTAGGGATTCAGTCCGTAAAGTTGCGTAATTTTTTGAAAAATATTGAAGAAGATCCCGAGTTCCAGATGGAGTTCAATAGTGATTCCAGTTCTGAAATTGTGAATGGGAGTTTCAGCGAGTTGAAACCAATTCGTCAACCTCACACTTCCACCGCCCACCATGAAGCCACCACGCAAGGACCATTCTTCACTTCCACCCCTAATCCACATCAGGGTGAGCAAGGGAGATCGGGATAACGCCACAATTCCACGTCAGGATGACTCACCACATCTGAATGTTTCCACAATTCCACACCAGGGGGATCGGGCTCACTCCACAACTAGGCAACAGGATGATGATATTTCCACAATTCTTCACCAGGTGGATCGGGGTGACTCAACAACTCTACGTCAGGACGACGATGTTTACACAATCCCACACCAGGGGGCCCGGGATGACTCCACAACTCCGCATCAAGGTAACTCCCAAGATGTGACGCTTCGGGTCGATTCACTTGATCTAACTATAAGTGAGGACGACTATTTTCAAGAGGAACATAGCACCTTCGAAAGGTATTTGGCTGATGTATCCAGCTTAGTAAAAAAGTCTAGAGAATATGTAAATCTATGTAGTTTAAAACATAAATCACTTGTGAAAAAAAAATAAGATGTGAAAAAAAAGGAAAATTATAAATAAAATGATGGCTGATTATTAGAGGATAATAAATTTCTCATCGAAATATTGTAATTTTTAAATGTAAATATAAAAGAACGATTTATAGATACACCTATGATTAGAAATGTACACCCTAAATGTATGTATTCTTTATACGATAAAATTACAGATGTAGTTTGAAAAATAGTATCGATTTATATGAATATGTGTATAATTCCTATGTAAATTTCGTGTATAGATATACTCCCCATTCCCTTAAATATTTAGTTTAACCATGGCTGAATTAGCGGCAACTTTCGTTCTCTTAACCGCACTCGTTAATGGAACTGTCTACATAAATCAACCGTCCGGTGCCGAAAATGTGTACATATGTCTAAATAGAATCGACGAAAGTTGGCCTAACGCATGGAAGCGAATGGAGACAACCGTAGTTCATCATTTGCCAGTATTTAAAATTGATGTGCCGAAAAACGCGAGCGATTACAAGCTAAGAATCTATTATCCCAATCGCACCCATGGAGACAGTGCTTGGAAGAGTTTCTTTGCACCCTCCCCCCTCCAAACAACAACCAAGTATATTAACAATAATCAATTAGTACTTTGGTCAGTTGCATACGTTGCGTTAATGGTATCACTTCTATCCATCGAGACGATTGTGAATCTATATGGGATCGCTACTAATGGAAGACGTTGCGTTTAACGACGCAATGAAGAAAATTCGCCGGATAAACCACGAGATCAGCGAACGTGCGGATTGTTACGCGTGTTACATCAACATGCTACATGATTTGGAACTTAGCGAAGACCTGTTGTTTTGGCGTTGCGAACATAAACATCAACATCCTATTAAATTTTCCGAATATATGTTCGAACTCAGATCTAAATTGCAATGTTCTATGTGTTATTTACGTGTATTACGTGAATTAGGAATTCCCGAGAATTGGGAAAATCGATATCGGCTCTGTTGCGAAGAAGACAAATCTTCTCGTCAAGGCCATGACACCGTTGATTAATACACCCTGTCTTATAAATTATGATAATGAATAAAATTTAAAAACAAGTTTTTTTTTCCATAATCTCGCGCGCACACACACATACTTGATATGCAACAATGTAGTAAAAGAAATGAATTTGTGTTTCCGCCTCATAAACCACTTTTCTTATCTTGGGGATATAAAAACGGGCGCGTTGGAAACTCTTTGTTGAATTAGAGATGACCACGTACACGAGCACTACCTCGCTGCCTATTGACAGTAAGTTAAATTTTTTTAACAACTTCTTTGTATGTGTGTATGTTATAGTGGGTGAATTATATAACCACTTGGACAGATATTTGCCGTCAGATCTTCGCGTAAGTTTTTTTTTTATTATTCCAATTAGTTAGTAGTAATTATTATTTTATTAGTTCCAAAACACGGTCATTTTGGTGGGTGACGGCTCCCAGTTCTTACGGGAGGCGTTATCCACTACAATTCCTGGAATGGTGGCGCTTCCTCCCGTGGACGGGCGTCCGGTGTAGTACTTCAGCTGTGCGGGGCAGGTGATCGTGTGGGTGGCATTAAAGGTAATTAGATTTGGGAAGAGCGGGAACTAGTATTTCAAAATGACCACGTACACGAGCACTACCTCACTGCCTATTGACAGTAAGTTAAATTTTTTTAACAACTTTTTTGAGTGTGTATGTTATAGTGGGTAAATTATATAACCACCTAGACCAATATTTGCCCTCAGATCTTCGCGTAAGTTTTTTTAATTATTCCAATTAGTTAGTAGTAATTATTATTTTTTTTATTAGTTCCAAAGCACGGTCATTTTGGTGGGTGACGGCTCCCAGTTCTTACGGGAGGCGTTATCCACCACCATTCCTGGAATGGTGGCGCTTCCTCCCGTGGACGGGCGTCCGGTGTAGTACATTAGCTGTGCAGGGCAGGTCATCGTGTGGGTGGCATTAAAGGTAATTAGATTTGGGAAGAGCGGGAACTAGTACTTCAAAATGACCACGTACACGAGCACTACCTCACTGCCTATTGACAGTAAGTTAAATTTTTTTAACAACTTCTTTGTATGTGTGTATGTTATAGTGGGTGAATTATATAACCACTTGGACAGATATTTGCCGTCAGATCTTCGCGTAAGTTTTTTTTTATTATTCCAATTAGTTAGTAGTAATTATTATTTTATTAGTTCCAAAACACGGTCATTTTGGTGGGTGACGGCTCCCAGTTCTTACGGGAGGCGTTATCCACTACAATTCCTGGAATGGTGGCGCTTCCTCCCGTGGACGGGCGTCCGGTGTAGTACATTAGCTGTGCAGGGCAGGTCATCGTGTGGGTGGCATTAAAGGTAATTAGATTTGGGAAGAGCGGGAACTAGTATTTCAAAATGACCACGTACACGAGCACTACCTCACTGCCTATTGACAGTAAGTTAAATTTTTTTAACAACTTCTTTGTATGTGTGTATGTTATAGTGGGTGAATTATATAACCACTTGGACAGATATTTGCCGTCAGATCTTCGCGTAAGTTTTTTTTTTTGATTATTCCAATTAGTTAGTAGTAATTATTATTTTATTAGTTCCAAAACACGGTCATTTTGGTGGGTGACGGCTCCCAGTTCTTACGGGAGGCGTTATCCACTACAATTCCTGGAATGGTGGCGCTTCCTCCCGTGGACGGGCGTCCGGTGTAGTACTTCAGCTGTGCGGGGCAGGTGATCGTGTGGGTGGCATTAAAGGTAATTAGATTTGGGAAGAGCGGGAACTAGTATTTCAAAATGACCACGTACACGAGCACTACCTCACTGCCTATTGACAGTAAGTTAAATTTTTTTAACAACTTTTTTGAGTGTGTGTATGTTATAGTGGGTGAATTATATAACCACTTGGACAGATATTTACCGTCGGATCTTCGCGTAAGTTTTTTTTTATTATTCCAATTAGTTAGTAGTAATTATTATTTTTTTTATTAGTTCCAAAGCACGGTCATTTTGGTGGGTGACGGCTCCCAGTTCTTACGGGAGGCGTTATCCACTACAATTCCTGGAATGGTGGCGCTTCCTCCCGTGGACGGGCGTCCGGTGTAGTACATTAGCTGTGCAGGGCAGGTCATCGTGTGGGTGGCATTAAAGGTAATTAGATTTGGGAAGAGCGGGAACTAGTACTTCAAAATGACCACGTACACGAGCACTACCTCACTGCCTATTGACAGTAAGTTAAATTTTTTTAACAACTTCTTTGTATGTGTGTATGTTATAGTGGGTGAATTATATAACCACTTGGACAGATATTTGCCGTCAGATCTTCGCGTAAGTTTTTTTTTATTATTCCAATTAGTTAGTAGTAATTATTATTTTATTAGTTCCAAAACACGGTCATTTTGGTGGGTGACGGCTCCCAGTTCTTACGGGAGGCGTTATCCACTACAATTCCTGGAATGGTGGCGCTTCCTCCCGTGGACGGGCGTCCGGTGTAGTACATTAGCTGTGCAGGGCAGGTCATCGTGTGGGTGGCATTAAAGGTAATTAGATTTGGGAAGAGCGGGAACTAGTATTTCAAAATGACCACGTACACGAGCACTACCTCACTGCCTATTGACAGTAAGTTAAATTTTTTTAACAACTTCTTTGTATGTGTGTATGTTATAGTGGGTGAATTATATAACCACTTGGACAGATATTTGCCGTCAGATCTTCGCGTAAGTTTTTTTTTTTGATTATTCCAATTAGTTAGTAGTAATTATTATTTTATTAGTTCCAAAACACGGTCATTTTGGTGGGTGACGGCTCCCAGTTCTTACGGGAGGCGTTATCCACTACAATTCCTGGAATGGTGGCGCTTCCTCCCGTGGACGGGCGTCCGGTGTAGTACTTCAGCTGTGCGGGGCAGGTGATCGTGTGGGTGGCATTAAAGGTAATTAGATTTGGGAAGAGCGGGAACTAGTATTTCAAAATGACCACGTACACGAGCACTACCTCACTGCCTATTGACAGTAAGTTAAATTTTTTTAACAACTTTTTTGAGTGTGTGTATGTTATAGTGGGTGAATTATATAACCACTTGGACAGATATTTACCGTCGGATCTTCGCGTAAGTTTTTTTTTATTATTCCAATTAGTTAGTAGTAATTATTATTTTATTAGTTCCAAAACACGGTCATTTTGGTGGGTGACGGCTCCCAGTTCTTACGGGAGGCGTTATCCACTACAATTCCTGGAATGGTGGCGCTTCCTCCCGTGGACGGGCGTCCGGTGTAGTACATTAGCTGTGCAGGGCAGGTCATCGTGTGGGTGGCATTAAAGGTAATTAGATTTGGGAAGAGCGGGAACTAGTATTTCAAAATGACCACGTACACGAGCACTACCTCACTGCCTATTGACAGTAAGTTAAATTTTTTTAACAACTTTTTTGAGTGTGTGTATGTTATAGTGGGTGAATTATATAACCACTTGGACAGATATTTACCGTCGGATCTTCGCGTAAGTTTTTTTTTATTATTCCAATTAGTTAGTAGTAATTATTATTTTATTAGTTCCAAAACACGGTCATTTTGGTGGGTGACGGCTCCCAGTTCTTACGGGAGGCGTTATCCACTACAATTCCTGGAATGGTGGCGCTTCCTCCCGTGGACGGGCGTCCGGTGTAGTACATTAGCTGTGCAGGGCAGGTCATCGTGTGGGTGGCATTAAAGGTCATTAGATTTGGGAAGAGCGGGAACTAGTATTTCAAAATGACCACGTACACGAGCACTACCTCACTGCCTATTGACAGTAAGTTAAATTTTTTTAACAACTTCTTTGTATGTGTGTATTTTATAGTGGGTGAATTATATAACCACTTGGACAGATATTTGCCGTCAGATCTTCGCGTAAGTTTTTTTTTATTATTCCAATTAGTTAGTAGTAATTATTATTTTATTAGTTCCAAAACACGGTCATTTTGGTGGGTGACGGCTCCCAGTTCTTACGGGAGGCGTTATCCACTACAATTCCTGGAATGGTGGCGCTTCCTCCCGTGGACGGGCGTCCGGTGTAGTACTTCAGCTGTGCGGGGCAGGTGATCGTGTGGGTGGCATTAAAGGTAATTAGATTTGGGAAGAGCGGGAACTAGTATTTCAAAATGACCACGTACACGAGCACTACCTCACTGCCTATTGACAGTAAGTTAAATTTTTTTAACAACTTTTTTGAGTGTGTGTATGTTATAGTGGGTGAATTATATAACCACTTGGACAGATATTTACCGTCGGATCTTCGCGTAAGTTTTTTTTTATTATTCCAATTAGTTAGTAGTAATTATTATTTTATTAGTTCCAAAACACGGTCATTTTGGTGGGTGACGGCTCCCAGTTCTTACGGGAGGCGTTATCCACTACAATTCCTGGAATGGTGGCGCTTCCTCCCGTGGACGGGCGTCCGGTGTAGTACATTAGCTGTGCAGGGCAGGTCATCGTGTGGGTGGCATTAAAGGTAATTAGATTTGGGAAGAGCGGGAACTAGTATTTCAAAATGACCACGTACACGAGCACTACCTCACTGCCTATTGACAGTAAGTTAAATTTTTTTAACAACTTCTTTGTATGTGTGTATGTTATAGTGGGTGAATTATATAACCACTTGGACAGATATTTGCCGTCAGATCTTCGCGTAAGTTTTTTTTTTTGATTATTCCAATTAGTTAGTAGTAATTATTATTTTATTAGTTCCAAAACACGGTCATTTTGGTGGGTGACGGCTCCCAGTTCTTACGGGAGGCGTTATCCACTACAATTCCTGGAATGGTGGCGCTTCCTCCCGTGGACGGGCGTCCGGTGTAGTACTTCAGCTGTGCGGGGCAGGTGATCGTGTGGGTGGCATTAAAGGTAATTAGATTTGGGAAGAGCGGGAACTAGTATTTCAAAATGACCACGTACACGAGCACCACCTCACTGCCTATTGACAGTAAGTTAAATTTTTTTAACAACTTTTTTGAGTGTGTGTATGTTATAGTGGGTGAATTATATAACCACTTGGACAGATATTTACCGTCGGATCTTCGCGTAAGTTTTTTTTTATTATTCCAATTAGTTAGTAGTAATTATTATTTTATTAGTTCCAAAACACGGTCATTTTGGTGGGTGACGGCTCCCAGTTCTTACGGGAGGCGTTATCCACTACAATTCCTGGAATGGTGGCGCTTCCTCCCGTGGACGGGCGTCCGGTGTAGTACATTAGCTGTGCAGGGCAGGTCATCGTGTGGGTGGCATTAAAGGTAATTAGATTTGGGAAGAGCGGGAACTAGTATTTCAAAATGACCACGTACACGAGCACTACCTCACTGCCTATTGACAGTAAGTTAAATTTTTTTAACAACTTCTTTGTATGTGTGTATGTTATAGTGGGTGAATTATATAACCACTTGGACAGATATTTGCCGTCAGATCTTCGCGTAAGTTTTTTTTTTTATTATTCCAATTAGTTAGTAGTAATTATTATTTTATTAGTTCCAAAACACGGTCATTTTGGTGGGTGACGGCTCCCAGTTCTTACGGGAGGCGTTATCCACTACAATTCCTGGAATGGTGGCGCTTCCTCCCGTGGACGGGCGTCCGGTGTAGTACATTAGCTGTGCAGGGCAGGTCATCGTGTGGGTGGCATTAAAGGTAATTAGATTTGGGAAGAGCGGGAACTAGTATTTCAAAATGACCACGTACACGAGCACTACCTCACTGCCTATTGACAGTAAGTTAAATTTTTTTAACAACTTCTTTGTATGTGTGTATTTTATAGTGGGTGAATTATATAACCACTTGGACAGATATTTGCCGTCAGATCTTCGCGTAAGTTTTTTTTTATTATTCCAATTAGTTAGTAGTAATTATTATTTTATTAGTTCCAAAACACGGTCATTTTGGTGGGTGACGGCTCCCAGTTCTTACGGGAGGCGTTATCCACTACAATTCCTGGAATGGTGGCGCTTCCTCCCGTGGACGGGCGTCCGGTGTAGTACTTCAGCTGTGCGGGGCAGGTGATCGTGTGGGTGGCATTAAAGGTAATTAGATTTGGGAAGAGCGGGAACTAGTATTTCAAAATGACCACGTACACGAGCACTACCTCACTGCCTATTGACAGTAAGTTAAATTTTTTTAACAACTTCTTTGTATGTGTGTATGTTATAGTGGGTGAATTATATAACCACTTGGACAGATATTTGCCGTCAGATCTTCGCGTAAGTTTTTTTTTTTATTATTCCAATTAGTTAGTAGTAATTATTATTTTATTAGTTCCAAAACACGGTCATTTTGGTGGGTGACGGCTCCCAGTTCTTACGGGAGGCGTTATCCACTACAATTCCTGGAATGGTGGCGCTTCCTCCCGTGGACGGGCGTCCGGTGTAGTACTTCAGCTGTGCGGGGCAGGTGATCGTGTGGGTGGCATTAAAGGTAATTAGATTTGGGAAGAGCGGGAACTAGTATTTCAAAATGACCACGTACACGAGCACCACCTCACTGCCTATTGACAGTAAGTTAAATTTTTTTAACAACTTTTTTGAGTGTGTGTATGTTATAGTGGGTGAATTATATAACCACTTGGACAGATATTTACCGTCGGATCTTCGCGTAAGTTTTTTTTTATTATTCCAATTAGTTAGTAGTAATTATTATTTTATTAGTTCCAAAACACGGTCATTTTGGTGGGTGACGGCTCCCAGTTCTTACGGGAGGCGTTATCCACTACAATTCCTGGAATGGTGGCGCTTCCTCCCGTGGACGGGCGTCCGGTGTAGTACATTAGCTGTGCAGGGCAGGTCATCGTGTGGGTGGCATTAAAGGTAATTAGATTTGGGAAGAGCGGGAACTAGTATTTCAAAATGACCACGTACACGAGCACTACCTCACTGCCTATTGACAGTAAGTTAAATTTTTTTAACAACTTTTTTGAGTGTGTGTATGTTATAGTGGGTGAATTATATAACCACTTGGACAGATATTTACCGTCGGATCTTCGCGTAAGTTTTTTTTTATTATTCCAATTAGTTAGTAGTAATTATTATTTTATTAGTTCCAAAACACGGTCATTTTGGTGGGTGACGGCTCCCAGTTCTTACGGGAGGCGTTATCCACTACAATTCCTGGAATGGTGGCGCTTCCTCCCGTGGACGGGCGTCCGGTGTAGTACATTAGCTGTGCAGGGCAGGTCATCGTGTGGGTGGCATTAAAGGTAATTAGATTTGGGAAGAGCGGGAACTAGTATTTCAAAATGACCACGTACACGAGCACTACCTCACTGCCTATTGACAGTAAGTTAAATTTTTTTAACAACTTTTTTGAGTGTGTGTATGTTATAGTGGGTGAATTATATAACCACTTGGACAGATATTTACCGTCGGATCTTCGCGTAAGTTTTTTTTTATTATTCCAATTAGTTAGTAGTAATTATTATTTTATTAGTTCCAAAACACGGTCATTTTGGTGGGTGACGGCTCCCAGTTCTTACGGGAGGCGTTATCCACTACAATTCCTGGAATGGTGGCGCTTCCTCCCGTGGACGGGCGTCCGGTGTAGTACATTAGCTGTGCAGGGCAGGTCATCGTGTGGGTGGCATTAAAGGTAATTAGATTTGGGAAGAGCGGGAACTAGTATTTCAAAATGACCACGTACACGAGCACTACCTCACTGCCTATTGACAGTAAGTTAAATTTTTTTAACAACTTCTTTGTATGTGTGTATTTTATAGTGGGTGAATTATATAACCACTTGGACAGATATTTGCCGTCAGATCTTCGCGTAAGTTTTTTTTTTATTATTCCAATTAGTTAGTAGTAATTATTATTTTATTAGTTCCAAAACACGGTCATTTTGGTGGGTGACGGCTCCCAGTTCTTACGGGAGGCGTTATCCACTACAATTCCTGGAATGGTGGCGCTTCCTCCCGTGGACGGGCGTCCGGTGTAGTACTTCAGCTGTGCGGGGCAGGTGATCGTGTGGGTGGCATTAAAGGTAATTAGATTTGGGAAGAGCGGGAACTAGTATTTCAAAATGACCACGTACACGAGCACTACCTCACTGCCTATTGACAGTAAGTTAAATTTTTTTAACAACTTTTTTGAGTGTGTGTATGTTATAGTGGGTGAATTATATAACCACTTGGACAGATATTTACCGTCGGATCTTCGCGTAAGTTTTTTTTTATTATTCCAATTAGTTAGTAGTAATTATTATTTTATTAGTTCCAAAACACGGTCATTTTGGTGGGTGACGGCTCCCAGTTCTTACGGGAGGCGTTATCCACTACAATTCCTGGAATGGTGGCGCTTCCTCCCGTGGACGGGCGTCCGGTGTAGTACATTAGCTGTGCAGGGCAGGTCATCGTGTGGGTGGCATTAAAGGTAATTAGATTTGGGAAGAGCGGGAACTAGTATTTCAAAATGACCACGTACACGAGCACTACCTCACTGCCTATTGACAGTAAGTTAAATTTTTTTAACAACTTTTTTGAGTGTGTGTATGTTATAGTGGGTGAATTATATAACCACTTGGACAGATATTTACCGTCGGATCTTCGCGTAAGTTTTTTTTTATTATTCCAATTAGTTAGTAGTAATTATTATTTTATTAGTTCCAAAACACGGTCATTTTGGTGGGTGACGGCTCCCAGTTCTTACGGGAGGCGTTATCCACTACAATTCCTGGAATGGTGGCGCTTCCTCCCGTGGACGGGCGTCCGGTGTAGTACATTAGCTGTGCAGGGCAGGTCATCGTGTGGGTGGCATTAAAGGTAATTAGATTTGGGAAGAGCGGGAACTAGTATTTCAAAATGACCACGTACACGAGCACTACCTCACTGCCTATTGACAGTAAGTTAAATTTTTTTAACAACTTCTTTGTATGTGTGTATGTTATAGTGGGTGAATTATATAACCACTTGGACAGATATTTGCCGTCAGATCTTCGCGTAAGTTTTTTTTTTTGATTATTCCAATTAGTTAGTAGTAATTATTATTTTATTAGTTCCAAAACACGGTCATTTTGGTGGGTGACGGCTCCCAGTTCTTACGGGAGGCGTTATCCACTACAATTCCTGGAATGGTGGCGCTTCCTCCCGTGGACGGGCGTCCGGTGTAGTACATTAGCTGTGCAGGGCAGGTCATCGTGTGGGTGGCATTAAAGGTAATTAGATTTGGGAAGAGCGGGAACTAGTATTTCAAAATGACCACGTACACGAGCACTACCTCACTGCCTATTGACAGTAAGTTAAATTTTTTTAACAACTTTTTTGAGTGTGTGTATGTTATAGTGGGTGAATTATATAACCACTTGGACAGATATTTACCGTCGGATCTTCGCGTAAGTTTTTTTTTATTATTCCAATTAGTTAGTAGTAATTATTATTTTATTAGTTCCAAAACACGGTCATTTTGGTGGGTGACGGCTCCCAGTTCTTACGGGAGGCGTTATCCACTACAATTCCTGGAATGGTGGCGCTTCCTCCCGTGGACGGGCGTCCGGTGTAGTACATTAGCTGTGCAGGGCAGGTCATCGTGTGGGTGGCATTAAAGGTAATTAGATTTGGGAAGAGCGGGAACTAGTATTTCAAAATGACCACGTACACGAGCACTACCTCACTGCCTATTGACAGTAAGTTAAATTTTTTTAACAACTTTTTTGAGTGTGTGTATGTTATAGTGGGTGAATTATATAACCACCTAGACCGATATTTGCCCTCAGATCTTCGCGCAAGTTTTTTTAATTATTCCAATTAGTTAGTAGTAATTATTATTTTTTTTTATTAGTTCCAAAACACGGTCATTTTGGTGGGTGACGGCTCCCAGTTCTTACGGGAGGCGTTATCCACCACCATTCCTGGAATGGTGGCGCTTCCTCCCGTGGAAGGGCGTCCGGTGCAGTACTTCAGCTGTGCGGGGAAGGTGATCGTGTGGGTGGCGTAAAGGTAAGTATGGGAAGAGCGGGAAAGGACCTTCCTGTACTCATGGTGTGTGTAGAAAAGCATTATTGATTTTTTTTTCTTTTTTTTCTCAGGTCATCTCTCTCGTTCATCCCACCCGACCTGGCAGTCAACAACCGACCAACCCACACGACCCGGCAGCTCCCAACATAAGAATCAGAATACATAAAAAAATAAATGTATTTTGAAAATTATTATGTTTTATTTTCATCACACATACACACGCGCGCGCGCGCGGCGAAGCATACATTTTTATACCGACTTCAACACTTTTACATCCACCCCGAAACGGCTAATCGGGAAGATACACGGCTTACACCCGAAACGCCCCTGGTTCAAACCCCACAAACACAACAAATTTTTTTAACAAACATGGCGCCCACCACAAGCACCCTCTAGTAGCACCACCACGAACCACAACAAGATCCCTGCCCACCCGCATTTATACCCTACTTTGATATTAATTTAAGATCTTTTATTTTTTCAACCTATTCATCGTTTAATTTTTTTTCTAATATACGATCTCATATTTTTTCATGCATTATTGTACAAAAATTGAATAGATATTTGACATGGATAAATGAGCAAGACCAATTGTTAAGTATAATAACAATAGATTCCAAAAATTGTGATGCCGAACATTTGTACGACGTATTAAAACATGTTTAAACAAAAAAATATTTCTATTAACAATATAGTTGGTATGGCGTCCGGTATTGCGAATGTCATGTTAGGCAAAAACAATAGTTTTATGACGCGTTTACAAAACGATACGAACGCTATGATTGTTTTGCCATGCATATGTCATTCGTCGGCATTAGTAGCCAAACAAAGCTCGTTCGAAACTGCCAAGACGCCTGAAGAATTCGTTCGAAGTATTGACAGTTTTTTTTCTATGTCTCCAAAAGAAATGCTGAGCTCACAGAGATGCATTTTTTTTTTTAAATGGAACAATTAAAAATGTTAAAGCTTACCGCTACACGATGGCTCAGTATGCAACATGCCGTTGAAAGAATAATCAACAACTGGCAAGTTCTTTTAAATTACTTTAGACTAATAGAAGTTGAGGAAGATATTCATGCCAAATCTGTTGATTTTATTTTCGAAGAACTAAACAACTCATGCACAAAAGCATTTTTACTTTTTTTAAATTATTTTTTAAAATATTTCAATACATTTAATGCTCTTTTTGAAAATAAAAATTTATTAATTCATGAATTAGGTTCACATTGCAGAAGGTTGTTTAAAGAAATTGTATCTCATTTCATTAAACCATACAGAGTTAATAATTTTCATTTAAATTTAAAACATCGAGATCACTTTTTGTCTTTAGAGTCGATTAATTTGCAACGTTAAATTCTATTAACGTTACAAGACGTTCGATGATCTTACTCACAGGGCCCGACTAACTCAACTCGTCGGTGAGTGGTCGTGGGTGAACTACAAGTTGACCAAATAATGCGATGAAAGAAGGGCGCCAACAACTACAAAGCCCGGCCCTGACTGATACTTCGATCTCCCCTTTAGTTGTTAAGAGGAGACGATACCGTCTCACAGCTATCAGATGTCTCACTTACCTTTACGAAGGCTTATTCGCATCCAAGAGAGAGGTTGAGGTTAGATCCGAAAAATAAAACTTGAACAACTCTCATAAATGAATTTAATATACTATAGTTTGGTATAGTACCCCACTCTCGGATATGCAACCACTAAAATATTGTGCCCTAGTAACCCTAACCTGACCGGTACGGGGCGACGCTGCCGTTGACCCTCGAGGGACTGCCTAGACTGCCGGCGTAGGCCCCCTGGACTGGGGTGGTTGGACTGGTACGGCTATCGGCGTGGGCAGCTCCGGCGTCGTCTCTGGACCCCTGGACTGGAGGCTGGTCCAACTGCGTGGACGGCTCTGGCGTCGTGGCCGACCCCTGGGCTGCTTACGTAGGTCCCTGGTCGCTGGGGCTGACCCCTGGGCTGCTTACGTAGGTCCCCGGTCGTTGTGGCTGGTCCTACTGCGAGGGCGACTCTGGCGTCGTAGCGGGACTACGGCGTGGACGGCTCTGGGCCCCCCCTGTCGACAGATGCGAAGTCCCTCGGATGGCTCGGTTCGGATGTGCGTCGCTGCGGGACGGGTTACCGTCGGAACAGGAAACAGGAACCCCCTTTCTCTCGCTGTCGCCTGTCAGCGCGCGAAACGAACCGACGGAACACCGCGTTCACGTAACGGTCGTTCCGTGCATACACCAACCGGTTCGGGATCACAATGTTCGCGAGAGTCCCACTTTCTGTCGCTCGCACTCACGCCCGGAATCAGGAACCACTCGATATCGGAGGGCAAGAATCACTGAGATTGACAGAGAGTAAATCACTAAAATAACTAACGTTAACAAAGAGCAAGAGTAAGAACTAACGGAAAGTAAGAGCGTAAAAGACTAAGAGAATAAGAGCAACCGGTAACAGAGACTAAGAATAAGAGAGCGAAAACAGGGGAGCTGTCCGCTTTTATACTAATCGTTCCTTCTCTACAAAAAAAGAACCTTCTAGAAGGTATGGCCATAAACTTAACAAAATTCATTACCAATACAAATAAATGTTCCTAACTGTCAACCAATCCGAATTAAGTGAGAGAAGGAAAGACATATCTGCATGAGCGAAATAAAACTACTCGTATAACTGGTTGCCTACCCTTGACTTCTAGGAATAGATAGAAATTAATCAAATTATCCCTATTTCCTTTGGTACTGTTACTATAGGGTCTCACCATGTATTCCTAAAAGTCGCCAATACTTTGTACTACATTTTAAGCCGAATCTTCCTATTGAATCTAACCTCTCATCCAAAAATGTGTTCACAGAGGATGGGAGATCACTTGAGGGCTCAACCCTTCATTATGTACTACGCAATAATCTATAATATCCCCTGTGAAGACATTCCGGGTACATTAGTTCTATTATTGGCAACTTATTACGTTTTATAATTGGAGGTTAAAATTCCTAGATTACCTGTTCCCTACTTAGTCCACACAATCCTAGTTAAGATAACTTCGTTCTTGTATAACTACCTATTCTCCCGGAGCCTTATCTGACGTTAAACTAGTTACCGCGCATAACCTCTCACGAACCAGAAATGTGTTCACAAGGGAAGGGATACGAAACTAATAACTTAGCCCTTAATGGGGCAACAATACACCCTATCCCCTGGCGACACTAGTCCTGTTACATCGGCCCTATTCCCTGGTATTGAATTACATGTGGCCTGTTAGAGGTTATGATTTACAATTACCTTTATTACCTGACTCCTGTTGGCCTTAGGGGCAAACGAGCTATGTCAACAGGTCAGTTTGGCTCCCGGGGACGTGAATTACGTAAAATGTGTGAATATAAAGTTAAGTAGAGTTACTAAGTAAAGGGCTAAGTTGGTTGCATATCCAGGGATCTTAAATAATTTCCAATTAACTGGCTAAGGTTGTCGATTCAGGCCGCCTCTCAAAAAAATAACGTTACAAATTTTGGAGCGGAATGTGATAAATTGATATCTGAATTACCACGAGAAATAAAAGAAACTATTTTAAAATCATGTTGACGCTGCAACATTATAGCAAGGTTAAATAGGGCGCTAGGGATTTAGGGATTTTACAATCAAATTTAATAGGGATTTTACAATCAAATTTAATAGGGAATTTTGGGATAGGTTGTTTAATCTTTGGGAATAGTATTGTTGTTTGTTTTAATAGATCGGTATCATATTTATCATTTCTTTGGGTACAGGGATTTTACGTCATAATCAAGATCGAGGATAATTATAGACAACATCAGTGAATTGTTTTTAAGTTCGTACATGAATCAATAACACGAGCGACCATTTCACGTTATTAACTACAACAGAACGTGAACTGGTTAAGTTCAACTCTCATACTCAGTTGACTAAACATAACACGGCGTTTCGGTAACATGATACCGTTCGCTCTTCGAGGTCAGTCTGGGTGCAAGGTAACAAAAACAATAATATCTCATTTAACCAATGTAAAACAAGATGTATAAAATCTCTGAAAGTTGGGACAATAAACCAGTATACCACGTATGCTCAAAAAGACAGTGTGTTGTGATCTTGCTTCACGCCACCCCAACCGACAACCCCTAACCTCAACAACCTCAACCACGGAGAGCACGTTGCGCCCTCTCTCCAAACTACTAGAACTTCAACCCGGACCAGCACGTTACGCCCTCAGGTCCACACAGGAGAGCACGATACGCCCTCTCTCCAGACTTCGAGAACTTCAACGCCGGACCTGCACGTTACAAGAGATCACGTCACGCCCTGACCTCCAACTACAGCTACAGTCTCCAGCCTTACACCTGGAGACAAGATTCATCTCCGCAGCCACCCACGAGTTACGAGAGATATCTACATACAGTCCACTCTCTATAGAGATCATTTCACACTTTCGTTCAATCATGCCTCAATTTTTTAATAACTGCAGCAATAGAAATTCAGATTCGGTTTCCTTTAAATGATTCATCTTATGAAAATTTATAATTTACGAAAAAATTATGTACCTTCATTTGGAACTTTCTTCTTCGCTCGGCCCCATCGAATGGGATCTACTGGATAGAGAGGTGAGGGATTATGTGTGGGATAGAGGCAAAAACAAATTTTTGAGCCTCTCTCGTAAACTACGGAATCTGATGGATTCCCAACATCCCCCCCTAAATATCTCAGATAATTCACACCACTCTTATACTGTTGATTCGTTCCAACCCCTCCCAGGTTCGACTTCCGATGACAATCGCCTCCCCGCACGGGTAGATACTCATTCTTGCCACACCAGATCTTTAAATACCACATCGGTAGCCCTCTCCCCCTCCGAAATGGGTTTGTTGAATAACGGTCTTATTCATAAAAAGTTAATACGGGTTTTAAAGACGTTTTAAGGAGTTGTCTAAAAAACGTTTTTCATAAACCCATTTTAAGGCTAATATGCAGTTAAAATGCTGTCAAAATTAAAATGGACTCGACCCCACTTTAAACCCGTTTTAACCTCAAAATAATCGATTGCCGGTTTCTCTTGACATTTGTGTTATTTAAATGTTGTTATTTGTTTAACGAATGGGTAGTGTTTTGCACGTTTGTGAAAGCGATTCGTCTGTTCTTTTTTTTTAAATAGGATGAATGCCTTGCTTGCGCTTGATGCACTCCATCGAATCGATAGAGGAATTCCTCACCGTCGTCCTAAAATCTGCAAGCCAAGAAGTGATCCTTTCAGGTTAGATAACGAGGATTTTCGAAATAAATACCGGTTTATCACATTGTGAACTTAATAAGAGACGAACACGGAACACCTCCTCAATCACAAGTTCTTGTGGCACTTCGTTGCTGGGGTCGACGACAAGTAAGTAGATTATATTGTCTTATTTTTGTGAAGTGATATTTCAAATAGGTTCAAATACTGTGTTCATTGTAAAAGTAAATATATATAATATGTGTTCAGGTGCAAGATGATGCTGGGGACCTTCATGGCATTAGCCAAGCCACAGTAAGCCGAGCATGTGCTAGAGTGGCAACAGCACTTGCACGTCTGAGCGGCAATTACATAAAAATGCCTATATCTGTGGCCGAGCAACGCAGTGTAATTTAAGGATATTACAAATTTTCCAAGTGTAATTGGTGCAATAGATTGCACCCATATTAAAATAAGAAAAACCGGAGGAAATGACTCACAGTATTTTCTATTTGCTGGAAGCATGTGTTGTTAATTCTTACATACTGTATAAAATAAGCATGAAAACACAAAAAAGAAAACCCATGAGCCATTTGAAGTTCAGGTCCTGTTTAGCAAATGAACTGATTGCTAATTTTTGTAGCAAAAAGAGACCCGGTTATGCACCCGGACGAGGCAATGCTAGAAAAAGGAATCATCCAGATGGCCAAAAAACTATTCAGAATTCCGTTCAATTGAGTAATGTTGGTGATCATCTGCCCACAATGAGTAAGACATACCGGCGTTGCGCTAACTGTAGCACGAAAGCAAAAGAGAAGAGAAGTAATGTTATCTGTATTAAATGTAATGTAGCACTGTGGAAAATGTGTTTTACACCTTTTCATCAATCTTGAGTTTGTTGATAAACGAGAAATATATTTGACTTCATTTAAAAAAGATGTGTTTATTTTGTGTGAGGATGAAGTAATTAAAACTTTGAGGGTGGGTTCTATATTTCCCAGAGATTTTCATCATATATGTTCTTCACTGAATGTTTTTGGATACGACGCGCATCACATAATTAAAGACATAGCTAAAAATAGTCCGATCTCCCTTTTACCAATCAATCACGAAAAGTACATTAGTTTTACTAAATACGATGAAAAAACTAAAATTAAATTTCGATTTACAGATTCGCTACGATTTTTAAGTTTTTCTCTAGATAAGTTAGTTTCCTTTCTAAATGTCTCCGATTTGATTCATTTAAAGGATGAATTTAAAAATGTAAACGAGCCACAGTAAACGCTAAGGTAAACGCTACCTGGATACACTTGGGATGCGATGTTGAAATATACAGGATGTCAATTGGAAACTATACAAGATGTTGATATTCTAATGCTTCTTGAGAATAGTATACGAGGTGGAATAAGTCAATGCTGTAATAGACAATCCATCGCTAACAATAAATATATGCCAAATTTCGATCCTTCAAAAGAGTCAAAATTTATAATGTATCTAGATGTCTGTAATTTATATGGCTGGGCGATGTCACAGCAGCTGCCATACAAAGATTTTAAATGGATTAATGACATAGATTCTTTTGATGTTACTAACATGCCCGATGACTAACCCGTAGGGTTATTGTCTGGAGGTAGATTTAGAATACCCTACAAACATTCATGATTCGCATCGTGATCAACCAATGTGTCGGGTACATCAAACCCTACCAAATTCTAAATTACCAAAGTTATTAGCGACATTGGAAAACAAAGAAAAATATGTCCTACATTATAAAAATTTAAAACAGTGTCTAATGCATGGAATTAAACTTAAAAATATTCATCGAATATTAGCATTCCAACAATCTTCATGGCTTAAACCCTATATTGATTCAAACACTAAATTGCGAAAGGAAAGTAAAACATTTTTGCAAACAAATTTACAAATTTATGATCAACGCAGTCTACGGTAAAACCATGGAAAACATTCAAAAATATCCTATGTAAATCTTGCAAATAAATGGGGAGGGAGGTACGGTGCTAAAAATTTACTATCTTCACCAAATTTCAAAAATAGAACTATTTTTGCTGATTATCTAGTTGCAATCGAATTGAATAAAACAAATCTCATATTCGATAAACCTTTGTACATTGGCATGGTGATCTTAGATATATCAAAAAGTTGTGTTTATGATTTCCACTACGCATACATGTTGAAAAAATTTACTGAAAACCGTTGCAAATTACTTTACACCGACACCGACAGTTTAATAGATGAAATACGTTGTAATGACATCTATGAGGAGGCGATTAAGGTCGATCTAAGTAAATTTGATACTAGCGACTATAGCCCCAACAATAGGTTAACCAACTCAACCACTTAATAAGAAAGTTGCGGGTTTGTGGAAGGATGAATGTAATGGTAAAATTTTAACACACTTTATAGGACTTCGCTCAAAAATGTATTCATATGAGATTGATGGAGGTGAGACTTGTATAAAGAAATCAAACGGTGTCCGACCGAATATCGTTTAACAGAAAATTACCTTTCAAGATTACATTGATTAGAGAATTTTAGTACAAAAATCAAAACACAACAGTGTATTAGATCGTATGCTCATGACCTATTTTCAATACAGCAAACTAAAATTGTATTGAGTACATTCGATGATAAAAGGTACCTAGGTTACCTAGGATACCTAAAAGGTATCTAATTCACATGACACACACCTTGGGGGCATTATGGTATTATGGACTTAGGTTAAAAGTTTCGGTGTAAGACACGAAGTACGTGCAGGTGGTTCACTCTTTGTAGTCGCCGAAATCAAGTTTCAACAGGATCTGCTACAAGTTGAAACCAGCTTTTGATCTCACGAAACGATTTCTCTTCAAGGTCTTAAAGCGAATTCATTTTGCTAAATTTTATATTGCTAATATTTTACGAATTGTAAGATATAAAAGAATTATTCCAGTAAGCTTAAAGCTTTCAACCGCTACCACCACCAACGTGACACGATGTGAAATCAACAACATGCTCGATGACATGGAATCAACGACAACCGGAACTTACCAGACAGTAGGATAGCTTAGAATGTAACTTTTATAAAAATAAATTTCTAGAACATCACTGTTTGTGTTTTGTATTTACTTAAGCCAAAACTTCAAGGAAACAACAAATATTTTAACCATCAGAAGCGTAGTTACAAGAAAATACAAATGACGACTTCTGTACCGTAAGAAAAATCACTTCATTTTTCCCATATTTACATGTAACATTTCAGAGACCCATTATTACTCGATGGAAGACGAATTGTTGATTTTTCATTTATTTTGGAACAAATTCGCAATATGAATAACCACACTCCGTTTGGATGCAATTTCAACAATATGTATCCCTTAAATGAAGTCAGGAAAGGACTAGAAACGGGAATTACATTCTTTTGTCGCATGTGCAACATGCAAAAAATTCTAAAGCTCACCCAAGAAAATGGATCTACAGTCAACATTAATAAAGCGTTGGTTTTGTCTGCCATATCAACTGGAATCGGTTATTCTTGTTTGAAAGAAGTATTTGACGTTTTGAACGCGCCATTTTTTTCCAACAGTACCTATCAGAAATACCATGCTAAAGTAGCTGACGTCATTGACAAAACTTCTTGGGAAGTCATGAAAAAGGCCGGATTGGAGGGGGGTAATTTAGCTAGACAAGCAGGTCAAGTAGACGAAGAAGGTATTCCCTTAATATCTGTGATAGCTGATGGAGCCTGGAGTAAACGATCTTACAACGTCAATTATAATGCACTTTCCGGCGTTGTAAGTATTAGTAAGCTTACATCTGTACCCTACGTAAACTATCTTATACACAACGCGGTATTATGGGCCCTTCAAGAGGGTTTCCCCCCTTTGGAATTAACATGTTTTGGCTTCACCAAAGTAATTGTTATGGATGCTGAAACCATTCTGTGGACAATTTTAAAGACAGTAAAATATTTGAACGTAAATGTAAATAAACTTCTTAGTTTACGATTTGACGGGATTTGACCCTTAGTCGAAAGCAACTTTCTTCATTATTCCTCCCATAAACTTAATTTAGTTAACAATGACACAATGGCACAATGAATTCTGTTCAAATGACAGGCCTACAAGGTTTTGCTGTTTGTGACGTTTGTAGTAAGTGAACAATTTATTTCGTCCTCACTTTTCTTATTTATCTTACTCATTTCATTACAGACAGAACCAAAAGTAATATAAAAAATTCACGCGAGCCCATCGGTCTGCGGAAAATTATTAACAATAATACCAATCGACTTCGTAGGTCTATAGAATCGGCTATAAATCACAGGATTCACGAATCTTCTGTCTAGGTCAAGGATTTCAGTTTCAACCCATTGATTTATTTAAAGATGTCGATGCTGACAAAGAGTGGAAATTTACTTCTTTTATTGCTTTATTCTTGATCTTATTAGATACAAGACCAGTACTAATGGAAAGGCAAATATAACAGTTGAAGAATTCATGTCAAAGAACTTCTCCAGGGAATGACAGACTGTTAAAACCGCCGCCGCGCAGCTCTATCATCTCTGGCTGGGGGAAATTGATATGGCAACATGGTTTAGTCTCAAGGTGAGTGGATTTTAACTTTATACACATTAAAAAGTGTACAATCTAATTGTGAATCTAAGTGAAATGAATAATTTAGTGAATCGTATCGCTGATGATCTTCCTGTACCAGAAGACCTTCGGCACCCAGTAGAAGGTGTGTTTCCTTGGGGGGACCTCGACCTGGAAGCTGTAGAAGATGGAGGAGCTAATAAACGCCGGAATCCAGGTGAGGAGAGAACTTAGAGAAAGAATGGAGAGAGAAGAAGATAACGAGGGCATGGTTAACACAGCAGGGGGTGATGAAGCCGCTGATGTGGATGGACTCGCCGACCAAGTAGGGGTAGAAGAAGTGGCCCATGTGGACGAGGGCTTTGTAGATACGGATGTAGAGGAAGGGGTTCGTGTAGATTTAAAAATTTTCAGACAAGTACATACATCCGGCAGTGCATTACTACACATGTTCCGTGAGCGAAAGGTATGTGTTACTCACGGATACTTTCAGCGTGGAAATATACCATATTGTATCAACTGTACATTGAATAGTATAAACATTTGGGCTGAAGAACAACATATTACTTATAATAATCATCACGTAAGTGATATACTCGAGAACTTGGCAGATGTGTATTGTGCTGTGTGTCACAGTAGAGTGACCAGAGTCGAGTTCACCAATTTATGCTTAATTTGTAATGTATAATAATATTTTGTGTGCTTATGGTCAATTAAAAAATAAATATGTAATACATATTTCTTTCTATTGACCAGAAACACATGTTATACATAGTTTTGGAGCCAAATTCAAAAGTTACACCACGTATTCAAGTGTGGCATCGTCAGCTATAGGGTTTCCACTGATGAGAATCACATCACTCCGCAAACGTTCTTTACAGAAATACAATCCAAGGTACTAGATATACTTTCAGAGTACTTAGCTCGATTTCATACTCTGAAAATCAACATGGAGCTTTTTGGACTTTACGTTATACCCGAAAAGGATCTCTCCGACGTAAAGTCTTTTAATACAAAAAATAAAGTTCTCACTGCTCTTAATCAACTTTAAGAAGACTTTAAAGAAGAAATCCAATCACAACATGTCAGAGTTCCAGGAACGTGATGTGAACATTAACAAATTTAGTGCAGTATAGGCGTCCTCATACATCAAACTTCCTAAATCAATAGAATCCACTAAATGTGTTTTAAACATAGACATCATACATTTTTTTAAAAAGGGAATTCGCGGTGGTGTTAATCAATGTAGTATAAGAAAAGCTGTAGCAAATAATAACTTTATAACAGATTAGGATATTTCGACACCAACTTCATACATTGTTTATTTCGATGCCACAAATTTATACGGTTATTCGATGCAACCGGCTTTACCAACTAGTAATTTTAAATGGTTAGAAGAAAATGAAATCACATCATTAGATTTATCTCTAATTGATGAAAATTCCTCACGAGGGTATGTACTGGAAGTAAATTTAAAATATCCGTCAAACTTACATGAATGCGATAATAATTTCCCCTTTTGTCCGGAACCTATAATCCCTCCTGGTGGTAAAATGCCAAAATTAATCCCCAATTTATATAGCAAACATAAATATATCATTCATTATAGATTTAAAACAGTGCTTAAAATACGGTTTAATTTTAGAAAAAGTACATAGAGTTTTAACGTTTTCCCAATCACCGTGGTTAAAGCCGTACATCGACTTCAATACTACTTTAAGAAATTTCGGTTCCAACAAATCCCTTCACCCCCGCAACAAAAATTTCAATCGACGGGTATCATATTGAGCAGATTAAGAGAATCAGGTACCTTGGTTGTCTGATCAACAGTGCAGTGGTAACGATTAATGTTGATAATGAAGTTATTGCCTTACGCAATCTGCTACACCATGGCGACCGTGACAGGACTCGAACCTGCAATCGTTCGGAACTAACCATATTTTTAAAACTTGCTCATTCTGTTCTAATCATGGCACTTTTCGCATCCTTTAAACGTAAGACAGTTCAAAAAAGACAAGCCGGTCATCGGGAATTCAATGTACCTCCATGCGGGATAGCACTTCTTCAACGAGATGAATTTGACTATTATGGATGCCATCACATATATACAGGAACACGCGTTAGTGCGGAGCGCTATCCAGCCTATTTTGCAGCTCGAGATGTCATGTTATCGTACCTTATCTCGACCACGCGGCTAACTGAGTTTTTAAAACTTGCTCATTCTGTTCTAATCATGGCACTTTTCGCATCCTTTAAACGTAAGGCAGTTCAACAAAGACAAGACAAAGACAATCGGGAATTCAATGTACCTCCAGGCTGGATAGCACTTCTTCAACGACAAGATGAATCTGACTATTATGGATACCATCAGATATATACAGGAACATACGTCAGTGCGGAGCGCTATCCAGTCTATTTTGCAGCTCGAGATGTCATGTTATCGTATGGTATCTCGACCACGCGGCTAACTGATGCTGATGACAATTCAGTCATGGCCGCAACGACTATGGATTTATTCTGTGATGTGCCGGGTACAAAGGCTACCCACATGGCATGGAATGACTCCAACGTTGAAGCTTGGATCAATACCGGACTGTGGAGGGCCTATAAGACTTCCGTGTCGGAATTATACAGCCGAACAATAGATTGCGGTCATTAGTCAGATGTGCCCGCTGACGAAATGAATGATGTTGCGCTTGCTGAAGAAATGAATAAAGTGTTGAATGATGTATTGGAAAATATAATTAGTATGGAACCAAATTTCAATGAATTGGTTGAATATGTGAATGCTGACGTAGACTATAACATTAACAATGCCCCCATCGTCGTCTTGGACAGCGACGAAGAAGAAAATGACGATGACATTACAGATGGCGAGGATGGGGGGTTTGACGAATGCATGGAAGTTGACAAAAAATTTTCATATATAAAGAGGGTGCAACCATCAAAACTGATATCTGACAGAAATTCTAGATGGTGTGTAGATCATGAGTACATTGAAATCGATGGCTTGGGTTATTGTAAAAATTGTGCTTTCGAAAAACTCGTTGACTATCCATATTTTCTCAATGGCATATTTTCATCCCCAGATGTGTATACTGTAGAGCAACATCACAGTGTAGAAGTGTCTAGTCTACATCGGTTAGACTACTAATGCTGCAAGTGTGGTATAGCTGTTTTTCGGCACAGCTGGGAACAATTATGTCGCCATTGCACAAAATAATTCTAGGATTTCTGGCAGATATCAACTATACTCGGATCGCCCAACAGAGAGAAATAACACGTGAACATCACGCATTGCTTTCACCTCAAATTATGCTTGAAGGGCGCGAAACGGGCTGTGTTTCTCGTCATATAGGCGTAACAAGTAGGGATTAAAATAATGATATAAATAATGTCATAGAATGTATGAGATTGTCATAAAAAAAATAAAAAAAAATAAATTAATACTGAATGCAGTAATATATTATTATTAAAAGAAATGTAAAACAAACTACACAATAAAAAAAATATTCTTGAAAAACATTAAACGCCACATGAAAAAACGCCGCTGCAACGAATGCACGTGCAACGTGTAAGCCGACACAGAAACGCCTGTTCACGTGATTTTATGACTCTCTGTGTTGGCCGATCCGAGTTTAGACCAACTTGTAACGGACAACTTGTGACATCTAGTGACTGCAACTCTAGAGATATTCCGCCACCGTGCCGAGCGACTTCCAGCACAGGATCGACCAGTGAGTTCAGTTGGTTGGAGGATCTTCTCGACTGTAATGTAAGTGTTAATGTAGTTTCAGATCAGTTAGTATGAGACTGGAGCGTGTGTCGAGAAATAACGGCGACCCGCATGCCCAACATAGTCAGTGAACCGCGCTGCGTGTTATGGTCAAATCGTCTAGCGCCCTTCGACGCCCTCATTTCGGTTCCGCCACCCGTTCGTCGTTTGGTCGCGAGTCTGACCTATGCTGGATAACCACCCGAACTGTGGCGAAAGCCAGCAGAGCCGCTATTTCATCATTTCCTTTGTGGCGACGATCCTTATAGCTGTAGTGGCTTTTACCATTTGGTGGGTCGCGAGCCCGGGCTGACATGGGAGGAATATCGCCACCATCTCATCTGCGAAATGTGTTACAGATTCAGAGAGCCGGGCCAAAACATAGTAAACCGAATCTGTCGCGCATTCGATGAGATTGCATGTTATTGGGTTCATGTACATGGAAAGGGGCATTTGCATTGTTTCGAATGTGGCAAAGACTTCATAAATTTAAATCCCTGCCCCATGTACACGATTCCAAATGTATCACATATGACTTTGTTTTGGGAAAGTGTGCATAGATATGAAACAATGTAATTTTATTGCAGTACACTGATCATGGAAGCGCCAGAGGAAGTATACGAGACGTGTCAACTGGACTGTCTGATGAATTTTCTAGAGTTGATCTGGCCGCCGCAAGGCCTTCTTCTTTCGACGCTTCAATGCCTCATCGATGACGAGTGTAGTGTGTCAGAGAGAAACCAATCTGGCAGCCAAACGAATTTGCAGGAATTTTTCAACACATTTACAGAGGGTTCAGAAACAGCAGAAGGCAGCCAATTCGGAGATATCACGGCTTTCCTTCGAAGAATTCAACTGTCTCTTAAAGGACAACGAATCATTCACGATGTGGTGCCAAACGTTACTCGATCCGAAGCTGAATACTTTCTTACTCGAAGTATGGCAAAAAAATTTTCAGGAGGACTCTTTTGGTACGTCTATCATTCCAACCATGCCCACGTCGTGCACGACTGTTCGTTCGCCGGCGACAAATGTAGATGTGGGAGGGTCCAGTGCCTTCCCATTAAACGAGGATCTCGACGATATCGTAGGACCCATTTTTCCCCGAGCGATACGTGTACAATCTCGCAAACTATCTCTCTCAACCGCCAAGACAATTTTTGCACATTGAAATCGCCGGGAGAGCATGGCGCGTACCTCGTGAAATTGGAGATATATCCTACCAAAGATATCGCTCCACTCGAGAAGAATCAATGGTGGAGAGCAGCGGCAGTTCGGATGAATTTCCTGACTGCGTCGAAGGTGGACCCGCTTCATATCCAAGTCGAACAAATCGCGGTCAAAGCAGCTCGTCAAATCCGGTTCCTGCCAAACGTCGCAAAAGAGGTAAAGAAGAAGAATTGTTGGACTTCTTACGGGAATTTCCGACAAGCCCCGTATTAAATATTCTTAATAGTAGCGTTTGGCTGACTCCCAAATATAAATTTTTGCGACGAGGCGATCCGATGTTACTTTCCGTTTTAGATGTATTTGCTCTAGAATTCGTCGAAATGTCAATCGAAGCATTGTACAACAAGGCAAATCTCGTGTCCTAGGTATTTGTAAGAAGTAGTCTGATGGATGGCTGCTCCAGCAATGTTTATGCTTTCGCCGAGTACTAGATTTGTCATAATTTGTGTTTTAGACATTTATTTTCAGTCCTACTTCTAGGGAGGAGCGGTGGAGTCTGTTCAGTAAGTCTTTAGCTTCGTCTATACTGTCCGTTATTAGCACAATATCATCCGCAAATCGAAGTGGTTTAGATTTTTTCCATTTATCCATTTCTCCATTCTCCATTTATTGCAAGTAAGACTTGCAGCCTTACGCTTAGCTCAAGATGACGGCAAAATTTACCTCATGGACGTACGAGCAAGTGAAGTTACTGATTAGACTCTATCAAAACCACCCAGTATTGTGGGACAAAAAGGAAAAAAAACTACAGCATGCGACACTTGAAAACGATAGCATGGGAAACGATAGCAGAGGGAATGAAAGACGTGGCAGAAGTAGACGCGGAGATGGCCAAAGCCAAAATGGCGAACCTGCTAAGTTCATATAGCAGGGAATTGAAAAAACAAAAAAAAAGTATGGAAGGAATTACTTACCGCAGCAAGTGGTACGCATACAAATTATTACGTTTCCTGCCAGAAGACCACGAACTTGCTGGCACCAGCGGTGGATAACGGTCCGACAGTACTACCGTGGAGGAAGACATTGAGTCGAGCGGCGAGTGCGACGGTACAGACGAGCCAACGCGAACGCTCTCCTTCGGGAAGGCGAGGGCGGCGTCGCCTGCCTTCCAAAGCTCTCCGTACCAGTACAAGTTTTTTAAATAGAATCCAATAATTGCAGAGAAACTGTTTGTCATTCAATGAAAAGATGCGCAAGTTTTACAAAAAACACAAACGCAGTGCTTGCTCAAAATGTGAACTTCATTTGTGCTGCTCATATACTCATATATATATATATATATATATATATTAATCCACAAATGGAGGAGCTAATAAACGCCGGAATCCAGCTGAGGAGGGAAGGCATCGATATCAATCAACGAATGGAGGAGCTAATAAACGCTGGAATCCAGGTGAGGAGAGAACTTAGAGAAAGAATGGAGAGAGAACAAGATAACGAGGGCATGGTTCACCCAGCAGGGGGTGGTGAAGCCGCTGATGTGGATGGACTCGCCGACCAAGTAGGGGTAGAAGAAGTGGTCCATGCAGAGGATCATGTGGACGAGGGCTTTGTAGATACGGGTGTAGAGGAAGGGGTTCGTGTAGATGTAAAAATTTTCAGACAAGTACATACATCCGGCAGTGCATTATTACACATGTTCCGTGAGCGAAAGGTATGTGTTACTCACGGATACTTTCTGCGTGGAAATATACCATATTGTATCAACTGTACATTGAATAGTATAAACATTTGGGCTGAAGAACAACATATTACTTATAATAATCATCACGTAAGTGATATACTCGAGAACTTGGCAGATGTGTATTGTGCTGCGTGTCACAGTAGAGTGACCAGAGTCGAGTTCACCAATTTATGCTTAATTTGTAATGTATAATAATATTTTGTGTGCTTATGGTCAATTAAAAAATAAATATGTAATACATATTTCTTTCTATTGACCAGAAACACATGTTATACATAGTTTTGAAGCAAAATCCAAAAGCTACACCACGTATTCAAGTGTGGCATCGTCAGCTATAGGGTTTCCACTGATGAGAATCACATCACTCCGCAAACGTTCTTTACAGAAATACAATCCAAGGTACTAGATATACTTTCGGAGTACTTAGCTCTATTTCATACTCTGAAAATCAACATGGAGCTTTTTGGACTTTACGTTATACCCGAAAAGGATCTCTCCGACGTAAAGTCTTTTAATACAAAAAATAAAGTTCTCACTGCTTCTACTGATCTTAATTAACTTTAAGAAGACTTTAAAGAAGAAATCCAATAAAGTGTTGAATGATGTATTGGAAAATATAATTAGTATGGAACCAAATTTCAATGAATTGGTTGAATATGTGAATGCTGACGTAGACTATAACATTAACAATGCCGCCATCGTCGTCTTAGACAGCGACAAGAAGATGATGCCCCCATCGTCGTCTTGGACAGCGACAAAGAAGAAAATGACGATGACATTACAGATGGCGGGGAGGGGGGGTTTGACGAATGCATGGAAGTTGACAAAAAATTTTCATATATAAAGAGGGTGCAACCATCAAAACTGATATCTGACAGAAATTCTAGATGGTGTGTAGATCATGAATACATTGAAATCGATGGCTTGGGTTATTGTAAAAATTGTGCTTTCGAAAAACTCGTTGACTATCCATATTTTCTCAATGGCATATTTTCATCCCCAGATGTGTATACTGTAGAGCAACATCACAGTGTAGAAGTGTCTAGTCTAAATCGGTTAGACTACTAATGCTGCAAGTGTGGTATAGCTGTTTTTCGGCACAGCTGGGAGCAATTATGTCGCCATTGCACAAAATAATTCTAGGATTTCTGGCAGATATCAACTAGACTAACTTGTAACGGACAACTTGTGACATCTAGTGACTGTGACTCTAGAGATATCCCGCCACCGTGCCGAGCGACTTCCAGCACAGGATCGACCAGTGAGTTCAGCTGGTTGGAGGATCTTCTCGACTGTAATGTAAGTGTTAATGTAGTTTCAGATCAGTTAGTATGAGATTGGAGCGTGTGTCGAGAAATAACAGCGACCCGCATGCCCAACATAGTCAGTGAACCGCGCTGCGTGTTATGGTCAAATCGTCTAGCGCCCTTCGACGCCCTCATTTCGGTTCCGCCACCCGTTCGTCGTTTGGTCGCGAGTCTGACCTATGCTGGATAACCACCCGAACTGTGGCGAAAGCCAGCAGAGCCGCTATTTTATCATTTCCTTTGTGGCGACGATCCTTATAGCTGTAGTGGCTTTTACCATTTGGTGGGTCGCGAGCCCGGGCTGACATGGGAGGAATATCGCCACCATCTCATCTGCGAAATGTGTTACAGATTCAGAGAGCCGGGCCAAAACATAGTAAACCGAATCTGTCGCGCATTCGATGAGATTGCATGTTATTGGGTTCATGTACATGGAAAGGGGCATTTGCATTGTTTCGAATGTGGCAAAGACTTCATAAATTTAAATCCCTGCCCCATGTACACGATTCCAAATGTATCACATATGACTTTGTTTTGGGAAAGTGTGCATAGATATGAAACAATGTAATTTTATTGCAGTACACTGATCATGGAAGCGCCAGAGGAAGTATACGAGACGTGTCAACTGGACTGTCTGATGAATTTTCTAGAGTTGATCTGGCCGCCGCAAGGCCTTCTTCTTTCGACGCTTCAATGCCTCATCGATGACGAGTGTAGTGTGTCAGAGAGAAACCAATCTGGCAGCCAAACGAATTTGCAGGAATTTTTCAACACATTTACAGAGGGTTCAGAGACAGCAGAAGGCAGCCAATTCGGAGATATCACGGCTTTCCTTCGAAGAATTCAACTGTCTCTTAAAGGACAACGAATCATTCACGATGTGGTGCCAAACGTTACTCGATCCGAAGCTGAATACTTTCTTACTCGAAGTATGGCAAAAAAATTTTCAGGAGGGCTCTTTTGGTACGTCTATCATTCCGACCATGCCCACGTCGTGCACGACTGTTCGTTCGCCGGCGACAAATGTAGATGTGGGAGGGTCCAGTGCCTTCCCATTAAACGAGGATCTCGACGATATCGTAGGACCCATTTTTTCCCCGAGCGATACGTGTACAATCTCGCAAACTATCTCTCTCAACCGCCAAGACAATTTTTGCACATTGAAATCGCCGGGAGAGCATGGCGCGTACCTCGTGAAATTGGAGATATATCCTACCAAAGATATCGCTCCACTCGAGAAGAATCAATGGTGGAGAGCGGCGGCAGTTCGGATGAATTTCCTGACTGCGTCGAAGGTGGACCCGCTTCATATCCAAGTCGAACAAATCGCGGTCAAAGCAGCTCGTCAAATCCGGTTCCTGCCAAACGTCGCAAAAGAGGTAAAGAAGAAGAATTGTTGGACTTCTTACGGGAATTTCCGACAAGCCCCGTATTAAATATTCTTAATAGTAGCGTTTGGCTGACTCCCAAATATAAATTTTTGCGACGAGGCGATCCGATGTTACTTTCCGTTTTAGATGTATTTGCTCTAGAATTCGTCGAAATGTCAATCGAAGCATTGTACAACAAGGCAAATCTCGTGTCCTAGGTATTTGTAAGAAGTAGTCTGATGGATGGCTGCTCCAGCAATGTTTATGCTTTCGCCGAGTACTAGATTTGTCATAATTTGTGTTTTAGACATATTTATTTTCAGTCCTACTTCTAGGGAGGAGCGGTGGAGTCTGTTCAGTAAGTCTTTAGCTTCGTCTATACTGTCCGTTATTAGCACAATATCATCCGCAAATCGAAGTGGTTTAGATTTTTTCCATTTATCCATTTCTCCATTCTCCATTTATTGCAAGTAAGACTTGCAGCCTTACGCTTAGCTCAAGATGACGGCAAAATTTACCTCATGGACGTACAGCAAGTGAAGTTACTGATTAGACTCTATCAAAACCACCCAGTATTGTGGGACAAAAAGGAAAAAAAACTACAGCATGCGACACTTGAAAACGATAGCATGGGAAACGATAGCAGAGGGAATGAAAGACGTGGCAGAAGTAGACGCGGAGATGGCCAAAGCCAAAATGGCGAACCTGCTAAGTTCATATAGCAGGGAATTAAAAAAACAAAAAAAAAAGTATGGAAGGAGTTACTTACCGCAGCAAGTGGTACGCATACAAATTATTACGTTTCCTGCCAGAAGACCACGAACTTGCTGGCACCAACGGTGGATATCGGTCCGACAGTACTACCGTGGAGGAAGACATTGAGTCGAGCGGCGAGTGCGACGGTACAGACGAGCCAACGCGAACGCTCTCCTTCGGGAAGGCGAGGGCGGCGTCGCCTGCCTTCCAAAGCTCTCCGTACCAGTACAAGTTTTTTAAATAGAATCCAATAATTGCAGAGAAACTGTTTGTCATTCAATGAAAAGATGCGCAAGTTTTACAAAAAACACAAACGCAGTGCTTGCTCAAAATGTGAACTTCATTTGTGCTGCTCATACACTCATATATATATATATATATATATTAATCCACAAATGGAGGAGCTAATAAACGCCGGAATCCAGCTGAGGAGGGAAGGCATCGATATCAATCAACGAATGGAGGAGCTAATAAACGCTGGAATCCAGGTGAGGAGAGAACTTAGAGAAAGAATGGAGAGAGAACAAGATAACGAGGGCATGGTTCACCCAGCAGGGGGTGGTGAAGCCGCTGATGTGGATGGACTCGCCGACCAAGTAGGGGTAGAAGAAGTGGTCCATGCAGAGGATCATGTGGACGAGGGCTTTGTAGATACGGGTGTAGAGGAAGGGGTTCGTGTAGATGTAAAAATTTTCAGACAAGTACATACATCCGGCAGTGCATTATTACACATGTTCCGTGAGCGAAAGGTATGTGTTACTCACGGATACATTCTGCGTGGAAATATACCATATTGTATCAACTGTACATTGAATAGTATAAACATTTGGGCTGAAGAACAACATATTACTTATAATAATCATCACGTAAGTGATATACTCGAGAACTTGGCAGATGTGTATTGTGCTGTGTGTCACAGTAGAGTGACCAGAGTCGAGTTCACCAATTTATGCTTAATTTGTAATGTATAATAATATTTTGTGTGCTTATGGCCTATTAAAAAATAAATATGTAATACATATTTCTTTCTATTGACCAGAAACACATGTTATACATAGTTTTGGAGCCAAATTCAAAAGTTACACCACGTATTCAAGTGTCGCATCGTCAGCTATAGTGTTTCCACTGATGAGAATCACATCACTCCACAAACGTTCTTTACAGAAATACAATCCAAGGTACTACAACGTGATCAAGAATGACTGTTTGAGTTGGCAATGCTGAATTTCATTTTTAAATGGTACAACTGGTAATTTGAATTTGCTATGTCAAATTCAAATTTCTGTTATTCTTTTCAAATTTATTTATTTAAAATGGTTTTCACATTACAACACGATATTTTCGTTGGAATGGCGTACTTTCGAAGCGGGATTTATAACCCAATTACTGGTTGGCAGTACTCTCTCGAAGCGACATATCAGCAATTTCAGGAAATGTTTCCGGAGACTTTGGTCACTTTTGCTGTCTTTCAGCAGCATTGTATGCGAGTAGTTGAACGTTATTTAAACACAGGGAGCGTAAGCAAACAAAAATCAACTGGTAGACCTTCTACTCTAAACGAGGAAGTTGTCGAGGATATCAGAACTCGAATGCAAAGAAGTCCTCGCAAATCCTTAAGAAAGCTCTCACTTCAAACAGGTTTGGTCCTTATGCCTCCTATTCAACCAATTTTCATTCTTACCCATAAGACTTCCACATTTTCATGTTGTTCTAATTCACGGTTTTACAGGTTTATCATATGGAAGTTGCTCCACTGTGCTTAAAAAGAAATTAAAGTATCACCCTTACAAAATTTCCATCGTCCAGTCATTAACGCCTCCTGATCACCCGCAGAGAGTTTTATTTTGCAATTGGATCAATGACATATTAAATAATAATGATATCCTTAACAATACCTTCTTTTCCGACGAAGCCTGGTTTCATCTCAACGGCTATGTGAATAAACAAAATTACAGAATTTGGTCAGGTGAAAATCCTTATGCTATCAGAGAGACAAATTTGCACCCGGTTAAAGTTGGAGTTTGGTTGGCAGTCTCAAGGACGCGGGTGTATGGGCCGATATTTTTTAATTTTACCGTCAATTCGGAGAGATATATCCAACACTTTTTGAGGCCTTTTATAAACCAATTAACAGACGAAGAGCATCAAATTGGATATTTCCAACAAGACTCTGCAAGGGCACATACGACTCGTGCTACTATGGGATATTTAAGAGAGAATTTCGGCGACAGAGTAATTAGTCAGGGCATATGGCCAAGTAGGTCACCAGATCTCACCCCATTAGATTTTGCGTTATTTGGGCTCTTGAAGGACAATGTCTTTAGGAATATATTGCATACTGAAGAGGAGCTGCAGGAGGCAATAGTTCAGGAAGTGGCAAACATTACCCCCAATATGCTGGTGAATATCTTCGAGAGCCTAAAAAGAAGAGTTACTTTATGTCTGGACCAAAATGGGGGGCATTTTGAGCATTACCTTTAGCCGGTTTAATTAAATCATTGTTCTGTATTTCGAGTTTCATTTTTAAGCGTTAATTTTTATTCACATAACCTACAATCTTATCGCTGATTGTTCTTCTTCTTCTTTTATTTGGCCTTCGCTATGTCGAGCCAGCCACTTACATAACGCTGATTGTTTTGTCAAATAAATGAAACAAACTTCCTGGCGAGGGGGTCGCGCAGGGGAGGCGGAGTTCGTGACGTAGACTGGCGACCCAGGTCTGAGTTTTATTACCTGTGTTTAATCTAACTCTGGTTTCATCTATGCTCTGTATTACTCTGACAATTCGGCGTTTGGCTGGCGTTTTCGTTTGTAATTGACAACAGTTTTGAGTTTTTCAAAGTATTTTTTGCATCGCAGGTCACCGTGTGACGTAGATGACGTTGTGGTAGGTCAGGATCGCTTGAGGCAACCTATAAGTTGATACGCCTTGTCTGGTTGTAGCATTGCAAACCCTTAGGCAAAAAAATCCTCCAGGTAGAATTGCCAACTCAAACAGTCATTGTTGATCACCCTGTAGATATACTTTCAGAGTACTTAGCTCGATTTCATACTCTAAAAATCAACATCGAGCTTTTTGGACTTTACGTTATACCCGAAAAGGATCTCTCCGACGTAGTATTTTAATACAAAAAAATAAAGTTCTCACTGCTTCTACTGATCTTAATCAACTTTAAGAAGACTTTAAAGAAGAAATCCAATCACAAATGTCAAGAGTTCCAGGAACGTGATTCCAGATAGGCCTTTCAAAATATCCTATTTTTGGATGTGAACATTAACAAGTTTAGTGCAGTGTGGGCGTCCTCATACATCCAACTTCCTAAATCAATAGAATCCACCAAATGTGTTTTAAACAAAAAATTCAGACAATGCGTGCTTCGCGTGGAGTATTATAGCAGCGATATTTCCAGCAACTGGTGAACCAACTCGAGTGTCGTCATACCCCCGTTATGATATTTTGTTAGATTTTACAGGAATCGATTTTCCTGTTAGGTTAAAGACATATCTAAATATCTAAAGACATGAATAATATTTCAGTGAATGTGTATGGACTTGAAACAAAATTCGAAAATGGTAAATATGTTACCGAGGTGGTGGGACCGCTACATTTTACACAACACCGTAAATTTGTCGTTTATTGTCTCTTCAAAAACCTCTCAGGGTTAGTGCATAAACAACTCTCTAAACGACACGGATCAATATATTTTTGTGACGGTTGTTTGCAATTTTTCAGGAAGCCTGAAAAGTTGGTCATGCATCAAGGAAACGATTGTAACCACATTTACACCAAAACACCGTCAACTAACCTTATTGCAAACAAATATGGTGAGTTTATACCTCAAAATAACCTCAAGTTTGTTAGTATTAAAAAACAGTTGCCAGTGCCGTTTATGCCGATTTTGAGAGTATCTTGAAATCGATTTATCATACTGAACCAAGTAGTGACAAGTCTTTTACGGTGAAAACTTTTGAACATGAACCTTACTCTTTTGGGATGTGTTAAATGTAGTTTCGATGATGCTTATTCGAAATATTAATCATATCGAGGTCCTAATGTTACCGAAATATTTACACAACAGTTAGATGATATCGCCTACTCACTTTACTGCACACACTTAAAACATGTAAAACCTATTCCTATTCATCCTCTCGTGCAATCTTTAAAAAACATCGCAGCTACGATCATATAAATTTACAGTCGTCCAACAACTCCGCCCTCCTGGTTTTATCCAAAGAATCCAGTTTTGTCACTGGTATAACAATAACCTACTCGACAACCTTGACCAGCAGGATATGACATTCTATTCTGATGAGGCGTGGTTTCATCTCTCTGGATTTAATAATTCACAGAATTACAGAACTTGGTCAGCACATAACCCCCACAATATTATCCAAGTCCCATTACATCCACTCAAAATTGGTGTCTGGGTTCAGCAGGACAATGCAACTGCACACACAGCACGAGCTACAACTTCGTTCTTAGAGGAATTCTATCAAGGCCGTTTAATTTGCACTGCTTTGTGCCCTAGTAGATCTCCAGACTTGACTCCCCTGGACTATTTCTTGTTCCCTTATTTACCAAATGTTGTATTTCGAAACCATTTGGACAATTTGCAAGAACCACGCAATTGAAGTGGCTATGGCAAATATTGGACCTGAACTTTTAGTTAATGTTTTTAATAATTTATCGCGTAGAGTTGAATGTTGCTCACAAGAAGGTCAACATTTTCAGCATTTACGGTAGAATAATCTAACTTGTTTCTTATCTCTATACAACTGTACATAATCTAAACTAAAAATTAATCAAAAGTAAACAAGTTGACAAACTGACCACGCTAACCAACTACGCAGGGTGCCAACCCACAAAATTTGCATCAATCATTAAAAATCACCCGGTATAAGTCAGACCCGGCCCATTACTTGGACTGCACCTTCTTTAAGTTGGGGTGCCACGTTACGCTTTACCCAAATTGAACTTGAAGTTCTCACTGACATAAATATCATACGTTTTTAAAAAGGGGAATTCGCGGTGGTGTTATTCAAAGAATCTCCAAAAACAAAGAAGAAAGTTATTAATAAATCAAAACATCCAAGAGTGGGTCTTCTTCATTTTTAGAAAATTGCACTGCATACTTTATTAACCCATTTTATCTGTAGAGTTTTCTTGGGCTCTTTACTATTTACTGAAGTTCTCTCGTTGGACTGGAAAGCTTTCCCCATCTGGAAGATATTGTTCTTTAGATGTTTTTTTCATTTCTTCATCACTTTAATTCCTTCTTAGAATTGGGCCCATTTTCACCGACTTTTCTATCATTTCTTGGCAGAAATTTGTGTCCCCAGGCAAGTTAAATACTGGAACTCTACTTAGTTCAAATCCCAGCCCTACTTGGAGCTGACAAACTTCCGCCAGTTTCTATCCTTTTCACGAATCTCTTGTCTCGTTTTCTTAGCAAGCCGATTTTCCTCGGGAACATCTAATAAACTTTAGAGCACAACGCGTATAAACCTAATCAATAGGATACACGGCCGAGATTGCTAGATTGCGTTAGCCCCAAAGTGGTCTTTTGGATTTAGGTCGAGTTCGATTCGGCACACGTTGAAATGTCTACAGAGTGGAGAGACCCAGTGACCAGTTTCTGCTTTCATGCCCAATCCTGTTGCAACGGGTTGGATTTTCAAGGGAACCTGATATTGCACACTGTGAAACTGCAAACTTATTTGTAATTGCATTAATGTACTGGGCACGGTTGACAAAGCATTAATTATAAATGCTATTCTGGCAAAACATGACCATATGTGTGCTTGTTGTATGAAATCTATCAATCTGAAGACTTTGTAGACTTTTCGTCGTTTTATTTCCATATCCCCAATGTCAAATAAAGAATTGCTATAAACCACCAGGATGTTATAATTCAGACCGATACCTGAGGTAGCTTATTGTATCCCTCCATATCAGAGAGAAGAGAACAACTCTGACCGTCTGATCCAAATTAATGATATGGTCTTGACGTACGACACTGAAGTCGTTTTTGAACAGAGGTTATCTGTGGTATGAATGGATTGATGGAATGACTGGAATACTGCGTTTCATAATAAGCCCATAGGATAAATTCGAACCAGCTTGGCTCACGTCTTCAACATTGACAGTACACTGGTAAAAGGAAACTCTTAGAAATATCATAGTCAAATGACTGGCCAATGAGCGATATATCCATCGAACAGTCAATGTGAAGTATGTATACTGCCAACCTTTATCACCAAATTTCAGACCAAGCGAGATAACTATATAACCAGTACGTTAATCGGTATGAATGTAACTGATAGTACCCGATGGAATACTAAACATTTTAATATCTCTTAACTATGGAATACCATAAATTAATCTGTTGGTACGACCTAGTAGTTGCGTTAGATATAAGAATCGCGATTGAGAGGTATTTCCTGCATGGGTTCACATATGAAGGATGATATAGATTGATTGTCGTTGGAGATACCAGCAACAGTGATACTGAAGTGCGCATCTCTCCAGGCCGCAGGCGCATGGTCGATCTCTCCTCTGCAACAGACCGGCACACCTCTCCACAACCCCGGCGGGCACAGATACTATATCGACACCACTGAGTATCCACTCTTATAAACTTCTTTATATCAAGAAAGAATGCTGTACTGTGTATCTCTATAGTAGGCCAATATGGCGCACTATAGAGGAACGTGACAATACCTTCATGGGAGAAAGGACAGTAACAACCCTCACTATAGAACGCAAACAATGTTCAGGGAAGAAATAGGTTTTCATGTAGACTTTTCAAAGACGTAATAAGTTTTTGCTAATTAGTAAATTCATTTGAGAACATTTCTAGCAGAACGAGCATAGATATTTCAAAGTATATTGAGTACACAAATCATAGTATTAATGTATAGTTATAGCATACTGTCACCTTCAATCCACAAAATATTGACTCGTGGAGCCAAAGTAATGTCACGTAACTTTCCACATGAAGAGACATCAACTGTGAAATCCATCCCCATCTACATCTCTCCCAAGCAACATAAACGATAGTCTCCAATAAAAGCGTTGGACCTTATGGTCAGTATCACCACAAACTAGCTATCAACAGTGATTATGATGAGTACCATTTGATTTACTCAGTTATAGTTCCCCATCTGCATTTCACACAAACAACATAAGAAACGATAGCAGCAAAGAAGCGTTGGACCTTATGATCGGTACTACCACAAACCAACTATCAACCATCAAATAATGAATCCAGTAATGGACACATAATGGAGGATGGTGACAGTGATTATTAAGAGTACCATTTGATTTACTCCGTTACAGTTAACATTTTCAATTTTGCACTTTACACCAAATCTAGGCACCTACAATAACAGCATTGTTTTATAATTTAGACTTCTCGCATATTAGAAAAACTTGTTCAATGACGTTAACATGGTTTAAATAGGAAAAATTAAAAAAATATTCAGAATATTTTTGATAAAAATACAAATAAAAGTTGTTAGTATCCGTTAAGTGTTTGAACTCCATGTGAAATACTTAGAATATTTGAGGAACAACGGAAAGTTAGTCGTCAATCCATTGGTATAATGTCGAAGAAGGTTCCCATGGGAGCTCATACCTCCTGTTTAATTTCTTAGATATAAAACCAAAACTATTCTTTTAAGTTCTTCCTTGCAGATATTTTGACAGGTGTATGTATCAAAACAGGAAAACGAAACAAGCAAGAAAGAACGATGGAAATCAGTTTCTGCTTATATAGAAAATTAGGACAGTAAGTTCAAGAGTGTGCCATAAATGTTGTTTCTCTAAAGCTCCCACTTCATTACTCATACGAAAACCATAGTAACACGGTGCCCCAATGCAGAGGACAGATCCACCAGCCAAAGCCCCTTTTCCAATGTTAAAAGCGGTTCCCTGTTCAGGTTGCATAAGCCTGTCGTTAAGAGTCAGCTGACTCCTCCTTGCAGTCCTAGCAACCGCACGACTATGTGCAGTATACGTTCAATGGCTGAGCAGTACTGATGACAGTCCGGTTCAGTATCGGAGCCTGCGGAACCTCGAAGCCATCGACATAGTCATAGTCAGCAAGTCTTCCATGCGCCTTTTGGAATGCTAACGGTATGGCCCATACACAAACGGGGTTAGAAAGGTTAGAAATATTGTTTAAAAATTTAGAAAATGCAACCTTGCTTCCGACGTCCACTAAAAACCATACTGTCGGTGGTATGCAGAATACCCTATATCAGGGGTTCCCAACCTTTTTGCACTTGCGTACCACTTGACTTTTTGAGAAATTTTGGCGTACCACCGGACCTCATTATTTTAATAAACGTATAATATATACTCTTCTAAAAGTGTTCAAAGGCTTTTTGTACTAAATTCCTGAGAAAACGTCATATTTAATGGTTAGATATTTGTTTATTTATAACATGATTATAATAAAGAAGAAATCAAAGGATTAAAATGGTATCAACTTACAGCTGACTCATATGTCTAGAAACATACAAATAAAAAATTAGTACAAACTAGGCCAAAAACTAATCATCATACAAAATATACTTTTATAGTCTTTAGTGCGAAACTTGATGTTTGCCTGTGATTAAAATATCAACATTAGGAGTAATGGAACTTATCTTCACTCTTAAGTCCTCTTTAACACTTACTTTGCTTCTATGTTTATTTTTTATGTACAAGAGTTCAGAAAATCCACTGTCACACAAGTAACTCGTAACAAATGGCGTCAAAGCAGAGCTTGCCGGAAGATCAAAGGGTACTTGGTTTTACTTGCTTAATGCTGATAGAGTGGGAAATGCAGATAAATTCTTCTCTCTGTATTTGTGAACAAAACAGGACTAACTTTCTCTTGAAGGAGTTTATTTTGTCACTGGCTGTGAAGGCTGTTGTGTTTGGTCCCTAAAGTCCCAAGTTAAGTGTGTTGAGTTTGTCCAAAATGTCGGCTAGATAAGCCAATCTTGACAACTATTCTTCATCAGCAAACATTTTTTATGTCATAATTTTTTCACTTAAAAACATCTGATCTCAGTTCAAAGAGGCGGTTCAAAATTTTCTACCGAGATAACCACCTCACTTGTGTATGCAAGAGTAGTCTTGAACTTGCCACGCATTTCTTCACACATCAAGGAGAATAATCAAGTGATTAAAGCCCTAGCCTTTATGAAGTTAATAACTTTCACGTCTTTCACAGCATCTGATAGAACGGAGTTAAGGTTTTGAGTAATGTTTGCGTGCTCACTGCTCATGCGTACAGAAGCTATTAATATCATATTGCTCACATCACTCACGCGTACCACCTGAAACGTTCCCGCGTACCACCAGTGGTACGCGTACCACCGGTTGGGAACCCCTGCCCTATATCAAAAGTGAATAAATACCAAACAAAATTTGCTGCAATTGTTGCTTCAAAGCAATTAAAGAAATCATTTTGAGTATCAAAAATGCTCATACAACCTGACTAGGTACCAGTAATAGCAATAACCTCCAAACCTTTTAAACACCAATTGGTAACAAACAGGGCACTTCAACCCCCTATTCAAAACACCTCATAACGCAACGTCGATATCAGAATACCTCAAGAATTCCATCGTCTGCTGTGTGCTGTGCTTTCCAACAAATTTGAAATCAATTATAATAAAACTAAAGTAAAAATACAAAAGTATTTCAACATCTATAGAGACGTTCAAGCAATGCTCACCGACCGGTCTGTACTTATTTATCTCGCTGACCACTGCATTAAACAACTACGATACAGTCTTTAAACCTTCTGAGGAACCATTCAAGCTTAAAATTTTAAATTTGCTAGTGGACAACACTTTATATGTTGTACTACTATAAAATATAATTTTTTTGTGTGTGGTTCCTAAAAGGAATATAAAATCAATATTTAAAATACATATTGCGCAGTGGATAAATACATACATCTTAAATTCTAATCTGAAACATACTCGATTCACCCAAGGTAAGCTCACCGAAGTTAATCGATCCACATAGCCAACGATAGTGGCCCTCCTGGACGTCCTACTTACTCAACATTGTGGTTTATCAGAAGATCTAGAAGGCTGCATGTGTTCTTCGTAATCAAATCAACCATATCCAAATTCCGGAACTCCCCTTTCCTCGTTCCTTCATGCCAGGATCATTTTCTTCGGCGAAACTTGAAGCAGCTACATAATCACCACCTGCAAAAATAAATCCACTAATTACTATTGACGTATTGTTCAAATTATGGAAAAATCCTCTTTGTTCAATAAATTAAAGACTAGTTTGAAGTATATGCAAGTTGGAAACTATTGTATTGTGCAAACTGTGTACAAAAATATTCATTATCTCAGTGTAATACATTACTGTCTACTGTCACTACACATATCAATACTATATAAGTTTCATTGCATTTACATTGAAATAATGATAATTATATAACGTAAAACAAATTACACTAGTTGAGATGTATGTAAATTGAACACTACAACCATATTTATTATTTGATATACCATCTAAGGCTGTTCGCTATGCTGGTCCCTAACGTTATATTCAGACAAGCTCAGCAAGAATGTGTACATAGCCACATAGCTAATCAAATGTGTAATGTACAGTGTATTCTCCTTAAAACCTTTAATATCATTACAGAGCAAAACGATCATTACAAAATTTATGTTAAGATATGTGAAACAATAAAGGAAAGGATAAAAGAACCAATTCTATATGTCAATACTCAGGAAATGATATAAACCTAATGACACAACTAGATTTATGAAAATGTTCAAAATACTCTCTACAAATTTCAACAATGCTGCACACAGGAGATGTATTACGGTTTCAAAATTAGGTACTAGAATTGTACTTAATTTCATGTAAGTACGCAAAGTTACTATTTTCAGTACTAAAAAGTGTGTAAAAAAGTCCTAAAAATTGTACTAGACCTAGTCGAGTGTCAGACGGACTTATCGAAGGGTTAAATCGACCAAAGGTACTTGTATGAAACTGTAGCATTATTTGTATTTGTACTTTACGGTCCTAACCTTTTATGTGAACATATTTTGTATTGAAGAAAATATACAGTGATATTTAAATTCCCAAAAGATTCTGATTCTGATCAAATGGAGGACCTCTTCTGAGGTATCGCTGAGATATGTTATCAGTTGTCACTTACCCCTAAGAGTACTTAAAAGGAATGGCCTACCTTGTGATACCTCATTGAAACAGATATAAGTGACACCTTAAGAATTCAACTGAAGATTGTATAAAGGATTTTTTAGGATAATTGTAATAGTAGAGTCAAAATAACTACAGAAGATGAACAAAAACTGGAAATATGGAAGAACTACATTACACAACTCTTCAGACATGAGAGACGGCAAAGTAAATTTCAAAATATAGAAGGAGAATGGGGCCAGGACATAATTAAAGAAGAAGTGATATATGCAATAAACATGCTAAAGAACAAAAAAGCAACAGGACCAGACCAATTGCCAGCGGAGATTCTCAAACTGATAGAGGAGGACCAGATTCATATTATCGTAGAATTAATCAATACACTATACAGAACAGGAATAATACCGAATGAATGGTTGGTATCAACTTTTATAACTCTTCCAAAAAAGAAAAATGCCAAGCAGTGTTCTGACTATCGTACAATAAGCCTAATGTCGCACACGTTGAAGATCCTATTAAAAGTAATCCATAAGAAGAATATTCAGGAAACTTGACATAGATATCAGCGATACGCAATTTGGATTCCGGAAAGGTTTAGGAACAAGGGAAGCACTGTTTGGACTCAATGTTCTGGCACAAAGATGCCTAGACGTGAATCAAGATCTACACGAAACATTAATAAAGAGAAGGGTAGACCTCAGAGACATAAGAATCATTTCAAACCTATACTATGGTCAAAAAGCAGTAATACGAATAGAAGACATAACATCAGAAGAAATAGAAATACAAAGAGGTGTATGTCAAGGGTGTATACTTTCACCAATCCGCTTTAACCTGTACTCAGAAGATATAATACGTAAGGCATTTGAGGAGCAGGACGTAGGCATTAAAATTAACGGTGTAGCAGTAAGTAATCTAAGATATGCGGACAACACAGTTATTTTAGGTGGAACACATGAAGATCTACAGACGCTAGTTAATAGAATAGTCACAGGTAGTGAAGAATATGGACTACCACTGAACATAAGCCAAACATAATATATGCTGATAGCAAAAACACCCCAGGACATTCGTAGGATATGTGTAATGAATCGCCCTATTGAAAGAGTAAGAGAATACAAATACCTAGGCACAACCATTAATGAAAATAATGATAGCTCCCAAGAAATATGAATCAGAATAGAACAGGCCAGAGGCACATTTGTAAGAATGAAGGGACTTTTCTGCTGTCGAGATCTAAACCTTCAGCTAAAAATACGACTGATGAGATGCTATGTGCTATCTTATACTATACTATGGGATGGAGGCATGGACACTGAAGGGGATTGACGTGAAGAGACTGGAAGCATTCGAAATGTGAGTATACTGGAAAAACTGGCTATTGCTTTTAGTTGAATACTATTTGGTGTATTATCAGTTTTGGGCACAAACGGTCTACATTATTACTGAGAGGGTGAAAGTTATTTTTATGTAAGTTTCTCACCAGAAGTGTTCTTGAGAAATGGCCAAAGAATATAATGACAAATATCCAGATCTGAACTAAGGGTGGTATTCAGAAACGGCACTTAAATATTTCTTAAGTGTTCCTTAGCTAAGTTAAGTTTTTTCTTAACTTAACGGTAAGGAGCGATTTGTATTCAGAAACGTCACTTAAATAAATCTTGGCTGAGAAATTTTTAAGTCGCTATTTTTTCGTTTCGTGTCGAACTCTGTCAAAAACATAACCTACAACCTATATTTTTCATTGTTTACATTTGGGATATTTGGTTAATTGTTAATTTGTTGAGTCCTAAAGGTCCTAAAATTGAGGAGTGTTGTGACTGTGTACCTGAGACGGTATACCTGGAATTCCAGGAAAACAGCAGGGAAACGTCGGGCGTGTATTGAAGGGAATATGGTTATTTAAAGGACAGGTGGTGGAGGTATTAGGAAACTTCCCGGGAGCGAGCAGGGGCCCAGTAGGAGCCCCTAGCAGGATAAACTCGAGAAGGAGCACCCGATCCGGCGAGGCCGACGACCCACTACACCGTCAAACAGATCCCAAGGCTGCCGATCCCAGTCCCCCAAAGATGACGATGGCCCCGTGACCACCAGGACGAAACGGGCCTGCATACATGGCTGAGTCACGGTTTTTAGTGGTTTCCTGTGACCGTAACCAGAATTGGCAGCCACCACCGGAGGAATCGAGAGGGCCGCAGCCTTCCCCCTCACCAGCATGCTAGGACCATTAGATGTAGCACAAGATGATATTGTAACATATGCACACATGTTGTAGATGACGCTTAATAAAGATATTTAAAAGTAGAAAGTATTAGGAAACAGGTAGTGTTCAAATCACATTAACGAGAGAGAAATACACATAAAGGACCACTTTAGAAGAATAGAGGAAAGACGAGTTAAATGATTGCGATGGTCATTTCAGTAGATTTAAAAGAACAGTACCAGTTCTAGAGGGTAGAGATGTGGGTAATTGTAAGTAGGTATAAAGGCCCCACTGCCTTTTTCTACTCATTTTTAATCGTGCGCTCAAGTTAGAGGACGTTGAATTGGAGAAGGATTAATTTTACCCTCAGTGAGAAGGCGTTGCTTAAGGAGCTGGTGGCAAGGAATTGCAGCATTGTTGAATGCAAACGTTCGGATGTGGTAACTGCAGACTCTGACTGGACTCTGTTGTGACGAAAGTTGTTCTAAAGGAGTAAGAGGCATTCCTCGTTGATCTTGGGATCTCTCTGGGATTTGTGTTATTAAAGGGAGAATAACATTAACCACACACTCTTTCGTAAATCGATGGCGCTTTTTAAATTCGAACTCGTCCAATTCAAAGAAAGGCGTTTCCCTAATATACCTTCGGGTACGTACTGGACGGTGAATTCTTTCGAGAAACTCATCGAAATCATCATTCTCATAATAATATCGCTCAATTCTCCGATAGCCATCGAAAGCGTCGTTCTCATTTTCAAACATCTTCAAAACAAATAACGAAATAACCTCTACTTTCATCGACCTAACCTCAATGTTTCGGCTAAGGAATACTTAAGGTACCTATCGAGCTACCTTAAATATTTCTTAAGTATTTTTTGACGTTACTTAAGAAATACTTAGGAATTATTTTAAGTTAAGATTTCTTTCTGCTAAGGAAGGTTTCTGAATACAAATTCGGACTTAAGGAACCACTTAAGTTAAGAAATATTTAAGGAACGTTTCTGAATACCACTCTAAGACTTGTATAGCTAAATCCTGATGAAATGATCTATCGAATGAGGGAGCACAAGGTAGGTCATCCCATTTAAGGAAGCGTAGGGTGACTATTCGATCATAATTCAACATGAGTACATGACACTTATAATAAGAGAAACTGAAAGATACCTGCTCAATAAAACTCCAAGAACCCAAAAATTCTTAAAGCAATTATTGTACTCTATAAAAATACATTCGACAGAGCTTGTCAGAAACTAATGCCAATATTAGTACATATCATGCAGTGTCACAATTTGTTGCTTACTAATTGATTTTGTTGCTGGTGTCATTTCTGAAAAATGAGTCGTCAAGTAACTTAATATTAAGCTACGGTTAACCTACCATATCTCGACAATGAAAACAGCTAGGTATCGAGTCAAGCTTAATGGTACACTTTGTTGCTAATTATTTTTTCTAATTACTTTCACTAAATGTTCCAAATACAATTCTATTGCCAAAGCTTTATTTTTTATCATAATAATAAATTTCATTGTCAAATTCTGATTTTCAATGAGTAAACTACAATTATTATGCTCATATCAAACGGTACTATAAAAAAAAAAAATTCACAGCAGTTTTTTTAAAACTGGCTCTCAAGCTCTTACACAGAGCTATTACACAGCAGTAAATTAGCTAAAAGCTTCTCTCGATAGTTGTCTTCGATATTGAAGGTGGCTACGGTAGCAATATTCGGATAACGGCATAAGCTACAAATTATGGAACTAGTCCGAAATGTGCCCCCAAAAATGTCTGCCACAACTTAATAGAGTTAAGAGGTAAAAAGCGGTTTACCACAAGAAGCACAAAATAAACAAGTATGTAAATGAATCCGAACTTCTCTAAAACCACGTCGGCCATGTTGCTTTTTTAGTGAACTACTCATTCAAGAAATTATACATTTTCAGTCGCTTCCATTTTGCATTGGAACCCCTCACGACAAATAAGAATGGGCTTGTAAAGCCTTGGATAAGCGGCTTTCCAAAGTAACACAAACAAGTGAAGATTGCATCGCATTTTGTCCATATGGTTAGCAGACATTACGGAAGCCTTGAAAATCTCTTTATGAAACTTTCGCTACTCTTTAAAGATCCCCTAGCCCTAATAACTTGATCACGCTTACCAATATTGGCTACGAGAACTCTCAGCCTTTCCCTTGATTTAGTTACGGCACACTCCACTTAGTATTTGTAATGCTAACACGAAAGAAAACCAGACGCTTGACACTTAACGACGGCCATAAGGAAATGAGGAAATTGAGGAATGCGAAAAGAGAAAGGAAGGACGACGAAGAATGAATAATCAGCACATTACCCGCATGGCCGCATGCGCAGGGCACAGATCATAAAGATGAAGTACCACGGAGCGGTAGAGATGACAAAACACAGAATCGTGATGTGTGCTGGGTCATGTGACTGTGTGACGTCACTCATATTGCCAGTCTTGAAAGCTAAATACAGTGCTAATAGTACTGAACACAGACCACTAATATAACTAGACCCGGTGTTCCCATTAGAAACTGATCTTTGTTTACATGCCAACATAGCCGATAGGCGCGGTGTAAAGAGGGAAGAAAATATGGCCGCCTTTGACGAATTTTGACAGCGTACATAGTAGCTATCCATAGGCGTATCAATAATAAGGGACAAAAAGGAAACAAAATTAAGAAAATAATTTATTTATTATTTAGATCAACGGGCAATGAAGCCCTTTGCATGCTAGGTAACAAAGGTGCGAAATAAGTGACAAATGATAAAGAAGGATATAGATTATCAAAATCATCATGACAGTAATAATGCATACAATAAGTATAGTCCAAGACCCATTTGTCAGAAATTTGCTTTAGATTGGCATAAGAGGTAACCGCAATGTTTTTACATGAATACGTCGGGAATAACGTCTAGAATAAGCATTGACTTGTCCTCTAAAGCTCATCGGTCGGGAACATTGTTAAAAATTCAACAATTTAAAAAGAAATAAAAAACGCGTTTTTTCCCGAATTGTTTTGCTTCTAACTTTTTAAGTATTGAATTTAGAAGAAAGTTGAAGAAAGGAAAAAGTTGCAAAATCTATTTTTACATAAAATGGCATAGGTTATAAATTCAAAAATTTATTAGCGGTTTTGCCAAATAGTAATAAACAACAAAAAATCGGCCCAAAAAAGTGTTTTTTTAACTTATTATTTTAGGCACTTTATAATGTAGTTAGGACTTCCATATCACAGGTACAAAATCCTCAAGTTATAATAAAAGAATCGAGTAAATTTCGTTTCGATCGGATTATTAGAGTTTGCACAATAATTTTGCAATCCAGAAAAATCGAAAAGTATTGAAAATTTTCAAAATTGTTTAAATTTTTTTCCACTATTCGATTTTAATAAAACTAGCGGTCATATATAAGAGGGAACAAGCTTTCATGTACTTTCGTCAGAATTAAAAAATATTTATTAGAACGGATACAGTCATTGTTTAAAGTTGGTGTCGTTTTTTTTTGCTTATAAACAAATACATTATCTCGGCGAATTTTTTGTTAAATGAAATTCTGAAAACATATCAGGAAAGTACTCAAAAAGACGCTTCTTTTTATTCATAATAAGTTGCTATTTTGCTCCTTAGCTTCTGAGATATAACTCCTCAAATTTGTTTAGTGTTTAATAAAATGGTTAATAATGGTTAATAAAATAACTATTTTTTCTCATATCTTAAGAAATAATTATTTCTCACAGTAACCAGTATAATGTTTTTGTTGAAATTTACATTAAAAAGATTGAAATTTCAATTCAAAAAAATGTCTCGCTTCGAATTTTGACAAATTCATAAATTTGACATTTCTATTAAATACAGTTACAGGGTAGAAATTAATTACCTTGTAGTACTTTTAGGTTCAAAAACTTGATGCAGCGGCAATGAAACAGCATCTCTCTTTAAATATCTAGCATTGTCGGTTGCACCTATTTTAGACACAAAATCATCTTCATTGAAATGTTTTGAGCAAATATAGGACGATTTTGTTATGTTATCATTTTCGCTAAGTCCCAAAACAAAAATCCAAATATTTCTTTTAATTGGATCTGCTGGAAACCTAAATTAATAACACTGTTAGAACGCCACTGAAATGATACATAACCTCAAAAAATTTCATTAATAAATTTCTTTATTTACCTATGAAAAGACAATCCCAAGCCTTTCCCTGCATCGCTATAAACGTTGCATATCTTGCACCTATTAGCCATTGTTAAATGTTTCCTATTTTTATCAAAATTACTCCCGGTTAGTTTTGGTTTGGTTAGGTTAGCGTGTGACACACTAGGAGGCGATGTTGCCACGTTGCCTCTCATAACGAAAGTCTATATTATTTTAGATTTACGTACAACTGACCAACCGCAGGCGAAGCAGGCTGGATGTATAAGCAAATCGTAAGCGAGAATTCTTCATTTGCATTCATGCAACAGCGCAAAACAACGCTTAGAATGTGCTAAGATCTTGTCAGTACATTATTTTGTAAACAAACTGGTCTAGTTATATTAATGGTCTGTGGGGAGATACCATTAAACTACGCATAAATCACATAAAAATGTCAGACTCGTTATCGTTTTCGAGACAAATAATTCCGTAAGGGAATTAGGCTTCCGATAAGTTAAATTATTTTCTGAGTATCAATATTTGTTAGTATGTGGACGTGGATTGCTGACAATGAGCATATCAAAAGCGCCTACAGAAGTAAAATAAAGGGTTTACCACACAAGAAGCTTCTTTGTTGAAGGAAGAACAAACAAAATAAACAAGTATACAATAAGGTATATAAAAGAATCTAAACTCAAAAACCATTTTTTAAACAAGAAATTTACTTAATTTCCTCACAGAATACACTTTTATGCTCATCTGGTACACGAACTCTTCAGTTAATCATGTATCCAAAAAAACTCAAATTTCAAAATGAAAGTACTATTGAATCTTTCTCGAAGGACAACTGCAGCAATACTGATGAACTTTATGCCAAATTAAGACATGATCTCATTAAAAAGCAAGTACCTACGTAGTTGTTAATTTGCCCAACTGTCATTGGAATGTTACTCTAATTAAAGAATTTGATACAATAATGTTTATGTATGCTGAATTGGAAAAAATCCATTTGACGATAACAACCTACAGCCTGTAGCATCTAAAATCGTAAGTAGTACATTTAATTTTATTCATTACAAAAAGTACAATGTTCAAGGTGGGTCTGTATTTTTTATCATTCTGAGTTAAAACATATTTACGATAATATCGTAGGAAGTTACGAGAAACCGTAACTTACGATAATGTTCAGAATTGCATTTGCATTTATCATTTATGCTTACGATGCTTACAGATTTTACTACGGTCGCTACAGATGTGTTCAGAATCGCAGTATGAGTTCTGTTAAGTCTGTTAAGTTCTTAAATTAAATTAAGATCTTAAATTAAATTAGGTTCTTAATAAGTCTATGGGTCCAGGTGCCAATTTTGTTGAGTTCAGAGCTGATTGAAGTTTAAAATTTCAAAACTTTGTTATATTTCTGTGCATCTGACATAACGACATAACCTAAAAAATCTGTGACATTTGTGTTCTGTGTTTCCAAAGCGTGCACTTGAGGTCCAGCGTCCAGCAGAAAGCAATTTGTTTGCCTTTATCTAATAGCGTTTTCGAGTCACTTGCACGGAGCTAGTTCAACTCCGAATGGACATGCGCAGTCCGTCAGAGCAGTTTTTCACGTGTTCGATTGGTATGTGCACTGATCGGATGCGCTTTCCGTTGTATTCGAATGGAAATATTTGGTGCCACTTGAGCCGAACAAGCTCTAAAATTTCAGAACCGTCGCGGTCGTCAGTTCTATTACACTACGTGTGGTGTAACCGAGATAACGGCCGTGAAGGTTATGAATATGGATGATTTTGTGGCTGTGAACTCATTTTTACAATTTTCACAAGATTTTTTATTATCATCAAGTGATTCTTCAGATGAAGAAATGACATATGGGTGGGGCCCGACATTCAATTTCCAAAGTTAAAGGATTCACAACAATTGTACATCAGTGGGATGATGAAGTGGTAATTATTAATAATTAATTAATTTAATTATGTAAATAATTTCCACTTAACTCGTAGTTCAGACAAAATTTTCGATTGAAGAGAACATCATTTGCTAATTTACTCCTGAAATTAAAGTCCGAAACAGAACTAGGCAGAGGAATACACAATTCAGGGGGTGTGCCGGAAATTCCTCCCTGAGAGAAGCTAATGGTTTTCCTCTGGTTTGCTGGTAATAAGTGCACCATAAGGGAGACATCAATATTATTTGGCATTGCACAAAGCAGTGTTCATAAAATAACATTTCAAATTCAAATCATTTCTCTTAACAATTGTTCTATATCGGTTTTCAACTTGCTGCGCGGTTCTTCGCAAGTTAAATTTTTCAAAAATTGTATCCGATATCTGTTCCCACATGCTTTTCTTCGTTTTAAATCGTTTAGAGGCCCCACTTCTTCTAGATAGATATCTAGAAGATATCTCTATAAAAGATTTTATAGAGATCTAAAACTAAACGCGTTGTCGCATCATTCCATTCTCCGTCAGCAGACATCATCAAATCCTCGAAATCCATTTTTTCTTCTGTTTATTTCACCTAATTAACCTAAAATTCACAAAACGCATAATCACTTGGAGTTCTCGGAACGGCAAATTTGTTTTGAGACAAGCAAGTTCAGAACCAAAGTCGTGCATGTACGTGCACGGTGCCCGTGTAGTACTGAACCAGCTAGATATGCACTGAGTGCATTCGGAAATAGCTCGATTCCAGTGCAGTCCCATTCGAAAACGCTATAATAGTTTTTGTAATTTATAAAGTGCTCGATTAGTTTCTATACATCAAGTGCCATGAGTAACACGGAAGAAGTGGTGACCGTTTGCGACTGGTGCCTGCAAGATGCACGAGTGCAAACCATTGAAGAGACGTTGTGGCGTTTCTGGAAAAGAATCAGCAAGGAAGTGAGTATGGAGCTTAGTTTACATTGCATGTTTGACTTGTGGAATTGTAATAATGTATCTGGTCTTGCTGTGCCACTTCAATTATCCACGAAACCTAACTGATATCTTTCCTTTCAGGATCCGATTATAACATCCCACAAGAATATCTGCGGCAAATGTAAATCAGGCTACGAGGGATTCTTGATTTACATCGAGAGGTGTAAGATCAATACGTCCATAGTGGATGAGCTACTATCAAAGGGACAGGTCAAAGACGAACCTTCCATCGACATCGACTATCCTCCATTAATTAAAACAGAAACTTCAAAGAAGTAGATTCGAATTACTTTCGTCCTGCAGTGGCAAGTCGAGTTTTTATTGAACGACGAAGGCTTGCGGGTTGCTCAAATTCTCCTATGAAGAGCAACGATTCACCAATATATAAACTACTGTCGGCTGGAAAGGTCAAAGAGGAACCTTTTATGGACATTGAGGATCATCTCAAAAATGAAGATGTTTGGAAAGAAGAAGCGTTTGATCCTGATTATCCTACAATGTCGGGTGGCGATCGAAAGGCTGGGTCATTTTTAGGTGTCTTAGAACGCCAAGTGCTACCAGACTCTATGGTTCACCAGGTGAATGTTAATAATGACGTTATATGTACATATTGTGATAAAATTTTCATTGGCCCCTATAGTTTGAAGATTCACTTGCGCACTCATACAGGTGAAAAACGTTTCAAGTGTTCACATTGCAACAAGAGGTTTACTCGCTTAGACCATTTAAATGGTCACTTACGCACTCATACAGGTGAAAAACCTTTCAAATGTTCACATTGCCGTAAGAGTTTTGCTCAGTTGCATCATTTAAAAGTTCACATACGTACTCATACAGGTGAAAAACCTTTCAAATGTTCACATTGCAATAAGACGTTTACTAGGTTGAGCACTTTAAATGTTCACTTATGTATACATACAGGTGAAAAACCTTTCGAATGTTCACATTGCAATAAGAGTTTCGCTCGGTCTAGTAGTTTAAAGAGTCATTCACGCATTCATACAAATACCAAATAAAAGTTTACCTTTATATACAACCAGACCACACCAGAGGTGTTTATTTTGTGACAAGCCTCTTCGTTACAATATCATACTTCCATATAGCCGACCTCAGGCTGTACTGTCCCATTTTCAATACCCTTTCTTGAATGGTTTTTTGAATTTATTAAAAGCTGCCATTGAAAATGTTTAAATAAATTAAAAAAGAAAACGTATTTTTTAATGATCATTTTAGGCATCGAACATCTAACGTTCACTATTAACCATTCAAAGTTTTTAAATGAAAATGTCAATTTTTTACTATCTCATATCTCATATAATAAGACAAAGTATTGTATTCTAAATAGATCCTAATTGTTTAAACCGATTTTATAAAAATATATTTAAAAAAAAATCATTAAATCATCTGACACCATCACGCATACAGTTATCACACTTGATCTGTCAATTATGTGCGAGTTTATCTGTATACTACATAATATATAGATCAGGAAAACAAGGAAAAAAGTACCCTGTTGGGGACACTGGTTCATCCAGGTAACCAAACAGTTATTCATGTAAAATGGGTTTACGGGAGTAAAACCTATACGTTATCGACCAAAAGTTTTGTGCTATTGTTGAATCATTAATAATTAAATGTCGAAAAACGTGATCTTTTTGCATTTTTGTTTCCCTGAAAAAATGTTTGAATCTGATGAATAATTCAAAGTTACCATTTTGTAGGGAATAGAAAAATCTTCAAAAAGACGGTTTATGAAGCATGATTTAATGTTTTGTTGCTTAGATAATTGTAAATAAAGGTAAAAATATGCATTATTTTTAAATAACAATAGCTATTGTGAAAATCAACATAAAACTTTTAAACTACATAAAGCGTTGTGCCTTCTCTTACTTCATCAACCAGCCCTTATCGTCCACTAGGCCTCCCTCATGGCTTGCCATCCGCGTCTATCTTGACCTGCGTGAATCCAGTTGTTTGCAACTCTTTTTAGGTCATCAGTCCAACGTGTAGGTGGTCTTCCTCTATTTCGCTTATCTGTGCGTGGCCTCCATTCCAGCAACCTCTTTGTCCACCTATCGTCACTCATTCTGGCCACGTGTCCTGCCCAATTCCATTTTAATGTGGTTATTCGTTCGACGATATCTTTCACACCGGTTTCTCGCCGCAGGTCCTGGTTTGTGACGTGGTCCCTCAAACTCGATCCAAGCATTGACCTTTCCATTTTGCGTTGTGCTACTTTGAGTTTTCTCGCTGATGTCACCGTTAAGGTGAGTGTTTCCGCGCCATATGTGAGCACTGGCAGAACGCACTGGTCGAACACTTTTCTTTTTTGACAGATGGGGAGTTCGCTCTTAAAGACGTGTCTTAACTTTCCATAGGCCGCCCATCCGAGGTTGATCCTTCTGTTCAACTCGCATGTCTGATTGTCTCTAGATATTCTAATTTCGTGGCCCAGGTATGTATATTTTTCAACCAATTCAATTTCGGTGTTGTCGATGTTTATACCTTCGCTCATGACAAGGTTTGTCATGATCTTCGTTTTAGAAAAGTACATTTTTAGACCGACCCCGGAGCATGCATCTTCTAATTCGTGGAGCATTTGTTTTGCCTCTCCCAAGTCATCCGTTGTTAAGACAATGTCGTCCGCGAAGCGGAGGTGGCTAAATTTCTGACCATCTATGTTTATTCCCCTTTTATCCCAGTTAAGCTTTTTGAAGGCATGTTCTAAAACAGTGATAAATATTTTAGGAGACATAGTGTCCCCTTGCCTCACACCTCTTCCGATTTCAATGCGGTTGCTGGCTGTATGCAGTCTAACTGACATAGTAGCGTTTTTGTATATATTATAGATGAGTTTTGAGTATCTATAGTCAACACGACATTCTTTCAAGGCGTCTAGTATAGCTTTCAACTCGATCGTGTCAAAAGCCTTGTGGAAGTCTATAAACAGGAGGACTAGAGGTCTATTGTATTCAATGGTTTTCTCGATGAGAGTCTTAATACTCTGCAAGTGATCATTAGTCCGAAAACCCGCTTGTTCTCTTGGCTGGTAAAGCTCGAGTTTATTATCCAGCCTTGATGTTATGATTCTGGTAAACAGTTTGTATAGATGGCTGAGGATAGTTATTGGCCGGTAATTTTCCAGGCTTGTTTTGTCTCCCTTTTTATGGAGTAGTATGGTGGTCGCTTCCTGCCACTGCTCCGGGATAGTGCCTGAATGCAGACATAGGTTGAAGAGCGTTCGTATCATAAACAATTAGAATACCTTTATCTGGCAATTATTAACCGATTTTGATTATTTTTTTAATTTGGGATAACTCTTCGAGTACATTACAAATATGCAACTTGTTAATTAATTACCTTTTAAATAAACAAAGTAATTTGTTTAAACATTCTTTTAATTTCGATTTTAAATATTTTCAGTATTTTTGAATGTTATTACTAATGGAAAACATAGAAATGACTTTTGTGCACCCAAAAAAAAAAAAAAAAAAACGAAATTGCTATATAAATCAAGTACAACGTGTTTCAAAATGATTGGCATCTACTGTGTGATCAAGAATGACTGTTTGAGTTGGCAATCCTACCTGGAGGATTTTTTTGCCTGAGGGTTTGCAACGCTACGACCAGATATGTTTATTTGACATAGCAATCAGCGATAAGATTGTAGGTTATGTGAATAAAAATTAGGGAAGCAGAATTACACACTCAACCAGACTTCCTGACCACTTTAGTGCAGAGACATTTGCTATAAAACAAGCCATTCAATTTATCGAATTGGAAGGCAGAGATAACTGGGTAGTATAATCAGATTCACAAACGGCTCTTAACAAACTTGTGGGGCCCAAGATAACTACGTTTGTGGATCCATCGATAACGGAAATTAAACAACGCCTAGAAGGCCTTTCGAAAAAAGGAATAAAAATTGCCTTCTGTTGGATTCCTGGACATTCCAATATTAGAGGAAATACCCTTGCTGACTCTCTAGCTAAGGAAGGAACGAAAAAGTTGGCCGTGCTCAATACAAGGACCGTCCACACAGACGTTCTACCAATAATAAAAAAAGATATTTGGGGCCAATGGAAAGACGAATTCAGGAAATGGACAGCAAGCAAAGGAAGGTTGTATGCGGAATCAATTCCAATCCCTCTTAAGAAACCATGGTTCAATGACCTTCTAAACGCTCCTAGAGGTCAAATTACGTATCTAACTCGACTGAGAACCAGACACTGCCTACTGGGTGAACATCTATTTCGTCTCAGAATCAAAAACAACGATCTTTGTGAGTGCGGCCAAACGCAGAATTTGGCTCATCTACTTTTTGACTGTACAAAAAACATGGATAATATTCGCCGGTTCCATGAAAAAATATACGAAACACTCGGAAGAGGGGGCTCCATGATGTTCCCCATACATATACATGACGTTCTATATAAGAAAGAAGAGGAGATGTCCTATCATTTATTCAAGTTTCTAAAAGCATCAGACATAAAGGTGTAATTTGATCACGAAACGAGAAGTTTGAGAATTGGCTGGATCGCCCTGGCAGCGCAGGCCAAATAAACCTTACACACACACACACACACACACACACACAGAGATTGTAGGTTATGTGAATAAAAATTAACGCTTAAAAAATGAAACTCGAAATACAGAACAATGATTTAATTAAACAGCTAAAGGTAATGCTCAAAATGCCCCCCATTTTGGTCCAGACATGAATTAACTCTTCTTTTTAGGCTCTCGAAGATATTCACCAGCATATTGGGGGTAATGTTTGCCACTTCCTGAATTGCCTCTCGCAGCTCTTCTTCAGTATGCAATATGTTCCTAAAGACATTGTCCTTCAAGATCTCAAATAACGAAAAATCTAATGGAGTGAGATCTGGTGACTTGCTTGGCCAAATGCGCTGACTAATTACTCTGTCGCCAAAATTCTCACTTAAATATCCCATAGTAGCACTAGCCGTTTGTGCCCTTGCAGAGTCTTGTTGAAAATATCCAATTTGACGCTCTTCGTCTGTTAATTGGTTTATAAAAGGCCTCAAAAGGTGTTGGATATATCTCTCCGAATTGACGGTATAATTAAAAAATATCGGCCCATACACCCGCGTCCTTGAGACTGCCAACCAAACACCAACTTTAGCCGGCTGCAAATGTGTCTCTCTGATAGCATAAGGATTTTAACCTGACCAAATTCTGTAATTTTGTTTATTCACATAGCCGTTGAGATGAAACCAGGCTTCGCCGGAAAAGAAGGTATTGTCAAGGATATCATTATTATTATGTCATTGAACCAATTGCAAAATATAACTCTCTGCGGGTCATCAGGAGGGGTTAATGACTGGACGATGGAAATTTTGTAAGGGTTGTAATTTAATTTCTTTTTAAGTACAGTGGAGCAACTTCCATATGATAATCCTGTAAAAACGTGAATTAGAACAACATGGAAAAGTGGAAGTCTTATGGGAAAGAATGAAAATTGGTTGAATAGGAGGCATAAGGATCAAACCTGTTTGAAGGGAGAGCTTTCTTAAGGATTTGGGAGGACTTTGCGTTCGAGTTCTGATATCCTCGACAACTTCCTCGTTTAGAATAGGAGGTCTACCAGTTGACTTTTGTTTGCTTATGCTCCCTGTGTTTAAATAACGTTCAACTACTCGCATGCAATGTTGCAGAAAGACAGCAAAAGTGACCAAAGTCTACGGAAACAACTCCTGAAATTGCTGGTATATCGCTTCGGGAGAGTACTGCCAACCAGTAATTGGGTTATAAATCCCGCTTCGAAAGTACGCCATTCCAATGAAAATTTCGTGTTGTAACGTGAAAACCAAAAAAAAGAATACCAGAAATTTGAATTTGAAATAGCAAGTTCAAATTACCAGTTGTACCATTTAAAAATGAAATTCAGCATTGCCAACTCAAACAGTCATTCTTGATCACGTTGTATATTACAGAAGGACCTTTAGAAATAAACTTCTTTGAATCTACGCATGCGCAATTGCATGTAGATATAAAACCACCCTTAATAGGTTAAATAATTTTCAGTATCTCATTGATAAGCCTGCAAAATTACCAGCGTTTTACAGAAAAAAATAACAGAAATCGGTCAAAAAACAAAAGAGTTACGCTTGAGTGAATCTGATTTCCAAAATGGCCGCCGTGACCTTGGAATCGCGATAACATCGCGATATTTTCGTTCCTATTGGTCGTGGAGAGTCGAGATTGGTGTCGTTTTAAAGGTGACAGTACGTCACATACATTAATCTTTTGAATTTACTTTAGAACTTCACGGAATTTTATGAAAATTATGCTTATAGGGCGTCATGAAAGTAGCAATATCTATGGTACTATTGGTCGCAGTGGTATCGCTTTGAAGATAAGAACGTTACATGCGTTGCCTTCCTTTGGCTTTAGTGGACAATATTTTTGCAGTAAGATATGTTTTGATTGATATTTTTATTAAATTGATACATTCTTGGTGTTTTATTGATAGTGAACAAAATTACCAACGTTTTGCAGAAAAAATATCAGAAATCGGTCAAAAAACAAAAAAGTTACGCTCGAATGAATATTATTAACAATATGGCCGCCGTGACCTTGGGCCGTCACCAAAATCGCGATATCTCCGTTGCTACTGGTCGTAGAGAATCGTTATTGGTGTCGTTTTGAAGAGGATCGCAAGCCTTATATAGCACTTTTCGAATTCACGTTGTATCTGCCGTATTTCCGGAGATACGAGGGTGAACGTCGAGACAACCCACATTTCTGTATTGCGCTCCCCCCGACCGCGAGGAGCGCTACAGAGACCCCCTCGGGGATAACGAGAGGGCGCCAAACGCACAATGGAAGTTAAGAGGGTCGAAATCGCCGCTCGAGTGCCATCGAGGCCTCTGACCGCTCGACTCCTCTCTCTCTCTTCGGCAATAATGACGACGACGGGACGCGCGAGAAACGGCCCCCCTTTTGTCTATCGACTCGCGTCCCATTGTCCCGTCTCGTTAGCGTCCCGCACGTGCCGACCGTCGCGTTCGGGAAGAGTCGTCGGATCGATCGGCAGCCGACGGGGGCGTCGCCGTCTCTCCCGTTGGCCGACGGCGGGCGAACGGCGTCGCGACGCGGGCGTGGCCGTCGCGCGTCGCCGGCCACTACGCGCGACGCTGATAAGAATAACTCGCGCCCGTCAGTCCCGTCGTCGCGATCCCCCTCGTCGTCATGGAGCAGCGGGATAACAACAACAAGTCGTCGTCGTTCCTGATCAGGGACCTGCTCGGCGACGTCATCGGCGACGCTAACGAAGGTAACCGAGGTGCTCGCGACGAGAAAATTTTTCCCTCTTTTACCTTTTTTTTTTAAATTTTGAGTTTCCACTCGAACTTTAAAAAATTGGTAAAAATTCTTCCGACGCAAATTTGGGGGGTGGAAAAATTTCTCCCATTCCCTGTACCTACCCCCCCGCTCCCGTAACGAAGCACTTTCTTGCGAGAAACTCTCACAAAACGGATCGACCCCCATTAAAACGTCGCCGCGGGCGGTAATTACGCGCGAAGCACGAGTGTAAGAAGTGGACGAGGAGGGCCGAGTGGCGGCACGAGTGTCGAGCGCTTCCAATTACGGGCCCATTGTCCGCTATATGCGTTTTGGAGGCGGTTTAGATGGGATGTCGCGCATAACGACGTACCGGTAACAATGCGAGAAGTGGTCGGGGGGGGCGGGGCGGGGTTCGCTTTTGTGTGAAACGTGTCTCTCGTCCGTTTCGCGACTAAAATCGAGGAAGTCGCGATAGTACCGAGTTGTGGCACGTTTGTCCTCGTATCTCCGGAAATGTCGCAGATGGGTTTCAAATTCGAAAGGCGGTATATGCGACGTGAAATTACCTTCAAAACGACCCCAATCCCGGTTCTCTACGACCAATAGGGACGGAGATATTGCGATTTTAGTGACGGCTCAAGGTCACGGCGGCCATATTGAAAATAAGATTCATTCAAGCGTAACTTTTTTGTTTTTTAACCGATCTCGGTGTTTTTTACAGAAAAACGTTGGTCATTTTGCTCGCTATCTATCAGATACTAAAAACGATAAACTTCAATAAATTTAATAAAAATGTCATTTCAAAATTTTTCTTTAAAATAAAATTATTGTCCAGTAAAGTCAAAGAAAGACAGCGCATGTAACGTAGTTATCTTCAAAATGATACCACTGCAACCAATAGTAATATGGACATCGCTGCTTTCATGACACCCTAAAACTATAGTTTTTGTAACATGTCATAAAGTTTTAAATTCAGTTCAAAACGCAGTATATGTGACGTAAAATCATCATCAAAACGACACCAGGCACAAATCTCTGCGACCAATAGGGACGGAGATACTGCGATTTTAGTGAAGGCTCAAGGTCACGGCGGCCATCTTGCAAATGAGATTCATTCAAGCGTAACTTTTTTGTTTTTTAACCGATCTTGGTGTTCTTTTCAGAAAAACGTTGGCAATTTTGCTCGCTATCGATGAGATACTAAAAATGGTCCAGTTCAATAAATTCAATAAAATTGTCAATTCAAACTTTTTCTGTTAAAAATATTATTGCCCACTAAAGCCAAAGGGAGGCAGCACAAGAAACGTAGTTATCTTTAAAACGATACCACTACACCCAATAGTAACCTGGATATCGCTACTTTCATGACGCCCTAAAAGTATAGTATTTGTAACATTGCATACAGTTTTAAATTCAGTTCAAAACGCACTATATGTGACGTAAAATCATCGTCAAAACGACACCAGTCACAAATCTCTACGACCAATAGGGACGGAGATACTGCGATTTTAGTGAAGGCTCAAGGTCACGGCGGCCATATTGAAAATGAGATTCATTCAAGCGTAACTTTTTTATTTTTTGACCGATTTCTGATATTTTTGCTGCAAAACGTTGGTAATTTTGCTCGCTATCTATGAGATACTTAAAATGATTTAATGTCCTTAAATGTGGTTTTATCTCGACATACAATTACGCTCGCATAGACACATAGGACCTTTAGTCCAGTCATTGAAGGGAAAAATCGGATCTTACCTCCGAATTCTTTTACTACGATTTACACCGATTTACATGAAATTTTGGAATTAGGCTGATTGCCGAGGTAATCTTGGCCAAAAAAAATCCACCCCCGTGAAGGGGTGGCAACCATCCCCAGGGTAAAAGCGGCGGTCGGGTCAATGTCACTTTTGAAGTTAAGGGTTAGATACGCCTAATTCCAAAATGTGACGTAGTTATCTTCAAGACGATACCACTGCGACCAATAGTACCATAGATATCGTTACATTCATGACGCTCTATAAGCAAATTTTTCATAAAATTTCCTAAATTTCTTCAATAAATTCAAAAGGCAGTGTATGTGGCGCAAAGTTACCTGCAAAACGACACCAATCCCGGCTATTTCCGACCAGTAGCAACGGAGATATCGCGATTTTAGTGACGGCCCAAGGTCACGGCGGCCATTTTGAAAATCAGATTCATTCTAGCGTAACTTTTTTGTTTCTTGGCCGATTTCTTTTATTTTTTCTTCAAAACGTTGGTAATTTTGGTCGCCACCAACGAAATACGAGAGAAAAAACATTAAATTTACTTCTACATTTTCCAGAGGCTATGTCGCTATATTTTGAGGGTTTGATCTCATTGTAAGTGTTTTATCTCGTAATGTAATTGCGCATGCGTAGAGTCAAAGAAGTTATTACCGTGGGCCGTCACTGAAAATATTTATACCTTCAATCTTCATTCCCATTACTTACTAATGTTATTTGCAACACTTTCAAAAATTTTCAGTTAGAATATATGAGACCAAACGTCGTTTTGCGCATGCTCAAACATCAAAATAACGTCGAACTTATAACTACAAAATTTCTTTAAAATTTCTATACCTTCGACCTTCCTTTTACTTTCGGTGATTGAGTATGTGTTCATCGTAATACTTGGGAAAGAGTCAGGAACTGCGCATGTGCACAGAATAAAAAACAGTTTTGGTATTTAAGTTGTGAAAAATATTACCAGACATGCGCTAGACTCGATTGTAGTTGTATTGAATCTTAAAGGTTTTCCAAGAGATTTGACAATTTAATATGCTAACATAACCTCGAAAATGACTTTTCTTTTAATCATTTTGTTAGTCGAATGTTAAATTCGTTTTGCAAAACCTACAATCTTCAAAAGAACGGTATAAACTTATTTACTTCGCTCAGATAGGCAATTTTAAACATAGAGGGCGTCGCGAAATTCAGTGTACTATTGTTATTTTTTGTTTACAAAGCATATTTTTTATAAAATTCTACAAAGTTCCGGAGTGGGTTCAATATTACACCAAATTACCTACAAAACGGGACCAATCCCGACTTTCTACGACTAATAGCAACGGAGATATCGCGATAATAGTGAGGTCTCAAGGTCACGGCGGCCATCTTCGAAACCAGATTCAATCGGGAATAACTTTTTTATTTTTCTATCGATTTCGGTGATTTTTTCGACAAAACGTAACACTTTTCTTTGTTTATTTTTTTTAATGCTTACTATATCTTGCGGTCAGAATGCTCAAAAATTAATTGTTACTTCTATCTTAGTCGATTTTGAATTAACCGTCTAGTCACAGTATATGTGACGTAAATTCATCTTCAGAACGACACCTATCCCGATTCGTTACTACCAATGGCAACGGAGATATCGCAATTTTCTCGAGATCTCAAGGTCACGTCGGCCATCTTGAGAGTTAGATTCAAGCGACCGTAACTTCGTTAGTTCTCGACCGATTTCGGTGATTTTTTTGACAAAACGTAATACTTCTCTTTGTTTATTTTATTTATTATAAATATTGTTAATCACATAGACGAGAAAAAAATACTAAAATTTTTAATCCTTCTTCCAGGCGTTAAAGCTGGATTTTTACCTTGCGGCGGGTTCTGATGGAACCTTATATGGGATTGTAAACTTGAACTGAGTGTAATATTGTGGGTTTAATCTTAGTAAGGAGGAGGTTATCTTGACGTGTAACTGCGCATGCTTAGATGTCAGCGAGTTTATCACAGTAGTATGCCCCACAATATGATTTAAATGTTTATACCTTTAGGCTTGTTCTTACTTCCCATTACTTACTAATTTTTTTTTTGTAATGGTTACTATATCTTTCGGTCAGAATGCTCAAAATTATTTGTTGAATTCTTGTTGAACAGTCGATTTTCAATTAACCGTCTAGTCACAGTATATGTGACGTAAATTCATCTTTAGAACGACACCTATCCCGTTTCCCTACGACGAATGGCAACGGAGATATCGCGATTTTCTCGAGATCTCAAGGTCACGGCGGCCATCTTGAGATTCAGATTTAAACGACCGTAACTCCGTTATTTCCCGACCGATTTCGGTGATTCTTTCGACAAAACGTTCGTAATCTCACGCTCTTCTCCGAATACGTAACTAAGTCCGCCTTTCAGACGTCTCCGACCGCGAGACGACCCCCTCCCCGGCCCGGTCGCCGTTCTACCACCACCACCACCACCACCACGAGATAGTCGCCGCCGCGGCGACGCACCCGCCGCAGCCGCCGCCGCCGCCGTCGTCTTCGCCACAGGACGGCTCCGCGCAGAAGTGCCGGAAGCCGCGCAGGCGCCGCACCGCGTTCACGCACGCGCAGCTCGCCTACCTCGAGAGGAAGTTCCGCTGCCAGAAGTACCTCTCGGTCGCGGACAGGAGCGACGTCGCCGACGCCCTCAACCTGAGCGAGACGCAGGTGAAGACCTGGTACCAGAACAGGAGGTGAGCGTGCCATTTTCGGCCGGGCTGCGCGGCGCGCGATTCTGCGCTCGGCGCGCAGCCCCCGCCCAAGCTAAAGTCGTAATTTCTCAGGACGAAGTGGAAGCGCCAGAACCAGCTGAGGCTCGAGCAACTCAGGCACCAGGCGTCGGTCGAGAAGGAGCTCGGTCTGCGCAAGCGCCGCGACGAGGTGCCGCAGTGCTGCCCCCCGGCGGCGGCGGCGGCGGTCGCGAGGTACGGCGCGCAGTCGCCGTGCAGCTTCCTCACGTCGGCCGCGGCGGCCGCCATCTTCCACAACGTCACGTACGTGCACGGGTGCCAGATTTGAGGGCCGGACGTCGCCGCCGCCGCCGCGGCGGCGACGCTTGTACATAATTACGACGTAGAGACGTTCAGATGAACGCCCTGTATAGTAGCTACATTAGCGGACGCACTGTATATATATAAAAGAGAAAATATTGTTATTTCCAATTATATCGTGATCGTAGCAGTAAACGTGTTTGATAGTTGATCAATTGTTAATTACCTAGTTATTATTATTATTATTTCTTTTTTTGTAATGACGGAGCGATCAATTAAAGTTTTATATCAAAACAATCACCGCTTCCGTGATCACTTAATCACCCTCGTTCCGCCCCATCTGTCAAATCTGAGGAATCATCCCCTCGTACAAATCATCCCCTAATTGGCTCCCTCTATTATACAAATCAAAAAGTATTGTTTGCGTGTCGGTTACAATGAATATACAGAGGGTTCATTAATAGAGGGGGTGATGGTTAAATTTACTGCAACGTTCTGTGTGTTTGTCTAATAGTAATAACAAGTGTAGCGAAGAGGGATGAAATTAGGGGTCGTTAGAGGGGGATGAATGGGGCGGATTAGCGTTAAGTTGAGGTTTGTAGTTTTGTCCGATTCGATAAATCCTATCCGGCCGTGGGGATTTCCGTCGCTGGCCGTTTCGGGAGTTTCTGAATTGCAACTCCGACGGAAACTCCCTCGACAGTGAGGTCTTCAAAGTGTCGCTGAAGTTCAGATACAAAAGTTTCCATCCTTCTACCCAAACTCGAGCAGTTTCTGAGTCGCGGAATGTACAACTTCTGCAACTCCCACGCAAACTTCCGACTTATTACCCCCGTTACTTTCAGCTAACGGGTCGTAACTCCGGGAGATTTGGAGTTGAGACCACGGTAACTCCGACTGAAAGTCCCGTGATTATTCAAACTGCGTAGGGATGAAGTTCCGCTGAGGGAGTTTCCATATTATAATCATAACTCTGGGAGTTTTGGAGTTGCCACCTCGACAACTCCAGCAATTCCCTCTACCAGTGACTACTTCGTAGATTCTGCACTTCGTAAGGGCGAAATTACAATGTGGGACTTTCTGGACTCTTCTAACTTCTGGAGTTTCGGAGTTGAAACCTCGGCAACTCCAACTGAAACTCACATGACAGCGACGACTATGGATACAGTTTGGAACTTCGTAAGGTCGAAGTTCCGATGCGGGACGTTATATACTCCTATCCTAACTCCGGGAGTATCGGAGTTGAAACCTCGACAACTGTGGCAACTCCGACTGAAACTCATATGACCGACTCAAGTACCGATACTGTAGTTTCAATTTCGCTACCCAAACTCCGGGAGTTTTGGAGTTTCGGCCTCGGAACTCCGTGGGAAACTTCCGATTTACCGACGACTCCCATGACGGTGACGCCCAACCTGAAACTTCGTAAGTTCCCTTGAAGTTGCGATGTGGGAGTTTCCATCCTTCTTAGCATAACCACGGGAGTTTCGGAGTTGCGACCGCTCGGCTGAGACGTGAACTCCGATTTAATCAACAGATTTAATAGAAACTCCCTTTTCGTTGAAACTTCGCGGAAAATAAGTTTGGGTCAACGCAACTCTTTAGTTCGAGAACTTCACAAAAACTCAGTTAATAACGTTATTAGATAATTTCAACTCCCCTATTTAAACACTCTCCTAGATATTACTATTTGAGTAGTTATTGAAATGTTATATGTGAATGAAATTCATACCAAATCTTGAGTTTAAACTCTACAGAAACTTAGGTAAGATCGTTCATAAGAAGTTTACATAATCTCAACTCCTAAGTTCAAGCATTATTCAATTATCAAAATGCTCTAAAATTTAATTAGCGTAATTAAAGTTAACTCAAATTCATAAAAAATAATAATGAATTTATTCAAACTCCACGAAGACTGGAATGAGAACTCCCTTATGAAGTTTAATTAATCATAACTTTTTCTTAAGGCAATTCTCGAAGTATTACTATTTAACAAAATATATAAAAGAAGAATCATTCATAACGAATTTCTTAAAACTCTTATTACGTTCAAACTTCACTAACGCATTATTAAGAATGTTCTCAAGGAGTTAATTATCTAAACTCCTTTCCTGAAATACTTCTCCAAATCCTACGATTGGTCTAATCACTGAAATAGAAGAAAGTATTAACAAACTACAAGATTTCATAAGTGCTTTGAAGTTCATATTGACAAAATAATATTTGATTAATAATTTCAATGCAAGAATCCATATATTTCAAAAATTCATAACAAATTTTTGGAAACTTCTATTTCGTTGTAACTTCACAGAAACTCAAGTAAACACTTTCTTAAGAAGTTTAGATAATCTCAACTTCTTTCGTGAAGCACTTATTGAAATATTACGATTTGACTAACAATTGTAATACAAGAATCTACATAATATATTTCATAAACTCAGAACAAATTTCTCAAAACTCCTATTTGGTTGCAATTTTTCAGAAACTCAAATAAAGACGTTGTTGAGAAGTTTAGATAATCTCAACTTCTTTCTTGAAGCACTTATTGGAATATTACAATTTGAAAAATTATTGAAATGCAAGTATTAAACAGATCTCAAAAATTCATAACAAATTTTTGAAAACTCCCATTTTGTTAAAACTTTACAACGCTTAAATCTGAATATTCATAAGGAGTTTAACCATCCTTAACTCCTTTTTCGAAGCACTTTTCGAAGTATTATTATTTGAGCAATTATTGGAGAAAACTACTAAAAATTTCAAAATCTCTAAAATTCTTGTTTGGTCATAACTTTATAAAAATTCATATAGAATCGTACTTAAGAGGTTTAGATAATCTCAACTCCAAGTGCTTCCAAGCACTTCTCAACATATTTACAAAGTAGCAGCCTCAACCAAAACCTAATAACGATAAATTTCAAAAATTCATAACGAAATTCTTAATACTTGTATTTCGCTGTAACTTCAATAAAACTGAGATAAGAACGGTTTTAATGAGTTTGGGCAACTTTAACTCCTTTTCTAAGAGTTCTTAAATTATTTACGTAATTTTTTAGTAAATAATAGTAATTTTCGTTATATGAGAATTTCGTTAAATTTCGAAAATTCTTAATGCATTTCTTGGAACTTTACTTTCATTAAAACTACACGAAGAATGAGAATAATTTCCTTAATGAGTTTAGATGATCTCAACTCATTTTTTCCGAGCAGTTCTCAAAATGTATACGAAATAGCAACGTCACCAAAATGCGAATATCCGAAAATTTCAAAAATTCATAACAAATTTCTCAAAACTTCTATTTCGTTGCAACTTCACAGCAACTCAAGTAAAGACGTTGTTAAGATGTTTAGATAATTTCAACTTCTTTCTTGGAGCACTTATTGAAATATTACGATTTGACTAATAATTGCAATGCATGAATCTACATATTTCAAAAATTCATAACAAACTTCTCAAAACTCCTATTTGATTGCAATTTCACAACAACTCAAATAAAGACATTGATGAGAAGTTTAGATAATCTCAACTTTTTTCTTGAAGCGCTTATTGGAATATTACAATTTGAAAAATTATTGAAATGCAAGTGTTAACATATTTCAAAAATTCATAACAAATTTTTGAAAACTTCCATGTTGTTATAACTTTACCAAAACTTAAATTTGAATATTCTTAAGGAGTTTAATCAGTCCCAACTCGTTTCCCGAAGCACCTTTCGAAGTATTATTATTTGAGAAATACTGGAGAAAACTACTAAAAAATTTCAAAATCTCTAAAATTCCTGTTTGGTCATAACTTTATAAAAATTCATATAGAAACGTACTTAAGAGGCTTAGATAATCTCAACTCCTTTTCCCAAGCACTTCTCAAATTATTTACAAAGTAGCAGCTTCATCCAAAACGCTAATAACGATAAATTTCAAATATTCATAACGAAATTCTTAATAAAGTTGTATTTCGCTGTAACTTCAATAAAACTGAGATAAGAAAGTTTTTAAGGAGTTTGGGTAACCTTAACAACTTTTCTGAAAACTTCTTAAATTATTTACGTAATTTTTTAGTAAATAATAGTAATTTTCGTTATATGAGAATTTCGTTAAATTTCGAAAATTCTTAATGCATTTCTTGGAACTTTACTTTCATTAAAACTACACGAAGAATGAGAATAATTTCCTTAATGAGTTTAGATGATCTCAACTCATTTTTTCCGAGCAGTTCTCAAAATGTATACGAAATAGCAACGTCACCAAAATGCGAATATCCGAAAATTTCAAAAATTCATAACAAATTTCTCAAAACTTCTATTTCGTTGCAACTTCACAGCAACTCAAGTAGAGACGTTGTTAAGATGTTTAGATAATTTCAACTTCTTTCTTGGAGCACTTATTGAAATATTACGATTTGACTAATAATTGCAATGCATGAATCTACATATTTCAAAAATTCATAACAAACTTCTCAAAACTCCTATTTGATTGCAATTTCACAACAACTCAAATAAAGACATTGATGAGAAGTTTAGATAATCTCAACTTCTTTCTTGAAGCACTTATTAGACTATTACAATTTGAAAAATTATTGAAATGCAAGTATTAACAGATTTCATAAATTCATAACAAATTTTTGAAAACTCCCATTTTGTTATAACTTTACCAAAACTTAAATTTGAATATTCTTAAAGAGTTTAATCAGTCTCAACTCCTTCCCCGAAGCACCTTTCGAAGTATTATTATTTGAGAAATTACTGGAGAAAACTACTAAAAAATTTAAAAAATCTCTAAAATTCCTGTTTGGTCATAACTTTATAAAGATTCATATAGAAACGTACTTAAGAGTTTCGATAATCTCAACTCCTTTACCCAAGCACTTCTCAAATTATTTACAAAGTAGCAGCTTCAATCAAAACGCTAATAACGATAAATTTGAAAAATTCATAACGAAATTTTTAATAAATGCATTTCGCTGTATCTTCAATAAAACTGACATAAAGAAGTTTTTAATGAGCTTGAGCAACCTTAACTCCTTTTTGAAACACTTCTTAAATTATTTACGTAATTTTTTAGTAAATTATAGTAATTTTCGTTATGTGAGAATTTCGTTAAATTTCGAAAATTCTTAATGCATTTCTTGGAACTTTACTTTCATCAAAACTACACAAAGAATGAGAATAATTTTCTTAATGAGTTTAGATAATCTCAACTCGTTTTTCCGAGCAGTGCTCAAAATGTATACGAAATAGCAACGTCACCAAAATGCGAATATCAGAAAATTTCAAAAATTCATAACAAATTTTTGAAAACTTCTATTTCGTCGCAACTTCACAGAAACTCAAATAAAGACGTTGTTGAGAAGTTTAGATAATCTCAACTTTTTTCTTGAAGCGCTTATTGGAATATTACAATTTGAAAAATTATTGAAATGCAAGTGTTAACATATTTCAAAAATTCATAACAAATTTTTGAAAACTTCCATTTTGTTATAACTTTACCAAAACTTAAATTTGAATATTCTTAAGGAGTTTAATCAGTCCCAACTCGTTTCCCGAAGCACCTTTCGAAGTATTATTATTTGAGAAATACTGGAGAAAACTACTAAAAAATTTCAAAATCTCTAAAATTCCTGTTTGGTCATAACTTTATAAAAATTCATATAGAAACGTACTTAAGAGGCTTAGATAATCTCAACTCCTTTTCCCAAGCACTTCTCAAATTATTTACAAAGTAGCAGCTTCATCCAAAACGCTAATAACGATAAATTTCAAATATTCATAACGAAATTCTTAATAAAGTTGTATTTCGCTGTAACTTCAATAAAACTGAGATAAGAAAGTTTTTAATGAGTTTGGGCAACCCTAACTCCTTTTCTGAAAACTTCTTAAATTATTTACGTAATTTTTTAGTAAATAATAGAAATTTTCGTTATTTAAGAATTTCTTTAAATTTCGAAATTTCTTAATGCATTTCTTGGAACTTCACTTTGGTCAAAACTACACGAAGAATGAGAATAATTTTCTTAATGAGTTTAGATAATCTCAACTCATTTTTCCGAGCAGTGCTCAAAATGTATACGAAATAGCAACGTCACCAAAATGCGAATATCCGAAAATTTCAAAAATTCATAACAAATTTCTCAAAACTTCTATTTTGTTGCAACTTCACAGCAACTCAAGTAAAGACGTTGTTAAGATGTTTAGATAATTTCAACTTCTTTCTTGGAGCACTTATTGAAATATTACGATTTGACTAATAATTGCAATGCAAGAATCTACGTATGTATTTCAAAAATTCATAACAAATTTTCAAAATTCCCGTTTGGTTGTAATTTCACAGAGACTCAATTAAATACTTTCTTAAGAAGTTTAAATAATTTCAACTCCTTTCTTTAAGCACTTATTGGAATATTACAATTTGAAAAATTGTTGAAATGCAAGTATATTAAGAGATTTCAAAAATTCATAACAAAATTTGAAAACTTCCATTTTGTTATAACTTTACCAAAACTTAAATTTGAATATTCTTAAAGAGTTTAATCAGTCTCAACTCCTTTCCCAAAGCACCTTTCGAAGTATTATTATTTGAGAAATTGCTGTAGAAAACTACTAAAAAATTTCAAAATCTCTAAAATTCCTGTTTGGTCATAATTTTATAAAAATTCATATAGAAACGTACTTAAGAGGTTTAGATAATCTCAACTCCTTTTCCCAAGCACTTCTCAAATTATTTACAAAGTAGCAGCTTCAACCAAAACGCTAATAACGATAAATTTCAAAAATTCATAACGAAATTCTTAATAATTGTATTTCGCTGTAACTTCAATAAAACTGAGATAAGAACGGTTTTAATGAGTTTGGGCAACTTTAACTCCTTTTCTAAGACTTCTTAAATTATTTACGTAATTTTTTAGTAAATAATAGTAATTTTCGTTATGTGAGGATTTCGTTAAATTTCGAAAATTCTTAATGCATTTCTTGGAACTTTACTTTCATCAAAACTACACGAAGAATGAGAATAATTTTCTTAATGAGTTTAGATAATCTCAACTCATTTTTCCGAGCAGTTCTCAAAATGTATACGAAATAGCAACGTCACCAAAATGCGAATATCCAAAAATTTCAAAAATTCATAACAAATTTTTGAAAACTTCTATTTCGTCGCAACTTCACAGAAACCCAAGTAAAGACGTTGTTAAGAAGTTTAGATAAGCTCAACTTCTTTCTTGGAGCACTTATTGAAATATTACGATTTGACTAATAATTGCAATGCAAGAATCTACGTATGTATTTCAAAAATTCATAACAAATTTTCAAAATTCCCGTTTGGTTGCAATTTCACAGAGACTCAATTAAATACTTTCTTAAGAAATTTAAATGATTTCAACTCCTTTCTTGAAGCACTTATTGGAATATTACAATTTGAAAAATTATTGAAATGCAAGTATTAACAGATTTCATAAATTCATAACAAATTTTTGAAAACTCCCATTTTGTTATAACTTTACCAACACTTAAATCTGAAAATTCATAAGGGGTTTAATCATCCCTAACTCCTTTTCCGAAGCACTTTTCGAAGTATTATTATTTGAGAAATTACTGGAGAAAACTACTAAAAATTTCAAAATCTCTAAAATTCTTGTTTGGTCATAACTTTATAAAACTTCATATAGAAACGTACTTACGAGGTTTAGATAATCTCAACTCCTTTTCCCTAGCACTTCTCAAATTATTTACAAAGTAGCAGCTTCATCCAAAACGCTAATAACGATAAATTTCAAAAATTCATAACGAAATTCTTAATAAAATTGTATTTCGCTGTAACTTCAATAAAACTGAGATTAGAACGTTTTTAAGGAGTTTGGGCAACCTTAACTCCTTTTCTGAAACACTTCTTAAATTATTTACGTAATTTTTTAGTAAATAATAGTAATTTTCGTTATGTGAGAATTTCGTTAAATTTCGAAAATTCTTAATGCATTTCTTGGAACTTTACTTTCATCAAAACTACACAAGGAATGAGAATAATTTTCTTAATGAGTTTAGATGATCTCAACTCATTTTTTCCGAGCAGTGCTCAAAATGTATACGAAATAGCAACGTCACCAAAATGCGAATATTCGAAAATTTCAAAAATTCATAACAAATTTCTCAAAACTTCTATTTCGTTGCAACTTCACAGCAACTCAAGTAAAGACGTTGTTAAGATGTTTAGATAATTTCAACTCCATTCTTGGAGCACTTTTTGAAATATTACAATTGACTAATAAATGCAATGCAAAAATCTACATATTTCAAAAATTCATAACAAATTTTTGAAAACTCCCATTTGGTTGCAATTTCACAGAGACTTAATTAAATACTTTCTTAAGAACTTTAAATAATTTCCACTCCTTTCTTGAAGCACTTATTAGAATATTACAATTTGAAAAATTATTGAAATGCAAGCATTAACAGATTTCAAAAATTGATAACAAATTTTTAAAAACTCCCATTTTGTTATAACTTTACCAACACTTAAATTTGAATATTCTTAAGGAGTTTAATCATCCTTAACTCCTTTTTCGAAGCACTTTTCGAAGTATTATTATTTGAGAAATTATTGGAGAAAACTACTAAAAATTTTAAAATCTCTAAAATTCTTGTTTGGTCATAACTTTATAAAAATTCATATAGAAACGTACTTAAGAGGTTTAGATAATCTCAACTCCTTTTCCCAAGTACTTCTCAAATTATTTACAAAGTAGCAGCTTCAACCGAAACGCTAATAACGATAAATTTCAAAAATTCATAACGAAATTCTTAATAATTGTATTTCGCTGTAACTTCAATAATACTGAGATAAGAAAGTTTTTAATGAGTTTGGGCATCCTTAACTCCTTTTCTGAAACACTTTTTAAATTATTTACTTAATTTTTTAGTAAATGATAGTAATTTTCGTTATGTGAGAATTTCGTTAAATTTCGAAAATTCTTAATGCATTTCTTGGAAATTTACTTTCATCAAAACAACACAAAGAATGAGAATAATTTTCTTAATGAGTTTAGATGATCTCAACTCATTTTTTCCGAGCAGTTCTCAAAATGTATACGAAATATCAACGTCACCAAAATGCGAATATCCGAAAATTTCAAAAATTCATAACAAATTTCTCAAAACTTCTATTTTGTTGCAACTTCACAGCAACTCAAGTAAAGATGTTGTTAAGAAGTTTAGATAAGCTCAACTTCTTTCTTGGAGCACTTATTGAAATATTACAATTTGACTAATAATTGCAATGCAAGGATCTACGTATGTATTTCAAAAATTCATAACAAATTTTCAAAACTCCCATTTGGTTGCAATTACTCAGAGACTCAATTAAATACTTTCTTAAGAAGTTTAAATGATTTCAACTCCTTTCTTGAAGCACTTATTGGAATATTACAATTTGAAAAATTGTTGAAATGCGAGTATTAACAGATTTCAATAATTCATAACAAATTTTTGAAAACTCCCATTTTGAGATAACTTTACAACACTTAAATCTGAATATTCATAAGGAGTTAAATCATCCTTAACTCCTTTTCCGAAGCACTTTTCGAAGTATTATTATTTGAGAAATTACTGGAGAAAACTACTAAATATTTCAAAATCTCTAAAATCCTTGTTTGGTCATAACTTTATAAAAATTCATATAGAAACGTACTTAAGAGGGTTAGATATTCTCAACTCCTTTTCCCATGCACTTCACAAATTATTTACAAAGTAGCAGCTTCAACCAAAACGCTAATAACGATAAATTAAAAAAATTCATAACGAAATTCTTAATAATTGTATTTCGCTGTAACTTCAATAAAACTGAGATAAAAAAGTTTTTAATGAGTTTGGGCAACCTTAACTCCTTTTCTGAAACACTTCTTAAATTATTTACTTAACTTATTAGTAAATAATAGTAATTTTCGTTATGTGAGAATTTCGTTAAATTTCGAAAATTCTTAATGCATTTCTTGGAACTTTTCTTTCATTAAAACTACACGAAGAATGAGAATAATTTTCTTAATGAGTTTAGATAATCTCAACTCATTTTTCCGAGCAGTTCTCAAAATGTATACGAAATAGCAACGTCACCAAAATGCGAATATCCGAAAATTTCAAAAATTCATAACAAATTTCTCAAAACTTCTATTTCGTTGCAACTTCACAGAAACTCAAGTAAAGACGTTGTTAAGATGTTTAGATAATTTCAACTTCTTTCTTGAAGCACTTATTGGAATATTACAATTTGAAAAATTGTTGAAGTGCAAGTATATTAACAGATTTCAAAAATTCATAACAAATTTTTGAAAACTTCCATTTTGTTATAACTTTACCAAAACTTAAAGTTGGATATTCTTAAGGAGTATAGGCAGTCTGAACTTCTTTTCTCGAAGCACTTTTCGACGTATTATTATTTGAGAAATTACTGTAGAAAACTACTAAAAAATTTCAAAATTCTCTAAAATTCCTGTTTGGTCATAACTTTATAAAAATTCATATAGAAACGTACTTAAGAGGTTTAGATAATCTCAACTCCTTTTCCCAAGTACTTCTCAAATTATTTACAAAGTAGCAGCCTCAACCAAAACGTTAATAACGATAAATTTCAAAAATTCATAACGAAATTCTTAATACTTGTATTTCGCTGTAACTTCAATAAAACTGAGATAAGGAAGTTTTTAATGAGTTTGGGCATCCTTAACTCCATTTCTGAAACATTTCTTAAATTATTTACGTAATTTTTTAGTAAATTATAGTAATTTTCATTATGTGAGAATTTCGTTAAATTTCGAAAATTCTTGATGCATTTCTTGGAACTTTACTTTCTTCAAAACTACACGAAGAATGAGAATAATTTTCTTAATGAGTTTAGATGATCTCAACTCATTTTTTCCGAGCAGTGCTCAAAATGTATACGAAATAGCAACGTCACCAAAATGCGAATATCCGAAAATTTCAAAAATTCATAACGAAATTCTTAATAATTGCATTTCGCTGTATCTTCAATAAAACTGACATAAGGAAGTTTTTAATGAGCTTGAGCAACCTTAACTCCTTTTTGAAACACTTCTTAAATTATTTACTTAATTTTTTAGTAAATAATAGTAATTTAGTTATGTGAGAATTTCTTTAAATTTCGAAAATTCTTAATGCATTTCTTGGAACTTTACTTTCATCAAAACTACACAAAGAGTGAGAATAATTTTCTTAATGAGTTTAGATGATCTCAACTCATTTTTTCCGAGCAGTTCTCAACATGTTTACGAAATAGCAATGTCGCCAAAATGCGAATATCCGAAAATTTCAAAAATTCATAACAAATTTCTCAAAATTTCTATTTCGTCGCAACTTCACAAAAACTCAAGTTAAGACGTTGTTAAGAAGTTTAGTTAAGCTCAACTTCTTTCTTGACGCACTTATTGAAATATTACGATTTGACTAATAAATGCAATGCAAGAATCTACGTATGTATTTCAAAAATTTATAACAAACTTTTAAAAACTCCAATTTGGTTGCAATTTCACAGAGTCTCAATTAAATACTTTCTTTAGAAGTTTAAATAATTTCAACTCCTTTCTTGAAGCACTTAAGGAATATTACAATTTGAAAAATTATTGAAATGCAAGTATTAACAGATTTAAAAAATTCATAACAAATTTTTGAAAACTCCCATTTTGTTATAACTTTACAACACTTAAATCTGAATATTCATAAGGAGTTTAATCATCCTTAACTCCTTTTCCGTAGCACTTTTCGAAGTATTATTATTTGAGAAATACTGGAGAAAACTACTAAAAATTTCAAAATCTCTAAAATTCCTGTTTGGTCATAACATTATAAAAATTCATATAGGAACGTACTTAAGAGGTTTAGATAATCTCAACTCCTTTTCCCAAGCACTCCTCAAATTATTTACAAAGTAGCAGCTTCAACCAAAACGCTAATAACGATAAATTTCAAAAATTCATAACGAAATTCATAAGATTTGTATTTCGCTGTAACTTCAATAAAACTGAGATAAGAAAGTTTTTAATGAGTTTGGGCAACTCCTTAACTCCTTTTCTGAAACACTTCTTAAATTATTTACTTAATGTTTTAGTAAATAATAGTAATTTTTGTTATGTGAGAATTTCGTTAAATTTCGAAAATTCTTGATGCATTTCTTGGAACTTTACTTTCATCAAAACTACACGAAGAATGAGAATAATTTTCTTAATGAGTTTAGATAATCTCAACTCATTTTATCCGAGCAGTTCTCAAAATGTATACGAAATAGCAACGTCACCAAATGCGAATATCAGAAAATTTCAAAAATTCATAACATATTTTTGAAAACTTCTATTTCGTCGCAACTTCACAGAAACTCAAATAAAGACGTTGTTGAGAAGTTTAGATAATCTCAACTTTTTTCTTGAAGCGCTTATTGGAATATTACAATTTGAAAAATTATTGAAATGCAAGTGTTAACATATTTCAAAAATTCATAACAAATTTTTGAAAACTTCCATTTTGTTATAACTTTACCAAAACTTAAATTTGAATATTCTTAAGGAGTTTAATCAGTCCCAACTCGTTTCCCGAAGCACCTTTCGAAGTATTATTATTTGAGAAATACTGGAGAAAACTACTAAAAAATTTCAAAATCTCTAAAATTCCTGTTTGGTCATAACTTTATAAAAATTCATATAGAAACGTACTTAAGAGGCTTAGATAATCTCAACTCCTTTTCCCAAGCACTTCTCAAATTATTTACAAAGTAGCAGCTTCATCCAAAACGCTAATAACGATAAATTTCAAATATTCATAACGAAATTCTTAATAAAGTTGTATTTCGCTGTAACTTCAATAAAACTGAGATAAGAAAGTTTTTAAGGAGTTTGGGTAACCTTAACAACTTTTCTGAAACACTTCTTAAATTATGTACTTAATTTTTTAGTAAATAATAGTAATTTTCGTTATGTGAGAATTTCGTTAAATTTCGAAAATTCTTAATGCATTTCTTGGAACTTTACTTTCATCAAAACTACAAGAAGAATGAGAATAATTTTCTTAACGAGTTTAGATAATCTCAACTCATTTTTTCCGAGCAGTTCTCAAAATGTATACGAAATAGCAACGTCACCAAAATGCGAATATCCGAAAATTTCAAAAATTCATAACAAATTTCTCAAAACTTCTATTTCGTTGCTACTTCACAGCAACTTAAAACGTAAAACGTTGTTAAGATGTTTAGATAGTTTCAACTTCATTCTTGGAGCACTTATTGAAATATTACGATTTGACTAATAATCGTAATGCAAGAATCTACATATTTCAAAAATTCATAACAAACTTCTCAAAACTCCTATTTGGTTGCAATTTCCACAGAATCTCAAATAAAGAAGTTGTTGAGAAGTTGAGATAATCTCAACTTCTTTCTTGAAGCACTTATTGGAATATTACAATTTGAAAAATTATTGAAATGAAAGTATTAACAGATTTCAAAAATTCATAACAAATTTTTGAAAACTTCCATTTTGTTATAACTTTACCAAAACTTAAATTTGAATATTCTTAAGGAGTTTAATCGGTCCCAACTCCTTTCTCGAAGCTCCTTTCGAAGTATTATTATTTGAGAAATTACTGGAGAAAACTGCTAAGAAATTTTTGGAAATTCTTAATACGCCATAACTGCACTAAAACTCAGACATCAACGTACTTAAGAAGTTTAGATAACTCGACTTCTCGTCTTAAAGGAATTCTCAAAATATTTTCGAAGTAGTAGGATCCCCAACTTGTGAACTCATAATGAATTTTTTGAAATTTCACTTTTATTTGGAAATTTAGACGATGAGTTAAGGTGGTTTTGAACGTCTCTTTGGAAAGCGTATTTACGAAATTGTCGAAAAATTCAACTCCCATCAAAATCTACCCTTACCCCCCCCTCCTCCCACTTCGAATCAATTTCAATCAAATTTCACATTCAAAATCTCACCGTCCTAAATCATCGACGTCGTCTCGTCGTCCCGCTAATATACAGGGCGTTCGGTCCCTCGGGCGCCGCCCGTCGTATCCCTTTTACGATTATTCATTCATTTATTTATTTATTTATTTATTCATCGCCGTGACTGCGCACTAAACAGTCTTACCCCCTACCCCCCACTCCCGACCCCCTTTTTGCGGGACGACGAGTGCTCGCCTCGCTCGCCGCAGAGATTAAAGATGGAAATGAACCAATCTCGCATTCCGGACCGCGTCATTATTCAGGGACGTGCCTTTTGCGGAGATGGGGGGGGAGGGTCGAGGGGGAGGCGCGGGGAGCGGCAGCGGCGGCGACGGCGGTTTTCCACCGCTCCGATCTGAGTGTGGGGAAACCAAGATGGCGCCCAACGGACGTGCCTTGAGCTGGATCCGGGAAACCAACATGGAGCTCGAGCGATCCCGACACGAACTCAAATTCTCAAAAACCAAAATGACCGCGCTCGGAATGGCGTTTTCCATTTCCATTGGGAGGCAATCCAGGAAACCAATATGACGCACGAGCGATCTCGACACGAACTTCATTCTCAAAATCAAGATGGCTGCTCCCAAAATGGCATTAAACTTCTTATAACTTCTATTGGGTGGTAATCCGGGAAACCAATATGGCGCACGAGCGATCTCGACACGAACTTTATTCTCAAAATCAAGATGGCTGCTCCCAAAATGGCATTAAACTTCTTATAACTTCTATTCGGTGGCAATCCAGGAAACCAATATGGCGCACTAGCGATCTCGTTACGAACTTCATTCTCAAAATCAAGATGACTGCTCCCAAATTGGCATTAAACTTCTTATAACTTCTATTCGGTGGTAATACAGGAAACCAATATGGCGCACGAACGATCTCGACACGAGCTTCATTCTCAAAATCAAGATGGCTGCTCCCAAAATGGCATTAAACTTCTTATAATTTCTATTCGGTGGCAATTCGGGAAACCAATATGGCGCACCAGAGATCTCGACACGAACTTCATTCTCAAAATCAAGATGGCTGCTCCCAAAATGGCATTAAACTTCTTATAATTTCTATTCGGTGGCAATCCGGGAAACCAATATGGCGCACGAGCGATATCGACATGAACTTCATTCTCAAAATTAAGATGGCTGCTCCCAAAATTGCATTAAACTTCTTATAACTTCTATTGGGTGGTAATCCTGGAAACCAACAGGGCGCGCGAGCGATCTCGACACAAACTTCATTCTCAAAATCAAAATGGCTGCTCCCAAAATGGCATTAAACTTCTTATAACTTCTATTGGGTGGCAATCCGGGAAACCAACAGGGCGCGCGAGCGATCTCGACACAAACTTCATTCTCAAAATCAAAATGGCTGCTCCCAAAATGGCATTAAACTTCTTATAACTTTTATTGGGTGGTAATCCGGGAAACCAATATGGCGCACGAGCGTTCTCATTACGAACTTCATTCTCAAAATCAAGATGGCTGCTCCCAAATTGGCATTAAACTTCTTATAACTTCTATTGGGTGGTAATCCGGGAAACCAATATGGCGCGCAAGCGATCTCGACACAAACTTCACTCTCAAAATCAAAATGGCTGCTCCCAAAATGGCATTAAACTTCTTATAACTTTTATTGGGTGGTAATCCGGGAAACCAATATGGCGCACGAGCGTTCTCATTACGAACTTCATTCTCAAAATCAAGATGGCTGCTCCCAAATTGGCATTAAACTTCTTATAACTTCTATTGGGTGGTAATCCGGGAAACCAATATGGCGCGCGAGCGATCTCGACACAAACTTCACTCTCAAAATCAAAATGGCTGCTCCCAAATTGGCATTAAACTTCTTATAACTTCTATTGGGTGGTAATCCAGGAAACCAATATTACGCACGAGCGACCTCGACACGAACCTCATTCTCAAAATCAAAATGGCTGCTCCCAAAATGTCATTAAACTTCTTATAACTTCTATTCGGTGGTAATCCAGGAAACCAATATGGCGCGCGAGCGATCTCGACACGAACTCAAATTCTCAAAAACCAAAATGATCGCGCTCGGAATGGCGTTTTCCATTTCCATTGGGAGGCAATCCAGGAAACCAATATGGCGCACCAGAGATCTCGACACGAACTTCATTCTCAAAATCAAGATGGCTGCTCCCAAAATGGCATTAAACTTCTTATAATTTTAATTCGGCGGCAATCCAGGAAACCAAAATGGCGCACGAGCGATCTCGACACGAACTTCATTCTCAAAATCAAGATTGCTGCTCCCAAAATGGCATTAAACTTCTTATAATTTCTATTCGATGGCAATCCGGGAAACCAATATGGCGCACGAGCGATCTCATTACGAACTTCATTCTCAAAATCAAGATGGCTGCTCCCAAAATGGCATTAAACTTCTTATAATTTCTATTCGGTGGCAATCCGGGAAACCAACAGGGCGCGCGAGCGATCACGACACGAACTTCATTCTCAAAATCAAGATGGCTGCTCCCAAAATGGCATTAAACTTCTTATAATTTCTATTCGGTGGCAATCCAGGAAACCAATATGGCGCACGAGCGATCTCGACACGAACTTCATTCTCAAAATCAAGATGGCTGCTCCCAAAATGGCATTAAACTTCTTATAATTTCTATTCGATGGCAATCCGGGAAACCAATATGGCGCACGAGCGATCTCATTACGAACTTCATTCTCAAAATCAAGATGGCTGCTCCCAAATTTGCATTAAACTTCTTATAACTTCTATTCGGTGGCAATCCGGGAAACCAATATGGCGCACGAGCGATCTCGACACGAACTTCATTCTCAAAATCAAGATGGCTGCTCCCAAAATCGCATTAAACTTCTTATAATTTCTATTCGGTGGCAATCCGGAAAACCAACATGGCGCGCGAGCGATCTCGACACAAACTTCATTCTCAAAATTAAGATGGCTGCTCCTAAAATCGCATTAAACTTCTTATAATTTCTATTCCGTGGCAATCCGGAAAACCAACATGGCGCGCGAGCGATCTCGTTACGAACTTCATTCTCAAAATCAAAATGGCTGCTCCCAAAATGGCATTAAACTTCTTATAATTTCTATTCGGTGGTAATCCAGGAAACCAATATGGCGCACGAGCGATCTCGACACGAGCTTCATTCCCAAAATCAAGATGGCTGCTCCCAAAATGGCATTAAAGTAAATTCAAAGAAAGAAGACGCGAGATAGTCCAAAATGACACAGTAATGACTCCAATAATGAGATAAATGGATAAAACTGGTGGCTTAAAATGACCGCGTTTGAAGAGACGATGATTGACATAAAACACTCTTATGGTATGGCAAAGCTTGAACTGACGACATCTAAAATGGCACAAAATTTCTGCACAAATCCACGAAACCAAGATGGCGTAAATACGACGAATTCATGAAACCAATGTGGCGTAAATAAATATTCGACTTCAAAGCAGGCAAATTTGGGGCATCAAGATCGCGTAAAAACAGACTTAGGTACTTAGAGGAATCCAAGGAGGCGGCTAGGACGCGAGAAACCAATATGGCGCGGGAATAATTTTATTGCATGACTCAAAATGGCGTCAGATTGATAATTATTCATTTTGAGGTATGCGCAAACATGAAATTGATGGTTCCCGCACGGTGGCAACTAAGGAGGTAGCTAGGACGCTAGAAACCAATATGGTGCTTGAGTAATTTTGTTTTATGGCTCCAAATGACGTGACATCGATATTTATTCATTTCGAGGTACGCGGCAAAAATGAAAACGGCGTGGCACGCATGGTGCTAACCAAGATGGCGGCTAGGACGCGAGAAACCAATATGGGGTTAGGAACGAAATGGAAAGATTTCGAGACAAACGTAGGAAACCAAGATGGCGTGAAAGCAATTAGCTTGGCTCAAAATGATGGCACTTGAAGAAGCGACGTCAAAAATCATATAAAACGTTCTTGTATTGAGACAAATCCCGGAAACCAAGATGGCGTAATAGAAAATGGTTTAGCTCAAAGTGGTGGCGTTTGAACTGGCGACATCTAAATGTTAAAACTGTTGTTAAAACAAAGATGGTGCAGAGCAATCTTGTTCGAGCCTGAAATGGAACGAGACGATTTCATTCCGATGCAAATCCAGGAAACCAAGATGGCGTAACAGAAAATGGTTTGGTTCCAGATGGTAAAGTTTAAACTGGTGACGTCTGAAATGCACACAACTGTTTCATTTCGAGGTACGTGGCACACATAGAAATGGCGGATTCCGTAACCAAGATGGCGGCGACCAAGGTCAAGTGGCGACAGGCGCGAATATCCTTTATAGAGAACAGAAAATCTTTTAAAACATCCCTTCGCCGCCGCTGTCACCCTCGACTCTCTATCTCTCTAACTTTCATCCCCTTTCACTCGGGGCGCTTTGTATACACATTCACACACACACAAAACCCACCCCCTCCCCCGACCTCCGATCCCTAATTTGAATCCCGGAGTAGTTTACCCTGTAGTTATACGGCAATTATCATATCATTCAAGTGCTCGTTACGAACCACCCCCGGAGCGCGGCGCACAAACCTACCCCGCCGGCCCCCCCCTACCACCACCGAGCTCCCGCGACCTCCTCCGATTGGTCCGGTCGACGTGGAGGTGGATATCGCAAAACGCTCTCCCGCGTTATTATTCATTATCCGCGCGCCCGAGGGGTGGAGGGGGGCGGGGGCGAGCGAGGGGTTAATTCGCCTCGATTTAAGGGATGATCGCTCCGCCGCAGATTGGTCTCTTTTATTCGGGCGCCGTTACGATTGTTAACTTGGAAAAAATCTTGGGAAAAATGGAGGGGGAGGAGGTGACGTAACCCCACTTATTTATTTGGGGATGGGGGATGGGGTGGATGTCGTTTTGGGGGACTCGTCTGGCTCGCGTTTTCGTATTTAATTTTTCGAAATTACTAATTTTACTTGCGTGTCTCGAGTTAATCTCGTCCCCCTACTGCCCGCAATTTTTGAATTTCCTCCCCTCGTCGGAGGGGACGGAATACACTTTTTTTTTCGAAAAATTATTAAAAATTCCAAAATCTCCCCCCGGAACTCGCCTCTTTCGAAATTTTTCTTACCGGGGCACTTTACCCCCTCCCCTCCCCTTCACCCTTTCTTCTCGTCTTCGTAAACAATTTCCCCTCCCCCTCGTCCCCCCCCCCGACCGTCCTATTCAGACGCTAACGATCCTCGTAAATGTTCTGGCTTATGGGAGGGGGGGAAGGGGTGGGGGGAAACTCGGGGGATAAAGGGCGAGGGGGTGGGGATGGGGGGAATTGTTCACGGATCGCCTGGTCCGAATGGCGACGCCATATTTTCCCTCTCGAAAAAAGTTGGTAAAACTGTAACGATTTCATACGTCGTCGGGTACCGAAAGGGGGGAAACCTACCCCACTCTACGCCCCCCGCCCTCAGGGGTTGGGTTGGGGGGGGGAGGGGTCGGTTAGTAGGGGAGACCGAACGAAAAATTCCCGAGTTCTCGGTGTAACGATATCATCTCGCGGCCAATGGGACTAATAATAAATATTAATCTATATATAGAATACTCTAGAATATATAATTCCAACATTGGTTAGTTCTATGTGGTGCTAGAATGTAGAATTCACGTGTGGATGAAATAAGTTAACTCTTTGAGAACAGTGCCATAATCTATAAATCTGGATTCTAAATCTAGAATCTACACAATTTTCAAGATATGAAATGCGCTTTAGTTCTAAACGCGCATTCATTCTAGACAGTACTATACAGCCCGAAACGTCCTTCTGGGAGGCACCTAGAAACTAATTGTAATATAGAATGTGCTAGAATGTAGAATGCTGATCTGCCTGGAGTTACCAGTTCTGAACGAGATAGTGCTATAATCTAGGGAAATGGTTAAATGGGACACTAGGCACGTTCCTAGATGTAAACCGTACTACTTTCCAGAATATCGTAACGGAAGAATCTAGGAATTAGACGGTAACTAGAATATATTATAGTATAAAACTCAATAGTGTACTTGGAATATGCTAGAATCTAGCTTTTACAACACAATTGTATATGAACTCTAGTGTTATTTTAGGAGGCATCTAGAAACTAGTTGTAACCTAAAGTGTGCTAGAATCTAGAACGCATATGTGCCGAGAATACGCTCGAGTGCTATACTCTAGAAAATTGTTCAAATGCGATAGTTTATAGGAAATAAACACATTTATAAGTATATACTAAGCTAGTTTATAGATTATAGTAATAGAAGGATCTATAATGTAGTCGGAAACTAGATTGTACTATAATATAGAACTCAGGTGGACGTAGAATTTGCTAGAATGTAGCTTTTACAATTCAATTTCAGGTGTAATATTTTTAGTATCCTTTCAGGAGGCATCTATAAACTAGTTGGAGTCTAGAAGGAATATCTACAAAAGAACAGTGCTAGAATCTAGAAAATTGTTGAAATGCGAGATTTGACAATGACGAGACATATTTATAGATGTACACTGCTATTTTCTAGAGTATCGTAGCAGAGAGATATACAATCTAGTCGAAATCTAGATCGTACTGTAATATAGAACTCACGTGGGCGTAGAATATGCTGCAATGTAACTTTTACAATACAAATTTTAAATCTAGAATCTACACACTTTTCAAGATATTAAATGCGCTTTAGTTCAAAACGCGCATTCATTCTAGACAGTACTATACAGCCCGAAACGTACTTCTGGAAGGCGCCTAGAAACTAATTGTTAATATAGAACGTGCTAGAATTTAGAATGCTGATCTGCCTGGTATTACTAGTTCTAAAAGAGACAGTGCTATAATCTAGGAAAATGATTAAATGGGACACTAGGCACGTTCCTAGATGTAAACTTTACTACTTTCCAGAATATTGTAACGGAAGAATCTAGGAATTAGTCGGTAACTAGAATATATTATAGTATAAAACTCAATAGTTGTACCTGGAATATGCTAGAATCTAGCTTTTACAACACAATTGTATATATACTCTAGTGTTCTTTTAGGAGGCATCTAGAAACTAGTTATAATCTAGAGTGTGCTAGATCTAGAACGCATATGTGCCGGGAATACGCTCGAGTGCTATACTCTAGAAAATTGTTCAAATGCGATAGTTTATAGGAAATAAACACATTTCTAAGTATAAACTAAGCCATTTTGTAGATTATAGTAATAGAAGGATCTATAATGTAGTCGGAAACTAGATTGTACTATAATATAGAACTCAGATAGACGCAGAATTCGCTAGAATGTAGCTTATACAATACAATTTTAGGGGTAATATTTTTAGTATTCTTCCAGGAGGCATCTATAAACTAGTTGAAATCTAGAATGCATATGTGCTATGCTATCTACGAAAGAACAGTGCTGGAATCTAGAAAATTGTTGAAATGCGAGACTTGACAATGACCAGGCATATTTATAGATATACACTAATGCTATTTTCTAGAGTATCGTAACAGAGGGATGTACAATCTAGTCGAAATCTATATTGTACTATAATATAGAACCCACGTGGACGTAGAATATGCTACAATGTAACTTTTACAATACAAATTCACATGAACCCTCTTGTTCTTCTAGAAGGCATCTAGAAATTAATTGGAATGTAGAGTGTGCTAGAATCTAGAATGCATATGTGCCTTGGATATGCTGTCTATGAAGGAACAGTGGTACAATCTAGAAAATTGTTGAAATGTGATACTTGCGATCAACCAGGCACTTTCTAGCTATGAACTGTGCTATTTTATAGATTATGATAAGAGAAGGATCTACCTCTTGTTGGAAACTAGATTGTACTATAGTATATAATGCAGTTGGATGTAGAATGTATCTTTTACAAAACACAATTTCATGTGTAATATTTTTAGTATTCTTCTATACACCATTTGAAATCTAGAATGCGTATGTGCTTTGGATGTGCTATCTCTGAGTGGCAGTGCTATAATCTAGATGATGGTTAAAATATGCGAGACTTGGTAGGAATACCAGGCATATTTCTAGATGTATACTATGCTATTTTATAGAATATCGTAACGGTGTTATCTACTATCTAGTCGAAAACTAGATTGCACTATAATAAGCTAGGCTGTAGCTTTTACATTCTAGAGTATGCTAGAAACTAGAGTGATTATGTGCCTACTATATGCTATCTCTAAGGAAACAGTGCTACAAACTAAAAAATTGTTGAAATCCGAGACTTGATAGGAGCTAGGAATATTTCTAGATGAGCACTATGGTATTTTCCAGAATATCGTAACGATAGGATCTAGAATCTAGTCGAAACCTACATTACACTATAATATAGAACTCGCGTGGACCTAGAATAAGCTAGAATGTAACTTTTACATAATAATTTTATATGAAGTCTAGTGTTTATGTAGGAGGCATCCACAAACTAGTTGGAATCTAGAGTGTGCTAGAATCTAGAGCGCATATGTGCCTTGGATATGCTATCTCTGAGTGGACAGCTATGGCCAAACAGTTATATTTAACTTCGAACTTTAGTTTAGGAGACACTAAACTAATCCTCTAGACACTAGCTAGAAGTTCGATTGTGCTAGAATCTAGAAGGCGTATGTTGCTGGTTCTAAGGAGACTGTGATATAATCTAGATGTGCTCATAGATGCCACTTATTAGAAACTAATGATAGGAGTATTCGGAGACGTGAACTATGATGCGTTATAGAATATACTAGGATCTGGAATCTAGACGCTAACTCATATGTGCCGGGATATAGAGTTCACATATATCACACGGCATTCTGGGATATGCTAGAATCTATCTACGGCCAGTCATATTTAACTTCGAACTTTAGTTTAGGAGACACTAAACTAATCCTCTAGACACTAGCTAGAAGTTCGATTGTGCTAGAATCTAGAAGGCGTATGTTCCTGATTCTCAGGAGACTGTGCTATAATCTAGATGTGCTCACATGTGCCACTTATTAGAATCTCATAATACGAGTATTCGGAGATGTGAACTATGATACGTTATAGAATATACTAGGATCTAGAATCTAAACGCTAACTAATACGTGATGGGATATAGAATTCACATATATCATACGGCATTCTGGGATATGCTAGAATCTAGTTAGGAACCAGAGAGTCATATTTTTTACTTCGAACTTTCATTTAGGAGGCACTAAACTAATCCTCTAGACACTAGGGTGAAGTTCGATTGTGCTAGAATCTAGAAGGCGTATATTCCTGATTCTAAGGAGACTGTGCTATAATCTAGATGTGCTCACATGTGCCACTTATTAGAAACTGATGACACGAGTATTCGGAGATGTGTACTATAACACTTTATAGAATATACTAGGGGACTAGAATCTAGATGCTAACTACTATGTGCCTGAATAAAGAATTCACATGTAATACACAGCATTCCGGGATATGCTAGAATCTATCTACAGCCAGACAGTCATATTTAACTTCGAACTTTGATTTAGGAGACACTAAACTAATCCTCTAGACACTAGCTAGAAGTTCGATTGTGCTAGAATCTAGAAGGCGTATGTTCCTGATTCTAAGGAGACTGTGCTATAATCTAGATGTGCTCACATGTGCGACTTATTAGAATCTCATAATACGAGAATTCGGAGATGTGAACTATGATACGTTATAGAATATACTAGGATCTAGAATCTAGACGTAACTCATATGTGCCGGGATATAGAATTCACATATATCACACGGCATTCTCGGTTATGCTAGAATCTATCTACAGCCAGACAGTTATATTTAACTTCGAACTTTAGTTTAGGAGACACTAAACTAACCCTCTAGACTCTAGACACTAGCTAGAAGTTGGATTGTTCTAGAATGTAGATGGCGTATGTCCCTGTTTCCACGGAGACTGTGCAATAATCTAGATGTGCTCATAGATGCCACTTATTAGAAACTCATGATACGAGTATTCGGAGATGTGAACTATGATACGTTATAGAATATACTAGGATCTAGAATCTAGACGCTAACTCATATGTGCCGGGATATAGAATTCACATATATCACACGGCATTCTGGGTTATGCTAGAATCTAGCTACGGCCAGAGAGTCATATTTGACTTCGAACTTTTATTTAGGAGGCTCTAAACTAATCCTCTAGACACTAGCTAGAAGTTCGATTGTGCTAGAATCTAGAAGACATATGTTCCTGATTCTAAGGAGACTGTGCTATAATCTAGATGTGCTCATATGTGCCACTTATTTGAAACTCATAATACGAGTATTCGGAGATGTAAACTATGATGCGTTATAGAATATACTACGATCTAGAATCTAGACGCTAACTCATATGTGCCGGGATATAGAATTCACATATATCACACGGCATTCTCGGTTATGCTAGAATCTATCTACAGCCAGACAGTTATATTTAACTTCGAACTTTAGTTTAGGAGACACTAAACTAACCCTCTAGACTCTAGACACTAGCTAGAAGTTCGATTGTTCTAGAATCTAGATGGCGTATGTCCCTGTTTCCACGGAGACTGTGCAATAATCTAGATGTGCTCATAGATGCCACTTATTAGAAACTCATGATACGAGTATTCGGAGATGTGAACTATGATACGTTATAGAATATACTAGGATCTAGAATCTAGACGCTAACTCATATGTGCCGGGATATAGAATTCACATATATCACACGGCATTCTGGGTTATGCTAGAATCTAGCTACGGCCAGAGAGTCATATTTGACTTCGAACTTTTATTTAGGAGGCTCTAAACTAATCCTCTAGACACTAGCTAGAAGTTCGATTGTGCTAGAATCTAGAAGACATATGTTCCTGATTCTAAGGAGACTGTGCTATAATCTAGATGTGCTCATATGTGCCACTTATTTGAAACTCATAATACGAGTATTCGGAGATGTAAACTATGATGCGTTATAGAATATACTACGATCTAGAATCTAGACGCTAACTCATATGTGCCGGGATATAGAATTCACATATATCACACGGCATTCTCGGTTATGCTAGAATCTATCTACAGCCAGACAGTTATATTTAACTTCGAACTTTAGTTTAGGAGACACTAAACTAACCCTCTAGACTCTAGACACTAGCTAGAAGTTCGATTGTTCTAGAATCTAGATGGCGTATGTCCCTGTTTCCACGGAGACTGTGCAATAATCTAGATGTGCTCATAGATGCCACTTATTAGAAACTCATGATACGAGTATTCGGAGATGTGAACTATGATACGTTATAGAATATACTAGGATCTAGAATCTAGACGCTAACTCATATGTGCCGGGATATAGAATTCACATATATCACACGGCATTCTGGGTTATGCTAGAATCTAGCTACGGCCAGAGAGTCATATTTGACTTCGAACTTTTATTTAGGAGGCTCTAAACTAATCCTCTAGACACTAGCTAGAAGTTCGATTGTGCTAGAATCTAGAAGACATATGTTCCTGATTCTAAGGAGACTGTGCTATAATCTAGATGTGCTCATATGTGCCACTTATTTGAAACTCATAATACGAGTATTCGGAGATGTAAACTATGATGCGTTATAGAATATACTACGATCTAGAATCTAGACGCTAACTCATATGTGCCGGGATATAGAATTCACATATATCACACGGCATTCTGGGATATGCTAGAATCTATCTACGGCCAGTCATATTTAACTTCGAACTTTAGTTTAGGAGACACTAAACTAATCCTCTAGACACTAGCTAGAAGTTCGATTGTGCTAGAATCTAGAAGGCGTATGTTCCTGATTCTCAGGAGACTGTGCTATAATCTAGATGTGCTCACATGTGCCACTTATTAGAATCTCATAATACGAGTATTCGGAGATGTGAACTATGATACGTTATAGAATATACTAGGATCTAGAATCTAAACGCTAACTAATACGTGATGGGATATAGAATTCACATATATCATACGGCATTCTGGGATATGCTAGAATCTAGTTAGGAACCAGAGAGTCATATTTTTTACTTCGAACTTTCATTTAGGAGGCACTAAACTAATCCTCTAGACACTAGGGTGAAGTTCGATTGTGCTAGAATCTAGAAGGCGTATATTCCTGATTCTAAGGAGACTGTGCTATAATCTAGATGTGCTCACATGTGCCACTTATTAGAAACTGATGACACGAGTATTCGGAGATGTGTACTATAACACTTTATAGAATATACTAGGGGACTAGAATCTAGATGCTAACTACTATGTGCCTGAATAAAGAATTCACATGTAATACACAGCATTCCGGGATATGCTAGAATCTATCTACAGCCAGACAGTCATATTTAACTTCGAACTTTGATTTAGGAGACACTAAACTAATCCTCTAGACACTAGCTAGAAGTTCGATTGTGCTAGAATCTAGAAGGCGTATGTTCCTGATTCTAAGGAGACTGTGCTATAATCTAGATGTGCTCACATGTGCGACTTATTAGAATCTCATAATACGAGAATTCGGAGATGTGAACTATGATACGTTATAGAATATACTAGGATCTAGAATCTAGACGTAACTCATATGTGCCGGGATATAGAATTCACATATATCACACGGCATTCTCGGTTATGCTAGAATCTATCTACAGCCAGACAGTTATATTTAACTTCGAACTTTAGTTTAGGAGACACTAAACTAACCCTCTAGACTCTAGACACTAGCTAGAAGTTGGATTGTTCTAGAATGTAGATGGCGTATGTCCCTGTTTCCACGGAGACTGTGCAATAATCTAGATGTGCTCATAGATGCCACTTATTAGAAACTCATGATACGAGTATTCGGAGATGTGAACTATGATACGTTATAGAATATACTAGGATCTAGAATCTAGACGCTAACTCATATGTGCCGGGATATAGAATTCACATATATCACACGGCATTCTGGGTTATGCTAGAATCTAGCTACGGCCAGAGAGTCATATTTGACTTCGAACTTTTATTTAGGAGGCTCTAAACTAATCCTCTAGACACTAGCTAGAAGTTCGATTGTGCTAGAATCTAGAAGACATATGTTCCTGATTCTAAGGAGACTGTGCTATAATCTAGATGTGCTCATATGTGCCACTTATTTGAAACTCATAATACGAGTATTCGGAGATGTAAACTATGATGCGTTATAGAATATACTACGATCTAGAATCTAGACGCTAACTCATATGTGCCGGGATATAGAATTCACATATATCACACGGCATTCTCGGTTATGCTAGAATCTATCTACAGCCAGACAGTTATATTTAACTTCGAACTTTAGTTTAGGAGACACTAAACTAACCCTCTAGACTCTAGACACTAGCTAGAAGTTCGATTGTTCTAGAATCTAGATGGCGTATGTCCCTGTTTCCACGGAGACTGTGCAATAATCTAGATGTGCTCATAGATGCCACTTATTAGAAACTCATGATACGAGTATTCGGAGATGTGAACTATGATACGTTATAGAATATACTAGGATCTAGAATCTAGACGCTAACTCATATGTGCCGGGATATAGAATTCACATATATCACACGGCATTCTGGGTTATGCTAGAATCTAGCTACGGCCAGAGAGTCATATTTGACTTCGAACTTTTATTTAGGAGGCTCTAAACTAATCCTCTAGACACTAGCTAGAAGTTCGATTGTGCTAGAATCTAGAAGACATATGTTCCTGATTCTAAGGAGACTGTGCTATAATCTAGATGTGCTCATATGTGCCACTTATTTGAAACTCATAATACGAGTATTCGGAGATGTAAACTATGATGCGTTATAGAATATACTACGATCTAGAATCTAGACGCTAACTCATATGTGCCGGGATATAGAATTCACATATATCACACGGCATTCTGGGATATGCTAGAATCTATCTACGGCCAGACAGTCATATTTAACTTCGAACTTTACTTTAGGAGACACTAAACTAATCCTCTAGACACTAGCTAGAAGTTCGATTGTGCTAGAATCTAGAAGGCGTATGTTCCTGATTCTAAGGAGACTGTGCTATAATCTAGATGTGCTCATATGTGCCACTTATTAGAAACTCATAATACAAGTATTCGGAGATGTGAACATGATACGTTATAGAATATACTAGGATCTAGAATCTAAACGCTAACTAATACGTGACGGGATATAGAATTCACATAATATCACACAGCATTCTGGGATATGCTAGAATCTATCTACAGCTAGACAGTCATATTTACCTTCGAACTTTCATTTAGGAGACACTAAACTCATCCTCTAGACACTAGCTAGAAGTTCGATTGTTCTAGAATCTAGAAGGCGTATGTTCCTGATTCTAAGGAGAATGTGCTATAATCTAGATGTGCTCATATGTGCCACTTATTAGAACTCATGATACGAGTATTCGGAGACGCGAACTATGATGCGATATAGAATATACTAGGATCTAGAATCTAGACGCTAACTCACATATATCACATATATCACACGGCATTCCGGGATATGCTAGAATCTATCTACAGCCAGACAGTCACATTTAACTTCGAACTTTAGTTTAGGAGACAATAACCTAATCCTCTAGACACTAGCTACAAGTTAGATGTGCTAGAATTTAGAAGGCGTATGTTCCTGATTCTAAGGAAACTGTGCTATAACCTAGATGTGCTCATATGTGCCACCTATTAGAAACTCATGATACGAGTATTCGGAGATCTGAACTATGATACGTTATAGAATATACTAGGATCTAGAATCTAAACGCTAACTAATACGTGACGGGATATAGAATTCACATATATCACACGGCATTCTGGGATATGCTAGAATCTAGTTACGGCGAGAGAGTCATATTTGACTTCGAACTTTCATTTAGGAGACACTAAACTAATCCTCTAGACACTAGCTAGAAGTTCGATTGTGCTATAATCTAGAAGGCGTATGTTCCTGATTCTAAGGAGACTGTGCTATAATCTAGATGTGCTCATATGTGCCACTTATTAGAAACTAATTATAGGAGTATTCGGAGACGTGAACTATGATGCGTTATAGAATATACTAGGATCTAGAATCTAGACGCTAACTGATATGTGTCGGAATATAGAATTCACATATAACACACAGCATTCCGGGATGCGCTAGAATCTAGCTATAGCCAGAGGGTCATATTTAACTTCGAAATTTCGTTTAGGAGGCACCAAACTAATAATCCTCTAGACACTAGCTAGAAGTTAGATTGTTCTAGAATCTAGAAGGCGTATGTTCCTGATTCTAAGGAGACTGTGCTATAATCTAGATGTGCTCACATGTGCCACTTATTAAAAACTGATGATACGGGTACTCGGAGACGTGTACTATAACACTTTATAGAATATAGTAATGTCTAGAATCTATATGCTAACTAATATGTGCCTGAATATAGAATTTACATGTAATACACAGCATTCCGGGATGTGCTAGAATCTATCTATGGCCCGACAGTCATATTTGACTTAGAGCTTTCGTTCAGGAGACACTAGCGAATAGGTAGAGTGTACTAGAATCTAGATGTTCCTGGATGAGATAGCTCTGACGCAAACTAGGCGTAATTTGAGATGTATAATGTCGTCGTCGTAGCGAAAGGACCTGGAATCTAAATCTCGTCGGTAAGTGTTACAGAATATGCTAGCACCTAACGCGATATTCTAGATTTCTAGACTGTAATTTTAACAGAAGACATCCGTCTTTCCGCAGAAGGTCCTAGATACCTACCTCACGCCGACGTTAGAATTCCGTCATTCTATCAACTCTCATCGGATCTAGAACTACCTCTAGACTTATAGAAACTTCTAGAATGAATGCTAGAATTCAATTTAAGCGGCGATTCGACACGAGAAATGGGTTTTCCTCTCGTGTCAAACGTCTCTAGTTAACGATGCTAAACAAATTTAATTGGAGAGCGGCCGTCGGGAGTGGGGGTCGAGGGGCTGGGGTGGGGGGTCGGGGAAACGATGGGAGGGGAGGGGGGAGCTTTTGAAAAGCGTATCGTTTCCGGGATAAACCGCATGAATAAAAATCCGGAAAACGTAACAACAAAAGACGAGAAGTCGCGGGGGTGGGGGCGGGTGGAAGGGGATGGAGGGGAGGTGAGGAAAAATGGCGCAGTCCATCTCGAATAAGCAATTAATTGGATTAATTAAGTCGATTCGAGATGGTTTAAATGCCGACTTAAATTTGGTTTGATATTTTGAATGAATTGAGGTAATAAAATTGTTATTAATTAATGATTTGTAAGGTTTACATTATTATAATGTAAGTGTTGGTACGCCACTGGTGGGGAGAGTGTTACTGTAACTTTTTCGATTTGTGTGTGAGCGTTTGCGTATTTGTGATGCATGAGATAAGTTGGAAAATGGAAAGTTTTTAAAGACGGAAAAAGATGATAAGTATGGAAAAAGCGTGGGAAGGTACAAATATCACGTTTCGACCATCTAACAGACGATTACTTAAATTCAAACAAATATTTATAGAAAATAATAACGCTAGTAATAGTAATGCTTATCGAATATTTCAACCAGTTTTAACAATAACAAAATGTATTCAAAAAGTATTTACGGAAGAGTTCATTAATTTTGCTGGTTAAAATGTATTAAGAATTTGTTGTGGCGTCGTATATAGGGTCATATCTCAGCCATTCCTCGAAGTAGACGGCTGAAACTCGGTCGGTGCTTCAACGAAACTCCATTTGGTATGCGTGCGGAGTTTAGACGACATGGGAGTTTCCATGAGTTGACAAAAAATATTGAAACTTTAGCTCGACGAGACGTCACAATTTTATGTAAAATCATGCAGTTATAACTCGAAAAATCATGGATAAAATACGTTGGAACTTCATTAGTACTTCAATTGAAGTTTGTTGGATAACTGTGCGGAGTTTCAAAGTAATAGGAGTTTCACTGAATTTACCAAAAAATTGAAACTTTCGATCGACGCGACTTCAAAAATTTAAAGTAAAATCATGCAGTTATAACTCGAAAAATCTTGGAAAAAATACATTGAAACTCTGTCGGTGCTTCAGTTGAACTTTTGTGAATGATCCTACGGAGTTTCAACGTAATGGCAGTTTCACTAAATTTACCAAAAAAATTTAACTTTAGGTTGTCATGATTTCAAGATTTAATGTGAATTTTAACGTGAATTCACGCAGTTATAACTCGAAAAATCATGGAAAAAATACGTTGGAACTTCATCAGTGCTTCAATTGAAGTTTGCTGGATAACTGTACGGAGTTTCAAAGTAATAGGAGTTTCACTGAATTTACCAAAAAAATTGAAACTTTCGATCGTCGTGACTTCAAAAATTTAAAGTAAAATCATGCAGTTATAACTCGAAAAATCTTGGAAAAAATACATTGAAACTCTGTCGGTGCTTCAGTTGAACTTTTGTAAATGATCCTACGGAGTTTCAACGTAATGGAAGTTTCAGTAAATTTACCAAAAAAATTTAACTTTAGGTTGTCATGATTTCAAGATTTAATGTGAAATTTAACGTGAAATCACGCAGTTATAACTCGAAAAATTATGGAAAAAATACGTTGGAACTTCATTAGTGCTTCAATTGAAGTTTGCTGGATAACTGTGCGGAGGGTTAAAGTAATAGGAGTTTCACTGAATTTACCAAAAAAATTGAAACTTTCGATCGACGTCACTTCAAAAATTTAAAGTAAAATCATGCAGTTATTACTCAAAAAATCTTGGAAAAAATACATTGAAACTCTGTCGGTGCTTCAGTTGAACTTTTGTGAATGATCCTACGGAGTTTCAACGTAATGGAAGTTTCAGTAAATTTACCAAGAAAATTTAACTTTAGGTTGTCATGATTTCAAGATTTAATGTGAAATTTAACGTGAAATCACGCAGTTATAACTCGAAAAATTATGGAAAAAATACGTTGGAACTTCATTAGTGCTTCAATTGAAGTTTGCTGGATAACTGTGCGGAGGGTTAAAGTAATAGGAGTTTCACTGAATTTACCAAAAAAATTGAAACTTTCGATCGACGTCACTTCAAAAATTTAAAGTAAAATCATGCAGTTATTACTCAAAAAATCTTGGAAAAAATACATTGAAACTCTGTCGGTGCTTCAGTTGAACTTTTGTGAATGATCCTACGGAGTTTCAACGTAATGGGAGTTTCAGTAAATTTACCAAAAAAATTTAACTTTAGGTTGTCATGATTTCAAGATTTAATGTGAAAGTATGCAATCATATCTCAAAAAATCTTTGCAGAAAATCACTAAAACGTTAACTGTGCTCCGTTGAACTTCGCTGCGTAATCTTGAGGAGTTTCAACAAATACGAGTTACTGTGAATTTACCAAATTGCGATCGACACGACTAATACAACTTCGACATTTAATCTGAGATTCCCATTTTAAAAAAACGTAAAAAAGTATGCTGAAACTTCGTTAGTGCTTCAATTAAACTCTGTTCGATCATCTAGAAGAGTTTCAACGAAATAGAAATATAAGGAAGTTTTTTAAAAAAAGTCAAATTTTTTGTCATCACGAACTCGAAATTGTATAAAAATTCGTATCTCGGTAATTTCTCGAAATAGTATTTTGAAACTCTACCAGTGCTTCAGTTGACCTTTGCTGAGTTGTACTGCGGAGTTTCAACGAAATAGGAGTTTAAATGAAATTAAGAGAGAACAATCAGTCGACATGTCACCAAAGACGGTTGTAAAGTCATTTGGGCACTTCCTATTAACTCCTGGAGTTAATAAGTCTTAACATGATAATAATAGAATATTAATGATAAATTATGGCAGTGAAATTTCAATGAAACTAGCTGAAAAATTAATTTAATTACTTACAAATAATTGATAAGATCCTTTTTATCCCGTGAAGCGCGCCACTGTTTTCGTTCCGTATCATTCCGAGAACAAAAAGTTGTTGTTGTTCTTGATCCACACACATCAATGGAACTTCAATGAAACTAATTGAAAATTAATGTTATTACTTATAAACAATTAATAAGATCCATTCTGTCGCTTGAAGCGCGCCACTGTTTTCGTACCTTATCGATCCAAAAACAAAAAGTTGTTTTTGTTTTTGATACACACACATATCAATCAAACTAGCTGAAAAATTAATTTAATTACTTAAAACCAATTAAAAAGAACCTTTCTATCCTTTGAAGCGCGCCACTGTTATCGTTCCTTATCATTCCAAAAACAAAAACTTGTTGTTGTTCTTGATGCAGACACATTAATGGAGCTTCAATGAAACTAATTGAAAAATTTATTTAATTACTCATAAACAATTAAAAAGTACCCTTCTGCCGCTTGAAGCGCGCCACTGTTTTCGTACCTTATCGTTCCAAGAACAAAAAGTTGTTTTTGTTTTTGATACACACACACATCAATCAAACTAGCTGTAAAATTAATATAATTACTTAAAACCAATTAAAAAGAACCTTTCTATCCTTTGAAGCGCGCCACTGTTATCGTTTCTTATCATTCCAAGAACAAAAACTCGTTGTTGTTCTTGATGCAGACACATTAATGGAGCTTCAATGAAACTAATTGAAAAATTTATTTAATTACTCATAAACAATTAAAAAGATCCCTTCCGTCGCTTGAAGCGCGCCACTGTTTTCGTACCTTATCGTTCCAAGAACAAAAAGTTGTTTTTGTTTTTGATACACACACACACACATCAATCAAACTAGCTGTAAAATTAATATAATTACTTAAAACCAATTAAAAAGAACCTTTCTATTCTTTGAAGCGCGCCACTGTTATCGTTTCTTATCATTCCAAGAACAGAAACTTGTTGTTGTTCTTGATGCAGACACATTAATGGAGCTTCAATGAAACTAATTGAAAATTAATGTTATTACTTATAAACAATTAATAAGATCCATTCTGTCGCTTGAAGCGCGCCACTGTTATCGTTCCTTATCATTCCAAGAACAAAAAGTTGTTTTTGTTTTTGATACACACACACACATCAATCAAACTAGCTGTAAAATTAATATAATTACTTAAAACCAATTAAAAAGAACCTTTCTATCCTTTGAAGCGCGCCACTGTTATCGTTTCTTATCATTCCAAGAACAGAAACTTGTTGTTGTTCTTGATGCAGACACATTAATGGAGCTTCAATGAAACTAATTGAAAAATTTATTTAATTACTCATAAACAATTAAAAAGATCCCTTCCGTCGCTTGAAGCGCGCCACTGTTTTCGTACCTTATCGTTCCAAGAACAAAAAGTTGTTTTTGTTTTTGATACACATACACACACACATCAATCAAACTAGCTGGAAAATTAATATAATTACTTAAAACCAATTAAAAAGAACCTTTCTATCCTTTGAAGCGCGCCACTGTTATCGTTTCTTATCATTCCAAAAACAGAAACTTGTTGTTGTTCTTGATGCAGACACATTAATGGAGCTTCAATGAAACTAATTGAAAAATTAATTTAATTACTTATAAACAATTAATAAGATCCCTTCCGTCGCTTGAAGCGCGCCACTATTTTCGTACCTTATCATTCCAAGAACAAAAAGTTGTTTTTGTTTTTGATACACACACACACATCAATCAAACTAGCTGTAAAATTAATATAATTACTTAAAACCAATTAAAAAGAACCTTTCTATCCTTTGAAGCGCGCCACTGTTATCGTTCCTTATCATTCCAAAAACAGAAACTTGTTGTTGTTCTTGATGCAGACACATTAATGGAGCTTCGATGAAACTAATTGAAAAATTAATTTAATTACTTATAAACAATTAATAAGATCCCTTCTGTCGCTTGAAGCGCGCCACTGTTTTCGTACCTTATCGTTCCAAGAACAAAAAGTTGTTTTTGTTTTTGATACACACACACACACACACACACACACACACACACACACACACACACACACACACACACACACACACACACACACACACACACACATCAATCAAACTAGCTGGAAAATTAATACAATTACTTAAAACCAATTAAAAAGAACCTTTCTATCCTTTGAAGCGCGCCACTGTTATCGGTCCTTATCATTCCAAAAACAAAAACTTGTTGTTGTTCTTGATGCAGACACATTAATGGAGCTTCAATGAAACTAATTGAAAAATTAATTTAATTACTCATAAACAATTAAAAAGTACCCTTCCGTCGCTTGAAGCGCGCCACTGTTTTCGTACCTTATCGTTCCAAGAACAAAAAGTTGTGTTTGTTTTCGATACACACAAACAATATCCGACGTTCCCTTATTCCCGTCTCGTCAGCCATATCGTAACGATCACACGATATACGGGGTGTCGTTTAATTAATCAATTGATCCACATACAGTGTGTTCGAAAATGGCCACGCCCCTGAAGGGTTTGTCGCTGCTGTCCTCGAGGCTATCCCCCAGGAACCTCAGCGGCCTCGTCGCGACCCCGCTCAAAAACAGGGAAGTATCGTCCGTAATCAATCCGAGCCGTCAGTGATAGGTTCCCGCAGGACGCCGACGTCGAGACGCCTCGAACTCCCGGCGCCGCGGACGCCGTTCCCGACGCTCCAGGCGACGTCTCCGGGGAAGGGCGACGTCCTGATCGACACCCCGCAGAAGAGCAGGATATGCCGCGACGGGTTGCTCGAGGGGAGGCCGTGCCACGTCCTCGGGAGGGGCGCCTTCGGGAAAGTCGTACGGGCGACCTACAAAGGTACGTAATCGGGGGATGACCGGGAGACGCTCCGGAGTGTCCCGTAGGAGCGACGGGAAAATCGATCGGGTCGACGGGACACTTCCCGTCCGTCCCGGGGTGTCCTGTGGGAGCAAGGGGAGAATCTGGGATGATCTGGGACGGGTTATGTCACAATGGGACGCTCTAGATTTTCCCGTAGGTGTAAACGGAAAAATTCGGGGTATTCGGGAACGGGCTAACGTAGCTTCTCCCGTCCGTTCCAGAGTATACCTTAAATGCTAATAGAAAATTCAGGACAATCGGGAACAAGTTGTCACAATGAAACGCTTCCCGTTGAAAATCCGGGATATTCGGGAACGCGTTACATCACAATAAGACGCTCCAGAGTGTCCTGTAGGAGTAACGGTCTCCGGGATATCCAGGAAGGGGTTAATTGAGACGATTCCCGTACGTTCCAGAGTATCTCGTAAGAGCCACGACGCTCCAGAGTATCCCGTAACGCAATTTGAAAATCCGGGATAATCTGGGACGAGTTATGCAACAATGAGACGTTCCAGGGTATCCCGTAAAAGCAACGGTCTTCGCGATGATCAGGAACGGGTTAATGAGACGCTTCCCGTTCTTTCCAGAGGGGCAATGGGAAAATTCGGGATAATTGGGAACAGATTATGGCAAAATGAAACGCTTCCTGTACGTCCCAGAGCGTCCCGTAGGAGACATACTCCCCAGGATATTTTGAAATGAGTTAACGAGACGCTTCCCGTCCGTTCCTGAGTATCCTGCAAAATCCACTGAAAAATCAGGAATAACGGAATGGGTTGGGTCATATTGAGGCGCCTCCTACTCCTGTAGGACTAACTGTTTCCAGGTTAGTTAGTCAAGAACGTGTTATGTCGTAATAAGACGCTTCCCGTCCATTCCCGAGTATCCCCTAAAGGTCATTGGAAAATCCTGGATAATCGGGAACAGGTTAGGTCACAATGAGATACTCCAAAGTATCCTGTAGGAGTAACGCTCCCTGAGATAATTGGGAACATGTTATGTCATAATGAAACCGTTTCCCGTCCATTCCAGAGTATCCAGTAGAAGTCATTGCAAAATCGGGGATAATGGGGAACGAACGGCTTATGTTACAATGAGATATTACAGAGCGTCCTGTAGGAGTAACGCTCTACGGGATAGTCTGGAATGTGGTATGTTACAATGAGACGCTTCCCGTCGTTCCAGAGAATTCCGTCAAAATCATTGGAAAATTCGGGATAATCGGGAACAGGTTATGTCATAATAAGACGCTTCCCATCCGTTCCAGGGTATCCCTGAGCCACGCTCTCCGGGTTAATAGAGTATATGTTAAATGAGACGCTTCCTGTCCGTTCCAGAGTATCCGTAAGAGCAACGGCGAAATCCGGAAGAATCTGGAACAGCTTATGTCATAATGAGGCGCTCCAGAGTATCCTGTAGCAGTAAAGTTCTCCGGGATAGTCGGGAACGGGTTATGTTACAGTGAGACGCTTTCCGTCCTTTCCAGCTTATCCCGTAAACTCCATTGAAAAATCCAGGATAATCGAGAACAGGTTATGTCATAATAAGACGCTTCTTTTCCGTTCCAGAGTGTCCCGAAAGAGCCACAGCAAAATCCGGGATAATCTGGGACGCTCCAGAGTATCCTGTAGGACTAAAGGTATTCGGGATACTCGGGAACTGGTTATGTTACATTGAGACGCTTTTCGTCTTTTCCAGAGTATCCCGTAAAAGCCATTCCGGGATAATCTGGAACAGGTTATGTCATAATAAGACGCTTCCCGTCTGTTCTAGAGTATCCCGAAAGTCACGGCGCAATCCTGGATAATCTGGGACGGCTTATGTCATACTGAGACGCTCCAGAGTATCCTGCAGGAGTAAGGGTCTCCGGGAGGGTCGGGAATGGGTTAAGTTACAATAAGACGCTTCCCGTCCGTTCCAGAGCGTCCCGTAGGAGACACGCTCTCCGGGTTAATAGAGTATATATTAAATGAGACGCATCCTGTGCGTTCTAGAGTATCGCGTAACAACCACGGTGCAATCCGGGATAATCTGGGACGGCTTAAGTCATAATGAGACACTCCAGAGTATCCTGTATTCCCGTCCGTTCCAGAGTATCCCTAAAAGCCGTTGGAAAATCTTGGATAATTGGGAACAGATTTTGTCACAATGAAACGCTTCCCGTCCATTCCAGAATGTCCCAAAGGAGTCATGCTCTCCTAGATAATCAGGAACGCGTTAACGAGACGTTCCAAAATATCCCGTAAAAGTCATAGGAAAATCCGGAATAATCGGGAACGGGTTACGTCACAATAAGACGCTCCAGAGTGTCCTGTAGGAGTACCGGTCTGCGGGATATCCGGGAACTGGTTAATTAAGACGCTTCCTGTACGTTTCAGAGTATCTCGTACGAGCCACGGCTAAATCCGGGATAATCGGGAACGGCTTATCTAATAATAAGACGCTTCACAGTACTCTGTAGAAATAAAGGTCTCCGGGATAGTCGGGAACATGTTACGTTACAATGAGACGATTCCCGTCTGTTCCAGAGTATGCCGTATAAGCAATTGGAAAATCCGGGATAATCGGGAACGGCTTATGTCACAGTGAGATACTCCAGAGTGTCCTGTAGGAGTAACGGCTTCCGAGATATCCGGAAACGGGTTAATTAAGACGATTCTTGTCCTTTCCGAAATATCCCGTGAAAGTCATAGGAAAATCCGGGATGATCGGGAACGGGTTACGTCACAATAAGGCGCTCAAGGGGGTCTTGTATAGGAGTAACAGTCTCCGGGATATTCGGGAACGGGTTAATTGAGATGCTTCCTGTACGTTTTACAGTATCTCGTACGAGCCACGGCTAATTCCGGGATAAGTCCATTCCAGATTATCCCGGATATCGCCGTGCCTTTCACGGGATACTCTGGAACGGACAATGATCCTCTTCCCCCCTCGTTCCAGGTAGGACCGTCGCGATGAAGCTCGTCAGGCGACCGACGCCGCTGCGAGAGCTCAACGCGCTCTCCCTCTCCCACGGGAACGTCGTGCGCGTCCTGGACGTCGTCCGCAACGAGCCGGGCTCGTACTCGATGATCCTGATGGAGTACTGCCCCGGCTCGCGCTCCCTCCAGGAGCTCCTCGGCTCGCTCGCCCCCGACGTCGTGCTCGGCCACTCCCTCGGGATAGCCTCCGGCCTAGCGTACTGCCACTCGCGCCTCGTGCTCCACCTCGACGTGAAGCCGGCGAACGTGCTCGTGTGCGCGGGCGCGTGCAAGCTCGCCGACTTCGGGAACAGCCTCGACCTGCGTGCCGTCGCCCCCGGGGACGGGTTCGAGCATCAGGTGAGCGGGAGGGGGTCCCGCGGGAAGGTATCCCGGTAACGTCGAGGTCGTTTACAGGGGACGGCGTTGTACAGCGCGCCCGAGCTGGTCTCGGGTAAGTTCCCGACGGAGAAGTGCGACGTGTATTCCCTCGGGATAACGTTCTGGCAGATGAGGTCCCGGAGGAACCCCTACGAGGAGTTCGAGAGCAAAGATGAGGTTTTGTATAAGGTCGGTCACGATCTAGACGTGGGGTGCATGTGTGTTATTGTTTAGACTGTGACAATTCAAGTCCTTAGGTTCTTAGGTTAAGTCATGTTCTAACACTATTTGAGATTTAAGCTGTAATTGACTTCGTTACAACCCTCTTTAAGACTTAGACAGGTTCAATCACACTTAACTTTTGTTAAGCCAGGTCTGTGGTTTCGACTGTAAAGCTTGTATCATTATAACTCTACTAGCAACGTCAAGAAGCCTCCCGTAAAATAGACTGATATTCTAACTTCCTAAAAGACTTACTTCGCCTTCTTTAGCACTTCGGACACATTCTATCATACACTTCTTTTAGTACAAGGTCAGTCACGTGCGATTGTCGGGGGGCGCATGCGTGTTATTGCTTAGACTGTGACAATTCAAGTCTCAAAATTCAGGTTAGGTTATGTTCTAACACAATTTTAAGTTTAAACTGTAATGGACTTCGTTACAACCCTCTTTAAGACTTAGACGGGTTCAATCACTCTTTAACTTTTGTTAAGCCATGTCTGTGGTTTAGAGTGTAACGCTTGTATCATTATAACTCTACTAGCAACGTCAAGAAGCCTCCCGTAAATTAGACTGATATTCTAACCTCCTAAAAGACTCACTTCGCCTTCTTTAGTACTTTGGACACATTCTATCATACACTTCCTTTAGCATAAGATCCAATTTAAGTCCCAAAATTCTGGTAAGGTTATGGTCCAACACTATGTAAGGTTTAAACTGTAATTGACTTCGTTACAACCCTCTTTAAGACTTAGACAGGTTCAGTCACATTATAACCTTTGTTAAGCCATGTCTATGGTTTAAACTGCAACGCTAGTATTACTATAACTCTACTAACAACGTCAAGAAGCCTCCCGCAAAATAGACTGATATTCCAACCTACTAAAAGACTCACTTCGCCTTCTTTAGAACTTCGGGCACATTCTATCATACACTTCTTTTAGTACAAGGTCAGTCACGTTCTAAACGTGCGATGGTCGAGGGCGCATGCGTGTTATTGTTTAGACTGTGACAATTCAAGTCTCAAAATTCAGGTTAGGTTATGTTCTAACACAATTTTGAGTTTAAACTGTAATGGACTTCGTTACAACCCTCTTTAAGACTTAGACGGGTTCAATCACTCTTGAACTTTTGTTAAGCCATGTCTGTGGTTTAGAGTGTAACGCTTGTATCATTATAACTCTACTAGCAACGTCAAGAAGTCGCCCGTAAAATAGACTGATATTCTAACCTCCTAAAAGACTTACTTCGCCTTCTTTAGCACTTTGGACACGTTCTATCATATACTTCTTTTAGTAAGTCTTATCTGTAGTTTAGACTGTGATAACTAGGTATTTCACCCTTACTCGATTTATGTTATAAAGTGGCGTGTATGATTTAGACTCACATTGTAACCTTCCATAAGACTTGCCAAACGTTCTTTTGGACTTTTAACACATTGAATCAGGTCACGTTTTGGATAAATTCTGCTATGTGGTTTAGAATGTGACGATTGTGTCACCCTGACTCTATAAATGACGTTATAAAATGTCGTATAGGTAACGTTATTAGTCACATGCTAAACTCCTAAAGGACTTATCTAACCTTCTTTCAGAATTAAAGTGTGGACACACATTCTAACGTTTTACAAGAGTTATTTAAACTACTAGACTTTATACTGTAATACGTTGAAAGCTCTAATTTCCGTAAGTCTTTTGTTTGGGGGGTTTAGACTGTGACAATTGTATCACCCAGACTACATTAACAAGGTCTCAAGGTATCGCTTAAGATTTACTCACATTCTGACCTTCTGAAGTACTTAGCTAAATTTTTATAAGACATTGACACGTTCTATGAAGTCCTAATTTCGGTAAATCTTGGCTCTGGTTTAGACTGTGACGATCGTATCAGCCAGATTCGATTAAGAAAATTATACAATATTTTGCAGGAATTCAGCTCACAATCTAACCTTCTATTAGACTCACTTAACCTTCTTTTAGTCTTTAACGCATTCTATGAATTCCTAACTTTACTAAGTCTTGTTTGTGCTTTAGACTGTGACGATTCATCACCCAGATTTGATTAATAACGTCACACAACATCGTGCAGGATAAACTCACATTCTAACCTTCTATATCTGATTTATTTACCTTCTTTTAGACTTAAACACGTTGAATAAATTCCTAACTTCGATAAGTTTTCTCTGTGGTTTAGACAGTAATGGTTATCTTGACTAGACAAACATCGTTACAAAGTGTCATAAACTCACATTCTAAGCTCCTACTAGACTTAGCAAACCTACTTTTAAACAATGACTTCAATACAACCTTCTATTAAACTTAGTCAGACTTCATCACATTCTAACCTTCATTTAAACTTAGACACGCCGTATCATATCTTAAATAAGTCTCGTCTATAGGTTAGACTGTAATGGTTGTATCACCCTAAAGACTGACATCCTAAGCTCATAGGACTTAGTTAACTTACTTTTAAACTTAGATAGGTTCCCAGTATTGACCAGTCCTATTTGTGGTTTAGACTGTGACGGCTGTATCACTTAGACACTATTACCAATAATACCAATGTTACAAAGTCTCGTGTAAGTTAAAGACTCATATTCTAACCTATAAGACTTACCAAACCTACTCTTAGACTTAGGTACGTTCTATAATATTCTAGCTTTAACAAGTCCTATCTGTGGTGTAGAATGTGATAGTTGTATAAATTTAAACTCACATTCTAACCTTCTAAAGATGTTATCTAACCTATTTTTAGACTTTGATAACTATTGATACCTACTTCGAAGTGGCCTGGCCTTATTTTAGTTTTTAACACGTTAAATCAAGCCATAACTTGGATGAGTTCTTGTTTGTGGTTTAGAACGTGACGGTCATAGCACCGAAATTCTTTTAATACCATCACAAAGTATCGCGTACAACTTAAACTCACATTCTAACCTTCTAAAGTAGTTACCTAAGTTTCTATCAGACATTGACACGTTCTGTGAAGTCCTAATTTCGGTGTTGTCTGTGGTTTAGACTGTGACGGTTGTATCACCCAGATCCGATTAATGGCATCACAAAATATCGTGTAACAGAGTTAAACTCACATTCTTATCAAGTCCTAACTTTGGTCGGTCTTTACTGTGGGTTTAGACTGTGATGGTTGCATGACCCGAACTCGATAATAACTTCACGGTCTCCTGTTACACTGTAGACTTGTTTTAAACTGTCTAGACTCACATTCTAACCACGGTAACTCTTAGATGACGATGTCACATCAACGGGAGATTATCTCATTGTAAGTGCGATATGGTTTAGACTGTGACATTTTCCCGCAGGTGGTCAAATACGGTCTGCGACCCGAGACCGATGGTCCGGAAGACTCGTACAGCGCCCTCTACCGGAAATGTTGGGATAAGGACGCGGGTAATCGTCCTACGGCGCGGCAAGTCCTCCAGATGTTACAAGATCAATCAAAATGCTAATTATATCGTTCGAATTACAATAAAAGGCGTTTATTAAACAACAACAACAAGAACAACAAACAACAACAGACAACAATTAATTGAGTAATTAATTACTAATTGATTAACGGTGATTGACCCGCTCTCTAAACTCGATTACGTAGACGGATTGTCCGGCTTGATTAGATGTGATTGATTAATTTGTCAGCGCGGAACTAAGATTGTCCTAATTATAATATATATATATACCTCCTTGGCACGTAAATCAACTAACTAACCTAATCGTCTAATGAGCGTGTTCAATTAATCACCTAAAATCTACTTGATTGATTGATTGATTTGATTGATTACAAAAATAGCAATTACAAAGCGATTCTCTTAATTACTGTCATTAATCATAATTAGGCACATGCTTTGATTACACAATGAACACCTGGACTAATTAATTAACACTAATGAGTACCGCCGTCGATTAGACAATTAACGGCGATCACCTTAATTAGCTAATTAGTTGTTGAGCGAGAAGTGTGTGTGAGTGCTACAAAATTGATTTTGGTGCGAACATAATTATTAGCAAAAAGAGACTAGAACGATCGATGTTTCGTTGATTGCTTATATACGCTAATTAGTCGTTAATTATTAATTAGGAAGTCGATTGCGTGTATGGACGTTTCGATTAACCTCTGCTGCGCGATATGCGTTCCTTAGCACCTCCTGCGTCGCCCTAAGGCGACGTGACGAACCCCGAGAAGGTCGCCAGGTCCAACCTGGTCAATCCTGTCAAACCTGGTCAGTTAGGTTGATGTGGTAACGGTCAGGTCGAGCCTGGTCAGTCAGGTCAAACCCGACAAAGAGCAGTTCGTGCTAGATCGGTCAGCTTAAATGTGGAAAAGGTCAGGTTGAACCTGGTTGGTAAGGTTGAGTTTGGTGTTGAAACCTAGTCATTCGGGTTTCATTTAGTAACGATCAGATCACACCTCGTGACCATCAGGTCAGAACTAGTAAGTCAGGTCGAACCTGGTCAACCGGTCAGGTCGAAAATGGTCAGTCAGCTCAAATCTGGTCAATCAGAACGCACCTGATCAGTCAGGTTAAATATGGTAACGGTCGGGTCAAACCTAGTCAACAAGGTTGAGCATGATGACGATCAGGTCGAAACTTGTCGGTCAGGTTGAACCTGATTAGTGAGGTTGAGTATGGTAACAATTACGTCAAACCTGGTCGGATCTGGTAACGATCAAGTCGAACCTCGTCAGCCAGGCCGAACCTGGTAACGGTCAGGTCAAACCAGGTCAATCAGATTCAGTATGGTGACGATCAGGTCGAAGCTTGTCGGTGAGGTTGAGTCTGGTAATGATGAAGTCGAACCTGGTCGGTCAGGTCAAACCCGGTTAGGTGGAACTTAGACAGTCAGGTTGAATCTGGTAACGATCAGGTTAAACATAATAACGATAAAGTCGAACATGGTCAGTCGAGTTGAATCTGGTAACAATCAGGTCAAACCTGGTAGCTATAAGGTCAGACATAGTCAGTCAGGTCGAACCTGATCAACCGGTCAGCTCAAACCTGGTCAATCAGGACGAACCCGATCAGTCAGGTCAAATTTGGTAACGGTCTGACGGTCAATCAGGTCGAATCCGGCGAGTTAGGTGGAGCCTGGTACGAACAGGTCGATTTTAGTCAGTCAGATTGAGTGTGGTAACGATCAGGTGGGAGCTTGTAGGTCAGATTTGGTCTGGTAATGATTAGATCAAACCTGGTTAGTCAGGTTAAGCCTAGTAAGGATTAAGTCAAACATAGGAACGATCAGGTCGAATCTGGGCAGTGAGGCTTAACCTGGTCAATACGTCAGGTCGAACCTGGTCAGTCAGGTTGAACCTAGACAGTCGGATGGAACCTGGTCAGTGGGTTTAAACGTAGTGGATCGGTCAGGTCGAACCTGGTCAGTCAGGTCGCACCTGGTCAACCGGCCAGGTCGAACCTGATCAGTTACATAGTACCTAATCAGTCAGGTTAAATATGGTAACGGTCAGATGGAACCTGGTCAATCAGGTCGAACCCGGAGGGTCTGATTGAGCATGATAACAATCAGGTCGATTCTAGTCATTCAGGTTGAGTATGGTAACGATCAGGTGGGAGCTCGTCGGTCAGATTTGGTCCGGTAATGATTAGATCAAACCTGGTCAGTCAGGTTGAGTCTAGTAAGGATCAAATCAAACATAGTAACGTTCAGGTCGAACCTGGGCAGTCAGGTTTAACCTGGTTAATACGTCAAGTCGAACCTGGCCAGTCAGCTTGAATGTGGTAAAGATCAGATCGATCAAGTTGAACCTGGTCAGTCAAGTTGAATCTGGTGACGATCAAGTCGAACCTAGGCAGTCGGGTCGAACCTGGTCAGTGGGTTTAAACCTAGTGGATCGGTCATGTCGAACCTGGTCAGTCAGGTCGCACCTGGTCAGTTGGATCGTACCTAATCAGTCAGGTTAAATATGGTAACGGTCAGATGGAAGCTGGTCAATCAGGTCGAACCCGGAGGGTCAGGTTGAGCCTGATAACGATCAGGTCGATTCTAGTCGGCCAGGAGGTTGAGTATAGTAACGATCAGGTGGGAGCTTGTCGGTCCGATTTGGTCTGGTAATGATTAGATCAAACCTGGTTAGTCAGGTTGAGTCTAGTAAGGATCAAGTCCAACATAGTAACGTTCAGGTCGAACCTGGTCGGTCAGGTTGAATCTGGTGACGATCAAGTCGAACCTAGACAGTCGGGTCGAACCTGGTAAGTGGGTTTAAACCTAGTGGATCGGTCAGGTCGCACCTGGTCGACCAGCCAGGTCGAACCTAATCAGTTAGCTCGTTCCTAATCAGTCAGGTTTAACCTGGTCGTGCGGATCTGTGTTATTAGTGCCGATTGACCGGGGTCGGTCAGGTCTGTACCTGGTCAACCAGATCAGGTCTAAACCTGGTCGAGGTTCAGGCGCTGCCGTCGATGCTCCTTGTGCTGCCCGACGTCGTGCTGGTCGCGGCCGAGGTGGGCAGCATGAGGCCGCGGGGAGGGGGCGGCGGGGGCGGCAACCTGGGGAAGTCCTCGACGGGGGGCGAGACGTTCTCCAGGTAGGCGCCGGAGACGTTGCCCGGCGGCCAGTAGTGGGCGACGACGACGACCTTGCCCGACCTCGAACGCGCCTTGCCGACGCCGCAGAAGAGCGTCGCCATCCAGACCATCTGCGTGAAGTGACCTGGAAAACGTGAAGGGGTCTAGATGTAGAAGGGACATTCTAGACAATCTAGGTCTAGACTTTCTACGTCAAAAATGACCTTTCAGATATAAGAAACCACCTTCTGAATCTATAAGGCACGGAAGGTGCTCTAGGTCTACAACGAAACCTACCAGGTTTAAAATTCCAGAAAACCTTCTAGTTTTAGAAGACGTTTCAGGTCTAGAAGACCCGGAAGCTTTTCTAGGTCTACAACAAACCCTAAGAGGTTCAAAAGTGTAGGAATCCTTGCAGATCTAGAAAGCCGCAAGGTTTTATAGGTCTAAAAGGACACCTGCGACGTTCAAAAGTCTAGGAAACCTGCTAGATCTAAAAGAGTATCTAGATATAGAAGGCGTTTTAGATCTTGAAAATCCGAAAGGTCTTCTAGGTCTACAACGCAACCTGCGAGTTTCAAAAGTCTAGGAAACCTTCTATATCTAGAAAACGATTTAGGTCTAGAAGGTCCGAAAGCTTTTCTAGATCTACAACAAACCCTAAGAGGTTCAAAAGTGTAGGAATCCTTGCAGATCTAGAAAGCCGCAAGGTTTTATAGGTCTAAAAGGACACCTGCGACGTTCAAAAGTCTAGGAAACCTGCTAGATCTAAAAGAGTATCTAGATATAGAAGGCGTTTTAGATCTTGAAAATCCGAAAGGTCTTCTAGGTCTACAACGCAACCTGCGAGTTTCAAAAGTCTAGGAAACCTTCTATATCTAGAAAACGATTTAGGTCTAGAAGGTCCGGAAGGTTTTCTAGGTCTACAACGCAACCTGCGAGTTTTACAAATCTAGGAAACCTTCTATATCTATACTTTATGTAGATCTAGAAGACGTTTTTGGTCTAGAAAATCCGGAAAGTTTTCCAGGTCTACAACAAATCAGCGAGGTTCAAAAGTCTAGAAAAGCTTGTAGATCTAAATGAACTTGTTAGGTCTAGAAGGCCCGAAAGTATTTCTAGGTATACAACGAACACTACGAGGTTCAAAACTCTAAAAACATCTAGATCTAGAAGACGTTCTAGGTCTAGAAGTTCCCAGAAGGTTCTCCGGGTCTACAACGAACATTGCGCAGATCAAAACATTAGGAAAACTTCTAGATCTAGAATCTAGAATTTAGTCTTAGGTCTAGAATATCTGGAAGGTTTTCTATATGTCTACAAGGAACCCTGCGAGGTTCAAAACTCTAAGAAAATTTGTATATCTAGAAGACGTTTTAGGTCGTTACGGTCTGGAAGGTTATCCAAGTCTACAACTAAACCTGTGCGGATCAAAACTTCAGGAAACCTTCTAGACCAGAAGACGTTTTAGGTGTAGAAGGTCTAGAAGAGTTTCTAGGTCTACAACGAAACCAGAGGGGTTCAAAACTATAAGAAATCGAGATCTAGAAGACTATCTAGATCTGAAGGAGTTTTGTATCTAGATCTAGAAGATCCGGAAGGTTTTGTAGGTCTACAACGAAACCTGCAAGGTTCAGAATACCAAGTCATAGCAGTCCAAGTCTAGAAACATTATAGATTTAGAAGACTTTTTAGGTCTAAAAAGTCCGTAAGGTTTTCTGAACTACTAGGAACACTGCGAGGTTCAAAACTCTAGGAAACCTTCTAGATCTCAAATACGTTTTAGATCGAAAAGGCCCGGAAGGTTTCCTACGTCTACAACAAAACCTGCGAAGTTCAAAACTCTAATAGGAAACCTTCTAGATCTAAAAGACGTATTAGGTCTAGAAGGCCTAGGTTTCTAGGCCTACAACGAACTCCGAGAGGTTCAAAAATCTAGGAAACCGTATACATCTAGACGACTATCCAGATCTAGAAAGAATTTTAGGTCGAGATTGCCCCGAAGGTTTTCTAGGTCTGCAACGAAACCTGCGAGGTTAAAGGTCTCGGAAACCTTCTAGATCCAGAAGACCATTCAAGTTTAGAAAGTCAGGAAATTCTTCTACGTCTACAACGAAACCTGCGATGGTCAAAAGTCTAGCAAACCTTTTAAATCTAGAAGACTATCTAGATATAGAAGGAGTTTTAGGTCTAGAAGGTCAGCAAGGTTTTCTAGGTCTACACCGAAACCTGCGAGGTTCACAAGTCTGGGCAACTGTATCAATGTAGAAGACCTGTAGGTCTAGAAAACCTTCTTCTAGGTCTAAAAGGTAAGTAAGGGTTTTCCACGTCTACAACGAACTTCGAAATTCTAGAAGACCTAGGTCTACAAAACCACATTCTAGGTCTAGAAGGTATTCTAGATCTAAAGTTGAAAAGTGACAGAATCTAGAGCTATCTAGATTCATATCGAATGTTCTAGAAGACCTAGACGCTTCGTAGAGATCTCACGAGTGACATTAATACAAATATTTCTGGAAGGTCTAACTTGATTAGACCGGGACAATCTAGGAGGTCTGATGTGTCCTTACCGGCGTTAACGTTAGCGTGTAGCCTTTCGGGTTCCTTACCGTAATCGTACTGCCTTACCGACGTGTACCAGTAGGTCGCGACCTCTTGACCTGAAAAATCAATCATTCAATCAATCAGTAAATCAATCGGTCACAGGGTAGGTACCTGATATGTCCTGGATTAGGCCATTCGACGGTCTACAGTACAGGTTCTGGCCGATGTCCTTGTCGTTCCTGTAGTAGAACCTGTTGGTGTGCGCCAGGTGGTTCGCCCAGGTTTGCGCCAGGTAGCAGAGCTGCGATCGAAGGTTTATATTGGATCAAGGCTCGAAAAAAATCGTCTAGGTTTCGGCCTGATTGCGTTCAAGACTCAAAAAATCGGTCTAGGTTTGATCAGGTTGCAACCAAGACTCAAATGAGGTTTGGTGGTAAGATGGTCTGTATTTTTTTTTAAATTGTACAGGTTTGAGTCAGGTTGCGACCAAGACCCAAAAGAACGTACAGGAATAAGCCAGGAGGCAATCATGGTTTTGCCATCGTTGCATTCAATACTAAAAAATCGGTCTAGGTTTGACCAGGTTGCGATCAATATCCATAAAAATATATGGGAATCAACATTGTAATGCCACGTTGTAATCAAGCTTCCAAAAACCTGTCCAAATTCGAAACAGGTTGCAATCAGAACTCAAAAATCGATCGAGGTTGCAATCAAGGTTTGAAAATCTGCTCACGTTTGGATCAAGTTGTAATCAAGACTCAAAAATCGATCCAGGCGTGGGCCAGGTTGCAACCATTGTTCCAAATTTGAGTCAGGCTTCAAATAAGACTTAAAATTCGATTCCAATTTTGATCAGGTTTAGGATCAATTTCAGGATCAAGACTCAAGAATCGATTCGCCGAGATTCTTATCAGGTTTTTCCAAAGATCTCCGACTTCAACTCTGTCCCTACCTCCGCAGACATGGTCATAGGCGGCGCTGCGTGCCTCTGCCTGTACACGTTGTGCCAGCACAGGCAGTCCGTGATGAAATCGCTGTCCTGCCAGGCGGTACGTATCTCGGAGATGTCGAGGATCATGCTCACCGGACGGTTCGACAGGATCTGGCGGGCGATCGAGAACAATTAGGAGAAAAGTAATTAGGTACTGAGATAGCGCGCTAATTAGACTACCTGACGGTGAAAGAAATTTGAAAATCGGCTCGGTACTTTCGGAGTAATCACGAGTCGAAGTGGAAAAAATTTGTCGCTTCGAACTAACTTACTAATTACCTAGGTTAATTAGTGAGTTTTAAAAATGGCAATGACGGCGTTGTAAAGAGGATTAATCGAGTTGATACACGGCGAAAGAATTTCGAAGATTGGTCTAGTATTCCGAGAGATATCGACATTCGAATTCGGTGATAATCGTAGATCTCCCGGTTCACCGTTACCTTCTGCAGCAGGAACGGCCTGTTGTCGAGCTCATCGGGGCCGAGGTTGCTGTCGGCGCACGTCGTCGCCTCGATCGGCTCCGCTCGGTTCGCCTTGAGCACGCGCACCGCTTGAAGGCGCCTCCTGAGGTTCTCGAGCGCGCAAGCCTCCTCCCTCTTCCTCGACGGCTGGAAAGGAAACAGATAGGTGGACATAGGTATAGATAGACAGATAGGTCTTGAAACCTCGAAGGTGGAGTACCTGGTGTTACTCAACCTTTCCCTAGGGGTACCAACGCTCGGTTCTAAGGGGACCGGTACCGACGGCCGTGGTCGGTTCGAAGCCCCAAGACTACCAAATCTGCTCTATCACACGTATACCAGACGTCGGGATTTGTCTCCAAGCATTCAGGCTTCGCCTGGAGACCGGGAGCTTGCCGAGGTTTGGTACCGAACGCCTCAACGCGATTCAGGGGATTTAGGAGCACGGATTTGTCGCAAACATCTAAGGACATTACAAGGGAATTCAGAAAACAAACATGTCCTCAGGCTTTGCTTCCAAACTGTGCTATACCTCGGGTATATCTTATTGGTTACGTCGGGTTTGTGCCCAGAAACGTCCCCTCGCCTTCACCTGGACTTTGGAAGGTTACATTTGGTTCTTATTCCTTCAACGAATTCGGGATTTGTTTCCAATCTCAGGGGTGTGAGAGGGATGTTTTGAACCCAAACCTGGAAGCCCACATTTTGACTCCAAAACTTTTCACAATTTAGGTTGGTCTTGTTGCATTTCTAGGTGTCTCTCCAAAACTCCCTCTGGTCTTTCTGTGTATTTGGGGAAGGTATAATGCCTCAGAAAGATTCTGAGTTCGTCTCCAACCCAAAGATAGGAACAAATTTGCTCCAAAAACGCCAGATTTCAAGAAACGTCTTCTTTTCCAGGTTTGTGCCCGAGCCTTCCGCTGTTCTACTTTTGAACCTGCTAGCAGGAACGTACCTAAACATGATTTTAAGTGTCGCTCACAAATTTTCCCAGATATTAAATCCTCCATATTGCTTCCCTAGGTTTGTGCTCAAACCTTCCATTGGCCTTTCCGTTGGATTTGCAGCTGGCAACCGTCCCAGATTACAGATCTGCCTTATTGTATGATATGATATTGTATGATATTGTTATAGTGTTATATATTTGTGCCCAAACTAGCTCTAGTCATCCCATTGGATCTTTAGCTAGTTGGGATAAGGTGAAGTTGCATTTGAACCCAAATCTGGTTTAATATTTTGCTCCAAAACCTTTCCAGGTTTCAAGAAGTCTCTTATTGCTTCTTCAGGTTTGTGCTCAAACTAGTTTTAGCCTTCCAGATCCGTTGGATCTGGAGTTGGTTGGGATATAAGAAAGGATTATTAGTACTCAAACCTGGTTCCAAACTTTGCCTCCCCAAACCTTACCAGATATTAAGAAATGCCTTGTTGTTTCTCCGGGGTTGTGTCCAAACCTTAACCTAGCTTTTCCATTGGTACTGCAGCTATCAGGGTTACGGGGAAGGATTATTAGTTAACAAACCTGGTTATAAATTTTGCTCCAGACCTTCCCAGCTAACAAGAATTGTCTTATTGCTTGTCCAGGTTTATGTTCAAACCTTCCTTTAACTTTCTCATGGGTATAACAGATCGAAAGGGTATAAGGAAGGATCATTAGTGACTGAACCTGGTTACAAATTTTGCTCCAAAACCTTCCCACGTATCAAGATGTGTCTTACTGCTCCTCAGGTTTGTGTTCAAACCTTTTCCTAGTTTTTTTATTGGCACTGTAACTCGCTGGGATATGGGGAAGGATCATTAGTGACCAAATCTGGTTACAAATTTTGCTCCAAACGGTTCCAGGTATAAAGAACTGTCCTATTGCTTCTCCAGGTTTGTCTCCAAACGTTCTACTAGCTTTCCTATTGGTATCGCTGGAATAGGGTGAAAGATCATTAGTGACCAAACCTCGTTCCAAATTTTGCCTCAAACCTCCCCAGGTATGAAGAATTGCTATTGCTTCTCCAGGTTTGTGTCCAACCCATGCCCTAAGTTTCCCTTTGGTACTGCAGCTCGCTGGGATATGGTGAGGGATCATTAGTGACCAAACCTGGTTTTAAATTTTGCTCCAAACCTTTGCAGGTATCAGAAACTGTCTGATTGCTTCTCCAGGTTTGTGTTCAAACATTCGCAGAATTTTCTCATTGGTACTACAACTCGCTGGAACACGAGGAAAGATCATTAGTGATCTTGTGATAGTAGTCTTATTGCATTTTTCAGGTTTGTAATGCAATCCAATCCATTGGATATGCAGCTGGCAGAGTAACGAGGAAGAATCATTAGTTACCAAACCTCGTTTCTATTTGTTCCCCAAAACCTCCCCAGGTATCAAAAACTGTCTTATTGCATTTCCAGGTTTATATCCAAACCTTAATCTAGCTTCACCATTGGACTTGAAGTTGCCAGAGTTATGAGGAAGGATCATTAGTGACCAAACCCCGTTTCTAATTGTTCCCCAAAACCTTCCAGCTAGTATAAAAAAACTGTGTTATTGTATTTCCAGGTTTGCATCCAAACCTTAATCTAGCTTCACCATTGGAATTGCTGCTGGCTGAGTTACGAGGAAGGATCATTAGTGAACAAACCTCGTTTCTAATTGTTCCCCAAAACCTTCCCAGGTATCAAAAACCGTCTTATTGCATTTACAGGTTTGTACCCAAACCTTAATCTAGCTTTACCATTGGATTTACATCTGGCAGAGCTACGAGGAAGAAACATTAGTGACCAATACTAGTTTATAATTGATGCCCAAATCCAAGGTATTTAAAACTCTCTTATTGCATTTCCAGGTTTATATCCAAACCTTAACCTAGCTTCACCATAGAATTTGGAGCTGCCAGAGTTATGAGGAAGGAACATTAGTGACCAAACCTGATTTTAAATTGTGCCCAAAACCTTCCTTGGTCTCAAGAACTGTCTTATTACATTTCCAGGTTAATATCCCAACCTTAATCTAGCTTCACCATTGAATTTGGAGTTGCCATAGTTATGAGGAAGGATCATTAGTGACCAAACGCCGTTTCTAATTATTCCCCAAAACCATCCCAGGTATCAAAAACTGTCTCATTGCTTTTCCAAGTTTGTATCCAAACCTGAACCTAGCTTCACCATAGGATTTGGAGTTGCCAGAGTTATGAGGAAGGATCATTAGTGACCAAACTTGGTCTGAAATTGTGCCCCAAAACCTTTCCAGGTCTCAAGAACTGTCTTATTGCTTTTCCAGGTTTCTATCCAAACCCTCATCTAGCTTCATCATTGGATGTGCAGCTGGCAGAGTTACGAGGCAGGATCATTAGTGACCAAACCTCGTTTCTAATTGTTCCCCAAAACCTTCCCAGGTATCAAAAAATGTGTTATTGCTTTTTCAGGTTTGTACCCAAATTTTAATCTAAATTCATTATTGGATTTGCAGCTGGCAGAGTTACAAGAAAGAATCATTAGTGAACAATACTCGTTTCTAATTGATGCCCAAAACCTTCCCAGGTATTAAAAACTCTCTTATTGCATTTCCAGGTTTGTATCCAAACATTAACCTAGCTTCACCATAGGATTTGGAGCTGCCAGAGTTATGAGGAAGGAACATTAGTGACCCAACCTCGTTTTTAATTGTGCCCCAAAACCTTCCTTGGTCTCAAGAACTGTCTTATTACATTTCCAGGTTAATATCCAAACCTTAATCTAGCTTTACCATTGGATTTGCAGCTGGCAGAGTTACGAAGGAGGATCATTAGTGACTAAACCTAGTTTCTAATTGTTGACCAAAACCTTCCCAAGTATTAAAAACTGTCTTATTGCTTTTCCAGGTATGTGCCCAAACCTTAACCTATTATCCATTTGATTTGCAGCTGCCAGAGTTATGAGGAAGGATCATTAGTGACCAAACCTGGGTAAGGACACTGTTTCCAAACATTCGCAGGTATTAGGCCTTGTCGCTTCTCCAGGTTTGCTCTGAAACCTCCCCATAACCCTCCCAGTGACCCAGCGAGCTTAGAATCGAACCTAAGTCTCGCCAAGTTCATCCAGGATCAGCTTGCCGGTTCTCCGGCATCCCGGGACCAGAAGTAGTGAGGCCCTGATGCGTCCTTTACCTGATACATACGTGGATCCTCTAGTTTCTTAAAGTGATGATCTCACTCGTGATGAAATAGAAAAAAAAAATTGGTGAATGTCTATTTAGACCACTTCTGCTTCCGGGGCACTTGGCTTATCCTTGCCCTCTTGCGTTTACAACACGTTTTCGAGGTACTCCACTATCCCCTTGATTATTTCTTGGGTAAATATCTATATCGTTACATATTACTCGTACCTTCAGAGAACAGTGGCTTTTAAGTGAACATTTACCAAAATTTTACCCAGACATGGTCAAGACTTTTTCTTTCTTCTTATTTCCTTACCTGATAGTTGGGGGCCGACTTAATCACCGCGAACTGCGGCTCGACGTTCTGGCCGGCGGCGCGCACCTTCTCGCTCGCCCTCTTCCTCTCCCCCGACGACGGGCCCCCCGCCTCGTCGGGCGGCTCCGGCGCCGGCCTCGGGAACTCCGTCAGGAGCCTTATCGACGGCGGGCATATCGATGTCTGGGACGCGATGCGCGGCAGCTCCATCCAGGGGCATCACTACGCCCCGAGGGAAGCCCTACGGTTACGGAGGAAGCGCGACGGACGATCGGAAGCTCGGACTCGTAGATCGTAGACCGGATTTGAGGTTAGGAGCGTCGGTTCGGGGGGGACGGGGGTAGGTGCGCGCCGGCGGCCAATCGGACGACTCGCTAGCGGTCCGTGGCGGGAAACGTCGCCTTCGATTGGTCGATGCGGGAACGGTACGCGGTTCACCACGGAACGTTACTTTATCTGATCTTGCCACAAAAATCGATGAAACGAAATGTAGACGTCTATAGTCTATTCGAATGAGAGGCTCTCTCGGTAGGGGGACTTTGCAATAATGCAACTTACCTGCGTCGAACTACAGATCCATAGGTGGCGCTCCAAAGTACAGATTCCTTTACTCACCATCTACAGCATGTACTAATTACAGCTCTTTAAATGTACTTATATCGATCTACAAGGTACTACAACGACAAACGTTGAAAAGCAGCTACATTTATTTAACAAAAATCAAAGGAAAAAAACACTCTTCACTTAATCGGTCTACGGCCTCTCAAGTCACCTAAAACCTAAGTACAACGGAGGCCACACCATCTCCCCGACGACGACGACGACTCCTCCTCCTCCGTACTACTCCAACTTCTCGACCCGCTGCTTGTGCCTATTGATCGCCTCCTGGTGTCTCTTGATCTGCTCCTCGTGGAAGCTGATCTCCTCGCTGAGGTCGGCCTTGAGCTTGTGCAGCTGCTCCCTCTGCTTCTTGTAGAAGTACTCCTCCTCCCTGGCGGCCTCCTGCTTGCCGAACGCGCCGCCCGCCTCGCGGATCGAGCCGCCGCCGCCGCCGCCCTTGCCCGCGCCGCTGCCTAGGTCGCCGAGCTGAGACATCGTCCTGACGGAGAGGTTGGCAGACAGAGCACGGACGCTTAGTAGAGTTCGGTTCATCTGGAATAGGCGAAGAAGAGAGTGTGAGTGTGACGTACGTGGGGGGCAGGTCGTGTGAAATAGCGTTACTCCCCCACTCGCTTGGAGGTTATGTTAACACCGATAGCCAGCTGGTAAAAGATCAACCCCAGTTGACGCCGAGACTTCATCGCAAGGCTGAGACCTTCTTTCTGGATAGGGAGAAGAGTCTCCAATTACGCTCGAGTCAGCCGGGAGTAGCCTCATACGTGCTATTTGAGGTTAGGAAGGTGCGGCCCTCGGACCGTCACGCCGATCACGAGGACGTCCCCGGAGGTACCTAGGCACCGACAGGTGCCCCCAGGGGGCTCCGGACGGGGGTCGTCTCTAAGAAAATTACGTAATACTCACCTTCACTGCGTTGTTGAGAAATTACGTGCACAGACACGAAACCATACACGAAACACCATGTCAATCACAGAACATATAATTATAATTAGAAGCACAAAACATCTATATTTTTAGAAGTGCAGATCTTAATTTTGGTTCCTTTTTGGTAAAAAATATATTATTGTATTCTGTTGTATTCTTATTTAAAACATACTGTTATATCAAATAACATTGGTGTGTATGTATTTCATCTGAAATATATACTAGAATCTAAAAGAAAAGTATTAAAATATACATTGCACTCTTTATAAAGTTACAGAGAGAATTCTTTATAAAATAATCAGATCAGTATAAATTATACAACACAAGATCTTCCAAACTACTCGAGCACAAACGTGCTCAATATCAATATGAACCAAATCACAAGAATGAAATCAACAGGAAGCCTTATATGGTTTGCACCGACAGAACTCCCTCCCCTCACCCCGTAAAATCGTCGATTCCCTATCGTCTGAGGTAGAAATTACAGTGGGCTCTACCGAACGTTGTCATTTCTTACAAGTACGTTGCATAACGCTGATATCAATGACAATTACTTTGGTGTTCTATGAGGGTACGTCTTCACGAAACAATACTTTGCGCCTAAGGAAAATCATTTTATACCACGGAACGTATAATTCAGACTCATTTAGTACCCTTCTTAGAGACGAAATAGTTGTTTGTAGTACTGCTAGTGCGTTGCAAGTGAAATACAAATAGGCACACTTGGCTCGGCATACATCAGCGCACCTATTATCGAGGCACGGAAACTAATAATCAAAATTTGTGTGGACCCCCGTGTATGTGATAGGCACTTTGGGCCTCATTGTTTGTAACCGAATGGGTGAAGATGGTCCTCAGACAGCAAAACCACAAAGGACTCCACCAATGGTAATTGGTAAGTAGGACCTCTGTTTTTACAGAAACTGCAAAAGTAGATCATATTTCTGATATCTGCTTTAACAAATTTCAATACAAATGACTGGCATAAACGCAAATGGATATTATGAAACTTGGACCAACTCTTCCAGTTTACAAAATATAATGTGACTTATGGTTGAAATGCACGTTTCTGATTGGCTTTTGAATTGTTTTACAAAGTAAACATGCAAACAGAGACCTATGAACGTTGCTTTCCATTATTAATTATGACAGTTTAACTTATATGAATACTTTATCAATGGAGACGTATCGAAGGAGACCAAAATGCACTTCCACTTTTATTCACTATTCTTTATTGCTGTACATGGGAAGAAAGAGAGATATTTTCAGAGCGTGTTAAGCGAGTCGAGTCTCGAGAGCAACTCCGAGCGGTTCGCTGTCATGTTGGTTGCATATATCGATGGTCGCCACAACTTCTCAGGAGGAAACTCGCCTACGTTGGCAGCATGGGCGCCGCTAAGAAATAAGTACACTTGCGCTTCTTAATAATATATGTTCTGTGAGTAGTGTAAGTACGCGAGTCTTGAACCATTACGTTTCATGTAGAATGTCCGTCCGTTACCCTTAACGTTGTATTAACGCAACCCCAACATCATCTGTGGAAGAAAACATTTTTAGTCTAAAGATGCAGCTACGAACACCAACATTAGTTACCTGTATGAACCTGTGCGTGCCTATTGAAGGCGCTCCGGTGCGAGAACGTCATACCACATCTCGAGCATCTGAACGGCCTTTCGCCGGTATGGATACGCAAGTGCTTCTTCAGCGTGCTCGACTCGGCGAAGAACTTACCGCAATGCGGACACCCGAACGGCTTCTCGCCCGTGTGGACGCGTAGGTGGCTCTTCATGTTACTCGACTGCGAGAAAGCCCTATCGCAATGCGAACACACGAACGGCTTGGCGTTGGTGTGGACGTACGAGTGCCTCTTCAGGGTGCCGGACCTCGTGAAGGACTTATCGCAGTGCGGACACCGGAACGGTCTCTCGCCCGTGTGGATGCGTAGGTGGCTCTTCAGGTTCTTCGACTGGGCGAAAGACTTGCCGCAGTGCGGGCAACGGAACGGCACGTCGAGGGTAAGATCGAGATCTGATTTCGAGATTCGTTCCTCGGGTGGTTCGTCTTTGAGTCGCCCGGGGGCGAGCACCATCGTCGTTATCGACTCGTTGCTCTTGCATCTCTCGATGTAAGCGGAGAACTCCTCGTAACGCGACCTACACGTCTCGCAGATGTTCCTCAGGGACGCCTCGAGCGGAACCTGGAGAGTCGATCACGTTGAGCAGAACGTCATAGTGAATGATAGGGTACTTTATACTCACTTCCTTGCTGATGATTCCCCAGAAGCGCCATAACTCCTCCTCGATGGTCTGCACGGGTGCTTCCCGCAAGCACCAATCGCAAGTAGCCATTTTCACGTCGTGAGCGTTGGTTCGTGTGAGGCCCCGGCCCCCATAAACTCATGAAAAGCGCAAGGACGCCATCCAACATCATCCAAGGCAGGAAAGTGAGGTTATGTGACGGCACAGAACTGACAGAACATGGGACACAAAATAAGGTTTGTTCCAAGCATACAAATGGAAGTAGCTGGAAATTAGAAAAGTTGTGTTGTAAGGACTAGGGCACTTTGTAGCCTGTATATATATTTAGTGTTTTGACGATTTCAACTTGGAATTATGCATTATTCAATTTGCCCTTGCATAGTAAGTACTTTGTAAGTGTAATATATTCGGGTTTTATCTAGCAGGTCAAGTTATAGAAGGACCTAGGAGGAGGCCAGAAATCGCTGTAACACACTCCGAAACCTCAGTTGTACCATATACCATACCAGCATTTGACAGGTTTTAAGAAACCCGGAGACGGTCTCTTCCTCCTCTTCCATCCCCTTTAGATTTGATTGAGTTCCTGAGATGATCCCAAAAGCGACAGGGAAGGTTTAAGAAACCCGGATCAGAACCTAATTAAATTGTGAGGATAGGTACGCTCCGCTCGACAGAACTAGAACCTTCAGAGAGTTCCGAGCCAAGGGACACGAAATCGATAATTCGGTGCACTTTCACTGTCGAATCACAGATGGCGTCGCGTTATATAAACTCAAATCGATATTAAATATGCGGGTTTTGGGGGGGCACCAACTTTGGGTCACCATAAAGTCACTAAATGTGGAAAGTACCGCAATTCAATGTCCCAACGTGTTAGAGAGAGAAGTACATTTTCGGACACAATATGGCGGATTACAGCTACAATCTGCCTGTTTCATGCCTATTGTTGTGTTTTGTGGATTGTGGGTTATGTGTCATAGTGTGTCATATTTGTTTATTTTATTGTATATAGGTGTAAATTAATTTTTATGTACATTTTTCTCTCGCGAAATTGCGTATTTACTTTTTGGGAATAAAAATGCCAAGTTGTTGTTTTATCTTTCAAAACAAGCAAATTTTTGTTTTCTATTTTGAATTTCGCGCGGCGCGGCGCGGACACAATATGGCCGCCCATTGCGGTACTTTCCTCATTTAGTGACTTTAGGTCACCATGGACGCTGCCGCCATCTCTCGGGTGGAGGATAGATCAAATTTCACCCCCTCCTTCGTGGAGGTGTAAGGGTGGATTTAATACATTTACCGCACGATAGATGTTTCTGAATCTACTCTCGCCTAAAGTTATGATTTATTCAAGGTACAAATCGAACGGCCTCTAATTCATCCCTTATTTTTTCATCCCCAATTATTTACGTTTGTTGTTTTTGTTGTTTATATGTCGCTCCCGCGGGATTTACCATTTCATCGACATCCGTCGACTCCCACGGGGGTCGCGGGAACGGTCCGCGTTCCCTTCTTCCCTACCTAAGGTGACCGCTAAAGGGAGGTGGGGGTGCAAAAGGGGGGCGGAAAACGTGAAATGCAATTTCGCAACGGCGCGAAAATCGTAAGCGATAATTTCGGAAGGGTTGCGAGATTAGATTATATCGTTAATGGGGCGTAAGGGGTTTGTATATAGAGTTGGGTGGTAGGGGGGGTGGGCGGGTTTTGACGTTAACGTTGATTTTTCGAAAAAGTGTCGAGCGCGTATCGGGACGCGTCGGATATTTTATGTAAATTAAGCGACGCTCGGAGGTGGTGGCGGTGGGAGGGGGAAAGGGGGGGGGTTGAAAGGAGTCGCGACCGCTTCGGGTGATCTCGTTAGGAGCGATTTTGTCGCTTCGAAATGTCGTTTCGAGTAATTAAAACTCATTAAGGTACGGTCGGGGAGGTCTCTAAAAAGCCGCCATCTTTATGTCGTATATTATGATATAGTACATATAACATATCAAATTACTTATTTTTTATTTAATTTCGTTCAATTTAATTTAGTGTTTAATTTTACGAACTTTAAAAAAATCATTATCATCACTAATCATAAGCACTATCACTATGCAGGGTTTGTTTGGTGGGGCAAGTATTTCTAATTTAATTAGTAATTCTTTATTAGTAATAGTAATTCTAATTTAATTACTTTACATTTTAACCCTATTACCAAAAATGTTCAAACACACTATATACTCCCGAAGTATACTTTAGTAGACAATTTAAGTGAGTTTTAACTAAATGTGAGTTTCAATACAAAAATAATTAATTTTTAAAATTTTAAATAGCTACAAATTTGTGTTCATTTATGTCAATCTTTTACATAAAGCGTCACAACTAAAATTCCTTTACTGAAACACTTGAAATTCACTGAACTCCTCAAAGATACTTCTATGCATAAATTTTTGTAAAAGTTTTAACATAAAAGTTTTGCCGAAATCTGAGTTTCAATTCAAAAATTATGAATTTTTCAATTTAAAAATCGTGGTAAATTACAACTTTATTCATTAGTTGTGTCAGTTTATACACAAAGCGTCACAACTTCAAAATTCCTTCACTAAAACGGTGGAAACTCACTAAACTCCTCAAAGATACTTCTATAAACAATTTTAGTAAGTTTTACCGAAATTTGAGTTTCAATACAAAAATTATGAATTTTTCGAATTTGAGGTCGCAACAAAAGTTTATTTTCATTTAGGTCTATTTTTCACATAAAGCATCACAACTTTGTAACTCCTTTACTAAAACAGTTGAAATTCACTAAACTCCTCAAAGATACTTCTATAAATAATTTTAGCAAGTTTTGCCGAAATCTGAGTTTCAATTCAAACATTATGAATTTTTGAATTTGAAAATCGTGGTAAATTACAACTTTATTCATTCAGTTGTGTCAGCTTTATACATAATGCGTCACAACTTCAAAATTGCTTCACTAAAACAGTGGAAACTCACTAAACTCCTCAAAAATACTTCTATAAACAATTTTAGTAAGTTTTACCGAAATCTGAGTTTCAATACAAAAATTATGAATTTTTCGAATTTGAGGTCGCAACAAGTTTATTTTCATTTAGGTCTATTTTTCACATAAAGCATCACAACTTTATAACTCCTTTACCAAAACAGTTGAAATTCACTAAACTCCTCAAAGATACTTCTATAAATAATTTTAGCAAGTTTGGCCGATATCTGAGTTTCAATTCAAAAATTATGAATTTTTGAATTTGAAAATCGTGGCAAATTACAACATTATTCATTCAGTTGTGTCAGCTTTATACATAATGCGTCACAACTTCAAAAATTCCTTCACTAAAACAGTGGAAACTCACTAAACTCCTCAAAAATACTTCTATGAATAATTTTAGTCAGTTTTACTGAAATCTGAGTTTCAATTCAAAAATTATGAATTTTTGAATTTGAAAGTCGTGGCAAATTACAACTTTATTCATTCAGTTGTGACATAAAGCGTCACAACTTCAAAATTCCTTCACTAAAACGGTGGAAACTCACTAAACTCCTCAAAAATACTTCTATAAATAATTTTAGTGAGTTTTACCGAAATTTGAGTTTCAATACAAAAATTATGAATTTTTCGAATTTGAGATCGCAACAAGTTTATTTTCATTTAGGTCTATTTTTTACATAAAGCATAACAACTTTATAACTCCTTTACTGAAACAGTTGAAATTCACTAAACTCCTCAAAGATACTTCTATAAATAATTTTAGCATGTTTTGCCGATATCTGAATTTCAATTCAAAAATTATGAATTTTTGAATTTAAAAATCGTGGTAAATTACACCTTTATTCATTCAGTTGTGTCAGCTTTATACATAAAGCGTCACAACTTCAAAATTCCTTCACTAAAACGGTTGAAACTCACTAAACTCCTCAAAAATTCTTCTATAAGTAATGTTAGTGAGTTTTGCTGAAATCTGAGTTTCAATACAAAAATTATGAATTTTTCGAATTTGACATCGCAACAAGTCTATTTTCATTTATGTCTATTTTTCACATAAAGCATCACAACTTTATAACTCCTTTACTAAAACAGTTGAAATTCTCTAAACTCCTCAAAGATACGTCTATAAATAATTTTAGCAAATTTTGCCGAAATCTGAGTTTCAATTCGAAAATTATGAATTTTTGAATTTAAAAATCATGGTAAATTACAACTTTATTCATTCAGTTGTGTCAACTTATACATAAAGCGTCACAACTTCAAAATTCCTTCACTAAAACGGTGGAAATTCACTAAACTCCTCAAAAATACTTCTATGAATAATTTTAGTGAGTTTTACTGAAACCTGAGTTTCAATACAAAAATTATGAATTTTTCGAATTTGAGATCGCAACAAGTTTATTTTCATTTAGGTCTATTTTTCACATAATGCATCACAACTTTATAACTCCTTTACTAAAACAGTTGAAATTCACTAAACTCCTCAAAGATACTTCTATAAATAATTTTAGCAAGTTTTGCCGAAATCTGAGTTTCAGTTCAAAAATTATGAATTTTTGAATTTAAAAATCGTGGTAAATTACAACTTTATTTATTAGTTGTGTCAGCTTTATACATAATGCGTCACAACTTCAAAAATTCCTTCACCAAAACAGTGGAAACTCATTAAACTCCTCAAAAGTACTTCTATAAACAATTTTAGTAAGTTTTACCGAAATCTGAGTATCAATACAAAAATTTTGAATTTTTGAAATTAAAAATCATGGCAAATTGCAACTTCATTTATTCAAACCTGTCAACTTTCTACATAGAACGTCACAACTTCAAAACCCCATTACTAAAACATTTGAAACTCACAAAACTCCTCAAAGATACTACAATAAACAATTTTAGTGAGTTTTACCGAAATCTGAGTTTCGACACAAAACGTATGAATTTTTGAACTTTGAGATCGCAACTAGTTTATTTTCATTTATGTCTATTTTTCACATAAAGCATCACAACTTTATATCTCCTTTACTAAAACAGTTGAAATTCATTAAACTTGTCAAAGATACGTCTATAAATAATTTTAGCAAGTTTTGCCGCAATCTGAGATTCAATTCAAAAATTATGAATTTTTGAATTTGAAAATCGTGGTAAATTACAAATTTATTCATTCAGTTGTGTCAGCTTTATACATAAAGCGTCACAGCTTCAAAATTCCTTCACTAAAACAGTGGAAACTCACTAAACTCCTCAAAAATACTTCTATAAATAATTTTAGTGAGTTTTGCTGAAATCTGAGTTTCAATACAAAAATTATGAATTTTTCGAATTTGAGATCGCAACAAGTTTATTTTCATTTAGGTCTATTTGTCACATAAAGCATCACAACTTTATAACTCCTTTACTAAAATAGTTGAAATTCACTAAACTCCTCAAAGATACTTCTATAAATAATTTTAGCAAGTTTTGCCGAAATCTAAATTTCAATTCAAAAATTATGAATTTTTGAATTTGAAAATCGTGGCAAATTACCACTTTATTCATTCCGTTGTGTCAGCTTATATATAAAGCGTCACAACTTTAAAATTCCTTCACTAAAACAGTGGAAACTCACTAAACTCCTCAAAAATACTTCTATAAATAACTTTAGTGAGTTTTGCTGAAATCTGAGTTTCAATACAAAAATTATGAATTTTTCGAATTTGAGACCGCAACAAGTTTATTTTCATTTAGGTCTATTTTTCACATAAAGCATCACAACTTTATAACTCCTTTACTAAAACAGTTGAAATTCACTAAACTCTTCAAAGATACGTCTATAAATAATTTTAGCAAGTTTTGCCGAAATCTGAGTTACAATTCAAAAATTATGAATTTTTGAATTTGAAAATCGTGGCAAATTACCACTTTATTCATTCCGTTGTGTCAGCTTTATACATAAAGCGTCACAACTTCAAAATTCCTTCACTAAAACAGTGGAAACTCACTAAACTCCTCAAAAATACTTCTATAAATAATTTTAGTGAGTTTTGCTGAAATCTGAGTTTCAATACAAAAATTATGAATTTTTCGAATTTGAGATCGCAACAAGTTTATTTTCATTTAGGTCTATTTGTCACATAAAGCATCACAACTTTATAACTCCTTTACTAAAATAGTTGAAATTCACTAAACTCCTCAAAGATACTTCTATAAATAATTTTAGCAAGTTTTGCCGAAATCTAAATTTCAATTCAAAAATTATGAATTTTTGAATTTGAAAATCGTGGCAAATTACCACTTTATTCATTCCGTTGTGTCAGCTTATATATAAAGCGTCACAACTTTAAAATTCCTTCACTAAAACAGTGGAAACTCACTAAACTCCTCAAAAATACTTCTATAAATAACTTTAGTGAGTTTTGCTGAAATCTGAGTTTCAATACAAAAATTATGAATTTTTCGAATTTGAGACCGCAACAAGTTTATTTTCATTTAGGTCTATTTGTCACATAAAGCATCACAACTTTATAACTCCTTTACTAAAATAGTTGAAATTCACTAAACTCCTCAAAGATACTTCTATAAATAATTTTAGCAAGTTTTGCCGAAATCTAAATTTCAATTCAAAAATTATGAATTTTTGAATTTGAAAATCGTGGCAAATTACCACTTTATTCATTCCGTTGTGTCAGCTTATATATAAAGCGTCACAACTTTAAAATTCCTTCACTAAAACAGTGGAAACTCACTAAACTCCTCAAAAATACTTCTATAAATAACTTTAGTGAGTTTTGCTGAAATCTGAGTTTCAATACAAAAATTATGAATTTTTCGAATTTGAGACCGCAACAAGTTTATTTTCATTTAGGTCTATTTTTCACATAAAGCATCACAACTTTATAACTCCTTTACTAAAACAGTTGAAATTCACTAAACTCTTCAAAGATACGTCTATAAATAATTTTAGCAAGTTTTGCCGAAATCTGAGTTACAATTCAAAAATTATGAATTTTTGAATTTGAAAATCGTGGCAAATTACCACTTTATTCATTCCGTTGTGTCAGCTTTATACATAAAGCGTCACAACTTCAAAATTCCTTCACTAAAACAGTGGAAACTCACTAAACTCCTCAAAAATACTTCTATAAATAATTTTAGTGAGTTTTGCTGAAATCTGAGTTTCAATACAAAAATTATGAATTTTTCGAATTTGAGATCGCAACAAGTTTATTTTCATTTAGGTCTATTTGTCACATAAAGCATCACAACTTTATAACTCCTTTACTAAAATAGTTGAAATTCACTAAACTCCTCAAAGATACTTCTATAAATAATTTTAGCAAGTTTTGCCGAAATCTAAATTTCAATTCAAAAATTATGAATTTTTGAATTTGAAAATCGTGGCAAATTACCACTTTATTCATTCCGTTGTGTCAGCTTATATATAAAGCGTCACAACTTTAAAATTCCTTCACTAAAACAGTGGAAACTCACTAAACTCCTCAAAAATACTTCTATAAATAACTTTAGTGAGTTTTGCTGAAATCTGAGTTTCAATACAAAAATTATGAATTTTTCGAATTTGAGACCGCAACAAGTTTATTTTCATTTAGGTCTATTTTTCACATAAAGCATCACAACTTTATAACTCCTTTACTAAAACAGTTGAAATTCACTAAACTCTTCAAAGATACGTCTATAAATAATTTTAGCAAGTTTTGCCGAAATCTGAGTTACAATTCAAAAATTATGAATTTTTGAATTTGAAAATCGTGGCAAATTACCACTTTATTCATTCCGTTGTGTCAGCTTTATACATAAAGCGTCACAACTTCAAAATTCCTTCACTAAAACAGTGGAAACTCACTAAACTCCTCAAAAATACTTCTATAAATAATTTTAGTGAGTTTTGCTGAAATCTGAGTTTCAATACAAAAATTATGAATTTTTCGAATTTGAGATCGCAACAAGTTTATTTTCATTTAGGTCTATTTGTCACATAAAGCATCACAACTTTATAACTCCTTTACTAAAATAGTTGAAATTCACTAAACTCCTCAAAGATACTTCTATAAATAATTTTAGCAAGTTTTGCCGAAATCTAAATTTCAATTCAAAAATTATGAATTTTTGAATTTGAAAATCGTGGCAAATTACCACTTTATTCATTCCGTTGTGTCAGCTTATATATAAAGCGTCACAACTTTAAAATTCCTTCACTAAAACAGTGGAAACTCACTAAACTCCTCAAAAATACTTCTATAAATAACTTTAGTGAGTTTTGCTGAAATCTGAGTTTCAATACAAAAATTATGAATTTTTCGAATTTGAGACCGCAACAAGTTTATTTTCATTTAGGTCTATTTGTCACATAAAGCATCACAACTTTATAACTCCTTTACTAAAATAGTTGAAATTCACTAAACTCCTCAAAGATACTTCTATAAATAATTTTAGCAAGTTTTGCCGAAATCTAAATTTCAATTCAAAAATTATGAATTTTTGAATTTGAAAATCGTGGCAAATTACCACTTTATTCATTCCGTTGTGTCAGCTTATATATAAAGCGTCACAACTTTAAAATTCCTTCACTAAAACAGTGGAAACTCACTAAACTCCTCAAAAATACTTCTATAAATAACTTTAGTGAGTTTTGCTGAAATCTGAGTTTCAATACAAAAATTATGAATTTTTCGAATTTGAAACCGCAACAAGTTTATTTTCATTTAGGTCTATTTGTCACATAAAGCATCACAACTTTATAACTCCTTTACTAAAATAGTTGAAATTCACTAAACTCCTCAAAGATACTTCTATAAATAATTTTAGCAAGTTTTGCCGAAATCTAAATTTCAATTCAAAAATTATGAATTTTTGAATTTGAAAATCGTGGCAAATTACCACTTTATTCATTCCGTTGTGTCAGCTTATATATAAAGCGTCACAACTTTAAAATTCCTTCACTAAAACAGTGGAAACTCACTAAACTCCTCAAAAATACTTCTATAAATAACTTTAGTGAGTTTTGCTGAAATCTGAGTTTCAATACAAAAATTATGAATTTTTCGAATTTGAAACCGCAACAAGTTTATTTTCATTTAGGTCTATTTGTCACATAAAGCATCACAACTTTATAACTCCTTTACTAAAATAGTTGAAATTCACTAAACTCCTCAAAGATACTTCTATAAATAATTTTAGCAAGTTTTGCCGAAATCTAAATTTCAATTCAAAAATTATGAATTTTTGAATTTGAAAATCGTGGCAAATTACCACTTTATTCATTCCGTTGTGTCAGCTTATATATAAAGCGTCACAACTTTAAAATTCCTTCACTAAAACAGTGGAAACTCACTAAACTCCTCAAAAATACTTCTATAAATAACTTTAGTGAGTTTTGCTGAAATCTGAGTTTCAATACAAAAATTATGAATTTTTCGAATTTGAAACCGCAACAAGTTTATTTTCATTTAGGTCTATTTGTCACATAAAGCATCACAACTTTATAACTCCTTTACTAAAATAGTTGAAATTCACTAAACTCCTCAAAGATACTTCTATAAATAATTTTAGCAAGTTTTGCCGAAATCTAAATTTCAATTCAAAAATTATGAATTTTTGAATTTGAAAATCGTGGCAAATTACCACTTTATTCATTCCGTTGTGTCAGCTTATATATAAAGCGTCACAACTTTAAAATTCCTTCACTAAAACAGTGGAAACTCACTAAACTCCTCAAAAATACTTCTATAAATAACTTTAGTGAGTTTTGCTGAAATCTGAGTTTCAATACAAAAATTATGAATTTTTCGAATTTGAAACCGCAACAAGTTTATTTTCATTTAGGTCTATTTGTCACATAAAGCATCACAACTTTATAACTCCTTTACTAAAATAGTTGAAATTCACTAAACTCCTCAAAGATACTTCTATAAATAATTTTAGCAAGTTTTGCCGCAATCTGAGATTCAATTCAAAAATTATGAATTTTTGAATTTGAAAATCGTGGTAAATTACAAATTTATTCATTCAGTTGTGTCAGCTTTATACATAAAGCGTCACAGCTTCAAAATTCCTTCACTAAAACAGTGGAAACTCACTAAACTCCTCAAAAATACTTCTATAAATAATTTTAGTGAGTTTTGCTGAAATCTGAGTTTCAATACAAAAATTATGAATTTTTCGAATTTGAGATCGCAACAAGTTTATTTTCATTTAGGTCTATTTGTCACATAAAGCATCACAACTTTATAACTCCTTTACTAAAATAGTTGAAATTCACTAAACTCCTCAAAGATACTTCTATAAATAATTTTAGCAAGTTTTGCCGAAATCTAAATTTCAATTCAAAAATTATGAATTTTTGAATTTGAAAATCGTGGCAAATTACCACTTTATTCATTCCGTTGTGTCAGCTTATATATAAAGCGTCACAACTTTAAAATTCCTTCACTAAAACAGTGGAAACTCACTAAACTCCTCAAAAATACTTCTATAAATAACTTTAGTGAGTTTTGCTGAAATCTGAGTTTCAATACAAAAATTATGAATTTTTCGAATTTGAGACCGCAACAAGTTTATTTTCATTTAGGTCTATTTTTCACATAAAGCATCACAACTTTATAACTCCTTTACTAAAACAGTTGAAATTCACTAAACTCTTCAAAGATACGTCTATAAATAATTTTAGCAAGTTTTGCCGAAATCTGAGTTACAATTCAAAAATTATGAATTTTTGAATTTGAAAATCGTGGCAAATTACCACTTTATTCATTCCGTTGTGTCAGCTTTATACATAAAGCGTCACAACTTCAAAATTCCTTCACTAAAACAGTGGAAACTCACTAAACTCCTCAAAAATACTTCTATAAATAATTTTAGTGAGTTTTGCTGAAATCTGAGTTTCAATACAAAAATTATGAATTTTTCGAATTTGAGATCGCAACAAGTTTATTTTCATTTAGGTCTATTTGTCACATAAAGCATCACAACTTTTTAACTCCTTTACTAAAATAGTTGAAATTCACTAAACTCCTCAAAGATACTTCTATAAATAATTTTAGCAAGTTTTGCCGAAATCTAAATTTCTATTCAAAAATTATGAATTTTTAAATTTGAAAATCGTGGCAAATTACCACTTTATTCATTCCGTTGTGTCAGCTTATATATAAAGCGTCACAACTTTAAAATTCCTTCACTAAAACAGTGGAAACTCACTAAACTCCTCAAAAATACTTCTATAAATAACTTTAGTGAGTTTTGCTGAAATCTGAGTTTCAATACAAAAATTATGAATTTTTCGAATTTGAGACCGCAACAAGTTTATTTTCATTTAGGTCTATTTTTCACATAAAGCATCACAACTTTATAACTCCTTTACTAAAACAGTTGAAATTCACTAAACTCTTCAAAGATACGTCTATAAATAATTTTAGCAAGTTTTGCCGAAATCTGAGTTACAATTCAAAAATTATCAATTTTTGAATTTGAAAGTCGTGGCAAATTACCACTTTATTCATTCCGTTGTGTCAGCTTTATACATAAAGCGTCACAACTTCAAAATTCCTTCACTAAAACCGTGGAAACTCACTAAACTCCTCGAAAATACTTCTATGAATAATTTTAGTGAGTTTTACTGAAGTCTGAGTTTCAATACAAAAATTATGAATTTTTCGAATTTGAGATGGCAACAAGTTTATTTTCATTTAGGTCTATTTTTCACAGAAACAATCACAACTTTTTAACTCCTTTACTAAAACAGTTGAAATTCACTAAACTCCTCAAAGATACTTCTATAAATAATTTTAGCAAGTTTTGCCGAAATCTGAGTTTCAATTCAAAAATTATGAATTTTTGAATTTGAAAATCGTGGTAAATTACAACTTTATTCATTCAGTTGTGTCAGCTTATACATAAAGCGTCACAACTTCAAAATTCCTTCACTAAAACGGTGGAAACTCACTAAACTCCTCAAAAATACTTCTATAAATAATTTTAGTGAGTTTTGCTGAAATCTGAGTTTCAATAAAAAAATTATGAATTTTTCGAATTTGAGATCGCGACAAGTTTATTTTCATTTAGGTCTATTTTTCACATAAAGCATCACAACTTTATAACTCCTTTACTAAAACAGTTGAAATTCACCAAACTCCTCAAAGATACTTCTATAAATAATTTTAGCAAGTTTTGTCGAAATCTGAGTTTCAATTCAAAAACTATGAATTTTTGGATTTAAAAATTGTGGTAAATTACAACTTTATTCATTCAGTTGTGTCAGCTTTATACATAAAGAGTCACAACTTCAAAACTCATTGACTAAAACAGTGGAAACTCACCAAACCTCTCAAAAATACTGCTATAAATGATTTTAGTGAGTTTTACCGAAATCTGAGTTTCAATTCAAAAATTATGAATTTTTGAATTTGAAAGTCGTGGCAAATTACCACTTTATTCATTCAGTTGTGTCAGCTTTATGCATAAAGCGTCACAACTTCAAAATTCCTTCACTAAAACAGTGGAAACTCACTAAACTCCTCAAAAATACTTCTATAAACACATTTAGTGAGTTTTGCCGAAATCTGAGTTTCAATACAAAAATTATGAATTTTTGAATTTAAAAATCGTGTCAAATTGAAACTTCAATTATTCAATCCTGTCAACTTTTTACATAAACCGTCACAACTTCAAAACTACTTTACTAAAACACTTGAAACCCACCAAACTCCTCAAATATACTTCTATAAATAATTTTAGCAAGTTTTGCCGAAATCTGAGTTTCAATTCAAAAATTATCAATTTTTGAATTTAAAACTCGTGGCAAATTACAACTTTATTCATTCAGTTGTGTCAGCTTATACATAAAGCGTCACAACTTCAAAATTCCTTCACTAAAACGGTGGAAACTCACTAAACTCGTCAAAAATACTTTTATAAATAATTTTATTGAGTTTTGATGAAATCTGAGATTCAATACAAAAATTATGAATTTTTGGAATTTGAGATCGCAACAAGTTTATTTTCATTTAGGTCTATTATTCACATAAAGCATCACAACTTTATAACTCCTTTACTAAAACAGTTGAAATTCACTAAACTCCTCAAAGATACTTCTATAAACAATTTTGGTAAGTTTTGCCTAAATCTGAGAATTAATACAAATATTATGAATTTTTGAATTTGAAAATCGTGGCAAATTACCACTTTATTCATTCAGTTGTGTCAGCTTATACATAAAGCGTCACAACTTCGAAATTCCTTCACTAAAACGGTGGAAACTCACTAAACTCCTCAAAAATACTTCTATGAATAATTTTTGTGAGTTTTACTGAAATCTGAGTCTCCATACAAAAATTATGAATTTTTGAAAATAAAATTCGTGTCTTTGGAACGTTACTTTATATACAGTGCGCTCAAACGAAAATAGTACATTATCTTATATAGCGCGTTAAACGTGCCGATATACAGAGCGATCAAACGTACAAACATACATAGCGGCAATTCAATACAAATTTAGGTAGAACGCTACTTTAAATACAATATACAGTGCGATCAAATTAAAATATCGCATTATCGTATATAGGGCGTTAAAGTGGCGATATACAGGCGATATACAAAGGCAGTTCGGTACAAATTTAGGTAGAACGTTACTTTATATACAGTGCGATCAAACGAAAATGTCACAATGCCCGTAAACAGTGCGTTAAACGTGCGATCAGACGAAAAAACGTCCATACCTGCACGAATTAAGTACTCGTTATTTTATATACAGAGCGTTCCGAATACCGTACGATCAAACAGAAATAATTACATTTTCTTATACAGGGCGTTAAACGTGCCTCCGCCTCCGTGCGTCTTAATGAGCCGCCACGTCGTATATCGCACCTTTATATCACAAGGGAAAATTAATAAAGTTCATTTTCCTTCCCCCTACATTTTTATCGCCCGACGGGTGGGGGAGGGGAGGATCTGTAATAAAAAATAATAGAAAATTACGAAAGGAGTGTGGACGGAAGCGAGTTGGAACGAGCGGCGGGGGTAGACGGTGGGGTGGGGGAGGGTAGTGGGGGTAACTATCATCTCGCCTCTAATTTAATAAATCAAACTTTAAAGTCCGCTCACACTCGACCGGTGGCGGACCATCTAATAAACTCACCCTCGTAATTTTTATCGGTGGGGGGGGAGGAGGGGGGAGACGTAACGATATATCCGGTCCGGGGATGGGAGGGGGAGGTGTAGAGAGGGTCCCCACATACGAAAGTAATTAGGGTATTTACGTCTTTTCCTCGTATACCGTTCGAATCGGTAGGTTTCTAAGGTTTCCGAATTGAATCTTTCTTTAACCGATACCTACACCCCCTCTCCTGCTCCTCCCCCCTTCCCCCTCCCTTTTTTAACCGGATCAGCCACCTTCCCCCCCCTCCACCACCGCGCTCGCGACTGTCGTATTCATATTCAAATGTTTATCGAAATTCCAAATGAAATTTTCTATCTCCTTTGGGAACGGCGACGGGGGGCGCGGGGGGAAGGAAAAGTGGGGGGGGGGAGTAGGGGGACCTTACCTCACTCGAGATTGACCGCCCGCCGATTAACGTGCGCTCGAGAAGATTTTTTAATATGCTGAGGCGGCGGACGGCGGGAGGGGTACGTAGGATGGGGGGAAGTTTGGAGGGGGTGAACGGGGGGAAGGGTCGTTTTCACATCGTAATTTATTTAGGAGCTAAATAGAGATTTACAAGACGCGAGGGGGCGAACCGAAATTTAATTTAAGGTCAGGTTTGTTACGTGGGGAGAACGCCCTGTATATGATATAGGGTAAATTTCGAACTCCCTGTACGTTTGAACTTTTTTTAAAGTATCAGTGTAAATACACTTAACTTGAAAAATATCAAGAATTGTAAATTTTGAAAACGTACCTTTTGAATTACACCTCACTGCTGGACCTCTAAATATAGCCTGTATAGTGATAGTGATCGCTGTTTAGTGACGCAATGATCGCTTATGGAAAACACCCCCGCATAACGGACACCCCTTTAAAGCGATCACAGCTACTGAACCGCAAGAATTATGAAGAGAGTAACAATTGGACTGTTTTGCCCCAAATTTGAATTTTGCCTTTATTTTTCTAAACATCGCTGTTTTCTATATTTATAAAAACCAGTCTAATTTGACACTATCTCTGTGAAATTACTACTAAAAGCAAACAGTGATTTTGAAAATTTGGATATTTTGAGATTCCACCAAAAATCTAGGAACGAAATTGGATATATCCGCGTTTCAAGTGGGCGTGGTAACCTTTAAATTAAAAAAATATCAAAAAATGTGAATTTTTGGAAAAATCATACTTTTTGAATTACACCCTCAATGCTCGACCTCCAAATATTCCCTGTATAGTGATAGTGATCGCTGATAAGTGACGGAATTATCACTTATTAATTAAACCTCTGCATTACGGCCACTCTTTTAAATCGACCACAGCTACTAACCATCACTGTAATTGTTCATAAAAACCGGTCCAAGTTGTCACTATTTTTGTGAAATTACGACTAAAACCACAAAGCGTGATTTCGGAAATTTGAAAATTTTTGAGAACGAAATTGGGCATATCTGCGTTCGAGTGGGCGTTGCAACCTTTAACTCAAAAAGTATAAAAAATTATTTTTTCAAAAAAATCGCACATTTTGAATTACACCTCAATGCTCGACCTCCAAATATATCCTGTATAGTGATAGTGATCACCGGTTAGTGACCGAATTATCGCTTATTGAATACACCCCTGCATAACGGTCACCTCTTTAAATCCGCCACAGTTACTGAGCCACAAAACATATTGAAAGTACTCAAATTTGTATGTTGGGCTTTCGAAAATTCTTTCTTTTTCTAACCATCACTGTAAACTGTAAAAATTATAATTTATTGAAATACAGTACCTTTTGAATTACACCTCAGTGCTGGACCTCTAAATATGCCCTGTATAGTGATAGTGATCGCAAACAATTCTCTTCTTAGAAATTAATACGAAGTAGGTAGTAAGACCCTCCAAATAACGGTCGATAACTGAATATTGACCATTCATCTACAGAGACTTTTGAAATCAGGACCCTCCCAACAACGGCCGATAATTGAATTTGACTGTCTAGTTAGATAAATTTTTGAAATCAAGACCCTCCCATTAACAGCCGTTAATCTAGTATTGACCACATACCTACATACATTCTTTTGATATCAAGACTAAATAAATGACCAGATCCTCCCAATAACGGTGAGAATTGATTATAGACCACATATAACTGCATAAACTTTTGAAATTATTACGGAATAAAAACCAGACCCCCTCAATAACGGTCAATAATAATTGAATATTAACCGTTTGGCTACTTAAAAAAACCTTTGTAATTAAAACGAAATAAATAAGACCCTCCTAATAACGGTCAATACAATAACTGGCTGTTGACCATACATAGCTATATAAACTTTTAACACAAAGACAAAATAAATAAGGGGATTCTCCCAATAACGACCAATTATTGAATATTGACGTATAGCTATATATAATCTTTTAAAACTCCAAATAACGGTCGATAATCGCATATTGACCATATTGCAATATAAATATTTTGAAATTAATACCCTCCCAATAACGGTCAATAATTGAATATTAACCGTATAGCTACGTACAAACTTTTGAAATTAAGTGGAAATAGATAACGGGACCCCCACGACAACGGCCTATAACTAAATATTGACCGTCCGGCTATAGGTAAACAGTCGGCTGATTATGCGACCGCTATCGAGAGGTCCCATCATATCCGCATCTCCTTCCTCCTCCACCCCCCCCCCCCCCCCCCGATGCCTCGGATCTGTCACGTACCTCGAGGAGTAAATAGGATAAATATATAGAAACTACCCCCGCGACGGGGCCGTAACTCTCGATGAGGGGGACGAATCGTAAACGCAAATATTCATAAAAATCGCCCATTGAGACAATACGATCGGCCGCGCGCGGCGCGGTGCGGGGCTCGCAGCTAGTATAAGAGCGCCGCCCCGTCGTCTACCCGGCCACAAGTCCGCTAAGAAGGGGGCCGCAAGGGTGATACACTAGTAAGATGAACGGCAACCTCATCAAAATCATGGCGATCTTCGTCTTCTTCGGGTTCGCGGAGTGCGCCGCAGGTACGTATCGAATTTTTGAGATTTTTTTCACTCGAATTGCCCCACTCGCCCCCCTCTCATCGAATTTTATTTGGGTTTTTTTTATCAAGCCGTAGGTACCATAACGAATTTATTTTTCGATTTGCCCCACTCGCCACCAACTCATAGAATTTATTTGGATTTATTTTTGTCACGCCGTGGGCACTATAACGAATTATTTTTTTACGATTTGCTCCACTCTCCCTTATCTCATTAAGTAGTTGTTTGGTATCGCCGTAGGTACCATAACGAATTTGTTTTCATTTGCTCCACTCGCCCCCGTCTCATCGAATTAATTTAGATTTTTTTTATCAAGCCCTATCTCATTAAATACGTTTTTGTTCACGCCGTAGGTACCACAACGATTTTTTTCATTTGCCCCACTCGCCCCGCCTCATCGAATTAATTTAGAGTTTTTTTTATCAAGCCGTAGGTACCATAACGATTTTTTCCCCACTCCCCCTATCTCATTAAATGTGTTTTTTATCACGCAGTAGGTACCATGACAATTTTTTTCGAAAATTCGCCCCACTCGCCCCCGCTTCTACGACTTAATTTTGAGTTTTTTTTGATCACTCTGTAGGTACCATGCCGAAAATTTCTTTCTCGAGTTGTCCCACTCGCCCCCGTCTTATCGAATTAATTTTTAATTAATGATTAATAATCGAATTAATAATAATTTTTGTTTTAAGAAAAATTGTTATTTCATTTAATTCCCGGAAACGTGGACGATCAAAATGTTTTTTAATTTCCATTTTAAATTCGTCCTATATGTTCTACTCAAAAAAATGTTTGGAAATTTTGAAATTTGTTTTTGTTTTGAAATTTAGATTACACAAAAAGAGTCTCACAACCCCCAAACTGAGCCTGCGAAGTGGTAATGATCTCGTACCCTGGAATCGGTATTCTATTTTCAGATTTCGATGTTGATCGATTCAATATAACTATTTGCAAGTGATAACTTGAGTTAGTTTTTCGGTAAAACTCGAGAAAATTGAAAATTGAAAGAAAAACGTGAAAATCGGTTTCTAGGTTTTTCGAAAATCATCTCAACACATATCAGAAAATTGCTGATACTTCTCATAGAAAACTATTTGAAAATGATAACTCGAGTTTTGGTTTTTGAAGATTGAGAAAATTGAAAATTGAAAGAAAAATGTGAAAATCGGTCTCGTTTTTTTTTCGAAAATCAACTCGGTGTATCTCAGGAAATTGTTGAAACTTCTTATTGAAAACTATTTAAAAATGATAACTCCAGTAATGTTTTTGGTAAAATTAGAGGAAGTTGAAAATTGTGAAAATTGGTTTTCTACGTTTTTAGAAAATCATCTCAATACATATCAGAAGATTGCTGATATTTTTCATAGAAAACTATTTGAAAATGATAACTCGAGTTTTTGTTTTTCTGTAAAATTCAAGGAAATTGGACCAAATTATTCATTAAAAAATTGGAAAATCCACTCTCCAATTTTTCCGACAACCATCTAGTTATCTCATGAAATTTTGAAAATTAATTTAGTTTTTTGAAATTTAGATTACACAAAAAGAGTCTCACAACCCCCAAACTGACCCTGCGAAGTGGTAATGATCTCTTACCCTGGAATCGGTATTCTATTTTTAGATTTCGATGTTGATCGATCCAAATTAACTATTTGAAAGTGATAACTTGAGTTAGTTTTTCGATAAAACTCGAGAAAATTGAAAATTGAGAGAAAAATGTGAAAATCGGTTTCTAGTTTTTTTTCGAAAATCAACTCGGTGTATCTCAGGAAATTGTTGAAACTGTTTATTGAAAACTATTTAAAATGATATAACTCCAGTAATCTTTTTGGAAATATTCGAGGAAGTTGAAAATCGTGAAAATTGGTTTTCTAGGTTTTTCGGAAATCATCTCAATACATATCAGGAAATTGATGATACTTATTGAAAACTGTTTGAAAGTGATAAATCGAGTTTTGGTTTTTCTGTAAAATTCTAGGAAATTGGACCAAATTATTCATTGAAAAATTGGAAAATCCAGTTTCCAATTTTTCCGACAACCATCTAGTTATCATGAAATTTTGATAATTAATTTTGTTTTTTGAAATTTGGATTACACAAAAAGAGTCTCACAACCCCCAAACTGACCCTGCGAAGTAGTAATGATGTCTTACCCTGGAAATCTGTATTCTATTTTCAGATTTCGATGTTGATTGATCCAATGTAACTATTTGAAAGTGATAACTTGAGTTTATCAGTAAAACTCGAGAAAATTGAAAATTGAAAGAAAAATGAGAAAATCGGTTTCTAGTTCTTTTTTTCGAAAATCAACTCTGTGTAAATCAGGAAATTGTTGAAACTTCTTATTGAAAACTATTTAAAAATGATAACTCCAGTAATGTTTTTGGTAAAATTAGAGGAAGGTGAAAATTGTGAAAATTGGTTTTCTAGGTTTTTCGAAAATCATCTCAATACATATCAGAAGATTGCTGATACTTCTCATAGAAAACTATTAAAAAATGATAACTCGAGTTTTGGTTTTTCTGTAAAATTCTAGGAAATTGGACCAAATTATTTATTGCAAAAGTGGAAAATCCAGCTTCCAATTTTTCCCACAACCATCTAGTTATCTCATGAAATTTTGAAAATTAATTTAGTTTTTTGAAATTTAGATTACACAAAAAGAGTCTCACAACCCCCAAACTGACCCTGCGAAGTGGTAATGATCTCTTACCCTGGAATCGGTATTCTATTTTTAGATTTCGATGTTGATCGATCCAAATTAACTATTTGAAAGTGATAACTTGAGTTAGTTTTTCGATAAAACTCGAGAAAATTGAAAATTGAGAGAAAAATGTGAAAATCGGTTTCTAGTTTTTTTTCGAAAATCAACTCGGTGTATCTCAGGAAATTGTTGAAACTGTTTATTGAAAACTATTTAAAATGATATAACTCCAGTAATCTTTTTGGAAATATTCGAGGAAGTTGAAAATCGTGAAAATTGGTTTTCTAGGTTTTTCGGAAATCATCTCAATACATATCAGGAAATTGATGATACTTATTGAAAACTGTTTGAAAGTGATAAATCGAGTTTTGGTTTTTCTGTAAAATTCTAGGAAATTGGACCAAATTATTCATTGAAAAATTGGAAAATCTAGTTTCCAATTTTTCCGACAACCATCTAGTTATCATGAAATTTTGATAATTAATTTTGTTTTTTGAAATTTGGATTACACAAAAAGAGTCTCACAACCCCCAAACTGACCCTGCGAAGTAGTAATGATGTCTTACCCTGGAAATCTGTATTCTATTTTCAGATTTCGATGTTGATTGATCCAATGTAACTATTTGAAAGTGATAACTTGAGTTTATCAGTAAAACTCGAGAAAATTGAAAATTGAAAGAAAAATGAGAAAATCGGTTTCTAGTTCTTTTTTTCGAAAATCAACTCTGTGTAAATCAGGAAATTGTTGAAACTTCTTATTGAAAACTATTTAAAAATGATAACTCCAGTAATGTTTTTGGTAAAATTAGAGGAAGGTGAAAATTGTGAAAATTGGTTTTCTAGGTTTTTCGAAAATCATCTCAATACATATCAGAAGATTGCTGATACTTCTCATAGAAAACTATTAAAAAATGATAACTCGAGTTTTGGTTTTTCTGTAAAATTCTAGGAAATTGGACCAAATTATTTATTGCAAAAGTGGAAAATCCAGCTTCCAATTTTTCCCACAACCATCTAGTTATCTCATGAAATTTTGAAAATTAATTTAGTTTTTTGAAATTTAGATTACACAAAAAGAGTCTCACAACCCCCAAACTGACCCTGCGAAGTGGTAATGATCTCTTACCCTGGAATCGGTATTCTATTTTCAGATTTCGATGTTGATCGATTCAATATAACTATTTGCAAGTGATAACTTGAGTTAGTTTTTCAGTAAAGCTCGAGAAAATTGAAAATTGAAAGAAAAATGTGAAAATCGGTTTCTAGTTTTTTTTCGAAAATCTACTGTGTATCTTAGGAAATTGTTGAAAATTCTTATTGAAAACTTTTTAAAAATGATAACTCCAGTAATGTTTTTGGTAAAATTCGAGAAAGTTGAAAATTGTGAAAATTGGTTTTCTAGGTTTTTCGGAAATCATCTCAATACATATCAGGAAATTGATGATACTTATTGAAAACTGTTTGAAAGTGATAACTCGAGTGTTGGTTTTTCTGTAAAATTCTAGGAAATTGGACCAAATTATTCATTGAAAAATTGGAAAATCCAGTTTCCAATTTTTCCGACAACCATCTAGTTAGTTCATGAAATTTTGAAAATTAATTTTGTTTTTTGAAATTTAGATTGCACAAAAAGAGTCTCACAACCCCCAAACTGACCCTGCGAAGTGGTAATGATCTCGTACCCTAGAATCGGTATTCTATTTTCAGATTTCGATGTTGATCGATCCAATATAACTATTTGCAAGTGATAACTTGAGTTAGTTTTTCGGTAAAACTCGAGAAAATTGAAAATTGAGAGAAAAATGTGAAAATCGGTTTCTAGTTTTTTTTTATCGAAAATCAACTCGGTGTATCTCAGGCAGATTTGAAACTTCTTATTGAAAACTGTTTAAAAGGATAACTCCAGTAATGTTTTTGGTAAAATTCGAGGAAGTTGAAAATTGTGAAAATTGGTTTTCTACGTTTTTCGGAAATCGTCTCAATACATATCAGGAAATTGATGGTGCTTTTTATTGAAAACTGTTTGAAAGTGATAACTCGAGTTTTGGTTTTTCTGTAAATCCTAGGAAATTGGACTAAATTATTCATTAAAAAATTGGAAAATCCAGTTTACAATTTTTCCGACAACCATCTTGTTATCTCATGAAATTTTGAAAATTAATTTAGTTTTTTGAAATTTAGATTACACAAAAAGAGTCCCACAACCCCCAAACTGAGCCTGCGAAGTGGTAATGATCTCTTACCCTGTATTCTATTTTCAGATTTCGATGTTGATCGATCCAATATAACTATTTGCAAGTGATAACTTTAGTTAGTTTTTCAGTAAAACTCGAGAAAATTGAAAATTGAAAGAAAAATGAGAAAATCGGTTTCTAGTTCTTTTTTTCGAAAATCAACTAGGTGTATCTCAGGAAATTGTTGAAACTTCTTATTGAAAACTATTTAAAAATGATAACTCCAGTAATGTTTTTGGTGAAATTCGAGGAAGTTGAAAATTGTGAAAAATAGTTTTCTACGTTTTTTTGGAAATCATCTCAATACATATCAGGAAATTGATGATACTTATTGAAAACTGTTTGAAAGTGATAACTCGAGTTTTGGTTTTTCTGTAAAATTCTAGGAAATTGGACCAAATTATTCATTGAAAAATTGGAAAATCCAGTTTCCAATTTTTCCGACAACCATCTAGTTAGTTCATGAAATTTTGAAAATTAATTTTATTTTTTGAAATTTAGATTGCACAAAAAGAGTCTCACAACCCCCAAACTGACCCTGCGAAGTGGTAATGATCTCGTACCCTAGAATCGGTATTCTATTTTCAGATTTCGATGTTGATCGATCCAATATAACTATTTGCAAGTGATAACTTGAGTTAGTTTTTCGGTAAAACTCGAGAAAATTGAAAATTGAGAGAAAAATGTGAAAATCGGTTTCTAGTTTTTTTTTTATCGAAAATCAACTCGGTGTATCTCAGGCAGATTTGAAACTTCTTATTGAAAACTGTTTAAAAGGATAACTCCAGTAATGTTTTTGGTAAAATTCGAGGAAGTTGAAAATTGTGAAAATTGGTTTTCTACGTTTTTCGGAAATCGTCTCAATACATATCAGGAAATTGATGGTGCTTTTTATTGAAAACTGTTTGAAAGTGATAACTCGAGTTTTGGTTTTTCTGTAAATCCTAGGAAATTGGACTAAATTATTCATTAAAAAATTGGAAAATCCAGTTTACAATTTTTCCGACAACCATCTTGTTATCTCATGAAATTTTGAAAATTAATTTAGTTTTTTGAAATTTAGATTACACAAAAAGAGTCCCACAACCCCCAAACTGAGCCTGCGAAGTGGTAATGATCTCTTACCCTGTATTCTATTTTCAGATTTCGATGTTGATCGATCCAATATAACTATTTGAAAGTGATAACTTGAGTTAGTTTTTCGGTAAAACTCGAGAAAATTGAAAATTGAAAGAAAAATGTGAAAATCGGTTTCTAGTTTTTTTTTTCGAAAATCAACTGTGTAAATCAGGAAATTGTTGAAACTTCTTAGTGAAAACTATTTAAACATGATAACTCCAGTAGTCTTTTTGGAAATATTCGAGGAAGTTGAAAATCGTGAAAATTGGTTTTCTAGGTTTTTCGGAAATCATCTCGATACATATCAGAAAATTGCTGATACTTTTCATAGAAAACTATTTGAAAATGATAACTCGAGTTTTGGTTTTTGTAAAATTCGAGGAAATTTGAACAAAACTATTCAATGAAAAATTAAACATACCCAGTTTCCTATTTTTCCGACAATCGTCTCGTTATCTCAGGAAATTTTGAAATTTAAATTTGTTTTTTGAAATTTAGATTACACAATATGAGTCCCACAACCCCAAAACTGACCCTGCGAAGTGATAATGATCTCTAAATGACCAAAAGTAGAAAAAAAAAAGTTTTCTATTTCTTCTTCAATCATTTCGTTAAATCTCAAAAATTATTTACATTTCTTCGGTCGGTTTCTTGTCAATTTCAAGAAAATTTAAACTGAATGATTTATTAAAAAAATTGAGAAAATCGGTTTCCTACTTTTCTCAAGAATCATTTCATTATATCTCACAAAATAATTGACATTCCTTCTTGAAAACTATCCGAAACTAATGACTAGACTTATTTTTCGGTAACTTGAAATTTAAATAAAATGACGATTTATTTAAAAATCAAGAAGCGAGGTTTTCTATATTCTAGGACAATTAACTCGTCATCTCTCAGGGAACTGTTGATATATTCTTCTTGAAAACTATTAAAATAACTAATCTTTTTGGAAAAATAAATTAGGTAAATAAACAAATTGTTTTCTACTTTTCTAAAATCATGCAAATCTCAAGAAATTATTGTATTTCTTCTTAAAAACTACTCAAATATAATAACTCGTCATTTTCTTAATACAACTGTAGGAAATTTGTACAAAATGACGACTTTTTGAAAAATTGAGGAACAACCTTCTCGTCATCAACTCGTTACATCACGAGAGAATTGATATTTCTTCCTGAAAACTCTGAAAATTAGAGAAAATTTAAACAAAATGGCCACATGTTTCTAAATTGGGAAAACGGTTTTCTATCGTTTCCGACAATCGACTCGTTATATCTCAGGAAATTATTGATATATCTTCTTGGGATATTAACTGCAATATTCTCGAGCCAACGTATCGAATTCGAAGTTCCCGAGTTAATTATTAAGCGAGTGGCGGTATATAAAAGAAATTTTCATCATCGCGAGAGTTGATAGAAGTTTCGAAATCCACCTAAACGACCGACAAGTGTTAAAATATATATTGTTAAAAAAATGTATCTTTCATCTTCTTTATCATCTTCCACAAGCGAACCAAAGCAGTTCTCTTCTATTTATCTAACGAGAATCAGTTACGGATTCGTAAAATCGACATAAACGTTGATGGTGGTGGTACGAAAAGTCGAAATTTCAATAGGGTTTTTGGGGTGGTTTTTAGGGAAAAATAACTGACAAAATAAGTAAATCCACATGAATCGACCCGGAATTAAAAAAATTATTCAGAGATCATTACCACTACACCGGATCTGTTTAGTGGTGATGACCCATTCCCGTGCAATTTAAATTACAAGTTCGTAAAAAGTTCGATAATTACGTAACGAAGATCGCCCACCTTCTATACTGATCGCACGGTACAAAAACCACCCCCTCTTCACCCCCTCCCCCAAGTATCTCCGTTGTTTCTTCCCTTTGATCATCGCGATTATTTCTACTATTAATCCCCAATGGAAGACAGCCCTTGCGACCATCCTCTCCCCGGAGGGGGTGGTGGTGGTGGTGGGGCGGTTAATTTTCCCCCCTCCCACCCCCACTCGAGTAATTAAAAAAAATGTTTTATTAGTTAATTACGTTCCGAAGTTGATGCGAGCGATGAAGAGTTAATTGATTTAAAAAAAAAATAATATTGTAAATTGTTATACAGGGTGTCGCGTTGAACTAAGCGGAGGTGGGGGTGGCGGGTTCGTTAATGCGAATCCGCGTTATTACTCGCGCAAACAGCAATTTGAATTTCCGGACCGGAACGTTAATTGGTAATGCTCACACGAGGGAACGAGGATTATCGGATTAATTATATGTATAGTTTTTTTGAACGCCCCGTGTATAGTTAGTACGTTTCCTTTGCGGTCGAGGAGGGAAAGTGAATTTCGGCGAAGCTACGACGTACGTTCACGGGAAAAAATTCCTGGCGACAGTTCGTTATTAATTAATGTTAATTACCACGTCGAATCACCCCCACCACCGCCGCACGTCCAATGGGATAATCTCTTGATCTTTCGAACGTGCGATCCGGGCACGGCTGATATATTTTAATAATTCTTTACGCTCCCCTCTCCAACCACCCCCGCCCCCCTTATTGTCAAAAGACGATTCCTCGCATACGTTTCGTAACCTACATACATATTTCCCCTAAAATAGAAAATGGGGTGGTTCTCGACAAAAGAGCGCCGATTAATTGATTGGATCGATTACAGGAAACGGCGGTTCAATGGGTCGCCGTGTTCCTGGAAACCGACCCAATTTTCATAATTATGTATCGCCCTGTATATGAGCCCCGCGTAAAACTGACCGCCGGACGTATTTCTCTGATAACGTCTAAGATCATCGAATTCTTCTCATATATACAGAGTGTTCGTTTGGAGCGCCCACGGGACGTATGTCTTTTAGTACACGATTTACTTTTAACTTTCGTATTTAGTGTAGGATAAATCGTAAGATCGGAGTATTTTTCGTCGGGTGTAGAGTCCAGTAAAACGAAATTGGCATTACTAGTTCCGTACGTTACGAAATTTTTGAACGGATTTCGAGAAAATTTCAAAAAATCCAAAATCGACAAGTGTAAAGTGCCTTTCAAAGTTGATTCAGCCAAAAATGTTATTAACCTTATTATACATGTTGAATAGTACAATCAGAATGCATCGTTTTGTACTCAAATTCGAATACATTGCAATAGTGTTTTGTACTAAAATTCGAATACATTGCAATAGTGTTTGGTTCCTCGGGCGCCAGTTTTTGTACTTACATCGATGAGTAAAGTGTCCCTCAGGAAGGAGTTAGCCAAAAAAGTTATTAAACTTTATTGTACATATTTAATAGTAGATTAGGTATTTTAAGTTTCCAAGAAAACTTTAGAGCTAATCTCGAAAAAACTTGAAAAAAAAACGAAAAATGGTAAGTGTAAAGTGCCCTTTACACTCGATTTAGTTAAAAATATTATAAGAGTTAATAGTATATATTCGACAGCGCAGATAAGATTTAAAATTTGGAAAAAATTCGTTAAGCGAATTTCGAGGAATCTTCAAAAAACCGAAAATCTACAAGTGTAAAATGCCTTTCAAAGTTGATTCAGCCAGAATTGTTATTAACCTTATTATACATGTTGAATAGCACAATCAGAATGCGGCGTTTTGTACTTAAATTCGAATACATTGCAATAGTGTTTGGTTCCTCGGGCGCCAGTTTTTGTACTTACATCGAAGAGTAAAGTGTCCCTCAGGAAGGAGTTAGCCAAAAAAGTTATTAAACTTTATTGTACATATTCAATAGTAGATTAAGTATTTTAAGTTTGCAAGAAAACTTTAAAACTATTCTCGAAAAAACCTTTAAAAACCGAAAAATGGTTAGTGTAAAGTGCCCTTTACACTCGATTTAGTTAAAAATATTATAAGAGTTAATGGTATATATTCGACAGCGCAGATAAGATTCGAAATTTGGAAAAAATTCATTAAGCGAATTTCGGGGAATCTTCAAAAAACCGAAAATCTACAAGTATAAAGTGCCTTTCAAAGTTGATTCAGCCAAAAATGTTATTAAACTTTATTATACGTGTTGAATAGGGCCATCAGAATGCGCCGTTTTGTACTCAAATTCGAATGCATTGCAATAGTGTTTGGTTCCTCGGGCGCCAGTTTTTGTACTTACATCGATGAGTAAAGTGTCCCTCAGGAAGGAGTTAGCCAAAAAAGTTGTTAAACTTTATTGTACATATTTAATAGTAGATTAGGTATTTTAAGTTTCCAAGAAAACTTTAGAGCTAATCTCGAAAAAACTTGAAAAAAAACGAAAAATGGTAAGTGGAAAGTGCCCTTTACACTCGATTTAGTTAAAAATATTATAAGAGTTAATAGTATATATTCGACAGCGCAGATAAGATTTAAAATTTGGAAAAAATTCGTTAAGCGAATTTCGAGGAATCTTCAAAAAACCGAAAATCTACAAGTGTAAAATGCCTTTCAAAGTTGATTCAGCCAGAATTGTTATTAACCTTATTATACATGTTGAATAGCACAATCAGAATGCGGCGTTTTGTACTTAAATTCGAATACATTGCAATAGTGTTTGGTTCCTCGGGCGCCAGTTTTTGGACTTACATCGATGAGTAAAGTGTCCCTCAGGAAGGAGTTAGCCAAAACAGTTATTAAACTTTATTGTACATATTTAATAGTAGATTAGGTATTTTAAGTTTCCAAGAAAACTTTAGAGCTAATCTCGAAAAAACTTTAAAAAAACCGAAAAATGGTAAGTGTAAAGAGCCCTTTACACTCAATTTATTTAAAAATATTATAAGAGTTAATAGCATATATTCGACAGCGCAGATAAGATTTAAAATTTGGAAAAAATTCGTAAAACGAATTTCCAGGAATCTTCAAAAAACCGAAAATCTACAAGTATAAAGTGCCTTTCAAAGTTGATTCAGCCAGAATTGTTATTAACCTTATTATACATGTTGAATAGCACAATCAGAATGCTGCGTTTTGTACTCAAATTCGAATACATTGTAATAGTGTTTGGTTCCTCGGGCGCCAGTTTTTGTACTTACATCGAAGAGTAAAGTGTCCCTCAGGAAGGAGTTAGCCAAAAAAGTTATTAAACTTTATTGTACATATTCAATAGTAGATTAAGTATTTTAAGTTTGCAAGAAAACTTTAAAACTATTCTCGAAAAAACCTTTAAAAACCGAAAAATGGTTAGTGTAAAGTGCCCTTTACACTCGATTTAGTTAAAAATATTATAAGAGTTAATGGTATATATTCGACAGCGCAGATAAGATTCGAAATTTGGAAAAAATTCATTAAGCGAATTTCGGGGAATCTTCAAAAAACCGAAAATCTACAAGTATAAAGTGCCTTTCAAAGTTGATTCAGCCAAAAATGTTATTAAACTTTATTATACGTGTTGAATAGGGCCATCAGAATGCGCCGTTTTGTACTCAAATTCGAATGCATTGCAATAGTGTTTGGTTCCTCGGGCGCCAGTTTTTGTACTTACATCGATGAGTAAAGTGTCCCTCAGGAAGGAGTTAGCCAAAAAAGTTGTTAAACTTTATTGTACATATTTAATAGTAGATTAGGTATTTTAAGTTTCCAAGAAAACTTTAGAGCTAATCTCGAAAAAACTTGAAAAAAAACGAAAAATGGTAAGTGTAAAGTGCCCTTTACACTCGATTTAGTTAAAAATATTATAAGAGTTAATAGTATATATTCGACAGCGCAGATAAGATTTAAAATTTGGAAAAAATTCGTTAAGCGAATTTCGAGGAATCTTCAAAAAACCGAAAATCTACAAGTGTAAAATGCCTTTCAAAGTTGATTCAGCCAGAATTGTTATTAACCTTATTATACATGTTGAATAGCACAATCAGAATGCGGCGTTTTGTACTTAAATTCGAATACATTGCAATAGTGTTTGGTTCCTCGGGCGCCAGTTTTTGTACTTACATCGAAGAGTAAAGTGTCCCTCAGGAAGGAGTTAGCTAAAAAAGTTATTAAACTTTATTGTACATATTCAATAGTAGATTAGGTATTTTATGTTTCCAAGAAAACTTTAGAGCTAATCTCGAATAAATCTTTAAAAACCGAAAAATGGTAAGTGTAAAGTGCCCTTTACACTCAATTTATTTAAAAATATTATAAGAGTTAATGGTACATATTCAACAGCGCAGATAATATTTGAAATTTGGAACAAATTCATTAAGCGAATTTCGGGGAATCTTCAAAAAACCGAAAATCTAAAAGTATAAAGTGCCTTTCAAAGTTGATTCAGCCAAAAATGTTATTAAACTTTATTATACATGTTGAATAGTACAATCAGAATGCGCCGTTTTGTACTCAAATTCGAATACATTGCAATAGTGTTTGGTTCCTCGGGCGCCAGTTTTTGTACTTACATCGATGAGTAAAGTGTCCCTCAGGAAGGAGTTAGCCAAAAAAGTTATTAAACTTTATTGTACATATTTAATAGTAGATTAGGTATTTTAAGTTTCCAAGAAAACTTTAGAGCTAATCTCGAAAAAACTTGAAAAAAAACGAAAAATGGTAAGTGTAAAGTGCCCTTTACACTAAATTTATTTAAAAATATCATAAGAGTTAATGGTACATATTCAACAGCGCAGATAATATTCGAAATTTGGAAAAAAATCATTAAGCGAATTTCGAGGAATCTTCAAAAAACCGAAAATCTACAAGTATAAAGTGCCTTTCAAAGTTGATTCAGCCAAAAATGTTATTAACCTTATTGTACATGTTGAATACCACAATCAGAATGCGCCGTTTTGTACTCAAATTCGAATACATTGCAATAGTGTTTGGTTCCTCGGGCGCCAGTTTTTGTACTTACATCGATGAGTAAAGTGTCCCTCAGGAAGGAGTTAGCCAAAAAAGTTATTAAACTTTATTGTACATATTTAATAGTAGATTAGGTATTTTAAGTTTCCAAGAAAACTTTAGAGCTAATCTCGAAAAAACTTGAAAAAAAAACGAAAAATGGTAAGTGTAAAGTGCCCTTTACACTCGATTTAGTTAAAAATATTATAAGAGTTAATAGTATATATTCGACAGCGCAGATAAGATTTAAAATTTGGAAAAAATTCGTTAAGCGAATTTCGAGGAATCTTCAAAAAACCGAAAATCTACAAGTGTAAAATGCCTTTCAAAGTTGATTCAGCCAGAATTGTTATTAACCTTATTATACATGTTGAATAGCACAATCAGAATGCGGCGTTTTGTACTTAAATTCGAATACATTGCAATAGTGTTTGGTTCCTCGGGCGCCAGTTTTTGTACTTACATCGAAGAGTAAAGTGTCCCTCAGGAAGGAGTTAGCCAAAAAAGTTATTAAACTTTATTGTACATATTCAATAGTAGATTAAGTATTTTAAGTTTGCAAGAAAACTTTAAAACTATTCTCGAAAAAACCTTTAAAAACCGAAAAATGGTTAGTGTAAAGTGCCCTTTACACTCGATTTAGTTAAAAATATTATAAGAGTTAATGGTATATATTCGACAGCGCAGATAAGATTCGAAATTTGGAAAAAATTCATTAAGCGAATTTCGGGGAATCTTCAAAAAACCGAAAATCTACAAGTATAAAGTGCCTTTCAAAGTTGATTCAGCCAAAAATGTTATTAAACTTTATTATACGTGTTGAATAGGGCCATCAGAATGCGCCGTTTTGTACTCAAATTCGAATGCATTGCAATAGTGTTTGGTTCCTCGGGCGCCAGTTTTTGTACTTACATCGATGAGTAAAGTGTCCCTCAGGAAGGAGTTAGCCAAAAAAGTTGTTAAACTTTATTGTACATATTTAATAGTAGATTAGGTATTTTAAGTTTCCAAGAAAACTTTAGAGCTAATCTCGAAAAAACTTGAAAAAAAACGAAAAATGGTAAGTGGAAAGTGCCCTTTACACTCGATTTAGTTAAAAATATTATAAGAGTTAATAGTATATATTCGACAGCGCAGATAAGATTTAAAATTTGGAAAAAATTCGTTAAGCGAATTTCGAGGAATCTTCAAAAAACCGAAAATCTACAAGTGTAAAATGCCTTTCAAAGTTGATTCAGCCAGAATTGTTATTAACCTTATTATACATGTTGAATAGCACAATCAGAATGCGGCGTTTTGTACTTAAATTCGAATACATTGCAATAGTGTTTGGTTCCTCGGGCGCCAGTTTTTGGACTTACATCGATGAGTAAAGTGTCCCTCAGGAAGGAGTTAGCCAAAACAGTTATTAAACTTTATTGTACATATTTAATAGTAGATTAGGTATTTTAAGTTTCCAAGAAAACTTTAGAGCTAATCTCGAAAAAACTTTAAAAAAACCGAAAAATGGTAAGTGTAAAGAGCCCTTTACACTCAATTTATTTAAAAATATTATAAGAGTTAATAGCATATATTCGACAGCGCAGATAAGATTTAAAATTTGGAAAAAATTCGTAAAACGAATTTCCAGGAATCTTCAAAAAACCGAAAATCTACAAGTATAAAGTGCCTTTCAAAGTTGATTCAGCCAGAATTGTTATTAACCTTATTATACATGTTGAATAGCACAATCAGAATGCTGCGTTTTGTACTCAAATTCGAATACATTGTAATAGTGTTTGGTTCCTCGGGCGCCAGTTTTTGTACTTACATCGAAGAGTAAAGTGTCCCTCAGGAAGGAGTTAGCCAAAAAAGTTATTAAACTTTATTGTACATATTCAATAGTAGATTAAGTATTTTAAGTTTGCAAGAAAACTTTAAAACTATTCTCGAAAAAACCTTTAAAAACCGAAAAATGGTTAGTGTAAAGTGCCCTTTACACTCGATTTAGTTAAAAATATTATAAGAGTTAATGGTATATATTCGACAGCGCAGATAAGATTCGAAATTTGGAAAAAATTCATTAAGCGAATTTCGGGGAATCTTCAAAAAACCGAAAATCTACAAGTATAAAGTGCCTTTCAAAGTTGATTCAGCCAAAAATGTTATTAAACTTTATTATACGTGTTGAATAGGGCCATCAGAATGCGCCGTTTTGTACTCAAATTCGAATGCATTGCAATAGTGTTTGGTTCCTCGGGCGCCAGTTTTTGTACTTACATCGATGAGTAAAGTGTCCCTCAGGAAGGAGTTAGCCAAAAAAGTTGTTAAACTTTATTGTACATATTTAATAGTAGATTAGGTATTTTAAGTTTCCAAGAAAACTTTAGAGCTAATCTCGAAAAAACTTGAAAAAAAACGAAAAATGGTAAGTGTAAAGTGCCCTTTACACTCGATTTAGTTAAAAATATTATAAGAGTTAATAGTATATATTCGACAGCGCAGATAAGATTTAAAATTTGGAAAAAATTCGTTAAGCGAATTTCGAGGAATCTTCAAAAAACCGAAAATCTACAAGTGTAAAATGCCTTTCAAAGTTGATTCAGCCAGAATTGTTATTAACCTTATTATACATGTTGAATAGCACAATCAGAATGCGGCGTTTTGTACTTAAATTCGAATACATTGCAATAGTGTTTGGTTCCTCGGGCGCCAGTTTTTGTACTTACATCGAAGAGTAAAGTGTCCCTCAGGAAGGAGTTAGCTAAAAAAGTTATTAAACTTTATTGTACATATTCAATAGTAGATTAGGTATTTTATGTTTCCAAGAAAACTTTAGAGCTAATCTCGAATAAATCTTTAAAAACCGAAAAATGGTAAGTGTAAAGTGCCCTTTACACTCAATTTATTTAAAAATATTATAAGAGTTAATGGTACATATTCAACAGCGCAGATAATATTTGAAATTTGGAACAAATTCATTAAGCGAATTTCGGGGAATCTTCAAAAAACCGAAAATCTAAAAGTATAAAGTGCCTTTCAAAGTTGATTCAGCCAAAAATGTTATTAAACTTTATTATACATGTTGAATAGTACAATCAGAATGCGCCGTTTTGTACTCAAATTCGAATACATTGCAATAGTGTTTGGTTCCTCGGGCGCCAGTTTTTGTACTTACATCGATGAGTAAAGTGTCCCTCAGGAAGGAGTTAGCCAAAAAAGTTATTAAACTTTATTGTACATATTTAATAGTAGATTAGGTATTTTAAGTTTCCAAGAAAACTTTAGAGCTAATCTCGAAAAAACTTGAAAAAAAACGAAAAATGGTAAGTGTAAAGTGCCCTTTACACTAAATTTATTTAAAAATATCATAAGAGTTAATGGTACATATTCAACAGCGCAGATAATATTCGAAATTTGGAAAAAAATCATTAAGCGAATTTCGAGGAATCTTCAAAAAACCGAAAATCTACAAGTATAAAGTGCCTTTCAAAGTTGATTCAGCCAAAAATGTTATTAACCTTATTGTACATGTTGAATACCACAATCAGAATGCGCCGTTTTGTACTCAAATTCGAATACATTGCAATAGTGTTTGGTTCCTCGGGCGCCAGTTTTTGTACTTACATCGATGAGTAAAGTGTCCCTCAGGAAGGAGTTAGCCAAAAAAGTTATTAAACTTTATTGTACATATTTAATAGTAGATTAGGTATTTTAAGTTTCCAAGAAAACTTTAGAGCTAATCTCGAAAAAACTTGAAAAAAACGAAAAATGGTAAGTGTAAAGTGCCCTTTACACTCAATTTATTTAAAAATATCATAAGAGTTAATGGTACATATTCAACAGCGCAGATAATATTCGAAATTTGGAAAAAAATCATTAAGCGAATTTCGAGGAATCTTCAAAAAACCGAAAATCTACAAGTATAAAGTGCCTTTCAAAGTTGATTCAGCCAAAAATGTTATTAACCTTATTGTACATGTTGAATAGTACAATCAGAATGCGCCGTTTTGTACTCAAATTCGAATACATTGCAATAGTGTTTGGTTCCTCGGGCGCCAGTTTTTGTACTTACATCGATGAGTAAAGTGTCCCTCAGGAAGGAGTTAGCCAAAAAAGTTATTAAACTTTATTGTACATATTTAATAGTAGATTAGGTATTTTAAGTTTCCAAGAAAACTTTAGAGCTAATCTCGAAAAAACTTGAAAAAAAACGAAAAATGGTAAGTGTAAAGTGCCCTTTACACTCAATTTATTTAAAAATATCATAAGAGTTAATGGTACATATTCAACAGCGCAGATAATATTCGAAATTTGGAAAAAAATCATTAAGCGAATTTCGAGGAATCTTCAAAAAACCGAAAATCTACAAGTATAAAGTGCCTTTCAAAGTTGATTCAGCCAAAAATGTTATTAACATTATTGTACATGTTGAATAGTACAATCAGAATGCGCCGTTTTGTACTCAAATTCGAATACATTGCAATAGTGTTTGGTTCCTCGGGCGCCAGTTTTTGTACTTACATCGATGAGTAAAGTGTCCCTCAGGAAGGAGTTAGCCAAAAAAGTTATTAAACTTTATTGTACATATTTAATAGTAGATTAGGTATTTTAAGTTTCCAAGAAAACTTTAGAGCTAATCTCGAAAAAACTTGAAAAAAAACGAAAAATGGTAAGTGTAAAGTGCCCTTTACACTAAATTTATTTAAAAATATCATAAGAGTTAATGGTACATATTCAACAGCGCAGATAATATTCGAAATTTGGAAAAAAATCATTAAGCGAATTTCGAGGAATCTTCAAAAAACCGAAAATCTACAAGTATAAAGTGCCTTTCAAAGTTGATTCAGCCAAAAATGTTATTAACCTTATTGTACATGTTGAATACCACAATCAGAATGCGCCGTTTTGTACTCAAATTCGAATACATTGCAATAGTGTTTGGTTCCTCGGGCGCCAGTTTTTGTACTTACATCGATGAGTAAAGTGTCCCTCAGGAAGGAGTTAGCCAAAAAAGTTATTAAACTTTATTGTACATATTTAATAGTAGATTAGGTATTTTAAGTTTCCAAGAAAACTTTAGAGCTAATCTCGAAAAAACTTGAAAAAAAACGAAAAATGGTAAGTGTAAAGTGCCCTTTACACTCAATTTATTTAAAAATATCATAAGAGTTAATGGTACATATTCAACAGCGCAGATAATATTCGAAATTTGGAAAAAAATCATTAAGCGAATTTCGAGGAATCTTCAAAAAACCGAAAATCTACAAGTATAAAGTGCCTTTCAAAGTTGATTCAGCCAAAAATGTTATTAACATTATTGTACATGTTGAATAGTACAATCAGAATGCGCCGTTTTGTACTCAAATTCGAATACATTGCAATAGTGTTTGGTTCCTCGGGCGCCAGTTTTTGTACTTACATCGATGAGTAAAGTGTCCCTCAGGAAGGAGTTAGCCAAAAAAGTTATTAAACTTTATTGTACATATTTAATAGTAGATTAGGTATTTTAAGTTTCCAAGAAAACTTTAGAGCTAATCTCGAAAAAACTTGAAAAAAAAACGAAAAATGGTAAGTGTAAAGTGCCCTTTACACTAAATTTATTTAAAAATATCATAAGAGTTAATGGTACATATTCAACAGCGCAGATAATATTCGAAATTTGGAAAAAAATCATTAAGCGAATTTCGAGGAATCTTCAAAAAACCGAAAATCTACAAGTATAAAGTGCCTTTCAAAGTTGATTCAGCCAAAAATGTTATTAACCTTATTGTACATGTTGAATACCACAATCAGAATGCGCCGTTTTGTACTCAAATTCGAATACATTGCAATAGTGTTTGGTTCCTCGGGCGCCAGTTTTTGTACTTACATCGATGAGTAAAGTGTCCCTCAGGAAGGAGTTAGCCAAAAAAGTTATTAAACTTTATTGTACATATTTAATAGTAGATTAGGTATTTTAAGTTTCCAAGAAAACTTTAGAGCTAATCTCGAAAAAACTTGAAAAAAAACGAAAAATGGTAAGTGTAAAGTGCCCTTTACACTCAATTTATTTAAAAATATCATAAGAGTTAATGGTACATATTCAACAGCGCAGATAATATTCGAAATTTGGAAAAAAATCATTAAGCGAATTTCGAGGAATCTTCAAAAAACCGAAAATCTACAAGTATAAAGTGCCTTTCAAAGTTGATTCAGCCAAAAATGTTATTAACATTATTGTACATGTTGAATAGTACAATCAGAATGCGCCGTTTTGTACTCAAATTCGAATACATTGCAATAGTGTTTGGTTCCTCGGGCGCCAGTTTTTGTACTTACATCGATGAGTAAAGTGTCCCTCAGGAAGGAGTTAGCCAAAAAAGTTATTAAACTTTATTGTACATATTTAATAGTAGATTAGGTATTTTAAGTTTCCAAGAAAACTTTAGAGCTAATCTCGAAAAAACTTGAAAAAAAACGAAAAATGGTAAGTGTAAAGTGCCCTTTACACTCAATTTATTTAAAAATATCATAAGAGTTAATGGTACATATTCAACAGCGCAGATAATATTCGAAATTTGGAAAAAAATCATTAAGCGAATTTCGAGGAATCTTCAAAAAACCGAAAATCTACAAGTATAAAGTGCCTTTCAAAGTTGATTCAGCCAAAAATGTTATTAACCTTATTGTAAATGTTGAATAGTACAATCAGAATGCGCCGTTTTGTACTCAAATTCGAATACATTGCAATAGTGTTTGGTTCCTCGGGCGCCAGTTTTTGTACTTACATCGATGAGTAAAGTGTCCCTCAGGAAGGAGTTAGCCAAAAAAGTTATTAAACTTTATTGTACATATTTAATAGTAGATTAGGTATTTTAAGTTTCCAAGAAAACTTTAGAGCTAATCTCGAAAAAACTTGAAAAAAAAAACGAAAAATAGTAAGTGTAAAGTGCCCTTTACACTCAATTTATTTAAAAATATCATAAGAGTTAATGGTACATATTCAACAGCGCAGATAATATTCGAAATTTGGAAAAAAATCATTAAGCGAATTTCGAGGAATCTTCAAAAAACCGAAAATCTACAAGTATAAAGTGCCTTTCAAAGTTGATTCAGCCAAAAATGTTATTAACCTTATTGTAAATGTTGAATAGTACAATCAGAATGCGCCGTTTTGTACTCAAATTCGAATACATTGCAATAGTGTTTGGTTCCTCGGGCGCCAGTTTTTGTACTTACATCGATGAGTAAAGTGTCCCTCAGGAAGGAGTTAGCCAAAAAAGTTATTAAACTTTATTGTACATATTTAATAGTAGATTAGGTATTTTAAGTTTCCAAGAAAACTTTAGAGCTAATCTCGAAAAAACTTGAAAAAAAAAACGAAAAATAGTAAGTGTAAAGTGCCCTTTACACTCAATTTATTTAAAAATATCATAAGAGTTAATGGTACATATTCAACAGCGCAGATAATATTCGAAATTTGGAAAAAAATCATTAAGCGAATTTCGAGGAATCTTCAAAAAACCGAAAATCTACAAGTATAAAGTGCCTTTCAAAGTTGATTCAGCCAAAAATGTTATTAACCTTATTGTAAATGTTGAATAGTACAATCAGAATGCGCCGTTTTGTACTCAAATTCGAATACATTGCAATAGTGTTTGGTTCCTCGGGCGCCAGTTTTTGTACTTACATCGATGAGTAAAGTGTCCCTCAGGAAGGAGTTAGCCAAAAAAGTTATTAAACTTTATTGTACATATTTAATAGTAGATTAGGTATTTTAAGTTTCCAAGAAAACTTTAGAGCTAATCTCGAAAAAACTTGAAAAAAAAAACGAAAAATGGTAAGTGTAAAGTGCCCTTTACACTCAATTTATTTAAAAATATCATAAGAGTTAATGGTACATATTCAACAGCGCAGATAATATTCGAAATTTGGAAAAAAATCATTAAGCGAATTTCGAGGAATCTTCAAAAAACCGAAAATCTACAAGTATAAAGTGCCTTTCAAAGTTGATTCAGCCAAAAATGTTATTAACCTTATTGTACATGTTGAATACCACAATCAGAATGCGCCGTTTTGTACTCAAATTCGAATACATTGCAATAGTGTTTGGTTCCTCGGGCGCCAGTTTTTGTACTTACATCGATGAGTAAAGTGTCCCTCAGGAAGGAGTTAGCCAAAAAAGTTATTAAACTTTATTGTACATATTTAATAGTAGATTAGGTATTTTAAGTTTCCAAGAAAACTTTAGAGCTAATCTCGAAAAAACTTGAAAAAAAACGAAAAATGGTAAGTGTAAAGTGCCCTTTACACTCAATTTATTTAAAAATATCATAAGAGTTAATGGTACATATTCAACAGCGCAGATAATCGAAATTTGGAAAAAAATCATTAAGCGAATTTCGAGGAATCTTCAAAAAACCGAAAATCTACAAGTATAAAGTGCCTTTCAAAGTTGATTCAGCCAAAAATGTTATTAACATTATTGTACATGTTGAATAGTACAATCAGAATGCGCCGTTTTGTACTCAAATTCGAATACATTGCAATAGTGTTTGGTTCCTCGGGCGCCAGTTTTTGTACTTACATCGATGAGTAAAGTGTCCCTCAGGAAGGAGTTAGCCAAAAAAGTTATTAAACTTTATTGTACATATTTAATAGTAGATTAGGTATTTTAAGTTTCCAAGAAAACTTTAGAGCTAATCTCGAAAAAACTTGAAAAAAAACGAAAAATGGTAAGTGTAAAGTGCCCTTTACACTCAATTTATTTAAAAATATCATAAGAGTTAATGGTACATATTCAACAGCGCAGATAATATTCGAAATTTGGAAAAAAATCATTAAGCGAATTTCGAGGAATCTTCAAAAAACCGAAAATCTACAAGTATAAAGTGCCTTTCAAAGTTGATTCAGCCAAAAATGTTATTAACCTTATTGTAAATGTTGAATAGTACAATCAGAATGCGCCGTTTTGTACTCAAATTCGAATACATTGCAATAGTGTTTGGTTCCTCGGGCGCCAGTTTTTGTACTTACATCGATGAGTAAAGTGTCCCTCAGGAAGGAGTTAGCCAAAAAAGTTATTAAACTTTATTGTACATATTTAATAGTAGATTAGGTATTTTAAGTTTCCAAGAAAACTTTAGAGCTAATCTCGAAAAAACTTGAAAAAAAACGAAAAATGGTAAGTGTAAAGTGCCCTTTACACTCAATTTATTTAAAAATATCATAAGAGTTAATGGTACATATTCAACAGCGCAGATAATATTCGAAATTTGGAAAAAAATCATTAAGCGAATTTCGAGGAATCTTCAAAAAACCGAAAATCTACAAGTATAAAGTGCCTTTCAAAGTTGATTCAGCCAAAAATGTTATTAACATTATTGTACATGTTGAATAGTACAATCAGAATGCGCCGTTTTGTACTCAAATTCGAATACATTGCAATAGTGTTTGGTTCCTCGGGCGCCAGTTTTTGTACTTACATCGATGAGTAAAGTGTCCCTCAGGAAGGAGTTAGCCAAAAAAGTTATTAAACTTTATTGTACATATTTAATAGTAGATTAGGTATTTTAAGTTTCCAAGAAAACTTTAGAGCTAATCTCGAAAAAACTTGAAAAAAAAACGAAAAATGGTAAGTGTAAAGTGCCCTTTACACTCAATTTATTTAAAAATATCATAAGAGTTAATGGTACATATTCAACAGCGCAGATAATATTCGAAATTTGGAAAAAAATCATTAAGCGAATTTCGAGGAATCTTCAAAAAACCGAAAATCTACAAGTATAAAGTGCCTTTCAAAGTTGATTCAGCCAAAAATGTTATTAACCTTATTGTAAATGTTGAATAGTACAATCAGAATGCGCCGTTTTGTACTCAAATTCGAATACATTGCAATAGTGTTTGGTTCCTCGGGCGCCAGTTTTTGTACTTACATCGATGAGTAAAGTGTCCCTCAGGAAGGAGTTAGCCAAAAAAGTTATTAAACTTTATTGTACATATTTAATAGTAGATTAGGTATTTTAAGTTTCCAAGAAAACTTTAGAGCTAATCTCGAAAAAACTTGAAAAAAAACGAAAAATGGTAAGTGTAAAGTGCCCTTTACACTCAATTTATTTAAAAATATCATAAGAGTTAATGGTACATATTCAACAGCGCAGATAATATTCGAAATTTGGAAAAAAATCATTAAGCGAATTTCGAGGAATCTTCAAAAAACCGAAAATCTACAAGTATAAAGTGCCTTTCAAAGTTGATTCAGCCAAAAATGTTATTAACCTTATTGTACATGTTGAATAGCACAATCAGAATGCGCCGTTTTGTACTCAAATTCGAATACATTGCAATAGTGTTTGGTTCCTCGGGCGCCAGTTTTTGTACTTACATCGATGAGTAAAGTGTCCCTCAGGAAGGAGTTAGCCAAAAAAGTTGTTAAACTTTATTGTACATATTTAATAGTAGATTAGGTATTTTAAGTTTCCAAGAAAACTTTAGAGCTAATCTCGAGGAAACTTGAAAAAACCGAAAAATGGTAAGTGTAAAGTGCCCTTTACACTCAATTTATTTAAAAGTGTTATGAGTTAATGGTACGTATTCGACAGCGCAGATAAGATTCGAAATTTGGAAAAAATTCATTAAGCGAATTTCGAGGAATCTTCAAAAAACCGAAAATCAACAAGTATAAAGTGCCTTTTAAAGTTGATTCAGCCAGAATTGTTATTAACCCTATTATACATATTGAATAGCACAATCAGAATGCGGCGTTTTGTACTCGAATTCGAATACATTGCAATAGTGTTTGGTTCCTCGGGCGCCAGTTTTTGTACTTACATCGAAGAGTAAAGTATCCCTCAGGAAGGAGTTAGCCAAAAAAGTTATTAAACTTTATTGTACATATTTAATAGTAGATTAAGTATTTTAAGTTTCCAAGAAAACTTTAGAGCTAATCTAGAAAAAACTTGAAAAAAACCGAAAAATGGTAAGTGTAAAGTGCCCTTTACACTCAATTTATTTAAAAATATCATAAGAGTTAATGGTACATATTCAACAGCGCAGATAATATTTGAAATTTGGAAAAAATTCATTTAGCGAATTTCGAGGAATCTTAAAAAAACCGAAAATCAACAAGTATAAAGTGCCTTTTAAAGTTGATTCAGCCAGAATTGTTATTAACCTTATTATACATGTTGAATAGCACAATCAGAATGCGCCGTTTTGTACTCAAATTCGAATACATTGCAATAGTGTTTGGTTCCTCGGGCGCCAGTTTTTATACTTACATCGATGAGTAAAGTGTCGCTCAGGAAGGAGTTAGCCAAAAAAGTTATTAAACTTTATTGTACATATTTAATAGTAAATTAGGTATTTTAAGTTTCCAAGAAAACTTTAGAGCAAATCTCGAAAAAACTTGAAAAAAACCGAAAAATGGTAAGTGTAAAGTGCCCTTTACACTCAATTTATTTAAAAATATCATAAGAGTTAATGGTACATATTCAACAGCGCAGATAATATTCGAAATTTGGAAAAAATTCATTAAGCGAATTTCGAGGAATCTTCAAAAAACCGAAAATCTACAAGTATAAAGTGCCTTTCAAAGTTGATTCAGCCAAAAATGTTATTAAACTTTATTATACATGTTGAATAGTACAATCAGAATGCGCAGTTTTGTACTCAAATTCGAATACATTGCAATAGTGTTTGGTTCCTCGGGCGCCAGTTTTTGTACTTACATCGAAGAGTAAAGTGTCGCTCAGGAAGGAGTTAGCCAAAAAAGTTATTAAACTTTATTGTACATATTTAATAGTAGATTAAGTATTTTAAGTTTCCAAGAAAACTTTGGAGCTAATCTCGAAAAAACTTGAAAAAAACCGAAAAATGGTAAGTGTAAAGTGCCCTTTACACTCAATTTATTTAAAAGTGTTATGAGTTAATGGTACGTATTCGACAGCGCAGATAAGATTCGAAATTTGGAAAAAATTCATTAAGCGAATTTCGAGGAATCTTCAAAAAACCGAAAATCAACAAGTATAAAGTGCCTTTTAAAGTTGATTCAGCCAGAATTGTTATTAACCCTATTATACATATTGAATAGCACAATCAGAATGCGGCGTTTTGTACTCGAATTCGAATACATTGCAATAGTGTTTGGTTCCTCGGGCGCCAGTTTTTGTACTTACATCGAAGAGTAAAGTATCCCTCAGGAAGGAGTTAGCCAAAAAAGTTATTAAACTTTATTGTACATATTTAATAGTAGATTAAGTATTTTAAGTTTCCAAGAAAACTTTAGAGCTAATCTCGAAAAAACTTGAAAAAAACCGAAAAATGGTAAGTGTAAAGTGCCCTTTACACTCAATTTATTTAAAAATATCATAAGAGTTAATGGTACATATTCAACAGCGCAGATAATATTTGAAATTTGGAAAAAATTCATTTAGCGAATTTCGAGGAATCTTCAAAAAACCGAAAATCAACAAGTATAAAGTGCCTTTTAAAGTTGATTCAGCCAGAATTGTTATTAACCTTATTATACATGTTGAATAGCACAATCAGAATGCGCCGTTTTGTACTCAAATTCGAATACATTGCAATAGTGTTTGGTTCCTCGGGCGCCAGTTTTTATACTTACATCGATGAGTAAAGTGTCGCTCAGGAAGGAGTTAGCCAAAAAAGTTATTAAACTTTATTGTACATATTTAATAGTAAATTAGGTATTTTAAGTTTCCAAGAAAACTTTAGAGCAAATCTCGAAAAAACTTGAAAAAAACCGAAAAATGGTAAGTGTAAAGTGCCCTTTACACTCAATTTATTTAAAAATATCATAAGAGTTAATGGTACATATTCAACAGCGCAGATAATATTCGAAATTTGGAAAAAATTCATTAAGCGAATTTCGAGGAATCTTCAAAAAACCGAAAATCTACAAGTATAAAGTGCCTTTCAAAGTTGATTCAGCCAAAAATGTTATTAAACTTTATTATACATGTTGAATAGTACAATCAGAATGCGCAGTTTTGTACTCAAATTCGAATACATTGCAATAGTGTTTGGTTCCTCGGGCGCCAGTTTTTGTACTTACATCGAAGAGTAAAGTGTCGCTCAGGAAGGAGTTAGCCAAAAAAGTTATTAAACTTTATTGTATATATTTAATAGTAGATTAAGTATTTTAAGTTTCCAAGAAAACTTTGGAGCTAATCTCGAAAAAACTTGAAAAAAACCGAAAAATGGTAAGTGTAAAGTGCCCTTTACACTCAATTTATTTAAAAGTATTATAAGAGTTAATGGTATATATTCGACAGCGCAGATAAGATTTGAAATTTGGAAAAAATTCATTAAGCGAATTTCGAGGAATATGGAAATACCTCAAAGGAACAAGAATAAAGTGCCTTCTGGAGAATATTTAGATAAAAGTGGTATGAAACTTTATTGTGTATATTCGATAGTAGAATGCAAGTTCGAAGTTTCAAAACAATCGTTACAGCGGATTCCGAAGAAAAATTCGAAAAACCGAAAAACGACACGTACGAAGTGCCCTTCAGGATTTTGTCCCCCAAAAATGTCATAAGGCTTTATTGCACGTATTCGATAGTAGAAGCGAAATTCAAAATTTCAAAATTAAATTCGCACGTATCGCATTACCGATCGGCTCCTCGGGCGCCAGTTTTTTAGACAAGATTCTTTCGCAAATTCAATCGACCCTATTTTTCCAGGTTCCTGCCTGAACTACGGCCACGCCTGCTGGGGAGGTGAGTCGACCCGATATATTCATATACAGGGCGTCCCAAAGGAGCCTTCCATTAATCCCGTCTTTTTTCTCCCCATTTTTTTCAGCGCACGGGAAGCGCGGCCAGCCGGAGCCCGTCAAGTTCCCCGATCCGGACTGGTTCCTGTCGCGGCTCGTGAGGAATCCCGACGACGACAACGCGGCCGAGGCGTTCCCGAGGGAACAGGAAAGAAGGTGAGCAGGAGGGAACATGCACTTTCCTGATAATTGGGGGATAATTGGAGGCCACGCGAACGCCCGTTACGTGACCGAGGGGTAATTACGTCGGGGGAGGGGAGGGGGCTAATCGGAGGTGTAACGTAAGTCGGAGCTAATTTTTTTCTTTTTGTCCGTCTCGCAGGTCGGACGACTGGAACCAATTAGCGGACGAGCAGATTTTCGACGGGCAATACGAGAGGATACGATTACCGAAACACCTGGTGAGGAGAGTAATTACACGTTGAAATATCTCATTAACCTGATTACCTAATCACTAATTAACGTATAAAGAAAATTTAAAACCGCCTCTCGATAGTTCGGAATTACACGGTACGCCCGATGGGATGGATGGACTCCGGGACGGCTCGGAATTTAATTAATCCCAGTTAATCACCTTCTATCAATAGAGTACCTTACAATTACCGAATATATCGAGTGGTACGTTAAATTCGACCTTAATACCCCTTTCCATTGTGCATGCGCACTATTGTGCGCAATGCATCATTTCTGTAATTGAATGATACGATTTCCTTTTTTCCACTTGCAGGATAAACGCTCCCCGCACCGCAACTAGGAGGGGACGTCGCCACCCGACCCGCTGATCGATTAGATCGATTGATTGTTTGATTGATTGATTGATTGGTCGCGCGTCGCGCGGGTTGCCTATCGGGCTGGGAGGCAACCCCCACCGCCACGCGGATTAATCGTCTATTCGTTCGCATGTAATTAACATTACCCCCACCCCCTCTCCCCCACTCCAGAAAGTTATCCCCTCTCCCTACCTCCCCCCACCTCCACACACACACACACACACACCGTCTGTATGTTGTAAAGACTGTTCTTATAAAGTGTATGTAACGATGATAATAAAATTATTGTTTGTGAATTCTGGGAGGAGTAATTTTTATCGACCGCACCCCCCCCCCCCCCACCCCCACCCCTTTAGGACACCTGCGAAAATACCGTGCCGCCGATTTCGGGGGGAAAGTGGCGTTTTTTCGGCAGAAAATTCGACCAAAAAAAACTTTTTTTTTCCGGTCAGCACCTCCACACCCCCCCCCTCCTCCCAAAATTTCATTACGTCGGAAATAATACGTTACGATAGCGTAAACAGCCCGGGGAGGAATATTCGGGGGGGGGGCGGCAGGGGAAGGTGAGAGTCCCGCGTGTTTGTTATGTTGTGATTAAATGAATTTTATAGCGAGTGACGGTGGGGGTGGGGGTGGGGGTAGGAGAGGGGGTGGAGGTTGGACGCCGACCTTTTCGTCTTAGAGCTTCTGGCCGATTCTATCCAAAGAGAGAGTGTGTGAGAGAGGAATAAGGTCTGCCCTGACGTAAGTGACGAATTTTGGATATTGTCACGAATGGGGCCGGTATATGGACCGCAAGGTCGCCATATTGTAATTTCATTGTCAAATTTCGTCCGTTAAAAAAGTTATTAAAGTCAGATGTACAGATTAGACGGTACAATGTATATTCTAAGCATGAAAAAAAAATTTAACGAATTTTGGGAAAATCTCAAATCATGCCCTTCAGGGATGATTTTGCAAAAATTGTTATTATAGTATTATAGTAGTATTATAGTAGACTATATTCGATATGAGAAACAAGATTTAAAGTTACAAGCATTGTGCGTACGTAATGCATTGTTGCTTGGCTGCTAGGGCGCCAGATTTTTAAAATACTCTTCAGAGAAGGTTTAGCCAAAAACGTTATTAAACTTTTTTATACATATTCGGTAGCAGGATATATATTGGAAGTTTCAAAAATATCTATGTAGCGCAGGTCGATAAAACTTCAAAAAATCGAAAAACGACAAGTTGGAAATGCCTTTCATATATGATTTTCAAAAAAATGGTATTAAACTTTATTGTACATGTTCGACAGTAGAAACAAGATTCGAAGTTTAAAGGAATAGTTCGTATGTACCCAATTGCCGGTTGCCTCCTCGGGCGCCAGTTTTTTAAAATGCCCTTTAGAGAAGGTTTAGCTAAAAACTTTATTAAACATTATGGTACATATTGGATAGTAGAATACACCTTGGAAGTTTCAAAAATATCTTTGTAGCGGGGGTCGATAAAACTTCAAAAAATCGAAAAACGACAAGTAGAAAATGCCTTTCATATATGATTTTCAAAAAAATGGTATTCAACTTTATTGTACATATTCGATAGTAGAAACAAGATTCGAAGTTTAAAGGAATAGTTCGTATGTACCCAATTACCTGTTGCCTCCTCGGGCGCCAGTTTTTTAAAATGCCCTTTAGAGAAGGTTTAGCCAAAAACCTTATTAAACATTATGGTACATATTGGATAGTAGAATACACCTTGGAAGTTTCAAAAATATCTTTGTAACGAAGGTCGATGAAACTTCAAAAAAATCGAAAAACGACAAGTAGGAAATGCCTTTTATATACGATTTTCACAAAAATGTTATTAAACTTTATTGTACATATTCGATAGTAGAAACAAGATGCGAAGTTTAAAGGAACAGTTATGTACCCAATTGCTAGCTGCCTTCTCGGGCGCCAGTTTTTTAAAATGCCCTTTAGAGAAGGTTTAGCCAAAAACCTTATTAAACATTATTGTGCATCTTCGACAGTAGAATACATACTGGAAGTTTCAAAAATATCTTTCTAGCGCAGGTCAATTAAACTTCAAAAAATCGAAAAACGACAAGTATGAAATGCCTTTTATATATGATTTTCACAAAAATGTTATTAAACTTTATTGTGCATATTCGACAGTAGAAACAAGATTCGAAGTTTAAAGGAATAGTTCGTATGTACCCAATTGCTGGTTGCCTCCTCGGGCGCCAGTTTTTTAAATGTCCATTGGAGAAGATTTAGCCAAAAACGTCACCAAACTTTATTGTATATATTAGACAGTACAATAGATACTCACAAATTGAAAATAACATTCTTAATACGAATTTCGAGAAAATTTCAAAAACTAGAAAAGCGACATGAGCATACTATTTTCCGAAAAATGTTATTAGACTTTATTGTATATATTCGACAGTAGAAACAAGATTTAAAGTTAAAAGTATAGTTCGTATATATTGCAATGTTGGTTGGCTCCTAGGGCGCCAGTTTCATAAAATGCCCCCTAGAGAAGACCTAGCCAAAAACGTTATTAAACTTTATTATACATATATGACAGTAGAATATATATGGGAGATTTCATAAAAATCCAATCGGATATCGATAAAAAAATTGAAAAATCGAAAAACGTCTAGTATGAAATGCCCTTCAGCATCGGTTTAGTCAAAAATGTTATTAAACTTTCTTGTACATATCCTATACTTGCAGCAAGATTCCCAATTTCAAAAGTATAGTTCGTATGTATTGTATTGCTTGTTGCCTGCTCGGGCGCCAGTTTCTCAAAATCCCTTTTAGACATTAGTTACCGGTTGCACACCACCCCCAGTGATCTACTCGATATCGATAGATCGAAATTGACGTCTTCTAACATGTTTCACCCACACGGACCCGTCGCACCCCTAGGATCGTGACAATACTCTCTGTTAGGTATGTTCATATAAAAGGAAATCCACATCGACAACGCGAGAGGAGGAACATCACGAGTTCCAGTGAATTTGTATGCGAAGGAGGGGGGGCGGAATTTCCACGAGATGGAGCGGTGTACTTATACAGGGCGTCGTCGAAAATTTCCCGGGCATTTTCGCCAATCACTCAGGGCCGCCTTTCGCGTGATCGTCCCCTCGAATATTTCGTAATATTCCGTATCTCGGATTTTTATGAAAGGCGACAGACAATGCTTTCAGCCGCCGCGGGGGTGGGGGGTCGGTCCAGGTGTTTCCTCATCGTCGACGTATGAGGGTGATTAAGGTGATGAGACGCGCACTTCTTCTCCGCGGCGACTTTAATAAATTACATGCGACGGGCGAGCGGGATCGCGTGAGAGATCAACCCCCGCGAAAAACCCACCCCCGCCCCTCCCGATGTGACATACCACCCCACTATCCCCGAAAAATTGGGTTCGACGCGCGGATGTGGTGAAATCGAAACGCGATAACCATCTCGTCGATGGCGGGGGCGAGCGTATTCTCCGGGAAATTATAAACAAATAATTAATTAATCGGGGCGAATTATTGTGATCGGCGATTCGATGTGATTCGATGTCGGCGAGATAACAGTTTCCCCCGATTTGCCATCGACGAATTTTCGGAAATTACGAGATTACTAGGAATAAACTTTTTTTCCTTCCGCGAATGACCTACGGATATAAAATACGAGATCACCCTGTATACAGCGCCGGAATGCGAGTCCGAATAAGTTAGCATCGAAAATCATAGTGATTTTCGTCAGATCGCGCTGTATTTATCTTCCGATATTATTTGAACACCTTGTATATAACTCCGGATTATACAGTGCGATCAAATAAATTTATACAACTTTGTTTTAAAAGTACCATACGCATATTTTTAAGGTAGTTACGTCTCGTACTCAACTTTCTGCAAGTTCCAATAAACTCGTTTCGAGCTCTGAGTCCCACATTATGACGAAATTTTCGTATGATCACCCTGTATATAATTTTTGAACGTGTTGCGATCCCAAATGCTACCAACTTAATATAGGCACAGGACATCGCAATTTATGTGTTCCGTGTATATTTTAGGTTGACAATATATACGGTTATGTGTATTTTCAAGCTAAAATATACACGGAACACATAAATTGCGATGTCCTGTGACTATAGTAAGTTGGTAGTATTGGATGTTTGGTGACGTCATCAAAATGACGTGCATCGGAATTTGTTCTGAATAGAGTATAAATATGTAAATTTAATAATTTGTGAACAGATTTCCATTGGTTCGCTCGGTATTTGCGTTCAGACATTATTTGAACACCTCGTATATAATTTTGGATTATACAGTGTGATCAAATAAGTTCACATCGACTTCCAATTCTTAAGATATCATATGATTTTATCATGGTACGATCGCATTTACGATATTTACGTCTCTAATGCAATTTTTACGTAGGTACTGTATTATTTTTGAAATGAACGCCCTGTAGATGCACCGCGAGCTCCAATGGAAAGACGTTTAAACGATCATACTGAAAATTCAAAAAAACGCATTTCGAGCAATGAATCCAAAATTATGACGAGATTTTGGTGTGATCACTCTGTATATAATTTTTGAATGTGTTGCGAGCCCAAATGTACTCACTTAAAGTTGTGAATTTAATAATTTGTGACGAGATTTCTGTTGGATCACACGGTATTTAGGTTCAGACATTATTCGAACACCTCGTATATAATTTTGGATTATACAGTGTGATCAGATAAGGTCATATCGACTTCCAATTCTTAAGATATCATATGATTTCATCATGGTACGAACGCGTTTACGATATTTACGTCTCTAATGCAATTTTTACGTAGGTACTGTATTATTTTCGAAATGAACGCCCTGTAGATGCACCGTGAGTTCCAATGGAGAGACATTTAAACGATCATACTGCAAATTCAAATAAACTCGTTTCAAGCTGTAAATTCACAATTATGACGAGATTTTGGTGTGATCACTCTGTATATAATTTTTGAACGTGTTGCGAGCCCAAATGTACTCACCTAAAGTTGTGAATTTAATAATTTGTGACGAGATTTCTGTTGGATCGCTCGGTATTTGCGTTCAGACATTATTTGACCACCTCGTATATAATTTTGAATTATACAGTGTGATCAAATAAGTTCATATCAACTTCAAATTCTTAAGGTATTACATATGATTTCATTATGGTACGAACGCGTTTACGATATTTACGTCTCTAATGCAATTTTTACGTAGGTACTGTATTATTTTTGAAATGAACGCCCTGTAGATGCACCGCGAGCTCCAATGGAGAGACATTTAAACGATCATACTGCAAATTCAAATAAACTCGTTTCAAGCTGTAAATTCACAATTATGACGAGATTTTGGTGTGATCACTCTGTATATAATTTTTGAACGTGTTGCGAGCCAAAATGTACTCACCTAAAGTTGTGAATTTAATAATTTGTGACGAGATTTCTGTTGGATCACACGGTATTTAGGTTCAGACATTATTCGAACACCTCGTATATAATTTTGGATTATACAGTGTGATCAAAGAAGTTCATATCGACTTCCAATTCTCAAGATATCATATGATTTCATCATGGTACGATCGCATTTACGATATTTACGTTTTTAATGCAATTTTTACGTAGGAACTGTATTATTTTTTAAATGAACGCCCTGTAGATGCATCGCGAGTTCCAATGGAAAGACATTTAAACGATCATACTGAAAGTTCAAATAAACTCATTTCGAGCTGTGAATCCCAAATTATGACGAGATTTTGGTGTGATCACTCTGTATATAATTTTTGAACGTGTTGCGAGCCCAAATGTACTCACCTAAAGTTGTGAATTTAATAATTTGTGACGAGATTTCTGTTGGATCACACGGTATTTACGTTTAGACATTATTCGAACACCTCGTATATAATTTTGGATTATACAGTGTGATCAAATAAGTTCATATCGACTTACAATTCTTAAGGTATCATATGATTTCATCATGGTACGAACGCGTTTACGATATTTACGTCTCTAATGCAATTTTTACGTAGGAACTGTAGTATTTTTGAAATGAACGCCCTGTAGATGCACCGTGAGTTCCAATGGAAAGACGTTTAAACGATCATGCTGCAAGTTCGAATAAACGCATTTCGAGCTGTGAATCCAAAATTATGACGAGATTTTGGTGTGATCACTCTGTATATAATTATTGAACGTGTTGCGAGCCCAAGTGTACTCACCTAAAGTTGTGAATTTAATAATTTGTGACGAGATTTCTGTTGGATCACACGGTATTTACGCTCAGACATTATTCGAACACCTCGTATATAATTTTTGATTATACAGTGTGATCAAATAAGTTCACATCGACTTCCAATTCTTAAGATATCATATGATTTTATCATGGTACGATCGCATTTACGATATTTACGTCTCTAATGCAATTTTTACGTAGGAACTGTAGTATTTTTGAAATGAACGCCCTGTAGATGCACCGTGAGTTCCAATGGAAAGACGTTTAAACGATCATGCTGCAAGTTCGAATAAACGCATTTCGAGCTGTGAATCCAAAATTATGACGAGATTTTGGTGTGATCACTCTGTATATAATTTTTGAACGTGTTGCGAGCCCAAATGTACTCACCTAAAGTTGTGAATTTAATAATTTGTGACGAGATTTCTGTTAGATCACACGGTATTTACGCTCAGACATTATTCGAACACCTCGTATATAATTTTTGATTATACAGTGTGATCAAATAAGTTCACATCGACTTCCAATTCTTAAGATATAGAGAAATTAGCGAAACTTGCGGTGCACGTCATCAAAATTTATGACGTCAGCACGTCGCCATGTTGCCACATCAAATTTTTTTACTTGACATGACTGTTGGTTTGGCTAGTAAATTTATAACTGAAAAGTATACATTTTCTTCGTCTTTCATGAATTTTGCTCTGAGATTATTGTGAAGTTCTTAAATAATTAAAATATATAGGTATTAGTATACACCAATAATTACAAATGAAATAAAATCATGTGTTAGGATGAGTTAGTAGGTACATGGAATTTACTCATTTAGTCAGTGTGATTTTATTAGTGTTATTATACATTTACATTACCTATACATATTACATTATACACTATTATGCTATTATACAATTATTTACAAACAAAATAGATATTAATAGATTAATTATATTAGAAATTATGAAATTCTTAATAACAAACACATTTATATACACTAATTACAATTCAAATAGGATCATGTGTTCTAGGATGAGTAAGGTATATGGAATTTACTCATTTAGTCAGTGTCATTTTATAAGTTTTTCTAATTTGCCATTATGCATTCTTGTTAATTGAATTACATATCTGCAAGTGCTTTGACTTTATGCATTACTTTGTTATAAAAACTCACTGTCCACCAAAGACCACAGGGAGGTGTGAGTATCACACGAGTATCACACCTCCCTGTGGGAGGTGTGATCCACAGGAAGTGTGCACTTTCATATAAAGAGAAACCCAGTAGAGAATGGACTTGGCACAGCACAGAAAATACAAGATTGAAATTGAATTGTTGACCAAAATGACCTACAATGTAATATTAGGTAATACAAATACAGATGAGAAAGAATAGAGGGCAATACAGAACAAATTAACATGTGAGAAACAAACAACAATAAAGTAAGTAAAGTATCTGCTGCCAGAATATATGTGGTCATCAATTGAAACAAAGAAACCCAAATTAAGCCTACAATTAAAAATAATAAATAGAGAAATTCAAATATAACTGAACTTTTGAGCAATTAGAGGAAACAACTACTTCGAGGACAAATACCCCTACCGACATTGAATTATACCACTAACTTCTCTCACCTGAACTCAGTTTAACATCTCAGTGATTTTTTATAAAGAATACATATATTTTTCGGGATTAAAGGTGCATTTTTCTTTATAATAAATAGAGAAGTATGGAGGTCGGGACTGACATTGTTGTGAAAACCATAAGTATAGAACCAAAAATATTAAGGAATACAGTAGCAAATAGAAGAAAACAAATAACATTAATAGATGACAAATCCAAAACAGAAAAGAAATATTTACACCAATGAAAATGAAATGGAAACACTGCTCTGAAGATAAGCTACAAACTACAAGTATGATATAATAACTGATCTGCAACATTTGGATCAAGAAAGTGTACACTAAATTGGCAGGTGTAATTGGATCGAGGAGCGTAGAGACATTGTAGGGAGGTGCATGTCCAACGGCCTAGAATCTGGAATTCAAGCAGAATATTGTAGTTATGAAAGTCGCGGAAGGAAACACACCCTGGTCAACCCGTCGGAAGTACTGTCTCTTATCAACTCTCTATTGGCAGCTTTACATGTGTCCATCGAGCCTTCATTTTATGTTCACCTAAAAAAAGTTTTACTATATAAATATGCATGCACTGCAGTTACAATATAATAATATTCTAATAATACATTATGTGCACATACCTAGAGTAAGATGTATTTACTTTAGTCAGAATCTGATATAGGTAAAAGTGAGATACCAGACATATCAGGCTCGATTTTAGATTCACAGTCACTACAGATGGCATGTTCGTGTAGATGTTAAATATTTCCTAAAAATCACTATTACTCTCTGAGTCACTGTTCAAGTCAATCACTAAATTGTTAACTTCCATTCTATCAAACATTCGTTCACGATTCCACCATTTCTCAATTACTTGTTCTGTATGCTTGATGGAGTTCATCCAGACCACAGGTGTAATGGTAGACAATGCTTCTTTCCACATGTCCAAACAGTTATCGTTTGCATTTCCATCTCGACCTACATGTTGGTTATAATAATTTTTCGTCACGCCCCATATCAACTCGATTGGATTGAATATACAATGATAGGGAGGAAGACGTAACACTCTATGGCCATATTGTTCAGCCATCTGATCCGTTAGGTATATCTTTTCTGGTTTATTTCTAGAAAAAAAATTACACAAACACAAATGTTTATATTTCATTTCTACTTACTGATTAACAATTTGAAGTAGTTCACTCTTCAACATTGTATGTTCAAATTGAAAGTTATGTTTTGTAAGCCAATCCTTTATAACAGGCTTTGTCGATCCACTTGTAGGAGCCTTATCTACCAATGTACTGTGGTACGGTGCGTTGCCCATAATAATAACTGACGGTTCCTCCGGTTTTTCTTTGGCGACTTTAACACCACATCACTCTTCACTTTTGCGAGATTCTACTCACAGTACACACACTGATCTTCAGTGCAGCTGAAACACGCTAAAATTTCCAATAAGGGCCATAGAAGCTTAATAACCAATAGTATCAATAATTTACCTCTCTAACGCAGTTTAACGGGAGTAAGGGGCCCCCATTATTTCGTTCCAGTTCAAAGTAACTGATTAGAGACGAGACCAGCTGCTGACACAGCCTATTCAATGGTTTAGGCATTTTATTGCAATTCCTTACACTCGAAAACACCCAAACACGTATTTAATTTACAATTTACCGAAGCGAGCAAAGATTTCGAAGTATAACCTCAAATTCTCAAAATCATAACAAAACTTTCGTGTCAATTCGTGAATGGTCTGACAACAGTGCCCACGGCTACCAACTTATATTTTATCGGCTAACATCCGACAGTGTGCTATCTCTTTTTAACTGGGATAACAGTGTGCTCTGTTTAAAGCAAATTTTTATGTGACACCAACGGCAATTGGCAATAAATGTGACGTCATTGATGACGGCACCGCAAGTTTTACTAATTTCTCTATATCATATGATTTTATCATGGTACGATCGCATTTACGATATTTACGTCTCTAATGCAATTTTTACGTAGGTACTGTATTATTTTTGAAATGAACGCCCTGTAGATGCACCGTGAGTTCCAATGGAAAGACATTTAAACGATCATACTCAAAATTCAAATAAACGCATTTCGAGCTATGAATCCAAAATTATGACGAGATTTTGGTGTGATCACTCTGTATATAATTTTTGAACGTGTTGCGAGCCCAAATGTACTCACCTAAAGTTGTGAATTTAATAATTTGTGACGAGATTTCTGTTGGATCACACGGTATTTACGCTCAGACATTATTCGAACACCTCGTATATAATTTTGGATTATACAGTGTGATCAAATAAGTTAATATCGACTTCCAATTCTTAAGATATCATATGATTTCATCATGTAACGAACACTTTTACGATATTTACGTCTCTAATGCAATTTTTACGTAGGAACTGTAGTATTTTTGAAATGAACGCCCTGTAGATGCACCGTGAGTTCCAATGGAAAGACGTTTAAACGATCATGCTGCAAGTTCGAATAAACGCATTTCGAGCTGTGAATCCAAAATTATGACGAGATTTTGGTGTGATCACTCTGTATATAATTTTTGAACGTGTTGCGAGCCCAAATGTACTCACCTAAAGTTGTGAATTTAATAATTTGTGACGAGATTTCTGTTAGATCACACGGTATTTACGCTCAGACATTATTCGAACACCTCGTATATAATTTTTGATTATACAGTGTGATCAAATAAGTTCACATCGACTTCCAATTCTTAAGATATCATATGATTTTATCATGGTACGATCGCATTTACGATATTTACGTCTCTAATGCAATTTTTACGTAGGTACTGTATTATTTTTGAAATGAACGCCCTGTAGATGCACCGTGAGTTCCAATGGAAAGACATTTAAACGATCATACTCAAAATTCAAATAAACGCATTTCGAGCTATGAATCCAAAATTATGACGAGATTTTGGTGTGATCACTCTGTATATAATTTTTGAACGTGTTGCGAGCCCAAATGTACTCACCTAAAGTTGTGAATTTAATAATTTGTGACGAGATTTCTGTTGGATCACACGGTATTTACGCTCAGACATTATTCGAACACCTCGTATATAATTTTGGATTATACAGTGTGATCAAATAAGTTAATATCGACTTCCAATTCTTAAGATATCATATGATTTCATCATGTAACGAACACTTTTACGATATTTACGTCTCTAATGCAATTTTTACGTGGGAACTGTATTATTTTTGAAATGAACGCCCTGTAGATGCACCGTGAGTTCCAATGGAAAGACGTTTAAACGATCATACTGAAAGTTCAAATAAACTCATTTCGAGCTGTGAACCAAAATTATGACGAGATTTTGGTGTGATCACTCTGTATATAATTATTGAACGTGTTGCGAGCCCATCCCGTATGAAATTTTTGATAATACTACACTGTGATCAAATAAATTCATATCGATTTAAGATCAATTCTTAAGGTATCATTCGATTTCGTTATGGTATTTACCTCTCGTGTTAAATTTTTACGTACTTCGTTACTAATTAACGTTTAAAATGAACAAACAGAAAAACAATTAAGATAACACAAAAAATAAATTAGTTAAGCGTTAAAAACAGGATTAAAGAATTTCGTATAAAAATGATGAAGAAATTCTCGTATGATCGCTCTGTACATATTTTTTTTAACATACGATATTTGTAAATAATTGAGGTGTGCATTATAATCGTCGACCTGATTTACATTGGAAAGCATGGTATTTGTGTACGGTATTATTTGATATTTTTTTGACACCTTGTAAATATACAGTGAGAAGCAGTAATTTCTGGACGTACTAGCGAGATTAAATAACCTCATAGCGAGCTGCGAATCCTAAATTACGACGATTAGTTCATGCGATCACCCTGTACATAGACTTTCGTAACACCGAGAGTTCAAAAAAATTCGGACTGTCAAAGGAGCTGCAAGGTTAAATTCGAACACCCTGTATATACACAGGGTTTATACAGTGAGTTCAAATAAATTCTTACCGAACCGACAAAAGAGTCGTAACGAAAGTTACTGCTTCTGCTTTAGTCGCTTCGGTAAAGTCGTAAGGTTTAATTAGAACACCCAGTATATAAACAGGGGATTATACAGTGAGTTCAAATAAATTCCCACCGAAGCGTCAAAAGTGTCGTAACTAATCTTACTGCTTCTGCTTTAGTCGCTTCAAGTCGTAAGGTTCAATTCGAACACCCTGTATATAAACAAGGTTTATACAGTGAGTTCAAATGAATTCCTACCGAACCATCCAAAGAATCGACACGAAATTCTTGCGTTTGCTTTAGTCACTTCGGTGAAGTCGTGACATTTAATTCGAACACCCTGTAGATAAACAAGGTTTATACATACAGTGGGTTCAAATAAATTTGTATCAATTTTTACTGCTTCTGCGCATTAGTCGCTTCGGTAGAGTCGCAAAGGTTCGAACACCAGGGTTGATATACAGGGTGTTCCAATAAAACCGACTTTTTTCTATTTGCTACTTTTACAAATAGCGACGGCCCTACTGTGATATACGGGGCGATCATCACGCGTGACGAACCTCGGACCGAATCGTCCGCAACTTATTTGCTTGTTTGAAATCCGATTAAGTTGTATATTTTCGTTTTCCCGTTAAGATTTACGCAATCCGCTGATCGTAAAACGGGCCGATTAGGAACAATAAACCTCAACCTCCGAGTGGAGTGCATACGTGTGTATGCGTCGCCCGAGATTACGCGACGACAACAAATGGCGTCTAATCCCCCTCGATTAGCCCTTTATTGGCGCGAAATTGACGCACGAGCCTCCCGAGATTACGACAATAATTATTATCGAGACGCTAATCGCCGCCATATAAGAATTATCAAAATTTCGACTCTTTATTGCCCTCAATACGATCGTTGCGGATTTCGAAATCGCGAATCGCGCCCTTAATCGACCCTTCGTAACGACACCGCACCCTATCGGCCGACAGGTGGCGCGCGCCCTTTCCAAGATGGCGATCGATACTACAAGATGGCGGTTTCGGCCCGGCTGGGATAGGGGGCGCCGCGCCCCCTCGCGGATCGATACTCGACCGTCTCCAAGATGGCGGCGACGGGGAGGTCCCTGTAATGGCGACCGGTCGGTCGACGTGTCGAGACGAAGATGGCGTCCGTCTCGGGAAACGGGCCGGATTACTAATACTGAACGCCCTGTAAAAGTTCGAGTTTTCAAATATCGAAGGCGCTGTGTTGATATACAGGGCGATCTGAAAAAAAATCTATATCCACGTTCATTAGGAAAAGAACTTATTATACAGGGTGTAACGTTCTTAAAGAATTGTCTAGAATGTCTCTACTAGAGTAAATTGTCGTGTTAAAAATCGTTCTTATTGTAAATGAGTTTCCTAAAATATACATCTCCAAGGATCTTTGTAGAAGAACCAACACCGTCAACACATCTGTACATTGTACTGGAATTCTAGATTGTTAGATTCGTGATAGTGCAAAACTCAAGGAGGTCTTAGAGGACTTCAGAAGACTTGAATTGATCTAAAAACCGAAATTACAAGTCGATAGAAGGATCTAGAAGGTTCTGGAAGGGTTCCTAGAAAATTTAATTTTAATTTTATAGAATATTAATTCAAAGTTTCTGGAGATTATCTGAAATATTTTAAGACATTAATAATCCTCAGGACTGTTTTATAAGTCATTTTTGATCTGTTTCTATTACTATTCCAGAATCTCCACTGGTTTTTCAAGGTTACATGACATTCTGTATGATATTAAATACTCGTAGTTCCATTCTGCATTTATGTAGATTGTCTCAAATTTATCAAAAAATGTCTCGAATGATTCTAGAATAATCTAATCTTTATAGATTTTTCTACAAACGTCAAGTTCATTTTGGAATTAGGTAGATCATTCCAGAGTCTCCATAGATATTCTGCAATCTCGTCAATAGTAATAAAAATATTCTAGATTATGTCGTAGACTTCCAGTACGTTTACAGATACTTCTATAAGTTCGTAGATTGTTTTAGGTGTTATCTAGATTGTTATAGATATTTCCATAGATGTTCTAGAATCCCGTCAAAATTACACGACATTCTAAAATAAGATATTGATCTAGACAGTGTCTAGATTCTCTCAAGATTTATAAAAACTATGTGAAACGTTTCTAGAATAATATTTTCTTTATATATTTTTCTACAGATGTTCAGTTCGTTTCTGGAATTATGTAGGTCGTTCCAAAGGTTCTGTAGATCTTCTGCAATTTCGGCAAATGTGATATTAACATTCTAGATTGCGTCGTAGACTTCCAGTTCGTTTACAGATTCTTCTGTAAGTTTGTAGCTCGTTTTAGGAGTTATCTAGATTGTTATAGATATTTCCATAGACGTTCTAGAATCACGTCAGAGTTACACGACATTCTATAATATGTCATTGATCCGTAGTTCGATTTTGGAAGTGTCTAGATTGTCTCGAGGTTTGTAAGGACCTTTTGAAACGTTTCTAGAATAATATTATCATTAAAGATTGTTCTACAGATGTTTAGTTCGTTTTTAAAGTTATGTAGATCGTCCCTGAGTTTCCATAGATCTTCTGGAATTTCGCCAAATGTGATACAAATATTTTAGACTATGTCGTAGATTCCCAGTTCGTTTATAGATTCCTCTATAAGTTCGTAGATGATTATTAGAATTATGTAGTTAGATTAGTATAAATTTTCCATAGACGTTCTAGAATCTTACCAAAATCTAATGAGTATTCTAGATTGTAATAGACTTCTAGCGCGTTCATAAATTATTTTATACATTCATCTGAAGGCATATAAATTAATACATACCTTCTAGATTGTGTTCTAGATTTCGAATTCGTATTTGATTGTATCTAGAGTGTCTCGAGGTTTCTAGGGATTATTTTAGGCCTATCCTGGTAATGTATTTTTTCTAGATTCTAGTTTTACAAAAACATTCCACAATTAGAATCCCCTTAGGATAATTTTTCGAAAATAAATTCTACCAGAATTGTTCTAGAAGGACTTGAACCCTCAAAGTTCAAAGTACTTTCGACATATATACAGGGTGTGGCGTTCTTAAAGATAGAAGAAATTTGAATCCACGTTCGTTATACAGGGTGTAGCGTTCTCAAAAGTTGTGAGAATCTACTGGGCGATCCAAAAACTTTTGATCCGCATTCGAAACGGAACAGGATAGAAGCTAAGACGTACTTCATTTAATTTTCAAAGTACTTTCGACATATATACAGGGTGTGGGGTTCTTAAAGGTTGTGAGAATATACTGGGCGATGGAAGAAATTTGAATCCACGTCCGATATACAGGGTGTAGCGTTCTCAATAGTTGGGAGAATATACCGGGCGATCCAAAAACTTTTGACCCGCATTCGAAATGGAACAGGATAGAAGCTGAGACGTTGTAATAATAACAAATTCCGTTGTATATCGAGTATGTCAGAATCGCTAAGTAAGCAGTGCAATAACCTATTGGTGCGTTGCCGAACGACTATTCGATATGCAACGTAATGACAATTTTTATTAGTTAGGTTGTTAACACGAAAAAGAAATGTATTTTATTCATTCACATATTAGACTTAGAAATAAAAGCATTAATTAAGTATGTAAGACGAAATCCTTTTACCAATCGCCCGACAACCACCACAACGTACTTCATTGAATTTTCAAAGTACTTTCGATATAAATACAGGGTGTGGCGTTCTTAAAGGTAGTGAGAATATACTGGGCGATAGAAGATATTTGAACCCACGTCCGACATACAGGGTGTAGCGTTGTCAAAAGTTGTGAGAATATACTAGGAGATCCAAAAATTTTGATCCGCTTTCGAAACGGAATAGGATAGAAGCTAAGACGTACTTCATTGAATTTTCAAATTACTTTCGACATATATACAGGGTGTGACATTCTTAAAGGTTGTGGGAATATACTGGGCGATAGAAGAAATTTGAATCCACGTCCGATATACAGGCTGTAGCGTTCTCAAAAGTTGTGAGAACATACGGGGCGATCCAAAAACTTTTTATCCACATTCGAAACGGATCAGGATAGAAGCTAAGACGTACTTCATTAAATTTTCAAAGTACTTTCGACATATATACAGGGTGTGGCGTTTTTAACAGTTGTGAGAATATACTGGGCGATAGAAGATATTTGAACCCACGTCCGATATACAGGGTGTAGCGTTCTCAAAAGTTGTGAGAATCTACTGGACGATCACAGAAACTTATGATCCGCATCGAAACGGAATAGGATAGAAGCTAAGACGTACTTCATTGAAGTTTCAAAGTACTCTCGACATATATACAGGGTGAGGCGTTCTTAAAGGTTGTGAGAATATACTGGGCGATAGAAGATATTTGAACCCACGTCCGATATACAGAGTGTAGCGTTCTCAAAAGTTGTAAGAATATACTGGGCGATCCAAAAACTTTTGATCCGCATTCGAAACGGAATAGGATAGAATCTAAGACGTACTTCGTTGAATTTTCAAAATACTTTCGATATATATACAGGGTGTGGCGTTCTTAAAGGTTGTGAGAATATACTGGGCGATAGAAGAAATTTGAATCCACGTTCGATATACAGGGTGTAGCGTTCTCAAAAGTTGTGAGAATCTACTGGGCGATCACAGAAACTTATGATCCGCATCGAAACGGAATAGGATAGAAGCTAAGACGTACTTCATTGAATTTTCAAACTACTTGCGACATATATACAGGGTGTGGGGTTCTTAAAGGTTGTGAGAATATACTGGGCGATGGAAGAAATTTGAATCCACGTCCGATATACAGGGTGTAGCGTTCTCAAAAGTTATGACAATATACTGGGCGATCCAAAAACTTTTGATCCGCATTGTAGCGTTCTTAAAGGTTGTGAGAATATACTGGGCGATAGAAGAAATTTGAATCCACGTCCGATATACAGGGTGTAGCGTTCTCAAAAGTTGTGAGAATATACTGGGCGATCACAAAAACTTATGATCCGCATCGAAACGGAATAGGATAGAAGCTAAGACGTACTCCATTGAATTTTCAAACTACTTTCGACATATATACAGGATGTGGCGTTCTTAAAGGTTGTGAAAATATACTGGGCGATAGAAGATATGTGAACCCACGTCCGATATACAGGGTGTAGCGTTCTCAAAAGTTGTAAGAATATACTGGGCGATCCAAAAACTTTTGATGCGCATTCGAAACGGAATAGGATAGAATTTAAGACGTACTTCGTTGAATTTTCAAAGTACTTTCGATATATATACAGGGTGTAGCGTTCTTAAAAATTGTGACAATATACTGGGCGATAGAAGAAATTTGAATCCACGTTCGATATACAGGGTTTCGCGTTCTCAAAAGTTGGTAGAATATACAGGGCGATCCAAAAACTTTTGATCCGCATTCGAATCGGAACAGGGTAGAAGCTAAGACGTACTTCATTGAATTTTCAAACTACCTTCGACATATATATAGGGTGTAGCGTTCTTAAGGGTTGTGAGAATATACTGGGCGATAGAAGAAATTTGAATCCACGTCCGATATACAGGGTGTAGCGTTCTCAAAAGTTATGACAATATACTGGGCGATCCAAAAACTTTTGATCCGCATTCGAAACGGAATAGGATAGAAGCTAAGACGTACTTCATTGAATTTTCAAAGTACTTTCGATATATATACAGGGTGTGGCGTTATTAAAGGTTGTGAGAATATACTGGGCGATAGAAGAAATTTGACTCCACGTCCGATATACAGGGTGTAGCGTTCTCAAAAGTTGTAAGAATATACTGGGCGATCACAGAAACTTTTGATCCGCATTCGAAACGGAACAGGCTAGAAGCTAAGACGTACTTCATTGAAGTTTCAAAGTACTTTCGACATATTTACAGGGTGTGGCGTTCTTAAAGGTTGTGAGAATATACTGGGCAATAGAAGAAATTTGAATCCACGTCCGATATACAGGGTGTAGCGTTCTCAAAAGTTTTTAGAACATACGGGGCGATCCAAAAACTTTTGAACCGCATTTGAAACGGAACAAGATAGAAGCTAAGACGTACTACTTCATTGAATTTTCAAAGTACTTTTGACATACATACAGGGTGTGGCTTCTTCAAGGTTGTGAGAATATACAGTGTGATCCAAAAACTTTCGCCGAGCTCTCGGACGCCGCCACAACATACAGGGCGTCCCAAAAGGAACTGGTTACCGGGCGACATACAGGGCGTACCTCGGGATCGAGCCCTCTTTCTCTCTCTCGCTCTCTCGATCTTAATCCCGGATCATCGGTCCCGCAATAAAACGATAAGACGCGAATTTATCGGCGGTGTGCGACGCACGGGGGGAGGGGGCAGGGTAGGGGGAAAAAATATCTCGCGCGCGCCCGACCTCGCGGCCCCTATAAAAGCGGAGTGGCGCGTCCCGGAGCGCCGCACATCCGACGAGGTACGCGAGACGACGCGACGTTCCATCTCTCTCTCTCTCTCTCGCTCTCCTACCCGACGTCTTTGCTACGAGAGACTAGCACCAGCGCGCACGCACGCACGTCGAACGACGCTCCACGCTTGGATTCTCCCGCCAGGAACTTCTGCTCAGACTTAAGGTGAGTGACGAGCGAGACACCCCGTATACCAAATTTCGTCCAAAATACGTCCCGTATATAGGGAGAGCGAGTAAGCGGGGGAATTTGTATTCGTAGTTATCGCTTCACCCTGTATATATACGAGGGATTCGTATTTACTTCCCCTTGAAGTAAAGGGGGGTGATCAAGAATATCGTTACGCGTAACGTATGTCGTAGATTGATTTTATGCGGTTTTAATGAGGTTTCCATTTTTATTTTTGTCCCACCCTGTATATAGCGATAAACGTGTCGACAGTTCGTACACTTTGTCCGTTTCATTTTTCCACCCTGTATACAGTGACTTACTTACAGTCCATTGTGTACTGATCGTTCCACCCTGTATGTAGCTGGTACGTACCGGGCGGTCAAATTAACTTCGAATCGTAGTAAAAAGTGTCTATTCTACGTTCCCCCTGTATATATACGAATAATTAGTATTTACCTTCTCATAAAGTAAAAGTGGATGATCAAAAAAAAAAATTTGTTTTCCATAACGTAAGTCGCAGATTAATTTTATGCGGTTTCGAGAAAACTTTCATTTTACGTTTTTGTTCCACCCTGTATATAGCGACAAACGTGTCAATCCAGCAGAGTTCGTACAATTGGTTTGTTTTATTCCTCCACCCTGTATATATAGTGTCTACTTGTTTCCATTTGTACTGATCGTTTCACCTTATATGTAGTAAGTACGTACAGGGCGTTCAAAATAATTTCGCATCTTAGTATGAAGTAGGTATCTAGTATACATTCCCATATATACGAGGGATTAACCTTCTCCTAAAGTAAAGGGGAGTGATAAAAGAAGCCCTTAACTAATAACGTAAGTCGTAGATTTATTTCATGGGGTTTCAAGGTTTCTATTTGCCTTTTTGTACCACCCTGTATATAGTAACAAACGTATTGACAGCTCGTACACTTCGCCCATTTCATTTTTTCACCGTGTATATAGTGACTTACAGTTTCCATTACAATTTCTATACGTACTGATCGTTTCACCCTGTATATAGCTAGTACGTACCGGGCGATCAAAATATTACGTAAGTCGTAGATTGTCCTCGTGCGGTCTCGACGACCATATATATACGAAGTGTTCAAACTAATTCTACCTTCCATCAGTTCCAATTACTCCGCTGCGTATATATATAACGGGCGTTCAAGTTAAATCTCTAGTCTTAGCGACGTCTCGCGTTTCGATCGTCTCTCTCAAACGCCCCACCCTGTATACGTAGCGATCGTATATACCATGCGTTCAAATTTCACGTCCCTCTCCGTATATACACATGTAGCGATCGTATATACCGAGCGTTCATAATAATTACTTAGCGAACATATACCGGGTGTTCGGTTAAATTTCGAATTGCAATAGCGGCATATGAGTTTTACATTACGTCTTGTATATCTAGCGAGGAGTTGTTATACTGATGTTTCTATTATACAGGGCGTTCACTATGTAGCGATATACAGGGTGTTCGTTCCTTATCCGAACCCGTCGCAATAGCGATGCATGACTTTTACATTACGTCCTGTATATGTAACGAGTAGTTGTTATACCGAGCGCTCACAAATTGTTTCTATTATACAGGGCGTTCACTATGTAGCGATATACAGGGTGTTCGTTCCTTATCCGAACCGACCGTCTCTCGAGACCTAATTCACCCCGTCCGGTATCCTCCCCTCCACCGCTAAATAATTCATAAATCCGTTTAACTATTAATCGACAATAAAAAAATCGATAATTGCATTATACCTCAATTACACCGCAAAAAAGAGGGAAATCAAGAGTCAATTAATCAATTACGATTCGACGCGATTGATATAATTATCCCCCCCCTCCCCCGTCAGCCCCGACGGAAACGTAAAAACGTTTAACGGCGCCGTTAAAACGATAACGGCCGATTAATAAATCTCTCTTCTAACGACTCGAAGCGTCTTGTGACGATAAAAAGCGCTGAAGTGGGATAACGATCAATTAATATCGCCCCCCCACCCCCACTACACCCCCCACCACCACCTACCCTCGAGGGTGGTGGTGGTGGTGGTGGTGGGGGGTAATTAACTCGAAAAATCTGAGCGGAGTCACGTACGTCTTACATCGATCCGCATACGTTAAGGGCGCCCTATATATCACTATACACCGAACACCCTGTCTAATAGGAATAATTTTGACCACCCTGTATTTTACAGGTAAAACAGGTACGTCAACGTTGCTATTCGAAATTATATCGAACGCCCGGTATGTGTTCGCTAAGAAATTATTATGAACGCTCGGTATATACGATCGGTATATATACAGGGTGAACACGTAGATCTAGAATCTAGACTATTCTAGAATATGTTAAAAAATACTCGTAGTTCGATTTTGAGTATATATAGATTGTCCCAAGGTTTGCAAAGTCCTTTCGGAATATTTCCGTTAACCACATCTATAATTCCATAGCATTTCTAGAGATATGTAGAATGTTCATGAATCGTCTAGAATCTTGCCTCGATACAATACACATTCTAGACTGTGTTACAACTTTTCTAAAGTAAAGCAACCTTTATAGACGCCTCTATAGATACGAAATTCGTCTACGAGTTTATGTAGGTTATTCCAGAGTTTCCATAGATCTTCTGGAACCTAACCAATTCAACATAATCATTCTAGATTGTGTTATAGATCCCTATTTAGGGTTTAGTTGTGTCTGAATTGTCTAGAAGTTTCCATAGGTCTTCTAGAAACTTTCCAAAGCAACGTAATCATTCTAGATTATATCATAGACCAATTATTTACTTGTTGGTAGTATATAGATTGCCTAGATGGATCTAGAAGACCCTTTGCGACGTTCCTAAAATAACGTATCATTTATAGATTCTTCTATAGAGTCGTAGAACGTCTCCAGAGTTATACAGATCGTGATAGTGTTTCCATAGATCTTATGAAATCTTTCCAAAGTAACAGAAACATTCCAGATTGTGTTACAACTTTCTAGTTCGTTTTTGGTCATGTCTTAATTATTTCAACTTTTATAGAATCAAGCAACCTTTATAGATACCGCTATGGATACGAAATTCGTATATGAGTTTATGTAGATTATTCCAGAGTTTCCATAGCTCCTCTGGAACCTGGCCAACGTAATATAAACATTCTAGATTACGTTATAGATCCCTATTTAGAGTTTAGTTATGTCTGAATTGTCTAGAAGTTTCCATAGATCTTCTAGAAACTTGCCAAAGCAACGTAATCGTTCTTGATTATATCATAGACCAATTATTTACTTCTTGGTAGTATCTAGATTTTCTAGAAGATTCTTGAAAATTCTTTGCGACGTACCTAAAATAAAGTATCATTTATAGAATCGTAGAACGTCTTCAGAGTTATAGAGATCGTTATAATGTTTCCATAGACCTTATCAAATCTTTCCAAAGTAACAGAAACATTCTAGATTGTGTTACAACTTTCTAGTTCGTTTTTGGTCATGTCTTAATTATTTCAACTTTTCTAGAATAAAGCAACCTTTATAGATGCCTCTATGAATACGAAATTCGTCTACGAGTTTATGTAGATTATTCCAGAGTTTCCATAGCTCCTCTGGAACATAGCCAAGGTAATATTAACAATCTAGATTACGTTATAGATCCCTATTGAGAGTTTAGTTGTGTCTGAATTGTCTAAAAGTTTCCATAGGCCTTCTAGAATCTTGCCAAAGCATCGTAATCGTTCTTGATTATATCATAGACCAATTATTTACTTCTTGGTAGTATCTAGATTGTCTAGAAGGATCTAGAAGACCATTTGCGACTTTCCTAAAATAACGTATCATTTATAGATTCTTCTATAGAGTCGTAGAACGTCTCCAGAGTTATACAGATCGTGACAGTGTTTCCATAGATCTTATCAAATCTTTCCAAAGTAACAGAAACATTCTAGATTGTGTTACAACTTTCTAGTTCGTTTTTGGTCATGTCTTAATTATTTCAACTTTTCTAGAATAAAACAACCTTTATAGATGCCTCTATGGATAAGAAATTCGTATATGACTTTATGTAGATCATTCCAGAGTTTCCATAGCTCTTCTGGAACCTGGCCAACGTAATATAAACATTATAGATTACGTTATAGATCCCTATTTAGAGTTTAGTTGTGTCTGAATTGTCTAGAAGTTTCCAGAGGTCTTCTAGAAACTTGTCAAAGCAACGTAATCATTCTTGATTATATTATAGACCAATTATTTACTTGTTGGTAGTACCTAAATTGTCTAGAAGGTTCTAGAAGACCATTTGTGTCGTTCCTAAAATAACGGTATCATCTATATATTCTTCTATAGAGTCGTAGAACGTCTCCAGAGTTATACAGATCGTGATAGTGTTTCCATAGATCTTATCAAATCTTTCCAAAGTAACAGAAACATTCTATATTGTGTTACAACTTTCTAGTTCGTTTTTGGTCATGTCTTAATTATTTCAACTTTTCTAGAATCAAGCAACCTTTATAGATACCTCTATGGATACGAAATTCGTATATGAGTTTATGTAGATTATTCCAGAGATTCCATAGCTCCTCTGGAACCTGGGCAACGTAATATAAACAATCTAGATTACGTTATAGATCCCTATTTAGAGTTTAGTTGTGTCTGAATTGTCTAGAAGTTTCCATATGTCTTCTAGAATCTTGCCAAAGCAACGTAATCGTTCTAGATTATATCATAGACCAATTAGTTACTTGTTGGTAGTATCTAGATTGTCTAGAAAGATCTAGTAGACCCTTTGCGACGTTCCTAAAATAACGTATCATTTATATATTCTTCTAAAGACTCGTAGAACGTCTCCAGAGTTATGGAGATCGTTATAGTGTTTCCATAGATCTTATGAAATCTTTTCAAAGTATCAGAAAGCTTCTAGATTGTGTTGCAACTTTCTAGTTCATTTTTGGTCATGTCTTAGTTTTCTCAACTTTTCTAGAATAAAGCAACCTTTATAGATACCTCTATGGATACGAAATTCGTATATGAGTTCATGTAGATTATTTAAGAGTTTCCATAGCTCCTCTGGAACCTGGCCAACGTAATATAAACATTCTAGATTACGTTATAGATCCATATTTAGAGATTAGTTGTGCCTGAATTGTCTAGAAGTTTCCAGAGATCTTCTAGAAACTTGCCAAAGCAACGTAATCGTTCTAGATTATATTAGAGACAAATTATTTACTTCTTGGTAGTATCTAGATTGTCTAGAAGAATCTAGAAGACGATTTGTGACGTTCCTAAAATAACGTATCATTTCTTCTAAAGACTCGTAGAACGTCTCCAGAGTTATACAGATCGTGATAGTGTTTCCATAGATCTTCTAGAACCTTGCTAAAGTAGCATAAACATTCTAGATTATGCTATGGAGTTATAACTAGTAATTGGTTGCTTATAAATTGTCTAGATGGTTCTAAAAGACTCTCTGAGACGGTCCTATAAAAACGTAGATCTTCTAGAACGTTGTCAAAGTAGCATAAACATTCTAGATTATGCTATAGACTTCTAATTAGTAATTGGTTGCTTCTAAATTGTCTAGAAGATTTTAGAAGACACTCTGAGACGTTCCTATAACAAAGTAGATCTTCTAGAACCTTGCTAAAGTAGCATACACATTCTAGATTATTCTATTGACTTCTAATTAGTAATTGGTTGCTTCTAAATTGCCTGGATGGTTCTAGAAGACCCTTTGAGACGTTCCTATAACCACGTAGTTCTACGAGAACCTTATTAAAGTAGCATAAACATTCTAGATTATGCTATACACTTCTAATTAGTTTTGGTTGCTTCTAAATTACCTAGAAGGTTCTAGAAGAGACTCTGAGGCGTTCCTATAATAACGTAGATCTTCTAGAACGTTGCTAAAGTAGCATTAACATTCTAGATTATGCAATAGACTTCCTATTAGTAATTGGTTGCTTCTAAATTGCCTAGATGGTTCTAGAAGACCCTTTGAGACGTTCCTATAACCACGCAGATCTTCTAGAACCTTGCTAAAGTAGCATACACATTCTAGATTATTCTATTGACTTCTAATTAGTAATTGGTTGCTTCTAAATTGCCTGGATGGTTCTAGAAGACCCTTTGAGACGTTCCTATAACCACGTAGTTCTACGAGAACCTTATTAAAGTAGCATAAACATTCTAGATTATGCTATAGACTTCTAATTAGTACTTGGTTGCTTCTAAATTGCCTAGATATTCTAGAAGACCCTTGGAGACGTTCTTCTAACAACGTATCTTTAATAGATTCTTCTATACATTCGTAGATTGTCCTTGAAAGTAATACGTGTTGTTCTAGTGATTCCATAGATATTCTGGAATATTTCCAAAGTTACGTGAACATTCTAGATAATATTATAGAGTAGTAACGATGTAAGAGATAAAGGAGATCCTGGAAAGTTTGCAGAAGGCTTATAGAAACTATTAAATAATATAAAATATCTAGAAAAAATTGCGAAAGAAGGTTCTACCAATTTTGAAATAATATGGAATAATCCTACAATTCACTACAACTCAATAGAGGAATCTAGAAGGTTCCGAAAACGTGTATAAATTCCATAAAATAATGCCAATTTTTTTCATAAATTATCTAGAAGGTTTTTGATTAATTATACAGGGCGTCCTAAAAATACAAATTATCTATTATCTCCTAATAAACTAAAACGTGACCTAACATAACCCAAAATAATAATTACATCTAGTCTCGTTGTTCATTAACAGATTCCGGTTAATTTTCGTTGCCCACCCTGTACATAACTGATTGACGTATTATACAGGGTGAGTAAAAAAAAGATATTGCAAAAATTTAAGGTAATTGATTAGAAAGTCAGTGAAGTGAATTTCGGAACGTTACCGAGTCGTTTGTCATACAGGGCGGTCAAGAAATTAACATACTTCTCCCGGAGAACTTCCTATTTGTGTCAAACTCCGAGAGACAAGTTTACCCCTCTCCTCCCCACTCCTCCGACCTACGATCCTATTACGAAGTTTAGGAGTGTGTGTGTGTGTGGGGGGGGGGGAGGTGAGAGCGGGTAAACTTTGTTGGGGATGTAGTGGAGGGGGGGGAGAGGGAGGGGGAGAAAACTATTGTAGGGACGACTCTCGTTATTAAGTTATTCGCGCCCGCTTTATTAGCGCCGCACGTAATTCACTCGGCCGTATATCTCGTTGGGAATTGCAAGACGTGGGGGAATTTTAAAAGCCGAAGGGGGGGGAGCGGGGCGGTAGTGGGGGTGAGGCGGGAGGTTTTAACGCTTACTATGTCGATTCGAGGCTTTCGAGACGATTAAAAAATAATAATAACGATGATCGCATCAACGGGTTGCGCAGATCATATGCGCACTGATTAATTCTGGGCGAAGTACAGAATTGGCTGTTTAAACGTACGATGTACATGTCGGGAAGAGTTTTAAAATGTAATTTCACAACGATACCAGGAAGTCTGGAAGATCGTTCCAGAAGATTATAGACGCTGGAGCAGTCTAGATGGTTCTAGTCGGCTGCGGTAAAATCTTAGGACAAGTGATATTGCTTCTGCGAAATTTTTTGAGACCTTGAGAGAATACGGACATATCCCAAAACACATTGCGAGTCTATAGAATAATCTAGAATGTTTATATTACTCTAACTAGATTCTAGAATATCTCTAGAGGCTCTTGGAACTATCCAATTAAGTCTAAAAACTGAATAGGCATTTAGTTTCTGGATGTGTCTAAGACCTCACAGAGGATGTTCTAGAATCTTCTAAACAACTTAGAAGCAACCAATTACTAATTAGAACTCCATAGCAAATAATCCAGAATGTTGTAGATAGATTCAAACCTGCTTTTGTAAACTTTAAGGCAATCTAGATACATGCAAAAATAGATCAGGAAGCCATAACACGATCTAGAATGTTTCTGTTAATTGATAAATATTCCAGAAGATCTATGGAAACACCATAACGATCTATATAACTCCGGAGATATTCTACAAACCATAGAAGAATCTATCAATGATACTTTGCTTTAGAAACGTCTCAAAAGATATTCTAGAAACTTCTAGACAGTTCGACACAACAAATTACTGAATAGACGTCTATAGCATAATCTAGAATGCGGACGTTACTCATTGTAAGGTTCTAGAAGATCTATGGAAACTATATATAGAACTGCAAAAGCTACTTAGACAATTTTAGAAAAATCTATAATGGTTGTGTTATTCTAGAAGGATTTCTAGAAAATTTGCGACAATTATGGCACAACCAAAAAAGATTTAGTAGGCTTTAACAGCATCTAGAATGCTTACTGTGCTATGGCAAGACTCTAGAAGATTCGTGCACGCTCTGAAACATTCTAGATATCTCTAGACATGAACTATGAGTTTATAGGAAAATCCATAACTGTTGGTTGTAATGGAAAGATTCCAAAATGTCTTTAAAAATCTTGTAACGTGAACTGCTAGTTTTTTTTTTAATATTCTAGAATTGCCACCTAAATCTGGTAAAATTCTATAGGATCTATGAAAACTCTAGAACAATCTACATAGTTATAACAATGAACTACCGATCTTCACAAGAGTCTAGGATAGTTGTTTCTCCAAAAGTATTCTAGAAAATTTGGGATATATCAAAGAACATATTAAGGATCTAGATGAGTTGTGTTATTGCGCATGGAAGCTTTCATAAAAATGATTATAAAAATGAACTATAGAAGGATGTAGAACCTATCTAGAATCTATGACCTATAGAAGAATTTAGAAGAATTGCGTTATTGTGTATGGAAGCTTATATAAAAATGATTATGAAAATGAACTATAGAAGAATATAGAACATTTCTAGAATCTATAACGTATAGAAGAATCTAGAAGAGATGCGAAGAATATTCTAGAAAGTTACAAGAAACTCTGGAACAATCCAAACCAGTCCAAGAAAGAAATACGAAGATATGTAATAGTACAGTGGGGTTTTTATATTACTGGAGAAATTCTAGAAGAGTACTAGGAACTATGAAACAATAGACACAACTATAAGGGGGCATTATAAATCTATAGAAAAAAATCTAGAAGTTTTACATTATCCCAGATAGATATTCTAAAGAAATCCAAATTTCAACTACTATTCTACCAGCAAAAATCTAGATGATATTCTACATAGATTTCAAAAGGTGTCTAAAAAGTTTAAAAAGAAGGAGCAAGTTTGGAACAATTCTATGGGAAAATCTGGAATAAATCCAGGAAAATGTATTATAAAAAAATATATAGAATGTTAATGAATGTTTAAAAACGTTCCAGAAAGTCACTAGAAACTTTGAATTTGGTGTCTATAGGTTAATGTAGTGATTTACTGATTTTTGGGTCTCTAGATTTTTTGCAATACTTCCTATCGAATCATAGTGATATTTTTTATTAAATTGTTGAGTAGCACTTTCTCGAGACTTCTAGAACCTTCTAGAATTTTTACCTTACATTTGGTTGACACAGATGATATTCCAGATTATTTACAGTGAATAAGTGATCCTTTCTTGGATCGTACTGTATAATTACAGTGATTTAAATTAAGCTAAATGACGGAAGACGGATTTGAGTATTTTTGCGTATTTTTCCGATAAACATCCCATCTAAGGGTAGTTTTTATCAACCCCCACACGTCGACCCCGGACCACCCCTACGCGTCCCCGCCGTGACGACGTACTAAAACCCATTACAATACCGTCCCGCGCGATGTTCCGTAACTTTTACAACCCTTATCAAATCGAACCGCCCCCACCCCCCTCCGTTTTCACCCCTTAACCCCGTTTCGCGTACGTTTACACAGATTCCCGCCCCACAACCTTCCCGTCCCCCTCCCCTCCGTCGTAAAACGGAACGACATCGATCTGTTTATCAACCACCCCATTACTTATTCATCGCGACCCTTACGTATTGATAACCGGCACGTTATCAAACCTCCCTTATCGTTTATTTATTTATTTATTTACTCACTTACCTACTTAATTTCACGTTGACGTGTCGATCAATATTTTGACCGTGGCGGTTAAACTGAACCGCGACCACCCTTAATGAAAATAACCCTTAGGTACATCACCTCAAGCTCCACCCTTCCCAACGACAACCGCCGCTCCGATTGGTCTAAATCCGCACCGCTCCGCCCCCGGAGGAGGCTCTTCGCGTCGGGTAGGCGTGGCCTAATTCGTATTTAACGTCGATTGGTTTACTCGGACTTCGAGCTTAAATTTGATTGGGCGCAGAAAGGTCTTCCGTTCGATATAGGCCATGCCTGTGAAAAAACCGACGTTCTGATTGGTTCATGGGCGTGGCTTAAAATTGAAGTTGTTCCCGTGAAACTCTGATTGGTTCGTGGGCGTGGTCTCACACCGATTTCGATAGGTAGGAAGAAATGGCGTTTGTTATTGGTCCAATTGGGATTTGTGATTAAATTAAACAACCTTCTAATTGCTCAAAGAACGTGACAACACTGCATTTCATTAGACAGAACAAGAAATATTAATTATCAGTTCTTCTGAGATTTGTGCTTGTATTTTCTTACCATACGACGTTCTGATTGGTTTGAGAGCGTCGCTCAGCACTGATTTTCACTGGTAAGAAAATATAACTTGCTATTGGTCCAATTGGGATTTGTGCTTGTACTTTGTAACCAAACTCCCTTCTGATTGGTGAAGTGGGCGTGGCTTATCACTTATTTTGATTGTACCCGCTTGTTATCAGTCTTTTTGGGATTTCTGCATGTGTCTTAGAACAAAAAACGACGTTCTGATAGGCTCAAGGGCGTGGCTTAATACTGAATTTAATCCGACGAGAGAAATTACGTTTATTATTGGTCCTTTTGACATTTTGAAAATGACATTTTTTATCAGTTTTTTTGGGTTTTGTGTATGTGTCTTATAACCAATGGCCGTCCTGATTGGTTCAAGGGATGGCTCAACAATAAATTTGATTGGTCCGGAAAAGTAACGTTTCCGATTGGTTGCATTGAGGACCGAACGACCTCCTGATTGGTCCATGGGCGTGGCTTAACACTCAGTCTCATTCGACAGATAACGTGGCGTTTGTTATTGGCCCAATTGAAATTTCTTACATCTGTTTGACAACCAAAAGAAGCTCTGATTGGTTGAATGGAGAAGCTCTTGAACGTGATTGGACGAGAAAAGTCATTTCTTTTCACGCAAACGACGATCCCATTCGTCAGTAGTCACGGCCTGATGATAGATTTTATTGGACGGCAAAGCTCAACCGAGCCTGTCATTGGTCGCGCTGGCATCTAAGGACGTGGCAGAAGTCCCAACGAATCTGTGATTGGTCTGAGGGCGTGGCCTCGTAACCATCCAAGTTCTGATTGGTTTAAGGGATAGGGAGAGGAACAGGACGTTTATTATTGGTCGTTTTCGGAACTGCCCTTGAATCTTATAGCCCAACGACGTTCTGATTGGACTAAGGGCGTGGCTTAACAATACATTTGATTGGAAGGTTATCCGAGTTGAATGGGAGAGTGTTATGTTATGATTGGCCCCTCTGAGTTTGTACTCCCAATAACGACGTTCGGATTGGCTCATAGGCGTGGCTTAACACTCAGTCTCATTCGACAGATAACGTGGCGTTTGTTATTGGCCCAATTGAAATTTCTTTCATCTGTTTGACAACCAAAAGAAACTCTGATTGGTTGAATGAAGAAGCTCGTAAACGTGATTGGATGAGAAAACCCATTTCTTTTCCACCCTTACGCAAACGACGATCCCATTCGTCAGTAAACATGGCCTGATGATAGATTTGATTGGAGGGCAAAGCTCATCAGAGCCTATCATTGTTCGCGCTGGGATTTACGGACGTGGCAGAAGTCCCAACGAAGCTGTGATTGGTCTGAGGGCGTGGCCTCGTAACCATCCACGTTCTGATTGGTTTAAGGGATATGAAGAGGAACAGGACGTTTATTATTGGTCGTTTTCGGAACTGCCCTTGAATCTTATAGCCCAACGACGTTCTGATTGGACTAAGGGCGTGGCTTAACAATACATTTGATTGGAAGGTTATCCGAGTTGAATGGGAGAGTGTTATGTTATGATTGGCCCCTCTGAGTCTGTACTCCCGAATGACGTTCGGATTGGCTCATAGGCGTGGCTTAACACTAATTTTGATTGGTGGGGAAAGAGGACGTTTGCTATTGGTCCTATTAGAATGTGTGTATGTGTTTTGCAACCGAACGATATTATGATTGGTGTTCTCAACAATGGATTCTATTGGTCGGAAAAAGGACGTATATTATACGCGCTCAAATAGCCGAGAGCAATCGGTCCATTTCTTAACGTTTTGGCATCGAGACGCTAATAATTAATGCGCCGCAAGAGACTGCAAGGCGATCGCTGCCAAGAGGAAGACGATCGAGGTCGATCGGCGAGACGCTCGCGTCCAAATTAAACCTGAATCGTTAACAATGAATATTATTAAGATGGTATGTGTAACTAATAACACGAAATTAACAGGAGATTATATGATCGCCTGTCGTAATTAAATGACGTTTTTGTTTAAAATTTTGTATTTAGGCTGGGTTCCCTGAAAACTCGCGACCGTTTAAATTTCATTAGAATCGCTTAAGGGCAAAGGGCACTTTACTCTTGTCATTTTTAAGTTTTTTGGATTCTGTCAAAAACTGGTCCAACATTTTTCTTCGCAACTTTGTATATCTACTTTACTGTTAAATTAGTATTAATTGTCGGTATCGTCGTCTTGAGTGATCTTCTGCGAAGGGCCCTTTACTCTAGTGAATTTTCAGTTTTTCTCAATTTTCTCCAAAACGGCTTTACCGAATCTCACCGAATTTTAGATTCGAACTGACTTGACCAATAGCTACAAGTTTTATTTGAAACATTTTTTTCTAAAACCTCCCTAAAAGGCACTTTATTTATATTAGGTGTTTTTTTTTCAAATTTTCTTTTTGATTGATCGCCCCGTATAAGATATTCTATTATTCGACGGGATATATTTCTTTTTAGCGATCGCACGATGTGGCCAACTTACCCGACTTTTTTTCGGGGGGGTAGAGCGGGGCCGACTTGTATCTCCCCCCCACTTCCCCCCTTTTCTCTCTCCCCTCGTGACGTATCGATTTTCCCCAAAAGCCCGCCGCCCGCCTAAGTAGGTCGTTTTGACGATCAGCTAAAAACATTTATAACCCCGCGCGCCAGGTGCCGAAGACAGCCCCGTTCACCCCCCCCTCCCCCCACTCTCACCTGCGTCCAGGTATATCCCGGTAACTTTTGCGGGACCCCTCTCCGGATTCGATAGGGGAAAAATAAGGGACTCCCGTTCGATTAAGACGGGAGAAAAAATTCATAACGAGATAGGATCTGCGTTAATGCGTAGGGGAGCGAGGGGGCGCGTCCCTCGGGACCCGCGATAATCTTATCCTTATTCATGGGGATCACGGGAGCGAGAGCGGGAAGACAAAAAGCGGAGAGGGGGAGACGGTCCCGTATCGACTTTCGGGATAGTTTTCGGGAAGTCGCTCCGAGAGCTGAAACCTGGCGAGGTTTCCCGGGGTTTCGCCAGGTTTCCTGGATAACTCTTCCGGAATCCTCTGGGTCGCGGTAAACCTGGATAGATTTTCGGGGTTTATCCAGATCGTCGGATAGATCTTCAGGGATCTCGTCACGTTGTTGTAAACCTAGATTAATATTCCTGGGATATACCAAAGTTCCTCGCGATTGAAACAAGGACCCATATTACAAGGTCTCTCCACAACCTGTAAGGACTTTCCAAATTTTTTAAACCTGGGTGAGGTCTATTAAGTAGTTTCAAGGTCTCGCCAGGCCGTTTCAAACCTGTATGAATCGCGCTACGACCGGCTAGGTTTCTCTAGGTTGTCGTCAACCTGAATAGATTAACCGTGGTTTCGTCAGGTTATCGTGAACCTAGATAAATTGGTCTGGAATGTCCTAAGAATTCCCGTGGTTTTAAACATTAAAAGTTGCTTCAGGTGGTATTAAATCTATATTTCAATGACTCTCCAAATCTTTCAAAACCTGGATAGGTTCTATTGGGGCAGTTCAAGGTGGCTTTAGGTTGTCGTAAACCTCGATAGAACTTCTGGGGTTTTACCAGGTTGTCGTAAACCTAGCTGAATCTTCCTGGGACATCCCAAGATTCCTCGGATTTATCAGAAACCTTAAAAACATCTTCAGTTGACATCAAACCTAGATTTCAGTTTCTCCAAATCTTTTCTACCTGGATAAGTTCTATTAGGTCGTTTTAGGGTTTCTTTAGGTTGTCGTAAACCTCGATAGATCTTCCGTGGTTTGACCAATTCGCCGTAAACCTGAATGAATCTTTCTGGAATATCCCAAGATACCTAGGGTTTGGCACAAACCTTAAAAATTTCTCCAGTTGGCATTAAATCAACATTTCAAGGTTTCTACTAATCTCTTAAAACATTGGTAAGGTCCAATATGGCGTTTCAAGGTTCCTTAAGTTGTCTTAAACCATGATGGATCATCCCGGATTTCGCCAGGTTGTTGTAAACCTAAATTAATACTCCAGGGATGTCCCAAAATTTCTCGGGATTGTCACAAACCGCAAAAGTTTCTTTAACCCATATTACAAGGTTTTTCCAAATCGTTTAAACCTGAATAAGGTTTATTAGGTAGTTTGAAGCTTTCGCCATGCTGTTTTAAACCTGGATGAATCGCGCTACGTTCGTCTAGGTTTCTCTAGGTTGTCGTCAACCTCAATATATTAACCGTGGGTTCGCCAGGTTGTAGTAAACCTGGATGAATTGGTCTGGAATGTCCTAAGAATTCCCGTGGTTTTAAACTTCAAAAGTTGCTTCAGGTGGTATTAAACCTATATTTCATCTCTCCAAATTTTTCAAAACCTGGATAAGTTCCATTGGGGCGGTTCAAGGTGGCTTTAAGTTGTCGTAAACCTCGATAGAACTTCTGGGGTTTTACCAGGTTGTCGTAAACCTAGATGAATCTTCCTGGGACATCCCACGATTCCTCGGATTTATCAGAAACATTAAAAACTGCTCCAGTTGACATTAAACCTAGATTTCAGATTCTCCAAATCTTTTCTACCTGGATAAGTTCTATTAGGTCGTTTTAGGGTTTCTTTAGGTTGTCGTAAACCTCGATAGATCTTCCGTGGTTTGACCAATTCGTCGTAAACCTGGATGAATCTTTCTGGAATATCCCAAGATCCCTAGGGTTTGTCACAAACCTTAAAAATTTCTCCAGTTGGCATTAAGTCAACATTTCAAGGTTTCTACTAATCTCTTAAAACATGGGTAAGGTCCAATATGGCGTTTCAAGGTTCCTTAAGTTGTCTTAAACCATGATGGATCATCCCGGATTTCGCCAGGTTGTTGTAAACCTAAATTAATACTCCAGGGATGTCCCAAAATTCCTCGGGATTGTCACAAACCGTAAAAGTTTCTTTAACCCATATGACAAGGTCTTTCCAAATCGTTTAAACCTGAATTAGTTTCATTAGGTAGTTTTAAGCTTTCGCCAGGCTGTTTCAAACCTGGATGAATCGCGCTACGACGGTCTAGGTTTCTCTAGGTCGTCGTCAACCTGAATAGATTAACCGTGGTTTCGCCAGGTTGTAGTAAACCTAGATGAACTGGTCTGGATTGGCCTAAGGATTCCCGTGGTTTTACACCTTAAAAGTTGCTTCAGGTGGTATTAAATCTATATTTCAACATCTCTCCTAATCTTTTAAAACCTGGATAAGTTCCATTGGGGCGGTTCAAGGTGTCTTTAGATTGCCGTAAACCTCGATAGAACTTTTGGGGTTTTACCAGGTTGTCGTAAACCTAGCTGAATCTTCCTTAGACACCCCAAGATTCCTCGGATTTATCAGAAACCTTAAAAACTTCTCCAGTTGACATCAAACCTAGATTTCAGTTTCTCCAAATCTTTTCTACCTGGATAAGTTCTATTAGGTGGTTTTAAGGTTTCTTTAGGTTGTGGTAAACCTCGACAGATCTTCAGTGGTTTGACCAATTCGTCGTAAACCTGGATGAATCTTTCTGGAATATCCCAAGATCCCCAGGGTTTGTCACAAACCTTAAAAATTTCTCCAGTTGGCATTAAATCAACATTTCAAGGTTTCTACTAATCTCTTAAAACATGGGTTAGGTCCAATATGGCGTTTCAAGGTTCCTTAAGTTGCCTTATTCCAAACCGTTTAAAAGTGAATAAGGTTTATTAGGTAGATTGAAGCTTTCACCATGCTGTTTAAAACCTGGATGAATCGCGGTACAAGGTCTAGGTTTCTCTAGGTTGTCGTCAACCTGAATAGATTAACCGTGGTTTCGCCAGGTTGTAGTAAACCTAGATGAACTGGTCTGGATTGGCCTAAGGATTCCCGTGGTTTTAAACCTTAAAAGTTGCTTCAGGTGGTATTAAATCTATATTTCAACGTCTCTCCAAATCTTTTAAAACCTGGATAAGTTCCATTGGGGCGGTTCAAGGTGTCTTTAGATTGCCGTAAACCTCGATAGAACTTCTGGGGTTTTACCAGGTTGCCGTAAACCTAGCTGAATCCCCCTGAGATATCCCAAGATTCCTCGGATTTATCAGAATCCTTTAAAACTTCTCCAGTTGGCATTAAACCTAGATTTCAGTTTCTCCAAATCTTTTCTACCTGGATAAGTTCTATTAGATCGTTTCAAGGTATTTTTAGGTTGTCATAAACCTCGATAGATCTTCCGTGGTTTGACCAATTCGTCGTAAACCTGGATGAATCTTTCTGGAATATCCCAAGAGCCCCAGTGTTTGACATAAACCTTAAAAATTTCTCCAGTTGGCATTAAAACAACATTTCAAGGTTTCTACTAATCTCTTAAAACATGGGTAAGGTCCAATATAGCGTATCAGGGTTCCTTAAGGTGTCTTAAACTATGATGGATCATCCCGGATTTCGCCAGGTTGTTGTAAACCTAAATTAAAACTCCAGGGATGTACCAAAATTCCTCGGGATTGTCACAAACCGTAACAGTTTCTTTAACCCATATTACAAGGTCTTTCCAAATCGTTTAAACCTGAATAAGGTTTATTAGGTAGTTTGAAGCTTTCGCCAGGCTGTTTCAAACCTGGATGAATCGCGCTAGGACCGTCTAGGTTTCTCTAGGTCGTCGTCAACCTGAATAGATTTTAACCGTGATTTTGCCAGGTTTTCGTGTACCTAGAAAAGTAATCCTGGGATGTCCTAAGGTTCCTCGTAGTTTCAAACCTTTAAAGTTGCAAGCGCTATTAAACCAAATTTTTCATTTCCAGGTTTTCCAAATGTTTTAAAACCTGGATAAGTGTCATTGGGGCGTTTCAAGGATTCTTTAGGTTGTCGTTAACCTGGACATATCTTCCGGGGTTTCGCCAGGTTGTCGTTAACTGGATGAATGTTCCTGAAATGTCTCCAGAATTGTCACAAACCTTAAAAATTTCTTCAGTTGGCATTGAATCTACATTTCAAGGTTTCTCCAAATCTTGTAAAACCTAGATAAGTTCCAACAGGTTGTTTCAAGGATAATCGTAAACCTGGGCAGATCTTCCGTGGTTTCGCCAGGTTGTAAACTGGAGCAATCCTTCTGGGATATCTCAAGATTCCTCGGGTTTATCACAAACCTTAAAATTCTCTCCAGTTGGAATTAAACCTACATTTCAAGGTTTCTTCGAACATTTTTAAACATGGATAAATTCCAATATGGCGTGTCAAGGTTTCTTTAGGTTTTCCTAAATCTGTATCAATCTTCGAGAGGTTCCCCAGGTTGTTGTAAACCTAGCTGAACTTTCCTGCGATATTCTAAGGCTTTGCGTGGTTTTTCAAATCGCTTAAAACCTGTAAAAGTACCATTTGAACGGTTCAAGGTTGCACCTAGCTGTCGTAAACCTAGATGAATTGTCCTAGGATGGTTTAAAACCTGAATAAAGCTAACTTGGGTCAGCTCAAGGTTTCACCAGGACGTTTCAAACCTTCATGTGTCGTGCTAGGATCCTCTAGGTTTCTCTAGGTTGTCGTAAACCTAGATAGATCATCCGGGATGTCCCATCCCGCCAGGTTGTCGTGAACGTGCTTAAGTAGTCCTAAGGTTTTAAACCTTTAAAATTCCTCCTGGCGATATTGAACCTACTTTTCAAGGTTTTTCCAAATCGTTTTAAATATGTATAGGTTCCATCAGGACGTTCCAAGGTTTAACCAGACCGATTCAAACCTATGTGGGTAGTGCTGGGATCTCTTAAGATTCTCTGGCTTGTCGTAAACCTGGATAAGTAATTGTGGGATGTCCCAAAATTTCTTGTGTTTACATTTAACCCCAGGCGGCACTGAACCTACACATTTGAAGGTTTTTAAAACCTAGATAAGGTCTATTGGGATGTTTCAAGGTTTGTCCAGACCGTTTTAAATCTGGATTGGTCGTGTTTTTTGCTAGAGTTCCCTAAGTTGTGCGCGGGAATAAATCTGGATAGGACGAGTACAGGTTTTCCAGGTCTTCGAAACCTGGACGGGCAGCTCCGGAATTTTAATTGGGTTTTGCGCCCAAAAAACACGTGGATTTACCCTGGATGTGGGATCTATAAAACTATCTAAGGTTTACCCAAGTTGTCCGAAACCTGGATAAATCGACCTTGGCAATTTTAGCTACGTACAGGTCGTTCCAAACCTGAACGAGCCTAGTTAGGGGCGCGGTTATAAATCTGGATAGGACGAGTTCAGGTTTTCCACGTTTTCGAAACCTGAAAAGGAATTTTAACTGGATTTTTCCTAAAGCATTGGTCCCTCCAGGAATTTCCATAGGTCTCAACAGGTCCGCGACGCTTACTGTCCAGATTTCCCTCCGGTCCGCCGCTGGTATATCGATTAGATCTTGTCGGAACGGCCTAAAAAGCTTTTTTTAGCTCCACATACACACACACAATCAACCCTATCCAGAAAATCGACTTTGTGTGTGTGTAATACGCGTGGATAAATCTGGAACAAAGCACGCGGCATCGATCCCCCTCCTCTACGGGACTCGAAATCCTGGAATCCGATACGTTGTCCGTCTGAACCGTCATCGAGATTCCTGGATCGCTCCGGAGACGAGCCCTTTATCCCCTTTCATCCCTCCCGTGAATAAATCGCGGGAGGGATGATCCCGGAGAGGGGGCGGGGGACGCGCTAATGCCTAATGCGTCGACAATTATTATCCCGTGGGATAAGGGACTACGGGCCCGGAACGTCTCGGGGACTCGCCCCCTTATCTAATCGCGGGAAACGCGGGATATCGATCCGGGTACCTTAAGATTTTTGTCTTTCTCCCGCGACGTCCCGAGGGAAGGTAAGCGTACATCACACGCCCCCTCTAATTTACATTCCCGTGGGAATCGCGATTCGATCGTTAAGGGAAGTGGGAGGGGTCTGGATGGTAACGCGGCCCGAGGAGGCGGGGCGAGGCGAGGACTCCTCCCACTTCGGGCGGGGCCGTCGATTGGCGGAACATGGGCGGAGACCACGCCCCCATTTCAGGCTGAACGGGTGTGGTTCTTAAGATTTAGATTCTTAAGTCTATTCCCGATCTTTTTAAACCTGGATAATAGCAACCCAAAAAGGATTTAAAGTTTTCCAAACCTAAATGGGTTTGTCTGTTTGTATGAAACCTGGATACCTGATCCAAGTCTTAAGATATTGAAGGTTTCACTAGGTTGTTTCAAGCTCTGTCGAGGTTGCTTGATGCCTGGATATTTACATAGTCTCCTAAGGTTTCACCAGGTTGCCTTAAAAAGGATTAAGATTTTTCCAGGTCGTTCTGAGGAATATTTAACCCGGATAATAGCCGTCCAAATAATATTTAGGGTTCCTCTAGGTTTCCCAAACCTGAATGTCTCATCATAGAGATTACTCCAGGTTCTATAGACCGTCTTTTCGAAGAGTATGAAACCTGGATAACCGATCCAGATTTTAAGATATCTGAAGGTTTCACCGGGTCGTTTCAAGCTCGTCAAGGTTGTTTGATGACTGTTTTTTTACATATTTTCCTAAGGTTTCACCAGGTTGTCTTAATTACGGTTGAGCCTTTTCCAGATTGCTATAAAAACGCTTTAGGTTTGCCCAGGTTGTTCTGGAGAATATTTAAGGTTATTCCCGATCGTTTCAAACCAATTAAGATTTTAAGATATTTGAAGGTTTCACCAGATTGTTTCAAGCTCTGTCAAGGTTGTTTGATGCCTGGAGATTTACATAGTTTTCTAAGGTTTCACCTGGTTGCCTTAAAAAGGATTAAGATTTTTCCAGGTCGTTCTGAAGAATATTTAACCTGTATAGTAGCAGTCCAAAAAATAGTTAGGGTTCTCCTAGGTTTCTCAAACCTGATTGAACGTCATGGAGATTATTCCAGGTTTTATAGACCGTTTTTAAAATAGTATGAAACCTGGATAACCGATCCAGATTTTTAAATATTTGAAGGTTTTACCAGGTCGTTTCAAGCTCGTCAAGGTTGTTTGATGCCTCGATATTTACATGGTTTCCTAAGGTTTCACCAGGTTGTCTTAAAAGCGGTTAAGACTTTTCCAGGTTGGTGTAAAAACGCTTTAGGTTTCTCCAGGTTGTTCCGGAGAATATTTAAGGTTAGGTTTCAAACCTGATCGTTTCAAACCTGGATAATAGCCGCCCAAAAAGTATTTAAGGTTTCTCCTAGTTTCCCAAACCTGGATGGGTCGTCGTGGAGATTAAAAGCTGAGTTGTCTTGAAGCTAGGTTGCGCTCCCAGGTTGCCTTAAACCCGGATTATACGTTTTCCAAACCTAAATTGTCCTAAAGTTTCTTCCAAATTCCGTAATATCCTTCGAACAGTATAAAACTTGGATTAGTCGTACTGAGACGTATTAAGGTTTCACCAGATTGTCACAGAACGATTAAAAACTACTCTCCGGTTATCTTAGAGGTTTAAGGTTTTGTCAGGTTGTCAGAAACATATTTAATTTGCCGTAGGGTGTTTTTAAACTTTATCAGGTTAGGTTAGATGAGACCCTAAAAAGAATTAGGGTTTCATCAGATCGTTTGAAACCTGGATAAGTGGCTACCTAGTCGTACTAAACCTTAACAAAGTGCCTTTGAGCTAGGACATTTCTAGGTTGTCTTAAACTTGAATTATCATAAAGGTTGTTCCAAATTCCTAAGGTTTAACCAGGGTGTGACATAACGGTTAAATTTTTTCCAGGTTGCCTAGAACCTACAAAAGTTACCTTGAGATTTTAAAAGACGTTAATGTCATTTTAAACATAAATGAATGTATAAAGTTTCGCCAGGTTGTCAGAAACCTAGTTAATTTGCTACAGTGTTTTTAAGGTTTTACCAGGTTGTCACAATAACGGTTAAAAATCCTCCAGGTTGTCTTGAACCCAGATAAGTTCCCCTGGGATTTTAACAAGTCTTAATGTCGTTAATAACCGTTTATAACTCGGTTCATATGAATAAACCGAGTAGGATTTACTCAGGTTGATACAAGCCTGGGTTTAATTTCCAGGTTGTCAGAAACCTAGTTAATTGCCATGGGGTGTTTTAAGGTTTTATTAGGTTGTCACAATAACGGTTAAAATTCCTCCAGGTTGCCTTAAACCTAGATGAGTTATCCCAACCTGGGTTCAACGTTTCGCCTGGTTGTCAGAAACACAGTTAATTTGCCGTAGGATATTTTTAAGGTTTCACCAGGTTGTCACGATAACGGTTAAAAATCCTCCAGGTTGCCTTGAACCTAGCTAAGTGATCCTGGGATTTTAACAAGTCTTAATGTCGTTAATAACCGTTTATAACTAGGTTTATATGAATAAACCGAGTAGGATTTACTCAGGTTGATACAAACCTGGGTTTAATTTCCAGGTTGTCAGAAACCTAGTTAATTGCCATGGGGTGTTTTAAGATTTTATTAGGTTGTCACAATAACGGTTAAAATTCCTCCAGGTTGCCTTGAACCTAGATGAGTTATCCCAACCTGGGTTTAACGGTTCGCCTGGTTATCAGAAACACAGTTAATTTGCCATAGGATATTTTTAAGGTTTCACCAGGTTGTCACGATAACGGTTAAAAATCCTCCAGGTTGTCTTGAACCTAGCTAAGTTATCCTGAGATTTTAACAAGTCTTAATGTTGTTAATAACCGTTTATAACTCGGTTCATATGAATAAACCGAGTAGGATTTACTCAGGTTGATACAAGCCTGGGTTTAATGTCCAGGTTGTCAGAAACCTAGTTAATTGCCATGGGGTGTTTTAAGGTTTTATTAGGTTGTCACAATAACAGTTAAAATTCCTCCAGGTTGCCTTAAACCTAGATGAGTTATCCCAACCTGGATTTAACGTTTCGCCTGGTTGTCAGAAACACAGTTAATTTGCCGTAGGATATTTTTAAGGTTTCACCAGGTTGTCACGATAACGGTTAAAAATCCTCCAGGTTGTCTTGAACCTAGCTAACTTATCCTGGGATTTTAACAAGTCTTAATGTCGTTAATAACCGTTATATACCTCGGTTCATATGAATGAACCGAGTAAGATTTGCTCAGGTTGATACAAGCCTGAGGCTGGGTTCAATATCCAGGTTGTCAGAGACCTAGTTAATTGCCATGGGGTGTTTTAAGGTTTTATTAGGTTGTCACAATAACGGTTAAAATTCCTCCAGGTTGTCTTAAACCTAGATGAGTTATCCCAACCTGGGTTCAACGTTTCGCCTGGTTGTCAGAAACACAGTTAAGTTGCCATAGGATATTTTAAGGTTTCACCAGGTTGTCACGATACCGGTTAAAAATCCTCCAGGTTGCCTTGAACGTAGCTAAGTTATCCTGGGATTTTAACAAGTCGTAAGTTATTTTAAACATGAATGGACCGAGTTGGGTGTGGTCGGGTTTATACAAACCTGGGTTAAGGGTTTTGGCAGGTTGTTAGAAACCTAGTTACTCTTGCCATAGGGTGTTTTGAAGGTTTCAATAGGCTGTCACGACAACGGTGAAAAACCTCCAGGTTGCCTTGAACGTAGATAAGTTATCATGGGATTTTACTAGTAGTCTTAAGTACTTTTTAATAGTTTTACTACTCTTTGCCAGGTTGTCAGAAACCATAGTGTGTTTTGAAGGGTTCTCCAGGTTGTATTAAAACGAGGATGACTCGCCATGGAAAGGTTTAAGATTCCACTAGGTCCTGATCAAATCTAAACCTAAGTTAACTAAAAGCTAAGGTAACCCCAGGTAGTCATAAACCCTACAGGTTTCTTAAAACTCACAAAAGTCAAGCCGAAACACATTTCACAAGGCTCCTCCTACAACGGGAGGAGGAGTCGTAGTGTGTTAGGCTCCACCCTTTCGGGGCGGGGCGTCGCGATTGGCGGGGACGTGGGCGGGGCGGGAGACGTTAATTAACGTTATAAAATTGGAATTGTCGAGAAATTAACTAACCATTTTTCTTCTCTTCCTTTGCAGGTAGGTAAGTGTGCCGGGACCCAAAAATGACGTCGCCCAATAGGACGTTACGTACGGCCGCGGGGGCCGTCCTTCTCGCCAACACCAAAGTGAGTGCCGTTCAGTTCGGCTTAGTTAATAGAAAAATCCCGACAGGGAATATCCTGGAACATTCCGGGAATATCCCGTAACATTCCGGTGAGACGCGGGGATCGTACGTCACGCCGCAAGACGAGATAATAAAAGCGTTTTACGTCCTCCGAGTTTACGAGCGGTCCCGTTACTGCCGATGGGATATCGGGGGGGTGGAGGGGGTAGAAATGGGGGGAAGGGGGTGGTGGGGATTTTTTCCCTTCGCCGGACCGAACGATCGCATTTCCCCGCGCGGATTTGCGTTTTATATTAAATTTGTAATTTCGCGCGGGAATGCAAATCCGTCGGCTTTAATTTCCTGCTCTACGCGAGGAGAGTAGAGGGGGGTGAGGGTGGTGGGGGGTACGTCGAGGAGAAAGTGAGTTTTTTCACGTAGGAAGTGCCACTTGGTGCTTCGCACGAATCGATAAGCGGAGTCAGCGTCGTGACGGACTTCTGAAGGGGGAACCACCCCACTCCTCTCCCCGAATTCTAAAGGGGAACCACCCCGCCTTACCCCCAAAACGGCTTGATTAATGGTTTTCCGACGAAACAATTCCACCCCCAGTCTCCAGAGGGGGGAAGCCCAACCGGACCAATCCCAGCGAGGGGGCGTGACGAGGGGGAGGAGCCGAATCGACCGGCGTCCAATCAAATTCGAGCCGATTCGGGCGTGGCGTAGCTCGCGTCCAATGGGATCGCGAACTCATCGTAAGCTCCGCCCATCGGAGCGTAGGCGGAGCTTACTGGCAATATAATAAACCCTAGAACGCCAATCGGTTTCGAATAACCTGGCACGCCATAGGGCGAATTGATCTACTAGAGGTTGTCTCAGATCAGAGACGGAATGACGCATTTTCGCTCACCCCTCCTAGTTACGCCCACAATTTAAGCGCCACTATCTATGACCACGCCTTTCCTGCGCGAAATTTGATTGACAGTCCCATTTTGATCTGAGACGACCTCTAGTGAGTCTCACCTTGCCCCCAAGACGGCTTGATTAATGGTTTTCCGACGAAACAATTCCACCCCCACCCCCCAGTCTCCAGAGGGGGCGGAGCCCAACCGGACCAATCCCAGCGAGAGGGCGTGACCAGGGGGAGGAGCCGAATCGACCGGCGTCCAATCAAATTCGAGCCGATTCGGGCGTGGCATGGCTCGCGTCCAATGGGATCGCGAACTCATCGTAAGCTCCGCCCATCGGAGCGTAGGCGGAGCTTACTGGCAATATAATAAACCCTAGAACGCCAATCGGTTTCGAATAACCTGGCACGCCATAGGGCGAATAATTGACCTACTAGTGAGTTTCGGTTATCAGGGCCGGGCTAAGGGATTTCAAAAGTTTGTTATAACGCAGCTGAACCATCTAAATATATTGGTACGGTACGCAGGCTAAATGAAGGGCTTAAGAATAACTTTTGTTGGGTTTCATCGACCATTAGTTACTTTTGTTATTAATATGTAATTGCATTAAGTAAGAGCTTGGCTTGTCATGAATCGGTCCATAGATTGACAGTCGGCTGGTAAGAGATTACTATTGTAATCTTTGTAACTCTCTCTTGTAACGCATTTTTGACGCCGTGGATAACTTGTAGAATTGGCGCTTAGTGTGGAGTTTAAGGTCGATTTGCTCGGGCACCAGATTTTATAAGGGTTTACTCCCTAACCCCGCGGGTGGGTGATACCTGTAGTAGGTCGCTATATGTGTGGAGTAATTTAACTAAATTTCAGACGTACCTATTGCCGTTCTAGAGCTTACTATTTAGTGACCTTGAAGGGTAAAAGACTACTCTTGTAACGTGTCCCCTTTTCTGAGGTTATGAGTTACTTGTACAATTGGCGCTTACTGCGGAGCTCAGGATCGGTTTGCTCGGGAGCCAGATTTTTAAGGATTTACTCCCTAAAGCCACGGGACGGACGGACGGTCTGATACTCAGGAGAATGTACCAGTAGTAGGTCGCTAGTTATTTAGCTGAATCTCGGACGTACCCATTGACGTTCCAGAGTTTATAATGGGTGGGATCTAGGGAGGGGAACGCTGAAAATCACCTAAACACTCAGAGAATATTTTTATTAATTCATTTGTTAAGTTATACATACACTAACGGGGCGACACTTGGGGGGGGGGGGGACGTGGGGGCGTTTCTCACGCGTTCTGAAGTACGACACGGTCAAATTTTCTTTTTGTTGCTTTGAAGAAAATATCACAGATACATCTTATACATCATATGTTATAATATACATGCATTTCAAAAGAAAGTAAATGTGGCGGCGACCCAGAAGAGGTAAAGCGTCCCTTTAGCTGGATTTCATAAACTATGAGGTTGAGATAGGCAACATGAGACATGTGTGTATAGCACACTGTCATATTTATCCACTTTATTGGCGAGGTTCTAAGTTAAGTTGAGGTCCACTTACATTCATCGTTATATAACAATAATTTGATTTCATGAAAGTTACTCCTACGGGTGTTTTATCAAAATTTGAGAGTAATTAATAAGCGTGTGCAGATTAGTGCAATTACATTTAAGAAGTATGCTAGATGAACGTCGGCCAGTTAGACGTTCACGGTTAGTTAGATGGAGAGGAAGGCCCAAACTCTCTTGATACAGGAGAGCAGAACGAGCTATGTAAGACAGAGGAAGATTGCATAATGAGAGGAAGACCGGCAAGACAAAATAACTTTAACCATTAATTTGTGAATCTGGCCTAAAACCTCACCAACACTGAGAGTAAATTAAATATGCATATATATATACATTTAAGAAAACCATACAATATTTTAGGTTGTGTCGAACGTCGTGTGTTAGGTCAAATCGTGCTCAAACCAGAGTTGCGAGATTTACACGGAAGTGGGGCATGCGCAGTAGCGGACGAGTAACGGTCGGCTTCGATTGGTCGGATCGCGGTATAAATCCTATGGCGCCGCAGTTTCCGCCAATCAAAAACCGGCCCCTTCTCTACAGCTACTGCGCATGAACCACTTCTGTATATTGCAACCTCGACGTCGGAGTTTATAAATCCAGCTTTTTGCCGTTTCGACTTGTCGCGTGAAACTCACACACAAGAGTCATCATAACCTCAAAACCGTAAAAGGCTCAGCTTTCGCCGTCTCAACTTTCTACATGAAACTCTCTCACACACACACACACACGAGTCATCATAACCTCAAAACCACAAAGAGCGTGGGTAACGAGAGCGGCCGGGGCGCGAAACTCCATCATTCACAACGTCGCACTCGGTACCGTGACCCTATCCGGCAGTCACTCGTTAACCCGGTAACCTCAGCCGTCGACGCAGCTCAGATCGGCGAACTCCTCGCCGAGCCACCCGACGCAGATGCAGTAGTGCTGGAACAGTTGCACGAGCAGCTCCTGCTCGTCGAGGAACTCGATCTTCTCGATGCGCTGTCGTTCCGCCGACGGTATCGCCTCGTAGTACACGCGCACCATGTCCCAGGCGGTCGAGCCGGCCCAGCCGTTCGCGAGGAAACGCTGCCGCTGCGCCTCGACGCTCCTGCAGGCCGCCGCTCCGGCGAGGTCGCACCCTCGCGCTCTCAGGTTGCCGAGCATCACGTCGCCGAACGTGTCGTCGATGTTGCACATCTCGTAGTTGACGAACAGGCCAGTACGGAACCGCGACGCCGCCCACGAGAGCAGCCGGTTCGAGCACTCCTCCTCGACGTAGACGAGCACGCACTCGGCGAGGAACAGGGTCGGGCGAGAGTAGTCGACCTCGGCCTGCTCGAGCTTGAGCTCGAGCTGCGCGACGTTGCGCAAGTCGACGCCGATGCAGTGGTAGTTGCCGGCGTGCAGGTCGGTCGAGCTGAACTTCACCTCGCCGTCCTGGTCGTGGATGCGCTCGAGCAGCGGCCTGTTGCGCTTGATAGCGTAGCACTTGCGCGCCGTCACCGAGGGGAAGTCGACCTCGACATAGTTCGAGATCTGGACGCCCTCGTCCTTCAGCCGCCAGTACAGAGTGTCGTAGCCGGCGCCGAGGTTGATGATCTGGGCGGAGCTGCCGGCGCGGCCGATGAACTTCTGGATGAACGTCTCCATACCTAAGGGAGAAACGACGTTTACGATAGTCGTGACGAGACGGGTCGCGACGGTCTCACCTTTCACCCGGGCGTAGTAGCCGCGGTTGATCTCCGGCGCCCTACGGTCGACGTGCCGCACGAAGTACGATAGGTACTTGTCGCTCCAGTAGCCGAGCTGGACGGCGCCGAGCTTGCACTCGCTAGCATCGTCGTTCGTCGCTATCACCGGCTCGTCGCCCATCGTCGTCACCACACGGGACCTACGGAAAACGTGGCGACGTTAGAAAATATAGGGGGCCCCCTCAAAAGTGACGTTATGCTCGAACCCCGACGCTCACCGTAGGCCTCCTCCTCCTCCTCCTCCGCCGGTTTCGCCTGCCGCACGCTCCACTTCGCTGAAAGTGAGGTTAGGTTCGCGGGCGTCGCTCCCTCGGGCCCCCGTCTCGGCGGCAGGGGGGATCGCGGGCGCGGAGCGGGGCTCCTCTCGTCTCGTAGGGCTGCGGGGCTGCGTCGCGCCGCTGGTCTCGAGATATGCGGTGAAGATACGACGAACCTGCGAGGAAATATAAATAAAACGGCGGAGTTGCGATTGCGCGCGGCCGCCGCCGCGGCGCTGTTGTCGGATCGACCCGTCGAGAATGGAACTCGCCTTCTACGTCGAATTATCGAATCGGCAGTTATTCTCGCCTCGAATGAGATTTCATTTACTTTGTAACGCCTTTTATTTTCTCTTCGCGACTTCCGGGATTCCGGAGGTTCCGGATAAACCTATCGACACCTCGAGACTATCGACTATCGACTCGCCTACCACTACGAAAAGTCGATTCTGACAAAACACATTTTACAATACATTATTCGTTTCGCCTCGTCCGGTTTAAGCTTTTACGACGCGTCGTAAAGATAAAACTGTCGTCGTTTACCCGTAACATCGCTAATCGGTACGGTCCGTCGCGGCGCGTCACTTTTATTTCAGTATCGACCTTGTCGACGATCCGATACTTCGCTGTGTCCTGCCGTCGTTGCCGAGGAATCGGAACGATCGTTACTCCAATTAATCTGTTTGTTTATGCCGATTTATGTATTTATACTGATAATTTTGGATCTCGTATCGATCTCGGGTGGACGGGTCCGTGTCGGCGCGTCACTTTTACTCGCCTCTGAAACGACGTTGACGCGTTGTTGTCAGTTCGCCTAGGAAAATGTCGTTGATGATCAGTGGATTTGGTACTGAAATAAGAGATTTCCAAAAGGTTCTTTATTATTACAAACTATGACTAAGGGTAACCGTCAAGTGCAAATGGCGAAATTATAAGTTTCCTGGGGAAGTACCCATCTCCGCTAGAGTAATTGTCAAGACCTAAATAAGTTTACACAAAGGCAAGTAGTAATGACATTGAAACGTTTCATTAAAATTGAGCTTTCTGTGAATCTTTAGTGAATTTTTAAAATTCAGCGTACATAATTAAATATTTGTAACATTTCAAACTTAAGTTCATATTATTGTAACTAATTGAGATATTCGCTTCAAGCTTCATCAGTACTTTAATAATCCCGTGCTAAACAACATAAGGAGTTTCATTGAGATTGAAATTTCAACGTAACCCACCACCGTTCTAGAAATTCCCTCGGACGTGGCAACGTCGCGTCGACGCGCCGCACGGGACAGACGAATCGTGCTGTCGCGCGCAAGCAAGGTTGCCTACCCACGCGCATCGACGTATCGCGTCACGGGACAGTAAATTTCGAATAATCTAATCTAAAGTTTGATTTGAATCACCGCGAAAGTTACGTTACTCATTCATTCTTATCTCCCTTATCAGGCGCTACGAATAACAAATCCAAGGTCCGATTGCGAGAGTATCTCGTCATAATCTACGAGAAAATGATGTTAACGTTAAGCGCAGTTCTTTTGCTGTTATGCTACGTCGGCACAGGTAAGAGCAATTAGTCAATTAGTTACTCGTCAGGCGAGTTAATCGTCCTTAACTGAAACTAACGCAGGCGACGCCATCTTGTGCTACCAGTGCGAGGAGCTGTACGACGGCACGAAATCGTGCGAGATCAACGTCGCCGCAGTCCTGCAGGCGAACTGCACGGGCGGTTTCGTATGCAGCAAGCATATCTGGCGGGGTGAGTGCGCATGCGCTCGCGCGAGCAAAACGACATAACCTCGAAATGTTTCGCTTTTCGCAGAGAACGAAGTGTCGACGATCACGCGTGGATGTTCGCCGGCGAACCGTTGCGAAGTCGAGAAGGCGACCGAGTCGTTCGAGAGGAAGTTGATGTACTGCGGTACGTGCAACTCGACGTACTGCAACTCCGCGCATGCGCTCGTCGCGCGCCCCCTTGCGGCGGCGCTGTTACTCGTCGTCATCACATCGATAATGTAGAAACTCGACAATAAACGTCAACTTTTTTACCGTTTCTACTCGGGAAGTTTCATTGGTCACTCCCCTCTCCACCACCTCACCGCGAAACTTCCCAGTCGAGGAGGAGGACGTGCGCGTCGGCCGTGATTCGGTCCGACGCGCAGCCCCCCGACGTGCGCGTCGGCGGCGTTTCGGTCCGACGCGCAGCCTCCGACCTGCGCTCTCTCTATTTCGCTGTTCCAGGCGGCCCCGGATCGGATCGACGGGACTCGCCGCAAAACATGGACGCCTTCAATTACGGGAGGAACGTCCTGCGCGAGATGATGGCGCGGGCGATCCCCCGAAACCTGTTTGGGGTAAGGGCTACGCTTGGCGCTAGGCTGATCGCGGCTTACAGTAGATACTTGGCGGGGGGTTTGAAAGCGACAGGTTTAGATCTGCGCTGGTTGTTTCAACCTGTCAGGTTGTTTCAACTGGGCAGTTTTAAACCTGGGATCTTGGTTTGATTTGACTGGTTCGATCCTGAGAGGTTTGAATCTCGCAGTCTGAACCAGGAAGGCAGGTTTGAATCTGACATGTTTAATAATCTGGCAGGTTAGAATTTGACAGGATTTAATTAACTGGTTTCAACCTGGCAGGTCTGAACCTGGGGGTTTGGATCTGGCAGGTCTGATCCTGGGAGATTTGAATCTGGTAGGTTTCAACCGGACAGGTTTATATCTGACAGGTTCGAATGTCGCAGGTCTTAATCGGGGAGGTTTGGCTCTGGCGGATTTGAACTTGACAGGTTTGACTCTGGCTGGTTTCAACCTGACAGGTGTTATCCTAGCAGGTTTGGGACTAGGAGGATTGATTCTGGCAAATATCAACCTGACAGCAACATGAGAAATTTGAATATGGTAGGTTTGGACCTCGCAGGTTTGAACCTCGCAAATCTGAATCTGGGAGGTGTGAATCTTGTAGGTTTGAACTTCACACATTTGAATCTCACAGGTTGCAACTTGTCAGGTTTCAACCAAGGAGGTTTAGATCTAGGGTGTTTCAACCTGGCAGGTTTTAATCCAACAACCTGGAAGATTCGAATCAAACAGGTTTCGATTTCGCAGGTCTGAACCTGGCAGATTTGAACTTAGCAGTTTTGCACCTTGAAGGTTTGAATCTGGGAGGTTTCAACCTGACAGGTTTAAATCTAGCAAATCTTAACCTGGGAGATTTAAATCTGACAGGTTTCGACTCGGCAGGTTTGACCCTCGCAGGTTTAAACCTTGCATATATGAATCTTGCAGATTTTAAAACGGCAGATGTTAGACTTGACAGTTTTGAACCTGACAGATTTCAACCTGGCAGGTTTCAATCTGGCTGGTTTGACCTACTGCTCCTGCGTAGTAGGCGTCCCGCGTTCTCAGAAGGCTTCCTAGGTTTATCGCACGTACTAGGTTTAGAAAACCGCCGGGACCTAAACCTGGTTCGGTGCCAGGTTTAGGTCTCGAGACGATTGCATGACATTATTTTTAGAAACGTTCGCACCTCAACCTGGGCGTTCGATTGTTCCAGGTTTGAAATAAAACCATGGTTCAGGTCGAACCGGCAAGGTTTCAGGTTTAGGTGTTTCCTGGAGTCGACCGCAAACTCTATCTACACTCAACTCAAAACTAAAAATTATTCAATGTACGAACTCCTAAACCGAAACCTTGGGATTTATTCTGACACGTCGCAACCATTCAGGTTTAAGGTTTGGGTGACACCAGGTTAGATGGCTTTTTGCATGTCCTTTAAACCAGGTTTAATTTATAAGGAAAAGTCTCCGGGTGGACTCCCGAACCTAAACCTGCACGTCTATGGGTTCGCTGCAACCATCCAGATTTAACGTCGATTCGAGTTAAACCAGGAACAGGCGTTAGGTTTAACTTCGGGTCCTGCATGTGTCAACCTGGGTTAGTTTTAACTTAAATGGAAAGGCGATCCGTATGTCTTTTAAACCTTCATCCGGTTTAAGTAAAATATAAAGAGGTTTCAAGGAACCCTTGAACCCAAACCTGGTAAATGATGAGCGCGCCAACCACTCAGGTTTGACATGAATTTGTGGTAGAGCTGCAAGGCACCAGGTTGGAGATTTAATAACGTCTTTTAAACCTTCACGAGGTTGAATTTAAAAGGAAGAAGGTTTCAACGAACCCCTGAACTCAAACCTGAATATTTTTAGATCACTGCAACCATTAAGGTTTAACGTAACCCGTTTCTAACCCAAACATGAACCATTCACATTTAACGTTCAAACCTAACTTGGATTACAACCATAGGATTCCAGATTTGAATTGTATTCCATATCTTAACCTTAACTCGGTTTGAAGTTTTTCAACCTAAACCTGAACCTTCGCGGAAACGGTTTAACTTCGAACGAAAATGGAAGTTACACTCGGTTCAACTGCAAACCCTAATAGGAGGTTTATATAAATTATGGAACCCCAAACTTGAACTAGTCAGGTTTAACTTCAATAGGTGACTAGGGTTAAACCTATTTACCATTTACCTATAAACCAGGTTTGAATTTGTCCTCTGATGTAAACCTTAGTAGCTTAAACGAGGTTTAACTTCAAATTAAAGAAAGGTTTCGAAAACTGTTGAACCCAACCTGGAATATTCAGGTTTAACCTCTAAACCTGACTAGGATTAAACCCACAAGGTTACAGGTTTAAATTGAAATTCGACTGTTTTTTAGTAAGCTAAACTCGGTTCAAGTTCAAACTGTGACAAGAGGTTTATATATATTTTGGAACCCGAGCCTAAACCATTCAGGTATAACTGCGATAACTGACTGGGATTAAACCTACAAGGTTCCAGGTTTGAATTTCTCTTCTGCTGTAAACCTTAGTAGCTTAGACTCGGTTAAAGTTATAATTAAAAAAGAAACTTTTGAACCCCAACCTGGACTTTTCAGGTTGAACCTCCAAACCTGACTAGGTTTAAACCTACAAGGTTCCAGTATTAAATTGGAATTCGACTGCGTATCTTAGTAAGCTAAACTCGGTTCGAATTCAAACTGTAACAAGAGGTTTTTATAAATTTTGGAACCCAAACCTAAACCATTTAGGTTTAACTTTGATAGCTGACTAGGATTAAACCTATAAGGTTCCAAGTTTGAATTTGTTTCTGTTGTAAACCTTAGTAGTTAGACTCTATTTAACTTCAAATTAAAGAAAGGTTTCGAAAACTGTTGAACCCCAACCTGGTCTATTCAGGTTGAACCTCCAAACCTGACTAGGATTAAACCTACAAGGTTCCAGATTTAAACTGGAATTCGATTACGCATCTTAGTAAGCTAAACTCGGTTCAAGTTCAAATTGTAACAAGAGGTTTATATAAATTTTGAAACCCAAACCTAAACCATTTAGGTTTTACTTTGATAGCTGACTAGGATTAAACCTATAAGGTTCCAAGTTTGAATTTGTTTCTGTTGTAAACCTTAGTAGTTAGACTCTATTTAACTTCAAATTAAAGAAAGGTTTCGAAAAGTTTTGAACCTCAACCTGGATTATCTAGGTTGAACCTCTAAACCTGGCTAGGTTTAAACCTACAAGGTTCCAGGTTTAAACTGGAATTCGATTACGCTTCTTAGTAACCTAAACTCGGTTCAAGTTCAAATTGTAACAAGAGGTTTGTATAAGTTTTGGAACCCAAACCTAAACCATTCAGGTTGACCTTCGAAAGCTGACTAGGATTAAACCTATAATGTACCAGGTTTTAATTTGTCTTCTGTTATAAACCATAGTAGCTTAGACCCTGTTAAAGTTCTAATTAAATAAAGAAAGATTTCGAAAAACTTTTGCACCCCAAACTGGACTTTTCAGTTTGAACCGCCAAACCTGACTAGGTTTAACCTACAAGGTTCCAGGTTTAAACTGCAATTCGATTACGCATCTTAGTTACCTAAACTCGGTTCAACTTCAAACTGTAACAAGAGGTTTATATAAATTTTGGAACCCAAACCTACGCCATTCAGGTTTAACTTCGAAAGCTGACTAGGATAAAACCTTTAAGGTTCCAAGTTTGAATTTGTTTCTGTTGTAAACCTTAGTAGTTAGACTCTATTTAACTTCAAATTAAGGAAAGGTTTCGAAAAGTTTTGAACCTCAACCTGGATTATCTAGGTTGAACCTCTAAACCTGGCTAGGTTTAAACCTTCAAGGTTCCAGGTTTAAACTGGAATTCGATTACGCTTCTTAGTAACCTAAACTCGGTTGAAGTTCAAACTGTAACAAGAGGTTTATAAAGTTTTGGAACCCAAACCAAAACCATTCAGGTTGACCTTCGAAACCTGACTAGGTTTAAACCTACAAGGTTCAAGGTTTAAACTGCAATTCTATTACGCATCTTAGTAAGGTAAACTCGGTTCAAGTTCAAACTGTAACAAGAGGTTCATACAAATTTTGGAACCTAAACCATTCAGGATAACTTCAATAGCTGACTAGGATTAAACCTATATAAGGTACCAGGTTTGAATCTGTCTTCTGTTATAAACCTTAGTAGCTTAGACTCCCTGTTAAAGTTCTAATTAAAGAAAGGTTTCGAAAAACTTTTAACGCCAACCTGGACTATTCAGGTTGAACCTCCAAACCTGACTAGGCTTAAACCTACAAGGTTCCAATTTTAAAGTGGAATTCGACCGCGTATGTTAGTAAGCTAAACTAGGTTCATGGTCAAACTGTAACAAGAGGTTTATATAAATTTTGGAACCCGAATCTAAACCATTCAGGTTTAACTTCGATAACTGACTGGGATTAAACCTACAAGGTTCTGTTGTAAACCTTAGTAGCTTAGACTCGGTTTAACTTCAAATTAAAGAAAGGTTTCGAAAAACTTTTAACGCTAACCTGGACTATTCAGGTCGAACCCCCAAACCTGACTAGGTTTAAAGCTATAAGGTTCCAGGTTTAAATTGGAATTCGACAGTGTATCTTAGTAAGCTAAACTCGGTTCAAGTTCAAACTGTAACAAGAGGTTTTTATAAATTTTGGAACCCAAACCTAGGCCATTCAGGTTTAACTTTGATAGCTGACTAGGATTAAACCTATAAGGTTCCAAGTTTGAATTTGTTTCTGTTGTAAACCTTAGTAGTTAGACTCTATTTAAATTCAAATTAAAGAAAGGTTTCGAAAAGTTTTGAACCTCAACCTGGATTATCTAGGTTGAACCTCTAAACCTGACTAGGTTTAACCTACAAGGTTCCAGGTTTAAACTGCAATTCGATTACGCATCTTAGTTACCTAAACTCGGTTCAACTTCAAACTGTAACAAGAGGTTTATATAAATTTTGGAACCCAAACCTACGCCATTCAGGTTTAACTTCGAAAGCTGACTAGGATAAAACCTTTAAGGTTCCAAGTTTGAATTTGTTTCTGTTGTAAACCTTAGTAGTTAGACTCTATTTAACTTCAAATTAAGGAAAAGTTTCGAAAAGTTTTGAACCTCAACCTGGATTATCTAGGTTGAACCTCTAAACCTGGCTAGGTTTAAACCTTCAAGGTTCCAGGTTTAAACTGGAATTCGATTACGCTTCTTAGTAACCTAAACTCGGTTCAAGTTCAAACTGTAACAAGAGGTTTATAAAGTTTTGGAACCCAAACCAAAACCATTCAGGTTGACCTTCGAAACCTGACTAGGTTTAAACCTACAAGGTTCAAGGTTTAAACTGCAATTCTATTACGCATCTTAGTAAGCTAAACTCGGTTCAAGTTCAAACTGTAACAAGAGGTTCATACAAATTTTGGAACCTAAACCATTCAGGATAACTTCAATAGCTGACTAGGATTAAACCTATATAAGGTACTAGGTTTGAATCTGTCTTCTGTTATAAACCTTAGTAGCTTAGACTCCCTGTTAAAGTTCTAATTAAAGAAAGGTTTCGAAAAACTTTTAACGCCAACCTGGACTATTCAGGTTGAACCTCCAAACCTGACTAGGCTTAAACCTACAAGGTTCCAATTTTAAAGTGGAATTCGACCGCGTATGTTAGTAAGCTAAACTAGGTTCATGGTCAAACTGTAACAAGAGGTTTATATAAATTTTGGAACCCGAATCTAAACCATTCAGGTTTAACTTCGATAACTGACTGGGATTAAACCTACAAGGTTCTGTTGTAAACCTTAGTAGCTTAGACTCGGTTTAACTTCAAATTAAAGAAAGGTTTCGAAAAACTTTTAACGCTAACCTGGACTATTCAGGTCGAACCCCCAAACCTGACTAGGTTTAAAGCTATAAGGTTCCAGGTTTAAATTGGAATTCGACAGTGTATCTTAGTAAGCTAAACTCGGTTCAAGTTCAAACTGTAACAAGAGGTTTTTATAAATTTTGGAACCCAAACCTAGGCCATTCAGGTTTAACTTTGATAGCTGACTAGGATTAAACCTATAAGGTTCCAAGTTTGAATTTGTTTCTGTTGTAAACCTTAGTAGTTAGACTCTATTTAAATTCAAATTAAAGAAAGGTTTCGAAAAGTTTTGAACCTCAACCTGGATTATCTAGGTTGAACCTCTAAACCTGGCTAGGTTTAAACCTACAAGGTTCCAGGTTTAAACTGGAATTCGATTACGCTTCTTAGTAACCTAAACTCGGTTCAAGTTTAAATTGTAACAAGAGGTTTGTATAAGTTTTGGAACCCAAACCTAAACCATTCAGGTTGACCTTCGAAAGCTGACTAGGATTAAACCTATAATGTACCAGGTTTTAATTTGTCTTCTGTTATAAACCATAGTAGCTTAGACCCTGTTAAAGTTCTAATTAAATAAAGAAAGATTTCGAAAAACTTTTGCACCCCAAACTGGACTTTTCAGGTTGAACCGCCAAACCTGACTAGGTTTAACCTACAAGGTTCCAGGTTTAAACTGCAATTCGAATACGCATCTTAGTTACCTAAACTCGGTTCAACTTCAAACTGTAACAAGAGGTTTATATAAATTTTGGAACCCAAACCTACGCCATTCAGGTTTAACTTCGAAAGCTGACTAGGATAAAACCTTTAAGGTTCCAAGTTTGAATTTGTTTCTGTTGTAAACCTTAGTAATTAGACTCTATTTAACTTCAAATTAAAGAAAGGTTTCGAAAAGTTTTGAACCTCAACCTGGATTATCTAGGTTGAACCTCTAAACCTGGCTAGGTTTAAACCTACAAGGTTCCAGGTTTAAACTGGAATTCGATTACGCTTCTTAGTAACCTAAACTCGGTTGAAGTTCAAACTGTAACAAGAGGTTTATAAAGTTTTGGAACCCAAACCAAAACCATTCAGGTTGACCTTCGAAACCTGACTAGGTTTAAACCTACATGGTTCCAGGTTTAAACTGGAATTCGATTACGCATCTTAGTAAGCTAAACTCGGTTCAAGTTCAAACTGTAACAAGAGGTTCATACAAATTTTGGAACCTAAACCATTCAGGATAACTTCAATGGCTGACTAGGATTAAACCTATATAAGGTACCAGGTTTGAATCTGTCTTCTGTTATAAACCTTAGTAGCTTAGACTCCCTGTTAAAATTCTAATTAAAGAAAGGTTTCGAAAAAGTTTTAACGCCAACCTGGACTATTCAGGTTGAACCTCCAAACCTGACTAGGCTTAAACCTACAAGGTTCCAGTTTTAAAGTGGAATTCGACCGCGTATCTTAGTAAGCTAAACTAGGTTCATGGTCAAACTGTAACAAGAGGTTAATATAAATTTTGGAACCCGAACCTAAACCATTCAGGTTTAACTTTGATAACTGACTTGGATTAAACCTATAAGGTTTCAAGTTTGAATTTGTCTTCTGTGGTAAACCTTAGTAGCTTATACTCGGTTAAAGTTCTAATTAATGAAAGAAAGGTCTCTAAAAACTTTTGTACCCCAACCTGGACTGTTCAGGTTGAACCTCCAAACCTGACTAGGTTTTAAGCAACAAGATTAAATTATCAAGTTTAAATTGGAATTCCACTGCGTATCTTAACTGTAACAAGAGGTTTATATAAATTTTAGAACGTAAACCATTCAGGTATAACTTCAACAGCTGACTAGGATTAAATCTCCAAGGTTCCAGTTTTCAATTTATTTTCTGTCGTAAACCTTAGACTAGGTTTGACTTTCAACGGAATTAAGAAGGTTTCGATGAACCCTTGTGGGTCTCCTTACAGAACCAGATTTGACTCACAAACCTGACCAGGGTTAAACCATCGAGGCCCCAGGTTCCACATACCTCGGGAACGTAAACTCAGTTTAACCTGGTCGCGATATGCCAGGTTTACCACTCAATTTTTCGGCTCGAACCATCGGGTTTCTGGGTTGCGGGTTGCATACCTCGGCTATCCCGGATTTCAATGTTTAAAGCGGCTTTCAGCGAGTCACACAGTCTCCAGACGGGTTGATGATTTTTTTTATGGGGAAAATACCCCCAAAATCCCAAATTCCCCCTCCGTGTGGGGGTGGGGTGGGGGTGAGTGGGGTCGTTCCCGTTTTCCGGGCATCTTCAATGCGGCAACTTTCCTGGCAACGTTTCAGACGGGGAAAAAATCAACAAAAGACGTGACCGGGGGAGGGGGAGGTGACTAGGGGTTGTTTAAGTTCGGGGGAAATTGGGGGGAAATTGGGGAAGAATCGATAGTTGCGACGAAAATTAATGTACGTCGAGGAGTACCATCGTGTTATCGACGTTTCCCTCGAGGGTTAGTGCATGCCGTTAGTTCCCTCGGGGGAGCGTCCTTAAGATCCCCTTTCGCGCACCGATAACACCCCTTCCTGTTCTTTTCCCCTTACGCATCCCACACTCCCGTCCGATTCCCGTTGCAATATTGATACGTTCCCGTTTTAAAAATTTCATCCTGGAAACAACGAAAAAATATTATTCCACCCCGATCACCCCCACCGACCCCTCCCCCCCCTCCCAGATCGATCTTGGAATGCGATTCCAGAATATTAATATGATATGGCGCCAATCCCCCCTCCCCCCCGGAGGGGGATGATTCAAATGTCTAAAAACCAATCGGAGCACGTGGAAGCTTTTAATATTATTATTAATATCATTATTATTTTTATGGGGGAACGGGGGGGGTTCCCCTCCCCACCCCCACTTCCCTCCCAAATATATCTCGTCACGTACGTCTTAGCTCATTTCGGGCGTTCTCTATGTTGCAGGGCCCGCTGCGCAACATGCCGATCTCCGACTTCAGGAAGAAGAAGCTCCTCTACGTCTTCAACGTGTTCTTCGGTGAGTGTGTGTGTGTGTGGGCTGATTTACGCTCGTCCGGCCCTGTCGACCGCGAGCTGTAAAGTTTACAGCACAGCCGAGTCGACTGCGATTGCGATATTAAAGTTTCTTCAGACTTCACGGCTCCGTCAAATCGACTGGCGACTTTACAGCTCGGTGGAACGGACCGTGGTGACTTTACAGCTCGCTAGGATCGCCGGGTGGAGTCGATAGTTTAGTCGAATCGACTGTGGGCCGTCCAGATTTATCCGTCTCGCTGTATCGAAGGTTCTTTCGACTCTACAGCCCGGTCTAAATCGTTAATAACTTTACAGTTTGCTCTATTCGACTGTGACAACTTTACAGCTCAGTAGGACAGACTGTAGTGGCTAAAGCTCCCTAGAAACGACTGTCGCGACTCTACAGATCGTTGAAGTCGACTGTGGATCTTACAGCTCAGTTAGCTTTTAGAATCTAGAGCTCATTCCAACCGCCTGCGGGCAGTTCAGCATTACCCGCCTCACGATATCCAAATTTCTTACAACTCTACAGTCGAGTCGAATTGAATATCGACTTTACAGCTTACTGGATGAGACTGTGATAACTTTACAGCTCGATAGAATCGACTGTGGCGACTTTACAGATCTCCGAAATTGACTGTGGACTTTACAGCTCCACTTTACTTTACTTTACAACTCAACTTTGGGCAGTCTAATTTTGTCTGGGCTGTGGTCCGCCCAGCTTTATCCTTCTCGCTATATTAGAACTCCATCTGACCCTACAGCCCAGTCGAAAGTACAGGTGACTTTACAGCTTAGTCGATGCGTCTGTAATAACTTTACAGCTCGATAGAATCGACTGTGGTGACTTCACAAATGGCCGAAATCGACTGTGGACTTTAAATCTCTACTTTACATTACTTTACATTACAACTCGACTGTGGGCAGTCTAATTGTGTCGGCATCATGATATCTACCGGCCCTACAGCCCAGTCGAAAGTACAGGTGACCTTACAGCTTAGTCGATGCGACTGTGATAACTTTACAGCTCGATAAAATCGACTGTGGTGACTTTACACATCGCCGAAATCGACTGTGGACTATATACCTCAACTTTCCTGTACTTTACATTACAACTCGACTGTGCGCAGTCTAATTTTGTCTACCACATGATACTAAAGTTTCTTACAACTCTACAGCTCATTTCAATCTACTGTGGTACGCCCAGCTTTATCCTCCTCGCTACATCAGAGCTTCTTCCTACCCTACAGCCCGATCAAAAGTACAGGTGACTTTACAGCTTAGTCGATGCGACTGTGATAACTTTACAGCTCAATAGAATCGATTGTGGTGGCTTTACACATTGCCGAAATCGACTGTGGACTATACACCTCAACTTTACTGTACTTTAGATTACAACTCGACTGTGCGCAGTCTAATTTTGTCTACCACATGATACTAAAGTTTCTTACAACTCTACAGCTCATTTCAATCTACTGTGGTCCGCCCAGCTTTATCCTCCTTACTATATCAGAGCTCTTTCCTACCCTACAGCTCGGTCAAAAGTACAGGTGACTTTACAGCTTAGTCGATGCGACTATGATAAGTTTACAGCTCGGTGGAACGGACTGTAGTGACTTTACAGATCGCTTAAATCGACTGTGCGCAGTCTAATTTTGTCTGCCTCATGATTTTAGAGTTTCTTACAACTCTACAGCTTATTCCGATGTACTGCGGGCAGTCCAGCTTTATCCGCCTCGCGATATTCAAATTTCTTCCAACTCTACAGTCGAGTTGAATTGACTGTCGAGTTTACAGCTTACTCGATGCGACTGTGATAACTTTACAGCTCGGTGGAATGGACTGTAACGACTTTACAGCTAAGTAAGATCAACTGTGGAGACTTTACAAATCACTTAAATCGACTGTGGAGTTTACAGCTCATCCTAATCGACATGGGGGTCGTCCAGGCTTTATTTGGCCTCGCGTTATCCAAACTTCCTGCGACCCTACAGCTCAGTCAGATTGACTGGCGACTTTACAATTATAGTCGACAACGACAACTGTACAGCTCGGAGTGTTGCGACTTTACAGCTCAGTAGGATCGACTGTGGGAGTTTGCAGCTCAGTCGAATCGACTGCGGTCTGCACAGCTTCATCCTCCGCGCTGTATCGAAACTCCTTCCGACCCTACAGCACAGTCGAAAGGACCAGTGACTGTATAACTTTACAGCTCAATAGAACGCACTGTGGTCACTTTACAGCTCGGTAGAAGGTAGAATGGACGACTTAGACTTTATGGCTTAGTCGAATCGACTATCGACTTTACAGTTCGCTCTATTCGACTACGATAACTTTACGGCTCGAACTGTAGACGCTTCACAGCTCGGTAGGTTCGGCTGTGGTGACTTTACAGATCGCCGAAATCGATTGTGAACTTTACAGCTTAGTCGAATCGACTGTGGCCAGCCCAGCTCTATCCCCCTCGCTATATCAAAGCTTCTTCCGACTCTACAGCACAGTCTAAAGTATTGGTGATTTTACAGTTTACTCAATTCGACTGTGATAACTTTATAGCTCAATAGGATAAACTGTAGTGACTTTACAGCTCGGGTGGGACGGACTGTAGCGAATTTACAGCTCAGCAGAGTCGACTGTGGAGTTTACGGCTTAGTAGAATCGACTGTGGCCCTCAGATTTACCGCCTCGCCTAGTCCAAATTTCTTACGACTTCACAGCCCCGTCAAATTGTCTGGCGACTTTGCAGTTTAGTCGATTCGACTATGATAACTTTACAGCTCAGTAGAACAAACTGTAGTGACTTTAAAGCTCTGGTGGAACGGACTGTAGCGAATTTACAGCTCAGTTGAGTCGACTATGGAGTTTACGGCTCAGTAGAATCGACTGTAACCCTCAGATTTGCCCGCCTCGCATAGTCCAAATTTCTTACGACTTCACAGCCCCGTCAAATCGACTGGCGACTTTGCAGTTTAGTCGATTCGACTGTGATAACTTTACAGCTCAGTAGAACAAACTGTAGTGACTTTACAGCTCGGGTGGAACGGACTGTAGCGAATTTACAGCTAGTAGAGTCGGCTGTGGAGTTTACGGCTCAGTAGAATCGACTGTGACCCTCAGATTTGCCCGCCTCGCATAGTCCAAATTTCTTACGACTTCACAGCCCAGTCAAATTGACTGGCGACTTGGCAGTTTAGTCGATTCGACTGTGATAACTTTACAGCTCAGTAGAACAAACTGTAGTGACTTTACAGCTCGGGTGGAACGGACTGTAGCGAATTTACAGCTAGTAGAGTCGGCTGTGGAGTTTACGGCTCAGTAGAATCGACTGTGACCCTCAGATTTGCCCGCCTCGCATAGTCCAAATTTCTTACGACTTCACAGCCCAGTCAAATTGACTGGCGACTTGGCAGTTTAGTCGATTCGGCTGTGATAACTTTACAGCTCAATAGGACAAACTGTAGTGACTTTAAAGCTCAGGTGAAACAGACTGTAGCGAATTTACAGCTCAGTAGAGTCGACTGTGGAGTTTACGGCTCAGTAGAATCGACTGTGACCCTCAGATTTGCCCGCCTCACATAGTCCAAATTTCTTACGACTTCACAGCCCAGTCAAATTGACTGACGACTTGGCAGTTTAGTCGATTCGACTGTGATAACTTTACAGCTCAGTAGGACAAACTGTAGTGACTTTAAAGCTCGGGTGGAACGGACTGTAGCGAATTTACAGCTCAGTAGAGTCTACTGTGGAGTTTACGGCTCAGTAGAATCGACTGTGACCCTCAGATTTGCCCGCCTCACGTAGTCCAAATTTCTTACGACTTCACAGCCCCGTCAAATTGTCTGGCGACTTTGCAGTTTAGTTGATTCGACTGTGATAACTTTACAGCTCAGTAGAACAAACTGTGGTGACTTTACAGCTCGGGTGGACGGACTGTAGCGAATTTACAGCTCAGCAGAGTCGACTGTGGAGTTTACGGCTCAGTAGAATCGACTGTGACCCTCAGATTTGCCCGCCTCGCATAGTCCAAATTTCTTACGACTTCACAGCCCAGTCAAATTCTCTGGCGACTTTACAGTTTGCTCGATTCGACTGTGATAACTTTAAAGCTCAGTAGGACAAACTGTAGTGACTTTAAAGCTCGGGTGGACGGACTGTGGCGAATTTACAGCTCAGCAGAGTCGACTGTGGAATTTACGGCTCAGTAGAATCGACTGTGACCCTCAAATTTGCCCGCCTCGCATAGTCCAAATTTCTTACGACCTCACAGCCCAGTCAAATTGACTGGCGACTTGGCAGTTTAGTCGATTCGACTGTGATAACTTTCGAGCTCAGTAGGACAAACTGTAGTGACTTTAAAGCTCGGGTGGACGGACTGTAGCGAATTTACAGCTCAGCAGAAGCGACTGTGGAGTTTACGGCTCAGTAGAATCGACTGTGACCCTCAGATTTGCCCGCCTCGCATAGTCCAAATTTCTTACGACTTCACAGCCCAGTCAAATTGACGGGCGACTTTGCAGTTTAGTCGATTCGACTGTGATAACTTTACAGCTCAGTAGAACAAACTGTGGTAACTTTACAGCAAGGGTGGAACGGACTGGACTGTAGCGAATGTACAGCTCAGCAGAGTGGACTGTGGAGTTTACGGCTCAGTAGAATCGACTGTGACCCTCAGATTTACCCGCCTCGCATAGTCCAAATTTCTTACGACTTCACAGCCCCGTCAAATTGTCTGGCGACTTTACAGTTTGCTCGATTTGACTGTGATAACTTTAAAGCTCAGTAGGACAAACTGTAGTCCAAATTTCTTACGACTTCACAACTTTACAGCCGAGTCAGATTGACTGGCGACGTTACAGTTTACTCGATTCGATTGTGGTAACGTTACAGACTGTAGTGTCTTCACAGCTGGGTAGGACCGACTGTGGAGTTTACAGCTTGGTCGAGTCGACCGTGTGAAGTCCAGTTTTCGACTCTACAGCGCAGTCGAACCGACCGGCGACTTTACAGCTCGCTCAACTCGACTGCGATAACTTCACAGCTCGTCACGACTGACTGTAACGACTTCGCAGCTTAGTCGAATCGACAGTCGGTCGGCCGGTCTCCTCATCCCACGGGAACCACCCCAAACTTTTACGATTCATCCGACTCGACGCTAATCCCCGTCGCGCGCTTCCCGTAAGGCCGTACGGGACATCGTAAATTCCCCGGGATTAGGCGCTCCTCTCGACGCTCCCATACTTGGCAGCGCGCCAGGCGGCGTCCCGATGATTTATCGGGAAGCGGGAACAATACCGGGAGACGCGTCGAGTAGATTCGACTCGATGTTCGATCTTGAATCTCGTCCAATCTGCCCGGAGTGCTCCTTTACGATAATACGGAGCGATTTGCCGGGAACGGGAACGAGAGTTCCCGGACTTTTACCGGGAATGGTTTCGTCGAATTTACTCCGGCCCGATTGATATCCCGAATTACTCGCACATTACGAACTATCGTTATCACTCCCTCTGTTCCCTCACGAAAAGACATAAACAGTCCCCTTCGACGGTTCGTTCCCGGTAAGTATCCCTCGGGATAAGCGTGGGAAGTAGGGATAGATCCATTAACGCCGGTCGTTTCGTTCCAGACGTCAACCAGAGCGGGACCATCGACAGGAAGGACTTCGAGCTTGCGATCGAGGTGAGTGGTCGAGTGATCCCGAGGGAATCACGGGTCTTAATCATGCCGTTCCTCGTTTCCAGAAAATCTGCTCCCTGCGCGGCTGGAAACCGGGCAGCGACCAGTACAAGAAGACCTTCGACAGCATGATCAAGATATGGGAGGGGCTCAAGTCGCGCGCCGACTCCAACAAGGACGGACAGGTGAGTGCGAAGCGCGTGCGCATCTCCGGGGTGCGCTTTGAGCCGGTGCGCATCCTAAACGTGCGCACCGCGCCCGTGCGCATCGCAACTAACGCTCTTCTCCCTCTGTCTGACGTCAGGTGAGCGTCGAGGAGTGGGCCTCGATGTGGGACGACTACTCGAAGAACCCGGAGAACCCGCTCGAGTGGCAGACGCAGTACCTGCGATTCATGTTCGACCTGGAGGACGCGAGCGCCGACGGCTCGATCGACGTCGACGAGTTCACGAGCGTGTGCTCGTGCTACGGCCTGAACGCGTCCGAGTGCGCGCAGGCGTTCACCAAGATGGCGCAGGTGAGAGCGCGTGCGCCGCCCTGCGGACGATTCTCTAACGAAACCTTCCTATTTGTCTCTCCAGGGTAAGAAGGAGGTGAACTACGACCAGTTCGTGATCCTATGGAAGCAGTTCTTCACCTCCGAGAACCCGTCCGACCCGGGCAACTTCATCTTCGGCAAGACCTCGTTCTAAGGCGGACAGTACTTCGACGTTCATGACTCCCCATCCAACCCTCTCTCCCCCGTAATCAATGGAATTATTATTCGTTAATAACTATACGTTGTTCGTAACATATCCTCAGATATTTACAGAGAGATTCATTTGTTTGGTGTGTGTAAATGGACGTAACCTGTTCACTTAGACGAGACGATACATTATATCATAGTCAATTATCGGATATGCCTGACGATGTATTTTTCAAATTCTTAAAAGCCTTTCATATCTCTAGGACAATATACATGTAAGTCCCGTCGACGCGGGACCGTAACCCGAAACTGTCCCCGTGAGCTCTTCTTGTAATTTGTTGTTATAGATGTGATAAATGTTTGTATGGTGACGGATATAATAAATAAATCATTGGGAAGACGTCGTTTTTCATTGGGATCGAACATGGCCGCCGCGCCGGGAGGGACAGAGGAGGTTATGAGATCGCTCGCCGGCCGGAGCGACCCTTCTGCCGACTAGTATGTCCGTGGGGAAATTCGCGTTCCGAGGATTACGATGCGAATAGAATGATGGCGTCCATGAAGGTGCCTCCAAAGGGATAAAAGAGAGAGGAGGTAACAAAGTGGTTCAAATAGACCAAAGTGGCTTCTGCATATGGCCGACTTCCTGTAAGAAATATTTCTCTCCAGTGGCGTGGCATTTAAAATACATTAACTAAAGTTATGAAATAATAAAAGTTAAAATAAAAGTTTGTTCAATTATAGGGGCTTGAAGATTTAGGTATATGAAAAAACTTTGTCCTGTGATGTACAAACCAATATAACAAATTATTTTAAAGAACTGTACAAAACTGGTATTATAAAACTTGTTTGGCAGTTAGTTAACTTGGGGAATGACGTCAAGGATATCGGTTAAAGTTAATATAATGTATAATGCCACAAACTCCGCCCTCGTTGAAATGTTCGTTTTTCCGCCCTTGATAAAAAATATACTATTTATATACAAGAAAACTAGGTACATACTTCAATGTTTCTTATTGTTCACAGCTAATGGTTAAGAAATTTCGTTGACGTAGATTACCACCTACTTGAAAATTTTCCCATGTTAATCTCCCATAGAAAGAAATTGTGTAGAAACATTTGCCATGGTTACCAAATTCTGACGTCACATTTTCCTCGCGTATAACCTGTGACGTCCAATGCCTCAACGTAATTATACACGTGATGCGAATCCACTGATTTTATTGGCCGTAACGGACGTCTGCGCGTTACAGACCATGTCATGAACTATTGCGAGTGAGATGGATGTTTTAGCCCAAACTAAAGTCACTAGATATATAAAGTAGCGCAATTGGTAAGGACAATGTGTTAGACAGAGAAAACACTATTTGAAATCAAAATGGCGGAGTTACAGTTGTCAAACGCTTGTCATTTGCCATTTTAAGTTGTCACGGAAGGAATTTCAAATTCAATCGTAATAAATAAAACGTTGCCATTACAAGTTTTCGTTTCGATTTCTCCTACAAATTTCACAAACTACTCGACATACAGTCGAATGCAAAACATTTTGGTTATTTGTCATGTCATGTCATGTCAAACATGTCATTTTTTTCAAAGATATGCAACCAAATTGCAACATTTGTCCAACATTTGAACTTACCGCGTAATTTTGGAATCAAAATGGCGGCCGAATTGCGCTACTTTGGATATATAGTGACTTTAGCCCAAACCTCTCTCTCTCTCTGTTAGCGATATAGGAGTATTACATACGGAGCTTTTCTATCGAAACGCATGGTGGGAAATCAACAAGAGCAAACGAGAAACTTATAGTAGTTCGTTAGTATGACAGAGAACGATGTTTTGCAACGTTGCCGGCCGCAGTCCAAGTCCAAGTCCAAGCATCTAACGCGTATCGCTTTACGCTTTCGGTCTCGGGTCGTCTCGTGCGAGGCGGATGACTGAGATGTTTCGTGAGCTAACAACTTCGCAAAAGTTTGTAACGTTATTTTTTTTGAGAGGCGGCCTGAATCGACAACCTCAGCCAGTTAATTGGAAATTATTTAAGATCCCTGGATATGCAACCAACTTAGCTCTTTACTTAGTAACTCTACTTAACTTTATATTCACACATTTTACGTAATTCACGTCCCCGGGAGCCAAACTGACCTGTTGACATAGCTCGGTTGCCCCTAAGGCCAACAGGAGTCAGGTAATAAAGGTAAATGTAAATCATAACCTCTAACAGGCCACATGTAATTCAATACCAGGGAATAGGGCCGATGTAACAGGACTAGTGTCGCAAGGGATAGGGTGTATTGTTGCCCCATTAAGGGCTAAGTTATTAGTTTCGTATCCCTTCCCTTGTGAACACATTTCTGGTTCGTGAGAGGTTATGCGCGGTAACTAGTTTAACGTCAGATAAGGCTCCGGGAGAATAGGTAGTTATACAAGAACGAAGTTATCTTAACTAGGATTGTGTGGACTAAGTAGGGAACAGGTAATCTAGGAATTTTAACCTCCAATTATAAAACGTAATAAGTTGCCAATAATAGAACTAATGTACCCGGAATGTCTTCACAGGGGATATTATAGATTATTGCGTAGTACATAATGAAGGGTTGAGTCCTCAAGTGATCTCCCATCCTCTGTGAACACATTTTTGGATGAGAGGTTAGATTCAATAGGAAGATTCGGCTTAAAATGTAGTACAAAGTATTGGCGACTTTTAGGAATACATGGTGAGACCCTATAGTAACAGTACCAAAGGAAATAGGGATAATTTGATTAATTTCTATCTATTCCTAGAAGTCAAGGGTAGGCAACCAGTTATACGAGTAGTTTTATTTCGCTCATGCAGATATGTCTTTCCTTCTCTCACTTAATTCGGATTGGTTGACAGTTAGGAACATTTATTTGTATTGGTAATGAATTTTGTTAAGTTTATGGCCATACCTTCTAGAAGGTTCTTTTTTTTGTAGAGAAGGAACGATTAGTATAAAAGCGGACAGCTCCCCTGTTTTCGCTCTCTTATTCTTAGTCTCTGTTACCGGTTGCTCTTATTCTCTTAGTCTTTTACGCTCTTACTCTCCGTTAGTTCTTACTCTTGCTCGTTGTTAACGTTAGTTATTTTAGTGATTTACTCTCTGTCAATCTCAGTGATTCTTGCCCTCCGCTATCGAGTGGTTCCTGATTCCGGGCGTAAGTGCGAGCGACAGAAAGTGGGACTCTCGCGAACATTGTGATCCCGAACCGGTTGGTGTGTGCACGGAACGACCGTTACGTGAACGCGGTGTTCCGTCGTTACGTTTCGCGCGCTGACAGGCGACAGCGAGAGAAAGGGGGTTCCTGTTTCCTGTTCCGACGGTAACCCGTCCCGCAGCGACGCACATCCGAACCGAGCCATCCGAGGGACTTCGCATCTGTCGACAGGGGGGGCCCAGAGCCGTCCACGCCGTAGTCCCGCTACGACGCCAGAGCCGCCCTCGCAGTAGGACCAGCCACAACGACCGGGGACCTACGTAAGCAGCCCAGGGGTCAGCCCCAGCGACCAGGGACCTACGTAAGCAGCCCAGGGGTCGGCCACGACGCCAGAGCCGTCCACGCAGTTGGACCAGCCTCCAGTCCAGGGGTCCAGAGACGACGCCGGAGCTGCCCACGCCGATAGCCGCACCAGTCCAACCACCCCAGTCCAGGGGGCCTACGCCGGCAGTCTAGGCAGTCCCTCGAGGGTCAACGGCAGCGTCGCCCCGTACCGGTCAGGTTAGGGTTATTAGGGCACAATATTTTAGTGGTTGCATATCCGAGAGTGGGGTACTATATCAAACTATAGTATATTAAATTCATTTATGAGAGTTGTTCAAGTTTTATTTTTCGGATCTAACCTCAACCTCTCTCTTGGATGCGAATAAGCCTTCGTAAAGGTAAGTGAGACATCTGATAGCTGTGAGACGGTATCGTCTCCTCTTAACAACTAAAGGGGAGATCGAAGTATCAGTCAGGGCCGGGCTTTGTAGTTGTTGGCGCCCTTCTTTCATCGCATTATTTGGTCAACTTGTAGTTCACCCACGACCACTCACCGACGAGTTGAGTTAGTCGGGCCCTGTGAGTAAGATCATCGAACGTCTTGTAACGTTAATAGAATTTAACGTTGCAAGTTGTTTCTCTGTTCAGCCAACTAGAAATATATGGCCTTTCTCTCGCTCTCACGTTTATTCCATCCTGCGACTCTGTCGGCAACACGGCCGGTCTGGGTTTGCATTTCTAATAATATAGATGTTCTGTGAATCTGTTTTCTGTCTGCTGTCGTTCTGTGCCGTTACGTATTCCGTGCCCGCCATATGCTTACCGAGTTTAGTGAAATTCCATCTAAACCAACTCGATTTCGTCCGTTTCCTACGCACCGTCGCGACGCCGCCATGAAGCTAGTCTGCAGCGCCACGGACCCCCCGTTAGGTAAGCGCCGCCCCGTTCTCCCGTCCATCTTCGCCGTACCTAACCTCACTTTTCCAGGGGGCCTCTTCGTCGTCGAGCACCTGCGCTCGCGTTGCGGCTTCGCCTGCGACGTCTCGTGGGGCGCCGAGACGCTCGTCGACGGTCGCCGGCTCGGCGGCGTCGGGGACGTCGCTAGGCTCGTCGCGACCGAGCTCTGCGGCTCGGGGGCCGTCGAAGCGACGCAGGTCGACCACTGGATAACGTTCGCCGCGGGGCCACTTCGCCACGGGCGGAGGCTCGAGGGGGCCGTCGCGGCGCTCGACGCCGCGCTCGCACCAGCGACGTACCTCGTTGGCGGCAGGATCGGCGTCGCCGACTACGTCGTATTCGCCGCGTTGTACGGTACGTACGAGACGATCGGTGAGTCGAGGATTACGGGGTATTCTCGTTTTGCAGCCAACGAGCGGTTCCAGGCGAAGATGGATATGACGCCGTCGAACGTGCTGCGTTGGTACAACTACATGTCGTCGCAGGAGGCGGTCGTGAACGTCCTCGCCGCCCTACCGGCCGACGTGAAGACGGCCCTAAGGCGACCGGTACGGATGAGGCGTTCCTCGACGAGGCAATCGCTGGAGAAACCGAAAGCGAGAGCGCAAGAGGGGAAGTTCGTCGAGCTGCCCGGCGCAGAGATCGGAAAAGTCGTCGTGAGGTTCCCTCCGGAGGCCTCCGGGTAATCCCCGCTTCCTCCCGTCACACCGCAACACACCACACGAACTCTTCAATTTCAGTTACCTCCACATCGGCCACGCCAAGGCGGCGCTGCTCAACCAGTACTACCAGGAGGCGTTCCAGGGCCAGCTCATAATGCGCTTCGATGACACGAACCCGGCCAAGGAGAACGTCCACTTCGAGCGCGTCATCCTCGAGGACGTCGCGATGCTCCGTATCAAGCCGGACAGGTTCACGCACACGTCGCAGTACTTCGACGTGATGATCGAGTACTGCGAGCGGCTGCTCCGGGAGGGGAGGGCGTACGTCGACGACACCGACGCCGAGACGATGAAGGCGGAACGGGAGCACCGCGTCGAGTCGAGGAACAGGAATAACGGTGAGTTCCGAGGTGGAGTTGTGGTCGCTAGGCGACCTAACCTCACAAAATCTGTTTCGTGGTGTGGTGAGGTATCATCGCATATAGTGTAATGGCTTTCCTTAATTGGGTGTCTTGTTTAACAATCAGAGGAGCTACTGATTTCAAAAGAGTACAATAGGTGTCATATTCCATCCTTAAATAATTAAACCAATCTCCAGGTTCTAGTTTGAGTTCTGCCAGTAAATTAATATGAGAAAAGTGGTTTCTCTTCAATGACCACTCTTTCGACCACATTCTTCGTTTTTTCTTTTTTGATTCTATGGCTAATGCTGCCGCCACTGCACACAAATATATCGTCTTCATCACTACGTGCGTCAGATTCAACTGCTAACTAAATCCGAAGTCTGTGTGCGACACGCATTTGCCGTTTTTGTCCCATCAGACTTGTTTGTCGAACAAAACAGTCTACCAACGACGCAGTCTGTGGGCCCCTTTAACGTTACGACCTGCGACTCCCTTCGTAGGTCACCTATGTACCGTTGTACTCTTTCTTTCGTAGGCGTCGAGGAGAACCTCCGACTGTGGAACGAGATGAAGGCCGGTTCGAAGGAGGGCCAGCGGTGCTGCGTCCGCGCCAAGATCGACATGCAATCGGCGAACGGCTGCATGCGCGACCCAACGATCTACCGTTGCAAGAACGAGACGCACCCGCGCACCGGCGACGCATACAAGTAAGATGACCGTCCGTTCGTCAAGAACCGTCCGCCTTAACCTTTCTTCTCTCTTCCGATTCGAGGGTGTACCCGACGTACGACTTCGCCTGCCCGATCGTCGACGCGATCGAGGGCGTCACGCACACGCTGCGCACCATGGAGTACCACGACCGCGACGCGCAGTTCTACTGGTTCATCGAGGCGCTCGGCCTGCGCAGGCCGTACATCTGGGAGTACAGCCGCCTGTCGATGACGAACACCGTCCTCAGCAAGAGGAAGCTGACGTGGTTCGTCGAGAACGGCCTCGTCGACGGATGGTAAGGGAATAGCGAGGCGGAGGTACGAGATTTACGCGGAAGTGGCGCATGCGCGGTGGCGGACGAGTAAAGGTCTGCTTCGATTGATCTGAAAGTTTATGTACGCGCCAATCAGGAACACCAGTGACCCAGTCCCATCTTTACAGCTACTGCGCATGCACTGCTGCCGTGTAAATCCCCCATCTCCGCGGTGAAGTGTCGTGTCGTGAGTTACTGTTCGGACTTTCCTCGCAGGGACGACCCGAGGATGCCGACCGTCCGGGGCGTCCTGAGGCGCGGCATGACCGTCGAGGGTCTCAAGGAGTTCATCGTCGCGCAGGGCTCGAGCCGTTCCGTCGTCTTCATGGAATGGGACAAGATATGGGCGTTCAACAAGAAGGTGGGTGGACGAGATCTGTATAGTTTTGAGGTTATGTTACCAACACAATTTGTTATGAACGCTTTTCAGGTGATCGACCCGATCGCCCCGAGGTACACCGCCATCGACGCCTCCGCCGCGCCCGTCCCGGTGACGGTCACCGGTTGCCAGCGGCAGACCGTGACTGTACCGAGGCACCCGAAGAACCCGGACGTGGGTACGAAACGCGTCGTGATAGGACCGGACGTGCTGATCGACCGCGTCGACGCCGATTCATTGAAGGAAGGCGAGAACGCTACGTTCATCAATTGGGGCAACCTGATGATCCGGAAGATCAACCGGTGAGTAGATGGGATCGTTTCAGAGTTGCGAGATTCACGCGGTAGCGGTGCATGCGCAGTAGATGTAGAGGAGGGGAGAATGTTCCTGATTGGCGCGAACCTAAACTTTCCGGATCGATCCGACCAATCGGAGCCGGCCATTACTCGTCCGCCACCGCGCAGGCGCCGGTTCCGTGTAAATCTCGAAATCTCCGGATCGTTTGTCATGAACCGTTTCGATTCCATAGAGACGCCGATGGGAAGGTCACTGGTATCGAGGCGACGTCGAACGTCGACGACAAGGACTACAAGAAGACGCCGAAGATCACCTGGCTCGCCGTCGCCGACGACGCCCCGTTCACGCCCACCTATTGCGTGTACTTCGATCATCTCATCAGCAAGCCACTGCTCGGGAAGGACGAGGACTTCAAGAAGTACGTCGGGCACCAAACGAGGGTAAACCGGACAGACTTGGATCATCTGTCACGTGACATAACCTCGCTTTGTTTCTCCAGAGAGAGGTCGAGATGTACGGCGACCCGGAGCTGAGGTCGTTGAATGCCAGCGACATAATCCAGCTGCAACGCAGGGGCTTCTTCAGGGTGGACGTCGCCTACCGACCGAGGGACCCGCACACCGGGAAGGTGCAGCCGTTGGTGCTGTTCTCCGTGCCCGATGGGCACGTCAACGAGAACCCGTTGGGGCTGCCTGTAGGAGAAAGGAGCAGAGCGACGGTAATGAGTGATTTGTAGGTTAGGTTTGGTCTATACACCACACCATAATCACCACAGTACCGTAATTTCGGTACTAAATAACCTTAGATTATGTTATCCCGAAAGTTCGCTTAGTACCATTTGGTTAGTAATAATTGTAGAATCTGAGTTACCGACATTACACATTCCTACATGTCATCACCGGTTATATCTTGTCGTTAGGTGGAAACTGAGAAGAAAGTTCCCGGGAAATCAGCCGAGGAGCTGAATTTGGAGATAACGAAGCAAGGAGACCTCGTCAGGAGCCTGAAAGCTGAAAAAGCTCCCAAGGACAAGATTCAAGAATCTGTTAAAGTGCTGCTCGAACTCAAGAACCAGTTCAAGACTCTAACCGGTAACGAGTGGAAACCACAGGAGGTGAAACAAGACCAACCGGTAAGTGAGAACCTTTTGTCCCTTTCGGTGAATTATTAACTTTATTCTTGATCAGTCGGCAGACAATCTCAACAAAGAGATAACGAAGCAAGGAGACCTCGTTAGGAGCTTGAAAGCCGAGAAAGCTCCAAAGGACAAGATCCAAGAATCCGTTAAAGTGCTGCTCGAACTCAAGAATCGGTTCAAGACTCTAACTGGTACCGAATGGAAACCTCAGGAAGTTAAACAAGACCAATCGGTAAACGATATCCTTTTGTACGCTGTGGTAGATTAGTGATTTTATTCTTAATTAGGCGACAAACGATCTCAGTAACGAGATAACTAAGCAAGGCGATCTCGTTAGGAGCTTAAAAGCTGAGAAGGCTCCAAAGGACAAGATCCAAGAATCCGTTAAAGTGCTGCTCGAACTCAAGAACAGGTTCAAGACTTTAACCGGTAACGAGTGGAAACCACAGGAGGTTAAGCAAGACCAACCGGTAATCGATATCCTTTTATACCTGTTGGTAAATTACTGACTTTATTCTTAATTAGTCGGCAGACGATCTCAGTAACAAGATAACGAAACAAGGCGACCTCGTTAGGAGCTTGAAAGCTGAGAAGGCTCCAAAGGACAAGATCCAAGAATCCGTTAAAGTGCTGCTCGAACTCAAGAACAGGTTCAAGACTTTAACCGGTAATGAGTGGAAACCGCAGGAGGTTAAGCAAGACCAACCGGTAAATGATATCCTTTTGTACCTTTTGGTAAATTACTGACTTTAATGTTAATTAGGCGGCAGATGATCTCAGTAAAGAGATAACGAAACAAGGCGACCTCGTTAGGAGCTTGAAAGCTGAGAAAGCCCCAAAGGACAAGATCCAAGAATCGGTCAAAGTGCTGCTGGAACTCAAGAACAGGTTCAAGACACTAACTGGTAACGAGTGGAAACCGCAGGAGGTTAAGCAAGACCAACCGGTAAACGATAACCTTTTGTACCTTTCGGTAAATTACTGACTTTAATGTTAATCAGGCGGCAGATGATCTCAGTAAAGAGATAACGAAACAAGGTGACCTCGTTAGGAGCTTGAAAGCTGAGAAAGCCCCAAAGGACAAGATCCAAGAATCGGTCAAAGTGCTGCTCGAACTCAAGAACAGGTTCAAGACACTAACTGGTAACGAGTGGAAACCGCAGGAGGTTAAGCAAGACCAACCGGTAAACGATATCCATTTGTACCTTTCTGTGAATTATTAACTTTATTCTTAATTAGTCTGGAGATGATCTCAATAAAGAGATAACAAAGCAAGGCGACCTCGTTAGGAGCCTGAAAGCCGAAAAAGCCCCAAAGGACACGATCCAAGAATCCGTTAAGGTGCTGCTCGAACTCAAGAACCAGTTCAAGACTCTAACTGGTAACGAGTGGAAACCGCAGGAGGTTAAACCAGACCAATCGGTAAACGATATCCTTTTGTACCTTTCTGTAGATTATTAACTTTATTCTTAATTAGTCTGGAGACGATCTCAGTAAAGAGATAGCGAAGCAAGGCGACATCGTTAGGAGCTTGAAAGCTGAGAAAGCTCCGAAGGACAAGGTCCAAGACGCCGTCAAAGTGTTGCTCGAACTCAAGAACCGGTTCAAGACTCTAACTGGTACCGAATGGAAACCGCAGGAGGTTAAGCGAGACCAGACACTTAACGAAACAACCCGTTCATCGGCTCGAGGAGACGAACCGCCTGTGACCGGTAAGCTCACCCTAACCGTACGGTTTGTATTTAACCTCGCTTTAACCGTACAGATTGTCGCTTAGTTTATATCGACTGTAAATGGTCGATTAGACTCTTACCGTTTAATCGTAGGCCAACGGGAAGTGCCATCGGAGGAGGATCTGACGAGGGCGATCAACGACCAAGGCAACGTCGTCAGGGAGCTCAAGGCAAAAAAGGCCCCGAAGGTAAGTCCCGATCGGTACTAACTTTACTAACCGTTGTTACTTAACTGTTGTAACTAACTGTCAAATTCAAGGGTGAGATCGATGCCGCCGTCAAGACGTTGCTCGAGCTGAAGGCGTCATACCGTGACCGGACCGGTTCGGACTTCCCTGCGCAGACGCAGACGAGGGCCCCTGCGAGGCAGAAGGAGCCCAAGGCGAAGCCCAAACCCGCCGTCAACGAGGTACCAGTCGTTAAAGTTATTGATCATTGAAGTTATGTTTCTAACGTAGTGTACAATATTCAAGCGCTAAATCTGAAGCAGCTGTGACAAGTCTGAAGTCTCTAAAACAAGAGAGCAGAACAATTATCTCAAAATTGCATGGAAGTAATACTAAATAGTTAGTATGTAGTGTAATGTCATGTTTAACGTAAGGGCTCTGAAGTCCAAAAATTGTCTTAGACGTAAGGTCAGTACTGGATTGTTAAATTTAATATATTGAATATTACAACATTATATATATCAATTTCCCCTCATTTCTCAGACCTCCGGTCCGAAGAAGCAGACTCGACTCGGCCTCGAGGCGCGCAAGCGCGACAACCTCGCCGACTGGTACTCGCAGGTGATAACGAAGGGCGAGATGATCGAGTACTACGACGTGTCCGGCTGTTACATACTGAGGCCGTGGTCGTTCGCCGTGTGGGAGTCGATCAGGGACTGGCTCGACGGCGAGATCAAGAAGCTCGGCGTGCAGAACTGCTACTTCCCGATCTTCGTCTCTGCGGGCGTGCTGGAGCGGGAGAAGGACCACATCGCCGACTTCGCGCCCGAGGTAGGCATAACCCAAAATTTCATGTAGTCGAATACGGAATACAGCTGTATAGTGCAACGCTATAATCGAGAAGAGGGCTTGAATATGATACTAGAGCCTAGAACTAGGCTGTAGTCTAGAGTGTTCTAGTTGAAGTATCTGGAATCTCTCTAGTACATAGAATGTGTTAGGTTGTAAAATTCACTCGGGGAGTGTGTTGAGATACGTCATAACCCATCGTGGACAGCTCAGCAGTGGCGACACATGACATTTTGTCATACTGAAAGTTATGTAACTATAAGAGATAAGATATGCAAACATAACCTCACTATCTGAGCCGAGTTAATCTCCTGTTAAAGGTCGCCTGGGTGACGAGGTCGGGTGACTCGGAGCTCGCCGAACCGATCGCCGTCAGGCCGACGTCGGAGACGGTCATGTATCCGGCGTACGCGAAGTGGATCCAGTCGTACCGGGACCTGCCGATCAAGCTGAACCAGTGGAACAACGTCGTGGTAAGGATGCTCGGCAACATAACCTAACTTTAGAGAGTCGTAGACGTATACTTACCACGTATAGACTGTAGATCTCAGTTGAAGACCTGCAATAGATAAGGCACGTTGCCGGTCCTCAATGTGCCATATGGGAATCCGCAGTCTATACGTGGTAAGTCTATGGTGAGATACTTAACTTTAAAGAGTCGTAGGGTAGGGAAATAGGTCTCGTTACCATTTCCGTATTGTGTCGTAGAGGTGGGAGTTCAAGCACCCGCAGCCGTTCCTCAGGACGAGGGAGTTCCTGTGGCAGGAGGGGCACACGGCGTACGCGGACGAGGCGGAGGCGCGCAAGGAGGTCGAGACCATCATCGGTGAGATACCTAACCTCACTTTGCTCCACTTTGTTTCGTAGATATACCTAACCTCCCGACACTTTACCTCCTCGCGTCACGAATCTACCCAACCTCACTTTACCGTACCTCTTCGTCTCGCAGACCTTTCGCACTAACTAACATCACTTTTAACTTCGCACAGATCTGTACGCGAAGGTCTACACAGACCTCCTCGCCGTGCCGGTCGTGCGCGGTCGCAAGACCGAGAAGGAGAAGTTCGCCGGCGGCGATTACACGTTGACCGTCGAGGCGTTCGTCTCGGCCTCGGGCAGGGGCATCCAGGCGGCGACGTCGCACCACCTCGCCCAGAACTTCTCGAGGATGTTCGACGTGTCGTACGAGGACCCCGACACGCAGGAGAGGCGGTACGTGTACCAGAACTCGTGGGGCATCACGACGAGGACGATAGGTCAGTCGCTCATTAAAACGCCACGACACTTTAGTCATAGTTTAGTTAGTCATGGTCATAGTTTCGGGTTAATGCTACGTTACGTCTGTCTGTACTGATCACGTTGTAGGCGTCATGATCATGGTGCACTCGGACGACAGGGGCCTCGTGCTGCCGCCTAGAGTAGCGGCCGTGCAGGTCGTGATCGTGCCATGCGGCATTACGGTCGACCTCACCGAGGCGAAGCAGTCTGACCTGCTGGGGCAGTGCGCGACCCTCGAGAGGGAGCTCGTCGAGGAAGGAGTCCGGGCGAGGGGCGATCACCGCATGAACTACTCGCCCGGCTGGAAGTTCAACCATTGGGAGCTCAAGGTGCGTACCCTAACCTCACATCACGTTTACGATAGGGATAGGGGCAGTTCCCCCACTTAGAGAGAATGGTGTCCACGGTAGACGCGTTTGCCATAACCTCACTTCGAGGAACTGATGAATAGTTATGCAACCAACAGCACACAGCACGGTTACAAGTTTTGCCAAACTTGAAGGATCATAATATGCTGGTTGGACCAAAGATGACATAAGGGCTTAAAGTATACTAACTGTTGTGGACTGTATTCTTGCGACTCGAACAGAAAATATGGTAACGTCGCTCTCTCACGCGCTGATTCGTCTCGTCTCTCTTTTATTCTTGTTGCCAACCTCTATAGTGTCTTTCGCGCGCTGCCAACTGCCGAACTAAACGTTACTCTACCCGCAACACACATTACATACGCGCACAGCAACATATTAGTACCTTATACGATCTGAGATTGCAATCGAATTCTTAGTTATTTCGATTCATTTGAAGATACAGACAGGTGACAGGTGTCGATTGAAGGTATACTGAGATACGCTCAGATGTGAATACCAAGACGTATATCACGTTCACCATAACCTCACTCCTATAGTCGATACGAGACCTCTCCCAAACTGAGACTCTCCTTTCGTAGGGCGTGCCGATAAGGGTCGAGCTCGGCCCGAGGGACATCGAGAAGGAGCAGCTGGTCGCCGTGCGGAGGGACACGGGCGAGAAGCTGACGTTGCCACGTGGTCGAGCCGTGCCGGAGCTGAAGAAGCTGCTCGAGGAGATCCAGGGCGCCCTGTACAAGACGTAAGTTGTCGGACACAAGGTTTTTACTAAGAAGTACTACCCTTTACACCGCGTTTCCAGGGCCTGCGGCGACATGAACTCGCACATCGTCCGGCTCGCTGATTGGTCGCGGTTCGCGCAGACGCTCGACGCGAAGAACCTGATCCTCGCCCCGTTCTGCGGCGACGTCGGCTGCGAGGACAGAATCAAGGCTGAGAGCGCGAGGTGAGAGAGTATTTCGAGGTTATGTCGGTCCACTTCTTCAGATCATTAATTTGAGATACGTAGAAGAGAAGAGCGAGATTGATCTCTTCCACGAATAATAATACGGGATTTACTGTGAAGAGAGGATCGACTTGGAGGTTTGCTCGGGCGCCAGATTTTATAAGGGTTTACTCCCTAAAGCCGCAGTGTGCCTGATGCTCAGGGGGATGCCAGGGGGTCCGTGAGAACAAAACGCACACCTTTAGCAGACCCTTAAGGGTGTACTAAGTTTCATAAACGGACTTAAGCCTTGTAATGAATCTTAATACGTGGCTTTTAATTTTTGAGTCAGGCTGAAGCTTCAGGTGGGGCTGACTAGGCAAACGGGATTATCAGGAATATGGTTCCATAGGTTTATAATATACAGTAGTAGTACGACTATATATCCTAATAGTATCCTTAAAGGAGATCGACTTGCAGAAGTTCTAAGGGGGCGAAATTGTAACTTGAACATCTTCATGTTACGTTTCAGGGAGGACGACGCTGCTGAGCCGGGGGCGCCTTCTATGGGCGCGAAAACGCTGTGCATACCGTCGGAGCAGCCGGAAGAGATCAGGCCGAACCAGAGGTGCATCCATCCGGCTTGCGGGAGGAGGCCGTTGTACTACGCGTTGTTCGGGAGGAGCTACTAAGGCTGTAAATACGTTACATGTATGGACAAGGCTTACCCCACAGAAATATAATAAACTCTACAACGTCAATCAGTTCTGAATATCCCGGCACCCCATAGGGCAAATTGACCCACTTCCGAGTTTGCGCAGTAAACAGTGTGTCAAGCGGGATATGTCACCATGTCATCAGGGCAGGACTAAGGGTTTTCGAGTCCTCGTTCGTGAATCTATGATATGAATAAGTTGTCGATGTGAATATTTGCTCGATCACATCAGATTGGGCTACTTAGACTTGGAAAATATGTTAATTATGTAATGTAATGGAAATGGATTTTTGGAAATGTCCTGTGGACGTAGTGATAACTATCGTCGGTTATGAAGATTCCTGTAATTGTCGGTAACATTCTAAACTTCATTTCAAATATACCAACAACGAAAAAAAGTTGCCAAGGTGTAACAAGAAAAGACGTTCTGCGCATGTACAAGTAGTAGGTGTTTGTTCGCTATGTGGAGTCATTTACCTGAATCTCTGATGAACCTATTGACGTTCTAGAATTTATTATATTTCTATGGCTTACCCACAAACATAGAGTATAAATGGTTCGGTTAAGTGTGATGCAGGTAGATCGTTCAGTTAAGTGCTCCGACGGTTCAGTTTTTAGATGATCCGATGGTTTAGTTAAGTATCACGTGCCGGCAGGTTGAGTGCATAGTCCGGTTAAGGATCGGCCCAAAGTGATGTTAAACTTACCAGACGGTTCATTTTACCATCCAGGCGGTTCAGTCGATTGTATAGACGGTTCAGTTATGTATGAAGTACGGTTCCGGTAAATATGCTGATTGGTCAGTTACGCGATAATTGGTTCAGTTAGATGTTCCGATGGTTCAGTTAAGTATCACTTGTCGGCAGGTTGAGTGCATAGTCCGGTTAAGGGTCAGCCCAAAGTGAGGTTAAACGTACCAGACGGTTCACTTTATCGTCCAGACGGTTCAGTCGATTGTATAGATGGTTCATTTATGTATGAAGTATGGTTCCGGTAAATATGCTGATCGGTCAGTTACGCGAGTAATTGGTTCAGTTAGATGATCCGATGGTTCAGTTAAGTATCACGTGCCGGCAGGTCGGGTTAAACATACCGGACGGTTCACTCTGATACCCAGACGGTTTAGTCGATTGTATAGGTGGTTCAGTTATGTACGGTCCCTGTAAATATGCTGATCGATCGATTAAGCGAGTAAATGGTTGGGTCAGGTGTTAGATACAGTTAATTCATGGTGTGTATGGTCATTTTCAATGTTAATCCCGATCAGGTTGAATGTATGAATGGTTTACCCCCACATCCAGACGGTTCAGTCAAATGTATAGATGATTCACTTAATTATGAAGCGAGTAGACCGTTTTTATTCAAGTGTATAAATGGTTGAAACAGGCGCGATCAGGTTAAGTGTATCAGTGGTTCAGTTAAATATCGAGACGTTCAGTTAAATATAGTCAGGTTAACTGTCTGATCAAATGACAAATTCTGTCTGGTTAAACGCAAGGATGGTTCACGTAAATGTTCAGGCGGTTTAGTTGGATGTATGAATGGTTCAGTTATGTTATGATTAAGTACAGTTTTGGTAAGTGTGAAAATGGTTGTCACACTGTTAATTCATAGTGTGTATGGTTGTTTCAAACGTTACGCCCGATCAGGTTGAATGTACATACGGTTTACCCACACATTCAGATGGTTTGGTCAAATGTATAGACGGTTTAGTTAAGCAAGTAGATCGTTCAGTTCAGTGTGTAAATGATTGGATTCGGCACTATCAGGTTAAGTGTATCGATGGTTCAGTTAAGTATTACCTGCGGTCAGGTTAAGTAGTCCAATTAGAACGTCTGATCGATTGACAGATACGGTCAGGTTAAACGTATTCACTTGAACGTTCAGATAGTTTAGACGAATGTATAAATGGTTCAGTTGTGTATTGAGTAAGGTTTAGGTAAATGTGTCGATCGATCAGTTAAGCGAGTAAATGCTTGAGATACAGTTCGTATGGTCATTTCGAGTTTCAAGTCTGATCAGGTTGAATTTATGGATGGTTGACCAGGCACATCCAGGTGGTTCAGTTAAGTGTAGAGTCTTGTTAAATGTGGGACTGAATTGACAAACGCCGTCGGGTTAACCGTACGGGTATTTCAGGTTTAGTCGAATGTATAGATGGTTCAGTTGTGTAGTTAAATGTATAAATGGTGTAGTTGGTTAAGTCGTTGATGAGATTTTAATTTCGATTTTTCAGGTGAGCCTACATGACCTTACGAGTGATCTTCCAGGACCGGACCCGCCGATAAAATTGCTATTAATTGTTTATTTAGTTAGTTCATCGATTGTTAACGCGTCGTAATTAAATAAATAATCTGGAAATTTCCCAAATTGATCGCGTATTTACTTTTCCAGTTTTGCCCTTTTTAGATATATTTCATTTTAATTACAGGGTGATCAAGAATGACTGTTTGAGTTGGCAATCCTACCTGGAGGATTTTTTTGCCTAAGGGTTTGCAATGCTACAACCAGACAAGGCGTATCAACTTTAAATAGGTTGTCTCAAGCGATCCTGACCTACCACAACGTCATCTACGTCACACGGTGACCGGCGATGCAAAAAATACTTTGAAAAACTCAAAACTGTTGTCAATTACAAACGAAAACGCCAGCCAAACGCCGAATAGCTGGTCAATGAGGTAACTTTTTTAAAGTTGATAGGCCTTGACAACCAGATATGTTTATTTCATTTATACATTTATTTGACAAAACAATCAGCGTTATTTAAGTGGCTGGATCGCCATAGCAGCGAAGGCCAAATAAAAGAAGAAGAAGAACAATCAGCGATAAGATTGTAGGTTATGTGAATAAAAATTAACGCTTAAAAATGAAACTCGAAATACAGAACAAAGATTTAATTAAACCGGCTAAAGGTAATGCTCAAAATGCCCCCCATTTTGGTCCAGACATAAATTAACTCTTCTTTTTAGGCTCTCGAAAATATTCACCAGCATATTGGGGGTAATGTTTGCGACTTCCTGAACTATTGCCTATTGCAGCTCTTTTCAGTATGCAATACGTTCCTAAAGACATTGTCCTTCAAGAGTCCAAATAACGAAAAATCTAATGGAGTGAGATCTGGTGACCTGCTTCACCAAATGCACCGACTAATACCGTACTCTGTCGCCAAAATTCTCTCTTAAATATCCCATAGTAGCACGAGCCGTATGTGCCCTTGCAGAGTATTGTTAGAAATATCCAATTTGACGCTCTTCGTCTGTTAATTGGTTTATAAAAGGCCTCAAAAGGTGTTGGATATATCTCTCCGAATTGATGGTAAAATTAAAAAATATTGGCCCATACACCCGCGTACTTGACACTGCCATCCAAACACAAACTGTAACCGGGTGTAAATGTGTCTCTCTGATAGCGTAAGGATTTTCACCTGACCAAATTCTGTAATTTGGTTATTCACATAGCCGTTGAGATGAAACCAGGCTTCGTCGGAATAGAAGGTATTGTCAAGGATATCATTATTATTTAATATGTCATTGAACCAATTGCAAAATAAAACTCTCTGCTGGTGATCAGGAGGGGTTAATGACCGGACAATGGAAATTTTGTAAGGGTGGTACTTTAATTTCTTTTTAAGCACAGTGGAGCAACTTCCATATGTTAAGCCTGTAAAACCGTGAACTAGAACAACATGGAAAAGTGGAAGTCTTATGGATAAGAATGAAAATTGGTTGAATAGGAGGCATAAGGACCCAACCTGTTTGAAGGGAGAGCTTTCTTAAGGATTTGCGAGGACTTGTTTGCATTCGAGTTCTGATATCCTCGACAACTTCCTCGTTTAGAGTAGAAGGTCTACCAGTTGATTTTTGTTTGCTTACACTCCCTGAGTTTAAATAACGTTCAACTTTTCGCATGCAATGTTGCAGAAAGGCAGCAAAAGTGACCAAAGTCTCAGGAAACAACTCTTGAAATTGCTGGTTTGTCGCTTCGAGGGAGTACTGCCAACCAGTAATTGGGTTATAAATCCCGCTTCGAAAGTACACCATTCCAATGAAAATTTCGTGTTGTGAAAAACGTGAAAACCATTTTAAATAAATAAATTTGAAAAGAATACCAGAAATTTGAATTTGAAATATCAAATTCAAATTACCAGTTGTACCATTTAAAAATGAAATTCAGTATTGCCAACTCAAACAGTCATTCTTGATCACGTTGTATAATACTTTGACGAATATCGAATTTGCCCCTGGAGCATAGGCAATCAAGTATAGACGCAAGCTCGGCCGCGAGAGGTCGCCGCCGCGTCGCGTCTAATCCCGACCAATTACGATCGCCGTCCCGACCGCGCGCATGCGCATACTCCACACCCAAGATGGCGGACGAGTGGCGCGCCTGAGGTCTATGGCCTGAGGCGCCATCGAACGTATCGGCGACAAGGTGAGTCACGTCACTTCGCTTCGCTTCTCTCTCTCTCTTTCTCACATCTCGGTCATCTCGTTCCCGCAGGACGCGACACCGGAGGAGTCGCGCGAGGCTCGACGAGGCGGTCGGGCTCGTCGAGGGCGTGGCGGGGAGGCACAAGGCGGAACGCGCCGAGGACGTCGCCGGGAAGCTCGGGCGATTCTGGTGAGAGACAAACTTGACTGGTTAAACGAGGCACCTAACCAACGGTTAACCATGCTTCCTAACCCAACCAACCGACGATCCCAACCTTTCCCCAAGTTACCTAACTAACTGTTCAGTGGTTCGAATGGTTAGTTTGGGCGATAGTCACTCTGACATAAGCGAACTGACATATGCGTGACTAGGGTTATCCGATGCGACAAATTTAAACAAAAGACTATTAACATCCTCGGCAAAATCAACTGGATTTACTCTTTTTATTTTCCTAGGAATGTAAATGACAGTAGTATTTACATTCCGTCGTCAAGGAAAAATAATACACGAATGTTATGTGCCATTTTCATGTTATGTATCTAAAGCATGTCAGGACTATTTACGATTCCGGCAGCGTGAAAAATATGTCTCTCACTATACTTTATTGATTTAAATACTTTGAGGCCGTAAAAAAATGTAGTCAAACGTGGTTTCACGTATCCTGTGTCCACTTGTCAGAGGATTTTGAAGTGTCGAGAGGCCACTTGAAATTGGTAATCTAATCTATGATGTTTTGTGTGTGTTATCTTGGGCGTCACCTGTTGCATCACTTTAGCTCTCTTCATCGTAGTGCACAGCAAGAGATTCCCGAAGGAGAGGACGCGAGGGTAATTAGAAGGTAATTACGGCCTGATTGATTTCCTAAGGTTTGTACATAAACATACCTATAGTATCAAGTTTATGGGTTGTATCACTTGAATCGACCTAACCTCGAAAAGCGTCGGGGGCGCTACTCGAGTGGGGCTCTCCTGCGCGCCCCCGTACGCTCGCTCCGAGATAATCGTCGTTGCAACGTGAATTTTACTTGTAGATCGTACGCGATGCTCATCCTGGACGACGATCGACTCGATGGCATGCGGTGTTCCAAGTGCCGCAAGTACCTCTCGGCGTTCCCCGTTAAGAACCACCCGACTACCCACGACGTAACCTGCGGCAGGTGTTCCAGATACGACGACGGCGGCGTGCGGTCTTTCCTGTACGAGCTCGTCGCCGTCGAGTACCTCTTCAGGTGTGTCAACAGGTACGAGGGTTGCGGGAAGCTGCTGCGCGTCGACGAGACCGAGGCGCACGAGCGGCTGTGCGTCGGCGGTACGTTCCCTTGTCCCAAGTGCGAGGACGGCGCCGAGATGAGGTCCGCGCTCGAATTGATGTGGCACTATAAGAGCGAACACCCCTCGAGCTACTTGCGGAGGAGGAACCGTTTCGACGCGAGACCGCAGACCGACGACGTCAAGTTGTACGTCAGGGATGACGTCTTCGCCTTCATTTCGGTCCGTTACACGTCGGATGCGCTGCACTTGGCCGCCGCGACGTTGACAGGGGTGGACGTGACGCAAGAGTTTTTGGTGAGCAGAGGAGAGGGACTGTGGGAGAGGACCGAGAGGAGGGCTTGCAAAGCCATCAACTCAAACGACGCCAACTGTTACATTCTCAATATGGATCGGCCGGTGTCAGTCGAAGTGACTTTTGACTTGGAGGCTTGCGCCGGAATGTATGACGTGTCTGTCAAGGGGCCGAGTAAAGGAGCGACTGCAGACTTTGACTTTTGGAAAAAATTGCGGGTGCCTAAGATTAAAAACAAGTTGGTGGCTTCGACCTCAACTCCACTTACCATCCCGGTAGCGGCTTCGACCTCGACTCCACTTAACCTCCCGGTAACGGCTTCGACCTCAACTCCACTTAACCTCCCGGTAACGGCTTCGACCTCAACTCCACTTACCCTGCCAGTAACGGCTTCAACCTCAACTTCTTTTACCTTCCCCATAACGGCTTCGCCCTCGACTCGACTAACCCTCCCAGTAACGGCTTCGACCTCAACTCCACTTACCCTCCCAGTAACGGCTTCAACCTCAACTCCTTTTACCTTCCCCATAACGGCTTCGCCCTCGACTCGACTAACCTTCCCAGTAACGGCTTCGACCTCGACTCCACTTAACCTCCCGGTAACGTCTTTAACCTTAACTCCATTAAACTTCTTCATAACGGCCCGGCTGTGCCCTCGACTCGACTAACCTTTTCGGGAATGGCCTGGCCCACAACTCCCGTAAAGTTCTTAGGAACGGCTTCGTCCTCGACTCCACTAACCTACCCAGTCACCGATCGTGGTCTCAGGATGGAGTCGTCCAAAGCGTCCCGGACTAAAAAGTGAATTCCGTAGGAATAGCGATGGAGTGAGGGGCTCTCAGTCGGCCACAACGATTCTTCCTCGATGCTGTTCTGATGTAAGCGACTTCCTTAAATAAAAATTATTAATTAAACCTCATAATCGTGATCAGCGACCTCGAAAACCCCCGAAAACCCGATTTAGGCCAGTTCTGACTCTTATTTACAAAGTTAGTAAACCTTCCAAATGCCCTGCTTCCAAATAATGCACTTCTTTAATGCATTTTTGGCTGCAGCAATGCAATTTCCAGTTTGTACACAACAAAAAGCATGCACATTTTTTCTAAAAAACTTTTGGAAGCGAATACAAAAAACCGCATTCCGATCCGACTTAGTCGCAAAAATTCCGACCTTTGGCCTTTTTAGTGCTTCATTGCCTCGACTATGACAGTAGAAAGAGACGTTAACAGAGAAACAAATTAGAACCGGTGTAAACAAGAGATCTAATATAACCGAATGTCTAGAAGGACTAGTACAACCGATCGTATAGAAGCTATGGGACTTTTGGAAAAAAATGGAAGCGCTGAAGTGAGTATACATCGTCCACGGCACCGTTTGGTTGTTGGAATGTTATTCAGCGCGATCTGTCTTCACCATTTCGCTTGCCCATAAAATGTTATCGACGTCTCATCTTTCAGGATCCGATTATGGCGTCTCACAGGAACATTTGCGAGAGGTGTAAGTCGTGTGGCGAGGACTTCTCGATATACATCGAAAGGTGTAAGATCCACGCGTCCGTAATAGACTGGATACAGTCTGGCAGGAATGTCGAAGAAAAACCATCGATCGCTATTGAATATCACCCTTTGGTTAAAGATGAGAATTTAAAAAAGGAAGAATCAGATTCCAACCGTGCTACAGTGTCAGGAGTTGGTTTTGAACGCCACGTTCTACCAGGCTGTTCGGATTTTCCAGATCACCCTAAGAAGTTTACCAGCAATGAGAAGGTACTGGCATTCCGGAAGGTCAAAGAAGAACCTTCGGTCGGCATTGAAGACCACATTATTAAGGAAAAAGTTAGTACAGAAGAAGTGACAGATTCCGACAATCATACAGTGTATGCTGGGAAAGAAAAACGTGATTTGGTTTTAGGAACCGTCTTAACACACAAAATGTTACCGGGCTCTATTACAAGTAGATCTTATTTATGGACGCTTGATAGATTTAAAATACTTAATAACGAGTGGCTGTCTGATGAGACTGTAAGATTTTTTCACGAAATACTATCAAAATTTTCAAATTTTGAACCCAGAGATACATTGTCGGTTAAATCTTCAAAATCGATAACCACAAACTCGCGTTACTCCAGTTCCCTCTGATGAACATTCATTTGCAAGTAATTCACTCTTCTGCTCATTGAATATGTATTTATTTTGATACTAAGCATATTTTTGTTCATAATTCGATACACAGTAATAATTTAAATAGAGAAGAAGAATTAATGGTTAATGCAATTTTTCATCATGGAGATATAGCCTAGAGACAGGATATTATTCAAATATATGATACGACACGGTACGCAATGGGTTCGGGTTGAAAATCAGTATGTGAAAAAATCATCATGGCCAAAGTCTTCTAAAGATATTTACATTTTGATCTTAGAACGAACGTAATTCATTCATCATATAAATATATGTATTTCATATTTTAACCTTTTTTGTTTTAAAATATTGTTAATTAATTTTTCTTTTTTTATGAAATGGTTGGTTGTAATATTATTTTTGATTATAATTCGTGACTTATTAATGAGGTGGGTGGAAGGGATTAATATGTGATTTCTGATTTTGTTTAATAAAATGAACTATTCAATATGAACAGAAGTAATAATTTTTATTACATTAATCAATATTTCTATGAAGGAAATGAAATCTGATGTCTTTTTTTTTCAAAAGATTATTATGTGGCTAGTATGACTTTGATACTAAAATTTAGCGTCAATTACCGTCTATGAAAGAAATGAAATCAAATCAACATTGGCAAGTATACATTTTAACACTACGAGCAATACTAGCCTGGTCCGTCGGTTTTAAAGTTTTAAGCGGTGTTTTCAAAGTTTACAAGGGATTGTGTATTACCATTGTGTATCAGTTACTACATCAGCATCAGCAATGACTGGCATTTAGCCATTTAACCTCACCAAAGGGAGATTAAACATACCAGGCTGTTCACTTTACCGTCCAGACGCCAGACGGTTCAGTCGATTGTTTAGATGGTTCAGTTATGTATGAAGTACGGTTCCGGTAAATATGCTGATCGGTCAGTTAAGCGAGTAATTGGTTCAGTTAGATGATCCGATGGTTGAGTTAAGTATCACCTGTCGGCAGGTTGAGTGCATAGTCCCGTTAAGGGTCAGCCCAAAGTGAGGTTAAACGTACCAGACAGTTCATTTTACCATCCAGGCGGTTCAGTCGATTGTACAGTGGTTCAGTTATGTTATGATTAAGTACAGTTTTGGTAAGTGTGAAAATGGTTGTCACACTGTTAATTCATAGTGTGTATGGTTGTTTCAAACGTTACGCCCGATCAGGTTGAATGTACATACGGTTTACCCACACATTCAGATGGTTTGGTCAAATGTATAGACGGTTTAGTTAAGCAAGTAGATCGTTCAGTTCAGTGTGTAAATGATTGGATTCGGCACTATCAGGTTAAGTGTATAGACCAAGAGCTGGGCACGAGATTTCAACATCATCAGTAATATGGAATTTGTAAACAGGAATAAATTCTATTACCATCAGTTATTAAAGTTCCGAGCAGGCGGACAGCTTACTGGTTGCTAAGGGTAGTTATAAGGGGTGAAAGTGATTAATTTGTAGGGGAAATTTCGGCATCGATAATAAGCTTAAAATTGTATGTCAAGATAGGTCTTACCATATCTAAACGAAATTCCAAGCGGCGGACACATAAGTAGGTGCAAAGGGGGTGGCGGACAATGGTAAAGGGGGTGAAAACGCGGAGAGCTAGAGCCGAAATTTCAACGTCACCGTCATCAGTAATATGGAATTCATAAACAGGAATAAACTCACTAATTTTGCCATTCCAATTTTCACCCACTTTACCCTTGTCCGCCGCCCCCTCTGCACCCACTCATGTGTCCGCCGCTTGGAATTTCGTTCATTTATGGTAAGATCTATCATTACATAAATTTTGAAGCATCTGATCGATGCTGAAATTTTCCCGAAAAATTAACAAATTTCACCCCTTATAACTACCCTCCGCAACGAGTAAGCTGTCCGCCTGCTCGGAACTTTAATAACTGATGGTAATAGAGTTTATTCCTGTGTACGAATTCCATATTATTGATGACGATGACGTTGAAATTTCGGCTCTAGCTCTTCGCGTTTTCACCCCCTTACTATTGTCCGCCACCCCCTTTGCACCTACTTATGTGTCCGCCGCTTGGAATTTAGTTTAGGTATGGTAAGAACTATCATTACATAGATTTTTAAGCTTATTATCGATGCCGAAACTTCCCCTAAAAATTAATCACTTTCACCCCTTATAACTACCCTTAGCAACCAGTGAGCTGTCCGCCTGCTCGGAACTTTAATAACTGATGGTAATAGAATTTATTCCTGTTTACAAATTCCATATTACTGATGATGTTGAAATCTCGTGCCCAGCTCTTGGTCTAGTATCGATGGTTCAGTTAAGTATTACCTGCGGTCAGGTTAAGTAGTCCAATTAGAACGTCTGATCGATTGACAGATACGGTCAGGTTAAACGTATTCACTTGAACGTTCAGATAGTTTAGACGAATGTATAAATGGTTCAGTTGTGTATTGAGTAAGGTTTAGGTAAATGTGTCGATCGATCAGTTAAGCGAGTAAATGCTTGAGATACAGTTCGTATGGTCATTTCGAGTTTCAAGTCTGATCAGGTTGAATTTATGGATGGTTGACCAGGCACATCCAGGTGGTTCAGTTAAGTGTAGAGTCTTGTTAAATGTGGGACCGAATTGACAAACGCCGTTGGGTTAACCGTACGGGTAGTTCAGGTTTAGTCGAATGTATAGATGGTTCAGTTGTGTAGTTAAATGTATAAATGGTGTAGTTGGTTAAGTCGTCGATGAGATTTTAATTTCGATTTTTCAGGTGAGCCGACATGACCTCACGAGTGATCTTCCAGGACCGGACCCGCCGATAAAATTGCTATTAATTGTTTATTTAGTTAGTTCATCGATGGTTAACGCGTCGTAATTAATAATTAAACTGGAAATTTCTCAAATTAATCACGTAATTACTTTTCCAGTTTTGCCCTTTTCAGATACATTTCATTTTAACTATAATACTTTGACGAATATCGAACATGCCCCTGGAGGATAGGCAATCAAGTATACCCGCAAGCTCGGCCGTAAGAGGTCGCCGCCGTGGCGCGTCTAACCCCGACCAATAACGATCGCCGTCCCGGCCGCGCGCATGCGCATACTCCACACCCAAGATGGCGGACGAGTGGCTCGCGGCTAGGCGCCTGAGGCGCGCCATCGAACGTATCGGCGACGAGGTGAGTCACGTCACGTCACTTCGCTTCTTTCTCTCTCTCTCTGCTCTTTCTCACCTATCGTTCCCGCAGGACGCGACGACGGAGGAGTCGCGCACAGCCGTCGCGCGCCTGGCGAGTCACCTGCGCGACGAGGAGACGCTGCTCGTTGAGAACGCGCAGCTCGAGGCCGAGCTCGTGGCGCTCGAGGAGAGGCGCGACCGACTCCGAACGAGGCTCGACGAGGCGGTCGGGCTCGTCAAGGGCGTGGCGGGGAGGCGCGAGGCGGAACGCGCACGCGCCGAGGCGGAGGCGGCTCGGGCCGAGGACGTCGCCGGGAGACTCGGGCGGTTCTGGTGAGAGACCTTTAACCAAGTTATCTGACTAACTAACTGACGATCCCAACCTTTCCCCAAGTTACCTAACTAACTAATCAGTGGGTCGAATGGTCCAAAGGTTATCACCTGACTAACTAACCGACCATTCCAACCTTTAACCAAGTTACCTGAGTAACTAACCGACTAGCTCAAACTTTTCCTTAAGTTACCTAACTAACTAATCAGTGGTTCGAATTATCCAAAGGTTAACCAAGTCACCTGACTAATGAACCGACCATCCCAACCTTTAACCAAGTGACCTGACTAACTAACTGACAATCCCAACCTTTAACCAAGTTATCTGACTAACTAACTGACGATCCCAACCTTTCCCCAATATACATAACTAACTAATCAGTGGTTCGATTTATCCAAAGGTTAACCAAGTCACCTGACTAACGAACCGACTATCCCAACTTTTAACCAAGTTATCTCACTAACTACCTGACGATCCCAACCTTTAATCAAGATACCGGAGTAATTAGCCGACTAGCTCAAGCTTTCCCGAAGTTACCTAACTAAATGATCAGTGGTTCGAATGGTCCAAAGGTTAACCAAGCCACCTGACTAACGAACCAACCATCCCAACCTTTAACCAAGTTACCTCACTAACTAACTGACGATCCCAACTTTTCACCACGTTACCTGACTAACTAACCGACGATCTCAAACTTTCCCCAAGTTAACTAACTAACTAATCAGTGGTTCAAATGGTCCAAAGGTTAACCAAGACATCTGACTAACTGACTGACCATCCCAACCTTTAACCAAGTTAAGTGGCTAACTAACTGACGATCCCAACCTTTAACCAAGTTAAGTGGCTAACTAACTGACGATCCCAACCTTTAACCAAGTTACCTCACTAACTAACCGAGGATCTCATACTTTCCCCAAGTTACCTAACTAACTAATCAGTGCTCCGACTGCTCCAAAAGTTAAGCAAGACACCTGACTAACTAACCGACCATTCCAACTTTTAACCACGTTACCTGACTAACTACCTGACGATCCCAACTTTTAACCAAGTTACCTGACAAACTAACCGACGATCGCAAAGTTTCCCCAAGTTACCTAACTAACTGATGAGTGGTTCGATTGGTCTAAAGGTTAACCAAGTCACCTGGTCAACTAACCGACCATTCCAACCTTTAACCAAGTAACCTGACTAACTAACCGACGATCTCAACCTTTAACTAAATTACCTAACTGACTAACCAACAGACCCAATGGTCCAATAGTTAACAAAGTTACCTAACATGACCAACGGTCCAGCGGTAAACCTAGTGACCTAACTAACTAATCAACGCTTAACCAAGTCAACTAACTGACTCTCCCAACCTTTAAAACCGACGATCCCAACCTTCAAGCAAGTTGCATAACCAACAGGTCCAATGGATAACAAAGTTACCTAACATAACCAACAGTCCAACGGTAAACCTAGTTACCTAACTAACTAATCAATGGTTAACCAAGTCACCTAGCTAACTAACCGACGATCCCAACCTTCAACCAAGTTCCCTATCTGTCTATCTAACGATCCGGGAAGATTTAACCATTTTGGTTTACTGTAGGCAGAACATGCTGGACCAGGCGGAGGAGAAGGAACGCGAGCTGGACCAGTTCGTCGCCGAGATGGTACGTAGAGCTTTCTCTTAACACCGGGCGCATCCGAACAGCTAACCGCTCCATCTACCACGGGTCTAACTGAACCGTCTAGGCGTTTAACCGGTTATACATAAAGGTGGATTCAAGCATATACGCACTTAACTGAGGAGTAACCGGTTAAGCTGATCGTCTATGCGTTCGACCGAATCGTCCGGTTGTACAGGTGAACCGTTCGTACCTTTAACATGGTCAGATTTAACTCTTGAAGCAGCCACATCAGAGGCTCGACTTAACTGACCAAACTGACATAACTGAACCGTCTATACATTTGACTGAACCGACCGGTACCTCGTACCAACCTGGAGGTTTAGGTCAACCAGCCGGACCGTATTTTTGTCATCTGATCGGACACTTAACCGGGACTATGCACCAAACTTGACAGTACATTATACTTAACTGAACCATTAGGACGTATTTAACTGAACCATCGATACGCTTCAGTGTAGTCTCACTTGACCGAACCATTTATACATTTTGAGCCGTCTCTCTTTTGCAGGAACCGGAGGCGCTCCGTCGCTCTGACGAAGAGCTCTCCGCCGAGCTGGTCAGGTGGGGGGAGAGGCGCGTGCGCGCCGAGGGCGACCTGCTCGGGCTCCTGCGACGGCTCGAAGGGGGCGAGGGCCCCGCGACTGCGCCGAAGCGGAAACGCAGCGAGGGGACGCCATAAGATTTCTCTCGGAAAGTTCTGTAGCACTTATTGAAAATGTGTCTCGAGTTAATGAGTTAATGTAATTAATTTTGGCTGAACCAAATAGTTCCTATTTTGACTGTAATGTTTGTGCAGTGCCTTTACACACATTGTAATTTAAGTAACGTTTTTGTAAGTTACTCTTTTGAACCCCACTCAGCCACTTAATAAAAAAATACCCGACAGGTAGTTTCCATCGATCATTTACACTGTTTTGATACAACTATACTCTATTCAAAACAAATCCCGATGCACGCCATTTTGATGACGTCAACTACCAACTTAATATAGTCCCAGGACATCGCAATTTATGTGTTCCGTGTATATTTTAGGTTGAGAATACACATAACCATATATATTGCATTTTCAGTCAATTCTATTTTCGTGTGCATCGCCATTTCATCTATCATTAGCGAACAAATACAAGATATGCCTCTTGCTCGGAGTTCCAGTAGTACTTTCAATTTTAAAATTTTAATGGATTCCTCCTGGAAACCTGGTTCACATTCTACTGCCTGATGCTATTTTTGAAGAGTACGTGTATAAGGAACCATATTAGGAAAAGATGTTCTAACATGGTTATAAGCTTTGGCCGAGTAAAAATTCAAAGTCAGTGCAAAAGCTTTCAGTTCAGGTGGGTTATACTGTCTTGAATGCATAGATTTGATCAGCATCTGTTCAAATAGAACTTAGCAGTTTAAATTTTTATTAAAAAAGTGAGGTTATGTCAACCCACTTCAATATTGATGTTAGAATAAGGCTCATTCACAAACACTATCCACAGCCTACTATGAGGTGAAATTTAAAAAAAACACCCGATACCACTGTACTACTAAAATACAAACGATAAACGTTTCTGGTTAACTTGCGTTTTTCCTACTGGTTTCTGCCCAAAACTGACGTCACAAACACGAAACATTCTTGCTTCAGTTCGCATAGCGCGGTAAGTATCTTATATGATGTTCTGTGCTCACAACCGGACACTTTCGTGTTTCGTGCTTGACACAACGACATAACCTCAAAATCGTCTCGAATCGCTCGCTCATCTGAAAATCGCCGGGAATGGCCTGCATGAAGCACCTAGCGACAGGTAAGCGACCCGACCTAACCGCCCCCCTCCAGCACTGACCGCCCACCCCGATTTCCAGCGAGATTCCTCTCGACGACCGCCCGCCGCCCCCTCGACCAGCGCTGGAGGGCGGCGAGGGGCCTGCCGCCGAACCCGACGGCCCGCGGCGCCCTCACCGACGCCCCCGACTACACGTACCTCGACGGCAGGCTGACGCCCGCCGGCGTCGGCCAGCGGGAGCGGCTCGAGACGAGGCGCCGCGACGTCGAACGCATCGTCGCCCTGACGGAGGAGGTCGACTCGGCGAAGCTGAGGTGGGCCGCCCTCGGCGAGGCGGAGCGCGAGCGGAGGCACGCGACGCTCGCCGCGAAGCTCGAGGGGCGCAGAGACGATGGCGGCGGCACGTAGCCGACCTACACGATGTAGACTAGAGTCTAATATCTAAATATCTAATATAGTGTTGTTTAGAACTGAAGTCGGATGTTTCGTTTATCCGGGAAGACGTTCCGGTTCAGCGTTACACGCTTGCAGATGTACAGATTCTTCGGGGGACTAACTTACCTAACATCCAAAAGTCTCTGGGTATGGCGCATCAACAAGCTTTAAAACGAGGCGGTAGTGCCAGAGTGTGACAATTCTTTCGCACCTTCGATCCGACGAGGAGCTAGTATTAATAGAAACGCTCCTAGGTCAGTACATTTAGTGAGGTTAGGTAGTACGGGAGACCGCAACGCCCCCTCACGGACTACCGGCCAATGTCACTAAATTTACACGCAAGTGGTGCACGTGCAGTAGTTTTAGAGAAAGGGGGCTGGTTCCTGATTAGTGGAAACTGGCGTGAACATAAACCGACCGACCGAAATAAAAATCCGACCGTCACTCGTCCACCACTGCGCATGCACCACTTACGTGTAAATCTAGCCAACCGGCGCACTTAACTTCACCCGAGTCACACTTCTAATCCACAAACTTCGCCGTTAACTCGATCGTACCTTTATTAATACGACTCATCTACATGATCATTCGCCATATCTCACCGCTCCTTCTGCTGCCTGTGCCACTCGAGATTCTGCTGCGTCAGCGACTGGCCCTCCTTCGCCGCCCTCTTGCCGAAGTACACCATCGTCGCGCAGCCGATGACCGTCAGCAGCATCATGTAGTTCGCCGCCTTGATCCTGATCCGGTTGCGCGCACGCTCCATGGTCGCCTGGCTGACGAACGTCGGCACCTCGTCGACCGACTTGTATTTCTTCGTCCACACGAGGAACCTGCGCTCGATGTCGCTCACCTTGTGAGGCGCGCCTTCGATGTTGGAGGACAAGGAGCGCGCCACGAGGAGCTTGCTCAGCGCGAAAGGCATCTGGAGAGAGGGTTAATGTTGTTATTATTAGACTCGGTTGAGGGACTGACCTTACCCTAACCTCGAGATGTCGCTTATGGAGAGTAACTGTTATCAGTTGTGCTCAAGGTGCTCAAGTTGTGCCGATCGCTTGATTACATAATAAATCTGCGTGAGATGAGCAATTCGGAGTTAATGGCTTCGCTGCGACTTAACCTCCACTTGACACTGAACATAACCTCACTTCCTAATACGGAACACAGATCACTCTAGGTTAGGTATACCTCAGAGAAATACGCGAGGAACGTGTGACGTCAGAATTTGGTAACCATGGCAACTGTTTCTTCACAATTTTTTATCTTATGGGAGATTAACATGGGAAAATTTTCAAGTAGGTGGTAATGTACGTAAACGAAATTTCTTAACAATCAGCTGTGAAAAATAAAGAAACATTGAAGTATGTAGTTTTCTAGTGTATAAAAGAGTACATGATACGTTATGGAGGAAGAAAGAAAAAAGGATATTATTTCGGAGGTGACACTTCACTCTAATTCAAATTTGATGCCATCTGTCAGAGAGTATGATAATGACAGTTTGCGAACCAATCAGAAGCACAAGAATGAGAGAAAGCCTGAAAGAAGGGGGAAGTAAGGTCAAGCTGATAGGTCGTAGTCACTTCTCATTGGTTAACAAATTGTCTAAAATAACAATATCGTCTGCAAAACGCAGATGGCTGAGAGTCTCTCTCCATCGATAAGAATTCCTTTCTGTTGCCATGCCAATTTTTTAAACGCGTGTTCTAGCACAGTAATAAACAACTTTGGTGACATGGTATCGCCCTGCCTAACTCCTCTTTTTATCTTTATTTTGTTAGTTGGTGAATGTAGATTAACTGGCATTGTGGCATAGTCATATATATTTTTTATTATGTTACAGTATCGATGATCCATTCTACATTCTTGTAATGCTCTTAGAATAGCTGGTATTTCTACTGTATCGATAGCCTTTTTAAAATCGACAAATATCAATACAAGAGGGGGGTTATATTCGATGGTTTTCTCTATCGATGTTTTTAAGCACTGTAGGTGGTCGTTTGGACCGAACTGGGAACGGAAACCAGCTTGCTCCCGGGGTTGGTTAGAATCCAGTTTTGCTTCCAGTCTATTCGTTATAATTCGGGTGTATAATTCATAAAGGTGGTTTAGGAGGCTAATAGGCCTATAGTTTTCCAAATCTGCTATATCCCCTTTCTTATGCAACAGAATTGTTATAGAGTTATTCCATTTTGTAGGGATATTTTGGGTCTCCAAACATAAGTTGAAGAGCTCTTGAATTTTGGCCATAAGTACTGGTCCTCCTATCTTTAGCGCCTCTGTGACTATACCGTCATTCCCCGGAGCTTTATTGTTCTTCATCTTTTGTAGAGCCATGTAGATTTCGTCCTGAGAGATTTCTGGAATATCCTCGGATCCCTGGTTTTGGACCTTTCCTTGTAGATATTCCTCCGAGTCTAGAGTGGCATGATTCGTGTATAGTGTTTTATAGAAATCTTCTACGATTTGTAATAGTTGTTCTCTGTCCGAAGTCACGTTGCCACTTTTGTCTCTGGAGCTTAATGATTTCTTTTTTCCCATTCGCAAGTTTGCGTCTCATTACTTTCATGCTCTTATTTTCTTCAATGGTTTTCACAATTATGTTTTCTGAGGTCTTGTCTGATTGCTTTTTTGATATTTCTTTATTTATTTTGTTAATATCGTCTTGGCTGGCGTTGTCATCAATTTTCATGTTTGTTCTTTTTTCCATTTTGAGCCGTGTTTCCAAGCTAATTCTCTTCTTTCAGACGTTTTGGGCAGCACTTTGTCTGTGCTTTCGTTATTGCGTCCACCACTATATCATTTAGGACGTTAATATCGTTTTCCTATTTTGGCATTGAAATCTCCGCATATAACGGTGAAGTGTGTACGGTTAGTTGAGATAGCTGTGCATAGGTCGTCATAGAAAATGTCTATCTCCTCGTCGTTGTGATCTGTTGTTGGTGCATAAACTTGAATGCCTTTTAGATTATATCTCTTGTTTATTTTAAAAATAGCATATATTACTCTGGTGGATACTGCTTGAATAATTTTGAGATTTCCTGATAGCTTTTTATTTATGAACAGTCCAACACCACCCACTGACTCGTCTTGTTCTCCATTGTGATAGAACAGATGACCCGATTTTAAAGTTTCAAGTCGTTCAGCCTGCCTTCTGACTTAGCCAACTCCAACAATGTCCCATCTTATCTTTTCCAGTTCGTTTTCCATTTCAGTAAAGCTTTCGTCAGAAAATAGTGTCCTGGTGTTAAATGTTGCAATTTTGACAATTGTTTGTTTTTGAAAACATACTCTTGTCAAATTTGTGCCCCCCCCCCCCTCAAGAATCCTTTCCTTAGTCCTTTCCTTAATACTGGGTGATCAAGAATGACTGTTTGAGTTGGCAACACTTTTTAGAGAATTGTTTACTTGTTCTTTTGACAACACTATAACCAGATATGTTTATTTGACAAAAATTTGACATAACAATCAGCGATAAGATTGTAGGTTATGTGAATAAAAATTAACGCTTAAAAAATGAAACTCGAAATACAGAACAATAATGTAATTAATTAAAACTCTTTTATGGACAAATTGCGTGCTTTCTCGATTTGTTTGGAAAGGTTTGGAAGCTCCGCCCCCTCGCGTGACGTCAGCACTTAGGTAGTCGATATAGAGCCTTAATAATAAGTTTTGTGATTCTACGTTCTGTGTTCTGTGTACCCGTAGACGTAACCACAGAACATATTATTGGACGTAACCTGGCTGGACGCTGGGCTGGAAGTAAACTCGTTTTCCGATCTTTTCTCGAAAAGGTGCGAGGGTGGTGTGAGGTTTCCGTAATTATCGCGATTTAATTGGCAAAGTGCGCCATCAATTTCAGTTCAGGAAGTGCTGCCGTTAAACCATAAGTAAAATGAACTGTATGAAAGCCACTATTTGCGAATGGTGTCTACAAAAAGCACAAGTGCAAGTCATCGAGGAGAAGTTGTGGCGTTTTTGGAAAACAATCAGCAACGAGGTGAGTGTGGGACGCTGTGTACATTAAACCGTTGACTTGTGGAACTGTAATAATGTATTTGGTCTTGCTGTGCCACTTCACTTATCCACGAAACGTAACTGTTATCTTTCAGGATCCGAGTGTTACAACCCACAGGAATATCTGCGACAAATGTAAATCACGTTACGAAGGATTTTCGATTTACATCGAGGAGTGTAAGATCAACACGTCCAAAATAGATGAGCTACTCTCAATGGTACAGGTCAAGGACGAACCTTCGATCGACATCGAGTATCCTCCCTTAATTAAAACAGAAACTTCAAACGAAGTAGATTCGGATTCACATGGGCCTGCAGTGTCGAATGGAGTTTTCATTGAACCAAAAAGGCTTGCGGGTTGCTCAAATTCTCCTACAGAGAGCAACGATTCCACGATAGATAAACTACTGTCGGCTGGAAAGGTCAAAGTGGAACCTTTTATCGACATTGAGGATTATCTCACGAATGAAGAAGACCTTTGCAAGCAAGAAGCGTCCGATCCCGATTATCCCACAGCGTCGGGTGGCAAAGAAAAGGTTGGGTTGGTTTTACGTGTTGTCTTAGAACGCCAAGTACTAACAGCCTCTATGGTTAACCAGAAGAAAGTTAATAATAACCGTACATGTACATATTGTGGTAGAACTTTAAGTTCATCTCTAACTTTGAAGAATCACTTGCGCACTCATACAGGTGACACAACTTTCAAATGTTCCACTTGCAATAAGAGTTTTACTCATGTGGGTAATTTAAATCGTCACTTACTCACCCATAGAGGGGAAAAACCTTTCAAATGTTCAGATTGCGATAAGAGTTTTTCCGAGTTGAGTACTTTAAAACGTCACTTATTCACTCATACAGGGGATAAACCGTTCAAGTGTTCACTTTGCAATAAGAGTTATACTCGGTCAATCGATTTAAATGTTCACTTACGCATACATACAGGGGAAAAACCTTTCAAATGTTCAGTTTGCAATAAGAGTTTTCCTGAGTTGAGTAATTTAAAACGTCACTTAGTCACTCATACAGGGGGAAAACCTTTCAAATGTTCACATTGCAATAAGAGTTTTACTCAGTCAAGTTCTTTAAATGTTCACTTACGCATACATACAGGTGAGAAACCTTTCAAATGTTCACATTGCAATAAGAGTTTTACTCAGTCGGGTGATTTAAATGCCCACTTACGCTTACATACAGGTGAAAAACCTTTCCACTGCTCGCATTGCAATAAGAGTTTTACTCGGTCGAGTGATTTAAATATTCACTTCCGCATACATACAGGTGAAAAACCTTTCATCTGCTCGCATTGCAATAGGAGTTTTACTCATTCTAGTAGTTTAAAATGTCACTCATGCACTCATAAAAATGTCAAATAAACGTTCACTTTTATATACAATAAGGCTTTCATTAGGTCATCTCAGGAAACAGTTGCATTTTCAATAACCAGCGCCAACGTAGGTAATACAGTGGCCTGCATGTATAATCTTGAGTTCTCGTAGGCTCGTTGAGTGGCTACAGTGCCGAGTCTTATCTACAGATGGTAAGGCTGTAGGATGGAGACAGGGCATGTAATCCGCAGTAAAGTCTCGGGGCCTTTCGTGGGAGCTTGTACATAATCGAGAATATATGAGGTGGAGTATCGAAGGGGACTTGGATCAAGACCAAACTATACACCATCGCTTATTGAGCATACTAGGTATACTGGTTTATTGCCATAATTTGGGATCTTTTGATACGATCTTTTGTTTAATGTTATCATTCACCATCCTCTAATAGATAACTGACTTTACCTACTCGAGTTCATGATCATTTTGCAACGGCTGGATTGGACTTCCTTGCCGATCTTAATTTTGTGTCCAGGTATATCTCGATTTCCTTGCCGCGGTCAGTTTGGATAGGCAGGTAAAGGACGTTGTGTAATTAGTGCTAATAGAGAATCATAAAATGGACTCACCGATAAAATTGACTTTATTCGTATATCAAGAAATACATTTTCTTACTTTTTCCTTCACACTTTTTCCAGGCTTAGGACTCACAACAGAATTTTACTTGACATTTCTGGACGTTTTGAGGTCCCCTGAGTTCGAAAAACATTTCTGGAGAATGTCTGTGTGTGTAGTATGTGGCCAAAGTTTTCTCAGAAACTATAAATAGTGGAAACTTGAAATTCTGTACTTAGGCTGGGTGCCGTGAACACTCGAGACCACATAAATTTTATCAGAATCAGTTAAGGGCAAAGGGCATTTTACTCGAAATTTTTAGGTTTTTTTGATATACTCAAAAACTGGTCCAACGTTTTTTTTGTAAACTTCGTATGTTAACTTTACTATTCAATCCTTATCGATCGCCATTATTGTTATCTTGACTCTTGACTGATCTTCTGCGAAGGGCCCTCTACTTTTATGATTTTCCAGGTTTTCTCAATTTTGTCCAGGAACCAAATCTTACCAAATTTTTGATTTAAACAGACCTAATTAATAGCTACAACGCTTATTTTTTTGAGTGTTTTCACTAAACTTTAATTTTAAAATTCAACATATTAAATGTATACAATTTTTATTTGAAATATTTTTTCCTAAAACTGTGCTAAAGGGCACTTTGCTCTTAATTTATTTTGTTATATGTACAGTTTTCTCGATAACTATTTTGGTGATTTATACTAAATCTCAAAACTTAAGTTAGCTGTTTAATGCCTATACCTTTTATTGGAAACATTTTTATCTAAAATTGCCCTAAAGGGCACTAGTTATTCCAAATCGATGATTGGATTCTTAATTCGAAGTATGGACATGGAAATTTATAGTTGTTATAGTACATAATTTATTTATCGTTTCGATAAAGCAAGTTCTATTCAAATCAACCTTTGTCATCTAACAAACGACCAAAAGAAATATTTACTATTATAATAAGAGAAAATGTTATTATCCAATACCAATTTATTTTATAAAACGGTGGTTGGGTTTAGGAATGGGTAGTGTCCCCAAAGGCCCCAATTTCCACTGGACTTCCGCTCCATATGTAGACAGATGACATAGGGGCTGTTGGACGGTTGAAGGATGTCTGCTTCCAAAATTGCATATTGTCACACGCCTGAGGACCTAGGGTCCAAAGGGAGTGCTCTGGTTGGGGGTGTAGCTAGGTAGAAGCTAAAAAGAAAGCATGGTAACACATAACAATATTTATTTGGACACTAAATATAGGGGAGAGAACATCGTACAAAATTAAGGCAAATGAGCAAATGATAAGAAATGAGAAAAAAGGTCAAAAGGGAGGTGGTTGCTTACTTAGAGTGACGAAGGGCAACAGGTGCGAGGCTCCTCCAATTAGCGGCATGCCGAAAAGGACGGGCTCTCAGACGGGCAGCGTGACGTGATACTGGGTGACAGACTGACTCCCTGATCGTTATGATCGAGCTGTATAAATACAAGCGGGATGTTTACGAACGTGATGTCGTACCTGTCCGAGAGTCGTATCGTCCTTCGGTTTAAGGTCGCCTCGGTGCTGAATAAGCTTAGACGGCGACCTATTTTCGCTAATTGGGGCCGCATCGCGACAATGTGTTTCAGCCTTAGCGGCTGCCAGTTTGCATGGTCGGTGGGCCTCCGGTCGTTACGTGATGGCGGACTGCAGTATTCGATACACGTCTGTGGGCAATTGATGGTTTCATTATCCCTGCAAACTGTCGTAGTAATTTGGTGTATCTCCGTTGGAGATGGAACGTTCCTTGATTGGTACCAGATCATCAGTTGTTGAGAAGGATAAGTTGTTTATGTTTTGAGACCTATGAGTAGCCCATGGTTGTTTATGAAGTCAGCTCCAATGATTGGCGTTTTAATGTCGGCAATGATGAATGGCCAGGTGTAGGGCGACGTAGTCCAAGGTGCAGTGTAAGGAGTTGTTGTCCATAAGTTTTTATAATGGTATAATTGGCAGCATACAGCTTGCAGTGTGTGGTTTCCTTATTTTCCAGACAGAGACTATGGATCCCGAATCGACGAGGAATCTTTTTTGCGTATATTTGTCGAACACATGAAGACAGTGTTCGGTGTGTTATGCGTGTAGCTTGGATCTAGGATCATGCGCTCAGGATGTTTTTGTTAGAGACTCCAATAGTGAATAAACGAGTCATAAAAATCCGCATTCTCTCATTCAAAGTGGGTAAACAATAACCAACAGTCCTGCCTTGACGACACAATAAAATATCCCGCTTAATACTCTATGTACTGCGCAAACTCAGTAACATGTCCATTTGCTCAATGCGGTGCCAGTTTTCTTCAGAGCTGATTGGCGTTCTATACTGTATTATATTTCTTTGCATCGGCCCAGGGTGTATTATAGAGGTGGGCCGACGGACTCAACTAAGCTGGTCACAAAGTCCAGGATTTCAACAAGATGGCGCTCTGCAAGTGGTTGTGTCCAGGTGGTTGCTTTATATGTATCAGGTGTTTTTTTTTTAATTTCACCTCATAGTAGGCTGTGGATAGTGTTTGCGAATGCGACTTACTAAAAAATGTCATTATCAAAAGTTAAATCGTTCCAAGCACTTCGAAGACTATTGTTCCGTGGAAGAGTTAAGAGTTGTCAAGTTTGTTTTCACAGAGGTTCTCGCATTTAGATTTTTATATTCTTTAATCTCACTCATCTACGCTTAATTAAGAGAGCCGAGCTGCCTTTTTCAAGACACTAGTAACTGATTGGAGCAGTTTCAATTTTTATTAAAAAAGAGGTTATGTCAACCCACTTCAATATTGACATTTTTTGTAGACATACAACGTGATCAAGAAATACTGTTTAAGTTGGCAATCCTAAATTTTACTTTAAAATGGTAGAACTGGGACCAGTTCCGGTTGTTTGACAGTGCCAGCATTGTAGCATTTATAGTAAAGTGGGCATCTCGTTTCTAGCATAAAAATCGTAAACGGTTCTGCGTATAACGTCTTTAGCAGCGTCATCTAATGCTTTGAACTTCTTTTGTTAACCTAATCTATTTTGATGATGATCTACAATTCCTCGCTGAATTATTTTATAAATTGAAGAATATGGAATTAATGTCAAGTCTGAAATTTCTAAAATTAAGCAGCGTACCGATTGTTCGGGGTGTCTTTGTTGGAGGCGCTTAAACATATTTAAAATGACTGTTTGTAATTGAGGATGTAGATCCTTATTTGCAAACTCCCAAGGAGGAGACGAGGAAGAGCAAGAGGATTGAGAAGTCCCGTTTTCCACATCAACTCGCACTGTTTCTGTCGCCCACGGTCTCCAAAACGCCATTCAGATTACAATTAATTACTATTATAACTATAAAAACGAACGGCAAATTATATGATTATGAAATTAACTTAAAAACAAACAAAATACCTCTATAACCTGTCTCGGTGATGTAAACCGTGCCAACACTGGTAAAAGACTGAAGACACGTGTTCGAGACGTTCTAGGAAAGATCCAGTCGTCCAAAACGTTTATGAATCCACTACATCACAAGCGAGAAAAGTAAACTATTGACAATATTTAGGCGTGTGACTTGCTCGGCGTGGAACTGGAGTGGGAGGATTCTACAGGACGAATTCGCTAAATAACGTATCATGTATCGAGCATGCCGTATATGCTGTTATTGATCGATACCCGTATAAGCTGGTTGTTACACTGGCTTCGTAAAGACTATAACTATGTCTATCTTTGTTTCGCTTGCCCCTGACACACTGCACGCTATATAGGCAACGGACGCGTCCATTCCAAGTACGAACAGTATAGAGTTCACTGCAAGAAAGTAACGGACGCCATTGTTAAACCATTAAAGCCATTGTTGTTTGTTACGTCACGCTCTGTCTCCAGCCTCTAAGTAACTTCAAATCAAATACTCTTCAAATTTTGAATGGAGTCGTACTTACTTTAAGTAGTGAAATTTGCAGTTTCCAAACAGTTCGACTTTTTGTGAAGAGATTTAGAGTTTATACCTACACTGACACTTTTATATTCTTTTTAAATTTATTTAAAATCGTCATAAAATATAAAATTAAATAATACTTTAAAATCATAAATATTTGAACCATATATACCTACTATTATTTGGGTGGTACCAGCTTGCCTGAAACCTGTTGTCCAATGGTTACAAAATAGTTTTTCCAAAGTAATAAAGCACTTTTTCCAAGATCATTCTTCTTCTTCAAGTGCCGTCTCCGCGACGGAGGTTGGCAATCATCATGGCTATTCGGATTTTGGAGACAGCTGCTCTAAAAAGTTCACTTGATGTACATCCATATCATACTCTCAGGTTACGTAGCCATGATATTCTCCTTCTTCCTATACTTCTCTTTCCTAGGATTTTTCCCTGCATAATCAACTGAAGCATGGCGTATCTTGTCCCGCGTGTAATATGTCCGAGGTACTGTAGTTTTCTGATCTTAATTGTTTCTATGATTCCCATCTCTTTGTTTATCCTTTTCATGACTTCGGTATTTGTGACGCGCGATGTCCATGATATCTTCAACATTCTTCTGTATACCCACAATTCGAATGATTCCAGCCTTTTGATAGTTGCCGCATTCAGGGTCCAAGTCTCCATTCCATAAAGCAATGTCGAGAAAACATAGCATCTTGCCAATCTGACTCTCAGGTCTAGCTTTAGGTCTCTTGTACAGAGTACTCTTCTTAGTTTGTTGAAATTCGCCCGTGCCTTTTATATTCTTGTCTTAATCTCCTTGGAGTAATCATTTGTGGAGTTAAACATTGTGCCCAGGTATGTATTGTAACGTTTATTTTATAATTTATTTACATTAATTGAACACTAATTTATTTAACACACTAAACTACTTGTACACTAGACTAGACACTACATAATTTATTTGTACTGCTCCGCTTTCGGATCGTATGTCGCGTTCACGTCTGCTTCTCTAGTTCTAACTAACTCCCTCGATCACAAACCCCCTTATATATACACTCCCAACCCCGATAAAGAACGTTCTAGTATATTCTAGAACGCCTACGCAGGAAATGTTCATGCAGCTGTTTTGTACGCGTCGTAGTTATTCTTTTGAAGGAGTAAACATGTGTCGCTTTGTTTACTTCTCGCATTACAGTATATTGCTCTACTTGTTCTACACTGGTGCCGTTAATTGTCAGGTTCTCGTTGTTTCTTTGGCTTTTCGATATTGTCATAAACTTTGTCTTTTTGATGTTCATTGTTAGCCCGTATTCTCGACCACATTCGACTATCCTATTCATCAGTCTCTGAAGATCTTCGATGTTTTCTGCCATTATAATGGTGTCATCCGCATACCTAATGTTGTTAATCGGTATTCCGTTTACCTTTATTCCGGCTGTCTCTCCCTCCAGCGCTTTTTTCATTATTTCTTCCGAGTATGCGTTAAAGAGGAGTGGTGATAATACACAGCCCTGCCTCACCCCTCGTCTAATTTCAATCTCTTCTGACAAATGTTCGTTAATGCGTACTTTTGCCCGTTGCCTATATAATATAGATTTGATATGATTCTAAGGTCGTTATGATCTATTTGTTTCACTTGGAGGACCTTCATTAGTTGGTCGTGGCGGACTTTATCAAACGCTCCAAGGTCATTAAAACCTTGGAATTTACGAAGAAATTTAAGTTTTTGAAGAAATAAAAAATTTAATAATACAAAAAAGACGTCCACTTAAGAATAAGTTTTTGGCTCAAGGTCAAGAATTAGGTCATGAGTAAAGGGTGGGGGATAAAAGGGGATGTACGGCTGGTAGGGTTATGGGGTCAATAAACTGGATCTGAAGCCGTGACAACTTTCTTATTTCTCCTCTGCTATTGTTGTTGGCTAGTTGGGACTGTCATAAATTGCTCAAAGAGAATAATAGAAGATGTCGATGTATTTACCTACCACATGGTGACGTTGTTCTACCACGTGGCTACGGTTACTCTTTGACCAAAATGTTTGCATATATATACTGAACATATTGAACTGAGATGTTGCTGAATGTATCTTCTCGATCCCAGACCACAGGGTCTGTTGAACAGCAGACATGTTGCTCAAGATCACATTAAATGATGGTCTCGGTTTCTTTCGAATTATCATTCAAAATTAATGTATTAATCGCCCAACTAATAAATTCACTTATGTACATAGGCAGCGTAGTCAAGCATGTCGTGGAGAATACAACTTTAGTAAATTTTAGTATCGCTTTTCTCAGAAATGGTGAATCTTAAGGAAAAAGCTGTAAGGACAATTTGTGTAGATAATTGCCTGATCAACAATTTACGTCTGAGCTAATTTTATCACGAAACTAATAGTTTCGCTAAGAAATCCAAAATCTAAATTTGGAGTTGGAAGAGACGCATCTCAGGCGTCCCTGTCTCTAATAACTCTCTCGCTCTCTCTTAAACTCTATAAATTTCTTGCAAATCTCAGAACTTGGCTATCCAAAGTTCAGTGGCGATACAATGTGTTGAAGAGAGAATAAATGGTGAAATTGGTGGAAATAGAATAATATACAGTTCACTGCCAAAATCGGACACCTTAACAAAAAGGTTATTCAATTTGTTTATAAGCAAAAAAATTAGCCCCTTTTTGAAATGATTTTTTTACCAACAATTTCATTAAAAATGAGTTGGTTTTCAAACTTCACTTATAGTTCGGCATTCAAGGAAACTATTCCACCTTATTAAATATCTGTAGGATTGCAGTCTGGGTAAGCTCAATTGTTTAAACATTGAGTCTCTGGGATATACAAATAAGATATCTCGTAAACTAATAACCCGATTGGGCTGAAATTTTGCACACTTATAAAGACCCCTAAAGGCTTCACAATTCTGGTATTACATTTCACTTATCACTATTATTACAAAAGTTATTAACATTTATAAAATAATGAAAAATTGATGGTTTTTTGCTAATAACTCAATTGTTTATTTATGGATTTTAATTTATAAAAAAACAAATTAACCGTCTTTTCATTCTCTACAACTTTCCTGTTCACCACTTTTCTCTAAAATGCAACCGGCTTATAGCTCTAGGCCATATACAGCTCTAGCTGTATATGGTCATACAGTGATCTTTCTATAGGTCCCTGTACCATTTAAAACTTTCAGATATCTGTAGAACATTTTGCCGTGAAAACTGTAATTTTTCCATATGTAGCCTGGGCTATTAGTAGCACTCTTCGATGCTACCATCTTTAGAATTCAATTAACTGGATGAAACAATAAAATTCCTTGAACGAGTTAGTTCTTTATTAAATAGCCTATTTGTCATTTGTATGAAAGAGTGAGTGACGCTTTAAACTTGTAGAATGAACAAACCTCTTATTGCAATGTGAACATTTAAAAGGTTTCTCATCTGTATGAATGCGTAAGTGACGATTTAAATTACTTAACCCACCAAACCTCTTATTGCAATGTGAACATTTAAAAGGTTTTTCACCAGTATGAGTGCGTAAGTGAATTTTTAAAGAACACATCTGAGTAAAACTCTTATTGCAATATGAACATTTGAACGGTTTTTCACCTGTATGAGTACGTAAATGACCATTTAAAGAATTAAACGTAGTAAAACTTTTACTGCATTGTGAACATTTAAAAGGTTTTTCACCTGTATGAGTGCGTATGTGAATATTTAAATCACTTGGTCGAGTAAAACTCTTATTGCAATGTAAACATTTGAAAGGTTTTTCCCCTGCATGAAAACGTAAGTGACGATTTAAATTACTCAATCGAGTAAAACTCTTATTGCAAGTTGAACATTTGAAAGTTGTGTCGCCTGTATGAGTGTGCAAGTGATTCTTCAAAGTAAGAGAGGAACTTAAAGTTATACCACAATATGTACATGTACGGTTATTAACTTTCTTCTGGTTAACGGTAGAGTCTGGTAGCACTTGGCGTTCTAAGGCAACACGTAAAACTAACCCAACCTTTCCTTTGCGACCCAACACTGGAGGATAATCAGGATCGGATGCTTCTTGCTTCCAAACGTCTTTTTCATTCATGAAATAATCCTCAATGTGGATAAGTGGTCCCTTTTTGACCTTTCCAGCCGACAGTACTTTATCTGCTGGCCCGTAGGAATTCGAACCTACTTCGTTTGAAGTTTCTGTTTTAATTAAGGGAGGATACTCGATGTCGATCGAAGGTTCGTCCTTGACCTGTACCGTTGAGAATAGTTCATCTATTTTGGACGTGTTGATCTTACACTCATGGATGTAAATCGAAAATCGCTCGTAACGTGATTGACATTTGTCGCAGATATTCCTGTGGGATGTAACACTCGGATCCTGAAAGAAAAGATAGTTACGTTTCGTGGACAAGTGAAGTGGCACAGCAATACCAAATACATTACTAATTATTACAATTCCACAAGTCAACGGTTGGTATAATGTAAATTGCGTCTCACACTCACCTCGTTGCTGATTATTTTCCAAAAACACCACAACTTCTCCTCGATGACTTGCACTCGTGCTTCTTGTAGACACCAGTCGCAAATAGTGGCTTTAGTACAATTCATTTTACTTATGGTTTAACGGCAGCACTTCCTGAACTGAAATTGATGGCGCACTTTGCCAATTAAATCGCAATAATTACGGAAACCTCTCACCTCTTCGAGAATAGATCGGAAGAGAAGTTTACGTCCTACGTCCTAACCTAACAATCACAGAACACTAACAATAGGACAAAAAGTACAATCAGAATCATAAAACATTTAAAAATGCTGTGTTATACGCGAAGAAAATGTGACGTCAGCTTTTGAAGAGGGGGATGGTAACCCATGGCAACTGTTTCTACACAATTTTTTTTCTTTGGAAGATTAACATATGAAAATTTTCAAGCAGCTGATAATCTACGTAAACGAACTTTCTTAAGTATCAACTGTGAAAAATAAGGAACATTGAAGTATGTACTTTTCTTGGATATAAAAGAGTATGGTACGTTATGGAGGAAGGTAGAAAAAAGTGATTTATTTCGGAAGTGACACATCACTCTAATTCAAATTTGATGGCATCTTTCAGAGAGTATAGGTTTGTTCCATCAGCGACAGAAACTGGTTTCAAACTGTCAGAGGCATGCGCAGTAGAAATTATTCGTACGAATTTGGACCTAATAGGACGAATATTTTCCACTGCGCATGCCTCTGACAGTTTGAAACCAGTTTCTGTCGCTGATGGAACAAACCCAATGACAATGACAATTTGTGAACCAATCAGAAGCACAAGAATAAGAAACGTGGACCTGAAAGCACGAGAGAAGGGAGAAGTAAAGTTCAGCTGTTATGTCATAGTCGCTTCTGATTGGTTAACAAATTGTCAATGTCATACTTTGAAAAGTGGCACCTAATTTGAATTAGTGTGAAATGTCACCTACGTAATAAATCAGGTACAATTAAATATTTATCGTCTGATTTAGATCAATAAACCACAATTTCATTGTGAGAACTCATTTTAAACAAATATAATGTACAATGTATATTATGAGAATTATACTACCGCAGAACTGGTTGCCTAAAATGTTGTCGTGTTTCAAATTTAAACAGTTAACTCGAAGTATTCCCCAAAATCAATTTTATGGACGTTTCTCATATATTCGAAATATTCTATGACAAATGGACTTTCCATACAATAATTAGTAGTTAAAAATCGCTTGGAACGATTAAGAAATAAGCTCAGTTCGTCATTGCAAACACGTCGACCACTCAGTTTTTATGAATGGATGGAAATTCTCGAATTAAATCATGGTATACGTAACAAATGTAAGAGATATTGAAAAAGGACTTTGTAGCTCATCCCGGCTGAGCTACGCCAGACCCATGCGTGCGAGTTAGAGTGAGAGCGACAACAATAGGCGACCTTGTCGGTTGCCTTGCTACACATCTATCTATTTTACACGACAGCGTCCGAGTGAAAGCTCGATTTGGCGATCGGCTCGCTTCGCGAACGCGATGGAAGGGGACAAAGGGGTACGCGCTACGCGCGTTCTGATTGGCCTAATTGCACTGTTTCCACTCCGTCGTCAGCGACGACGGCGATAGCAGTGAGCACGCTATTATTTATAAAGTTATCTGTATATTTACTGTGCATAACATTGCTTATTACTATTCCAATAACAATTGCGGCAATAAGGTATTCAATTCTTGCATTCTAAGAGTTCGATTAGCTATTTAATCTCATATATTTGTTCTTGCATCGGTCAATAAGTGCAGTAATAATAGGTTATGTTGCGATTTCGGGTAAAATTTTATGATGAATGATATAAATGATCGTGTAAAAAGTCGACTGCTTTCATTTTTAGTATTCAATGAAAACAATTATCCTGCGTAGCAATTCATGTAAGGTTCAAGATTAATGTTCAACTTCACACATGTCATAACAATGTGTCGAAAATGACCAGTTGGACCGGCCAACCGCAGTCCGAAAAAACCTTCTGATGACAATATAGTGTAACGTTTTTACTATCGACTAAAACTAAAACACTACGCGATTATCCTAATTATTTTATTTCTTACACTACACTTAACTTAACAATCCCTTAATTTAATTTATATTCGTATACACAGAAACACAATGTTTATTTACTTAACGCGCCCGATCTCTCGCTCGAATGTTTACGCACCGGTTCTTCAACTCGCCTGCTTCGGGTCCGACATTCCCTTTTTATGGCAGGTAGAAGCTTCTCGTAGTTTCGGGATAATTACTAGAATGTTCGATTTTCCAGGAACCCGTTATCGCATCGAACTCTCTCGATTGTTCCCGTCGTCCTTCCCAGAATTGCAATAAGGCGAACTTGTGTAGCTCCCGGCGTGTTTATGTCGCGGCCGGCGAGCCGTTTCGTTACAATAGTGATAATAATTCTATTCAATTCATAAACGTATGTCATTTTTCATCAATATCTTTGTATCAAATTATTGTCCGTAAACCGACTATAGAGACAACCAAATTTTTTTGATAGCGTTTTGATAATGTCCCCAATCCTGGGACGAAACGTCAACGACGAATGTTAATCTCACATAAGCAAAAAATAGTGTAGAAACAGTTGCCATGGGTTACTATCCCCTCTATAAATGTTGACGTCACATATTCCTCGCGTATAACACAGTTACGTCCCTTAATATTATGTTTTGTGATTCTACTACGTTCTGTCCTATTGTTATGAGTTATGACGTAAATCGTAAACTCTGGTAAACTCGTGTTCCGATCTTTTCTCGAAAAGGTGCCAGGTTTCCGTAATTATCGCGAATTAATATAAGTTGGATATATAATAAGAGGAGATAGATATGAAATACTTCGGTTGATCATCGAGGGAAAGATTCAGGGAGAAAGATCAATAGGGAGAAGGCAGAATCAAAGACCTACGCCGATGGCTCAGTAAAACATCATCCGAAATCTTCAGAGCAGCTGTGTCACGAGTAAATATTGCCAGTTGGATCGCCAACCTTCGAAGGGAGACGGTCCAATAAGAAGAAGAAGAAGAATGATGAATGGCCAGGTTTCACGTAGTCCAAGGTGCAGTGTAAGGAGTTGTTGTCCATACGTTTTTATGATGGTACAATTGGCAGCATACAGCTTGCAGTGTGTGGATGGCAACGATGGATGTATCGACAGTGGCAGCAGCTTATTTGCACCTAAATGCATCCTATCAATAGGTACTTGTTATATATACATAAGTACAAAGCTACTAAAAGACCACGGCGACCAAGGCGCTGGTGGATGTTATCAATTCATAAGAAACGAACTAAGTAAGTATAAACCAAATAATTATAATGGTTAAAGTACCTAACTACTAGGAAGAACTTAGCATGATAATGTTCTCCTTTTGCAGGGAAAGTATGGAGGAATAATTTCAAGAAATGTGGATAGAACCATCCAATGAATTCCACAATTTCGGCAGAATGTCATTTACAGATTTTGAGCTTTTATTACAAACAGTTGATCCAATAATTGCAAAGAAAGATACTAAATGGAGAGATTGCATAACTTCTAAAGTTAGACTGGCTCTAATTTTGCGTTTCTTGGCATCTGGTGATAGTTACAGGAGCCTACGCATTACCTCTTTAAGATATCAAGTCAAATCATTTCAAAAATTGTACAAGAAGTCTGTGCTGCTTTATACCAAGTCCTTGAGGCACGTGTTAAGGTAAGAAAATAAATTTGTTAGCATAGTGTTGTTGACTCACCCATACAGAGCCATCTTCCTTTTGATCAATCTCAAGTCCCAGGAAAAATGACGCTGGTTTTGACGTTATCTTGAATTCCCGTTTCTAGTCGTTGATGAAACTAATGAAGCTCCTTTTCGTCATTGACTGCGATTAATCCATCGTCCACATAGAGAGCGAAGAAAATCTTCCTGCGTCCATTGCGTCTTATAAACAGACAAGGATCAGCCTCACTGTTTTTAAATCCCAGCTTGATGAGATAATTGCTGAACTTTTCGTTCCAATATCGAGGAGCTTGTTTTCAGTCCATACAAGCTCTTTTTCAAGCGGCATACTCTCCCAGATCCGTCGTCACATCCTTCTGGTTGCTGCATGACTGAACATAAGCAAAACAAAATATATGCTGATAACAAAAACACCCCAGGACATTCGTAGGATATATTTAAAAAATGACCCTACGGAAAGAGTAAGAGAATACAAATACCTAGGCACAACAATTAATGAAAATAATGATAGCTCCCAAGAAATACGAATCGGAATAGAACAGGCCGGAAGCACATTTGTAAGAATGAAGAGACTTTTCTGCTGTCGAGATCTAAACCTTCAGCTAAAAATACGACTGATGAGATGCTAGATGCTATCTATACTATACTATGGGATGGAGGCATGGACTCTGAAGGGGATTGACGTGAAGAGACTGGAAGCATTTGAAATGTGGGTATACTGGAGAATGCTAAGGATTTCTTGGGTGGAGAGAGTGACTAACGTGGAAGTGATGAGACGTATGGATAAGGAGAGGGAAAACATTCCAACAATACAGAGAATAAATTGGAATATATGGGGCATATCATGAGGGGAGAAAAGTATCGAGTACTACAAACTGTTATGCAAGGAAAAATCCAAGGAAGGAGACGAAACTCATGGCTGAAGAACCTTAGGGAGCCGCGGCCTCAAAAATAAAGATAGTCCTGATGATTGCCAACCTTCGAAACGGAGGCGGCACCTATAGTAAATCCACTGAGAAGAAAACACCCACGAAACGAGAAAAGGTAGTAAAGTTAGACAACACCTAATACACGTCGTTTGCTATTGGTGGAAAAGTCATAAAACTTTTGGCGGGAATTGTTGATGTACAGAGTCGGTTCAGTAAAATTAAAAAGTTTAGTTGTCTGATCTATGGTTGTCTGTTTACAAGCGTTCAGGTAAGTAGTTGATGGTGATAGTGGACTTTTAGTTGATGGTTTATTTTAACGTATCGCTATGGTTATTCAGGTTTTTTATATAAATTTGTATAAACATATTTCTGTGATCTATTGCAATTATGGAAAGACACCTTCCCTGCTCGCCTCCCAAAAAGAGACCTGGAACATACCTAAGCTGCGGGGAGAAAACCATTATTTTATATGTATATAGAAAAGAAAGAAATGACATCCTTAGTAAAATCTTAGTAAAAGATAAATTATAGTCAAGGCGATCATTCTTAATGCGACCCAGTACTTATTCGCTAGCTGGTGGCCCGCTTTGAATTTCGACGTTTATGTTTCATGGAAGTTTTCTTCTCAGTGGATTCACCACAGACCATTAATATAACTAGACCCGGTGTTCCCATTAGAAATTGATCTTTGTTTACATGCCAACAGCCGATAGGCGCGGTGTAAAGGGGGAAGAAAATATGGCCGCCTTTGACGAATTTTGACAGCGTACAAAGTAGCTATCCATAGGCGTATCAATAATAAGGGACAAAAAGGAAACAAAATTAAGAAAATAATTTATTTATTATTTAGATCAACGGGCAATGAAGCCCTTTACATGCTAGGTAACAAAGGTGCGAAATAAGTGACAAATGATAAAGAAGGACATAGATTATCAAAATCATCATGACAGTAATAATGCATACAATAAGTATAATCCAAGACCCATCTTTCAGAAATTTGCTTTAGATTGGCATAAGAGGTAACCGCAATGTTTTTACATGAATACCTCGGGAATAACGTCTAGAATAAGGATTGACTTATCCCCCAAAGCGCATCGGTCGGGAACATTGTTAAAAATTCAACAATTTAAAAAGAAATTAAAAAACGCGTTTTTCCCGAATTGCTTTGCTTCTAACTTTTTAATTATTGAATTTAGAAGAAAGTTGAAGAGAGGAAAAAGTTGCAGAATCTATTTTTACATAAAATGGCATAGGTTATAAATTCAAAAATTTATTAGCGGTTTTGCCAAATAGTAATAAACAACAAAAAATCGGCCCAAAAAAGTGTTTTTTTAACTTATTATTTTAGGCACTTTAAAATGTAGTTAGGACTTCCATATCACAGGTACAAAATCTTCAAGTTATAATAAAAGAATCGAGTAAATTTCGTTTCGATCGGATTATTAGAGTTTGCACAATAATTTTGCAATCCAGAAAAATCGGAAGATATTGAAAATTTTCAAAATTGTTTAAATTTTTTTCCACTATTCAATTTTTATAAAACTAGCGGTCATATATAAGAGGGAACAAGCTTTCATGTACTTTTGTCAGAATTAAAAAATATTTATTAGAACGGATACAGTCATTGTTTAAAGTTGGTGTCGTTTTTTTTTGCTTATAAACAAATAGATTATCTCGGCGAATTTTTTGTTAAATGAAATTCTGAAAACATAGCAGGAAAGTACTCGGAAAGACGCTTCTTTTTATTCCTAATAAGTTGCTATTTTGCTCCTTAGCTTCTGAGATATAACTCCTCAAAGTTGTTTAGTGTTTAATAAAATGGTTAATAATAGTTAATAAAATTACTATTTTTTCTCATATCTTAAGAAATAATTGTTTCTCACAGTAACCAGTATAATATTTTTGTTGAAATTTACATTGAAAAGATTGAAATTTAAATTCAAAAAATGTCTCGCTTCGAATTTTGACAAATTCATAAATTTGACATTTCTATTAAACACAGTTACAGGGTAGAAATTAATTACTTTGTAGCACTTTTAGGTTCAAAAACTTGATGCATCCGCAATGAAACAGCATCTCTCTTTAAATATCTAGCATTGTCGGTTGCACCTATTTTAGACACAAAATCATCTTTACTGAAATGTTTTGAGCAAATATAGGACGATTTTGTTATGTTATCATTTTCGCTAAGTCCCAAAACAGAAATCCAAATATTTCTTTTAATTGGATCTGCTGGAAACCTAAAATAATAACACTGATAGAACGCCACTGAGATGATACATAACCTCAAAAAATCTCATTAATAAATTTCTTTATTTACCTATGAAAAGACAATCCCCAGGCTTTCCCTGCATCGCTATAAACGTTGCATATCTTGCACCTATTTAACCATTGTTAAATGTTTCCTATTTTTATCAATACTCCCGGTTCGTTTTGGTTTGGTTAGGTTAGCGTGTGACAGACTAGGACGCGATGTTGCCACGTTGCCTCTCATAACGAAAGTCTATATTATTTTAGATTTACGTACAACCATAGAAATAAGAGGGGGGTAGAACGCGCTTCGACGAGTGCGCATCCTGAAAATCCGGGACACTATGGGGGCGGCCATTTTGATGCACAAATGTCAAACAGTCACCATAGACATGAAAATTTCCATGCCGGTGTCAGTTGATTACTTGTTTTCTGCTAGATTTTTATGAAATCAATCATAACGATCATAACCTTACATTACAAATTTGAGTATGGTGAAGCCGGTGAAGCGAGAACGCGTGGCGTGAACCGTGTATCAAGTGATTCCATTGTGTCTTTTTAGAGCTTAATTTATTTTTGGTGTGTCCTATTTTGTGTGTGGTTTTGAGACATTTTACGACTATAAAAGCTATACAATAGTGATAAACAATGACTTGTTCAGTGAAAGGTTGCGGAAGTGTTCGAAGATTATGTGATGAGAACATTTCATTTCATAGGTAAAATATTGTTGGATCATTGCGGCATATGTGTATATAGATCATTTTTGCAGATTTCCAAGAGAACCTGACAACATTCAGAAGGCTTGGGTAAATGCCCTAGGATTAAATCCTTCACTTTGGACTTGGACGAGGGCTAAATATGTATGTTCCAAACATTTTCGGGTTGAAGACTATATACAATCACACATACTTAAGTCTGATGCAGTCCCATCACTCTGTTTGCACATCAGTGTTTCCAACATACGTGGACATGATTCAAGGGGTCACCTAGAAGTAACAGGCAGTTCAACTCTTTCTGTGGAATCAATAGGTGAAAAAAAGTGAGTATTTTTGGTTGTCATATTTTTTCCTCAAATCTTGGTAATTATTCAGTTACAAGATAACATTCGGTTTTCCAGTTTTACTTATACAAGTTCACAAGAATCGCAGGCATTAATAGTCATTTTTAAAGGTTCATATTGCAGAAAAGTGATTAAGAATTTACTGATAAAGAGGAAGGGATGCTGGGTGGGTGAAAAGGCTGGTATAATATAATATTAGATACCTGTATATTTATAGGGGTGGTATATTGAATGAAATCCAACAATTTATAAATGAAAACTAACCAACCAACTTTCCTCATTCCACTTCTTGTTATTAAGCTCTTTATATTTCTGCACAACACAAAACTTTGAAATTTACTGTTAGTCATGTCCTTTTCATAGGAAATATGTGAAGATGGATGTTCCCCCTAAATGAATAAAAACCACTTTTTTCTTGATATTTATTGTATTAATTTGACAAAAAATTACAGCATATCTATAAGCACATCCAGTTCGAGTTCTGGTAGGATGCCAAAACGTAGGAAACATGCCAACATTGATAGTTCCAGTACCGACAGTAGTTCAAAACGCAGAAGGGTTCAACTTGTGAAAAAGTTACATAATTACAGGTAAGCATGAAATATAAGCTGTTTCCATTACCATGAAGTAATGCAAACAATTTTTTTTAGTATCTCTCCATCAAAATTAAAGAACAAGTGTGTAAAGCTGTGAGTCACAAGAACAATAAAATAATAGAATAATGTAATAGAATTAGGTCCGGTTTATCAATGTTCTGTTAGGACACTTTGACTGATAGTTATTAATCAAAGTTAACTAATTGACAGATACTTTAAACCTCTTGGTTTTAACTTACCTTAAATTAAAATTTTAACTAACAGTTAAGTTTGACTAATGGTTATGTAGCAGAGACCTTGACTGAACATTGATGAACGAACTGCTTTATTAGGTGTTAAAGAGATTATTATTGTAATGTACCATTTACTATTCTTATATCGTCCCTCACCCTGTATATTTTAATTAGGATGGTTATTATATATTTTCCTTATTTGATCTGTGTCATCTTCTGTTTGACAAAAGGTAGATTTCTTGAAGAATGTTAGATATTACAAGTTCATTTACGTTTATTAATCTTAAGTTCAATAAAACAATGATAAAACAATGAACCGTTTTGATTTCCACTCGAAACCAGGAACATTAGCTTTAAGTCAAACTGTCTATTCTTACAGATAAGGGTAAATATTCAAACTGGACAAGAGAAGCTTCACGTTCATTAATAGATTAATAGTCACTTGATACTGTAAACGTTTATTTTTTCATAATATTGATTTGATAAATACATTTCAAACAGCTAAGAGCATTTTCCTTTCTGGCAGCCGAACTTGACATTGTTACAAGTAGTGGTAAATAATTGCTGACTGCTTTCGACGTGAGCATGATGTTGGATCGCTCAAGGGCTAGCTGACAACTGGCAAGTAATTCTTCCAGGTGTGGTAGAATGGCCGGCTTCTGGCTTGCGGGCTTTCTGAGGACGACAGCGGCAGTAAAGAAGAACGAAGAACTGCTGGTAACAGCATGAGCAGGTTCGAAGACGCGACGAGGACTCGGACGAGCACTATTTAACCGGAGTTCCAACAGAAAACACACTGTAAGAGGTCCATCCAAAGCTGGCGAGGTTCTCAAGGGACAGGTCTTGTCCAAAATTTAACATAATCTGACAATAAAGGCTGAAAGAGGCCGGTTCTTTAGGATGCGGTACGATTACGATGGTGCTTCTTCCTAGACGCGACAATGCGTTTTCAGAGCGGTACTTACTGCGTAATTTAATTAAAAATTACTTTTTTGTGGTTAGCAGAGATCAATGGGGTCAATATCCTTTATTAGATCATTGACACAGGTATGATTTGTTTTGACTTTTGACATTTTTGACATTAGTGCATCAAAATGGCGGATCAACAAATCTCCCCAGTTCGCGCAGGTCGAAGCGCGTTCTACACCTTTTCTATTTCTATGCGTACAACTGACCAACCGCAGGCGAAGAAGGCTGGATGTATAAGCAAATCGTAAGCGAGAATTCTTCATTTGCATTCATGCAACAGCTCAAAAAAACGCTTAGAATGTGCTTAGATCTTGTCAATACATTATTTTGTAAACAAACGGGTCTAGTTATATTAATGGTCTGTGGGATTCACTATAGAGAAGAAGAATATTATGTTTTGTGATTCTACTCATTCTACGTTCTGTCCTATTGTTATGACTTATGACGTAGACTCGTTTTCCGATTCCGATCTTTTCTTGAAAAGGTGCGAGGTTTAATTGGCAAAGTGCGCCATCAATTTCAGTTCAAGAAGTGCTGCTGTTAAACCGTAAGTGAAATGAACTGTACGAAGGCCACTATTTGCGACTGGTGTCTACAAGAAGCGCGAGTGCAAGTCATCGAGGAGAAGTTGTGGCGTTTTTGGAAAACAATCAGCAATGAGGTGAGTGTGTGACGCAGTGTACATTAAACCGTTGACTTGTGGAATTGTAATAATGTATTTGGTCTTGCTGTGCCACTTCACTTATCCACGAAACCTAACTATCTTTTCTTTCAGGATCCGAGTGTTACATCCGACAGGAATATCTGCGACAAATGTAAATCACGTTACGACGGATTTTCGATTTACATCGAAGGGTGTAAGATCAACACGTCAAAAATAGATGAGCTACTCTCAAGGCTACAGGTCAAGGACGAACCTTCGATGGACATCGAGTATCCTCCCTTAATTAAAACAGAAACTTCAAACGAAGTAGATTCGGATTCCTATGGGCCTGCAGTGTCGAATGGAGTTTTCATTGAGCCAAACAGGCTTGCGGGTTGCTCAAATTCTCCTATAGAGAGCAACGATTCCACGAAACTACTGTCGGCTGGAAAGGTCAAAGCGGAACCTTTTATAAACTTTGTGGATTATCTCACGAATGAAGAAGACGTTTGCAAGCAAGAAGCGTCTGATCCCGATTATCCCACAGTGTCGGGTGGCAAAGAAAAGGTTGGGTTAGTGTTACATGTCTTAGGACGCCAAGCGCTAACAGCCTCTATGGTTAACCAGAAGAAAGTTAATAAGAACCGTACATGTACATATTGTGGTAAAACTTTAAGTTCCTCTCTTACTTTGAAGAATCATTTGCGCATTCATACAGGTGACACAACTTTCAAATGTTCAACTTGCAACAAGAGTTTTACTCGGTTGAGTAATTTAAATCGTCACTTACTCACTCATACAGGGGAAAAATCTTTCAAATGTTCACATTGCAATAAGAGTTATACTCAGTTGGGTTATTTAAATGTTCACTTAAGTATTCATACAGGTAAGAAACCTTTCAAATGTACACATTGCAATAAGAGTTATACTCAGTTGGGTAATTTAAATGTTCACTTACGTACTCATACAGGTAAGAAACCTTTCAAATGTTCACATTGCAATAGGAGTTTTACTCGGTCGAATCATTTAAATAATCACTTACGCATACATACAGGTGAAAAGCCTTTCAAATGTTCACATTGCAATAAGGGGTTTACTCAATTAATTACTTTAAATAAGCACTTACTCACTCATACAGGTGAGAAACCTTTCAAATGTTCACATTGCAATAAGAGTTTTTCTGTGTTGGGTAATTTAAAACGTCACTTAGTCATTCATACAGGGGAAAAACCTTTCAAATGTTCACATTGCAATAAGAGTTATACTCAGTTGGGTCATTTAAATGTTCACTCACGTACTCATACAGGTAAGAGACCTTTCAAATGTGCACAGTGCAATAAGAGTTTTACTCAGTTTACTACTTTAAAAGGTCACTCACGCATTCATACAAATATCAAATAAACGTTCACTTTAATATACAAATAGGCCTTTTATTAGATCACCTCAGGAAACAGTTTCATGTTTACTGATCCCGAACATAGATTACATTTTGCTGTCGTATTTCAAATAACATGGAGGGAAATTGCAATAACCTATCCTGCAGAGTTGGGAGAAAGAAGGTATTAGAAAACACTCCTGCACTCATTCAAGCATATTCTAGATACAATGAACTATTTCCATCACGAGTGGACCACTACTATTTTCCCGTGTGCAAGTCAAGGTCAGACGACCAGCTTATTTGGTTCTGCTGTAACTACGGTTAAATTAATTTTCATAAAAAAGTAGTGTCTTGAAATCATTTACACTTTTTGAGTATTGTTAATTATAAAGGAAGTGGGTTTAAAATATATACACGACTCCTTCTCGACTACTTTTCTTGGAACGTCTCATTCTTGATATTTCCTCGTCTGTCTCCCACTCAAACTGTAGGGTTGAGTCGTTAGAACTGCCTGTCACTTGAAATCGTGGTTTCCGCTTGACTTTCTAGACTCTCTTGACCTGTTCCTTCCATAGAGAATTTTATGACTTGTTTCACATCCTTTTCTTAAATATGGACGTCTCGGCTGATGGTTATCTGCTTCGTCCTTGGGTTGTACAATCTGTATCCCTTGGTTGTGTCAGAAAATACGACCAAGATTAGTTTTTCGGATTTTTTTATCCCATTTGATCCTCTTTTCTTTAGGAATGTGTGTCATGGCTACTCTTCCAAAAATTCTTATGTGACTTAGATCCGGTTTCTTCCCATAAAACATTTCGTAAGGTGATTTCGGTAGATTGCATACCACAGACCCGTTTCGTAAGTAGCAAGCTGTGTTTACGGCCTCTGCTTAGAAGTGTTTTTCCAAGCCCGCTTCATACAGTAAACATCTAGCCTTCTCGACTAAGGTTCTGTTCAATCTCTCAGATAGCCCGTTTTGCTGTGGTGTGTATGGGTTCGACGTCTGGTGAACGATTCCTTGCCTTTTCTTTTACCGTTTTCGAGATAACAATGGTGAGCATCGAAAATTTCATCACCCTGTATATCGGATATAACGAAATTTGTCGGCAAGCTACAGGTCGCATTTTTTGAAGAAAATTGGTACAAAAATCAGTTGGCCGAAAAATGTTACTTAGGTTTTTTGTTGCCCTCATAGAGGCGAACGACTTTTGCACAAAACATATCTTTGAGAAATGTACATAAAAAAAGTTATGCAAAAAGTTTGAAATTTTGACGTTTTGTAGTCGCATAAAAATTATGATAATAGTAATAATCCCAATTTTGATTAATTAGTAGTATATGATCCCACTTTTAATTTAATTGGTAGTATAATAATATATATAAATGATTATATTGATATGTAATAATAATAATAATAATAATAATAATAATAATAGTAATGAGAGTAAATGGTGTAGGCACTTGACTTGTTTATAAAAAATTGTCTGTGTGGGCCAGATGGCGAGTGGTCTTAGGTTCGAGACGCTTAAGATCGAGACGCTTTAGATCGAGACGACGGCACTTCTGGAACAAAGAAATAAAAACAACTTTGAGCAACTCATTCTCTCTGTTAATTCATAGACAGTAATAAACTCTATTACTTTATACTTGGTGAAATTGTAGAATCAAGTAATCAGAACGAATATCAAATCAGACAGTATCATAGTTTATCGTTTTTCTCTCTATTTTCGTCTGGGTCGTGCAATGGGTATTAGGGGAGTAACGCGCAAAATACCCACCAGACCTCAAACACACTAGTACTGGGCGTGCAGGGGGTACTAAGGGAGAAACGCGGAAAGTACCCGCCCCAGCTACTAGGAAACAACAATATCATAAACATCTAGGGCCGAGTGTGCAATGGTACTAAGGGAGAGACGCGCGAAGTACCACCCGAGATCCTAGGAAAACGCAATACGCTAGCACTGATCGTGCAATGGTACCAGGGGAGTAACGCGCAAGGTACCCGTCACCTACTAGTGGCAATTACCCCAAGAACGTGCAATGAGTACTAAGGGAGAAACGCGCGAAGTACCCTGTCTTGAGATAAAAGGTGGATTTATACAGCTTTTATTTAACCGTAACATTAGTAGTAGTGTTAGAATCACTTAGAAATAGACGTGGCTGTTTACACAGTCTCTAATTTATGTGGTCAGGACGCGGTAGTGGGTATGGTGCAGTGATAAATAGGTAAGGGTGGAGAAAGATATGTATAATACTTTTGTCTACATGACATTTGCCAAGTCAAGTATATAGAGATAATGAATGAATCATGCCCCGTTGTAGCGGTTGTAAGGAGTCGCCTCGCCTTGAGGGAGTGCGGCTGCGCTCTCCATCCGGGGAGTCCCCGGTTGACCCATGTATAGTGGGTGGTATACCCACAGAAGGCGGTTGACCCATGTATAGTGGGTGGTATACCCACAGAATGGGGCAGCATTTAGTATTAGTCGTAACTCACTTAATGTAGTAACCTTGAAAGTTCGTAAAATTGAACTTGGTCGTAATTTAGCATTAGTGGAAAAGAAAATATCCCGAAAATACCACATTCCTTCTTTTGAAATTTGTTGTTTTTTGTGTTTTGAACCAGTTATCCGTTACGTCTTAACCTGGATTCTAAACAATATCTAAAACCAAATCCTAAACCAATCCTTACAAAATCTTAACCTCACTTTCAGATTTAATTTTTGATTTTTATTTCCTTTCAACCGCAAAACAAATTACGGTCATTACGGTATAATTCCACTTTAGCACCCTGAACTTTTGACAGGTAAACATTACTGCACAATGTTGCCACATATTTCTATTGGGAAAGCAAACGGTTTTGTAAATTCAAATGGAAGGATAATAACAGTCGGAAAAATAAACCCGCGAAGAGAGAGACTAAAATGGGGTTATAAGTGCTTTATTAGCCTAATTCGTCCATTGCTCTTTAAAGATTCTCGTGGCTATGTTGTGTTTCGACTGTCTAAAAGAGTGATACATTTATTGGGCTCTATTGCTTTTAATTTTTGCATATTAATAGGTAGAATATGTATTAATAGTAGGTAAATTATATATCTATTAGATATTCTACTGAAACATTCAACTTAAGCTAAAATTGGACAAACATACCTTTAAATTTAATATATTAGTCTGTAATGTATCAATAATCGGTGTGCAAATGGGAAGCAACTAGAGGGTAAACAATCCGAGATAAATTTCGCGAACACCGCGCATACGTAAAAAGCTGGAAGAACTTCCATAAAATTTAAGGTAGGATTTCATTAGGTTTGTTCCAACTAGAGATTCTGGAACCGTTCAGAATCAGTTCCCACACTGTTGTGTACGCATGCGCTAGCTCCGAATCGTTCTTGGAACGGTTCCGATTCTGTTACAAGTTGGAACGATATTTGGAACTACTCTTGAACTATTTCTTATTTTTTGTTTGTAAACATAACCTATGTGCGACCTATACCACTCTTATACGTGCTTATACTGCTTATACGTTCTGAATAATCTGGAATAAGCAACCCTAAACCCTTCGTTATTTGTTAATACGACTTAAATTCGCTGGAAACCAACTGCGATACTATTTACAACTTGTCGAGAAATTCGAAAATGCTCAAAATAGGTTTTGTTGTCATATCGAGGCACAGTTTCTTCTGAAATATTTACAGAACTTACACCTAATGGCATAAAATTAAATAAAAAATTAACCTAGATAATTCTCATTCTTTTGGCGAGGTTGCCTTAATAGATCTACATCGCTGTCTTCAGAAATATCAATGTCTGATATATCATCACTTTCAATATCGCTCATGTTGGCTCTTCGAACAATCAATCAAAAATTAACCTCAACCAACTAAAAACTAAACCACACCACAACATCGGCCTCAAATTCTATTTGTTGTTATTCAACTGCGCATGTCAGTTCATTTCGATACCGACGATTCCTACTACCGGCAAGGAACTGTGGGAACCGTTCCTGAACTGATTCTGAAAAAGTTCCAAATTAGTTGGAACGGCACAGTAACCGTTCCAATCACGGTTCACAGCTTAGTTGGAACGCTTTTATTACAATGCGCATGTCGAGAACGGTTATTGGTACGGTTCTATAGCCAGTTGGAACAAACCCATTACAAACCCACCAGTTCTCGCGTAATTGGTTGCATAAATTGAACGAGTCTGTAGAATTAGTTTATGTGAAATAAAATTGATCTGGCAACAAAACTGTCAAAGTATACGTTCTGTCCCCATTCTTTAATTTACGTTCTGTGCTTGTGACAGTTCAGGCAGTTCAGGGTGCTAAAGTGGAAGTATACCCAAATTACGACTAAAGTAAGTAGCGGCTAAAGATAATACTAATTTTAAATTAAAGCTGTATAAATCCACCTTAAGGGTAATCCTATACTTTAGGACCCCGAAATTTGTCCTTGACTTTGACATGTACGCAAACCTCCACACTGTTGCCACTGATTTGTGTTGGAAATATCGACGGTATAAAAAAAGCAAAAAATAAATAATTCCATTATCCACAATGATTAAAGTTGAAAGCGGCAAGAACAGCTGTATTGCTGCAATTAAATTATTTAGCAGACTGTCTATTCAATTGAAAACTTTGTTATTGATAATATTAATACTGATTCGTTAATGTACATACCTATATTGATATAGGTATCCTATTACTGATATATAATAACAAGTAAACAATAAAATCACTTAATTACTATGGCGATGGAACGCTTCAAATTAAATTGTAAAAATTGTTTTTAGTTTCAGGTCAGGATACTTGGCTACCCGGCTACCAAGCACCCCAGGATCAATTTCAGGGACACACGGAATATTTCAACAGCTGGAAGAACTTCAACACATATATAATAAAAGTAACTAAGTAATTAAGAAAATTCTCGTATAGTTGGTTGCATACTTTAAACAGGATTGAATACACCATTCGCTTCTGCGACAAAAAATAAATCTGGCAACAAAACTGTCAATTGATGCGTTTCGTCACGTTCTCTACTTTTACGTTCTATGGTGCTTGAGTTTCGGGGTCCTAAAGGATTACCCACCTTAAGAGCTAAATAAATACCTTCAGCTGACGCATAACGGGAATAATCCTTCTGGACAACTCAGTACAATGTTGAGACTAATATATGAAAAATTATTTTAGTGAGATCCCTTTTGTATAATTCGTCCATTGCTCGTACGGCTGTGTATCACGCATGAAGCCATTGCTTATAAATGTAAACGCAATGTAGATGTTAGCATAAACGCCAAAAACTGTAAAAAATATCACAATCACAACCCAGTCACAATAATAGTGTAGAAAGAGTTGCCAGTTGCCATGGGTTACCATCACCTATATGGTGGTGCTCTCTATAAGTGGTGACGTCACATTTTCCTCGCGTATTACACAGTTACGTCCCTTAATATTATGTTTTGTGATTATCCTACGTTCTGTCCTATTGTTATGACGTAAACCGTAAACTCATGTTAAATGGTAAACTCGTTTTCCGATCTTTTCTCGAAAAGGTGCCAGGTTTCCGTAATTATCGCGATTTAATCGGCAAAGTGCGCCATCAATTTCAGTTCAGGAAGTACTGCCGTTAAACGTTAAAACATAAGTAAAATGAACTGTACGAAAGCCACTATCTGCGACTGGTGTCTACAAGCAGCACAAGTGCAAGTCATCGAGGAGAAGTTGTGGCGTTTTTGGAAAATAATCAGCAACGAGGTGAGTGTGGGACCCAGTTTACATTAAACCGTTGACTTGTGGAATTGTAATAATGTATTTGGTCTTGCTGTGCCACTTCACATATCCATGATACGTAACTGATGTCATTTCTTTCAGGATCCGAGTGTTACATCCCACAGGAATATCTGCGACAAATGTAAATCACGTTACGAGGGATTTTCGATTTACATCGAGGGTTGTAAGATCAACACGTCCAAAATAGATGAGCTACTCTCAAGGGTACAGGTCAAGGATGAACCTTCGATCGACATCGAGTATCCTACCTTAATTAAAACAGAAACTTCAAACGAAGTAGATTCGGATTCCTATGGGCCTGCAGTGTCGAATGGAGTTTTCATTGAACCAAACAGGCTTGCGGGTTGCTCAAATTCTCCTATAGAGAGCGATGATTCCACGAAACTACTGTCGGCTGGAAAGGTCAAAGCGGAACCTGCTATCGACTTTGAGGATTATGTCACGAATGAAGAAGACGTTTGCAAGCAAGAAGCGTCTGATCCCGATTATCCCACAGCGTCGGGTGGCAAGGAAAAGGTTGGATTAGTGTTACGTGTTGTCTTAGAACGCCAAGCGCTAACAGCCTCTATGGTTAACCAGAAGAAAGTTAATAACAACCGTACATGTACATATTGTGGTAAAACTTTAAATTCCTCTCTTACTTTGAAGAATCACTTGCGCACTCATACAGGTGACACAACTTTCAAATGTTCAACTTGCAATAAGAGTTTTACTAAGTTGGGTAATTTAAATCATCACTTACTCACTCATACCGGGGGAAAACCTTTCAAATGTTCACAGTGCAATAAGAATTTTACTCAGATGAGTTCTTTAAATGTTCACTTACGCATTCATACAGGTGAAAGACCTTTCAAATGTTCACATTGCAATAAGAGTTATACTCGGTCGAGTGATTTAAATGTTCACTTACACATACATAGAGGGGGAAAACCTTTCCAATGTTCACATTGCAATAGGAGTTTTACTCGGGCGAGTTATTTAAATAATCACTTACACATACATACAGGTGAAAAGCCTTTCAAATGTTCACATTGCTATAAGAGGTTTACTGAATTAAATACTTTAAATAAGCACTTACTCACCCATACAGGTGAGAAACCTTTCAAATGTTCACATTGCAATAAGAGTTTTCCTGCGTTAGGTAATTTAAAACGTCACTTAGTCACTCATACAGGGGAAAAACCTTTCAAATGTTCACATTGCAATAAGAATTTTACTCAGATGAGTTCTTTAAATGTTCACTTACGCATACATACAGGTGAAAGACCTTTCAAATGTTCACAGTGCAATAAGAGTTTTACTCGGTCGGGTGATTTAAATGCTCACTTACGCATACATACAGGTGAAAGACCTTTCCACTGCTCACATTGCAATAAGAGTTTTACTCAGTCGAGTCATTTAAATGATCACTTACGTACTCGTACATGTGAGAAAATGGAGAAATCTTTCAAATGCTCACATTGCAATAAGAATTTTACTCGGTCTACTAGTTTAAAACGTCACTCACGCATTCATACAAATATCAAATAAACGCTCACTTTAATATACAATAAGGCTTTTATTAGATCACCTCAGGAAACAGTTTCATGTTTACTGATCCTGAACACAGAATGCATTTTGCTGTTTTGTTTCAAATAACATGGATGGAAATTTCAGTAACCAGCGCCAATGAAGGTAATACAGTGGTTTGCATGTAGAATCTTGAGTTCTCGTAGGTTCGTTGAGTGGCTACAGTACTGAGTCTTATCTAGAGGTGGTAAGGCTGTAGGATGGAGACAGGGCGTGTCGTAATCTCCGCAGTAAAGTCTCGGGGTTTAAGGTTAGTAAGTAGTAGGTTAGTAAGTTAAGGTGAAGTATGTGCCTCCCGATGTACAGTCTCACACATCGGCTTAAAATCAAAGGGGGCTTGGATCAATACCAAACTATACACCTTCGTTGCTAACGTACCTAGCGTACTAGGTATATAGTAACTTATTGCAATAATTTGGGATGAAACGCACGTGTCGCTCTCTTCCCACTCAAAAAGATATTGTGACTGACGGTCAAGGCGTCAACATTCATTCTGCGTTGCACTCCCTTTGTTCTTTATTCCTTTTTGATCGCTGTATTGATCATACATTTTGTACCTTTGCCACAATTAAAAATTTATCTGAACAAGAAGTGTCATTTCGTCAAACAGTAAAAGTACACTAAATTAGTTTACTATGATTCCACAAAAATGTTAACATCGCCCATGTCGGCCGCTGAGAATACGATTCTGTACCGCGGGTTCGGAGAAAGGTGGTATACATGATTGGTGATAGTGACTATCAATGGGAAACCGTTAGGACAGGTTAACCAATGCGGATATCTAGGCTGCTTGATCGACCGCGAATATTAAGTCATGATAGCCCATGCCAAAAGCCGCTTTGAGACACTGCGATCAACCCTTTACGATCCTCTTCAGGGTATCTGTATAAACAGAGCATGTCGAATGAATTCCGCAATTTCTGCAGAATGTCATTTACAGATTTTGAGCTTTTATTACAAACAGTTGATCCAATAATTGCAAAGAAGGATATTAAATGGAGAGATTGCATGTCTTCTAAAGTTAGACTGGCTCTAACTTTCCGTTTCTTGGCATCTGGTGATAGTTACAGGAGCCTACATTACCTCTTTAAGATATTGTAACGTTTTTACTATCGACTAAAACTAAAACACTACGCGATTATCCTAATTAATTTATTTCTTACACTACACTTATAAACTTAATTTTACAATCACTTAATTCATATTCGTACACGGAGATGTTTATTTATTTTAACGTGCGCGGTCTCTCGCTCGAATGTTTACACACCGGTTCTTCAACTGGCCTGCCTCGGGTCGGGCATTCCCTTTTTATGGCAGGTAGAAGGCTTCCCGAACTTTCTGACAGTTTCGAGATAATTGCTAGAATGTTCGATTTTCCAGGAACCCGTCATCGCCTCGAACCTTCTCGAGCCGTCGGCTCCGTCGCGTCCTTCCCGGAATTGCAATAAGGCGAACTTGTGTAGCTCCCGGCGTGTTTATGTCGCGGCCGGCGAGCCTGACAGGCCCATGTAGAAATCTGCAGTTGGTCCCTTGTCTGCAACGCGAGGTTTGGTGGAAATAACATGCCACGGTCTTCTTGTAGGGACTCCCCTCAGGATTCCAACAACACACCAAAATGTCTACCCCGGTGAAGCGAAATAAGACCTCCAGCATATTCCTGACGACCCTCCAGTCCAAGGCGTCCAATCCGCAAGCCAGTTTCGGGATTGCTAACTTAGTTAGATCTTCGCTAAGTAGGGTATCCCTGAGGTCATGTAGTGCGTCCCACAGCTCCAAATAGGTGGGCTTGTGAAAGGACCTCCTCTTGGTAACCAGGTAGAAGAGCGGCCGTTGTGGTCCATCTTCCTTAATCCTCAGCGCTCGCCCGACTGCCGGTCCCTGATGATGAAGTTCGTCCAGTTTGCCGAACCTCGACCGAAACTCCGCGGCAATTCCCCGGGACATCCGCAGGTCCTGGGCCACGCAATGAGCCAGCGCATATTCGGGCGGTGTTCCGAACAGATCCCGTTGTTCTTCCCTGGTCACACTGAATCTGGCCTTCCCGGTTCCACCATACGCAGCCATAAACTCTTCAAAGGAGGGCTCATCCTCTTGGGGCCGTAGTTGGCGCACCTGTTGATCTTGGTCGTGGTCTCCCTCGAAAGGTGCTAATCGATTGTAATGCACGACCCTAGGCTTCCCATTCGGGACTTTGCTGATCCGGTAGATGACATCATTTATCTTGGTCTTCACTGTATACGGCCCTTCCCAGGCTTTCTGAAGCTTTGGTGATAACCCTCGTCTTCTTTGCGGGTTGTACAGCCACACCAGGTCTCCTTCTTCATATATGCCGCTGTCCGCCCGGACGTCATAGTGATCCTTCATGTGGTCGCTGGCGACTTGGAGATTCGTCCGTACCATGTCGTGAATCTGGTCCATCTTTCTGCGCAGCTCGGTGACGTAGTCTTCCCCAGCCAGATCTTCTCCCGGTTTGCAACCGAAGCTCAGATCGCAGGGAAGCCTCATCTCTCGCCCGAAGAGTACCCTTGCTGGTGTCTGGCCGGTGGACTCGTTGATGGCAGAACGGTAGGCCATCAGGAAAAAGGGGAGATGTTGATCCCAGTCTCGTTGGTGTTGAGACACTACCTTCGAAAGGTACTTGCCCATGGTGCGGTTCATCCTCTCCACCATTCCGTCAGACTGAGGGTGCAGCGCCGTCGTTCTAGTTTTGCGAATTCCCAATTTTTCGCAAACTCCCTGGAACAGCTCGCTCTCGAAGTTACGCCCCTGGTCGGAATGCAATTCCAACGGTACTCCGAAGCGGCTCACTAGCTCCTTCACCAGGACATCTGCGACAGTTGTTGCTGCTTGGTTGGGAATCGCGTAGGCCTCTACCCATTTCGTGAAGTAGTCCATTGCCACCAGGATGTCCTTGTTGCCGCAATCGGTTTCAGGGAATGGTCCAGTAATGTCTAGGGCGATCCTCTCGAAAGGGGCTTTCGGTTTGCGGTGTGGTCCATTGCTGCTGCAGTCTGTGCTGCTTTATACCAAGTCCTTAAGGAACGTGTTCAGGTAAGAAATTAAATTTTATACTTATTAATCATATCAAATTTATGAACATTTGTTACATTTCTAATTTTTGTGCTTAAAAAATTACAAAGTGACTTAAATTTTTTTTTGGATCCTCGTAAATAGTCGTCGCATTATTACATAGTTGTGTAGCTGGCGACTGTAGCGTCATCTTTAGACTTCATGGGGTCTTCTGAAAGTTTATTACAGTGTAAACTCTCTGCACGTTCAGTAGAGGAGTCTGTGTTCTCGTAATTTATTTGTGTAGTAGTGTAGTATGATATAAGTCATGCATAGAGGAGGCTGGCATGGCATCTCCAGCATTCAAAAAAGGAATTACCACAGGGGAAGTTACTACTTGTGGTATAACTTCATGTTCACTGCCCGGCAGTGATGATAGTGTATGTGAGTGAGACGCCATTGATTCGTCATAGAATAGCTGATTTATTTTAATCATCATTAAGTCTCTACGATCTTCTGTCAGTTTCCGCACCTTTTTCGCTACAAGCTTCCCCAAAAACACTACATTCATCATTCTCGTCGTTGTCCTTTGGTTGGGCTACAGCTTTTAGGATACCAAATGCTTTACAAAACTTTAATGAAAACCGTATCCTGGAGAATATGGAGAAGGTACAAAGGAGAGAAACTTTAACAAGAAACTTTCATCTGCCCGGGTTGTTGTTGAGAACACATTTGGGGTCATGTCTTCTATGTTCAGAATGCTCCGTAAACCCATACTACTTGAACCAGAACCAGCAACACAAGTAATCATCATCATGGCTTGTGTAGTTTTACACAACTTTCTTAGAATGAGTCAATATTCATCCGCTTCATACAATCCACCCGGTATGTTTGACAGCTTTAATGGTGATACTTTAATAAGCAATGGGTCATGGAGAGACCGTCTTTCTGAAAAGCCAGCCTTATGAAATTTGCCTCTTGTCCCTAGGCGGTCTCCACGGAATGCAGTTGAAATTAGAAATGAGTTTGCTAATAATTTCATCACATTTATTAATTATGGTACATGAGTTGAATTAAAGAGCCATTAACAAGATAAAGTGTTTTTCTTCATTCACCTCAGTATTCACAGAGGGGTTGCATTTGTAGATGGCTTCCAAAAAACTACTCACAAGCTCGTAAGTAAACCATATGGGTTGATATTCTTCCGGTGTGCTCGCTCATGATGTTTCCGATTTCTTGATTTTCGTTTTGTACACCCTATATGCAGACATTAAAGATTCTCATTCTTCTTACATGGCTCTCCCATGTTATTTTTAATATCTATCTATGCATCACTTAGTTTCGTTTTATTTTTATGAGAGTTACTTTTGGAGTCCCAAATACAAGGGTGCATTTGACACAATTCTAAAAATTTCATACTAACATTTTGCTTTGACCAGTCTATTTTGATATCAGTATTTTGTGTTAAATGTTAAAACTAAGTATACCACGTGCATCGTGCCACCCGCTTTCCTATTCACGCCGGTAACCAGGCCGGATAGGACCGGATATCCTGTAGGAGGGCGGAAACAGAAGATATCGAAATTTTCAACACACCAATACATATGTGTAAATGCGTTTTTCCGGGCTGTTTGGCCGTGGTCCAGAAAGGTTTAAGTAACCTGACGTTTCGTCTGCTTCTGCGGCAAACATCATCAGAGGCGATGTGGTAGTCTTCTCAGCGTTCGACTGCTTCGAAAATTACCCTTGACTGTATCTTCGACGTGACACTTGACGTTCCTAGACCTGCTGCGTTTGTGCTCCTCTGATTATCTGTTAAGATGTCCGTTTGTCCGGTGCCTCGTATACCTCTCCCCTCTTTGAACGTTTCCCTGTTTAATGGTTTAATTTTCGCTCTGTTAAGTATGGGAATCCAGGTACTGTTTATCTTTAAAGTTTCTTCTTTCCGGTTAAAATTGTTCTTGTGTTTGAAAATTTCAATTGCCTCTCTCTGTAGTCGTGTGTGGAAATGTTGAGTGTTGGCCAAAATCTGTGTGTCCTCAAACAGGATTTGATGGTCTCCAGGCTCCATTAAAGTGTGTTCTGCTACCGCAGATTTTTCTGTTTGTCCTAGGCAGCAGTTCCTTTTGTGTTCCTTTATCCTTGTGTTGATGGATCGTTTTGTGGTGCCAATGTAGACTTTTCCGCATTTGCACGGTATTCTGTATACCCCTGGTGTTGACAAATGGTTCCTCTTGTCCTTGGGGCCCCTTAGACTCTCCTGTATTCCTCGGGTGGGGCGAAATATCGGTTTTATCCCTTTCTTCGTCATCTCCCTATTCTGTCCATGATGTTTTTTATGTAAGGTAGGTATACCACTCCACGTTGTTCCATTTCTCTGCCTCCCGTAGTTTTTTCGCTTTTTCGTAGGGCCCTGTTGAGCTCTTGTTTTGTATATCCATTTCTCTGTAATACCTTTTTTAAGTGTTTGTTCTCCTCCTGAAGATATTCCCCTTGGCAGATGCGTGTGGCTCTGGTAGCTAAGGTTTTAATCATTCCCCTTTTTTGGCTAGGATGGTGGTTGGAGTTCTTGTGCAGGTATCTGTCCGTATGTGTTGGTTTTCTATATACTGTGTGTTCTAATGTTCCATTTTGCTGTTTAATGACGAGAACGTCCAAGAAGGCAATACAATTGTTTTCTTCGTTTTCCATCGTGAACTGGATTTTTGGGTTTATGATGTTCAAATGTCGCAGAAATTTTTGTAGTTCTTCTTCTCCATGTTCCCAAATAACAAATGTATCGTCAACGTACCTGTACCAATGTTTTGGCTTTTTATTTGCAGTTTTTATCGCCTTTTTCTCGAATTTTTCCATGAAGAAATTAGCCACCACCGGGCTTAATGGGCTCCCCATGGCTACTCCATCAATTTGTTCATAAAACTCGTTGTTCCACTGGAAGTATGTAGTGGTGAGACAATGTTCGTAGAGGGCTGTGATGTCTTCTGGGAATAGTTTCGAAATGTAGTTTAATGTTTCCTTAACCGGAACCCGCGTGAACAAGGATACGACGTCAAAACTCACCAGTAGATCCGTGGCGTTGAAGGTAATAGTTCTCAATTTTTCTATAAAATGTGTTGAGTCTCTGATGTAAGTGTCAGTCTTTCCTATATGATTAGCTAGTTTAGCTAGTTGGTACGTTGGTGATCCGATGGAACTTACTATCGGACGCAATGGTACATCCACTTTGTGGATTTTTGGCAGACCATATAGTCGTGGGGGTAAAGCCTCAGACTTCTGTATCGCCTTCTTTACTTCTTCTTCCAAGGTGGATTTTTTGATCAAGAACATATTTCACCAATACATATTTCAACAACATAAAGAAACATATAATTAATCATTAAAAATTCATCAAGGGGACTCGCCAGCATGACTTCGAGTCAGACTACGCTGAAGTCCCATTAAAAGAAAGGGTGTGTGGTGTGGAACAAACGCATAAATTCCTGTGCCGCACAGCCGCACATACAGATCGTGAACTTATCGCACAAGCCGTACGGCGTTGTCAAATACCGATCTTTCGTTTTCTTGAATCATAAAGTTGGTTCGAAACATTTAAAAATCATGTTTTGAAATGCATTTTCCGGTCGGTTAACTGAGCTTTACATTCTAATAAAACTAAAGAAAAACTATAATGGTTCAACGTGTGGTTTTAAGCGAGCCACGAAAAGAGTATTGTTGTTGATGGCGGCAACCAGAAATACACCATAGAAGTATATTGCTGAAGATTGCTTACAACGGCAACAATGCACCAATCCTTTCGCCAAGGTTCGTTCCATGAACGTAGATGCTGTAAGTCAATAATTAATATTAATAATCAACCAAAACGGTAACGCGCTGGTCAAGTACCTCATGGTGGCGTGGAAACCTTGACAAAACATGAATATGTATTATTCTTATTGATTTGTATTTGTATCTTCTTATTTGTAAAAATGTTACGACTCCATTTTTACGCACACCTATGGAATCCATCACAGAACATATATGGTTTAGAAGTGCAAACGCCGTGTATTTTAAGCGAAACACAAATGACAAGTGACAGTGGGCCCTGACTGTAGCGCCTCTTACGGCAGACGTTGAACTACGACTGAATTTCGTTCTGTACTTGGCGGCAAATTTGAATCCCAACTCTCGGGAATAGGCTCGTAAAGAATACAAAAATATAAAAGTATGATCTTTATTTATAACATAGTTTTATACAAAGCAACAGTGATTTATCTGGATTTCCCGTAAAATAGGTACAAGAAAATATTAGTAAAAGTATTAAAATGTACATTTCGTTTTGTTAAAATGTATCAGAAAAGTTCTTTATAACATATTCAGACTACAATAAATTACTCAACTCAAGATCATCATATACCACATAGCACAACAACTAAACGAACATATTAATAAATAAAACATTAAATATCCTGCATAGTACCCACATAAAAACAAAATAAATAAAATAGTGCTGTAAAAAATACTAATAAAGAACTTAATAAGGTACATTCTTTGGTAATTTTGTAATAAAATCTCACACCACAGTAACATAAAATAAATAAAATATTATAATAATGTATTATACACTATATTATATACTATGGAATGTACATAATAATTGTAATAATATCAAGGGCTTAATCCCATTTCATCAAACACTACTACACATGATTTCGAGTTCAGATAATTTTTCAATCTGTACTTCTAAACGGTTCAAAATGGGTTCTAGTAAGCCACATTCAAAAGGTATCATGGACAATAGATTTTTCAAAATCCGTACCGATGGCAATTGGAAATGCATTCTCAGATATCTATATAAACCAGGACTTCTCTTGCATATAGATAAAGCTTTTGCTTTATCTATATGCATATTATATTATATTATATTTATCTACAGACAAAATTCTGTTCTTAGGTGATCTTTTCGAATTCTGTAATTGAGAATTAATGAAATTATGAGTAATTTCATTTCAATTGCTATCTATAAATTCGAAGCATCCACGTTCATATAGATCCTTAATATTAATATAATTGCTCTGTGTGTTTTGGAGCTTAGACCGTAATCTACTTACGTACTCTACTCGAGTGGTATTATTAGGATGTATTTGGTAGTACATTTTCTCTTCATTGAGTGTAAAATCTTTTCTTGAAATACCTATTGTCGATAATACACCTAATCTCTTGTCGAGGATAGAATACTCGTCTGAAATATCACAATCGTTTGTATAGAAATGTCTTTCAATGTGATTCGGTCCTACTGAAACCTCATTTTTGTCATTAAAAACCGAAACAATATTTGTTATCACAGAAGGAAAGTGGCAAATGCATTTACACTTTGAAGTTTTCATTGAAGCTGCAGTAGTAGGATCTGACATTGTAAATTATCAAAATAAAATAATACCTACTTACCCAAATCCAAGCATTAACACTAACAACATCAAAACATCAACTAACATGGCCGACGAAATGATGATGACGAAAATATTCCAACCCAACCAACCAGAGATCACCATCAGGATATGCAACCACACTAAGCACCAGGGTTGCCAACAGGTCGACACCGATATACTCACAAATTTTTTGGAGATTACTCACAAATTCCTCACAATTACAAAATATCAACGTCGACAGATTTTTCATATATAAATTATACAAAACAAAGTAAAATTGTGTAATATTTGAATATGTAGTGGTTAGTGTTTACAATTTCGTACTACAGAACAGAATAAACTTAACCTTGTCGTCTTATTATTTGAATTTGACTGACGTATCTGTCAAAGACCAAGGTTAACTAAACACTGCGGTAGGCGGTAGGTTAGAATCCATACTTACGGCTGACAGGCCGCCATTACTGGCCTAATGCTCATCGAAATTGAGAAATTTATAGTCACTATACTACATTGTAGCAGTACAAAAATTAAAATAACGCTTCAGTGCGAAAATGCTAAAACTATGCTACCAGGCTCGACGCTGGCCTTCTGATATCTCACAATTGGTCTTTACTCACGAAATAACTCACAATCCATGAAATTCCTCACAAATGTGAGTAATAACTCACAGATTGGCAACCCTAGCACCCACTAAACCACCCCTCACCGCCCCTTCATCGTCGTTTCTCTAAGTGCTAAAAATGACAAGTGACAGTGGGCCCAACGGAACACATGTTACCGATTCTCGTATGTTCGTTGCATACCCGTGGGAATCCATATAAGTACCCACGAAACATCAAAATCGGACTGTCAATCACTCCTCGACCGACCTTGGCATTAAAATGAAAGGAAGAAGAAAAATAACAATAACCTAAAAGTTTGAGAATTTGTTTACCTTTTTCTAATAGTTTTCGTATATTGTAAAGTGCTCGATCAGTTTCTGTACATCAAGTGTAATGAGTAATCCGGAAGAAGTGAAGACTACTTGCGACTGGTGCCTGCAAGCAGCACTAGTGCAAACCATTGACGAGAAGTTGTGGCGTTTCTGGAAAATAATCAGCTCGGAAGTGAGTATGGGCGCAGTTTACATCAAACCGTTGACTTGTGAAATTGTAATAATGTATCTGGTCTTGCTGTGCCACTTCACTTATCAACGAAACGTAACTGATATTTTTTCTTTCAGGATCCGAGTATGACGTCCCACAAAAATATCTGCGACAAATGTAAATCACGTTATGAAAGATATTCGATTTACATCGAGAGGTGTAAGATCAACACGTTCAAAATAGATGAGCTGCTCTCAATGGTACAGGTCAAAGACGAACCTTCTGTCGACATCGAGTATCCTCCCTTAATTAAAAGAGAAACTTCAAATGAAGTAGATTCGAATTCCTATGGGCCCGCAGTATCCAGTGGAGTTTTCATTGAACGACGAATGGCGGCTGGTTGTTCAAATTCTCGTACAAAGAGCAACAATTACAGGATAAAGGGACCGCTTATCCACATTGAGGATGATCTCATGAATGAAGAAGACGTTTGGAAGCAAGAAGCATCCGATCCTGATTATCCTACAGCGTTGGATCACAAAGGAAAAGTTGGGTTAATTTTACGTGTTGTCTTAGAACGCCAAGTGCTACCCGACTCTATGGTTAACCAGAAGAAAGTTAATAACAACCATACATGTACATATTGTGGTAAAACTTTAAATTCCTCTCATACTTTGAGGAATCACTTGCGCACTCATACAAGTGACACAACTTTCAAATGTTCAACTTGCAATAAGAGTTTTACTCGATTGAGTAATTTAAATCGTCACTTACTCACTCATACAGGGGAAAAACCTTTCAAGTGTTCAGATTGCAATAAGAGTTTTGCAGAGATGAGTATTTTAAAACATCACTTACTCACTCATACAGGGGAAAAACCTTTTAAGTGCTCACATTGCAATAAAAGTTTTACTCAGTCCAATCATTTAAATGACCACTTACGTACTCATACCGGTGAGAAACCTTTCAAATGTTCTCATTGCAATCAGAGTTTTACTCGATTGAGTAATTTAAATGTTCACTTACGTACTCATACAGGTGAAAAACCTTACAAGTGTTCAGATTGCAACAAGAGTTTTCCCGAGTTGAGTAGTTTAAAACGTCACCTACTTACTCATACAGGGGAAAAACCTTTCAAATGTTCACATTGCAATAAGAGTTTTACTCAGTTGGGTCATTTAAATGATCACTTACGTACTCATACAGGTGACAAACCTTTCAAATGTTCACATTGCAATAAGAGTTTTACTCAGTCGAGTCATTTAAATGATCACTTACGTACTCATACAGGTGATAAGTCCTTCAAATGTTCACATTGCAATAAGAGGTTTGTTCATTCTAGAAGTTTAAGGCGTCACTCACTCTTTCATACAAATGACAAATAGGCTATTGACGATGTCATTTAATAAAGAACTAACTCGTTCAAGTAATTTTATTGTTGCATCTGGTCAGTTGACTTCTACAGATAATAACATCGAAGAGTGCTACTAATAGAGCCCTCACCAACCGTGGGGATGTGGTGTGAAAAACAATCTTAGAAGAATATAAGACAAATGAAAGGATTACACTAATAAAAATCGATAAAATCAAGTTAAACAACTCTCGTCGAACATATGGATTATTACTATTGGATAATACTATGGATATACTATTATTATTAGTAAGAACTCATTCGAGTGGAGATTTCATTGCGGCAGGAGAGAGAGGTACATCGTCATCGACAACGTTTAGAAATGGAATTCACCTCGAGAGTCACACGTAAACCATTGAGCGGACAAAGCAGGGAAATAGTGGCTAATGTTATCCATTTTATGCGTCGAGAGGCAAAAACAAAGACACCATTAAAAGGCTTTGAAAAAGTATTCGAACGTGTTTCGCTTGTAACTGGAGTTAGTTTGCGCACTATTTCTAGGATTTCCAATGAAATGACAACAATTGAAAGAGGTGAGTGCTCATCATTTTCAAGTCCTGGGGAAAAAAAAGGACTAAAGTATCCCCGAAAACACAATTGGATGGGTTCGACGAGTGTGTTGTTAGACGGATTGTGATTAACCACACGGTCACTAATAAAATGATTCCTACTGTGTCTCCCTAAGTCACAAGAAACTTCAATTATACGGGTTCAATAGAAAGTGTAAGAAAAATCATGCATGAAATAGGGTTTAAATGGAGAAAGACTGCTACAAACCGTAAATTATTATCGGAAAAACCTGATATACAACAAAAAAGAATAAATTTCTTGAGAAATGTGACACGATTCCGTAATGAAAATCGGCAAATTATTTATATGGATGAAACCTATATTCATTCGTCTCATACAAATGCAAAATCGTGGAACAATGACGAAGGACTGGTTCATCGTGTCAAAAGGGCAAAGGCTAATAATAATTCACGCCGGTGGTGAAGACGGTTTTGTACCAAATGCGTATGTATCATTCAAGTCACAAACAAAATCGGGGGATTACCATAATGAGATGAACTATGTGAATTATAATAAGTGGATTCAGGAGGAACTGATACCGAATTTAGCTCCAAGAAGTGTTTTAGCACCAATGCGCCATATCACAATGTTGAAATTGAGAAATGCCCTAATCTAAATTCAAGAAAAGAAATTATGCAAGACTGACTGGCGATGCGGCCCCAATTAGCGAAAATAGGTCGCCGTCTAAGCTTATTCAGCACAGAGGCGGCCTTAAACCGAAGGACGATACGACTCTCGGACGGGTACGACATCACGTTCATAAACATCCCGCACATTTCGATCATAACGATCGAGGATCCAGTCATCAAGTACCACGTCACGCTGCCCGTCCGAGAGTCCGTCCCTCGACATGCCGCTAATTGGAGGAGCCCCGCGCCTGCTGTCCTTCGTCACTTTAAAGTAAGCAACCACCTCCCTTTAACCTTTTCTCATTTTCTACTTTTGATCACTCGCCTTAATTTTGTTGTACGATGTTCTCTCCCCTATATTTGATGCTCAAAAAAAAATATTGTCTGTGTTACCATGCCTTCTTTTTAGTTTCTACCGAGCTACACCCCCAACCGGAGCACTCCCTTTGGGCCCTAGGCCCTCAGGCGTGTGACAATATTGATAGTTTAGCTCTGCTCCTTTCTTATGGTATCATTGCCATAAAGTTGGAACAAAAACCAACCAAGTTATTGTAAATGTTTATAAGCTAAAAAATCTATAAAATTTATTAACCCTTTTTTATAAATAAACAATAAAAAAAATAAGGTTTTTTTTACATAGAATGTCAACATAAGTCTTTACGAAGAGAACGAGCCCAAGTTTGTTAAGATCCATTTAGAAAAACCGACTGGACAGGACTTAGAAAATGTTGATTTATTCAAGAAATGAGATAAACAAATAGAATTTTGCAAAAACTACTCGACCGATCGAGCCCATCTTTGTACGTCATAAAGTACGTCAGAACTCACTAACTATAACCATTTCAAGTAATTTGAACAACTAAATAATGTCGCGATGCGGCCCCAATCAGCGAAAATAGGTCGCCGTCTAAGCTTATTCAGCACCGAGGCGACCTTAAACCGAAGGACGATACGACTCTCGGACAGGTACGACATCACGTTCGTAAACATCCCGCTTGTATTTATACAGCTCGATGATAACGATCAAGGGAGTCAGTCTGTCACCTAGTATCACGTCACGCTGCCCGTCTGAGAGCCCGTCCTTTTCGGCATGCCGCTAATTGGAGGAGCCTCGCGCCTGCTGCCCTTCGTCATCCAAGTAAGCAACCACCTCCCTTTGACCTTTTTCTCACTTCTTGCCATTTGCTCATTTGCCTCAACTTTGTTTTATGATGTTCTCTCCCCTATATTTAATGCTCCAATAAATATTGTCTGTGTTACCATGCCTTCTTTTTAGTTTCTACCTAGCTACACCCCCAACCTGAGCACTCCCTTTGGGCCCCAGGCCCTCAGGCGTGTGACAATAAAAAGTTATTAACAATAAATTTAAGGATAATAATTATTAATATTACTTGAGTTATGTGCGGTTCAAGTTAACAACGAATATAAATTAAATTGGAGGCACTACTTTTTTGTTATTTAATTAAATACAGTGCAATTTTTTATATACAAAAAGCTTATACTATTAATCAACATAAATGATAATACATTTTACTAACGCACTTTTCCCCGTGCAACCGTGTAGTTAAATATTGTGGAGATTGCGATATCGTCAACGCTCAAATCTTGCCAGCGAGAAATTAACATTCCCATCATTCGATCGGCATCATTAACTAAATTTCCCAATCTTTAGGTGTGCTGTTGCGCAAATACAAAACAGTTGCTGTTGGTGTATCAGTATTGTCATACTCAGCTATAAAAAGTTCTTTCAGCTGGGACCAAGTCATACCTGGATATGTGGATTTTGGGATAACCATCTGGAAGCATCTTCCTTTAGGACTTGGCTGGCTGCTATTATGAGGACTGATCCTGTTAAAGGGTTATCTGCCATGCAAATGTCAACGGTCGAACACCTTCGGGTTTTTCCCAAACCCAAAGTTTTTGCAAACTGTTGTGATTGCAATGGACTTATTTTGCGTTTTTTGCGTTTTAAGTAGCTTACGCCAGGTTTCTGAGGATAAGAGCTCCTGTTCTGGTTGGTTTGTTTCGGGCTCTAATGCATCCTGTTCAGATCCCACTTCTGATGTAGGATAATCCTCCCGAAGAAGGAGTGACCTATGGTTGTTCTCCACTTGTGGGCGTCACAATACACTTACACCACTCAGACAATGTTTTTATTAATATGGTTTAATTTACGATTATTGGGAAACAATCTATGAAAGGCGTAAACCGTTCCCGAGCACCAGCGCAGCTCGACTCCCCCTCCTTTTCCCTCTTCTCGAAAACTGCTGCGCTTAGCTCCTTTGGCTCGGTCCAAGGCCAGTACATCCTTGCTAAGCGCTCGCGCCTTTCCCGCTTAAATTTAATTTTTGTGTTCTCCGACATGTATAATTTGTCCATTGCTCGTACGGCTGTGTATCACACATGAATCCATTACTTATAAATGTAAACGCAATGTAGATGTAAACATAAACGCCAAAAACTCCGAAAAATATCACAACCCAGTCACAACACAAATTTGACAAAGCGCAGTGATCAATGCCCATGCACGATCTTTGCGTGTCATATCCCCCCTTTAACATATCACTGGAAATAAATCACTTTTTCTTCCTTCCTCCATAACGTACACCATGTATCCTTTGATGTCCAAGAAAACTACATATTATGTACCTCAATGTTTCTTATTTTTCACATTTGATAGTTAAGAAATTTCGTTTACGTAGATTACCAGCTGCTTGAAAATTGTCCAATGATCTGTGGTCCAATGTTAATCTCACATAAGCAAAAAATAATGTAGAAACAGTCAGTTTAAAGCGTCACTCACTCTTCCATACAAATGACAAATAGGCTATTTAATAAAGAACTAACTCGTTCAAGGAATTGTATTGTTTCATCTTGTCAATTGACTTCTAAAGGTGATAACATCAAAGGGTGCTACTAATAGAGCCTTGCGTTTTTGAGATTGGAGTAGGTTTGTCCACTTTTCGTTTTTTTTTTTTTGCTATAACTCAAAATAGTAGGGGAGCCCAAGAGGGGATTTTTGGATTTACTCGAGCGCGTCAGATTAATATAAGGGAGGATACCTTATATATTGATAAGTACCTCCAGCCAGTATGAGCCCTTAATATGGGGGGGGGGGGGGTTGAACCCGTCAGATTAGTAAAAAAAATCGATCTGAAATACTCGAGCGCGTCAGATTAAGATAAGGGGGGTTAATTACTAACTAACAAGTCTCCATTTTGCTAATCTGACGATTTGAGCGTAACCTAAGGGAGTGGGAGGGTAACAAAGTTGCAAAAAAAAACGATGTGTGGACTTACTCGAGCGCGCTCGTTTCCTTCTTTATTCTAGAGGTAATTATACCAGAATAACAGATAAAATATAATCTGACAATTTCCGCAAGCCGAAAGTAATCAGACTCGTTAATTAAGAGCGTGCAGCTATGGTAAAACATGTATTTCCCACTCCACGCCTCTATGTCCCTTTCGCTTTTGTTCTATCTCTGTCTGTCTCGCACCCAGGGTCGGATTAACCCCATCAGGGCCACTAGGCAATTCTCGGGGCCCCATTTTCTTACCTTTTAAAATACATTTTTTTCTATTACGCCTTATGGATTAGGTTACCATGGCAACTGTTGCTACACATTTTTTTAATTATGTCGGAGGTGACACTTCACTCTAATTCAAATTTGATGCCATCTGTCAGAGCGTGTGACAATGATAGTTTGTAAACCAATTAGAAGTGCAAGAATAAGAGGCGTATTCGTGGAAGCCTGAGAGAAGGGAAAAGCAAGGTTAAGCTGTTTTGTTGCGATCGCTTCCGATTGGATAACAAATTGTCAATGTCATACTTTTATTCAAGTACTATTATTTCAAAAAAAAAATAATTTTTAAATCGTCAGATTAACGATACCCCTTAAAAGAATCGTCAGATTTTTGGTCAGCGTGGCTGGGACATCATGATGAAGCTTCAGTATGCTAATCTGACGCGCTCGAGTATTTCAAGATGGCGATTTTATTTTAGATTTTCAAAAATTCGCTGCGAGCTTGCGTCACTTCCAAATCGTCAGATTAAGAAATTGGAGCATCATTAGGGTTCACTGAACACCTCCTGTAAAAATCTGACGCGCTCGAGTAAATTTATTTTTTTTTTTCGATTTTCATCCCTTCCGCATAGCCACCCCCACCACACAAATTGTCAGATTATTATATATTTCATATCAGAGACATGGTGGGGCATGAAAAATATTATAATCTGATGCGCTTCAGTATTTCCATGTCATTGTTTTTTTACACTTTTGAAAATCTGTAGACACTACCCCCACCGCTAAAAGTGAAAACATTATAGGAGCATTTACTCTTCCTTTAATCTAATCTACCAATTCTAATAGGTATCCGCGACGCTCGAGTAAATCCACATATAGCATCATGGGTTCCCCTACTAAAAGCTATGCATTTGTAGTACAGTGAAACCTCCCCTTGTGGACACCTCTGCAATGTGGACACGTAGGTTTATGGACACTTTTTCTATGTAACCGTCAATTTGCCATTAGGTATTAAGGTAAAATTTCCTTTACAACAGGGACCCTCTCTGATCCGGACATGGACACTTTATTTGTGGCAAATGTGGACACTTTATTTTGGTTCTAGTCAACAGGGACAAATTTCTCGTAATCCGTTAAGCTTAATCGGTGCAAATTTTACTTGTTTTCTAATAAGGGACAGCTTCTGAAAATTTTTAAATTTCGAAGAGTTACGTTGCTAACATTTTAAAAAGAAAAGAGGAAATTTTGGCAACTTGGAGAAACGGAAATGGAAAGGAAAAACGCCACGTATGCACTGTGAAAAATTGCGAAAATGATATTTCTTTTTTAAACATTTTTTGCTAAAATTTTCTTCTGAGCACACTTAGGTATGGGCGTTGCTTCATAAGAAAGCAAGCTTATGCAATTTCCGTTAACATGGTGGTTTATAAAAGTTTGTAGGTTAAAAATTGACTGAGATATATGATCACCTGGTACCTGTAAATCGACCATCTAACCAACTTAGTAGGTATGCCGGCATTCAATGTACATATGATTTTATATGTAAAATGATTTTTGCAATAGAAAAAACGATGTTTTTTTTTAGTTATTTTAATTCGTATTGATAGTTTAGCAGTTTAGCTCTCCTCCTTTCTTATGGTATCCGTACAGTTACTAATTGTAATAACCACTAATTTCATAAGAGGAAGAGTTATTTACCAATCAAGGGAGTATTTAGAGCCAGGAGAGACCGAAATATGGCTGACTAATTTTGGCGTTAAATTTAAATTTTCATCAAGAAATACAGGGTGATCAACAATGACTGTTTGAGTTGGCAATTCTACCTGGAGGATTTTTTTGCCTAAGGGTTTGCAATGCTACAACCAGACAAGGCGTATCAACTTATAGGTTGCCTCAAGCGATCCTGACCTACCACAACGTCATCTACGTCACACGGTGACCGGCGATGCAAAAAATACTTTGAAAAACTCAAAACTGTTGTCAATTACAAACGAAAACGCCAGCCAAACGCCGAATTGTCAGAGTAATACAGAGCATAGATGAAACCAGAGTTAGATTAAACACAGGTAATAAAACTCAGACCTGGGTCGCCAGTCTACGTCACGAACTCCGCCTCCCCTGCGCGACCCCCTCGCCAGGAAGTTTGTTTCATTTATTTGACAAAACAATCAGCGTTATGTAAGTGGCTGGATCGACATAGCAGCGAAGGCCAAATAAAAGAAGAAGAAGAACAATCAGCGATAAGATTGTAGGTTATGTGAATAAAAATTAACGCTTAAAAATGAAACTCGAAATACAGAACAATGATTTAATTAAACCGGCTAAAGGTAATGCTCAAAATGCCCCCCATTTTGGTCCAGACATAAAGTAACTCTTCTTTTTAGGCTCTCGAAGATATTCACCAGCATATTGGGGGTAATGTTTGCCACTTCCTGAACTATTGCCTCCTGCAGCTCCTCTTCAGTATGCAATATATTCCTAAAGACATTGTCCTTCAAGAGCCCAAATAACGCAAAATCTAATGGGGTGAGATCTGGTGACCTACTTGGCCATATGCCCTGACTAATTACTCTGTCGCTGAAATTCTCTCTTAAATATCCCATAGTAGCACGAGCCGTATGTGCCCTTGCAGAGTCTTGTTGGAAATATCCAATTTGATGCTCTTCGTCTGTTAATTGGTTTATAAAAGGCCTCAAAAAGTGTTGGATATATCTCTCCGAATTGACGGTAAAATTAAAAAATATCGGCCCATACACCCGCGTCCTTGAGACTGCCAACCAAACTCCAACTTTAACTGGGTGCAAATTTGTCTCTCTGATAGCATAAGGATTTTCACCTGACCAAATTCTATAATTTTGTTTATTCACATAGCCGTTGAGATGAAACCAGGCTTCGTCGGAAAAGAAGGTATTGTTAAGGATATCATTATTATTTAATATGTCATTGAACCAATTGCAAAATAAAACTCTCTGCGGGTGATCAGGAGGCGTTAATGACTGGACGATGGAAATTTTGTAAGGGTGATACTTTAATTTCTTTTTAAGCACAGTGGAGCAACTTCCATATGATAAACCTGTAAAACCGTGAATTAGAACAACATGAAAATGTGGAAGTCTTATGGGTAAGAATGAAAATTGGTTGAATAGGAGGCATAAGGACCAAACCTGTTTGAAGGGAGAGCTTTCTTAAGGATTTGCGAGGACTTCTTTGCGTTCGAGTTCTGATATCCTTGACAACTTCCTCGTTTAGAGTAGAAGGTCTACCAGTTGATTTTTGTTTGCTTACGCTCCCTGTGTTTAAATAACGTTCAACTACTCGCATACAATGCTGCTGAAAGACAGCAAAAGTGACCAAAGTCTCCGGAAACATTTCCTGAAATTGCTGGTATGTCGCTTCGAGAGAGTACTGCCAACCAGTAATTGGGTTATAAATCCCGCTTTGAAAGTACGCCATTCCAACGAAAATATCGTGTTGTAATGTGAAAACCATTTTAAATAAATAAATTTGAAAAGAATAACAGAAATTTGAATTTGACATAGCAAATTCAAATTACCAGTTGTACCATTTAAAAATGAAATTCAGCATTGCCAACTCAAACAGTCATTCTTGATCACGTTGTAGATACATAAATACATACATAGATACATAAGAGAGGTACAAGACTACAATGCGGTAGTTACAGGGGCATCACTGTTACATCGTCTGTTGGGAGACTGTACGGACGAGTCATAAAAAACAGGATTGAGGGGGAAATAGAAATAGAGGAAGAGCAAGCAGGTTTCACTGCAGGAAAATCATGTGTGGACAACATTTTTACATTACGTCAACTCACACACAAAAGGATAACAAGAAATCTAGAAACTCACCTACTTTTTGTAGACCTGGAAAAGGCGTACGATACAGTGCCACATAAAAAATTGTTTGAAGTACTGGAACGGTCTAAAATACCCTCAAAATATATAAGATGTATCAAAGACCTATACAACAACCAAAGAAGTGCGATAAAAGTGGGACAACAAATATCAACCATATTTAATGTTACAAAAGGGCTTCGACAGGGATGTGTTCTATCGCCTACTCTATTTAAAATATATATAAATGAAGTATTAAAAGAATGGCAAGCCAAGTGTAAAGTAATGGGGATCCTTATTGACGATGAATTTTTGCATTCGCTACTTTTTGCAGACGATCAAGTGGTTATAGCAGCCGATGAAGACGACATACACTATATGATGAGGAAGTTGACGGAGACTTATGAGAAATGGGGTCTCAAAATAAATTTTAACAAGACTAAATATCTAGTAACTGGAGGCACTGCTAGACCACTTGAAATAAATGGGAAACTGATAGATACGTGTACAGACTACAAATATTTGGGATCTATTATATCGGCAGAAGCCCATAGCCGTAAAGATATAGATTGCCGAATAGTGCAAGGCAAACAGGCGGTACAGAGGTTAAATTCCATATGGTGGTCTAAACAAATAACAAAAAATACAAAAATAAAGATTGACAATACCATAGTAAAAAGTATTATCACATACGGATCCGAAACCTGGGAGATAACAGAAAGAAATAAAGAAAGACTGATGGCTATTGAAATGGATGTGTTACGCAGAAGCTGTAGGGTGTCTAGGCTACAACATATAAAAAATGAAGAAATCCGAGAAAAAATTAATGTTCAACACACAATAAAAAATGATATAGAAACAAGAAGATTGATGTGGTATGGACACCTACGAAGAATGGATACAAATAGATGGCTCCAAAGAGTGTGGAGATGGATCCCAACGGAGAGAAGAAGAAAACGAGGAAGACCTTTAAAAGACTGGAATGAAGGAGTCAAGGAAGCTATGGAAATGAGAGGACTGACGGAAAACGAGTGGCAATATAAAAAACAATGGCGCTTGGGATGCGAGAAACGGCCTTAGTTTGCTGTATACAACTCGCGTATATATATATCAAGAAATAGAAAGGCGTAAACCGTTCCCGAGGACCAGCGCAACTCGAGGTAGTCTCCTTTTCTCTCTTCTCGAAAACTGCTGCGGTCCAAGGCCAGCACATCCTTGCTAAGCGCTCGCGCCTGTCCCGCTTAAATTTAATTTTTGTGTTCTCCGACGTGTATAATTCGTCCATTGCTCGTACGGCTGTGTATCACACATGAAGCCATTACTTATAAATGTAAACGCAATGTAGATGTTAACATAAACGCCAAAAACTCCGAAAAATATCACAACACAGTCACAACAAAAATTTGACAAAGCGCAGTGATCAATGCCCATGCACGACCTTTGCGTGTCATATCCGCCCTTTAACATATCACTGGAAATAAATCACTTTTTTCTTCCTTCCTCCGGAACAACGTACCATGTATCCTTTGATGTCGAAGAAAACCACATGTTACATACAATGTTTCTTACGTTTCACAGTTGATAGTTAGGAAATTTCGTTTACGTAGAATACCAGCTGCTTGAAAATTTTCCAATGTTTAATCTCACATAAGCAAAAAATAGTGTAGAAAGAGTTGCCATGGGTTACCATCCAGTCTATAAATGCTGACGTCACATTTTCCTCGCATATATCACTGCAGTTTCGTTTCTTATTCTTAATATTATGCTTTGTGATTCTACGTTCTACGTTCTGTCCTATTGTTATGACGTTATAACCTAAATTCCGTTATAACGTTCAAACGTTCTGTGGTTATAACCATTCCCGGCCTGTCAATCGTAGTGTGCAGGTCGGGAGCTAAAAATAACCTAAAACCATAATTTAAATCTAATAATATTAAACCAATCAACACATATTAAACCTACTTCCAAATGGAAAAGTAAATGTAGTGAACGTAATTGTGAAGTGATATCAGTATTTTGTGTTAAATGTTAAAATTAAGTATAACACGTGCATAGTGCCACCCGCTTTCCTATTCACGCCGGTAACCAGGCCGGATAGGACCGGATATCCTGTAGAAGGGCGGAAACAAAAGAATTCAGGAATTTTAATACACAAAAATAAATTCTAACAACACAGGAAATAAATTGAATTACTACAAGAAATCTATCAAAGGGACTGGTAAGCATGACTTCGAGTCAGACTACGCTGCAGTCCCAGTAGAAATATCGAAGAAGGGTGGCCTCACAGATGTCATCGAAACTGGGTGAATGTAAAGTCACTAGATATACAAAGTACCGCAATCGTCCGCCATATTGGTTCGGTTTGTGGTGGGGGAAATAGCGCGTTATTCAAGTATGCGAACTTGAATAATTCTTGAAGGGGTGAAGTGAATGAATGGAAAAGTTACGTAGGTGATATTTCTTACAAAAATTAAATTGTTATAAATGAAGGTTATGTTGGCCTATTTTATGAAACTGCCAACAGCACTCCGTGAATATTATCATTACTAATAAATGATATGTACTTACTTGATATGTAATAAGTACTATTATTACCAGTAGTACTTACAATGAAAACTTGAAAGCTAAATATATGAAAATTTGTTGCATTCTCCTTCATCTACCCATTTTTTCAATTTAAAGAACAAAAACAAGTGATAAAAGTAACTAAAATTGAAATAGAGTAGGTAATATGCTTAGGTAGACAGAATCAAAAACAGTAAAGAATTAACACTATTTTTTTAAATGTGAGTGAGTATAATAGAAACATGTTCATAACATATTTTTCTGTTTACTGGAACAAACCTATCATTTTCTTACTTGCCTATATTCAAAAGAATTTGCAAAGTTATACCCTAAACACTGTCAAATAAAACCAAGTGTATGCGTTACAAATATATATTATTCAATAATGCACGCATGATAATACTACGCCTACTTTGAACATCCGTATTCGTATTATTTGTACCAATGTTTTTTAATAAAAAATATAAACGGCTCCTTAGAAATATCTTAACTAATTTGTTACAAATATTGTGGCAATTTAAAATATGTTTAGGAGCTGGAAATTGTTTATGTATTGTATTTAAAATTACACAAAGATTTCACAACAACACCACACCATTTTTATAAGCAAATCCCAATCGAAAAATAAAAAATCTCGCCTTTATTAGAAATTACCGCGCTACCACACACCACGCGTTACCTCCTGGAAAAATGATGTTATGATGTCATTTGTCAATAATTGTCACAAATTCGACAACTGTTTAGTGTAGAAAATAAAATTCCTACTAAAATCCCTAAAAATAGCCGCCATTTTGGTTCGGAATGATTCTATCTCTCTCTTACACGTGGGGTCAATGGATTGCGGTACTTTGTATATCTAGTGACTTTAGGTGAATGGACTAGTATCCGAGCCCAAATGATCGGCCGACCTTGGAAGAAGAAGAAGAAGAAGATAACCTAAATTAAACTCGTTTTCAGATTTTTTCTCGAAAAGGTGCGAGGTTTCCGTAAGTATCGCGATTTAATTGTGCAAAGCTGAAAAGTGCGCCATCAATTTCAGTTCAGAAAGTGCTGCCGTTAAACCATAAGTAGAATGAACTGTACGAAAGCCACTATTTGCGACTGGTGCCTACAAGAAGCACGAGTGCAAGTCATCCAGGAGAAGTTGTGGCGTTTTTGGAAAATAATCAGCAAGGAGGTGAGTGTGGCCCGCAGTTTACATTAAACCGTTGACTTGTGGAATTGTAGTAATGTATCTGATCTTGCTGTGCCACTTCACTTAACCATGAAACATAACTTTACCGTAATATCTTTCCTTTCAGGATCTGAATGTGACATCCCACAAGAATATCTGCGGCCAATGTAAATCACGCTACGAGGGATTCTCGATTTACATCGAGGGGTGTAAGATCAACACGTCCAAAGTAGATGAGCTGCTATTGATGGGACAGGCCAAGGACGAACCTTCGATCGACATCGAGTATCCTCCCTTAATTAAAACAGAAACTTCAGATGAAGTAGATTCGAATTCCTATGGGCCTGCAGTGTCCAGTGGAGCTTTCATTGAACGGCGAATGCTGGCGGGTTGCTCAAATTCTCCTACGAAGAGCAACAATTCCACGATAGATGAAGTACTGTCGGCTGAAAAAGTCAAAAAGAAACCACTTATCCTCATTGAGGATTATCTCATGAATGAAAAAGACGTTTGGAAGCAAGAAGCTTCTGATCCTGATTATCCTACAATGTCTGGTGGCAATGGAAAGGCTGCGTCACTTTTACCTGTCGTCTTAGAACGCCAAGTGCTACCAGACTTTATGGTTCACCAGAAGAATGTCAATACTAACCATACATGTACATATTGTGGTAAAACTTTCAGATTCCCTTATAAGTTGAAGATTCACTTGTGCACTCATATAGGTGACAAACCTTTCCCATGTCCACATTGCAATAAGAGTTTTGCTCAGTTGTGTCATTTAAATGTTCACTTACGCACTCATACAGGTGACAAACCTTTCAAATGTACACATTGCAATAAGAGTTTTACTCAGTTGAGTCATTTAAATGTTCACATACTCATTCATACAGGTGAAAAACCTTTCACATGTTCACATTGCAATAAGAGTTTTACCCGGCACAGTATTTTAAAAAATCACTTACTCCTACATACAGGTGAAACACGTTTTAAATGTTCAACTTGCAATAAGAGTTTTACTCGGTTGAGTCATTTAAATGTTCACTTACGCACTCACACAGGTGACAAACCTTTCAAATGTACATATTGCAATAAGAGTTTTACTCAGTTGGGTCATTTAAATGTTCACCTACGCATTCATACAGGTGAAAAACCTTTTACCTGTTCACATTGCAATAAGAGTTTTACCCGGCACAGTATTTTAAAAAATCACTTACTCATACATACAGGTGAAACACGTTTTAAATGTTCAACTTGCAATAAGAGTTTTACTCGGTTGAGTAATTTAAATCGTCACTTATTCACTCATACAGGGGAAAAACCTTTCAAATGTTCACATTGCAATAAGAGTTTTACTCGGTTGAGTCATTTAAATGATCATTTACGCATACATACAGGTGAAAAACCTTTCAAATGTTCACATTGCAATAAGAGTTTTACTCTGTTTGGAAGTTTAAAGGTTCACTCACGCATTCATACAAATACCAAATAAACGTTCACTTTTATATACAATAAGGCTTTCATTAGATCATCTCAGGAAACAGTTGCATGTTCACTGATCCGGAATACAGATTACATTTTGCTGTCTTGTTTCAAATAACATGGAGGGAAATGTCAGTATCCAGCGCCAACGAAGGTAATACAGTGGTCTGTATGTAGAATCTTGAATTCTCGTACTAGGTTTGTTGAGTGGCTACAGAGCTGTCTTAATTACAGGTTGTAAGGCTGTAGGATGAAGACAGGGCGTGTCGTAATCACCGCTGTAAATTCTCGGGGCGTATCGCTAGAGCTTGTATAGTTAAGGTGAAGTATGTGCCACCCGATGAACAGTCTCACACATCCCCTTAAAATCAAAGGGGACTTGGTTCAATACCAAACTATTATAAATTCAGCTAGATCGGGTAGGTGGGTCCGTGCCTCTTCGCAGTATATATGGGGAGCGAGAGGAAGAGGGTACCCGAAGGCGCCGAATAAGCGGGAAACGGATACCGTGGAACTCGGAACGAACAGAGAGCCGCACTACTCTTGAAGTATCCAAACATATTGTTGTATGTTCTTCTGACACCAGGGATTATTTTGATACGTGTATCCTAAACAGAGAGTTTATCAGGATCTTGGGCAGTACTCACACGCACGCACAGAAACAACGTTTTACTTAACTATAAAGTTTATTGATGATGGTATAATTAATAACTTCGCGATGACAAGTTCAAAATATAGTGCCTATTTCCTAGTCTTCGGTTGATCAAAATCTCCAAGAGTCCTTTTTATTCGTTAAATTCTATAAACATTTAGAAGGGGGGAGCAAAAGAGCCAAGAGGGGTGAGTTTGCGACTAGAGTCGCGTCACGTATGTTATTGTCATGTGTATTCTCTATATTGTTGATGTATTATTTATTTGGCTAAATCTCGTTTTAAATAAATGAAGCTTTTACGTATAAACTATCAATTTGTCCTATAACAACGTTTACAATATCGCTGAAATGGCTTTTAAAAGAATAATAATCAATTAAATATCAAATTAACAAAGGATGAGGGACCAACTTGTTTCGCTAAGGGAATTTCAAAGAAAAATAATCAGATGTACATTACACAACATTTAGTTTAGCAATTTTGTTGAGTAAGAGACCAACTGTTATAGTAAGGGTGGGCATCTTTTGTAATAGTAACACCTCTCCCTTTTAGTATTCTAATGGAGGTACAGTACCATGTATCCTTTGATGTCCAAGAAAACTACATATTATGTCCCTCAATGTTTCTTATTTTTCATAGTTGTTGATAGTTAAGAAATTTCGTTTACGTAGATTACCAGCTGCTTGAAAATTTTCCAATGTTACCATCCCCTCTATAAATGTTGACGTCACATTTTCCTCGGGTATAAAGCCGGCTACATACAGATGCGAATTGCGAACTGCGACTAAAGTTCCCATTGGTCCAGTTTATTTGGTGGGGGAAACGTCGGGAATCTGCGAAATTCGCAAAATTTGAAATACCGGAGGCGGGAATTTTGAGATACGTTCAATATTTTGCGGAAGACCACATAGAATGTCCATGTTCTTTAACCATAGAAGAGTAACATCATAACAAATATCTCCTAGTGAGAAAGTAAAACTCTTTAAAATTGTTGTGTTTTTGCGCATCTGCATGAACACAGGATGTGCGAAAGGAAGGTACATATAGATGCGAATTGTGAATTGTGAAATGCGGAAATTCGCATTCGCACATCCTGTCTTCATACAGATGAGAAAAAACGCAACAATTTTAGAGACTTTTAATTTCTCACTAGGCGATATTTGTTATACGCTTGTATGGTTCAATTAAATAGGTGTTCTGTGTGGTTAACCTAACATTATTGATTGCGTATGGGGATTATTATTTACTTGTATTGTTGTGTTATGTATTAAGTTCTACTACGTTATTGTGATATTATAGTGTTTGAGTTTTTTATTGATATATAGTTCATTACTACTAGACTTTGTACAAATTTATATCATTATGAATTGGTACCAGTACCTCTTGACCAGTACCAACACCAAATATACCATTGGCGACGAAGACGCAGAATTGCCGCTTATTTGTTATTGAAAAGAAGGCAGAGAGAAAGAGAACAATTGGAACCGTCTACAGAGAATATAATATATAACTACTGAGAAGCGACAAAACCCCGAGTTGCATGGATATTTTTTTATGCGCATGCGTGAAATTGGTAGTTTATCTGTCAAAATCGTGACGTGACTTGACATTGTAGTTGTTTTCAGTGGCGTAGGTCGCAGTAGTTAAGGGTTTAAAGTTTAATTTTTTGATCCGCTCCTTTTAACGGCTCTCGCGCTAAGACGGACCTGCCGATTCTGTAAGTCAACGCAAACACGAGACAGTTCGAATTGTTTGACATATCATATAAACTGAAACCTAACATATAGACACGATTCCAATTCATTCGTACGTCTCGTATATTCTTGGTACATTCGTACGTGATTCGTACCGCACTCAACTCAAACTTTTAACCGTTTACATCATTTATACTTTTGTACACCAACCTTGCACCCACACAATGTCTATAATTTTTGCTGTGTTGGATAAGCTGTTACTGAATACAACAAGCGGGGACCTAATCGGTGTTTATCATGAAGAAAGGTCCTCTGAAGTACAAAATCAATCAAAAGCGATAGCCATTCCCGATAACAGCTATCATAAAGAAAACCAAACTACGAAAAATGCCTTTCATTATGTTGGTGGGTATATTTTAAAGAAAGGCCTCGAAGTTCATACATGTAATATATGCAAAGCTTTTGGAAAAAATGTGATACTCTCAGCACAACTAATTTATTAATAAATTTCAAATCGTATAGTATCAACGAAAGTGGTGATGGAAGGCTTCAAACGCCACCAAAAGAATTTATATATTTCATTTATAAATTGGAAATGATATTTAATTCTCAATTTGAAAAAAAATTGTAGTGGACGAGCACTTTCAAAAAAATTGTTTACATTACAAATTAAATTTACATCAATCAGTTTCTTTTCGGTTTTCGAGCAAATAATGTCTAATTCGCATACATGTTTCATGTCAGTGAATTGAATAAGTTGTTAGTTAATTGTCAGTAAATTATTAGGTAATTGTTAACAAAAATGATTATTGCTAGTATATTGTTAATAGAATTGTGTTGTGAGTTTATTTACGGAGCACAGCTACATCGCACACCTCTCCCACAGATTTCTAACAGTTTGTTACAGCTGTAGATAATTTTCCAATTTTCGTTAACTATTAACACACCTAAAACTGTCGAGCAAAAAACCTGTATGACATATATAGCTCGTTTACCTTCATAGTGACGTAAATTCCAACAAAAGATTGATAAAGGAACTATACTGATTTTTACATTAGTTTAAAAACGATCCCCGTGTACCCGTTTTGTCACGCCTTTGTATTGAATGGTTCAAACTTTTCTGCGTGTAGGTCACTGCACATTATAAACGTCACTTTTCTTAGTGTATATGGTAGGTTAACTGTCAAATTTGCTGTTATCGAAGTGGGGTAGAAACATCAAAGGAACCGCCAATACTGTCGCTTCTCAGTAGTTACATGTTTTCTACCATATTCTCTGCCGTCTACAAACAAGGTTGAAGGCCGAAGGAAGTATAGGCAGAATTACATACCAACTTAATGTACAAGCTGTGCGCAAGCGTAACCTGTCAATTTCTTGCGTCTTCCGCAAAATATTGAACGTTTCTCAAGATTCCCGCTCCCCAGATTTCAAATTTTGCGAATGTCGCAGGTTCCCGATACGCTTCCCCCACCACATAAACTGGACCAATGGGAAATGGGAACTTTAGTCGCAATTCGCATCTATATGTAGCCGACTTGCGAATGCGAATTTTCGCAGTTCGCAATTCGCATCTGTATGTAGCCGGCTTTTACGTTTCTAAATATTATGTTTCGTGATTCTACGTTCTGTGGTTCTGTCCCAGTTCTGTCTTATTGTTATCAGGTAAACTCATAACTGCTTTTCCGATCTTTTCTTAATTATCGCCATTTTATTGCCATCAATTTCAGTAATTCAGTTCAGGAAGTGCTGCCGTTAAACCACAAGTAAAATGAACTGTACGAATGCCACTATCTGCGACTGGTGCCTGCAAGAAGTACGAGTGCAGGTCATCGAGGAGAAGTTGTGGCGTTTTTGGAAAATAATCAGCAAGGAGGTGAGTGTGGGACGCAGTTTACATTAAACCCTTGACTTGTGGAATTTAATAATGTATTTGGTCTTGCTGTCCCACTTCACATATCCATGATATGTAACTGATATGTTTTCTTTCAGGATCCGAGTCTTACATCCCACAGGAATATCTGCGCCAAATGTAAATCACGTTATGAGGGATTTTCGATTTATATCGAGGGGTGTAAGATCAACACTTCCAAAATAGATGAGCTACTCTCAACGGTACAGGTCAAGGACGAACCTTCGATCGACATCGAGTATCCTCCCTTAATTAAAACAGAAACTTCAAACGAAGTAGATTGGGATTCCTATCGTCCTGCAGTGTCGAGTGGAGTTTTCATTCAACCAAAAAAGCTTGCGGATTGCTCAAATTCTCCTACAGAGAGCAACGATTCCACGATAGATGAAGTACTGTCGGCTGGAAAGGTCAAAAAGGAACCACTTATCCACATTGAGGATCATCTCATGAATGAAGAAGACGTTTGGAAGCAAGAAGCATCTGATCCTGATTATCCTGCAATGTCTGGTGGCAATGGTAAGGCTGGGTCACTTTTACCCGTCGTCTTAGAAGGCCAAGTGCTACCAGACTTTATGGATCACCAGAAGAACGTTAATACTAACCGTACATGTACATTTTGTGGTAAAGCTTTCTTATTCCCTTATCACTTGAAGATTCACTTGCGGGCTCATATAGGTGACAAACCTTTCAAATGTTCAACTTGCAATAAGAGTTTTACTCAGTTGAATAATTTAAATCGTCACTTACTCACTCATACAGGGGAAAAACCTTTCAAGTGTTCAGATTGCAATAAGAGTTTTTCCGAGTTGGGCAATTTAAAACGTCACTTACTCACTCATACAGGGGAAAAACCTTTCAAATGTTCACATTGCAATCAGAGTTTTACTCAGTCGGGTAGTTTAAAACATCACTTACGTACTCATACAGGTGAGAAACCGTTCAAATGTTCACATTGCAATAAGAGTTTTACTCAGTTGAGTAATTTAAATGTTCACATACGTACTCATACAGGTGAGAAACCTTTCAAATGTTTACATTGCAATTTGAGTTGTACTCGGTCAAGTGATTTGAATGTTCACTTACGCATACATACAGGTGAAAAACCTTTCAAATGTTCACATTGCAATAAAAGTTTTACTCAGATAAGTCATTTAAATGATCACTTACGTACTCATACAGGTGAGAAACCATTCAAATGTTTACATTGCAATAAGAAGTTTACTCGGTCGAGTGATTTAAAAGTTCACTTATGTACTCATACAGGTGAAAAATCCTTCAAATGTTCACATTGCAATCAGAGTTTTACTCAATTGAGTAATTTATATCGGCACTTACGTACTCGTACATGTGAGAAACCTTTCAAATGTCCCCATTGCAATAAGAGGTTTGTTCATTCTACAAGTTTAAAGCGTCACTCACTCTTGCATACAAATGGCAAATAGGCTATTGACTATGCTGTTTAATAAAGAACTAACTCGTTCATAGAATTTTATTGTGTCATCTGGTCAGTTGGCTTCTAAAGATTGATAACATCGAAGAGTGCTACTAATGGAGCCTTGCGTTTTTGAGATTGGAGTAAGTTTTTCCACTTTTCGGTTTTTTGGCTATTAACTCAAAAACTATGCATTTGTAGTATATATTTCATGAAAGATTTTTTATAGAGAATTAAATTTCTATCGAAATGACACCTTTTAAAGTACAAAGTAGGACAAACTGAATTTGTAAATATTACTTTTAAAATAACAAATAATCAATTTATTCAAATTATCAAAATGCATGTAAGTGCTATATATAGATGTCATGATAATGATAAAGTGACTTTTATGTGGAATCTATTTCAGTACTAATCAAAAGAGCAAAAACTTTATTACAATGGGTGATTTTGATATCAACGTATTGAAGAATGATAATGATACTAACGAACGTGTTAGTGGTTTTTATCAACGAGGTTTTGAACCATATTTCTCCGAATATGAAGAATTTTTTTTTTTCGAGCAATAGGCAAATAGTTATTTTTAAATGTTTATAATTGAGAATGTTAATATATTTTTGTACAATGATTTTTTCAATAGAAAAAACGATGTTTTTATTACTTTTTTTTTATTCATATTCATAGTTTAGCTCTCCTCGTTTCTTATGGTATCAGTACAGTTACTGTATCTCTATTATTGTATGACTTATGTTTTTACAAAAAAAATTTAAATTACTTGTTAAAGTGTCCGATGTTAGCAGTGAACTGTATTACCATTTTATTCCCCTTCTACGCCAAGCATTAGAGCATTTTTTCGTGACAAAATTCTAAGGAGGTAGTGGCTTACGTCACAAATTCCACATGTGGCATATCCGCTTTTAAGATAATCAGTCCTATCGAGCGATAAACTAACTAAAACATCTGTTTCCGCCACATGGTATGCCTACTGCCTACTTAAACCGCTGGAGGGGTTTTAAAGTGTACAAGCCCATCGTTATAAATACATCCCACATTGAGATCGGTCACCATTGATCAGCGTCATCCAGTATTCACCATCATCATGTCGAGACCGGCAACGCTCTTCTTCTTCGAAGACAACCCCCTAATGAGCGTTGAAAGTAAGTAGATTAATTTACAGAGTAGGCAGTATTTTTTTTCTCATATTGTAGTCAGTGCTATTCATGTGGCAGGCATTACTCCCCGATGTCGCCAAGTCATACCCTACTAGAGTTTTCGTATATTGGAAACCGCGACCCACCCAACTTAGGTTAGAGTTACAATTAACTCTAATGTACTTGGGTATAAGTAAAGTCGAGGATCTTACAATATACATAGACGTGACTTACATCGAGACGGATCTCGAACTGACAGCGATCCACTTAATGAAGTTCTACACGGAGGGAGCCCGTGGATACGGTCCCCTTCCTGCGGCCGAAGAAGGAACCACAAGAGGGCGAGAGGGACAATCACTGTAAAAATTCTCATTACATCTTACATCTTTACTGAAACAAAATGTTTTTTTTCCTGAAATAGGTGAGGAAGAGCAGTAGTGACGCGCTGATGATGGTGATGATGATGATGATGATGGAGGAGGAGGAAGTAAAACCACTACCAGCAGCAGCAGCAGCAGCAGCAGCATCACCGACAAAAGGGGAAGGAGGAGAAAGAGGAGGAGGAGGAGGAGCGCCTATAATATATTATACACACACATCTATATATAGATATAATATACAAATTATTCTACCGACTACTCAATTTTATTTCGTCTCTCTCTCTCTCTCTCTCTCTCTCTCTCTCTCTCTCTCTATATATATATATATATATATATATATATATATATACGTGTTATACCGCTTATACAGACCTAACTTGACATACTCAGTAATCGTTATGAGACCAAAAGTGACCTTACCAGACCCGGCGTCGGGTCTGGTAACGTTTTCCATTGTAAAATGGTTCAGGAGTGTGATAACACCTTATAAACGAAATTTCAGCCGGGCTTGAAAAGTCGGCAAAATTAGTCAGTAAATATAGAATTAGTTCGCGCGATTTCTGCTCAGAGGGAGCTGCCGTTTTATACAAGTACCGGATATATACGTTTGGGTGTATGGTATATACAACCGACGCTGTCAAGCCTAAAAATGGCAACAGCGCATAATCTTAAGAGCTTATAAAATGCATTTATTTGGTAAAACCTACAGTACTCATTAAGTTAAATAACACATTAATAAGTATTCCTTTTAAAATCTAAAATCTGTTTTCAATATGTTGTTGCATTTTAAATATTTTGAGTACGGCCGGTGCTCATTGGCACAATCTGTCACACGCGCTTCTTCTTCACTTATCGCTGTTTAAAAGAGGGAAGGTAGAAAACCACTTGAAGGGGCCCTATTTCTTTTAAAGAAGTATATATTAGACCATTCAAGACGGTACCTTTTTTTTGACTGTGTATGGACAAACTGACTGACTGGACGACTCTACTGCACTTTAATGCTTAATATTTAATTTTTTAAAATTTTTGAATTTAATAGTGTACATTATGCCTGAAATTGTTGCCAACAAATGGGAAAATTTACTTGATACTAATCTTAAGGAAAAATATTCTTCATGAAAAGTTGTGCATTATATAGGAATCAATAATCAAGAATAAAATTTTTAAATTAGTAGTATACAGGGAATATCAAAAATAGTTATTTACGCTGAAGAGAAAAGTGCTTTTTAATTTAATTACGGAAAAAATGTAATTCAAATATATTGATAAGAATAAAAAATAATGTAAATAAGTCAAAATGCATGACAATCTAATAATTCATTAATGCATTTAAAGTAAAAAAAAAATACTAAACACTAATAAATTTCTTATATATATCTTATTCAACAAAATGTCAAAAAAATGCTAAAGTGCTAAGTAATTATTTATTTTACTTTAGAGTCGATATTTCAATCACCTAATAAATATTATTTGTCAAATAACATATTTTAAATGCAGAAAAAACAAGTTATTTGACCAAAAAAAATGTTTATTAGCAACTTGCTAAGAGATTGAAATACACGGCCTTAGGACCGGTAACTTTGGGTCCTGATTAAACATCGGATTAAGTTAATCCCCGATTAAAACAGCCAGTCAATTTAATCGCAGTTATCAATAACAAACGACAGTAGTCGTACTTTAGTTGGTTGGCTGTTTTAATCGAGAATTAACTTAATCCGATGTTTAATCAGGACCCAAAGTACCGGCCCTAAATGTATTAATTAATTATTTGAATTCCATTTGGACTTGAACATAATTTTTCATTTCTATCAACATTTTTATATTACAGTTTGTTCTGTAATTAAATTCAGAAGCACTTTATTGTTCAGCATAAATTAATATTCTTACATCAAAATGAATTTAACAAATTTGATTCTAGCCTATTGATTCCTATGTGATGCAGAACTTTATATAAAGAAATTGTTGTGTAAAGTTAATAGTATAAATAAATATCCCATTTGTTGCCAACAATTTAGCAGTAAAAGGTGAAATGAGATATTCTTAATTCTACAAAATTGTACATATTTTCTTTAATATTTTAAAATCCCTGGATTGTTTTATTTTTTTTCTTTTTACGTTATGCTTTATTTATTTTTAAAATATGGCTTCTCTAATTTTAATCAACCGAAGAAAAAATTCCAAAATTCGACAAAAATAACTGAAAATCGAACGAAGCAACGGTACATTTTAACCATAGAATTAAATAAATTGCTTTATTAAATAAACTAAAATATATTATAATATACAATAAATTTAATCTTTTAAATTTTTAAAGATGACTTTAAAAGTGTAAAACTTAAGGTAGTAACACATGCCCTCGGTTTCTTTAAAAAACAAAAAAATACACCTGTGTTACGTAAAACATTAATCTCTTGCCAAATTAGCATAAAAAATAACATTTTGTATGCATTTTGTGGGTTTTTTCATTAGCCCTAATGAAACGTTGCAATCTTTTTTTTATTATTAATAGAGCTATTTTATATATTAACAGAATTAACAAAAACATCCTCTACAATTACTTTTTAGAGTTTTTCGAGTTTTTTAACTGAGTTCCATTCTTTTACTATGGGTTTTACAGTTATTTACATGTACGGTGCATGCATTTTATGTTTTTTAAATGAGTCGAGGGCAGTTTACACTATCTTAAACGGCAGACCCTTTCTGCCAGAGCCCTAAATTATTTCTGCTGACTACTATCACACCTCATAGAAATGTTCGGTAGTCGGTAAAAAAATACTTTCTGCTTCTAAAGTGCGTCTAATTGTTTCTGAAATTTGCTTGACTCAGTACCTGAGTTTACACCTCCTATCGCCAGTGGTAACATTTTTTTTGAGCGATTCATTGCTGGAACGTTCATATAGATGTCTGCTCACCATTAACAAATAATGAAATAACCACAAATATATAACCACAACCACAACACTATCCTTTTCGAGCGTAAAATTGTGTGTATGTGATCCCCTAAACATGGCAACGTTGCCGGGATTGATAGCGTTGATACACTCTAGTTCTGTTATACAAAAGGGTCTCGCAATACCATCGAACGTATTACGGTTCAATAACGGCTATTGAATATGTTGACATTTTTTATTGACGTTTTTTGCTACCCCTCTAAAGTTGCCTTGATTGTTATAATAAAATAATGCATAAATTGATTTAATTTATTTCTCTAATATCATTGGTTCTAGTGGGTCTGAGGTTGTCTGTCAAACATAAAAGGTCTGATAACGTCGCCTCTAACAGTATATATATATACAACGTGATCAAGAATGACTGTTTGAGTTGGCAATGCTGAATTTCATTTTTAAATGGTACAACTGGTAATTTGAATTTGCTATGTCAAATTCAAATTTCTGTTATTCTTTTCAAATTTATTTATTTAAAATGGTTTTCACATTACAACACGATATTTTCGTTGGAATGGCGTACTTTCGAAGCGGGATTTATAACCCAATTACTGGTTGGCAGTACTCTCTCAAAGCGACATATCAGCAATTTCAGGAAATGTTTCCGGAGACTTTGGTCACTTTTGCTGTCTTTCAGCAGCATTGTATGCGAGTAGTTGAACGTTATTTAAACACAGGGAGCGTAAGCAAACAAAAATCAACTGGTAGACCTTCTACTCTAAACGAGGAAGTTGTCGAGGATATCAGAACTCGAATGCAAAGAAGTCCTCGCAAATCCTTAAGAAAGCTCTCACTTCAAACAGGTTTGGTCCTTATGCCTCCTATTCAACCAATTTTCATTCTTACCCATAAGACTTCCACATTTTCATGTTGTTCTAATTCACGGTTTTACAGGTTTATCATATGGAAGTTGCTCCACTGTGCTTAAAAAGAAATTAAAGTATCACCCTTACAAAATTTCCATCGTCCAGTCATTAACGCCTCCTGATCACCCGCAGAGAGTTTTATTTTGCAATTGGTTCAATGACATATTAAATAATAATGATATCCTTAACAATACCTTCTTTTCCGACGAAGCCTGGTTTCATCTCAACGGCTATGTGAATAAACAAAATTACAGAATTTGGTCAGGTGAAAATCCTTATGCTATCAGAGAGACAAATTTGCACCCAGTTAAAGTTGGAGTTTGGTTGGCAGTCTCAAGGACGCGGGTGTATGGGCCGATATTTTTTAATTTTACCGTCAATTCGGAGAGATATATCCAACACTTTTTGAGGCCTTTTATAAACCAATTAACAGACGAAGAGCATCAAATTGGATATTTCCAACAAGACTCTGCAAGGGCACATACGGCTCGTGCTACTATGGGATATTTAAGAGAGAATTTCGGCGACAGAGTAATTAGTCAGGGCATATGGCCAAGTAGGTCACCAGATCTCACCCCATTAGATTTTGCGTTATTTGGGCTCTTGAAGGACAATGTCTTTAGGAATATATTGCATACTGAAGAGGAGCTGCAGGAGGCAATAGTTCAGGAAGTGGCAAACATTACCCCCAATATGCTGGTGAATATCTTCGAGAGCCTAAAAAGAAGAGTTACTTTATGTCTGGACCAAAATGGGGGGCATTTTGAGCATTACCTTTAGCCGGTTTAATTAAATCATTGTTCTGTATTTCGAGTTTCATTTTTAAGCGTTAATTTTTATTCACATAACCTACAATCTTATCGCTGATTGTTCTTCTTCTTCTTTTATTTGGCCTTCGCTGCTATGTCGATCCAGCCACTTACATAACGCTGATTGTTTTGTCAAATAAATGAAACAAACTTCCTGGCGAGGGGGTCGCGCAGGGGAGGCGGAGTTCGTGACGTAGACTGGCGACCCAGGTCTGAGTTTTATTACCTGTGTTTAATCTAACTCTGGTTTCATCTATGCTCTGTATTACTCTGACAATTCGGCGTTTGGCTGGCGTTTTCGTTTGTAATTGACAACAGTTTTGAGTTTTTCAAAGTATTTTTTGCATCGCCGGTCACCGTGTGACGTAGATGACGTTGTGGTAGGTCAGGATCGCTTGAGGCAACCTATAAGTTGATACGCCTTGTCTGGTTGTAGCATTGCAAACCCTTAGGCAAAAAAATCCTCCAGGTAGAATTGCCAACTCAAACAGTCATTGTTGATCACCCTGTATATATATATATATATATATATATATACATTATGTACATTATATTTTGTTAAAAATAAGTTCTCACAAACAAATTATGGCCTATTAATCAAAATCAGACGATAAATGTTTAATTGTAAATAATATATGATACGTTAGGGAGGAAGGAAATCGTTATATCTCAAAAACGGTGGCTTTTAGGAAAACAAGTCCTAGACATTTTTTATAGATAATCATCTGCTCTACAATTTTTCTCTGAACTAATTTTATGATAAAACTTACCGTTTGGCCCCGAGTAAATTTGTACCCTGAAATTTTTGTACCCTCAGATGTCTAAATTGACCGGACTATAAATGTAAACGCAATGTAGATGTTAACATAAACGCCAAAAACTTTGAAAAATATCACAACCCAGTCACAAAAGTGTTGAAAGAGTCGCCATGGGTTACCATCCCCTGAACCCCTCTGTGGTGATGCCCTCTATAAGTGATGACGTCACATTCTCCTCGCGTATAACACAGTTACGTTCCTTAATATTATGTGTTGTGTTCTACGTTCTACGTTCTGTCCTATTGTTATGACTTATGGCTTATGGCTGACGTAAGCTCCTTTCTCATTTTCCTATATCTTTTCTCGAAAAGGTGCGAGCGAAGTTTCCGTAATTATCGCAAATTAATTGGCAAAGTGCGCCATCAATTTCAGTTCAGGAAGTGCTGCCGTTAAACCATAAGTAAAATGAGCAGTACGAAAGCCACTATTTGCGACTGGTGTCTACAAGAAGCACGAGTACAAGTCATCGAGGAGAGGTTGTGGCGTTTTTGGAAAACAATCAGCAACGAGGTGAGTGTGGGACGCAGTTTCATTAAATTGTAATAATGTATTTGGTCTTGCTGTGCCACTTCACATATCCATGATACATGTAACTGATGTCTTTTCTTTCAGGATCCGAGTGTTACATCCCTCAAGAATATCTGCGACAAATGTAAATCACGTTACGAGGGTTTTTCGATTTACATCGAGGGGTGTAAGAGCAACACGTCCAAAATAGTTGAGCTACTCTCAACGGTACAGGTCAAGGTCGAACCTTCGATGGACATCGAGTATCCTCCCTTAATTAAAACAGAAACTTCAAACGAAGTAGATTCGGATTCCTATGGGCCTGCAGTGTCGAATGGAGTTTTCATTGAACCAAAAAGGCTTGCGGGTTGCTCAAATTCTACAGGGAGCAACGATTCCACGATAGATAAACTACTGTCGGCTGGAAAGTTGAAAGTGGAGCCTTTTATCGACATTGAGAATTATCTCAAGAATGAAGAAGACCTTTGCAAACAAGAAGCGTCCGATCTCGATTATCCCACAGCGTCGGGTGGCGAAGAAAAGGTTGGATTAGTGTTACGTGTTGTCTTAGAACGCCAACTGCTAACAGCCTCTATGGTTAACCAGAAGAAAGTTAATAAGAACCGTACATGTACATATTGTGGTAAAACTTTAAATTCCTCTCTTACTTTGAAGAATCATTTGCGCACTCATACAGGTGACACAACTTTCAAATGTTCAACTTGCAATAGGAGTTTTACTCACTTGGGTAATTTAAATCGTCACTTACTCACTCATACAGGGAAAAAACCTTTCAAATGTTCAGATTGCGATAAGAGTTTTCCCGAGTTGGGCAATTTAAAACGTCACTTACTCACTCATACAGGAGAAAAACCTTTCAAATGTTCACATTGCAATAAGAGTTATACTCGGTCAAGTGATTTAAATGTTCACTTATACATACATAGAGGGGAAAAACCTTTCCAATGTTCCCATTGCGATAGGAGTTTCACTCAGTCGAGTCATTTAAATAATCACTTACACATACATACAGGTGAAAACCTTTTCAAATGTTCACATTGCTATAAGAGGTTTACTCAATTAAATACTTTAAATAAGCACTTACTCACTCATACAGATGAGAAAGCTTTCAAATGTTCACATTGCAATAAGAGTTTTCCTGTGTTAGGTAATTTAAAACGTCACTTAGTCACTCATACAGGGGAAAAACCTTTCCAATGTTCACATTGCAACAAGAATTTTACTCAGATGAGTTCTTTAAATGTTCACTTACGCATGCATACAGGCGAAAGACCTTTCAAATGTTCACAGTGCAATAAGGGTTTCACGCGGTCAAGTGATTTAAATGCTCACTTACGCATACATACAGGTGAAAAACCTTTCCACTGCTCACATTGCACTAAGAGTTTTACTCAGTCGAGTCATTTAAATGATCACTTACGTATTTGTACAGGTGAGAAACCATTCAAATGCTCACATTGCAATAAGAGTTTTACTCAGTCGAGTCATTTAAATTATCACTTACATACTCATACAGGTGAAAAGTACTTCAAATGTTCACATTGCAATAAGAGGTTTGTTCATTCTAGAAGTTTAAAGCGTCACTCACTCTTGCATACAAATGGCAAATAGGCTATTGACTATGTTGTTTAATAAAGAACTAACTCGTTCAAAGAATTTTATTGTTTCATCTGGTCAGTTGATTACTAAAGATGATAACATCGAAGAGTGCTACTAATAGAGCCTTGCGATTTGAAGATCGGAGTAAGGCCTCTTTCACATTATACGGTTTTTGTACGATTAAAACAGTATGTGACAGATTTCATTTGATTAGTACGTGTCAAGATGAATCGTAAGAAAATCTGTGCTTTGTGGTTGCTTCATCGTCGCCGAAAACGAGTAAAAAAAATCATATCGCCGTTTTTGGGTGCACCCCATTAATCAAAGGAGAGAAGAAGTAGGATTATTTTATACACTCTTTGAAGATTTGAGAAACGACGAAAACAAATTCTTCAATGACTCTATCCTCCTTTGATGAATTACATAGAAAACTTAAAGATGCCTTACAACGACAAAACACCCAATTTCGTAATTGCATACAACCTGTTGAAATGTTGGCTATCACGTTAAGGTAAGTAAATACAGAAAAAGAAATATTTTTTCTCTTCATTTATTTATTTATTTGGAAATACAAGGAAAGAAATTATTATTATTAATTATTTATTTTGTGTGTGTATTCTGACCAGTCATATTATGAGGAAGAAAACTCAAAACTATCAGGATCTGAATCTAAAGAATGAGTAGATTGCTGATTAGGATTAGAACTGTAGTTGTGAAGAGTTTGTAATTTTTGAACAGGAGACACATCGGGCTTATAAGAGCCTGGAGGATAATACAAACCGGGATTTGGTGGATGTGGCGGAGGATGACTCTGAAGCGTAGAGGTAAGAGGACGTGGGAGCTGAGATTGCAATAGGTGTATTAGAATAAGCTTGAAAGTGATTGTAAGGCATGGAAGGTATGTGTTGAGTGAATGGGACAGGATGAGCTGACATTGTTTTTTTTTTCTGTTTATTTCTTCTACGACTTTGAGTACTCCCAGCTTAAACTGAAGATAATCCTGTTCATCAAATTTGTCCAAATGAGTCTTGAGACTAATTAAAAATGATGTTTTGCTACATGGTTCCCCTCGTTGCAGTGCTTTCAATATTTGCATTTCAACTTCATCGGGTTTTCTTTGTTTTCTGATTTTCTGTCGTACGCTCTTGGGTGTGAGTTGTGTGGATGGTGTATTAAATGGCTGAGAAGCGTCATCGATATTCTCAATGGAGCCCATCGTTACTGCATCTTCTCCCAATCCGGCAGGACTTTCTGAATGAAAACTATCCTCCGTCTCTCGAGCAACATAATTTTTTTTTAGAAACTGCAATTGATCGGAGTATACATACTTTTTAAGTTGTTTTGCTGCTGAGCCACTTTTTTTGGCAGCTTTAATTTTGGTGTTGGACTTGACAAAAGAATCTCGCAGATTGGTCCACCTTTGTATTACTTCTTTACCTAAAACAAAGAAAACTACAAAAAAATATTCGCCGAAAACCAATGTTATTGTTCTTTTTTCAGGTATCTGGCAAGTGGTTGCTCTTTCACTGACTTACATTTCCAGTACGGAATAGGGATTTCTACAGCAAGTAATATAGTTCATGATGTTTGCTCAGCAATTTGGTCATCAATGCGAGAAGAATGTATACCAAAACCCACAACAGAGGTATGGGAATCAATTGCGTCTGCATTTGGAAGTACTGCCAATTTCCCTCACTGCTTAGGAGCAGTGGACGGAAAACATATTCGTCTTGTTTGTCCATTTAATAGCGGATCGATGTATTTCAATTATAAAGGATACTTTTCTGTGGTTCTAATGGTTGTAGCGGATTCCAAGTACAGGTTTACCTATGTCGACATAGGAAATTATGGCAAAGACTGTGACTCTGCAATATTCAAACGGTCTAGTTTATGGAAGTCAATAGAAAATAATTCTCAGCAATTTCCAGTCGAAAAATGTCTACCTGGCATCGACAGCCCAAAAGTACCGTACTTTTTCGTCGGAGATGAAGCATTTGGACTACACAAACATTTATTACGGCCTTTTGGAGGAACACACTTAACAGTCGAGCAACGAATATTCAATTATCGATTATGCCGAGCAAGGAGGTATGTGGAATGTGCTTTTGGCATTCTCACCAATAAGTGGCGCGTATTTCACCGACCTTTAAATATACAACCAGATTTTGCAGTAAAAATTGTTAAAGCTTGTATTGTGCTACACAATTTTGTACGTGACAGAGATGGATTTCGAGTTGACGATACCACATCCATTATTGGTTTGGAAGACTTGCCCCGAGACGCTAACATAAGAGGAGGGCTAACTGCTAACACCATTAGAAATACGCTTTGTAAATATTTTATGACAAGTGCTGGAAGCGTGCCATGGCAGATGACAAAGATTTAAATTATCACGGGTTTTGTAGTTTTTGAATAAATATGAAATATAGGTACTTACCAAACGTATTTCTCTCTTTATCTTCCATTACTTCAAAATCTTCCTTCAGCGCTGAGCAAACTTCCCGCCAACCATTTTTGTCTCTTTTTTCTCTTTTCCTGTGGACAGTCAGATATTCACATGTGTACAATATGGCCTCACTAATAGCAGCCGGAGACATTAAGACCGAAACCTTTAAATCTTCAAAGTTTCTTCCAGTAGCAAGGTATCTTAACGTTGCAGCCAGTTTTTCTTCGGCGGTTATCGGCTTTCTCATGCAAGTGTAAGGTTGCTTCGGGGTGGATTGATGGCCGACTCCACTTCAAACCGTTTATTCGTACTGTAATTTACAAACGTTCGCTCTCGACGCTGTCAAGCGAACCACACTCACACTGACACCTCTACGTGCATTCCTCTTTCTCAGGGTGGTTGCTAGGACAACGGCGCTAACAATGGAGCACTAGATATCTATACCCTTACACAAGTATCTTTTTCAGTTAAATATGGTTTCACCATATTCAATAGTTCTTCAAAGCAAGCTTCTTTCATACGATAATAGTTTTCGTAATCTTCCAATTCGCCCGTGTGTTTAATTTCGTTTATTTAATTTAAATGCGTGTATTGTTCTCGCTTCGCCTCTTTTACTTGCCAATGCTAATATTACTCCAATGACACCTTTTCGAAAATTGTAATACATAATCCATTTTCGCCTTCGACTTCACGTTCGGTGGGAAGATTGACACTGGATTGAACGTCTAATGCCGTCCGTCAGTCTGCCATCAATTCATTCATGATCAAGATCGTGGATTGAATTGACGGCAGATTGAACGTGTAAGGTCCGTCAAAAACTAGGCATTTGTAGTATATACAGAGTGATCAAGAAATACTGTTTAAGTTGGCAATCCATTATTTTGTCTAAGGGTTTGCAACGCTACACTAGAAATCTCTGCGCTCTGCATGACAGCGACAGCTAAATAAACACAAATAATTTAGGTTATATATGCATTTATTTACGATTAAAAGACCACACCAGAAAATACTTCAATATTTAAAGGTGCTGCTCGAATTGAGCGCCATTCTGTTCTAAACATAAATTCACTCTCCGTTTTAGGCTCTTCGAAGACATTAATTAACATCCGAGGAGAAATATTTGCAACTTCCTCGATAATGGCGGTTTCCAGTTCTTCAGCCATATGTAGAACATTACTGAACACCTTGTTTTTAAGGTGCCCAAAGAAACAAAAGTCTAGAGGTGTCAGGTCTGGTGACCTACTTGGCCAGATTCCCGTACTTATGACTCGATGGCCAAAAACTTCCCGCAAATATTGCATTGTGGCACGAGCCGTATGTGCTCGAGCCGAATCTAGTTGGAAGTAGCCATTTTCGCGCTCCTCTACGGTTAATTGGGCAACGAATTGCTGGAGAATGTGCTGAATGTATCGTTCAGAATTTACTGTGACGTTAAAAAAGGCAGGACCAATTACTCTCTGCCGCAATACAGCCAGCCAAACACCAACTTTAGCAGGATGTAAAGTTGTTGTTCTAACAGCGTGTGGATTTTCACCTACCAAATTCTGTGATCGAGAGGCCTCTACAGATTCTTTTGAATAAATGTCTTCAGGAGGGCCAAATCCCAGATGGATGGCAGAATGCAGAAGTAATTCTGCTTTTCAAAAAAGGGGACAGTGGCAATATTGAGAATTATCGACCAATCAGCCTTCTGTCTCACATGTACAAGTTACTCACCAAGATTATCACCAACAGGCTAAGCAACAAATTCGATGAGTATCAGGCGGGGTTTCGCAGGGGGTTTAGCACCATTGACCATCTTCAAACTATGAGAACTCTAATAGAAAAATCAGCCGAGTACAATGTACCACTGTATATGACATTCATAGATTTCCATAAGACGTTTGATTCTATTGAAACGTGGGCATTTACACAGGCAATGGACGATGCAAGAATAGATTCTCGCTACACCACCTTACTGAAATATATATATGAAAATGCCTCCTCACTACATGTAAGAATCAACGAGGATACAAAGACAGAAAAAATAAAAGTAAATAGGGGAGTCCGACAGTGAGACACCATATCTCCAAAACTGTTCACACTAGCGTTAGAGAATGTCTTTAGGTCATTGCAGTGGGACAACACCACAGAACAAATATATATAGACGGTGCAAAACTCGAAAATGTGGAGGAATATATATACTTGGGACACGCAATGAGAACAGGAAAAAGAAAATCAAACAGCAGAGATTAAGAGAAGGATAAGACTAACTTGGATAGCCTTCGGAAAGCTGAAATTTATATTTAGAAACATTGAGATTCCTATAAACCTAAAAAGAATAGATTTCGATACGTGCATATTGCCAGTGGCTACTTATGGCCTGGAAACAATGGCGATGACAAAAAAGACCGCTAATCAATTGAGGGTAATGCAACGAGCCATGGAAAGAACAATGCTTAACATCAGTCTTAGGGATAAAATAAGAAACGAAGAACTAAGGTCGTAGATATTATAGCCCGTATTGCATACCAGAGGTGGCAGTGGGTGGGCCATGTCGCACGACAAGATCAGTCGAGATGGACATACCAGCTCGTACACTGGAGACCAAGACTGGCAAAGCGCAGCATAGGAAGACCACAGAGAAGATGGCTCGATGACATCGAGCAATATGCGGGAAGGAGGTGGTTCCAGATAGCACAGGACAGATCAACATGGAGAAGCATGAGGGAGGCCTATGTCCAGCAGTGGACAACAGAGGGCTGACTAAGAAGAAGAAGAAGAAAATCACGAACCAGGCTCATCGGAAAAAAAGGTTTTATCCAGGATGTCATCATTGTTCATTTCCTGATTGAACCAGTTACAGAACAGCACGGGTCGTGGACGATCAGGAGGATTTAGGGATTGGACCATCGAAAATTTGTACGGTATTTCAATATGCTCTTCAACACAGTGGAACAACTTCCATATGATAAACCTGTAAAGTCACGAAACGGAATATGGGAAATTAGGAATAAGTGAAAATTGGTGAACTTTTGATGAGGATCAAACCTGTTTGGAGGGAAAGCTTCCTAACCGATTTGCGAGAACTTTGTTGCAGCCGGGCCCTGATGTCTTACACCACATTTTCAGTGAGTACGGAGGGTCTACCGGGTGCCTTTCCTTTCTTCACATTGCCTGTATTCAAATATCGTTGAACTACGCGCATGCAGTGTTGTTTAAAAACGTCGATAGTGAACACAACTCCAGGAAACATTTCTTCAAATTGGTGCAAAGTGGATTCCAAGGAGTATTGCCATCCAGAAATGGGGTCATGAACTGCACTCCGAAAATAAGCTCCGAACTACCATTTTTATAATAAAAATTTGAATCGCCGCTCAAGTGTCAATGCTGCCACTGTTAAACGTCGAAGTAGCTGTCAAGCAACCGGAAGTGGTTCCAGTTCTACCATTTTAAAGTAAAATTTAGGATTGCCAACTTAAACAGTATTTCTTGATCACGTATTCCATGGAAGACTTTTTATAGAGTCCTAGAACAATTTTTCTTTTTTTTTTTCGCGTAAAAATGCCAGTTCTCCGAATATGAAGAAATATTGCATTTTCGTGCAATAGACAAAAAGTTATTTTGAAATGTTTGTAATTGAGAATGTTAATAACCGTGTACAATAAACAATTTTTGCAATAGAAAAAACGATGCTTTTTTTTATTCGTACTGATAGTTTAATTACTCAATTAAAAACTAAGTTACTTTTGGGTAAAATGGGCTCACCATCCTCTAGGCCTCTAGGGAATTAAAAGACCTTTAAGATGTTTCTAAACTGACCTAGATATTTTTATTTGTTGCCGAGAAAAATGGTATAGAAAGTCAAAATCGACAAATTCTTTGATTAACAATTGTTGTTGCGAAATTGAACCTGCGGCTTTGTTATTTTGTAAAAAGTCGGGGATTATAGTGAATACTAACCTATGAAAAGTGATTTCAGTGAGATCCCTTTTGTATAATTCGTCCATTGCTCGTAAAGCTGTGTATCACACATGAAGCCATTACTTATAAAAGTAGACGCAATGTAGATGTTAACATAAACGGTGAATGTTTACTTAGACCACAAATATCTGTATATCGTTACTCATTACTATCTTCAGACTTCAGAGAAAAGTTGCGATAATATAGGCGAAGTGGCTTAAGTAAACATTTACCACATAAACGCCAAACCAGTCACAACAAAAATTTGACAAAGCGCAGTGACCGATCACTGGGCCGATCTATGCCCATGCACGACCTTTGCGTGTCATATCCCCCTCTTTAACATATCACTGGAAATAAATCACTTTTTTCTTCCTTCCTCCATAACATACAAGAAAACTACAAGTTATGTACCTCTATGTTTCTTATTTATCACGGTTGATTGTTAAGAATTTTCGTTTACGTAGATTACCAGCTGCTTGAAAATTTTCCAATGTTAATCTCACATAAACAAAAATAGTGTAGACTCCATTTCACATAAGAAGAACCGTGGCCTTGAGTTCCATGCAGGCCGCATCTCCGTCACGAAGTCGCCCGATCGGCATCTGGATAGTAGCGGTCCGAGTAGTAATCGTATTAGGGGTTAATATTAATTCGTGTATTGTTAGTTGCCTATGTTATGTAAACAACAAGAATAATTTAATCTAAATCATTTCGCTTTAGTCAAAATACACAATGCACAACGTACAAAACTGTAATAATAATAAAATAAACGACCGTTACGTTACGTTAGATACGCGAACGCCGGGCTACAAGCGACAATGCCGAAAAACACATCAACGCGCCTACGCTAAACCTTCACCCTCCCGCCACTGCTTATACACGAATTACATGAAACTATGGAAACCGAACATAGCCGACGTAATATGTTGTTCCGTGTAACTCTAGCCCACGGTTCTTATGTGAAATAGAGTCTAGAAACAGTTGACATGGGTTACCATCATAAAATAATAAAAGTTTATAGAACAGAAAGTCTTATGGGCGACCTTGAGATTTATTTTCTGACTTGGTCAGTCAAAGGATGGCGCTGTTGTATTAATTTGAGTAAAAATTTGAGCAGAGAATTTGAAAAGTTTGGCAGCCAACGTGTATTCTGTGCGTCCTGTGCGCTTATCGGCTGATCGAACCTAACCACAACCACACAGTAATCACATAAACGTGACATTACCTTTCGAATATAAGTGAAATTCGTTTGTGGTGAATAAATTGTGCGGCTTATTTAATAATGGAAATGAGGTCTTGTGAGGAAAGGGAAAAGACCTACAAAAAATGTGCTGTGCCAGGATGTCCTGCAGCTGCGGATGTCTCATCTCATCGGTTCCCAGCGGTACAGCAGATCAGGAATCCCAAACTGAAGACTATGGATAGACAAACTATCTACAGGAATCACATGGTGTGTCAAATACACTTCATGCCTGAAGATATTGTCCCGATTGGCAAGAAGGGCATTAAGTATACCGCCTTTCCTGCTCTACATTTGCCCAAGAGACAAATGGTAAGTAACATCTATATTTCTCTATGATAAATGTGTTTACTAAAAATGTACTTCATTCTATTAGTAATTATTGTTATTTTTATTGTTGGTCTGCTGTCTATTTACATCGCTCTTTTTTGTATTTCATGTAAAATGTTCTAGTGTAATTCTAGAAATTTAAATAATAAATGAATAAATACAATACATTAAAGGTGATTTCTTTACACATTCTTATTCATCAGTAGATATCAACTTCTTCGTACCATTATTAGATACATTTTCAAAGTAAAACAAGTGCAAAATGCAGCGTAATATATCATTTGTTACACATTTAATGAATAATTATGAGACGGAAACGTTGATATCTTTAATAAAAATTGGCTTGTTTCTGCAGCGATTGGAAATGGTTTCGAACTGTCAGAATAATTTCTACTACACATGCCTCTGACAGTTTGAAACCGATTCCAATCGATGCAGAAACAAACCTGATTACCAACAGCTGGAAGGACGAAACCTGTAAAATCTGTTATCATCGTTTTAGTTGCATTGGTCAGTCACCGACAGCGCTGCAAAAAGTTCTCCCTACCGAACATTGCAGTTTCTGTTCTATAACTCTTTATTATTTTATGGTTACCATCCCTCTATAAATGATGACGTCACATTTTCCTCGCGTATAACAGCATTTACGTTTCTCAATATTATGTTTTGTGATTCTACGTTCTGTCCTATTGTTATGACGTAAACTCCCTTTTCCGATCTTTTCTCGAAAAGGTGAGAGGTTTCCGAAATTATCGCGATTTAATTGTGCGAAGTGCGCCATCAATTTCAGTTCAGGAAGTGCTGCCGTTAAACCATAAGTAAAATGAACTGTACGAAAGCCACTATCTGCGACTGGTGCCTGCAAGAAGCACGAGTGCAGGTCATCGAGGAGAAGTTGTGGCGTTTTTGGAAAATAATCAGCAACGAGGTGAGTGTGGGACGCAGTTTACATTAAACCGTTGACTTGTGGAATTGGTAAATAATGTATTTGGTCTTGCTGTGCCACTTTACATATCCATGATACATAACTAATATCTTTTCTTTCAGGATCCGAATGTTACATCCCACAAGAATATCTGCGACAAATGTAAATCACGTTACGAGGGATTTTCGATTTACATCGAGGGGTGTAAGACCAACACGTCCAAAATAGATGAGCTACTCTCAACGATACAGGTCAAGGACGAACCTTCGATCGACATCGAGTATCCTCCCTTAATAAAAACAGAAACTTCAAACGAAGTAGATTCGGATTCCTATCGCCCTGCAGTGTCGAATGGCGTTTTTATTGAACCAAAAAAGCTTGCGGATTGCTCAAATTCTCTTATAGAGAGCAACGATTCCACGATAGATGAAGTACTATCGGCTGGAAAGGTCAAAAAGGAACCACTTATCCACAATGAGGATTATCTCATGAATGAAGAAGACGTTTGGAAGCAAGAAGCATCCGATCCTGATTATCCTACAACGTCTGGTGGCGATGGTAAGGCTGGGTCACTTTTACCCGTCGTCTTAGAACATAAAGTGCTACCAGACTTTATGGTTCACCAGAAGAACGTTAATACTAGCCGTACATGTACATATTGTGGTAAAACTTTCAGATTCCCTTATAAGTTGAAGATTCACTTGCGCACTCATATAGGTGATAAACCTTTTAAATGTTCAACTTGCAATAAGAGTTTTACTCAGTTGGGTAATTTAAATCGTCACTTACCCACTCATACAGGGGAAAAACCTTTCAAGTGTTCAGATTGCAATAAGAGTTTCCCTGAGTTGAGTAGTTTAAAACGTCACTTACTCACTCACACAGGGGAAAAACCTTTCAAATGCTCACATTGCAATCTGAGTTTTACTCAGTCGAGTAATTTAAATCATCACTTACGTACTCATACAGGCGAGAAACCTTTCAAATGTTCACATTGCAATAAGAGTTTCAATCAGTTGAGTAATTTAAATGTTCACTTACGTACTCATACAGGTGAGAAACCTTTCAAATGTTTACATTGTAATAGGAGTTTTACTCGGTCGAGTGATTTGAATGTTCACTTACGCATACATACGGGTGAGAAACCTTTCAAATGTTCACATTGCAATAAAAGTTTTACCCAAATAAGTCATTTAAATGAGCACTTACGTACTCATACAGGTGAGAAACCTTTCAAATGTTTACATTGCATTAAGAAGTTTACTCGGTCGAGTGATTTAAAAGTTCACTTATGTACTCATACAGGTGAAAAATCCTTCAAATGTTTACATTGCAATAAGAGTTTTTCTCAGTCGAGTTCTTTAAATGTACACTTACGTACTTGTACAGGTGAAAAACCTTTCAAATGTTCACATTGCAATAAGAGTTTTACTCACTTGTGTAATTTAAATGTTCACTTACGCATACATACGGGTGAGAAACCTTTCAAATGTTCACATTGCAATAGGAATTTTACTCAGTCGAGTCATTTAAATGTTCACTTAAGTACTCATACAGGTGAGAAATCTTTCAAATGTTCACATTGCAATAAGAAGTTTACTCGGATGAGTGATTTAAAAGTTCACTTTCGTACTCATACAGGTGAAAAACCCTTTAAATGTTTACATTGCAATAAGAGTTTTTCTCAGTCGAGTTCTTTAAATGTTCACTTACGTACTTGTACAGGTGAGAAATCTTTCTAATGTTCACATTGTTTACTCGATTGAGTAATTTAAATGTTCACTCACGTACTACTCATACAGGTGAGAAACCGTTCAAATGTTCACATTGCAATAAAAGGTTTGTTTATTCTGCAAGTTTAAAGTGTCATTTACTCTTTCATACAAATGACAAATAAGCTATTAACTATGTTGTTTAATAAAGAACTAACTCGTTCAAAGAATTTTATTGTGTCATCTGGTCAGTTGGCTTCTAAAGATGATAACATCGAGGAGTGCTACTAGAAGAGCCTTGCGTTTTTGAGATTGGAGGAAGTTTTTCCACTTTTCGTTTTTTTTTGGCTATAACTCAAAAACTATGCATTTGTATATACAGAGGGTGGTCGTGATATAAACTTACAAAAGAATTCTGGGTCATTAGGAGGATCCAACAATTCCGAAAAACCTATATTTGGTAGGTCCAAAATGATGAAGAAAAAGTAACCCCTATCCACACTCATTTGACGCCACAATAGACGTTTTTTTTTGCCAGTGATTTACTTGTCAGGTTGCTTATGTCAGTTGTAATTTATATGTCGTCGCCTTTCTTGTTTTCAATGTATTTTGTCTCTTATAATTATTTTTGTACAAGAAGTCTATAAAACCAGTCTTTTTCAAGACTTCACTTACGTTTGTGTTTGCAGTTTGTAAGTAACTAGCAAATTTCATGGGTCAAGACAGTAACGGATAATCATGATTGTGGTTTTAGCCTTTTAGGTTAGATCTGCTAATAAACACAATATTCAACAAAGAACAACGATTTCAACTTTAAACGGCAAAGGCAACGTCAAGTTTATAAATCGGCTTTAATAAATAACAAAAGGAAACCAGTGTTTATTGAAAAAAATAACTTCAAACTGTAAGCGTATATATCTAGTATTCCATTGTTAGCGCCGTTGTCCTAGCAACCAACCTGAGAAAGAGGAACGCACGCACGATGTGTCAGTCGGTGTGGTTCACTTGACAGCGTCGAGAGCGAACATTGTAAATTAACAGTACGAATAAACGGTTTGAAGTGAAGTCGGCCATCAATCCACCACGAAGCAACCCCTACAAAACTAAATTAGAACAGTAATTTTATAACAAATAATAATAATAAGCGCCACCCTAGACGAGAAGACCATAATTTAATATATTATATACATATGTATAATAATATATTGTTTGCAAGTCTTTTTCGATCAAAACAGCTATATTTCGCTTTATTTATCTCATATTTATTCTTAGCTTTATTCAATTGGTATTGTAAACGTTTATTAAAGTTACGAACATAAAATTCACTTTTTAGCTGTGTAGAGTTCACATTACCTTTCCATATAATGTATAGTAGTGTATAGATTTTTTTTCTTGATTAACTGTAGATGATGTGATGTCATCCACGGTTTTCTAAATAACAATTGTACTTGTTTTCCATTACATTTGGTAGGTAGTTAGTTGTCTTTGCCTTTACTATTGCGATTTGAATTATCTAGGTCAGACATACAGAATGCCTTTATCAATTTACCATAATTAATTTCACAAGTTGTTTTAAATTTAGGATTTTGTATGCTGCTTATATTGAACACACATCAGGGAAAGATGATCGGGTAGTATTTGATTATGCTTTAGGAAAGTAAGGTTCAGGCTACTTCTTACATACATATTAGGTAGAGGGTACTTCTCTCGCTCCCCGTATATACAGCAGAGAGGCAAGGACGCACGTACCCGATCTAGCCGAATTTACATATTCAAAAGAATGATACTATAATGAGAGAAGCTATTTCAGCCGCCACAAGTGCAGGCCGTATTATGTTTTCTAGCTACTGGGAACAGTTTGCGAAGCCTACAGCATTTCTATAGTATATAAAAGCAAGTTTATCAGAAATGTTTCCAGAAATATGTAAAGCAGTTTATGGGGCATTGAAAGAATATGTTCAAGTAAGTACTTTTTATTGAAAACATTTAGCATATATTCTCAATTTTATTCATGATACATTTCATAACTTCTAAATGTAGCACACGTAATGCTCGACCTAAAATATCTCTTGAATTTTCGACCTGCTGATTATTCTCTTGGGGTATTTCTTTTTCGACTACTGTTGAACTGTAGTCACTATAAACTATAACAACCCACATTAGTAGAGCTATCTGCATGGTGATGGCAGCGGGTTCCTATCTAGTGTTACATAACTGGAGTTGGTAGAACAAGCCGATGATAATCATGTTATTGGTTGTGCAGGAAAATATTGTTGTCGGTTTTGCAAATGCAGACAAATATGTTTGTATATGCTCCTGAGCTTCCAACGCCAAATGTATAGGCATATTTTGAAGCTGCAATCCAATGTTCCGACCAAATACGTCAAACTCATTTTCTTCCGTTGGTTTACTTTCTGTGGGTTTACTTATAGATTCGTTAATTTCCTTTAATTCTGTCACAATATTCTGAATTTCGTGCATTCTTCGTTATGCCCTGCGTTAAGTCTAGCAATTTTTGGTTTGGCACCTGTTGTAGGTGTAGCCTGTTCCTCATTTACGGTATTAACCACATTATCATCGGCAGGAACAGTTTCAACGGTTTCGGTTATTTCATCTTCTGGGACATTAGCATCCTGTAATAAATGTGTATATATATATATAAAAAAAAACACCCGATATATATATATATATATATATATATATATATATATATATATATCGGGTGTTTTTTTTTTAATTTCACCTCATAGTAGGTAGGCTGTGGATAGTGTTTATGAATGCGCCTTACTAAAAATTGTGGTTATCAAAAGTCAAATTGTTCCAAGCACTTCAAATTCAAAGACTATCGTTCCGTGGGAGAGTTAACAGTTGTCAAATTTGTTTTCATGGAGGTTTTCGCATTTAGATTTTTATATTCTTTAATCTCATTAATCTATGACTAATTAATAAAGCCAAGCTGTCCTTTTCAAGACACTAGTAACTGATTGGAGCAGTTTCAATTTTTATTAAAAAGTGAGGTTATGTCAACCTACTTCAATATTAAAAAAAAATACTATTTTCTTCCTTCCTCCAGAACGTACCATTATCCTTTAATGTCCAAGAAAACTACATATTTGTACTTCATGGATTCATATTTTTCATAGTTGATAGTTAAGAAATTTCGTTTACGTAGATTACCAGCTGCTTGAAAATGTTCCAATGTTAATCTTACATAAGGAGGAAATAGTGTAGAAAAAGTTGCCATCCCCCTTTATAAATACTGACGTCACATTTTCCTCGCGTATAACACAGCATATACGTTTCTTAATATTACGTTTTGTCATTTTGCGATTTTACGTTCTGTGACGTTCTGCCCTATTGTCCCTATTGTTATGACTAGTTATGACTAAAGTCACTAGATATTAAAAGTACCGCAATTCATTGGACCAATGAGTAAGAGAGAGAACCACCCGTTTGGGAACAAATATGGCGGATTTTCATATAAACAGCTGTTTGAAAAACGTATCGATTAGAATTTAAGGTTATATTTCTCCGTTTCTATTTACGTTAAGTGTGGTGATAGGTGAAATATAAGTATTTGTGATTTGTTTATGTGATTTGACTATTAAGAACGTCTGAAATGCCTTCGTGTTGCGTGTGTAAATACAATGCTCGTGAGGGTAATGTGAGATTATTCAAATTACCTAGCGGTAAGTTGTATAAAATTATTTAATTATTGTTTAATAACATTACATGATATTTGTTTGTTTAGATGTAAACAGAAGAGATATATGGAAAAGGGCTGTTGACAACAGGGAGTTACATGAAACTGCAAGAATTTGCGAGGTTAGTTAGTTATAAAATAATTAGCAATTTGCAATATTTCACTTTGGTAACTTTTAGAGACATTTTTCTGAAATGCAGTTCGAGCAGAACAGGGCCGATGGAAAGAAGTTATTGAAGTGGAATGCTGTTCCTGATTTACTGCACGGGACATTGTGTGAATTCAACACAAGTGTAGAAGTGATGCCTTCGACTTCTACACATAATATATGTGAAGTACAGTCTGAGGTTCATGAAGAATCTGTAAAAAGTACAATGGGGATTAGTTTTCAAGATGAATTCTTTGAACCTGAAATGGAACAGTTATTGCCAAATGATGATGTAAAAGACGAACAGCTGGTTAATAACTTGAGAAAGGCTTTACGAAAGGCCCTACGTGAGCGTAACACATACAAAAAAAAATTTGAAAGAAAAGTTACAAATCTTGAGAAAGTCTTCCATAAAGATCAAATACAATTTTTAGAAAAAGGCAACAGTAGAGGGCAAAAATGGTCTGATGAGACACTTACTAAAAGCTTAAAATTATATCTGGCTTGTGGAGCCAAAGGATATAATGAACTGAGAAATCAGAATCTTCCTTATCCTAGTATTCGTACGCTCCAGCATCGCCTTCAAAGCTTGAAATTTAAACCAGGTATTTTGGAAGATGTTATCAATCTGTTAGAGTTAAAGGTATGTATTAGTTGTAAATTGTGGGTTTGGTTTAGTTTTTATTTTTCTTTCACGTTTTCCTCATCTTCCACATATTACATTTAGTAGAAAGAAAAGTAGGTAGCCTTTCGAGATCAAATTGTTTAATCTAGTTCACTTTTTAGTACTTTTTTTTTATTTATCCACTTTAGTTTAATAAATGTATATTTTTTCTTTGATAGGTGAAGCTGTTTGATGAAACTGAAAAACATGCTGTCCTACTTGTAGATGAGATGAGCATAAAACCAGGTCAACAGTTTGATGTTACCACTTCTTCAATTATAGGGCAGCCTACAATGAAAAAGGCTTCAGGAGAGGAAGATGCTGTTGCTACGCATGCGTTAGTATTTATGCTTGTGGGATTGAGTACACGTTGGAAGCAAACTGTAGCTTATGAGTTCACTAGTAATTCTTTCTTAGGTGAAGAAATGGTAGAAAAAATTTACGCAATTATTGCAAAAGCTCACAGTATTGATCTTAAAGTACATGCCGTCGTTTCAGACATGGGGGGCCAAAATCGTGGTTTTTGGAAGCATTTGAATATTGCTGCATCCAAATATAGCCACATAAGAAATCATGTGCCACATCCTATGCTTTCTGGAGAGAAATTATTTATAATGCCCGATGCAGTACATGTTTTTAAAAATGTTGCTGGAGCCCTCATTAGTAGAAAATTGTTATATATTACAGATGATATTGCACAGAAATATAATTTACCATCGAAAGAAATATCAATTGAAGCAATAATACAAGTATTTAATTTGGACCAATGCAATATTTTAAAACTTTGCCCTCGTCTAAAAAAAAATGTCTTGAGCCCATCACATTTTGAAAAAATGAATGTGCGATTCAGTACGGCCCTTCTAAGCAGCGATGTTGCAGCTGCCATTATGTACCACATAACAACAAACAACATTGAAGACAAATATCGAACCACAGCCTGGTTTCTACTTTTAATGCATAAATGGTTTAAATACATGACCAGTAGAAGTGCAAAATTGGGTTTATCGCATTATAATGAAGAAGAATACTCGTCAATAATGGACTTTTTACACTCATTCAAAGACATCATATACAATATTACTTCTGTTGATAATATTTGGAAACCATTTCAAACAGGGCTGTTATTAGCAACACAAAGCGCTCTTGATATGCAAAAACTCTTTTTGGAAAAATACAATTTTAAATATGTTTTATTAGGAAGATTTACACAAGATGCACTAGAAAATTTATTTTCTTCTGTACGTTGCCGCCAACCCATACCAAACGCTTATGAATTTAAAGTAGCGCTAAGGTTAATCTGCTTGTCACAATATGAATCCAATGCCCATTACTATTCTCAATCTGATCAGGAACACATAATTAGTTATTGCAACACAAAAAACCCTATTCTCGACAAACACATGGACAATGATTTCGATAATTCCCCTATGATGCCATTTACAGATAACAGTTCCTTATGTGAAACTTCAAAGGCAGCCCTTTATAGTTCATTGGGAGCAATTTTGTATAAAATCAAAAAAAATTTTAAAACATGCGACAATTGCTATTCGAAATTAATTACAGTAGACCAAACTTATACTACATTAAATTGGTTTACAAAATTAAGAGAGTACAAAGAAAATTTGCTAGTACATCCATCAATGGATTTATATCACTTCATATATAATTTAGAAATGACATATAGATTAAATGAACAAATTATAATGAAGAGTACTAACCAAAAAGAAATTTTAAAAAAAACATTTTTAGAAATGGAATATGTTAAAAAAATCCCATCATGCCATAATATTATGCTGAGGGTTATTGAGCAATTCATTAAGACAAGAATTATTTTTTCTCTTAGAAATACAAATGAGGAAAATAGAAAACCAACAATTGATCGTAGTAGCCGAAGTATAGCCATGAGAGATGTTGTTAATAACATTTAAATTTTCTTTTTTTTCCACTCTTCCTTAAACATTAGCCAGAAAGATTTTTCCCATGTACGTTTCGTCCCTTAGGATTGGGGACATTATCAAGACTCTATCAAAAATAACACAAAATGTCACAAAAACGATCCAAAATAAATAAAATAAAATTAATTACATTAAAATAAAGGACAGGTATGTGATGTTCAAATAATTAACTAATTAATAATGATTATTTACATATACATGACAGTGAGGTGTAGAATTAACATTACTGTATAAAATGAACATTAAAAATTAATTAGACAATTAGGGTAAAACTTACATTACTTCTATTTTTATTTTTAGGATTCCTCTCTACTGGAGAACACCGAAACCAAAAAACTGGGGGAAGGAATCCAGTCCAAAAGTATCGAAAACAGCGAAATTGTGTTGGTTGGACCAACACTCGTCTGGATTCTTGTTAATCTCGTCAGATAATACCGTTCGTTTTGTAGGTGTAAGTGAAAACGGCCAGGACAAAAAACCCAATGTGAAGATACTCCTAACAGGGTATTAAGTTTGCGCAACATGTTAAACTTTAACAGATATAGTCCAAGACCCATCTGTCAGAAATTTGCTTTAGATGAACGTATGAGGTAACCGCAATGTTTTTACATGAATACCTCGGGAATAATGCCTAGAATAAGGATTGATTTATCCTCCAAAGCGCAGAGGTCGGGAACAATGTTTAAAATGCAAGAATTTGAAGGAATAAAAATGGACAAACGCGTTTTTTCTCTTTAGATTTCTTTAGAACTTTCTCTGTAGATTGTCAGCCACATTTAACTTCAGTTGTAAAAGAAAAATTGAACTGCAGGCAGCTATTTTATGAACCATATATTATCTGTTATTGTTTTAAGTGGAGTTGAAAGTCTAAAAAAATATGAATGTGGTAAACCATCACCGTGAGCATGGTTGTCTTTATGAATTGGTAAATAAAGTAAGCTGTTTGGCTGTCTTAATCCGTTTTCAGACAGCCAAGTCATAATAAAACTAGAATAAGGGATTTGGATAATCGTAGTTCAAATAGTTAGAGTTCCATTGAACATAATTTTGTGATTTATAACTTGAGTACTTTTGTATCATTGGTAAAATGTTTAAAATTTTATGTAAAAAGAATTACACATGTTAATTTTGTATCGCATGATTTATTGTCTTGTTTTATTGTATTGTTGAATATTTGTTATAAAAGTCAAAAATCAAATTACTTTCATTTGTTGAACATTGTAACATGTTTTTAAATAGTTGGTATTGTATGACTTACATTTGGACAAACCTTTTATATAACTGTAGGTTAAAGTGCAGAAATATAATAATTAATAAAAACACCATTTCCAACATTCCATGTTTAAATTTGTTATATATTACTTATGATATATTAAAAAAATGTTTAAAAACTTATTTTCAACTGATTAATCGATAGCACTGCAATAAACCAAAAAACAGATTTAGCAAAATAGAGTTTTCTACATGAGACGGCTCTACAAATTAAATCTTCACCGTTCTAGACCATTCCTTCATTTATTTCATTGAATTGTATAAACATTAGATTGTAAAATGTCTACACTCAACCTAAGACTGGAGGAAGCGAGTTCGGATCCACCACGGTCAGGTAGTCAAGGATTCGGGCCCACACAGGTGCGATTCATACCGATCATTTCCAGAAAAGTAAGGGTACTATCGTCGGTTATTCGAAAGTTTTCTAGGAAAGATATACTTTCGCTCTATCAAACATTCCCCTATGATCCCCAAAAATCAGTTTCCTTGCCTCTTTCCCTTGCCCCCTTGTAAAATATTTCACTCTACTTATAATTCGAATCACTGCGAGCAGGTAGGATGGGTCGGAACTCGTCTTGAAACCCCGCTGTGTGAAAAGGTAGCGGGTTCGAACTACCACCCGCTCCCTAAGAAATAGTTATCATCTGATTCGTATTCGTCATACATTCAAAATACAACACGTTTTTTATTTGACATCCAGATTTAAATTTGCCGCCTGAATTGGGAACAAATATGGCCGCCAATTGCGGTACTTTTAATATCTAGTGACTTTAGTTATGACTGTGGTTATGACCACAGGTTATGACACGGGGGTGAAAGTTACATTCAGGAACTGGCGACACGGCTGCATGCAATATGGCGACCACCTTTCTTGTTTCAAGCTAGGACTGAACTAATAATATATGTTCTGTGCATGTTTATCGTTTATCCATATCCATGAGGTCTGGAAGAAATTAAGGTGTTTAATTAGTGTGATAATCTAATTATTGAAGTGTATGTTATTGAATAACGTATGTTTTGTGGTGTAAGACTTGTGCATAAATTCGGTAAGTATATTTTGGTATAACATATGAATTGTTAAACGTGCCATAAATATAACCTACAAGGATGAAATTTTAAATCAATGAGTATGAGTTACGTGAAACATGTCTTTTCCAGTGGATAAGACACATTCTTTAGTGAGTCTCTCTCAAAAAAATTGCAGTCGTTACGATTCTGATAATTGTCTATAGATTTCATTAACCGAGTGATGTTTTCTTGTTCCAGAGGGTGGACAGGCTACACTCGCCGGCGGCGACAGTCGAGATCGAGGGCAACGAGGGCGAGGCAATCAGCATCGACACGCCGACGGCCCCAGCGCGACATCAATGCGCTCCTCTAGGAGGTCGCGCCTCTTCCGCAGTCTGTTCCGCTGTCAACTTCATAATGTGAACAGGCCTCCCAAAGGATGTAGGTGGACTGTGCAGGATAAAGTCTTTTCTTTATCAGTCTAGAAACATAGCCCTTGTTTATATAAATATCTCATTTTTTTTTTCAATTATCTTCATCAAGAAATTTGAAGTCACTTCTGTCCCCAATTTCATTTGAATGTGGTGTTTTCAGGCCAATACTGGACAACCTAAGATCACACATACAGCATATGTAAGAACTTGATCAGTGTTGAACTGTAATGTTTGATGAAATGAGTCTTAGTAGAGTCTTAGTATTATGATCAATACAATAGGGAACGGATTTATGGATTTAAAGATTTAGGGTATGAAAGAACCAACAATTTTGCTAACCATGTTCTGGTTTTCATGATAAGAGTCAGAAAGTGCTACAAACAAGTTGTTGCCTTTTATTTCGTTAAAGATATAGTTAATACTGTATCGTTAAAAGGGATCATTGTCGACGTTATAACGCAATTGCAAGGGATTGGTTTGAATGTAGTAGCCACCGTTTGTGATCAATAGAAAATCTTATTGAGAAGTTTTGTAACTAAAATTGTTCACAACGGTCATTCACTGAGTTCTCCAATGTCTGCCCAAGGGTATAAGGACGATGACAGTTTTGCTAGCGATTCTTCAAAAAAAAAGGAAGGTAAACTTTGTTTCATTACGCACACGTGACTTCTACTCTAATCAGGAATTTATTTTAGGAATTGTGAAGTTCAAAACTAAAGATGAGGGATGGAAAAACTTACTGAGAAGTTTTGTAAGTACAATCGTTTATAAATGTTCCTGTTATGAAAGTTACATTTCAATAAACAGCCTCTGATTTAAGACAATTTCATTTCAATTCAACTGTCGACTAATGTATAAATATTTTGTTTGAATGTGTTTTCTCCTCCATTACTTGTGAATACTTAACATTGCAAAAAATGGAGATGACACTCATTCATTCATGTAAAACCACTGGAATATGCAAGTATACTCCGTTGCAAGATGTTTCGGACTGGATATTCAGGTAGTTGAATGCCGTCGGCGACGGTATTCAACTACTTCGAAATCCTGTCTGAAATATCTGTTGACGGACTGTACAACTTAATTTTAAAATTATCCTGCCAATTTCGAATTTCCCGCTAGGGTTTGTGGTGGGGGACTAGGAAATATGGCGGCAAATGTCATCTGTGTCGCCGTGAAATAACACGGTACTTGCGCTTCTTAATAATATATGTTCTGTGGGTTATGACGTAAGACGTAACGTTCTGTGACGTAAACTCCTATTCCGATATTTTCTCGAAAAAGTGCGAGGTTTCCGTAATTAACGCGATTTAATTGTACAAAGTGCGCAATCAATTTCAGTTCAGCAAGTGCTGCCGTTAAACCATAAGTAAAATGAACTGTACGAAAGCCACTATCTGCGACTGGTGCCTGCAAGAAGCACGAGTGCAGGTCATCGAGGAGAAGTTGTGGCATTTTTGGAAAATAATCAGCAACGAGGTGAGCGTGGGACGCAGTGTACATTAAACCGTTGACTTGTGGAACTGTAATAATGTCTATGGTCTTGCTGTGCCACTTCACTTATCCACGAAACGTAACTGATATCTTTTCTTTCAGGATCCGATTATGACATCCCACAAGAATATCTGCGGCCAATGCAAATCACGTTACGAGGGATTTTCGATTTACATCGAGGGGTGTAAGATCAACACGTCCAAAATAGATGAGCTACTCTCAACGGTACAGGTCAACGACGAACCTTCGATCGACATCGAGTATCCTCCCTTAATTAAAACAGAAACTTCAAACGAAGTAGATTCGGATTCCTATGGGACTGCAATGTCGAATGGAGTTTTCATTGAACCAAAAAAGCTTGTGGATTGCTCAAATTCTCTTATAGAGAGCAACGATTCCACGATAGATGAGGTACTGTCGGCTGGAAAGGTCAAAAAGGAACCACTTATCCACACTGAGGATTATCTCATGAATGAAGAAGACGTTTGGAAGCAAGAAGTATCCGATGCTGATTATCCTACAACGTCTGGTGGCGATGGTAAGGCTGGGTCACTTTTTCCCATCGTCTTAGAACGCCAAGTGCTACCAGACTTTATGGTTCACCAGAAGAACGTTAATACTAGCCGTACATGTACATATTGTGATAAAACTTTCAGATTCCCTTATAAGTTGAAGATTCACTTGCGCACTCATATAGGTGACAAACCTTTTAAATGTTCAACTTGCAATAAGAGTTTTACTCAGTTGGGTAATTTAAATCGTCACTTACCCACTCATACAGGGGAAAAACCTTTCAAATGCTCACATTGCAATCTGAGTTTTATTCAGTCGAGTAATTTAAATCATCACTTACGTACTCATACAGGCGAGAAACCTTTCAAATGTTCACATTGCAATAAGAGTTTTACTCGGTCGAGTGATTTGAATGTTCACTTACGCATACATACGGGTGAGAAACCTTTCAAATGTTCACATTGCAATAAAAGTTTTACCCAAATAAGTCATTTAAATGAGCACTTACGTACTCATACAGGTGAGAAACCTTTCAAATGTTTACATTGTAATAGGAGTTTTACTCGGTCGAGTGATTTGAATGTTCACTTACGCATACATACGGGTGAGAAACCTTTCAAATGTTCACATTGCAATAAAAGTTTTACCCAAATAAGTCATTTAAATGAGCACTTACGTACTCATACAGGTGAGAAACCGTTCAAATGTTTACATTGCATTAAGAAGTTTACTCGGTCGAGTTCTTTAAATGTACACTTACGTACTTGTACAGGTGAAAAACCTTTCAAATGTTCACATTGCAATAAGAGTTTTACTCACTTGTGTAATTTAAATGTTCACTTACGCATACATACGGGTGAGAAACCTTTCAAATGTTCACATTGCAATAAAAGTTTTACCCAAATAAGTCATTTAAATGAGCACTTACGTACTCATACAGGTGAGAAACCTTTCCAATGTTCACATTGCAATAAGAAGTTTACTCGGATGAGTGATTTAAAAGTTCACTTACATACTCATACAGGTGAAAAACCCTTTAAATGTTTACATTGCAATAAGAGTTTTTCTCAGTCGAGTTCTTTAAATGTTCACTTACGTACTTGTACAGGTGAGAAATCTTTCTAATGTTCACATTGCAATAAGAGGTTTGTTCATTCTACAAGTTGAAAGCGTCACTTACTTTTTCATTCAAATGACAAATAGGCTATTGACTATGTTGTTTAATAAAGTTGTTGTTTAACTAACTCGTTCAAAGAATTTTATTGTGTCATCTGGTCAATTGCTTCTAAAGATGATAACATCGAAGAGTGCTACTAATAACTAATAACTCAAAAACTATGCATTTTAGTATATATTTCATGGAAGATTTTTTATAGAGAATTAAATTTCCTATCGAAATGAAACCTTTTAAACCACTAATTATGTCAAAGTAGGACAAACTGAATTTGTAAATATTACCTTTAAAATAACAATCAATTTATGCATGTAAGTGCTATATATACAGGGTGTCCCGCGAGGTAAGGGACAAAAGTTCACTACGTGTTCTCGAGGTAAATTCGAGTCGAAAATGTCCTATGAACATGGGTCTGCAAATGCTTCCTTATCAAGATATGATTTTTTAAAATTTAGTAGTGTTAATTGTGCCGAATATAATAATAATGAAAATGGATTACTGTTCGTTTGTCTGGTTTGAACTCGAGAACGGCTGGACCGATTTTGCTAATTTTGATCTTGAAATATTCGTGGAAGTTCAGGGAAGGTTTTTCGGTGAGAAACATAAATAATAAGTAACGGTAATATTGGAAAAAAGTCCGTTTTGAAATTTGACATTTATAATCAAACAAATGAAAGTATAGTGTCAGTTGGTTGTCAATAAAATAAATGTCAAGACGATTATTAAAACCTACCATCAGTTTGTCAGTGCGTTGGAACTTTATTGATTTTAAAATGCCAAGGAGTCGAAGTCAATCAAATGTGCGATCAGCTCTCACGTGCAAATCGCACTGACAACTGGCGACCAGCGAGAGACAGATAACGATAACATTCGTTTTGGTATGACAGAATTGCGTTCAACAGTAAATAATTATGAAGTAGATAGGCTTAGAATCGAACGAGTTCGGGCACATCACAGACCATTAATATAACTAGACCCGTTTGTTTACAAAATAATGTATTGACAAGATCTTAGCACATTCTAAGCGTTTTTTTGCGCTGTTGCATGAATACAAATGAAGAATTCTCGCTTACGATTTGCTTATACATCCAGCCTATACTTCGCCTGCGGTTGGTCAGTTGTACGTAAATCTAAAATAATATAGACTTTCGTTATGAGAGGCAACGTGGCAACATCGCGTCATAGTCTGTCACACGCTAACCTAACCAAACCAAAACTAACCGGGAGTAATTTTGATAAAAATAGGAAACATTTAACAATGGTTAATAGGTGCAAGATATGCAACGTTTATAGCGATGCAGGGAAAGCCTCGGGATTGTCTTTTCATAGGTAAATAAGGAGATTTATTAATGAAATTTTTTGAGGTTATGTATCATCTCAGTGGCGTTCTATCAGTGTTATTATTTTAGGTTTCCAGTAGATCCGATTAAAAGAAATATTTAGATTTCTGTTTTGGGACTTAGCGAAAATGATAACATAACAAAATCGTCCTATATTTGCTCAAAACATTTCAGTAAAGATGATTTTGTGTCTAAAATAGGTGCAACCGACAATGCTAGATATTTAAAGAGAGATGCTGTTTCATTGCCTCATTTTCATTGCATCAAGTTTTTGAACCTAAAAGTACTACAAGGTAATTAATTTCTACCCTGTAACTGTGTTTAATAGAAATGTCAAATTTATGAATTTGTCAAAATTCGAAGCGAGACATTTTTTGAATTTAAATTTCAATCTTTTCAATGTAAATTTCAACAAAAACATTATACTGGTTGCCGTGAGAAACAATTATTTCTTAAGCTATGAGAAAAAATAGTAATTTTATTAACAATTATTAACCATTTTATTAAACACTAAACAACTTTGAGGAGTTATATCTCAGAAGCTAAGGAGCAAAATAACAACTTACTATGAATAAAAAGAAGCGTCTTTCCGAGTACTTTCCTGCTGTGTTTTCAGAATTTCATTTAACAAAAAATTCGCCGAGATAATCTATTTGTTTATAAGCAAAAAAAAAACGAAACCAACTTTAAACAATGACTGTATCCGTTCTAATAAATATTTTTTAATTCCGACAAAAGTACATGAAAGCTTGTTCCCTCTTATATATGACCGCTAGTTATATTAAAATCGAATAGTGGAAAAAAATTTAAACAATTTTGAAAATTTTCAATATCTTCCGATTTTTCTGGATTGCAAAATTATTGTGCAAACTCTAATAATCCGATCGAAACGAAATTTACTCGATTCTTTTATTATAACTTGAGGATTTTGTACCTGTGATATGGAAGTCCTAACTACATTTTTAAGTGCCTAAAATAATAAGTTAAAAAAACACTTTTTTGGGCCGATTTTTTGTTTATTACTATTTGGCAAAACCGCTAATAAATTTTTGAATTTGTAACCTATGCCATTTTATGTAAAAATAGATTCTGCAACTTTTTCCTCTCTTCAACTTTCTTCTAAATTCAATAATTAAAAAGTTAGAAGCAACACAATTCGGGAAAAAACGCGTTTTTTTATTTTTTTTTAAATTGTTGAATTTTTAACAATGTTCCCGACCGATGCGCTTCGAAGGATAAGTCAATCCTTATTCTAGACGTTATTCCCGAGGTATTCATGTAAAAACATTGCGGTTACCTCTTATGCCAATCTAAAGCAAATTTCTGACAGATGGGTCTTGGACTGTTGGACTATACTTATTGTATGCATTATTACTGTCATGATGATTTTGATAATCTATGTCCTTCTTTATCATTTGTCACTTATTTCGCACCTTTGTTACCTAGCATGCAAAGGGCTTCATTGCCCGTTGATCTAAATAATAAATAAATTATTTTCTTAATTTTGTTTCCTTTTTGTCCCTTATTATTGATACGCCTATGGATAGCTACTTTGTACGCTGTCAAAATTCGTCAAAGGCGGCCATATTTTCTTCCCCCTTTACACCGCGCCTATCGGCTATGTTGGCATCTTCGACCATGTATGACTAGACGGAGCTTGTGTACCCGCTTAACACGTAAACGGCTGTTCTCAACATTATTTAGGCGGGGCAAGGGGAAAGGGTACGACGGACAGTGGCGTAACATCCACAATTTTCGATCAAAAATAAAATTGAAAAGAAGACAAAATTTGGTTTAATAACAGCAAAATACAAAGGATATAGGTGAATTAATATCAAATTATCGACATATACGAGGATGAAACTGTTTTAACAAATGAAATAATTTAATTTCGGTAGAATAATGAAACAATACAAGTATAATAAAATTCTTTTAATAATACTACAACTTGTAATAAAATAGGGGGTAAAACTGTAGTTTAGGTAGGTACTTCTGGGTTTTTGCACATTTTTCCGGAGTAACATGGTTAGGAAAAACACCCACTGCACAAATGTTCTGGTTGCACCAGAAGTGACGTGAAATGGTCTTGTACCCGAATCGCGTCATTAAGACGTCGGATTTTATGAATGTGATATAATTGGTAAAAATGTGCAATGAACGCGGTGATATCATACGCGTTTAAAGTAAAATGAAGAGGTTGTCGAAGGGAAGGAAATCGCTGAATCAGATTTGTTTATGTTATCTAGCCAATTGAGAGTGGGTGTAAGGGTAAGCACATAGGTAGTGCGATGAAATATCATCATTTGGAGAACTTCATGTGAGCTGAAGAATGTTTAAACATCGTTTAGTGCGACAATTGTCACGCTTAGTTAGCAAAATCGCTATGTAGCCAATGGTTTTAATGTGGACATATCGCATTTTTAAATTCATTTTTTAGCGAAAGTGTACGTCTCCGCCAAGAATGTTATAGATAGGGATGCATAACAGTACTAGTAGTAAACGTTAGTGTGCAGTGTTGTATTGAAAGCAAAAAGTACCTAATCTCCAGTTTGACCTAATAGGTAAATTGACTATCTTTCAAAAAGTTTTTACAGTTGCTTGTTAACTCATATCATAGATATGTAAAAAATATTTTCGTAATTAAATATTTGTTACTATAGTCAAGTACCCTACAAAATACTAAAAAATAAAATACTACTACTTTAAATAATTTGTACTGTACTGAATGTAAAATATTGAAATTTGTACCTCAATAACTGCTTCTGCCGAAGAAGAAATATACTGGTTCTCCTTCAAATGTTTCAGAAGAGAACTGAGTGATGTAATTTTATGTCTCAGTCTTCGATTTTGATGCTGAAGAAAAGTCAGTCTCTTGCGTTGTTTTGCTACAGATTTTTTTGCAAGTGCCCAGTTAATCTTCGCTTTTGATGGACTAGACATGTCAGAGGTGTGGCAATCGCCTATGTACCGTGGCGTAGTAAATTTTCTTCTACAAAAATATTATACGATTACACCGAAATATCTTATAAAAAAAATTACTTTTTGGCACGTGGTGGTGTAAGAGGGTTTGCTATCATATCCGAAGACGATTGTTCTGCGGAACTATAAAATTATAATAAGTAGAGAAAACAACCAAAATGCTTAATTTTGCAACTTACAAATTTGAAGCAGTATCTGTAGACTCCTCTGCAATATTAGCAATATAATTTTTGCTCTTTTCCATATCAGTACTACAATAAATTAAGTATTTTTAATCAGAATATACCTAATAATTTAATGTATTTGAATACCTTATTTACATAGGGCTGCAGCTGACTGATGTTTCTGTACCTGTAGAAATAACTTTGTGGCTACTATCTACTGGAATTGATCTGTAATTAAATAATAAAACGACATAATATGACAATAATTACAATTACAAATTACATTATACTTAGTATTCATAAAATTATGTTTAATCTACTTACTTAAGAGGTGTAGCATTAAATTTTAAAACATGTCGACCACTTATATTACTGCATACATCAGTAGGTGCAAAATGGTCGGAACAAATTTGGGCATCTTTTACATGAATTATGTCCTGCTGTTATACCAAGATTTTCCAGCCAAATTTGGAAGCGTATCCTACACCTTGGAAGTCTGTAACAATCAAAAATTAAATTAAATATTATGATCAATTGAAAATGTATTAAGTGTTTTAATAAAATTAAATTAAATTGTTAAAACATATTTCACTTTAAATTCTATGTTTTTGTTCCGCCTCTGGTTCCTATTATAACCTCTTACCTGTGAAATGAACGTTCCTCACTCTTATTCCATGATTTCCGACAAACTACACACTTTCGTACCATCTTATACTCTTGATTAATCACGAGACTTACGAATTGTCAAAAAAGTACCCAATTTAACTAGAAAAACCACAAAAAAGCAATTTGAACAAACGCACCGAAACGCACGCCGATAATCCACCAAATCAACGTTGCCAAATTTCAAATATTCCGACTGAAACATCGGTTCTAATCATTTCCTACGCCTACATTATTGCATTGAATTGACCGACACCTGATGCACTTTGGCACCATGTAATGATAGTCTCGCCCTAATATGTTGGGAACAGAGAAATGTAAACAAGCTCCGTCTATTCGTAAGAATAATACCGGGCCGCTATTCTTGAACGTTCGACTAACTCCCACGAACAAAGTTCATTCGTGTGAGAAATTTTATTTGTGTGAGATATTGATTATTTGACTGCTTCATTTGTTCGTTTACGGACTCGAACGTTCGAGATTCCAAAATGTGGAGTCGCACACAAACAATTTCTCACACGAATGAAATTTGTTCGTGGGAGTTAGTCGAACGTTCAAGAATAGCGGCCATGGTCGAAGGTTGGCATGTAAACAAATAACAGTTTCTAATGGGAACACCGGGTCTAGTTATATTAATGGTCTGTGATAAATTCCACAAGTTCGAAAAACGGACGCACGAGTCACTGCAGCCGGAAGAAAAACCGCCAGTGATTTCAACTTTAAAAGGCGTAGATGAGTGAGCTGTCTTTTTCAAGACGCTATTAACCGATTTGAGCAATTTGAATTTTTATTAAAAAAGTGTGGTTATGTCAATTTTGACATTTTTTAATAACCAGATATACAGACCGATTCTACAGAGTCGCAAGATGGAATAAACTTGAGAGCGAGAGAAAGGCCATACATTTCTCGTTGGCTGAACAGAGAAACAACTTTTGCGAAGTTGCTAGCTCACGAAATATCTCAGTCATCCGCCTCGCAGGAGACGACCCGAGACCGAAAAGCGTAAAGCGATACGCGTTAGATGTGCTTGGACTTGGACTGCGGCCGGCAACGTTGCAAAACATCGTTCTCTGTCTCACTAACGAACTACTATAAGTTTCTCGTTTGCTCTTGTTGGATTGCCACCATGCGTTTCGATAGAAAACCTCCGTATATTTATTTATTTATTTATTATTAGCCATATACAATTAAGCCTGCAAGAGAGGGAAGGCCCTCTGCATAGATTACACGGGTTTATAGATCTGCAAGTGCCATGGTGTGAAAAGGCGACGCGGCGAGCGCCGTCCTCATGCCTGTCCCTGTAACTAATCTCCTCTTCTTCGCCACTAGCGGGCTATTCGAATCGAATATTTCTCTTCCCCCCCCCCTCCTTCCCAATTGAAACTACATATATAACAAAAATTTGTTTATTTCATGTTGACAAGCATTATGAAACAAATTGTATGCACAAACTACAAAACGAAATATTCATATTTACATAAATTGAGGACGGGAATGTAATTGTTAATTTAGATGAAGTGATGTATGAGGCCGAAAATGTCATGTATTCCTGTAGATGGAAAGAAACATTTGCAACAATTACATTTCCATTTACATTACAGGATTAATGTTAACATAAAGTAAATTAATTAATGACAGCGTAAAGATGGTCGACAGACAGATGCTAATGGTTGTGCATGAAACGATAGACATAAAATGGAATACATTTTGAAACTGAAATGAAACTGGCGACAACCTATACTATCGTGTATAAGGAAGTAAATATATGAAAACCCACCTTTTTCACGCTGCGAAATCGGCTTTGTTATACAGGATAGTATGGGTTTTGACTGGTTAAAGTTACTGTGCAGAAAAAAATGTATTGGTTGGCGTTCTTGCAAAAGTAGTAAATGTAATAACATGAAATGTGAATGTGTTACATGAAGAAAAAAGAAACAGAGCATTGCACGCACTGAGCACTGCTGTATTTCACAGTTGTGATTGTCACTTTGGCATTACACACTGTTCGTGTAATGAAAAAAATTGAAGGCGAAGAAAAGAAACTTATGTATCTTTGTGTTATTAACTAATAATTAATGATTATAATTAATACATATTATAAGTGTCAGAATTACATACATACATACCTACATACGGACATAAGTACGAACATATGTACATATGTACGAACATATGTATACAGATATCTACTTACGTACATACCTACATACGTAAATACAAACATATGCACATATGTACATACATACGTACGAACATACATACATACATACGTACATACATACATACATACATACATACATACATAATAATAAGCAACATGTATTTGTAATTAAACAATTGTTATGAAACATATTGCAATGTATAATGAAATGTCATTACATCAAATACCATTTCAATATTTACTTGAAACTTGAAATATTACTTGAAACCAGATTACAAAAGGCCCGAGAGCAAAATACAAACATCAAATGATCCAGAAAAATGACATACTCCTTGTGTTTAAGACTGACGTAATAACAGAAATAAATAAAATACATTGTATTATTCCGGACTGCAAAAGAACTGAAAATGAACAACGACACAACATTTGACAAATATATACAAAATATATATACACACTATACACAAGCATTTACACAGATACGACTTAACACAAATACAGAACGCAGAGCTGAAAGCTCAACATCAGGGAATTGAACTAGCGGATAACATACAACAAAACAATGTAATAATATTGGTCGTTTCGCCAGCTGCAGTTAGAGAAAAAACAACGGAATATGACAAGCAAATCACATCACCTTCCAAATGAAAGCGAAGATAAACACATAATATAAAAAAATAACAATATAATATCTTGAATCCCAAGACATACTGGATTCATGGGGAATGAAAGAGCAGACACACTCGCAAGTGAAGGAGAGCAACTTAATGTACCAGACAAAACACCGTTTATAGGAGAAGACATATACCCACACATTAAGAAAAAAACTATTAGCTACATCCACACTCACCTGGACAGGCAAAATCATAACATCCAAGACGTTTTACGGAACAATAAAACCTTCTTTCCTTAAACAACCATGGTACATGAACAAAGAAGAAGTAACAAGAAAAGAAATAGCAATCATTACCAGAATAGGAATAAGGCACTGCAGAACATTTCAACAGCTATGTAAAATACGAATCAAACAAGATTCCCATTACGTGTGTGGAAAGATAAGAACGACGAACCATACTCTATCCGAATGCACAAGGATGAACAAAATAAATATAAACCTCCACAAACAATTTGCCTTGATCTACATTAAAACCCCAATATGCACAACCGCACTGATATTTCAAATAAACACAAACGCTATCGAAATACAAATTAACAACATACAACACAAGGACATAAACATATAAAAACCAAAACATACAATACCACTAATATTTAAACCCTATATACAAGAAAGAAGAACAGAACAACAACTGGCAGTATGGCTTCGAGTCAGACAACGCCACAGTTCCACTAGACAAGAGACATCGAATGATGGCACAGAATAGCCATTGAAACTGGGTGGATGGCCGAGTATCCGAGCCAAAAGATTGAAACGAAGAAGAATAATAATTATCATGTCTTTATGTAGACTTTATGTTACACAAATGTAACGTTTCAAGAGGTACAGCATCGTGGAGGTTGTATACTATTCACATCGTAATCCGTAATCCTGGAGAAAGGAACCCTTAGCAGGTGCTAGCTTTCCGGGTCAGAAAGCCCCTGGAATCTACGGAGGGCGGGAATTGATTCAAATTTCCCAATAGGACTGTTCCCTGTGGAAGTTCCTACCCGTACCCACCACGATGTACAAAATATATTGCGAAGAACCATTCATTCGTACCAGTAATTGTATATAACCAATATGGCAAAGATATTCTACATTGATAGACTTACATCGTGACTGAAGGAATGTCATCCTAACTGGGAGTCTCCGTCGACATTCCACAATCCCGTTTGGCATGTTGTCTGTTGCGACGCCTCGCAGCGTATTCTGCAGCTTGCTGATAAATGAAGTCATTGGCATTCAGTTTGCTGTCTTTATTGGCTAAGATTTTGTTAATGCCTTGTGCCCAGTTGAAAGATACAAATAGGCACAATTTGTCAATGATGGTGTCCTGTAGTTGTTGCACATGTTCACAATTGTAGTTGAAAGAGAAAGGGGCTGAACTTTTCAGAACTGCCGCCATGTGAAGAATGCAACGTCTGTGGTGGCAAATATGCGGCAATATTTGTATAATTGCCTCATAAACGTAAGCGAACCCCTCTAAAAATGCCGGAGTGCACTTCCGCAACTTATTGGGAATGGTTCCTGCATACTCTTTTTCGGCCAAAAAGTCATGCCACTCTGAAACCGAATCTGTGCAGTAAATGTTTCGTTTGCATGTTGCACAATCAAGCAATTTCAAGTTTTTCGCAATAAAACCACCAACATAACCAATGCTCCATTTGTCAATAGATGATAGTGACATCTGCTTCAAAGGAATTTCACTTATTAATGATACCAACTGCTGATCTAAATCCGATTGTTCCTCTGATATGCCTTGTGTTAAAAAATCTTTAATGTGGTTTATCAAATTGATGTTGTCATCACTTTGACAATTTGCACTCGTAGAATGGGTACTGACGATATTGTTAATGAATAATGATTTAAAGTATTGTTTGAAATGAGCTGCATCGGGATTTACATTACGGCCTCCATGTTGACGTATTTGTCCGAAGAAATTCTCTAAAGGATCTTGGTTTAGTCGCCGAGGTCGGAAAGATGGAATACTGTAGTCGCAACGTAACCTTCTAGAAATGTGGTGTAAGCCATTTAATGTTACTACCCAATTTTTTAACGAAGGGGGCTTCGTTGTGGTCTCCTGGTTTCCTACATAGCTTCGGAAATACATGTTGGAAATCGCCTTTCTACATGTGCTCCAATATTCTGCATGCCCAGATGTAGCGGACACAGCACATTTAAAAGTTTTTCCACATTGTGGTTTCGCAGTGTGACCGTTTACACTGTCGAATAGGGAGTCGAAAAATTTAAGAACTCTGGCTGTCTGCATTGCCGATGACTCGATGTAACCTAAAAAAATTAAATAAGGGGCAATGACATACAAAACAGACAGTCAAAAATGTTTGTTACCTTTCTGCGACATGAAAGCCATTGCAGCGGCAAGTGAATGACTCAATATTTGGGCAGCATGAGACACTTTCATTCTCCGCATGGTTCTCTCATTTACATGCGATTCTGTAATTCTTGGAAGCAGACGAAGTTCTCCCGGACCATTATCTGCTTCGTATGTGGCCAAGATATGTTTCCATTTGGCACACATTACTTCCCCTTCATGCTTCCAGATAAGATCACCACGCAGCAAGTTGTTCCGGATTCCTTTCAGAAGGTGCGGAGGATCATAAATGTGAACTACCTCCTGGCCATGCACTCTATATAGTTTCAATGTCTCATCGTCCCTTTCTCCATAATATTTGCAGAGGTGATTTATCGCTGCAACATTGTTACGGCTCTGATCACTTATTGTTGCCACAATTTGTAAACCGGCACGAGCACATTGTTCAATAATAATGGAAATTAGGTGGACTAGACTGTGCGTTTTCGTACCACCCCGGCAGAATGTGTAACAGAGTGGCTTCTTCCATCTTTTTGTTATGCCTTTCAGCATAAACACACATGCATGGTCGCATATTTGAGATGTCACATTGTCTGAAAGGAATGAAAATAATTACAATCATTTATTCATAATGTCCCTATTGAATTGATACACACACAACAAGACACATAATTACTCACCACCCATGTCTTCGAATCCTTCGAATTCCTTCGTATGACGGTTGACAACTACTCGGGGTTCAATGCTGATTTCATCAAAAAGCAAAACAGCTACTTTATCTCCCTCTTCCATGGATCGTACGATAAGTTTCAAATTATCAAATACAGGTTCATTAATTCCTGCAACCATTGGTATTCTCATCAATAACGTACTGTTAGTTCGTGGAGAAGGTAGTATGAATGCTCTTCGTAAAAAATTGTACGTCTTCGGCCCTTGCTTCTGGAGAATTAACCCTAATATTTTACTATCCAGGTCGTAACGGCGTCCTTTAGGTTTCCGGTCGTTCAGTTCTATCTGCATATTAACGAATTGAGCCGTAGCTGTAGGAAGAGTGGCCGTTACATTATCGACAACCCATTTGCTCTTAACTATTTGCTGCAGCTTCTTCGACTTCCTCCTCAATTTGTGAAGGGTTTTCGACAAATGCCTAATACGACGGTATAACGTTTTCGCTTTTGGTGTCAAATCTTGTGTTCGTGAAACCCCTAATTCCTGCAACACAGATCCTAAACCTGAAATATTGAATCTATGTTATACGTTCCATATCCATTTCATAATATTTATAATTACCACTACTACTTGATGTTCTCACAGTTCGAGTAGATACAGATCTATGTTGATCTTGCGCATCGGCTGCGATTGATTGAAAGATCTCTTCCACTTCCATTTCTACGGCAACATTATCTTCGACACTGTTGTTCTCTTCTATTAAGGGATTATTATCAGCTGTTGCTTGTTGTCGTACTGAAAATTTCCTTTTTTATATTTCACCTAATTTCCCATTACAATTATACATACCTGGTAGGCACATGGAAGGCTTTGCATACCGAAACAAACGGCCATGCGGGAATACTTCTTCCTTTAAGAAATGGAGGTCACATATTCTATATTTAGAGTATACCTCAGCTGGATCCTCGGTTTTCAAGCTCTCCATTCCTATTCTCTCCATCCACTCATTATAAGTACTTATATCTGTTCTCGGGTTTGGAAAACGGAACAACCTACCTGTTCTGCTTCTGCAACAACTAACTATACACAAACGAGGCATTTTCCCGATATATGCGCCCTACGCAAAAAAAACACTACAAGACAGCAAAGCAAACAACTCAAGCAGCAAGAAGAACAATAAAGCAAGTATCACAGTAACAATCTGCAGTTATGTTACAACAAAAAGTCCAGTTACTTATTACGCTCTACTGTTATATCACAATCCAACTACTTTAATATTAAACAAACTACACAAACACTACAAAAAACAATTCGAATAACAGTCACACCAGATCTACAAAGCTATATCACGCTATTACTTTCATTAACAATACCTACATATAACCTCAAAACTAGCACTCTCCCTTTTGGGACAAACAAACAAGAATAGAAATCAAAGCACAAATCTATAAAGCTTATATATACAGGTATTTCTACTATCTACTTCTATATCACGACAAACAACTACTTCGCTACCAAACAATGCACACAAATAGTCTAATAATGTTAAGAGATTGAGTTCGCTTCGAAATCGAGTATTCACGTGTAAACGCCAGTGTTATTACTAGGGAATTTTTCGTTGTACCGATTTCGACGTTTTCATTGTACTGATTTTCATGTCAATTGTACTGACAGAAGTTTACTTCAATTTAACGTTTTATGTTCTATAGTTTCGTGTATTGGCGGTCAAAATTTGAAATGAAACTATTAAAATTCAAAAAGTATGGCACTTTACAGTAACTTTAATGTCCATAAGTCTAAAAGGATGTTTAAAGTCTGCATATTGAAACAAAACAATATCCTTTAACATTAATATAATTAAAAAATAAAAAACAAAACTTTAAACTCGTTTAAACCTTACACAGAACTTCACTTTCGTAAACAGAACACAGAACAGTAAACGTTTCAAAGGTTTGTCATTTGTCATACGTGGCACGCTTGTACGGCACTGCACACGGCACGTGAACACAGGAGTCACAGGACACAACGAAACTAAAGTCACAACAGGTTTTGTGACACACAGAACGTACAATTTGGCCAAAATTGCTAATCTATAAAAATTAAAAACATGTTTTTCGTCATTGTACTGATTTCCACCCTAATTGTACTGATGTACTGAAAAATGACCCATTGTACTGATTTCAGTACAATTGTACCGGTAGTAATAACACTGGAAACGCTGACGCAGCTCACAGGCAAATGGACCGACAAATGACGCGTCGCGTGCGACCTTGAAACATGACAAATTGTAATGGCGCCATCTAAACGTAGTCCCTGTAAAGTTCCCTGTCGCCAATTCGCCCATAAGACTTACATAGGCCTGGCCCTCTGTGCGCAGGAGCTAAAGTATACAGTATTATGCAAGGGTGCATATCGGGTATATCGGTGTTATTTTAAATTTCACCTCATAGTAGGCTGTGGATAGTGTTTGTGAATGCGCCTTACTAAAAATTGTCGTTATCAAAAGTCAAATCGTTTCAAGCACTTCGAAGACTATCGTTCCGTGGGAGAGTTAACAGTTGTCAAATTTATTTTCATGGAGGTTTTCGCATTTAGATTTTTATATCCTTTAATCTCATTAATCTATGACTAATTAATAAAGCCAAGCTGTCTTTTTCAAGACACTAGTAACTAATTGGAGCAGTTTCAATTTTTATTAAAAAAGTGAGGTTATGTCAACCCACTTCAATATTAAAGAAAAATACTATTTTCTTTCTTCTTCCAGTACGTACCATTATCCTTTAATGTCCAAGAAAACTACATATTATGTACTTCATGGATTCATATTTTTCATAGTTGATAGTTAAGGAATTTCGTTTACGTAGAGGAAATAGTGTAGAAAAAGTTGCCATCCCATCCCCCTTTATAAATACTGACGTCACATTTTCCTCGCGTATAACACAGCATATACGTTTCCTAATATTACGTTTTGTCGTTTTGTGATTCTACGTTCTATGACGTTCTGCCCTATTGTTATGACCAGTGTTATTACTACCGGTACAATTGTACTGAAATCAGTACAATGGGTCATTTTTCAGTACATCAGTACAATTAGGGTGGAAATCAGTACAATGACGAAAAACATGTTTTTAATTTTTATAGATTAGCAATTTTGGCCAAATTGTACGTTCTGTGTGTCACAAAACCTGTTGTGACTTTAGTTTCGTTGTGTCCTGTGACTCCTGTGTTCACGTGCCGTGTGCAGTGCCGTACAAGCGTGCCACGTATGACAAATGACAAACCTTTGAAACGTTTACTGTTCTGTGTTCTGTTTACGAAAGTGAAGTTCTGTGTAAGGTTTAAACGAGTTTAAAGTTTTGTTTTTTATTTTTTAATTATATTAATGTTAAAGGATATTGTTTTGTTTCAATATGCAGACTTTAAACATCCTTTTAGACTTATGGACATTAAAGTTACTGTAAAGTGCCATACTTTTTGAATTTTAATAGTTTCATTTCAAATTTTGACCGCCAATACACGAAACTATAGAACATAAAACGTTAAATTGAAGTAAACTTCTGTCAGTACAATTGACATGAAAATCAGTACAATGAAAACGTCGAAATCGGTACAACGAAAAATTCCCTAGTAATAACACTGGTTATGACGTAAACTCCTTTTCCGATATTTTCTCGAAAAGGTGCGAGGTTTCCGTAATTATTAATTATTGCTATTTAATTGTGCAAAGTGCGCCATCAATTTCAGTTCAGGAAGTGCTGCCGTTAAACCATAAGTAAAATGAACTGTACGAAAGCCACTATTTGCGACTGGTGCCTGCAAGAAGCACGAGTGCAAGTCATCGAGGAGAAGTTATGGCGTTTTTGGAAAATAATCAGCAAGGAGGTGAGTGTGGGACGCAATGTACATTAAACCGTTGACTTGTGGAACTGTAATAATGTCTATGGTCTTGCTGTGCCACTTCACTTATCCACGAAACGTAACTGATATCTTTTCTTTCAGGATCCGATTATGACATCCCACAAGAATATCTGCGGCCAATGCAAATCACGTTACGAAGGATTTTCGATCTACATCGAGAGGTGTAAGATCAACACGTCCAAAATAGATGAGCTACTGTTAACGGTACAGGTCAAGGACAAACCTTCGGTCGACATCGAGTATCCTCCCATAATTAAAACAGAAACTTCAAATGAAGTAGATTCGAATTTCTATGGGCCGACAGGGTCCAGTGGAGTTTTCATTGAACAACGAATGCTGGCGGGTTGCTCAAATTCTCCTACGAAGAGCAACGATTCCACGATAGATGAAGTACTGTTGGCTGGAAAGATCAAAAAGGAACCACTTATCTACGTTGAGGATTATCTCATGAATGAAAAAGACGTTTGGAAGCAAGAAGCATTCGATCCTGACTATCCTACAATGTCTGGTGGCAACTTGCACACTCATATAGGTGACAAACCTTTCAAATGTTCATATTGCAATAAGAGTTTTACTCAGTTGGGTAATTTAAATGTTCACTTACGTACTCATACAGGTGAAAAACGTTTTAAATGTTCAACTTGCAATAAGAGTTTTACTCAGTTGAGTAATTTAAATTGTCACATACTCACTCATACAGGGGAAAAACCTTTCCAATGTTCATATTGCGATAAGTGTTTTAGTCAGTCGAGTCATTTAAATGATCACTTACGTACTCATACAGGTGAGAAACCTATCAAATGTTCACATTGCAATCAGAGTTTTACTCGATTGAGTAATTTAAATCGTCACTTACGCACTCATACAGGTGAGAAACCTTTCAAATGTTCACATTGCAATAGGAATTTTACTCAGTCGAGTCATTTAAATGTTCACTTAAGTACTCATACAGGTGACAAATCTTTCAAATGTTCACATTGCAATCAGAGTTTTACTCGATTGAGTAATTTAAAACGTCACTTACTCACTCATACAGGTGAGAAACCTTTCAAATGTTTACATTGCAATAGGAATTTTACTCAGTCGAGTTCTTTAAATGATCACTTACGTACTCATACAGGTGAGAAACCTTTCAAATGTCCACATTGCGTTCAGAGTTTTACTCGATTGAGTAATTTAAATCGTCACTTACTCACTCATACAGGTGAGAAACCTTTTAAATGTTCACATTGCACTAGGAAGTTTACTATGTTGAGTCATTTAAATGTTCACTTATGTACTCATGCAGGTGAAAAATCCTTCAAATGTTCACATTGCAATAAGAGATTTGTTCATTCTACAAGTTTAAGGCGTCACTCGCTCCTTCATACAAATGACAAATAGGCTATTGACTATGTCATTTAATAAAGAACTAACTCGTTCAAGGAATTTTATTAAATAAAATTAAATTTCCTATCGAAATGACACCTTTTTTAAGTACAAATTATGTGTTGAAAAATTTCCAAAATATTTCTTTTTTAAAATTTTTTACTATAATTTTCTTCTGAGCATATTTAGGTATAGGCGTTGCTTCATAAGAAAGCAAGCTTATGCAGTTTCCGTTAACATGGCGTTTTATAAAAGTTTGTAGGTTAAAAATTGACCGAGTTATATGCATAAAATAATAAAGAGTTATAGAACAGAAACTGCAATGTTCAGTAGGGGGAACTTTCTGCAGCGCTGTCAGTGACTGACCAATGCAACTAAAACGATGATAACACATTTTACAGGTTTCGTCCTTCCAGCTGTTGGTAATCAGGTTTGTTTCTGCAACGATTGGAATCGGTCTCAAACTGTCAGAGGCATGCGTAGTAGAAATTATTCTGACAGTACGAAACCAGCCAATTATTATTAAAGATATTAACGTTCTCATAATTATTCATCAAATGTGTAACAAATGATATATTACGCTGCATTTTGCACTTGTTACACTTTGAAAATGTATCTAGTAACGGTACGAAGAAGTTGATATCTTTACTGATGAATGAGAATGTGTAAAGAAACCAACTTTAATGTATTGTATTTATTTATTTGTTATTTAAATTTTTGGAATTACACTAGAACATTTTACATGAAATACAAAAAAGAGCAGTGTAAATAGACAGCAATAAAAATAACAATAATTACTAATAAAATGAGGTACAGTTTTATTAAACACATTTATCATAGAGAAATATAGATGTTACTTACCATTTGTCTCTTGGGACAAATGTAGAGCAGAACAGGCAGTATACTTAATGCCCTTCTTGCCAATCGGGACAATATCTTCAGGCATGAAATGTATTTGACACACCATGTGATTCCTGTAGATAGTTTGTCTATCCATAGTCTGCAGTTTGGGATTCCTGATCTGCTATACCGCTGGGAACCGATGAGGAGATCAGGATGTGACATCCTGGCACAGCACATTTGCTGCAGGACATCTTCTGATATTCTCCTTGAGCAATTTATGAGAGTCCAACTAGCCAACAACAATAGCAGAGGAGAAATAAGAAAGTTGTCACGGATTCAGATCCAGTTTATTGACCTCATAACCCTACCAGCCTTACATCCCCTTTTATCCCTATCCTTTACTAATGACCTAACTCTTGACCTTGAGCCAAGGACAACTTATCCTTAAATGGACGTCTTTTTTGTATTCTTAAATTTTTTGATTTCGTTAATAACTTAAATTTCTTCGTACATTCCAAGGTCTTATTGACCTGTGCTTTAGTGCTTTAGTGCTTTATTACTTGTTTTGTAATCATTGGACAACAGGTTTAACGCAAACTGGTAACACTCAAATAATAGTAGGTATAGGTATGGTTAAAATATTTATGATTTTAAAGAAATATTTAATTTTATATTTTATACCGATTTTAAATAAATTTAAAAAGAATATAAAAGATCACACGAAACAGGTATGCGCCGTGATGTCCCGATGTTTTTTTAAGTTCCATTATGAAAATTAGAATAAAGACCGCGAAGACTAATGCTTATACAAAATTCGCTACCTACGCCTCTGGTTACCATAATGATATTGAGGTAAATATGTATTGCACACCTACGCCACTGGTGCATTTTCCCCCAATGTAGGACAGATCTGCGCGACCATCGGACCTCTCTCTCTGTTTCCCTTCTTGTTATTTCCCTATTCTTTGGTAAAAGGTTCCCTGAATTACAATTTTTTCTTAACTTGTCTAACCGTCGTCCTGTAAGTGGCGGCACCTCTAGCGAAATACTGTTCCGTACCGCACGAATGTCGTGTTCCGTGGGTCAGCCGGCCGGCCATTTTGTCATTTGTAATCTATGCTTGTGGCTTTCCCATGTAGCGTTTGGACGTTGTTCTTAATTCTTATTAATCGATTGCAGAAAGGTTTGCGAAGAGGATAAGGGAGGATTGTTTGAAGGTAATGAAGGTCTCATTAGTTTCGTTATTGTTAAATTATCGTAATTGAAGTTTTGCTGATCTACCGTCGAATCGACCTAACCTCAAAAAAGGTTGTGGGGGGGCCCCACCCCAACTCCGATCGAAGTACATCTCGATTTCGCTCGTCGCGTATGTAGGCTGATGCCTCCGGTACCCCAAAATTTGTCGGCTAGGCACTGTAGCGTTATCGACGAACATTTCTTTCGATTATCACTTACACGAGCGTTACTTGCAGGCCGTGTCCGTTTGCTGTTCGACCGAGTGCAACGTCGCGATGCTGCCATTAGACGACGATCGCCTCGACAGCCTCCGGTGCTCGTGGTGCCACCAGTACTTGTCCGTCTTCCCTGTGAAGAACCACCCGAACCGGGATGTAACCTGCGGCAGGTGTTCCAAAGACGAAGATGACGATGGCGGCGTGCGGTCCATCCTGTACGAGCTCGTCGCCAGGGAGTACCTCTTCAGGTGCGTTAACAGGTACGAGGGTTGCAGGGAGGTGGTGCGAGCCGACGAGGCAACGGCGCACGAGCGACAGTGCGTGGGGAGAAAGTTCTGTTGTCCGAAGTGCCAGGACGACGTCGACAGGACGATCCCGTCGTTAATGTGGCACTTTGAGCACGACCATCCTACCAGTCGCTTGAGAGAAAGTCGTTTCGCTGTGACACCATTCGTCGAGGACGTCATGTTGTACGTACAAGACGACGTGGTGTTCTTCATTTCGATGCGACGCCAATGGAAAGTCTTGAATCTAATCGCTATGACATTAACTCAGGTAGATGTTATGCAAGCGTTCTCGATAAGTAGAGGGTCGCACTGGGAGAAATCTAAGAGGAAACCTTGCATGACCTTGGACTCCTTCAACTGTGACTATTACATTTGGGACATTGATATGCTTGAGTCTATTGAAGTGTTGTTCTACTTGGAGGTGTTGAAAAATGATATACTCTACAAAGTCCCTGACACTGGTAGAATAGCGACAGCCACACCTGATCGGATCAGATCGACGATGAATGGTATGAAGAGAAAGACGTTTAATGTTCAACTCGCGACGAAGCTTGAAGATACATTGGGTTACAGGTTGAACAGTCTTGGCACAGCGTTGTCGAATAGGATCGGCCACAAGATCGACCTCACCTGTTCGAATTGCAAGCAACTGATCGGTTTACCCATATACAGATGTGAAAAGTTGAAACATCAAATATGCGACGATTGTTGGGTTTGGTGTGGCATTTGCGATACTTCCGTTGTACGATCCGATGGAGATGACCTGCTACACAAAATCGCTTCCCATCTAAAGTTCCAATGCAGGTGGGAGTGTGGGAAGTACTTCGCCTGCAATCTTATTCGTGGGCACGAAGAATCTTGCAAACCGAACGTTCTCAAATGTCCGATGTGCTCCTTCGAGGTAGATCTGTCAGATTCAGCATTTATGGATATCCATTTATTAGATGATCATCAGGTTTTAAATTTTTGTGGGGACTACGACTATAATGAATTAGACAGATTATCGAGCAAAAAAATGAAGGTGAACTTAGTTTTTTGGTTCACAACAAGTGCTGCTACTTAAAGTGGTCCACGGGTGACAATAATTACTATTATAAGTTTAGGTTTGGTTTATTTGCGAATGAACCGAACATACAACTAGCTATGGTTTATAAAGGATCGAAATATTTAAAAGTTGTACGGTTCAACTACCTAGATTCCATGATGCCTTACATAAATTTTAATTACAAAAAGTAGCACCGTGTCCGGTCTCGGCTGCGTCGGCGCTACGGTACCGTACGTCCCGACCGTGCTAATCAAACCGGCAGCGTAATATTATCATTTGTCTTTTCGAGAACCCTTCGAACCGTCAAGTTAGTATCATGTCGGAGCGAAGGTTCTCCCTTGACCACAAGAAGCGGTCGTTCCTTTCGTCTCGTCTCTGTAAGTCTAACCTGTAAGCATTTTTTTTAAATAAAATTTCCATCAACTACACAATCCTCGTTTTGTTTATTAGAAGCATATGGGGGTAGAACGTACGCGTACGAGCATGTAATATTAGGGAAGTAACATGAATACTTGTGGTAAGGGCACTTACGATACTACTTTGCTATAATGGAGAATTCCTCGATATTTAGCTATCGATACTAATTCTCAACCCTTTGACTAAACGTGTTATCGTACGACTGAATAGTAAATCATATTAAATAGAAAATGTTGAAATCTATTCCGGGATATTGTATAATTTAAGGGGCGTTTTCCATGTCGTCGGGCTCTGTAAAACGTTCAGAAATGTATGAAAACAACAATTTTAAATACCAAACTGCCTTGCCCCAAAATTTACTTGTCTCGAATCGCTACCTCATAATGAATACAAAAACCGAAATGAGGCACTCTGGGAATGACCGGGAGGGGAAGCATAGCTTTATATAAGATATGTATGTCATGTGCCGAAACGATTGGTAGCTCGCCGCTCTAGCCACTCTCAGATTCAGCCCACAATCGCCACCCATAGAGCAGGCAACCGACAATACAAACAATTGTAACACGCGTTACCACCAAACAGTTAGCGCGACTCCGAAATAAATTACTTTAATCTGCTTTGCGTTACTAATGATCTCATTATTACATCGAAAGTAGTGTAATAATATTCATGTTATTACACTACTTTTGTAACTTTTAGTTTTGTTAAATTGGTACATCAGCCTGTCACGAAGACGTGCGTAGACGTCAAGGTTAAATTATTCTTCTTCTTCTTCTTCTTTACCCAGCTATCGTAGTCCACTGCTAGACATAAGCCTCCCCTTTACATTTCCATTGCTTACGATCTTGAGCCACACTCATCCACTGACTTTCGATTCTTTTTATGTCATCTCGCCATCTTGTGGGAGGTCTTCCTACACTTCGTTTGTGATTTCTCGGTCGCCACTCTAATAATCTCTTCGTCCACCTATCATCATTGTGTCTAGCTACATGTCCTGCATACTGCCACTTTAGTTTCGCAATTCTTGTTATAATGTCTTCCACTTTCGTTATTTTGCGGATATCTATGTTCCTGACGCGATCTGATAGCTTTATTCCCAGCATAGAACGTTTAATTTTTCGTTGAGCTATTCTAAGTTTTTCTGCACTGGCTCTTGTTAGCGTGAGTGTCTCTGCTCCGTGTATGTCATGACAGGGAGCACACACTGATTAAACACTTTACGCTTTAAACAGACCGGGATATCACTCTTGAATACTTCGCTCAGTTTACCATAGGCTGCCTATCCAAGCCCCACTCGTCTTTGTAACTCCTGCGTTTGGTTGTCTCTGTGTATTTTTATGTCATGGCCTAGATATCTGTATTCTCTTACTTCTTCGATGTTGTGACTTCCCAATGTGAGAGTTTCTCCGAAAAGTAGATTGGTCATTATCTTCGTCTTTTGTGTGTTTATTTGTAGTCCTACTTTTGTGGTGGCATTTGCTAGTTCTGTCAGCATTTCTTGGGCTTCTTGTATATCGTCGGCGATTAGCACGATGTCGTCGGCAAAACGCAAGTTGTTACTCTTACCGTCGATGTTTATGCCTCTTTGTTCTCATTCTAGCTGTTTGAACGCGTATTCGAGGACGGTAATAAAAAGTTTAGGTGACAGTGTCTCCTTGCCTAACTCCTTTTTCGAGTGGAAATTTAATTGTGTTTTTGTGTAGCCTCACGCATGCTGTTGCATTTTTATATATATTGTGTATTAGTCTAGTATACCTATAGTCAATGCGGCATTGACTAAGAGCTTTGAGAATTGCATCTGGTTCTACAGTGTCAAATGCTTTCAGGAAGTCCACAAAGATCAGAACCAACGGTCTATTATACCCCACTGTTCTTTCAATAAGAGTTTTTAAGGCCAATAGATGATTATTAAATTATTAGTATGTCAATAAACATAACTTTTAAAATCTCATATATCTACATTCTTGTCTTCCATTTCGCTCACGTAAGTAGTTATTGAATTTGTCCTAGGGCTACTAAATTTTCAAATTCAAATACGAAACGTCAATGTGACCAACCCACGCACAATTCCCTAGTGTAATACGAAAACTTGAGCAGCCAAAATTTAACGAATTAATAAAGCAAAGTAGGTAAAATAGTACATTACACTCGTTTAATAAGACGTATTGTCACACTCGTTCTATTAAAGCACTCGTGTGACAATACTCCGTCTTATTAAACTTAGTATAATATAATGTACTATTTATTCTTCTTTATACTTTTATCCAAACCAAACAAACCTAACCTTCCGGACCGTAGTCGTAGGTCCAGAAATTTCGTTCCGTGTAGATCTCAATCCAAGATGTCTACTGTCTGTTTAGAGCAAATTTTATAATGAAATATCTCGGTTGATAGACGAAATAAAGTAATTGCCACACTCGGGTAGGTTTCTTCTTTAGACGCTGATTCTGTTGATATAATTTTTGTTATTGTACAGTTACAGCATTTTGTGAAACGATTGATAGCTAGCGTCACCACGGAGAAGGCAACCGACAACACAAAAACAATTGTAACACGTTGCCAATAAACATCTAGCGCGGCGCGATAATTGGCCGTCCGGGTCGTACGGTTTTTCGGCGTTTACACCTCTCGCCGATTCAGCGCTTCGAGCGAAGCCCGCCATAAGAAAGCTATGCTTCCAAAAATGATGCCAAAAATTCTTTCACCAATTATTTTTCAAAGAAGAACGTGTTAAAGCATTAAATATGTTATTAGAAAAACTACAAGATAAAAGCGTTAGAATGAATTGAAGGAAAACACCAAGCCTTACTACTTTAAAGGCGAAGACTGGTGTTTTCCGTTGGTCTATATTGCCAACTTAGAGAAGCTGGACAACATTCGGTCATTGTACAAAAATATTAACACTCAATTATAAACATTTAAGAATAACTTTTTGCCTATTGCTCGAAAATTAAATATTTTTTTATATTCGGAGAGGTGGCATTTTTACGCGAATTGTAGAAAAAGAAAAATTGTTCTAGGTCAATTTGGCCCAAAGTGAGCCTATTGTTTTTAATTCATAAATAATTTGTTTGTGACCGCTGAGAAATCTAACTAGCGCCGTCTTGAAGGCAAAGGTTCGCAGTTTAAACCCATTTTTTTAAATGGTTGGATCTTCAACGAGATCCCCGATGAACCTTCGAAAGTGATCACTAGTCGGAGAGTGTGGAGGGAGAACTTAAAAATTTATAGCCGAGAGCTCCCAAGCATACTTTATTTTCTGAAACACAAGATGAATGGGATTCGAGTAGAGTTCATATGTACATTGAATAACCAGCATACCTGCTAGGTTGGTTAGACGGCCGATTTACAGGTACCAGGTGATCATATAACTCAGTCTATTTATTAACATACATATAAACTTTTATGAATCACTCTGTTAACGGAAATTGCATAAGCTTTGTTTTTTTTGTGACGCAACGCCGATACCTAACTATGCTCAGAAGAAAGTTTTAGTATAAAATTTAAATAAAGAAATACTTTCAATTGTTTTTTGGATTTATTTTGTTGAAAAAAAAAATTATTTGGATTCTAAAAAGTGTCATTTCGATAGGAAATTTATTTGTCTACAAAAAATCTCCCATAAAATATTTAGTAAAAATGCATAGTTTTTGAGTTATAACCAAAAAAACCGAAAAGTGGACAAATTTACCCAAAAAAACGCAATGCTCTATTTGGTAGCACTCTTCGATTTTATCATCTTTAGTGGTCAATTGACCATATGAAATAAAAAAAATTCCTTGAACGAGTTAGTTCCTTATTAAATGACATACTCAACAGTCTATTTGTCATTTATATGAACGAGTGAGTGACGCTTCAAACTGTTAGAATGAACAAACCTCTTATTGCAATGTGAACATTTGAAAGGTTTCTCACCTGTATGAATGTGTAAGTGAACATTTAAATTACTTAACTGAGTAAACCTCTTATTGCAATGTGAACATTTGAAAGGTTTCTCACCTGTATGAGTGCGTAAATGGTTTTTTAAAATAGTTATATGATTAAACTTATTATTGCAATGTGAACATTTGAAAGGTTTCTCACCTGTATGAGTGCGTAAGTGAACATTTAAATTACTTAACTGAGTAAACCTCTTATTGCAATGTGAACATTTGAAAGGTTTCTCACCTGTATGAGTGCGTAAATGGTTTTTTAAAATATGTGATTGATTAAACTTCTTATTGCAATGTGAACATTTGTATGGTTTCTCACCTGTATGAGTGCACAAGTGAATCTTCAACTGACTATGGAAATTAAAAGTTTTACCACAATATGTACATGTAAGATTATTATTAACTTTCTTCTTGTGAACCATAGAGTCTGCTAGCACTTGGCGTTCTAAGACGACACGTAACACTAACCTCTCCTTTCCTTTGCCACTCAGCGATGTAGGATAATCAGGATCGGACACTCGTTCTTTCCAAATGTCTTCTTCATCGATGAGATGATCCTCAATGACGATAAGAGGTTCCTTTTTGACCTTTCCAGCCGACAGCACTGTCTCTATCATGGAATCGTTGCCCTTTGTAGGAAAATTTGAGCAGCCTGCTAGCATATGTCGTTTTATGAGAATTCCACTCGACACTGCAGGATGATACTCAATGTCGATGGAAGGTTCGTCTTTGACTTGTCCCGTTGATAGTAGCTCATCTATTTTGGACGTGTTGATCTTAGACCTCTCGATGTAGATCGAAAATCCCTCATATCATGATTTACATATGTCGCAGATATTCCTGTGGGATGTCATATTCGGATCCTGAAAGTTACGTTTCTTGGATAAGTGAAGTGGCACAGCAAGACCAAATACATTATTACAATTCCACAACTTAAACGTGTGATGTAAACTGCGCTCACACTTACTTCATTACTGATTATTTTCCAGAACCGCCACAACTTCTCGTCGATTGTTTGCACTCGTGCTTCTCGCAGGCACCAGTCGCAAACGGTCACCACTTTTTCCGTATTATTCATGACGCTTTATGTATAGAATAAGATCTAGCACTTTACAAATTACAAAAACTATTGGAAAAAGGCAAAGTACTTTACGTGACTCTTACTTACACCTCGTGCGCGCTTCGGAAACATAAAACACAAAAGTCAAAGATTATTTAGGTTATGTGGGACGCACAGAAATATAAATATAAATATATTTATATAAATATTAATCTTACGAATTTTGACCTTTTCTAATAGGGCGAATATTTTCCACTGCGCATGCCTCTGATACTTTGAAACCAGTTTCTGTAGCTGCTGGAACAAACCTATAATAAAATCTTGAACGCCAATCAGTCCTGAAGCAAATTGGCACCCCATTGGACAAATTGACCTACTACTGATTGTGCGCAGTTAATAGTGTTGTACCCCACTTTGTTTAGAATGCGGGGTTTTTAGTCGTCACTAGAGACATAAAGCAGTATTAAAAATCATCACGTATACGTATCGACGTGCGCATGTGCAGAAGCGATACGTGGGTTCCGTTCCGTTACGTTAAACTATGGAGACCGTTAAACGTATCAATCCGGCATACGTATCGTAATGCGATACGTGACGTATTTGAACCGTAGAGCTTTTATGCTGTGTTCTGTTATGGTTCTGTCCTCTACGATAAGAAGCATAACCACATTTATTCGTAATCTTTGCTTGCCTTAAATCTTTGTAAAATAACAGCGTAGATTCAGTAGTGCCAGTACCTTTACTGCCTTTTGAGTAGTGCGAAATGGACATAAGAAGGAAAAGAGTGTTTTACAGCGAAACTCAACTCAACATAAGTTAAAGGCGTTAAAGCACAAACAACAGATTTGTCTTGACGATTGCAAATAGATAGGTTACGTGTTACGTTTACGTTTAACTCTGCTTGAGAACATTTCTTATCCCTCACGTATACTGTTTCGTTACGGATACGGATACGTATACGTGTCCAAATTTATGCACCGGATCACGGAACTCTGAACTCTTGAAGTCTTGAACTCTCTTCTCCACAGAACACAGAACGATCACCGAGCTGTCCCCCTCTTCACTCAACTAACCCTCTAAACTAACCCAGTGGCGCCTCGTCAGGTGAAATGCCACCTCTTCACCAAAATAATAGTTCTACACCTATATGAATATTAAAGTCATCCATATTTTAAATTTGAATTAATAAAAACCCTTACATATATTATAACAAGTATTTGGCTCATTTTTTATTTGTATTAATGTGTTGTGCAGTGTAAATAAGCTTAAAAATGAATCCAATTAACGACGTTGTGTGCAATTTATTAGAAGCTCCTTTTAGCCGTTGGAGGGACGAGGACAAAAAGGATGGTTTGTTTGTGCATAGACGACTTACGCCACCACTGAATATATGTGTTAAAACAGAAATAAAAAAAAACGGAAAAAAGTATAACGTGAATTTTAAGACATCCTGGTTTTGGAATATAAGTGGTTATATGTAGCAGTAGTGTTTTTCAAAAACTGTTTTGTTGGCCTTGTTTATTGTCTTCCCATAAACATTCTGTTTGGAATAAACAGGGATTTGTAGTTGATATTATGAACAATAATCGGGCTTTCCATAAACATGAGGATTGGGGGGGGGGGGCACTTAAAATGCATGGTACTGTTTAGGAATTTTGAAAAAAAAAATCAGAATACCATAGGCGACGCTTTAACAAAAATCCATAGGTACTTTATAAAATACTGTTTAACGAAAATGTCCGCTAAAACAGACTTTGCTTGGAAAAAGGCAGTTTTGTCTCTCAGAGACTCGATGGTCTTCCAATTCAAAGTTACCAAGTGTGATTATTCAAGACTGGGAAAAACTACAAGACGTTTTTGAAAACATAATAAATTCAGTAGAATCAGACAGCAATTCAATGCAACTCGCCATAGGTTATTGAAAAGACATAATCGATTTTGATGTCACTATTTTTGCAATAGTATTTTATGATATTTTTGGGGCAACTGATATCTTGTATGAGATTCTCCAAATCTCTCGGCATCAATTTCTGTATTGCTCAAATCAAAAAAATACGAGAGATATTAAGTTCTAATAGGAATGAGAGTTCTGTCAAAAGCGTTCTTAACAAAGGCAGTGAAATGACAGAAATTAACTTTAACGAAAGACAGGACGCTGGTCTTAGGATTTAATTATATTGCAAAATATAGAGTACTTTTCTATGAGATATTAGACCATACCTTAATGGAAACAGATGTAAGATTTCAAGATTGTGACAAGCTACAATTTTAATTTTTGGCTGATTGCACAGTATAGTTCTTCTTCTTCTTCTTCTTTTCCCGCTAAGCTCTTATCAATTTATTGCAGTTTTATGGAAACATACTTACGAAAACTCAAAGGTTAAAAAGTGAACTTGCTTATGAAAAGTACAGAAATATATCTTTTACGAGAGTTGATAAAAAAAATATAAAAGTCTGCGTCTGACCAGACGGTGGAAGTGAAACTTCTTTGGCCATATGCACATACACACTCGCCGCGGAACCAGTCTCCGTGCGCTTTCATCTCTTCCGGTGTCTCCATGTTCTCATCTGAGGTGAGGTGAGGCACGACGCCTCCTCACTTTTCTCTATGTCCATGTCACGTTATTAAACAATACAGCTCACCGTTTTGTCGCCGCTCGAAATTATCGTTTCTCGCCGTTCGAGGTTAGGTTAGGTGTCAGCTGTCCGAAAGTCTAGACGCTCTCCGGTGTTGCCACGTTGACTGACCTCTTTGGTAGCACATGTAAACGATCTGGCGATCGGCTCGCGGGCGCGATGGAAGAGGTACACTTTACGCGCATTCTGGCAACACGGCTTTGTCCTCGGATTACTTATCACGCGTGCCGCGGTTTTTTTCGAATAATACCCCATCCCAATGTATACAAGGTGCGCAAAGAAGTTTCACTTCAAAAAATGCAAAGTCATAAAATTCAATAAAAGTGATCATTCATTTATTTTTTGACCAGAGTAATAAAAACATTACAAAAGTTACATGGGTTACCCCATTTATAATTGCAAGCTTGCAGGAAGGAATATGATATTCCCTGTTGGCAGGTAAGGATTACTAGAATCTAAAACTTAACGATAACTAAACAAACTAAAAACTAGAATCAATGTATGTAACTGAATTAAAACAAAAGACAAAACATATCTCCTAAACCAAATCTTAACTTATACAACTAGAGACATAGCGCTAACAGTTGATGTAACTTTAAAAACATTTTTCTTAATTCATCCTTTTAACTTGTTACTAGAGGCTCTTTTAGTCAAATCTATAATTTTGAGATCATTTGGTAATTTATTATAAAGTTTGTGATCGCTCCTTATGTAATTATTTTTCTTACCTACAATTTTATATATTTTTGGTTGTATAATAGATCTATTTCTTGTTTTACTAATACAGAGTTTGTGAAAATACATTTCAGATCTTTATAACGATATTTTAGACTCTCGTGCGCAAATTGGCATTTTCTGTTGAAATCTTTTTGAAAACTAAATTTAATAACCTGTTTTTGTATATTCTGTAGTGTATTTAAAATATTTTTGTAGGCACCTCCCTGAGCCATTATTCCATAGCTAATTCTACTATGGAAAAATAGTAGTGTACTGGTTGTCATAAATATTGATATTTTGTAGAAAATATGGATTAGGTATTTCGTATTATTTATGTTTTCAATATGCAGATGCCATTTTAATATCACAATTTCAATATTTTTAGGTACACTATCGGTGTAATTTCCAAATGTTATATAAAGTTTTATTTATATTTAAAGTTTGTTGGTACCTAATATTGTTCCTTGTGGAACACCCTTGTTTATTGTACTAGATTCCCTTTCTTTTTCACTCAATCTTATCTTCTGTTTTCTGTTATTTAGGTAGCTTCCAGTTAGTTTATGAGGGTTGCCTCTAATTCCATACGCATATAGTTTATCTAGAAGTATATTGTGATCTACAACATCAAAAGCCTTAGTAGCAGCGTTTCCGAGATTATCAGAATTCTTTAAAAACTATGTTAAAAATCACTATTTTCAAAGAAAGTGTATCAATAGTGTTTATTAAACAAAACAAAATGTTTGGCATCGAAAATTGCGAATTGTGTCCTTTACCTGCCTATCCAAACTGACCGCGGCAAGGAGATCGAGATATACCTGGACACAAAATTAAGATCGGCAAACAAGTCCAGTCCGGCCGATGCTAAATGATCGTGAACTCGCGTAGGTAAAGTCAGTTATCTATCAGAGGATGGTGTAAGGAGTAATGTACTTTAAAACGTCATCTAAACAAATTGAGATCGTATAAAAAGCAGCTCCCGAATTATGGCAATAAATCAGTATACCTAGTATGCCCAATAAGCGAAGGTGTATAGTTCGATCTTGATCCAAGTCCCCTTCGATCTTTAACCGATGTGTGAGACTGCATATAATTCACCTTATATGCTCTCGGTTATATACAAGCTGTCACGATACGCCCAGAGGGAGATTACAACACGCCCTGTATCCATCTTACGGCCTGTAGATAAGACTGAGCACTGTAGCCATGCAACAAACTTACGAGAACTCAAGATTCTACATACAGACCACTGTAGTACCTTCGTTGACGCTGGTCATTGAAACCTCCCTCGATATTATTAGAAACAAGACAACGAAAAGACAGCTGTATCTGGGATCTGTGAAAATGCAACTGTTTCTTTTGACGTTTATTTGATATCTGTATGAATGCGTGAGTGACATTTTAAACTAGCAGACTGAGTAAAACACTTATTGCAATGTGAGCATTCGAAAGGTTTTTCCCCTGTATGAGTGAGTAAGTGACGATTTAAATTACTCATCTGAGTAAAACTCTTACTGCAAGTTGAACAATTAAAACGTTTTTCGCCTGTATGTATGCGTAAGTGACGTTTTAAACTACTCAACTCAGGAAAACTCTTATCGCAATGTGAGCATTCGAAAGGTTTTTCCCCTGTATGAGTGAGTAAGTGACGATTTAAAATACTCAACTGAGTAAAACTCTTATTGCAAGTTGAACATTTAAAACGTTTTTCACCTGTATGTATGAGTAAGTGATCATTTAAATTACTGTGCCGAGTAAAACTCTTATTGCAATATGAGCATTCGAAAGGTTTTTCACCTGTATGAGTGAGTAAGTGACGTTTTAAACTACTTAACTCAGGAAAACTCTTATCGCAACGTGAACATTTAAAAGGTTTTTCCCCTGTATGAGTGAGTAAGTGACGATTTAAATTACTCAATTGTGTAAAACTCTTATTGCAAGTTGAACATTTAAAACGTGTTTCACCTGTATGTATGAGTAAGTGATCCTTTAAAATACTGTGCCGAGTAAAACTCTTATTGCAATGTGAGCATTCGAAAGGTTTGTCACCTGTATGAGTGCGCAAGTGACTCTTCAACTTATAAGGGAACCTGAAAGTTTTACCACAATATGCACATGTATGGTTAGTATTAGCTTTCTTCTGGTGAACCATAAAGTCGTCTGGTAGCCTTTGGCGTTCTAAGATGACGGGTAAAAGTGACCCATCCTTTCCATTGCCACCAGACGTTGTAGGATAATCAGGATCGGATGCTTCTTGCTTCGAAACTTCTTTTTCATTCATGAGATCATCCTCAATGTGGATAAGTGGTTCCATTTTGACCTTTCCAACCGACGGTACTTCATCTATTGTGGAATCATTGCTCTTCGTAGGAGAATTTGAGCAACCCGCCAACATTTGTCGTTCAGTGAAAACTGCAGGCCCATAGGAATTCGAATGTACTTCATTTAAAGTTTCTATTTTAATCAAGAGGGGATACTTGATGTCGAGAGAAGGTTCGTCTTTGACCTGTACCATCGATAGTAACTCATCTATTTTGGACGTGTTGGTCTTACACCCCTCGATGTAAATCGAAAATCCTTCATAAAGTGATTTACATTTGTCGCAGATATTCTTGTGGGATGTAACACTCGGATCCTGAAAGAAAAGATATCAGTTACGTATTATGGGTAAGTGAAGTGGCACAGCAAGACCAAATACATTATTACAATTCCACAAGTCAAGGGTTTAATGTAAACTGCGTCCCACACTCACCTCGTTGCTGATTATTTTCCAAAAACGCCACAACTTCTCGTCGATGACTTGCACTCGTGCTTCTTGTAGACACCAGTCGCAGATAGTGGCTTTCGTACAGTTCATTTTATTAATAGTTTAAAGGAAGCACTTCCTGAACTGAAATTGATGGCGCACTTTGCACAATTAAATCGCGATAATTAATAATTACGGATTACGGAAACTTCGCATCTTTTCGAGAAAAGATCGGAAAAAAAGGAGTTTACGTCTTACGTCATAACAATTGGACAGAACGTTGAATGTTGAATGAATGTTGAATCACAAAACATAATATTACGAAATGCAACTGCTGCGTGAGGAAAGTGTGACAGCGTTTGAAGAGGGGATGCAAGGGGATACTAACATCATCTGTGTGCTGACCACAGACCATTAATATAACTAGACCCGTTTGTTTACAAAATAATGTATTGACAAGATCTTAGCACATTCTCAACGTTTTTTTGCGCTGATGCATGAATGCAAATGAAGAATTCTCGCTTACGATTTGCTTATACATCCAGCCTACTTCGCCTGCGGTTGGTCAGTTGTACGTAAATCTAAAATAATATAGACTTTGGTCACAGAATAAAAACAATCCAGAAGGTCATCTCCTGAGCGCGGGAAAAGTACGCGCATCCAAGTCGCGCCGATGCAGCGGCCATATTTTCAGAGGAGAACTCAGTAGCGTAACAGCTAACAAAATATATGTTCTGTGGTAACAGCGTTCGAGGTGTACCAGTGGTGGTGTTTTTTAATAACATGAACATGAGTAAGCGAAAAAGTGGTATGGTTTGTGCGGCAAAAAATTGCAAAAACAAAGCCTACAATTGTAATTTGTCTTTCTTCACTTTTCCAAAAGAAAACAATCGAGCAAGGTAAGAAACTATCGAGTTATTATAGATGAAATGTTAAACTGTATTTTATGTTTGTGTTTATGTAGAGCTGAGAGATGGTTAGTGGCATGCAATGGGGAAGATATTCTTGAAAGGGTCGACAAACTTGACAGTTATAGATTGTGTGCTGCACACTTCGAAGACAGAATGTTCATGAACGATCTTAAAACCCGTTTGTTGCCAACTGCTTTGCCAACAATATTTCCTTGCATGGAAAGCAGCTCAAGTCAGAATAAACATGTCGAACATAATTATTATGTTACATCAGGAAAAACTTGGAATTCCCCTTTAATTCGACCATTGAATTTGGTTTCAAATGCAGCAAAATCTGAAGAACCCATTCCAGGGAATGATGTTGAACCCCCTCAAAAAATAAAAATTCTGTCAGATGTTGTGCTTAATAAGCCTATCTCTTTTCCTGTTTTTTCGCCAACAGAAACACCCGTTCTAGCTGTTAGTCCTCCACGTTCTTCACCCGAATATACACAAACAGAATTGAAATTATCATGGGGAACACATCGAAAAGACAAATTAAGGCAGTGTATTAAGAGGTTAAGAAACGAAAGTAGCCAATTACAGAGGAAAAACCAGCAACTTCAGGAGGAGGTCGACAAACATACACATACTGACATAAATAATATTTCTCTGCAGCAGTACATGCAGCTAACCTTCAAATTTTGTCCATCACAAGAACTTGCTACTTTTATAAATACTCAAATATCGCAAGTCCAAAAACATCCCAAAGGTCGGAGATATTCTTTGGAGTTCAAAAATGAGTGTCTGGCTATGTATTTTGCAGGTCCAAAATTGTACCGAAAAAAACTGATGCGACAATTTTGTTTACCGTTACCAACAACATTATTGAAGTTGGTGAAAAACATCAAAATGGGAGCTGGAATAAATAATCCGGAACTTTTTAAGATGCTTCACATGAAAATTAGAAATTTTAGTGAGGAAGATAAACTGTGCGTTCTTTGTGTTGATGAAATGGCTATAAAAGCCAATTTATTTTATGCCACAAATTCGGATAGTATAATTGGTCTAGAGGATAATGGTACAGGCAAAAAATTGTTTAAGCCTGCATTAACAGCAACAGTGTTCATGATCAGGGGTTTACAAAATAAGTGGAGTCAACCTCTTTGTTATAATTTTTTTCATTCAACCTGTCCGGCACAAACCTTAAAACAGACTATTAATGATTTAGTTATTAAGTTAAAAGAAATCGGTTTAACTGTTTGTGTTTTGGTCAGTGACATGGGCTCGAATAACATTCAGTTAAAAAAAAATTAGAAGTAACCCCAAGCCAGCCATATTTTTTTATCAATGAACAAAAAATTATTTATATGTTTGACATTCCTCATTTGCTTAAGGCCGTTCGAAATATGTTGCAAAAATACAATTTTGTGGATAGACATGGCCAAGAAATTTCATGGAAATATCTTGAACAGTTTTATAATCACGATAAAAGGTATCCTGATAGAGCTGCTCCTAAATTAACAGATTCGCACATTTACCCTACCAACTTTGAAAAGATGAAGGTGAAATTTGCTTCACAACTATTTAGCAAAACAGTAGAATGCGGGTTAAATGTATATATTCGGTTCGGGGTTTTACCTGCGAGTGCCACAAGAACAGCACGATTTGTAGACATGATGGATAAATTATTTGATTTGCTGAATTCATCTCACACGTCCAATGCAAAAGAATTTAACCGAGCTTTTAAAGGAGAACAGTATCAGTTAGATTTCTTAAATGAGTGCCTTCATTTATTTAGCGAAATCAAAATCGTGGATAAAACTGGCAAAGACGTAACTAACCGCATGAAATTTGTAAATTGTTTTATTATCACAATCAAAGGGTTGATACAATTATGGGATTGTTTAAGCGAAAAACTTAAATTTCTGTTTACACGGAGAGTTAACCAAGATGTTTTAGAAAATTTCTTTGGTGCAGTTCGTCAACAAAATGGTAATTGTATCAACCCGACTGCAATTCAATTTCAAAGGTCATTTAAAAAACTCCTATGTGTTAAATTGTTTCATTCGGGTACCGAGAATTGTGAGGGTGATACCGATAACATGTTATTAAAGTTAAATGATATAATTAATTTTGACGAAGCCGCCACAGTTCCATTATCTGATAATGAAGCAGTTATTGATTGTGATTATCAGACAAGTGATATTTTACAAAAAAAATTTGAGCGCTATGTGTGTGGTTATCTAATCAGGAAATGCTTACATATTCACACTTGTTCTGTTTGTGTAGACTATGCTAACTCTGTCAAAGATTTAGACGACAGAACGTTGTATCATTTATTTCAAAACTACACATTGCTTTCCAAAGCCACTTTGAAATGCTTAGCGTATATCCGAATATTTTGAAACAATTTATACAGTTAAGTGAAAACATTTACTTTCAACATCCTTGCAACAATTTTCCGCACTCTTACGTTACTAAATTATATTTTAGATTCAGAATATTTTATACTTTAAAACGTATTAATAGAAATTTGAAATGTCCAAATAAGAACAAACTAAGGCTGCGATTCTGAACTTTCTCGTAAAACCGTAATTCCGTACGTTACGAGACAACCGTAAGAGTGAGACTTACGGATTTACGATATTTGCGATTCTGTGAAGTAAAATAACGATTCTCGTAAGTAGAGACGTTACGGTCCGTAGAAATCCGTAGCGATACGTTCTTACGATCAATGGATAACGGATAACTTCTGATATAGAATTTGAAGGTTATATGGGAGCAGCGGTGGCCGAGTGGTTTAAGGCGCAAGCTTTGAATCAGGCGGTCATCTTCGTTGTGGGTTCGAGTCCCACGAGTCCCACGTAATCCATGGGTGTTGTATGTGTTGCGAGAAGTGTGTAAAATGAATCCAAAATCCTGTTCCTATTCACGACGGTAGCCAGGCCGGATAGGATCGGATCGGATATTCTGTAGGAGGGCGGGACTAGGCTACACACACCTTGAGTCAGTAGAGCATGGAGTGGGTCAACTGGGGTGAGAGCCTTAAGGGGGTATAACCGTGCTCGAGGACCGTAGACACCGTAGTTCGAAGCGCACGTTAAACTGTAGGTCCCGTCCAAATTGCCCCTGGCAGCGTAAAAGAGACAGGACAATGTTATGTGGTATTAAACGTTAAACTTAAAAAAATTGAAATGTTATTAAACAATGAACAAAACAAGACTCTAAAGCAATTTGCAGAAAGATACATTGCATTAGAAAAAAAAAAGAAAGAAATTGAATATTTAATTTTAAAGTGAAGTGGTAAAGTTTACTTTTGAGAATCTTTCGTTTCATTTGGCTTTTGGCTTAATGCAATCCAACCATTGCTACCGACAGGGTTCTGAGAAGAACCTGTACCAGCTAAATGTAAATGTTGCTGAACAATAAAAGCGTGTTAATTACCTCACTTCAGCAAGAGCATGTACAATTTTACCTTTAAATGCAATGGAATCGTGCCTCTGTGCGGTATGTAAGGTTGTAATTCGCTTATGAGCATTTCTACGTTTATGTTACCTAAACGAAACATTTGTTTAAAAAATGCTGCTCAGGAATCTCAAAGAGATTCATCACGTCTCGCAGATTTTTTCTTATAATTCTTGTCCTGTTCCTAAACTAAACAATTTGTGACGCACTGAAACATGTGAAAACATTACAGAAATATATGCCATTTTTACGCTATTAAACATTGATCAATTTTGAAGATTTTTTTAACCCAACATTTTCGTGAGAACGTATCAATTGTCTGATAACTCAAAAACTGTCTACACAATTCATGTTTTTATTTACATTGCAACGTTTTACATTAATTAGCTCTTCTCGTTTTCTTCCACTACGGTTTTTCGAGTGTTTACAGACACACAGAAGGCTTCCTGTAACTATTTACGATATATCGTAAGAAGTTACGAGAAACCGTAACTTACGATAATGTTCAGAATTGCATTTATGCTTACGAGGCTTACAGATTTGACTACGATCGCTACAGATGTGTTCAGAATCGCAGCATAATTATTTGGCGTCATGAATAAAATATTTTTTACAGTACCTACGATTCGGTTTTTATTGACCATTATAACTTGCGCAAATCCGGACCTGACGCTCGGCCTCACATTTTACACATACGGGCCTGATATTCTCCTCTTAAAACATGGCTGCCGTTGGCTGACAAAGATCAAAGGCGGCATTGTCGAGTTTGCGTTCTGATTGTTGTTATTCTGTGCTTTGGTTATGAGAGGCAACGTGGCAACATCGCGTCCTAGTCTGTCACACGCTAACCTAACCAAACCAAAACTAACCGGGAGTAATTTTGATAAAAATAGGAAACATTTAACAATGGTTAATAGGTGCAAGATATGCAACGTTTATAGCGATGCAGGGAAAGCCTCGGGATTGTCTTTTCATAGGTAAATAAAAAAATTTATTAATGAAATTTTTTGAGGTTATGTATCATCTCAGTGGCGTTCTATCAGTGTTATTATTTTAGGTTTCCAGCAGATCTAATTAAAAGAAATATTTGGATATCTGTTTTGGGACTTTGCGAAAATGACAACATAACAAAATCGTCCTATATTTGCTCAAAACATTTCAATAAAGATGATTTTGTGTCTAAAATAGGTGCAACCGACAATGCTAGATATTTAAAGAGAGATGCTGTTTCATTGCCGATGCATCAAATTTTTGAACCTAACAGTACTACAAGGTAATTAATTTCTACCATGTAACTGTGTTTAATAGAAATGTCAAATTTATGAATTTGTCAAAATTCGAAGCGAGACATTTTTTGAATTTAAATTTCAATCTTTTCAATGTAAATTTCAACAAAAATATTATACTGGTTACTGTGAGAAACAATTATTTCTTAAGATATGAGAAAAAATAGTAATTTTATTAACCATTATTAACCATTTTATTAAACATTAAACAACTTTGAGGAGTTATATCTCAGAAGCTAAAGAGCAAAATAGCAACTTATTATGAATAAAAAGAAGCGTCTTTCCGAGTACTTTCCTGCTATGTTTTCAGAATTTCATTTAACAAAAAATTCGCCGAGATAATCTATTTGTTTATAAGCAAAAAAAACGACACCAACTTTAAACAATGACTGTATCCGTTCTAATAAATATTTTTTAATTCTGACAAAAGTACATGAAAGCTTGTTCCCTCTTATATATGACCGGTAGTTTTATTAAAATCGAATAGTGGAAAAAAAATTTAAACAATTTTGAAAATTTTCAATATTTTCCGATTTTTCTGGATTGCACAATTATTGTGCAAACTCTAATAATCCGATCGAAACGAAATTTACTCGATTCTTTTATTATAACTTGAGGATTTTGTACCTGTGATATGGAAGTCCTAACTACATTTTAAAGTGCCTAAAATAATAAGTTAAAAAAACACTGTTTTGGGCCGATTTTTTGTTGTTTATTACTATTTGGCAAAACCGCTAATAAATTTTTGAATTTATAACCTATGCCATTTTATGTAAAAATAGATTCTGCAACTTTTTCCTCTCTTCAACTTTCTTCTAAATTCAATAATTAAAAAGTTAGAAGCAAAACAATTCGGGAAAAAACGCGTTTTTTAATTTCTTTTTAAATTGTTGCATTTTTAACAATATTCCCGACCGATGCGCTTTGGAGGTTAATCAACCCTTATTCTAGACGTTATTCCCGAGGTATTCATGTAAAAACATTGCGGTTACCTCTTATGCCAATCTAAAGCAAATTTCTGACAGATGGGTCTTGGACTATACTTATTGTATGCATTATTACTGTCATGATGATTTTGATAATCTATGTCCTTCTTTATCATTTGTCACTTATTTCGTACCTTTGTTACCTAGCATGTAAAGGGCTTCATTGCCCGTTGATCTAAATAATAAATAAATTATTTTCTTAATTTTGTTTCCTTTTTGTCCCTTATTATTGATACGCCTATGGATAGCTACTTTGTACGGTGTCAAAATTCGTCAAAGGCGGCCATATTTTCTTCCCTCTTTACACCGCGCCTATCGGCTATGTTGGCATGTAAACAAACATCAGTTTCTAATGGGAACACCGGGTCTAGTTATATTAATGGTCTGTGGTGCTGACCCATGGCAACTGTTTCTAGTTTCTACACAATTTTTTCTTTGGAAGATTAACACGGGAAAATTTTCAAGCAGCTGGTAATCTACGTAAACGAAATTTTTTAACTAGCAACTGTGAAAAATAAGAAACATTGAAGAACGTACTTTTCTTGGATATAAAAGAATATGGTATGTAATGGAGGAAGGTGGACAAAAGTGTTTTATTTCAGAAGTGACACTTCACTCAAAGCCGGATTCTCACGGTGCGAAATGCGAAAGCGAATTCGAAAAAACTGTTGGTGTCTATGTCCTGATTGGTGCATAAAGTGATTTAAAGTGATTTTATTTATTTATTACCCTATATTGTATCACATTTTAATAAAAATGCAAGGTTGTTCATATTTCATCTGTATTCCCAGCACCCTCTGAAGTAGAAGGGGAATTTTTTCCGACAATAATTATTGGTTCGTATGCGCCTAACTAATTGATAATGAAAAATTCAACTTTTAATGAACATATACGGAACTTATTGAATTTTTAGAGGGATGTTTTATTTTTCTGAACTTGTGGATGTGGCTAAATTCACACCTGTATAAAATATGGAGCTTTTCAGAAATTTTCTCTCTACTAGTCAATAAACGCTCGAAATGTGCGGATTTATGACACAACCTACATGTAAAACACTCTGTATTTTTGGTCTGTCCACAGTAAAAGCTCACTACGGTGTTTTTTTTTTGTATCTACAAGTAAAATTTGGAAAAACTAAAGACAAGACATTCTAGGGAATATCATGATAGATATGTATGCAAAAAATGGAAGAGTTTGCATCATAAATAAACGAGCATTTTGTAAAATACTGAAAATGGGTACTGCGAGAACAGCCTTAAACTAGAAATTTTACTGGATCTTGAAATAAAACTTTATTATATGTATAATTTATAAATAAATTCAGTTTACTACATGATCAAAAATATGCTTAAAATGTAGCGATTAAACCGTTTAACCAACTTAATTAATCAGTTAGTCAACCCCCTTAAATTATAAGAATGATAAAAACCTTAGGTTTGTTCCAACAAGCACTTTGCGAACCGTTCCGATTCTAGTAATGAATTTTTTTATGCGCATGTGCCAACAAAGTGTTAGTTCCAGAATCAGTTCTGAAGTTCTGTTGGAACATAAAACGCGTTCTATGTTATTAAAGAAGAACAATTCCTCTCCCTCACTTGATTCTAAGGCCAAATAGTCGTTTTCATCCAAATCACCATCGCCCATTTTGCGTTTAGTTAGTTTGTTTTTACGATTTTTAAAATACATAACCTCAAACCTCACAGAAACCGTTGACGGCGGAAGAGAGTCCCTATTCTCGTTCCTGGTCAGAATCAAGAACTCATTTCACCATCCCTGAACAGATTCCGAATTCGTTCGTCGCGTGTTGGAACCCATGTAGAACCAGTTCTGGGGTCAGTTCAACGTTTGTTGGAACACTAAAACGCTTCTGCACATGCTCCGCCTGATTCAGAACTAATTCCGGTACTTGTTGGAACAGACCTCTTGATTACTACTTGACCATGTTTGAACAGGCTTGTCGCCTGTATGTCTCTTTAAACTACTGGAACGAGAAAAACTCTTATCACACCTTGAATTGTCAACGTATGTATGCGGGAATGTGGCTTTAGTCGATAAAAGGTAGAAAATCTATTACAACTAGAACATGTTTCTAGGCTACTCGCCTGTATGGATGCGCGAATGTCTCTTTAAATTTGCAGAAGAAGAAAATCTTTTATCACAAGATGAACATGTGAAAGGCTTGTCGCCTGTATGTACGAGCGAATGCCTCCTTAGATGTGAAGAAGAAGAAAAACTTTTATCACAAGATAAACATGTGAAAGGCTTTTCGCCTGTATGGATGCGCGAATGCCTCATTAAATTTGATGAAGAAGAAAATCTTTTATCACAAGATAAGCATGTGAAAGGCTTCTCGCCTGTGTGGCTGCGCGAATATGACTTTAAATTTGAAAAATTAGAAAATCTTTTATCACAAGACGAACATGTGAAAGGCTTGTCGCCTGTATGGACGAGCGAATGCCTCCTTAAATCTGAAGAAGTAGAAAAACTTTTATCACAAGATGAGCACGTGAAAGGCTTGTCGCCTGTATGTATGCGCGAATGCCATCTTAAATGTGAAGAAGAAAACAATCTTTTATCACAAGATGAACATGTGAAAGGCTTGTCGCCTGTGTGGCTGCGCATATGTCTCGTTAATGTATAAATGGATGAAAACTGTTTATCGCAGTACGAACACATGTGAGTAGTCTTCGGTTCGACTTGAATATCTGAAGAACCTGGACATACTCTATGTCTTTCTTGTAAGTCCCATCCAGTTTGTCCTCTTCCTCCCGACGTTGTATCTGACACTTCCTCTTCTTTAATTAAATGATGATATTCAATGTCGATCGAAGGTTCCTTCTTAATTCCTTCGGAACTTAATATCGTCTCTACTGTGGACTCGTTTCTCTTACAGCTTTCGATGTATATGGAAAATCCCTCATGGAGCGACTTACATTTCTCACAAATGTTCCTTAGGGATTCCATCAGCGGATTCTGGAAAAAGATGTAGATTATACCTACAGGTATTGTACCCCAAAAGGTAAAAGTTACTTATTGTGTATTAAAAAATTAGAAAAAAAAACAAATCAACCCAAATTCAACTCAGTGACAAATCAATGGAGTTCTTTTAAAACTACATATCCTCTTTTTTAATAGTAAAACTTACTGGATTCATTTCTGATGACTTGATGACTGATCAGAGTCGCTCACGAACCGCTTTAAAATGTATTATAACTAAAAGTTTCATCCATTACGCTGACGGTCTGTTATGAGGCGAAAAGATCCAATAAAAGATCTTTAAATTGACCGACTATCTTGATTGAAATGGTTAAGGAAATGCAGTAAACTTATAGATCTACCACGTCTCGTATTTTTCTAATATTTCAGCACTTACATAATAAGTAATGAAGAACTGGTATTGTACCAACAAATAATCAGGGCGCTAATGGGTCACTGGAGTGAAGAGATGTGATTGAAATGGACGTATCGTTAGATGTGGAGATATGTAGTCAGGGACGCTGTAAGTGACGTTGGCTGTAAGGAAACCGGCATCGTTGCGTAGTAATGTACAACTGATGAATTGAGTGGAATAGTGAAACGTATGAGACCGTTTGTAATAACAATGTTTAAAAGCTGAATTTTTTTTTAATAATGGAAATGTATGTCTGCACCCCATGAGAAATACATGCAATGTGTTAGGCCTTTCGAAATGAATCTATTGGTAGTCATGAGGGGACCGTAGGTCAGAAGTGGTAGAACTAAGTATTATATATATTTTATATAAGTTTTGTCGTTATTTACGATTACGTACTTCACTTGGTGGGAATAACATTCGGGATCGTTGATTTAAAGGATGTTCGGTAAATAGTTCAGGTCCGCATAGTAGGAATAATAACAATGACTGTGTAGAAAGGTCGTATTGAAGTCATGAGATAAACAGTGCCGTAAGAACTCACTTCGTCGCTTATTATCCCCCAGAAGTGCCATAATGTCTCCTCGATCTTCTGAACTGCTATTTCTTTCAAGCACCAGTCGCAAGCTGTAGGATAATCAGAACCAGACGCCTCTTCATCATTTATGACATGATCCTCAATGTCGATAAGAGCTTCCATTTTGACATCTCCAGCCGAAAGTACTTCATCTATCGTGGAATCATCGCTCTTCATAGGAAAGTTTGAGCAGCCCGCTAGCATTTGTTGTTCAATGAAAACTCCACTCGACACTGCAGGACGATAGGAATTCCAGTCTGCTTGATCTGATATTTCTTTTTTAATTAACGGATGATACTCGATGTCGATGGAAGGTTCATCTTTGATCTGTCCCGTCAATAGCAGCTCATCTATTTTGGACTTGTTAATCTTACATTTTTACAATTTTACATTTCACAGAAAAACAAATTCGCTTCCTATTAGAAAATGAAAACATTTAGAAAACCAAAATAGACTTAAAATAAAAAATGATAAAAACCTAAACACCCTGTAAATCAAGAATTTATAGCTGAGGAATGAGGAATGTCTGGAAATTCAAATTATTCGGAAAATAATTGCCATATATTTAAAGTGCCGAATGTATACATCACCACAGTAAACTATTAAATATTGAATTAGGTACATGGGAAAAATGTCACAGTACGGCAAAAAATTACTAAACTGGTTTTATTTAGCAATTGTTAAAATATAATGAAGCATTGTCATATTTAGACAAAAATTGTGTTTTTAATTTTTTTTTATTTTATTTCCCAACCCCGTAGGTCAACAGTTAAAATTTGACTTGAACGTTATAGTGTCTGCATTATTAATTTTGTCTTTTTCCTGATGAAATATTCAGAGAAAATCACGTTTACTGGTAAATAGACATAAAAAGATTAAAAAATATTTAAGAAATGCGCCAACGTTCCATTCAGTAACATAAGATAGAAAGAGATAGATATCCGTAACCAATGCGGGTTGCCTATGCGATCGTTTTGCCTCACTTGTCGCTCAAGGCGGGTCCGTTCTAGGTACGTAGGATAGAGTTCACTGATTACCTCTGGCAACGCCAGCGCCGCTTGAGGATTGATATTGATGAGCAGAGCAGCAGAGTCATTTCTTTGTCTTCTAATAAATTTTGTGGTAACCTTGGTATAATTCCACTTTAGGACCCCGAACTTTTGACAGGTAAACACTACTACACAATGTTGCCACATATTTCTATTGGGAAAACAAACGGTTTTGTAAATTCAAATGGAACGGATAAGAACGGTCGGAGAAATAAAGATTATTTAATATATATTAAAGAAAATTAAAGATTCTCGTGGCGAGGTTGTGTTTCGACTGTCCCAAAGAGTGATACATTTATTGGGCTCTATTCACGCTTTATTGCTTTCAATTTTTGTATATTAATACTCGCTGTACTGTTATTAACTGTTTGTTACCATTTTTAGGTGTTTTTTATATTAGTTTGTTAATATTAATTGCTGGACAAACTTATCTTTAAATATAATCTGTAATGTATCAATAATCGGCGTGCAAATGGGAAGCAAATAGGGGGTAAACCAATCCGAGATAAATTTCGCGGACACAGGGCATACGTAAAAAGCTGGAACAACTTCTATACAATTGAAGGAAAGGTTTTATTTCAAACACACAAGTTCTCGCGTAGTTGGTTGCATAAACTAAACAAGAGTCTGTAGAATTAGTTTATGTGAAATAAAATTGATCTGGCAACAAAACTGTCAAAGTATACGTTCCGCCCCATTCTTTAATTTACGTTCTGCGGTTATGACAGTTCGGGGTCCTAAAGTGGAATTACCTTTTGTATTTGTAGTTTTGTAGTTTGTAAAGTCGTAAAGTGGTCGATCAGTTTCTATATATCAAGTGCCATGAGTAATACTGAAGAAGTGGTGACTATTTGCGACTGGTGCCTGCAAGAAGAACGAGTGCAAACAATCGACGAGAACTTGTGGCGTTTCTGGAAGATTATCAGCGTCGAAGTGAGTATGAGGCGCAGTTTACATCACACAATTGACTTGTGGAATTGTAAATTGTAATACTGTATTTGGTCTTGCTATGCCACTTCATTTATCCACGAAATGTTAACCGATATCTTTCCTTTCAGGATCCGATTATGACATCCCAAAGGAATATCTGCGACAAATGTAAATCACACTATGAGGGATTTTCGATTTACATCGAGAGGTGTAAGATCAACACGTCCAAAATAGATGAGCTACTATCGACGGGACAGATCAAAGACGAACCTTCCATCGACATCGAGTATCATCCGTTAATTAAAAAAGAAATATCAGATCAAGCAGACTGGAATTCCTATCGTCCTGCAGTGTCGAGTGGAGTTTTCATTGAACAACAAATGCTAGCGGGCTGCTCAAACTCTCCTATGAAGAGCGATGATTCCACGATAGATGAAGTACTTTCGGCTGGAGATGTCAAAAAGGAACCTCTTATCGACATTGAGGAGCATCTCAAAAATGAAGAAGAGGCGTCTGGTTCTGATTATCCTACGGCTTGCGACTGGTGCTTGAAAGAAATAGCAGTTCAGAGGATCGAGGAGAAATTATGGCACTTCTGGGGAATAATAAGCGATGAAGTGAGTTCTTATGGCACTATATACCTCATGACTTCAATGCGACCTTTCTACACAGGCATTGTTATTATTCCTACTATGCGGACCTGAACTATTTACCGGACATCCTTTAAATCAATGATCCCGAATGTTATTCCCACCAAGTGAAGAACGTAATCGTAAACGTTGCATATCTTACGCCTATTAACCATTGTTAAATGTTTCCTATTTTTATCAAAATTACTCCCGGTTAGTTTTGGTTTGGTTAGGTTAGCGTATGATAGACTATGACGCGATGTTGCCACGTTGCCTCTCATAACGAAAGTCTATATTATTTTAGATTCACCTACAACTGACCAACCGCAGGCGAAGTAGGCTGGATGTATAAGCAAATCGTAAGCGAGAATTCTTCATTTGCATTCATGCAACAGCGCAAAAAACGCTTAGAATGTGCTAAGATCTTGTCAATACATTATTTTGTAAACAAACGGGTCTAGTTATATTATTGGTCTGTGAATATAACACACGATGTGTCAAAAAAATGCATACGAGGTGTGAAAAAATACAAATGTCAAAATTTTCAAATATTTGCAAATAACTTTTTCTCTGTACATTTCTCAAAGATATGTTTTATACAAAAGTTGTTCGTCTCTATAAGGACAACAAAAAATCTAAGTAACACTTTTCTCTCAGACGCGAAATAAAAGTTTTTTATTTTTTTGACAATAATAACTGTATTTTTGTACGTTTCTCGACAGATTGTTTTATACAAAAGTTGTTCACCTCTATAAGAGCAACAAAACGTCTTAGTAACATTTTTCTCTCAGACGCGAAATAAAAGTTTTTTGATTTTTTTTTTGAAAATAACAAGTCGCCATTTTGAAACCGCTAGACCGATTTGGCCCATTAACGAACTCGACCGAGATTTTCGGCCAACTGATTTTTGTACCAAATTTCGTTGTGATTCTTTAAAAAATGCGACCTGTAGCCGAAAATTTTAAAGAAATGCTTCGAAAATACCCCCCTGTTGTGCTTCATAATAACCAAGGCGATCATAAACCCCTCCCTGACATTGTAAAGCATATCGGGAGGAATACTTTGTAAGCAGTTCGTAATTGCTAGGCGCAATTCGTCCACATTAGCGTGGGTGTCACGCAAAATGGTTTTTTTCATGTAACCCCCACAGAAAAAAGTCATTAGGCGCTAGGTCTGGTGACCTAGGAGGCCACATGATATTGCCGTTTCTGGCAATTATTTTGTTGGGAAAGGTATCACTAAGATAAGCCATAACACGACGCGAACTATGAGCCGGACAACCATCTTGTTGAAACTAAATTTCGCCTAAGTTCACATCCAACAGTCAGAGCTGGCAAAATTTGATTTTGCAATAAATTTAAATATCTATCGGCATTTAGGTTTCCATCAATGAAGTACGGTCCAATGATGTTATTTCCTAAAATGCCTGCCCAAACATTGAGTTTTTGTGGAAACTGAGTTTGGCGAACGTAAAAACGGTGTTTGTTTTCGGTTGACCAATAATGCCGAGTTTTATGAGAACCTGAGAGAGCAAAACTTGACTCGTCTGTAAATAATATTTTAGAAATAAAATTTGCATCCGCGTCAGCCTTTTCTCTCATAATCTCACAGAACTCCATTCTTTTAAATTGATCCTCTGGAAACAATTCTTGAACGCCTCTATACTTATAACTGCGATACCCATGCTTGTCCAAAATTTTCCAAACTGTCGACTGAGGGACGTCAACTTCTTGCGAAATTTGTTTATATATATATATATATATATATATATAGATATAAATTTTTGGGATATGATTAAGTATGATCTCTAGATACCAAAAAACTGAAAACCGCATTTTAATTCCTATTTTTTCGACTTCGTTAACGAATGCAATACTAGATATAAATTTACCAAAAAGAGGATATGTAGTTTTAAAAGAACTCTGTTCATTTGTCACTGAGTTGAATTTGGGTTGATTTGTTTTTTTTTTTTTTCTAATTTTTTAATACACAATAAGTAACTTTTACCTTTTAAGTATTTGGGTACAATACCTGTAGGTGTAATCTACATCTTTTTCCAGAATCCGCTGATGGAATCCCTAAGGAACATTTGTGAGAAATGTAAGTCGCTCCATGAGGGATTTTCCATATACATCGAAAGCTGTAAGAGAAACGAGTCCATAGTAGAGACGATATTAAGTTCCGAAGGAATTAAGAAGGAACCTTCGATCGACATTGAATATCATCATTTAATTAAAGAAGAGGAAGTGTCAGATACAACGTCGGGAGGAAGAGGACAAGCTGGATGGGACTTACAAGAAAGACATAGAGTATGTCCAGGTTCTTCAGATATTCAAGTCGAACCGAAGACTACTCACATGTGTTCGTACTGCGATAAACAGTTTTCATCCATTTATAGATTAACGAGACATATGCGCAGCCACACAGGCGAGAAGCCTTTCACATGTTTAACTTGTGATAAAAGATTTTCTTCTTCTTCACATTTAAAGAGGCATTCGCGCATCCATACAGGCTACAAGCCTTTCACATGCTCATCTTGTGATAAAAGTTTTTCTACTTCTTCAAATTTAAAAATACATTCGTGCAACCATACAGGCGACAAGCCTTTCACATGTTCGTCTTGTGATAAAACTTTTGCTTCTTCTTCACGTTTAAAGTGGCATTCGCGCATCCATACAGGCGACAAGCCTTTCACATGTTCGTCTTGTGTTAAAAGTTTTTCTACTTTTTCAAGTTTAAAGTCACATTCGCGCATCCATACAGGCGAGAAGCCTTTCACATGTTTATCTTGTGATAAAAGATTTTCTACTTCTTCACATTTAAGGAGGCATTCGCGCATCCATACAGGCGACAAGCCTTTCACATGCTCATCTTGTTATAAAAGTTTTTCTACTTCTTCAGATTTAAAGTCACATTCGCGCATCCATACAGGCGACAAGCCTTTCACATGTTCGTCTTGTGATAAAAGATTTCCTACCGTTTATCAATTAAAGTTACATTCATATATGCATACAGGCGACAAGCCTTTCACATGTTTATCTTGTGATAAAAGTTTTTCTACTTCTTCAAATTTAAAGTCACATTCGCGCATCCATACAGGCGACAAGCCTTTCTCATGTTCATCTTGTGATAAATGTTTTTCTACTTCTTCAAATTTAAAGTCACATTCGCGCATCCATACAGGCGAGAAGCCTTTCATATGTTCATCTTGTGATAAAGGATTTTCTTCTTCAACACATTTAAAGTCACATTCGCGCATCCATACAGGCGAGAAGCCTTTCATATGTTCATCATGTGATAAAAGATTTTCTTCTTCTTCACATTTAAAGTCACATTCGCGCATCCATACAGGCGACAAGCCTTTCACATGTTCATCTTGTGATAAAAGATTTCCGACTTCTTCACATTTAAAGAGACATTCGCGCATCCACACAGGCGAGTAGCCTAGAAACATGTTCTAGTTGTAATAGATTTTCTACCTTTTATCGACTAAAGCCACATTCCCGCATACATACGTTGACTATTCAAGGTGTGATAAGAGTTTTTCTCGTTCTAGTAGTTTAAAGAGACATACAGGCGACAAGCCTGTTCAAACATGGTCAAGTAGTAATCAAGAGGTCTGTTCCAACAAGTACCGGAATTAGTTCTGAATCAGGCGGAGCGTGTGCAGAAGCGTTTTAGTGTTCCAACAAACGTTGAACTGATCCCAGAACTGGTTCTACATGTGTTCCAACACGCGACGAACGAATTCGGAATCGGCACGACCCCGCTCTCAACCGTCGGCCGGTCGTAGTCCATGGTCTGCCACGGGCCGAATATCTCGAACATCAGACCAGTCACCATCTTGTTCGACAACTCATCATACTTCGGCCTCGCCTTGACCACCTTGTAGGGCTTCTCTCCCGGCTTCACCACGCGGGCCCCCTACGTCCAGATGACGCGCTACCTGCACCCGTACACGCTGTTCCCCGGGTAGATCGGCTCCGACTTCACTTAACCCGACAGCGCCCGGCTCAGCTGGTAGATCACCTTGAACATCAACAGGTGCCTACGTAGGGCATACAACGGGTGGTCCCCGAACTCCAACAAAATCTCGCTGCCTCACCAGGTCGTCGTCCTCCTCCTCATTCATGACGGCGTCCCTGCTCCTGCAACGGCGTAGCGTCTCCACCCACCACTTCGGTTCGACGTACAGCTTCCTCGTTGCAGTACTGGAGTTCTTGCCGTAGCGCGCCATCACGTCCTTGATGGCATCGTCGCTATCCCAAGCGACGACATACGTCCCCGGATAGGTCACCCAGCTGTAGATCTCGTTGAAGCGGTGCACCCGCGCCCTGACGACTTCGACGGACGTCTACCGCTCCTCCGCCTCGAGGAACACCTTGGACCAGACGTCGCGCCCCGTCTTCTTCTGGGTCTTCGAGTCGTCGCTCGTCACGATCCTCGCCGGCGCCCTCCGTTTCACCTTCGGCCTGAACTGCTCTACTCCACGAAGTCTATCCCGGAACTCATCGTCTTCCTCTTCGGTGTTTCCTCGTCGTCGTCGCCATCTCCGTTGAGTTGGGGCACCTTCGCCGTCTCCCCCGTTGACTTTGGGAGAATCCTGCAGCGCAGCCCGAGCGCTCTCATTATCGCGACGAACCCGTACCCCAACAACTTGCACAGCTCTTCGTCGAACTCCGACAACTGTGCCACCTCTTGCTTGCATCTCCTGATGAAGAACGTCGTGTACAACGGCTTGTACCCCTTTCCGTGCAGCACCTTGAGGGCGACGAGCGCCTGCTCGAACGACACGGTAACCACCGTCAGGAAGTATCCTCGGGCGCCCGACACGACGATGCCTCTCTCGCCGTTCATACCGTCGATCACATGGATGAGGTCGACGTATGAATACGTCTTCCTCGACCTGCAGGCGCCGAACGTCCTCTCGATCTTGGTGTAGTCCTCCTCGTTGCCGACCTCCCTGAGCGCTTCACTGCGTAACTTCTCCGTCTTCTGAAGGTCCTCCTTGTTCCTGACGATCGCCTCGTCCATCGTGCCGCTCACCTCCTTGATGTGGTTCGCCGTCAACGCCCGCAACGCCTCCGTCGTCAACCCCTCGAGATGCCGGACGACGTCCGCCTGTACCCCATGATCCGGGTCGCCCTGCGGTTCCTCCTTCTTCATCTTCTCGCCGATCGTCCTGCTACAGACGTTCTTCTGCCTGTTCCAGTTGTCCGCCTTATGTCTAATACTAATTATGTCCGCCTAATTACTTCGTTTCTAATTTATTTCACTACTTATCCCACTTCTGACACCAATGTAACGTTTTTACCTACGCGAGAATCACTACACGACACGACTGGTCTTAATTAATTTATCTAAACCACTTACACGCTAATTTATTTGTACACTTACACTACACTTAACTGCTAATACTTAATCTAATTTATCTTATTTCACTTACTACTACTTAACTAATTAATTTATATTGCACATTGTTTATTTATCTTACCGCCGGCTTGGCCGACATCCGTCGACCAGTCTGCCGGCGACTGTTTACGACTACAGTCGACATCCGTCGACTTCCCCCGTATCGCTCTCCGTCTGCTATTTATAGCCGTATGGGAAGTCCAGAAACTTCGAGACGTTTCCGGTCCTTTGTTCGGTATCCTTCTAGATAATACTAGAAACTCGAACGGCTTTCCAAGAATGGCACCAGTTCCCCGAACCTATCTCGTGCGGAATTCTTTGAAGTCATTCCGAAAGGCGCTTAACTTTATGGCAGGCTATTATGGTTTTTATTTCGTTACAATACTATATATTATTGTATAAATTTTTTATAAGTTGTTTGCTTTTATATAAGAAGATATTTTATTAAATTTATTTTTGGTACTCGTAGTTAACATTTTTAGTACATTTGGTAGGGCATTAAAATATTTAGTAGCACTACTTATATATACCATTTTTTCTACTTATAGTTTTTGTGTGTTTCGGTAGGTTGATTGATTTCTTTCTCGTAATACTTATAGAAGTATTAAATTGCAAACTTAAGTTATCGTAGTGATACAAAATACATTTCGTTTTATAAAATTGTTCTGAATTTAACAGCTTTGTTGACTTTAATAGTTTAATAAACCTATTTTGTAACTTAACTAGAGGTCCAATATCTGCATCGTAGGCTCCACCCCCACACAATTAGTCCATAATTTAACTCACTTTACACGTAAGCATAATATATTGCCTCAAGAGCCCTCAGTGGGAGGTACCGTAACTTGAAACAGATATGAAGAAAAAATCTTACTTTATTTATAATTTTCTTTATGTGCAAGAGTCTACTATTATGCCAAGATACTTAACACTGTCAGCTCTAATTTTGATTTTTAAGTTTTGTGGTACACTGTCTTCTTGATATTTAATGTTAATTCGTTTACTGCAAACCAAGTGTTTAATTCAGAAAGATAAACATTAATTTTCGATTCAGCTAATGTCCAATTATTCTCAATGCTTAATACAACTGTATCATCAGCAAATGCAAACAAATCGGGACCGTTTTCAATTATATCATTAATGTATACAAGAAATAATAGTGGACCTAATACAGTACCTTGCGGTACTCCAATGTTAACTATTATACATTTATATTTAATTCAGTTCTTATATATCTTATGTTTCTTCTTCTATCACGTTTTGTGCATCCTTTAACTCGTCTTAAACATTTCATTTCTTGTACTTGTATTCGGCTTTCTTGTTTTTTCGTAGTCGTCCATACCGCACTTCCATATGTCAGGGTTGGTACAGCGATTGTCTTATAGAATTTTAGCTGTATTATTCCTTAAGTTTCTATTGATAAAACTCCACATACGCTACTGCATTTGATTAATTTTCGTTCAATATCTTTGCTGTAGTCATATGTCACGTCACCTCCAAGGTACTTGGAATGTCTTATTTGTTCTATATTTACGTTGTCTATGACAATTTTGGATCCTACTGGATCTGCTCCAGAGAAAGCCATTACTTTCGTTCTATCTGCTGATATTTTCATTCCATATGCTTCACAGATTCTTCGTAGCTGGTATGGTCCACTTTGCATCTTATCTTCAGTTTCGGCAATTCAAAAATCTATGAAACTCTTGAGTATATTGCGGACTGGAATGACATCCAAACAGCAGCAAAAGCAAAATTACTGAAATATGTAATAGCGAGTTTATTGTATCTGTTGTCTGTCTTTCAAATGTATTGAGTTGCACGCAGCAACTGAGTCGTTATGTCCAAAAGACTCAAATCGGCCAGTGATATGCCTCATGATACTTTGAAGATTTTGACAAGAAAACGAGAGAAATGCAATGAAATGTTTGAAAATATATTTATACAAGTCTCTGACATTGCAAATGAGCTTGACGTGGAAATAAAAATTTCTCGTGTAACAGGTAAACCGGGTTAACTATTCAGCAAATACTATGACAGACTGCTATCGCCAATCTATTCATATTCCATTAATTGAGGACAGTAGATGCACTACAGAAGTTCAGCGACAAAATTTGTAACATAACCTCACTTTTGCAAACCGTCTACCGCCGGCCCTGAAGCCCGCCCCCCCCCGAGCCCGCGCTCCCACCCAGGGCCAGGGCTACTCCCCCAGATCCGTGGGCACCATTCAGGGCTACTCCCCCAGACATGTGGGCCACCGTTTAGCGCTACTCCCCCTGGCTCTTCCCCGAGGCCCCCAACCACGGACCTTTGGCGCCAAAATTTGACAGTGAAACACGGAACGTTGACATTTGACAGCTTCACGTCAAATGTCGTTCACGTTCACGCATGGAACACAAAAGTCCTTAGACAATGTATCTGAAAATTCCGCGACCCACATTTTCGAACTGTTGAAGTATATACAGCATTTAGCACGTTTTATACGAAACAAGTCCTTTTAGAATATGTGGCTCCACAGGCCCGTTGTGCAAAATGACTTTTAGTGTCTAACAGAGTCTCCTAAATCCTCCACATTGTTGCTGGAATTCCCATGGCCCGCATTTTCGAACAATTCAGGTATATACAGGATTTAGCACGTTTTGGCCGAAATAAGTGATTTTAGAATAGTTGGCCATTTCTTGGTATTTTTTATTGACCCCCTGCTAGCTTTTCTGAGCTCTCTGTGTACCACATATTCGACCAGCATTCAGGTCCGTACAGCAACACACTGAAGACATAGCATCTAATCATGCGAACCCTGAGCTCCAAACTCAGATCAGGACTAGTAAAAAATCTTTTCATGTTTATGAATGTTTTCCTGGCTTGTTCGATTCTGGAACGGATCTCTTGTTTCGGATCGCACCATGCGTTGACTATGGTACCCAGGTATTTAAAACACGAGACTTGTTCGATCTTATTGCCGTTAATTAAAATTGCTTCAGCAGTGGCTCTCTTGGAGAAGACTAACAGTTTGGTCTTAGATATATTCATGTCCAATCCATGATGCTCACTATATTCAGTTATTCTATTCATCATATTTTGTAGGTCTGATATGTTATCGGCACGGACTACGGTGGTCATACGGTGTCATTAGTTATATTAAGAGATAGTTAACATATAATTTTAGCGCCATGAGTATGTTCATAATCATGAACGAAACGTCGGCAATTTGAACTATCTCAACAATTAGTTGCTATTATTTGGGGATTATCAAGAAAATTCCCGATTTCATCTCATCTCCTCGACAACACTCTCCCATTCCAGTTTTTACAAAATGTTTAACACGTATATTAGTCGAAAATATAAAAGGTTAACATCGCTCAACTCGACAAAAACGAAATAAGTGGAATTAGAGAAACATAGCGATCAGCGGCTAACGTCCACCTGAGAAAGGTTAAGCGACTCTGGAATAATCTATCTCCACAGGATAATCCTGACGAAGACCAACCTGGCCCTTCGTGTCGAAGAAAATAACGACAATGATCATTTCTTAGAAGATTTAGGAACAGCAAAAATCCTTCATCGTTATCGTAGACTTTATTTTTACATTACGACAGTAGATTGTAGTTATAAAATCCTATTAACTAATACTTACCTATTAGAAACTAAGGCTAAGAATAATAATAATAATAACAATAGCACGTGTTACCGTATTAAAAGAAAATTGCTTCAAAATTACTAATGAACTAATCAAGTTCCAAGGCAGAATCAGACGAGCACTATTCAAATGGTCTACGTACTGCAATCGAATACATAATGGGAAATTTGGATAAAAACCACTTGAACGATATCAATAATATTTTTAAAAAATCAGACGGTGGTAAAACAAATAAACGGATTCACATTATTTGCTAACCATATTACAGAAAGGTACATCTCAGAAGTTAAAACGATCCAACAAAGTCTCAATACAACGTGAAGGACTCTAACCGACATCAACGACAGGTTAGATAACGAACTCCTCGTTCAATATAATATTCAATTATCCCAAAATTTATTAACAAATATCAGAGGAAATTGTTATTAATCTTTTGAGACAGATTTATTCTAAAGGCAATATATTACAGGACAGTACATATTAAAGGATAGGTTTTATGTAGCATAGTTCAGTTCTTATTAATCATAGCGAGAGAGCACAACCTCTATATTCTCAGTCTATTAAATATACTTTTCGGCACGACAATTTAACTATATGTACATGTCTGTACAGCCCCTCAGTGTTATTTGAAAGAAGACAGCGAGAAGCAAGTTGTATCTGGGATCGGTGAACAAGTCATTTGTATGAAGGCATAAGTGACGCTTTAAATCGCTTGATCGAGCAAAACTCTTATTTATGCGTGCGTAAGTGTTGATTTAAACCATTCGACCTAGCAAAACTCTTATTGCAATGTGAACATTTGTAAGGTTTTTCACCTGTATGAGTGCGTATGTGAACTTTTAAATCTGACGATCGAGCAAAACTCTTGTTGCAATGTGAACAATCGAAAGGTTTTTCACCTGTATGAGTGCGTAGGTGACGATTTAAATCTCTCGACTGAGCATAACTCTTGTTGCAATGTGAACAATTGTAAGGTTTTTCACCTGTATGAGTGCGTAGGTGACGAGTTAACTCACTCGACTGAACAAAACTCTTGTTGCAAAGTGAACAATTGTAAGGTTTATCACCTGTATGAGTGCGTAAGTGAAGTTTTAAACAATATGATTGAATAAAACTCTTGTTGCAATGTGAACATTTGTAAGGTTTCTCACCTGTATGAGTGCGTAAGTGAACATTTAGAAAACTTGACTCGGTAAAACTCTTGTTGCAATGTGAACATTTGTGAGGTTTTTCACCTATATGAGTGCATAAGTGACGATTTAAATTACTCGACCAAGCGAAACTCTTATTGCAAAGTGAACATTTGTATGGTTTTTCACCTGTATGAGTGCGCAAGTGAATCTTCAACTTACGAGGAAAATTGAAAGTTTTACCACAATATGTACACACAAGGTTATTATTAACTTTCTTCTGGAGATACGTAGAGTCTGGTAGCACTTGGCGCTCCAAGACGACACGTAGAACTAACCCATCCTTTCCTTTGCCATCCGACGCAGTAGGATAATCAGGATCAGACGCTTCATCTTTCCAAATGTTCTCTTCATTTATGAAATGATCCTCAAAGAGGGGTTCCTTTTTGACATTTCCAGCCGACGGTATATCTATCGTCGAATCCTTGCTCTTCATAGGAGAATTTGAGCAGCACGCTAGCATTTGTCCTTCAATAAAAGCTCCGCTCGACACTGCAGGACGATAGGAACTCCAGTGTGCTTCATCTAATATTTCTTCTTTAATTAACGGAGGATACTCAATGTCGATGGAAGGTTCGTCTTTGACCTGTCCCATTGATACTAGCTCATCTATTTTGGACTTGTTGTTCTTACACCTCTCGATGTAAATCGAGAATCCCTCATAGCGTGATTTACATTTGTCGCAGATATTCTTGTGGGATGCCATAATCGGATCCTGAAAGGAAAGATATCGGTTAATGTTTCGTGGATAAGTGGCACGGCAAGACCAAACACATTATTACAATTCCACAACACAAACGTGTGACGTAAACTGCGCCCCATACTCACTTCGGTGCTGATTATCTTCCAGAACAGCCACAACTTTTCGTCGATGGTTTGCACTAATGCTTCTTGCAGGCACCAGTCGCAAGCGGTCATCACTTCATCCATATTACTCATGGCACTTATACAGAAACTGATCGAGCACTTTACGAACTACAAAAATTATTAGAAGACAAAGAAGCGAAAGAAGAAAGAAATTACTTTCTGCTGCTCCTCAATACAGATCTCCTCGAGCTTAAGCAGCGTCACAGGTCACAGAACACAGAACGCCGCCAGAAGTAGGTTAGGTAATTCTGACAAATTGACAATACACCAACTCAATGACAAAAAAATCACCAGATTTTATAAAAATGACATTTTTTGAGATTTGACGTTAATGAGAGGTAATAACACAAATTTAACGAAATGTGAATACGTGAGGAAAGTGTGACGTCAGAATTTGCTAACCATGGCAACTGTTTCTACACTTTTATTTTCTTATAGGAAAATCTCAACCACTTAACGTACGTAACGTAACGTAAAAAATTATGAAAACGCAAAGTTGAAAAGCATTATGTCAAATGTGTCTGTTCACAATAGTCCGTAAATTAATAGCGTGTTCGGATGGTCGCTCTAGAGCACTCTGGGAGCAATCTGAGAGCATAAATTGCGTTCGGGTGGGAATTCTCTCTCAGAAGTTGGCGTTTGATTGGGCTAGAGATCAACTCTCAGTGTTCCGAGATTACTTGACAGCTCCAGGGCAGACGAAATTGTCTCGTCCGAACACGCTATAAGAAACGTAACGTCCCACAACGCTAAGTTCGTTCAACTCCAACTTAACAGCACGTTACGTTAAATCTACGGATTCTTAATTAAACCAATCACATCTTTTACTTTTTTGAAGCTTGACAGAAAACTGTCACTGAGTGAAACGTGAAACATCATTACTCAAACATAACGTCATTTTATATACGCGAGGAAAGTAATGACGTAGCCACAGACCATTAATATAACTAGACCCGGTGTTCCCATTAGAAACTGATCTTTGTTTACATGCCAACTACAGTCACTAGATGGTTACAGTACCGCAACGTCCGCCATATTTGGAGTAAAAATGTTGGCGGTAAAATTCAAATTGAAAATGTTGGATCTACGTTATTTTAGCACAAAAGAAAATAAATAACTCTTCTCGTGCAGTGTTGGATGTAATTAATCCATTTATATATACCTACCTCACAAATCCTTGCTTCATGGTGCAAATTAGGTCGAGATATTAATTCACACCATTTATGCCTTCTCTCAGGATTAGCAGGTAAATTAAAGAGTCTATAACCTTTTTTGGTATTACTTTTACACTAAGTCACACAACAATAATGGGGCATATTTAGCTGTAACTAGTCACTAAATTACTAAAAACAAACGTGGGGATTGAGGATTAATTATTCAATGATTTTACATCAAAACGTGCATCAACCTATATAGGAGGCATCAACAAATAACATAACGAACATAACCTAGACCACCACACAACACAAAGATTTCTTTGAGAAAACAAAAAATAACTATTTCGGGCGCCATATTTGGAGTCAAATATACCCCTCTCTCTCATACACATTGGAACATAACCTTGCGGTACTGTAACCATCTAGTGACTGTAATGCCAACATAGCCGATAGGCGCGGTGTAAAGGGGGAAGAAAATATGGCCGCCTTTGACGAATTTTGACAGCGTACAAAGTAGCTATCCATAGGCGTATCAATAATAAGGGACAAAAAGGAAACAAAATTAAGAAAATAATTTATTTATTATTTAGATCAACGGGCAATGAAGCCCTTTACATGCTAGGTAACAAAGGTGCGAAATAAGTGACAAATGATAAAGAAGGACATAGATTATCAAAATCATCATGACAGTAATAATGCATACAATAAGTATAATCCAAGACCCATCTTTCAGAAATTTGCTTTAGATTGGCATAAGAGGTAACCGCAATGTTTTTACATGAATACCTCGGGAATAACGTCTAGAATAAGGATTGACTTATCCTCCAAAGCGCATCAGTCGGGAACATTATTAAAAATGCAACAATTTAAAAAGAAATTAAAAGACGCGTTTTTTCCCGAATTGTTTTGCTTCTAACTTTTTAATTATTGAATTTAGAAGAAAGTTGAAGAGAGGAAAAAGTTGCAGAATCTATTTTTACATAAAATGGCATAGGTTATAAATTCAAAAATTTATTAGCGGTTTTGCCAAATAGTAATAAACAACAAAAAATCGGCCAAAAAAAGTGTTTTTTAACTTATTATTTTAGGCACTTTAAAATGTAGTTAGGACTTCCATATCACAGGTACAAAATCCTCAAGTTATAATAAAAGAATCGAGTAAATTTCGTTTCGATCGGATTATTAGAGTTTGCACAATAATTTTGCAATCCAGAAAAATCGGAAAATATTGAAAATTTTCAAAATTGTTTAATTTTTTTTCCAGTATTCGATTTTAATAAAACTAGCGGTTATATATAAGAGGGAACAAGCTTTCATGTACTTTTGTCAGAATTAAAAAATATTTATTAGAACGGATACAGTCATTGTTTAAACTTGGTGACTTTTTTTTGCTTATAAACAAATAGATTATTTCGGCGAATTTTTTGTTAAATGAAATTCTGAAAACACAGCAGGAAAGTACTCGGAAAGACGCTTCTTTTTATTCATAATAAGTTGCTATTTTGCTCCTTAGCTTCTGAGATATAACTCCTCAAAGTTGTTTAGTGTTTAATAAAATGGTTAATAATGGTTAATAAAATTACTATTTTTTTCTCATATCTTAAGAAATAATTGTTTCTCACGGCAACCCGTATAATGTTTTTGTTGAAATTTACATTGAAAAGATTGAAATTTAAATTCAAAAAATGTCTCGCTTCGAATTTTGACAAATTCATAAATTTGACATTTCTATTAAACACAGTTACAGGATAGAAATTAATTACCTTGTAGTACTTTTAGGTTCAAAAACTTGATGCATCGGCAATGAAACAGCATCTCTCTTTAAATATCTAGCATTGTCGGTTGCACCTATTTTAGACACAAAATCATCTTTACTGAAATGTTTTGAGCAAATATAGGACGATTTTGTTATGTTATCATTTTCGCTAAGTCCCAAAACAGAAATCCAAATATTTCTTTTAATTGGATCTGCTGGAAACTGCAACGTTAAATTCTATTAACGTTACAAGACGTTCGATGATCTTACTCACAGGGCCCGACTAACTCAACTCGTCGGTGAGTGGTCGTGGGTGAACTACAAGTTGACCAAATAATGCGATGAAAGAAGGGCGCCAACAACTACAAAGCCCGGCCCTGACTGATACTTCGATCTCCCCTTTAGTTGTTAAGAGGAGACGATACCGTCTCACAGCTATCAGATGTCTCACTTACCTTTACGAAGGCTTATTCGCATCCAAGAGAGAGGTTGAGGTTAGATCCGAAAAATAAAACTTGAACAACTCTCATAAATGAATTTAATAAACTATAGTTTGATATAGTACCCCACTCTCGGATATGCAACCACTAAAATATTGTGCCCTAATAACCCTAACCTGACCGGTACGGGGCGACGCTGCTGTTGAACCTCGAGGGACTGCCTAGACTGCCGGCGTAGGCCCCCTGGACTGGGGTGGTTGGACTGGTACGGCTATCGGCGTGGGCAGCTCCGGCGTCGTCTCTGGACCCCTGGACTGGAGGCTGGTCCAACTGCGTGGACGGCTCTGGCGTCGTGGCCGACCCCTGGGCTGCTTACGTAGGTCCCTGGTCGCTGGGGCTGACCCCTGGGCTGCTTACGTAGGTCCCCGGTCGTTGTGGCTGGTCCTACTGCGAGGGCGGCTCTGGCGTCGTAGCGGGACTACGGCGTGGACGGCTCTGGGCCCCCCCTGTCGACAGATGCGAAGTCCCTCGGATGGCTCGGTTCGGATGTGCGTCGCTGCGGGACGGGTTACCGTCGGAACAGGAAACAGGAACCCCCTTTCTCTCGCTGTCGCCTGTCAGCGCGCGAAACGAAACGACGGAACACCGCGTTCACGTAACGGTCGTTCCGTGCATACACCAACCGGTTCGGGATCACAACGTTCGCGAGAGTCCCACTTTCTGTCGCTCGCACTCACGCCCGGAATCAGGAACCACTCGATATCGGAGGGCAAGAATCACTGAGATTGACAGAGAGTAAATCACTAAAATAACTAACGTTAACAAAGAGCAAGAGTAAGAACTAACGGAGAGTAAGAGCGTAAAAGACTAAGAGAATAAGAGCAACCGGTAACAGAGACTAAGAATAAGAGAGTAAAAGACTAAGAATAAGAGCAACCGGTAACAGAGACTAAGAATAAGAGAGCGAAAACAGGGGAGCTGTCCGCTTTTATACTAATCGTTCCTTCTCTACAAAAAAAAGAACCTTCTAGAAGGTATGGCCATAAACTTAACAAAATTCATTACCAATACAAATAAATGTTCCTAACTGTCAACCAATCCGAATTAAGTGAGAGAAGGAAAGACATATCTGCATGAGCGAAGTAAAACTACTCGTATAACTGGTTGCCTACCCTTGACTTCTAGGAATAGATAGAAATTAATCAAATTATCCCTATTTCCTGTGGTACTGTTACTATAGGGTCTCACCATGTATTCCTAAAAGTCGCCAATACTTTGTACTACATTTTAAGCCGAATCTTCCTATTGAATCTAACCTCTCATCCAAAAATGTGTTCACAGAGGATGGGAGATCACTTGAGGGCTCAACCCTTCATTATGTACTACGCAATAATCTATAATATCCCCTGTGAAGACATTCCGGGTACATTAGTTCTATTATTGGCAACTTATTACGTTTTATAATTGGAGGTTAAAATTCCTAGATTACCTGTTCCCTACTTAGTCCACACAATCCTAGTTAAGATAACTTCGTTCTTGTATAACTACCTATTCTCCCGGAGCCTTATCTGACGTTAAACTAGTTACCGCGCATAACCTCTCACGAACCAGAAATGTGTTCACAAGGGAAGGGATACGAAACTAATAACTTAGCCCTTAATGGGGCAACAATACACCCTATCCCCTGGCGACACTAGTCCTGTTACATCGGCCCTATTCCCTGGTATTGAATTACATGTGGCCTGTTAGAGGTTATGATTTACATTTACCTTTATTACCTGACTCCTGTTGGCCTTAGGGGCAAACGAGCTATGTCAACAGGTCAGTTTGGCTCCCGGGGACGTGAATTACGTAAAATGTGTGAATATAAAGTTAAGTAGAGTTACTAAGTAAAGGGCTAAGTTGGTTGCATATCCAGGGATCTTAAATAATTTCCAATTAACTGGCTAAGGTTGTCGATTCAGGCCGCCTCTCAAAAAAATAACGTTACAAAACCTAAAATAATAACACTGATAGAACGCCACTGAGATGATACATAACCTCAAAAAATTTCATTAATAAATTTCTTTATTTACCTATGAAAAGACAATCCCGAGGTTTTCCCTGCATCGCTATAGACGTTGCATATCTTGCACCTATTAACCATTGTTAAATGTTTCCCATTTTTATCAAAATTAGGCATTCCAAACCACGTGATATCCAGTATGGCGGCTGGGGGCAAACAAAGTTTGACAGTTTGACAGCGCCATAAGAGAGTGTTCATGGTTGTGTTGTTTGTTGGTGAAAAGGTGATTTTTAGAAAGTTTTATCGGTTTTGTTAGTGCTTATACAGTTTTTAAGATGCAGAGTGAATATTTAAAGACATTATTGTTGGAAAATCGCCATGTTGGCGAACGGTAAGCTCGAAAATACTTACTAAAATGTTGTGTTTGCATTTCTATATATATTTTTTGCAGTTATCTAAAGAAGCTGAATTAATCAATAATGTGGATCCATTTACATTGAAAGTTGTAGATTTGGACTATTCTATTCACGGAGTTCCGCCTGTCACCTGTCACCAACATGCATGCCAACATGGATATCGTTTCATATTTAATTTTAACCCATAGTTACTACAGCAAAGCACAAATGAAAGCATACAAGAGCATCTTTGTTCGATAAAACAGTACTATACACTTTAAAAATATAAAAACAACTTAACTCACTCTCAAAAACATAAAAAGGAACACTTTTCAATCAATTGTCACAGATGACATAACCAAGTTGTTTGCCCCCAACGGCCATATTGGATTTACTTTTGACAGGTCGTTGGAATGCCTAATTACTCCCGGTTAGTTTTGGTTTGGTTAGGTTAGCGTGTGACAGACTAGCACGCGATGTTGCCACGTTGCCTCTCATAACGAAAGTCTATATTATTTTAGATTTACGTACAACTGACCAACCGCAGGCGAAGTAAGCTGGATGTATAAGCAAATCGTAAGCGAGAATTCTTCATTTGCATTCATGCAACAGCGCAAAAAAACGCTTAGAATGTGCTAAGATCTTGTCAATACATTATTTTGTAAACAAACGGGTCTAGTTATATTAATGGTCTGTGGACGTAGCACATGTGGGAGAGGGGATGGTAACCATGGCAACTGATTGCAATTGTTTCAACACAATTTTTTTCTTATGGGCGATTAACATGGGAAAATTTTCAAGTGGCTGGTAAAGTACGTAAACGAAATTTCTTAACTATCACCTGTGAAAAATAAGAAACACTGAAGTATGTACTTTTCTTGTATCTTGTATATAAAAGAATACATGATACGTTATGGAGGAAAGAAGAAAAACGTGATTTATTGCAGAAGCGACATTTCACTCTAATTCAAATTTTGTGCCACTTGTTAAAGTACGAAATTGACAATTTGTTAACCAATCAGAAGCGACTACGACATAACAGGTTAACCTTGATTTTCCCTTTCCTCAGGCTTTCACGACCACGCCTCTTATTTTTGTGCTTTTGATTGGTTCACAAACTGTCTTTGTCATATTTTCTGACAGATGGCGTCAAATTTGAATTAGATTAAGGTGCCACCTCCGAAATAAATCACTTTTTTCTTCCTTCCTCCATAACCAATCATGTAATTTTTTATATACAAGAAGACTACATACTCCAATGTTTCTTATTTTTCACAGCTGATAGTTAAGAAATTTCGTTTACGTAGGTTATCAGCTGCTTGAAAATTTTCCCATGTTAATCTCCTATAAGAAAAAAAATTGTGTTGAAACAGTTGGCATGGTTACCAAATTCTGACGTCACACTTTCCTCGCGCATTTTATCATATATTTACAGTGAACTCTATACTATTCGTACCTGGGACCTGGAACGGAAGCGTCCGTCGCGTATAATAGCGTGCAGTGTGTCAGGGGCAAGCGAAACAAAGACAGACATAGTTACGGTAACCTCTCTTTATCACACTCAAGCAAATGAGTTCTGTCTATATGCGTAAATTGATTTTAAGTAGAAATTTATGTAGTTTGAGGATTATTTTTGTTCGAGACGTGCTATATTAGTGAAGGCGTGTTTGCGATTGTTTTAGTTGGAGAGTTAGCTACATAAAACAGCATCGATAAGGTACACGACATTTTGAGCTCATAACTGATTATAAAAAAATAACTCAACACCAAATGGCTATTCTGCCGGTTTGCATGGGCCGGATATGTAAATGGCGGCCAGTTTTCCTCATTGGAAAAACATGCCTGAAAACCGATAAGGTACACTCCTAAAATTTTGTTCATGCATTGTTTAGGCCTTGACAAAGAGCGGTGTGTAACAGTGGCAGAAAATTAGCAGGTCGGAAAACCCTCGGCAGAAGAAACTGAAAGTCACGAAAAACGCCCTGTAGGAACTACATGGAAACGCCCTGTAGGAACTATACATGGCGTTTGTGATGACACTCGTGACCTTCAGTTCCTACAGGGCGTTTTTCATGACCTTCTGCCGAGGGTTTCCGACCTGCTAATTTTCTGCCACTATCGCACCGCTCTTCCTTGAGGACCAAAGAATGTACGGAAAAAGTTTTTCACGTGTACCTTATCGGTTTTTGTCATGGTAATTTTCCGCGACTTTGAATCATTTCTGCAGAGGGTTGTCCGACCTACTAATGTTCCGCCTCTGCCATTGTTACACCGCTCTTAGTCAAGGTCTAGGCAATGCCTGAACACAATTTCACCCGTTTACCTTATCGGTTTTTCGCCATTTACATATCTGGCCTATGCAAACCGGCAGAACAGACATTTGGTGTTGAGTTCATGTTTTTACAATCAGTTGAACTCAAATGTCGTGTACCTTATCGATACTGTTTTATGTAGCTAGCTCTTGGACTATTTGAAGTCGGCGATATGCAGAAGCCACTTTAGTCTGTGCTTTGGTCTATTTGTTCCAACGTTCCAACCGCATTTGTTACCTCCTCTCTCTTTTATCTCTATGGAAGCAGCGATGCAAGCGATCTGTGCAGGCGAGTAGGACCACAGATCAGTAGGACGACATAACTATGTTCTGTGGACATAACCATAGCATAGACCTAGAGATGAGCGACTCCGTGATTTTTTAATCACACCGTTACTCGTTACTGTGACTTTTTAATATCAGTGGTTTTTAAACGTGACGTGATCACAGTTTCACTTGTAGAGAAAAATATCCGCATAAGCGACTGGTGAGAATGAGTGACGATGAAACTGGTATTGGTGTCGTCACGGCGCGGCGATAGTCTTACTTACTGTGACTGTGAAATGTGACCTGTGATTCCTGTGAATTATATTTCGTTATTTCGTTATACATATAATCCGTTCAGTTCCTACCAAAACAGGCGAGAGTTTTTTATAGCCTGTTACACAAAATACTAGGAAGGATCAAAAATGACCGAGCGACGACTCTGCTACTCTGCTGCGAACTGCGATTTGCGAACTGTGATCACGTCACGGGTTGGTATCAGGTAGCAGTCGTTATTCGTGATTTTTAGTTCGTGATATTTCGCTCATCTCTACGATAGACTTGCGCATTCTGTGCTGCGCAGCACGAAGCACGAGGGTCAATCTTGGTCAATCTGCTTACCCCTTTTCTAATAGTTTCTAATTCGTAAAGTACTCGATTAGTTTCTGTACACCAAAGGCCATGAGTCATACGGAAGAAGTGATGACCACTTGCGACTGGTGCCTGCAAGAAGCACTGGTGCAAACCATCGACGAGAATTTGTGGCATTTCTGGGAGATAATCAGCACCGAAGTGAGTATGGGGCGCAATTATACGTCAAACCGTTGACTTGTGGAATTGTAACAATGTATTTGGTCTTACTGTGTCACTTCACTTATCCGCGATTCGTAACCGATATCTTTCCTTCCAGGATCCGATTATGACATCCCACAGGAAGATCTGCGACAAATGTAAATCACGGTATGAGGGATTTTCGATTTACATCGAGAGGTGTAAAGTCAACGCTGCCAAAGTAGATAAACTACTATCAGTGCGACAGGTCAAAGACGAACCTTCCATCGACATCGAGTATCCTCCACTAATTAAAAAAGAAATATACGAAGTCTGGAATTTCTATCGCCCTTCAGTGTCAAGTGGAGTTTTCATTGAAGGACAAATGCTAGCGGGCTACTCAAATTTTTCTAGCGACGAATCCAGGATAGATGAAGTAGTGTCGGTTGAAAAGGTCAAAAAGGAACCTCTTATCGACATTGAGGAACATCTTATAAATGCACACAAATGTTCACTTACGTACACATACAGGTGAAAAACCTTTTAAATGTTCGTATTGCAACAAGAGTTTTGCTCATTTGAGCCATTTAAATCGTCACTTACTCACTCATACAGGTGAAAAACCTTTCAAATGTTCACATTGCAATAAGAGTTTTACTCGATCTAGTGATTTAAAGCGTCACTCACGCATTCATACAAATGACAAATAAATGAAATGTTCTGTTTGATATACAATAAGACTTATTGGATCATCTCAGGCAAGAGTTGCATGTACACCGATCCCAGATATACAACCTACTTTTCACTGTCTCCTTTAGACTAAAGTTGTTGGAAGTTTCAAGAAGGAGTGAACAAATTAGGTAATGATTTTACTTCCAAATTAGATGTATGTGTTTAAGTAATGAATTCGTATGAATTCATGTAATTTACAAAGACGAATGGTACCTGCTAAATTTTATGCAGTAAGTAAATACAGCGATAGCTTTTATATAAATTCTGCAGATATAATCTGATGGTACAGACACTTAATTATTTTTGTACTTCCAAATTACTAATATAACCTGTAGTGAATACTAGATGAATATAATGTTGAATATTGAAAAGAATGTATGCCAAGAAATTTGTACTTGGAAAATATGTAGCCAGTACTTATTATTATGATGATTAAAATATTTTGTTAATAACTTCTACTCTAATAATAATAAAATGCAGGTGTGGAATTCATGGAGGTATCGACAGACGCGAAGGTTATTTTGGTATGTGGTGACTCTGGATGATTTTCCATGGAAACACCCTTGTCACCACATTTGTCTCTATCATCGAAAGCGTTTTGGATTTAAACACTTGCCAGCTTTATATTCTTACTATTTAATAACAAAAGTGCTGTTACACTCTTTCTTGTCGTCTAGCTTACGATTCTCCTCTCTTACAATACACAATACAATAATGTTTATTTTTGAATAGTTACATAATATGACATTAGTAAATTACAATAATTATTTGGTGCTGCTATAGGGTATGGTCCTCTTCGGCTCACTGGACCTACATAATTTGAATATCCTAGAGTCTGTATTGTTAGTAATTGTGGCTCTATCCCTAATCGTCAGGTATATACTAGTTGATCCGGGTATGCAAAAGCAAATTAAGGAAGAGGTGTTATTGTGAATAATAAACGAAAATGAATAATAAAGTAATCGAGAAGAGTGGAAAGTTTGAAATAAGAAAAAGGAGTAAACATTGATGGGGTATGAGTAGAGAATGATTATATATGCAGGTACTGTGTAGTTGTGGGTTTACAATACCATTGAAATGATTAGAAGAAATTCTAATTTGTTGTGGCTTTCCTTCTTCTATTAAACAAATAATTTCAACATTTCCCAATTAGAAATTTCATTTTTGTCTGTGAAGTCAATTTTCTTTCATCGGCTTACATTTTATCTTCAAAGAGTAACCTCCATTTAGGCACTACTCAATATAAATTTAATTCAACACTAGTCGTATGTACTACGCTCCGAAAAAAAATGACAGGAAAACGTACATGGTGTTTTAACGATAATTTTTTTAATTTTAAAGATGTGTAATCGGTCAAAAGCTTATTTTGTATTGGTATGACAGAATTGCGTTCAACAGTCATAGATTCAACAATCCATTACGCTCATTAGTTTCTCGGGTGGGAAATGACTGAACATTTCTTGGCCAACATCCAAAAAAATAATAATTGCTTTCAAATGACGTCGTTTGGTGCAACGCATATTGTACAGAAAAATTTCGTGCCCACTTTCAAGGTTAGTCGGCTATTTTGCTGTTACCCTCCGCTTCGTGTAGGGCTTTAAACATTCTCCCGTGCCATAAACTCTGATTATGCCCTTAATACATAAATAACTATTACGTAGATTACCGGCTACTTGAAAATTTTCCCATGTTAATCTCCCATTAGAAAAAAAAACTGTGTAGAAATAATTGCCATGGTTACCAAGTTCTGACGTCACACTTTCCTGGCGTATTCACATTTCCTTGTTATGACTTGTCAATACTGTCAAATGTCAATATGTTCATTTCTAGAAAATCTGGTGATTTTTTTGTTATTGAGTTGGTGTATTGTCAGAATTCAGAATTACCTCTGATTACCTCTGGCAACGCCGCTTGACGCTTGAGGATTGATGAGCAGAGCAGCAGAAAGTCATTTCTTTGTCTTCTAATAAATTTTGTAGTTTGTAAAGAGGTCGATCAGTTTCTATATATCAAGTGCCATGAGTAATACTGAAGAAGTGGTGACTATTTGCGACTGGTGCCTGCAAGAAGCACGAGTGCAAACAATCGACGAGAACTTGTGGCGTTTCTGGAAGGTTATCAGCGTCGAAGTGAGTATGAGGCGCAGTCTACATCACATTTGACTTGTGGAATTGTAATACTGTATTTGGTCTTACTATGCCACTTCATTTATCCACGAAACATTAACCGATATCTTTCTTTTCAGGATCCGATTATGGCATCCCACAAGAATATATGCGACAAATGTAAATCACGCTACGAGGGATTCTCGATTTACATCGAGAGGTGTAAGATCAACAAGTCTAAAATAGATGAGCTGCTATCGATGGGACAGATCAAAGACGAACCTTCCATCGACATCGAGTATCATCCATTAATTAAAAAAGAAATATCAGATCAAGCAGACTGGAATTCCTGCCGTCCTGCAGTGTCGACTGGAGTTTTCATTGAACAACAAATGCTAGCGGGCTGCTCAAACTTTCCTATGAAGAGCGATGATTCCACGATAGATGAAGTACTTTCGGCTGGAGATGTTAAAAAGGAACCTCTTATCGACATTGAGGATCACCTCATAAATGAAGAAGAGGCGTCTGGTTCTGATTATCCTACAGCTTGCGACTGGTGCTTGAAAGAAATAGCAGTTCAGAAGATCGAGGAGAAATTATGGCACTTCTGGGGGATAATAAGCGACGAAGTGAGTTCTTACGGCACTATATACCTCATGACTTCAATACGACCTTTCTACACAGTCATTGTTATTATTCCTACTATGCGGACCTGAACTATTTACCGCATATCCTTTAAATCAATGATCCCGAATGTTATTCCCACCAAGTGAAGTATGTAATCGTAAATAACGACAAAACTTACATAAAATATTTCAATAACACTTAATTCTACCACTTCTGACCTATGGTCCTCTCATGACTACCAATAGAGTCATTTCGAAAGGCCTAACACATCTGCATGTATTTCTCATGGGGCGCAGATATACATTTCCATTAATAAAAAAAATTCAGCTTTCAAACATTGCTATTACAAACGGTCTCGTACGTTTCACCATTCCACTTAATTCATCAGTTGTACATTACTATGCAACGATGCCGGTTTCCTTACAGCCAACGTCACTTACAGCGTCCCTGTCTACATATGTCCGCATCTAACGATATGTCCATTTCAATCACATTTCTTCACTCCAGTGACCCATTAGCGTGCTGATTATTTGTTGGTATAATACCAGTTCTTCATTACTTATTATGTAAGTGCTGAAAAATTAGAAAAATACGAGACGTGGTAGATCTATAAGTTTACTGCATTTCCTTAACCATTTCAATCAAGATATTCGGTAAATTTAAAGATCTTTTATTGGATCTTTTCGCCTCATAACAGACCGTCAGCGTAAATGGATGAAACTTTTAGTTATAATACATTTTAGGGGCCGTCCATAAATCACATGACGCTAAATTTGCCTTTTTTGAACCCCCTCCCCCCCCATCGTGATAAACCGTGATATGCCGTAATTTATATAATTTATTCTATATTACAGAGGAGAAAAATTAATTATAGTATTAAATTTAAAATTGGTTGGGATTTATAAATAATAAACGAAATAAAGAAGGTATAAACTTTTCAATGTTTGGAACTTATAGGTATTTATATTTTACAACGTAAATAGTCTTTAGTTTAAAGGCAATAATATTTAAACGACGTCCATGTGAGAATTATTCAGTAGGGATTATAAACAAAATTTCTCCTTTAAGGTTGGTAGGTAGTATTGGAAAAAATACCGGCAATTTTTGAATATCACGTGATACGATTACACACCCCCATCCCCCCCTCCGTGATAAACCGTGATGAAAAGATAACCCCCTCCCTCCCCTCGGAGCATCACGTGATTTATGGACGGCCCCTTTAAAGCGGTTCGTGAGCGACTCTGATCAGTCATCAAGTCATCAGAAATGAATCCAGTAAGTTTTACTATTAAAAAAGAGGATATGTAGTTTTAAAAGAACTCCGTTGATTTGTCACTGAGTTGAATTTGGGTTGATTTGTTTTTTTTTCTAATTTTTTAATACACAATAAGTAACTTTTACCTTTTAAGTATTGGGGTACAATACCTGTAGGTGTAATCTACATCTTTTTCCAGAATCCGCTGATGGAATCCCTAAGGAACATTTGTGAGAAATGTAAGTCGCTCCATGAGGGATTTTCCATATACATCGAAAGCTGTAAGAGAAACGAGTCCACAGTAGAGACGATATTAAGTTCCGAAGGAATTAAGGAGGAACCTTCGATCGACATTGAATATCATCATTTAATTAAAGAAGAGGAAGTGTCAGATACAACGTCGGGAGGAAGAGGACAAACTGGATGGGACTTACAAGAAAGACATAGAGTATGTCCAGGGTCTTCAGATATTCGAGTCGAACCGAAGACTGCCCACATGTGTTCGTACTGCGAGAAACAGTTTTCATTCGTTTCCAATTTAAGGAGACATATGCGCAGCCACACAGGCGAGAAGCCTTTCACATGCTCATCTTGTGATAAAAGTTTTTCTTCTTATTCACGTTTAAAGGGGCATTCGCGCATCCATACAGGCGACCCGTTCAAATGTACATCTTGTGATAAAAGATTTCCTACCGCTTATCGATTAAAGTTACATTCATATATACATACAGGCGACAAGCCTTTCACATGTTCATCTTGTGATAAAAGTTTTCTTAGGTCTTCAGATTTAAAGACACATTCGCGCATCCATACGGGCGACAAGCCTTTCACATGTTCATCTTGTGATAACAGATTTCCTACCATTCATCAATTAAAGTCACATTCATATATGCATACAGGCGACAAGCCTTTCACATGTTTATCTTGTGATAAAAGATTTTCTTTTTCTTCACATTTAAAGATACATTCGCTCATCCATACAGGCGAAAAGCCTTTCACATGTACATCTTGTGATAAAAGATTTCCTACCGCTTATCGATTAAAGTTACATTCATATGTACATACAGGCGACAAGCCTTTCACATGTTCATCTTGTGATAAAAGATTTTCTTTTTCTTCACATTTAAAGAGACATTCGCGCATCCATACAGGCGACAAGCCTTTCACATGTTCGTCTTGTGATAAAAGATTTCCTACCATTTATCAACTAAAGTTACATTCATATATGCATACAGGCGTCAAGCCTTTCACATGTTTATCTTGTGATAAAGGTTTTTTTATTTCTTCAAATTTAAAGATACATTCGCGCATCCATACAGGCGACAAGCCTTTCACATGTTCATCTTGTGATAAAAGATTTTCTTCTTCTGCACATTTAAAGAGACATTCGCGCATCCATACAGGCAAGTAGCCTAGAAACATGTTCTAGTTGTAATAGATTTTCTACCTTTTATCGACTAAAGCCACATTCCCGCATACATACGTTAACAATTCAAGGTGTGATAAGAGTTTTTATCGTTCTAGTAGTTTAAAGAGACATACAGGCAACAAGCCTGTTCAAACATGGTCAAGTAGTAATCAAGGGGTCTGTTCCAACAAGTACCCGAATTAGTTCTGAATCAGGCGGAGCGTGTGCAGAAGCGTTTTAGTGTTCCAACAAACTTTGAACTGATCCCAGAACTGGTTCTACATGTGTTCCAACTCGCGACGAACGAATTCGGAATCTGTTCAGGGACGGTGAAATGAGTTCTTGATTCTGACCAAGAACGAGAATAGGGACTCTCTCCCACCCAGGTCCCGCCGTCAACGGTTTCTGTGAGGTTTGAGGTTATGTATTTTAAAAATCGTAAAAACAAACTAACTAAACGCAAAATGGGCGATAGTGATTTGGATGAAAACGGCTATTTGGCCTTAGAATCAAGTGAGGAAGAGGAATTGTTCTTCTTTAATAACATAGAACGCGTTTTATGTTCCAACAGAACTTCAGAACTGATTCTGGAACTAACACTTTGTTGACACATGCGCATAAAAAAATTCATTACTAGAATCGGAACGGATCGCAAAGTGCTTGTTGGAACAAACCTAAGGTTTTTATCATTCTTATAATATAAGGGGTTAGACTAACTGATTAATTAAGTTGGTTAAACGGTTTAATCGCTACATTTTAAGCATATTTTTGATCATGTAGTAAACTGAATTTATTTCTAAATTATACATATAATAAAGTTTTATTTCAATATCCAGTAAAATTTTTAGTTTAAGGCTGTTCTCGCAGTACCCATTTTCAGTATTTTACAAAATGCTCGCTTATTTATGATGCAAACTCTTTCATTTTTTGCATACATATATATCATGGTATTCCCTAGAATGTGTTACCTTTAGTTTTTTCCAAATTTTACTTGTAGATACCAAAAAAAAAACGTAGTGAATATTTTTTTTACCTTTTTGGCATTTGAAAAACATGAGTGTGTAGATGTACAAATGTAAGAGATATTTTGAAAAAGGTGTTTGTAGCTCAGCCGGGATTTGAACTCGGGTCTCCCAATTTCGCGTCAGGTGTTCTGGCCAACTAAACTACCGAGCCACGTACCAATTTCATTTTTGATGGTCCTGCTAAACGCCATCCTCTCAATAGCGTTTAACGCAACTGAGTAGTTATGTCCAAAAGACTCAAATCGGCCAGTGATATGCCTCATGATACTTTGAAGATTTTGACAAGAAAACGAGAGAAATGCAATGAAATGTTTGTAAGTAAATTTATAGAAGTCTCTGACATTGCAAATGAGCTTGACGTGGAAATAAAAGTTCCTCGTGTAACAGGAAAACCGGGCTAACTATTCAGCAAATACTCGGACAGACTACTATCGCCAATCTATTTTGTATTCCATTAATTGAACATATGTGATTGAGGACTTAAAAATTCGTTTCTCTGAAGATACATTGAACTTGTATAATTTATTTATTCTGTTTCCATCTTTAAATACAGATGAAGATGCAATAAAATCTGCTATAAAATACATTTCGCACAAGTATTGCAGTTATTTTAAAAAGGATTTTTGGAAATTGCATTGCGAAAGTAAGAAGTTAGACATTTTGAACGATGCTATAAAGTTATTGCAATATTGTGACTATGCAGTTTTCCCAATAATTAACACTTAGTTAAAAATATTAGCCACTTTGCCTGTAAGTTCACGTAGCGCCGAAAGAACATTTTCGTCATTGAGAAGAATTAAAAACTGGCCGAGGACTAACATGACAGAAGAAGTGACTTAACCCTTTTGCATATGCACTGGGATTTACCATTAAACGTGGAATGGGTAATTGACAGATATGCTGAAACAAGGAACCATAGATCTAAATTTATTCTGTAAATAAAATAACCTGTATCAATATGTTTTATTGTAAAAGTAGATTCCCGGGCTGTTAGGCCGTGGTCCATGCAGGTTTCTTAAGCCTGACGTTTCGTCTACATCTGCGGCAGACATCTTCAGAGGCGGTGTGGCAGCGATCTTAGTGTTCTTCTAAGATTCGCGTCCGCGACTGCTTCTCCGGTATGTTGTCCTGAATTTCCCAAAGTTGAGCGCCTGTCTCCTTACTTCTCCCTCTTGGTTCTTCTTTCCTCCGCGTAATGGTATTTCCTGGGTTGTCCTGGTGGTCCTCCTAATGTATTATTATCTTCCTGGTATGTCCTTCGTGGTTATTCTTCCTTCATTGCCGTCATGGGTCTTTTCCTCTTTGACCTTGCGTCCTCGTCGTAGTCCGTTGCCTTCCTTATTAGAGGGTTCGTATGCTCCATTGCCTTGATTATCGTCTTCCTCGTCCTCTTCCTGATGGTTTTCTTTAGCTCTTCGATGCGTAAGTCCCGTCGTAGTTGTTCATTCCTCATATACCATGGTGCGTCCGTCATCCTCATCGCTTGGTTTTGTATCTTCTCCAGGTGCGTCCTTGCTGCTTGTCCCCACGCTGCTGTTCCGTATGTCATTATTGGTCTTATTCCTGCCAGGTAGATCTTCCTCTTGGTTTCCAGTCTCAGCTTGCTCCGTCGTCCTATTAGTGGTCCCAGTCTGTTCAATCGGTCTTTCGCCTTCTTCTCGGTCTCCTCTATGTGCCTTCTCCATGTAAGTCCTCGGTCTATGTGGATTCCTAGATATTTCACTTCTTCCTTCCATTCCAGTTCCTTTTCTCCTATTATGATGTTGGTCGTCGATCGTCTCGTCCTCGGTCCTATGTATATTGCTTCTGTCTTCTCCGCGTTGAGTTTGATCTTCCATTTCTTCGTCCATTCTTCCATTTGTTCCACTTCTCTCTGTAGGTACTCCGTCGCTTTGTTGGGTTGTCTCGATTTCGCCGTGTCGTCCGCGTAGATATAGGTCCTCGTGTGGCTGTTCTCTCTTCCGATTGGTATGTCGCTAGTGTAGATGTTGTATAGGACCAGTGCCAATACTTGGTAATCCTTGTGGTGCTCCTGCTTCCATCCTCCTGCTGCTCGATGTCATCCCTTTGTCCTTGATTCTGAAGTTCCTGTCTCGTAGGTAGTCCTGTATCATCTGGGTCGTCGCCGTCTTGAATCCTAATCCATCCATCTTTGCTATAAGTCCGTTGTGCCAAATCCTGTCGAACGCCTTCTCCACGTCGAATAGTACCATGCATGTCGTCCTCTTCTCGTTGATGTCCTTGATCGTCTCTTCTACCAACCTGGTGCCTGGTGCTCCGTCGAGTGTCCTTCCCTGAATCCACATTGTTCGTCCGGTATGATACGTAGTCTCTCCTCTTCCTGATGCTTGATCCTCCTCAGTAGTTTTCCCAGGTTGTTCAAAAGACTTATGGGGCGGTAGTTTTGCGGGAATTTCTTGTCCTTGCCTGACATCGGGAACATGATGACGTCTGCCTCCTTCCATATCTGTGGGTAGTACCTCTTCTTCATCGCTGCGTTGTAGATTTCCTGGATCCTCTTCTTTGCCTCCTCCGGTAGTTCCTTGATCATCTTGTTTGTAATGGTGTCCCGTCCTGGTGCCTTCTTCGTCGGTAGGGTTCTGATGATCCCTTCCATCTCTTCCATCGTCGTGGGTTCCAATTCGTCGTCGCAATTTCTCCTTCTGATCCTGGCCGCCCTCCTGTCGATGTCCTCTTCGAAATCGATGTCGTCCTCTTGGTCTTCGTTCATCTTGAATTGTTCCTCCATAGTGTCTGCGAACGCCTCTATCTTGTCCTCGTCCCTAAAACATAAACCAAATTTACCATGAATAGCATTGCTCGTAGTTGAAGGTTTGTTCTTCTTCAGCTTCCTCATGATCCTCCAGTGCGCTCCTGTATCCTCGTCCAGTTCTTCCAAAAATGCGTTCCATTTGTTGCTCCTGTGCTCTGCCAGTTCTTCTTTGATCTCCTTGTTCTTCCGGTTGATGGTCCTCCTAATTTCCGGGTCGTAGTTAATCCTGTTCAGCGTTCAGCCTGTTCCTTTCCCTTATTTTCTCTTTGATGATCCTCGGTATATCCCCGGTCCTTGTTGATTCGTGGATTATCGTGGTGTTCCTTCGTACGGCTTCGTTGATGTCTCTGGTTAACTTCTCCGCTTCCTTCTTGATTTCGTCCTTGGTGTCCATCATTCCCATCCGGCTCGCCTTCCGTATTTCCTCTTTGTATCCTTCCCAGTCGATTTTGGTCCTAGTGCTTGTCTTCTGTCGATGCTCCCATCTTCCTACCTGAAACAAAACTGGTTTGTGATCCGATGTTAATTCTTCCATTGTTTCGACTTCATAGTCCAATCCTGTATCCTGCATGATGAAAATGTCCAGAATGTCTCCTCGTCCGGTGTGGTGGTAGTGCGTTGGTTCCTCGGGCCCTATGACGTCGTATCCGAATCTCACTGAATGTTCCTGTAGCTTCCTTCCATCCTTGTTGGCGCTCCTCGAGTTCCAATCCCTGTGTTTGGCGTTTAAGTCCCCTCCTAGTATCTTCGGCTTGTCCATGTCCCTGAATATGGTGTCGAGTTCCTCGTCCTGTAATTCCTTCCTTGGCGGCTTGTATGCGCTGATGACGTCTATCTTCTTATCCTTCATCTCTACTTCAATGGCTATACGCTCTCTATATTTTCCGTCCGGTAGGGTGGTATCTCCTGGTGTGCTATTCTCTTCTTTATCGCTATCAGTACGCCTCCTCCGTGTGTTGGTCGGTCCTTCCTAAAAATAGAAAAATTTCGGATTAGAAAAGGGTCAGTGATATTTAAAAAAGTCTCCTGTATCAGGGCGATGTCGATATTATACTCCTCTAGAAATTCCTGTAGTTCGTCCTTCTTCTCCTTCAGTCCGTTGGCGTTCCATGTCATGATGCGTAATCCTTCGGGTTTTGTCCTATTCATTGGCCGGTGTCAGGTTGAACTTGGCGGCGATCTGTAGGAAGCTCTCGAAGATCCTCTTCATTTCGTCGTCTCTTGCCCTCTGGTAGTCGTCGGGTCCGGTCCTCCTTTAGTCGCATGAGCGTAGCTCACTCCTGGTCCCCTCTCTTGCTGCGGCTTCCTGGTCTCCTCCTTTGTGGTGGGGTACGCCGTGCATCCTCTGATGCTGGCCGGGTGTGCTCCACCGCAGTTAGCGCATCTAGCCGGGGCCTGTTTGGATTTGGTGCAGTCTCTGGACTCGTGCGATCCCGAGCACTTGACACACCTCGGTGGGGCAGTGCATCGAGACTGTCCGTGTCCGAATTTCTGGCACCTGTAACATTGCCCTATAATTCCCCGTTGACGTTGGGGTTCGACCTTGATACTGCACCGGGTGACCTCGGCCAGCTGGTATATCCTTTTGTTCTCTTCCTTCTTCTCTAGTTGGAGCAGCACTAGTGGCATCGGGACCCTCTTCGCTCCTCCCTTGTCCGTCCTTATGGTCTGCGTCATCCTCGTTATCTTCATTGGCTCGAATGCTTTTTCGTTCAGGTCCTCTTTGCTTTTCTCCTCGGTGACGTATTGCGGTACTCCTCTCAGTATTACTCTCGCCGCTGGTAGGTGTGGTAAGGCATCTTCTTGTTGTCGAACATCCTTGGTGGTCCTCCTAAAATCTTCAGAGGCGGTGTGGCAGCGATCTTAGTGTTCTTCTAAGATTCGCGTCCGCGACTGCTTCTCCGGTTCGAAAGTCCCGTCTATTTATACCGATGTCCCTTATTTCTAGAATATTCCTGTTTACCTGTATAGGGTTGTTTTTATCCGTTGATGTTTTCGATGGTCCTAATTGGGTTTGTTGTTGTGTTTCGGGTTAATGATGTGTTAGTTATTGCCATCCGGGTTAATGATGTGTTTGTATTGTTTGCTAATAGTTTTGTTTTCGTCCTTTTTAATACAGGTATCCATATGTTGTTTACTCTTGAATACCTACCCCCCAATTTACCATTTTCCATCTTCTTGACCAAGACATCCAGAATTTGCTTGTTTTCTTCCCGTTCCGTTGTGAATTTTATATTGGGGTGAATGCTGTTGATGTGAGTCAGGAAATTGTTGAGTTCCTCTTCTCCATGCTGCCAGACCACAAAGGTGTCATCAACGTATCTGTACCAATGTTTTGGTTTTTTCCTTGCCGTCTCTATTGCTTTTTCTTTGAATTTTTCCATGAAAAAGTTTGCCACTACTGGACTCGGCGGACTCCCCGTGGCAAGCGGACCCCCCCCCAAGCTTTTCCAGAGTTGGGAAAGCTTGGAGGAGAAGGGAGCCTTCACTCTCTGAACATTCGTGTACGTGTTCGGTTGGGGCCTCTGGTTCATTTCTCTAAAAACAAATAGTACACACCTATGATCAATAAATAATGAAATTTAATAATAATTTCAATATTATTTTTGCAGATGCCAAGCACCGAACAAGAATGGCTACAAATTTCACAACAGTTTGCAGAAAAATGGAATTTCCCACATTGCATAGGCGCACTAGATGACAAACACGTTGTCATGAAAGCACCTAAACATAGTGGAAGTTTGTACTACAATTACAAAGGCACGCATAGTGTAGTGTTAATGGCATTGGCTGACGCAGAATACAAATTTCGATACATTAATGTTGGAAATTTTGGACGAATTTCTGATGGGGGGGGGGGGGTTTAATGGATGCTCCTTATCAAATAAACTAGCTAATAATAGTTTAAGTATTTCAAAACCTAGACCACTACCAGCGCGTACTAAGCCAGTTCCCTTTGTTATCTTAGCAGATGACGCCTTTACCATGAAGCCGTACATATGCATTTAGAAATCTACATGGTGAACAAAGAATATTCAACTACCGTCTATCACGGTCTAAAAGACTTTACGCTCGCTATGGTAGTTTCGTCTATGAATTTTAAGGCGTCATAAAATTCCCATTTCACCTTAACATTGTCGCCCGCTGCCTGGCCGCTTTTGGTGTGTTTCTGATTTCTGTTGATGTTATTGAACTGGCAACGCAGGTTATGTCGTATTTTACTCTTCACTTCTTCAATCGGAATTCACAACTTGTTGGAAATATCGTCTGTCGCTGATTTCCGATGATTTCTGTTTTTATAATTTTCAGAAGAGCAGTCCCACAAATTAGGATACGATTCATATAGTTCTATTAACTCTTGTACCTTCTTTCTTGTCCACTGAAAAGTAGGCCTCTTTAATTCATTTTTTTTCAATTTTACAACTCATTATGGAAAACATAAGTGTTTCTATCGCACGATTTCAGACCGAAATCTCACGTGCAGCGCGTGAAATAAATGTCTCATGCGTGATTTGCAATATATCATGTTTACACGCTGAGACTTGTTCAAGAGACGAAACTCTCATGAAAACCGTTTCGCGAGATTTTCTCTAATATCTCACGTATCTCAGGCCTATTTCCATTATGATATTAACTTTTTACTGAGATCTTTATTTCATGAAACAAAAATCTCATAAGATCATCTCATTGTGGATTCGCACCTTAACGGTATTGTTTAATCCTTATATTGAAATGAATTTATGGAGACCCACAGTGGGAGACCTTTTGATGTACCACCGCAATCATGTCATGTCATTCGCGGTTTCCTAAATTGTGCTCATCTATTTTCTATTGGGATTTGAATATCATTCAATAATAATTCATTCAATTGCTTTATTCGGGCCTTTAATTGAATCAAATTTATCTAGGTCAGACATACAGAATGCCTTTATCAATTTACCATAATTAATTTTACAAGTTGTTTTAAATTTAGGATTTTGTATGCTGCTTATATTGAACACACAGCAGGGGAAGATGATCGGGTTGTATTTGCTTATGCTTTAGGAAAGTACATGAATCACCCATCTGGCTTGGCCTAGTCTTCTTCTTCCTATTGTTAGGGGCATCCCCTGTTTGCCAAGCCTCATTCAGTGGACGAAGAGAACCAGCCTTAGGTCCATCTCATGGGTGGTCGTCCGGGGAGTCTTTTTCCTTTTGGTCGTCCATTTTTCTTCTGTCATCCTCTCCGCACATGTTCTTTCCACTTTTTCTTTCATTCTTTACTCCATTTTATCACGTCCTGGATATTACCGTCGATTGAACTTTATTGATTTTAAAATGCCAAGAAGAAGACGACCTGACTTAGGTCGTCGAAGTCAATCAAATGTGAGACGAGCCACCTCACGTGCAAATCGTACTGACGACCAGCAAGAGACAGATAATGATAACATTCGTATTGGTATGACAGAATTGCGTTCAACAGTGAATAATTATGAAGTAGATATATTAGAATGGAACGACTTCGGGCACATCAAATACAACAGCAGCGAGCACGACAGAATGAAATAGAGCGATTCCGCAAACGCAGTGTTCCTGTACACCTGGAATGAGTAACATTCCACTACGATCCGGAAATAGATTATTGTGCCGACCGATCCGTAACGATTGGAGAAATGACAATCATTTGTCAATATTGTAAATCGTTAAAATACAACGGTGAATCTACTGGATTATGTTGTGCTGGTGGTAAAGTAAAATTGCCACAATTGTTCCCACCACCAGATCCATTACGCTCATTAGTTTCTCGGGTGGGAAATGACTAAACATTTCTTGGCCAACATCCAAAAATATAATAATTGCTTTCAAATGACGTCGTTTGGTGCAACGCATATTGTACAGAAAAATTTCATGCCCACTTTCAAGGTTAGTTGTTGATAAAAAAAAATATTTATAAAAGTTTTATTTTATTTTGCTTCATAAAAAATCAAATAAATATTCGAAATTTCCTGGAGGTTATCCCGTCGCGATTTATCATACGAATTTCAGTGTTTTGTCCTAGTCGGCTATTTTGCTTTTGCCCTCCGCTTCGTGTAGGGCCCGTGTCATAAACTCTGATTATGCCCTTAATACATAAATAACTATTACGTAGATTACCACCTACTTGAAAATTTTCCCATGTTAATCTCCCATTAGAAAAAAAAACTATGTAGAAATAGTTGCCATGGTTAACAAATTCTGACGTCACACTTTCCTCGCATATTCACATTTCCTTGTTATGACTTGTCAATACTGTCAAAGGTCAATAAGTTCATTTCTATAGAATCTGGTGGTTTTTTTGTTATTGAGTTGGTGTATTTATTGTCAGAATTACCTCTGATTACCTCTGGCAACGGCAACGCCGCTTGAGGATTGATGAGCAGAGGCAGAGCAGCAGAAAGTAATTTCTTTGTCTTCTAATAAATTTTGTAGTTTGTAAAGTGGTCGATCAGTTTCTATAAATCAAGTGCCATGAGTAATACTGAAGAAGTAGTGACTATTTGCGACTGGTGCCTGCAAGAAGCACGCGTGCAAACAATCGACGAGAACTTGTGGCGTTTCTGGAATATTATCAGCGTCGAAGTGAGTATGAGGCGCAGTCTACATCACACTTTTGACTTGTGGAATTGTAATTGTAATACTGTATTTGGTCTTGCTATGCCACTTCATTTATCCACGAAACATTAACCGATATCTTTCCTTTCAGGATCCGATTATGGCATCCCACAAGAATATATGCGACAAATGTAAATCACGCTATGAGGGATTCTCGATTTACATCGAGAGGTGTAAGATCAACAAGTCTAAAATAGATGAGCTGCTATCGATGGGACAGATCAAAGACGAACCTTCCATCGACATCGAGTATCATCCGTTAATTAAAAAGGAAATATCAGATCAAGCAGACTGGAATTCCTGCCGTCCTGCAGTGTCGAATGGAGTTTTCATTGAACAACAAATGCTAGCGGGCTGCTCAAACTTTCCTATGAAGAGCGATGATTCCACGATAGATGAAGTACTTTCGGCTGGAGATGTCAAAATGGAAGCTCTTATCGACATTGAGGATCACCTCATAAATGATGAAGAGGCGTCTGGTTCTGATTATCCTACAGCTTGCGACTGGTGCTTGAAAGAAGTAGCAGTTCAGAAGATCGAGGAGAAATTATGGCACTTCTGGGGGATAATAAGCGACGAAGTGAGTTCTTACGACACTATATACCTTTCTATGGTCAATGCGACCTTTCTACACTGTCATTGTTATTATTCCTACTATGCGGACCTGAACTATTTACCGCACATCCTTTAAATCAATGATCTCGAATGTTATTCCCACCAAGTGAAGAACGTAATCGTAAATAACGACAAAACTTACATAAAATATTTCAATAATACTTAGTTTTACCACTTCTGACCTATGGTCCCCTCATGACTACCAATAGAGTCATTTCGAAAGGCCTAACACATCTGCATGTATTTCTCATGTGGCGCAGACATACATTCCCATTAATAAAAAAAAATTCAGCTTTGAAACAAACAGTCTCGTACGTTTCACCATTCCACTCAATTCATCAGTTGTACATTACTACGCAACGATGCCGGTTTCCTTACAGCCAACGTCACTTACAGCGTCCCTGTCTACATATCTCCGCATCTAACGATACGTCCATTTCAATCACATTTCTTTACTCCACTGACCCATTAGCGCCCTGATTATTTGTTGGTACAATACCAGTTCTTCATTACGTATTATGTTAGTGCTGAAAAATTAAAAAAATACGAGACATGGTAGATCTAGAAGTTTACTGCATTTCCTTAACCATTTCAATCAAGAAGTTCGGTCAATTTAAAGATCTTTTATTGGATCTTTTCGCCTCATAACAGACCGTCAGCGTAAATGGATGAAACTTTTAGTTATAATACATTTTAAAGCGGTTCGTGAGCGACTCTGATCAGTCATCAAGTCATCAGAAATGAATCCAGTAAGTTTTACTATTAAAAAAGAGGATATGTAGTTTTAAAAGAACTCCGTTGATTTGTCACTGAGTTGAATTTGGGTTGATTTGTTTTTTTTTTCTAATTTTTTAATACACAATAAGTAACTTTTACCTTTTGGGGTACATTACCTGTAGGTGTACATCTTTTTCCAGAATCCGCTGATGGAATCCCTAAGGAACATTTGTGAGAAATGCAAGTCGCTCCATGAGGGATTTTCCATATACATCGAAAGCTGTAAGAGAAACGAGTCCACAGTAGAGACGATATTAAGTTCCGAAGGAATTAAGAAGGAACCTTCGATCGACATTGAATATCATCATTTAATTAAAGAAGAGGAAGTGTCAGATACAACATCGGGAGGAAGAGGACAAACTGGATGGGACTTACAAGAAAGACATAGAGTATGTCCAGGTTCTTCAGATATTCAAGTTGAACCGAAGACTACTCACATGTGTTCGTACTGCGATAAACAGTTTTCATCCATTTATAAATTAACGAGACATATGCGCAGCCACAAAGGCGAGAAGCCTTTCACATGTTTATCTTGTGATAAAAGATTTTCTTTTTCTTCACATTTAAAGAGACATTCGCTCATCCATACAGGCGACAAGCCTTTCACATGTTTATCTTGTGATAAAAGTTTTTCTTGTTCTTCCGATTTAAAGTTACATTCGCGCATCCATACAGGCGACAGGCCTTTCACATGTTCATCTTGTGATAAAAGTTTTCTTAGATCTTCAGATTTAAAGACACATTCGCGCATCCATACAGGCGACAAGCCTTTCACATGTTCATCTTGTGATAAAAGTTTTTCTTTTTCTTCAAATTTAAAGATACATTCGCGCATCCATACAGGCGACAAGCCTTTCACATGTTTATCTTGTGATAAAAGATTTTCTTTTTCTTCACATTTAAAGAGACATTCGCGCATCCATACAGGCGACAAGCCTTTCACATGTTTATCTTGTGATAAAAGTTTTTCTTCTTCTTCACATTTAAAGTTACATTCGCGCATCCATACAGGCGACAAGCCTTTCACATGTTCATCTTGTGATAAAAGATTTCCTACTTCTTCAGATTTAAAGAGACATTCGCGCATCCATACAGGCGACAAGCCTTTCACATGTTCATCTTGTGATAAAAGTTTTTCTTCTTCTTCAAATTTAAAGATACATTCGCGCATCCATACAGGCGACAAGCCTTTCACATGTTTATCTTGTGATAAAAGTTTTGCTCTTTCTTCATATTTAAAGAGACATTCGCGCATCCATACAGGCGACAAGCCTTTCACATGTTCATCTTGTGATAAAAGATTTTCTTCTTCTTCACATTTAAAGAGACATTCGCGCATCCACACAGGCGAGTAGCCTAGAAACATGTTCTAGTTGTAATAGATTTTCTACCTTTTATCGACTAAAGCCTCATTCCGGCATACATACGTTGACAATTCAAGGTGTGATAAGAGTTTTTCTCGTTCTAGTAGTTTAATATAGCTATGTCTACACTCGTGCCTTTTTGTATGCCTCTAACGCATGCGTCAAAGCGCAAGGTGTAGCGCAAGTGACGCATGCATTATAGAATGCGTGGTAGAAGTTGAACGGTGATAAATGTTACAACGCAAGCAGTGTTGAACGTAAATCCAACCTGCTCGGGTATTTTAGTATGCAACGTCGGCCTCTCGTTAATTTTGTTGGTTAATTTCTTGTGTTTGGTTCAGAATTTCATAATGTCGTCTAAGAAAATAAGCTTCAGTGAGAGTGAGAGAGTTACTTTAAAATTTATAGAGGACTATAAACAGCACTCTGCGTTGTGGGATGTGAACAACAAGTTTTACATTAATAAAATAATCAGAACTGATGCTCTAAGGGACCTAGGAGAAAAATACAATTTAGATATTCTTGGAGTCAAGAATAAAATCAAAAGTTTGCGATCATACTTCTCCAAGGAACACCACAAAGTTCTTAATTAAAAAACTGGTTCTGGAACCGAAGATATTTACGATTCGCCATGGTTTGCATATAAACATCTGCTTTTCATCAAAGATTCAATAACACCTCGTGAGAGCAAGGAAACTGAAGAACGCAAGACGAGCGCCCGAGAGGTCGCCATAGAATCAAGTTTGGTAAGTAAGTAAGACGAGACAACGTTTATAACCTGTAAATCAACGCTGATAAAAAACACCTCGTAGTCTGTACAACGTACAACTATCATTTTAAAGTTTATATATTTCTGTTTCATCAATGTAAAACTAGCTTTTAATTAAGTGATTCAAAGTAGTAAGTAATCCCCATTTTATTGGTACCACACACGGTTGCAACACAAACTGTTTGTTTATAGAATGGGAGAATGTTCTCGGGAAGCTGGGATGAAATCAGGTAATGTTCTTGATAATCCCCAAAATAATAACAACAACTAATTCTTAAGATATATCAAATTGGCGACGTTTCGTTTAAGATTCTGAACATATTCATGGCACTAAATATGAATATTCTCTGGTCCATTCCTCGTAGTGTGGAAATTACAGAAGCGTACATTATCAAATTGGAGCGAACAGAAGAAAACTATTACGCACTCGAATTAACCACAATAAAAAAAAAGTGAGAATTCACAAACTACGCGACATTGTGATGCGTTATCTTCACTTTCTAACACAATTCCCAACTTTCCCCACGAGAATGGCAACGTCGCCTCTTTAAGACCGATCTTTCAGCTTTACGTCTTTAAAACAAAATAAACAAGTTATTAGAATAACTACAAGGCGAAAGCGTTATCTTAAAAAGGTAGTTTCATTTCAACTCGACCGTCACTAATTTAGAAATGTAGGGAAAAGTGTTCTCATTATTTGTGATTAGCTAACGTTGCAAAACATGGAGATGGCACTTATTCATTCATTCGTTCATGTAAACCCACTTAAATCACAAGAATAACTAACAATCAGAAGACCAACAGAAAGAGAGGTCCGATAATCAGGTAGGTTGTCGGTCGGACTTTGGAGGAACGGGTGTGTAGACTCCATTTCACATAAGAAGAACCGTGGGCTAGAGTTACACGGAAAGACATATTCCGTCGGCTATGTTCGGTTTCCATCTTCTTCTTCTTCATTGTGCCCTGTCAGGTCCCCCTGACGTTGGCAATCACGATGGCGAGTTGATCTCTGCTTTCAGCCACTCTAAACAATTGTTCGACGCAGTGTATGCCCGTCCACTCTCGGATGTTCTTTAACCAGGAGATCTGTTTTCTTCCTACGCCTCTGCGGCCCTCTATTTTACCCTTCATTATAACTTGTAGTATCCGGTATCGATTTCCTCTGAGAACATGACCGAGGTATGCTAATTTTCGGCATTTAACTGTTGTCAATAGTTCACGAACTGTATTTGCTCTTTCTAAGACTGCTTCATTACTTTGCATATCCATCCATGATACTCTCAGCATTCGTCTGTGCAACCACATTTCAAATGCCTCTAGCCGGTTGATTGTGGCAGTTTTCAGTGTCCAGACTTCAGCCCCGTACAACAGCACAGACCAAATGTAGCACTTAATCATCCTCTGTCTCAGCTTGAGGTTTAGGCTGTCATTACAAAATAGCGATCTCATCTTACGGAATGTAGCCCGGGCTATCTCAATCCTGCATCTTATTTCCTTGTCCGGGTCGAGTTGTTCTGTGATGTAGCATCCGAGGTATTTAAACTTTGATACTCTCTCAACGTTTTGTCCATTTATCCGTATTGCTGCGTTGGGGTATGGCTGACGGCTAAAGACCATGAACTTTGTCTTAGCAACATTTATATTTAGTCCCATTTCCCGTCCGACTACATCAACAGAATTTATGAGATTTTGGAGACCTTGGAGATCATCGCACAAAATAGCCGTATCGTCAGCGTAACGAATGGTGTTAATCAGCTCGCCGTTGATTTTTACCCCGAATTCTTTCTCGTACAATGCCTCTTTGAAGACCTTATCCGAATAAAGGTTAAACAATAATGGAGACAGGACGCATCCCTGCCGAACGCCTCGTTGGATTTGACGTTCATCTGTAAATCTTCCGTTGACACGAACGACTGCCTTCTGTCGCCAGTATAGGTTCTTAATTATACGTAGGTCTTTTCCATCAACACCAGTCTCTCTCAATATATTTATAAGCCTTTCGTGTTGCACTCTGTCAAAGGCCTTTTCATAATCTATAAAACATACGAAAACATCCTTACGTTGGTCACGACACTTTTGGAGAAGAATATTCAGAGCAAACATTGCTTCCCTGGTACCAAGGGCATCTCTAAAGCCGAACTGCGTCTCGTCCAAATCATTTTCGCATTTGTTTCTTATTCGAGCGTGGATAATTTTAAGAAACACTTTCAGTGTGTGGCTCATCAGGCTTATCAGTCTATGGTCGTTGCATCTCCTGGCTTGTTGTTTTTTGGGGATTGTTATGAACACAGATTTCAGCCATTCTTCTGGTATTTCTCCCGTGTTGTATATATCATTGAAAAGTTTAACCAAGATATCAATGTTTTTCTCGTTGATTATTTGAAGGAGCTCTACCGGAATGTCATCCGGTCTAGTTGCTTTTCTTGGTTTTGCAGATTTTATATTGAATAGGACTTCAGACTTTAAGATTTCAGGTCCTTCATTATTGTCGATGATATTCAACGTGGTTGGTCTATTGTCTCTGAATAGATCATCTATGTATTGGCTCCATGCATTAAGAACTTCTTCTTCATCTATGATGGTTTTGCCTGTGTTGTCTACTAAAATACTAGGGCCTCTTTTGTTAAACAGGCCAGCTACTTCTCTGACCTTTTTGTGTATGTTAAAGGTATCATGTCTTTTCTCCAGTTCTTCCATTTCCCTGCATCTATCCTCCATCCACTCTTCTTTTGCTTTCTTGATCTTGTCCTTTATTTCCTTCTGTTTACTCTTATATTCCTCTTTGTTGTTTTTGCATTTTCGTCTTTCCTCCATGAGATTTAGGATCTCATCAGTCATCCATCGTTGTTTTTTCGTTTTAGTATTGTTTGCTGTGTTCTCTTCCATTACCTTGGTGATGTGTCCTCGGAATATCTTCCACGTCTGATCCACAGTATTGCCCTCCATCACTGTCATTGTGTCGAGGCTGTCGTTTAGTTCTTTTTCCATTTTGTTAATGTCCACCGCGTTCAACGAAAACTTAAGGGTTTTATTGTTCTTCTTTATTTTCTTAAGGTTAATTGTTATATTGGCGACTAGTGGGTTGTGATCCGATCCTATGTCTGCACCTGGATAGGTGATGACCCTCGTGATACAGTTTCTAAATCTCCTAGCTATCAGGATGTAGTCGATCTGGTTTCTTATTATGCGTTCAGTATTATCGCCCGGGGCGGCCCATGTATATAGTCTTCTTTTGGGTAGTTTATACCATGTGTTTGTAATAACCATGTCATGTTCTTGAGCGAATTCGTACAGTCGGTCGCCGCGCTCGTTACTATCACCCAGACCATATTCACCAACAAGGTCAGATCTACGACCTTTGCCTATTTTAGCGTTGAAATCTCCTATAATGAGATTGATTTCATTTTGTTTGAAGCGATTAAGTACTTCATCTAATTGTTGGTATAAAATCTCGACTTCATGATCATATTTCTTCTCCGCGGTGGGTGCATATATTTGTAAGATATTAATGTTAAATGGGCTGGCATTTAGTTGAAGTATTATTATCCTGTTGTTTACCGGGATAATCTGTTTAACGTATTTTTCTAGTTCTGGTTTTATAAGTATACCAACACCATTCCTGTGCTGAGTGTCGTTGTCTTCGCTGCCTGAATAGTATAAAATGCCCTCGTCATGTCTGCATGTTCCGGAACCTGGCCAGCGTAATTCGCTGATACCCATTATTGTTGTTTTCATCCGCTTAGCCTCTTGGACAAGATTATCAAACTTGCCAGCGGCATATAGGCTTTTTACGTTCCACGTACCGATCTTTAGTTTGGACTTTGCTACTTTGAGCCGGGAGATTCTTAGCACCCCTTGCTCATCTAAGAGCTGCCCGGGACTAGGGGCCAAAGCATTTGTGTTCCTCGCCATAGCAATATCCTGGGGAAAAATTTAGCAGTGTGGTTTCCCGTTGCCTTCACTGCTTTATGTTCAGCCGCTCCTAACATGGAGAACAGTCGCTGTTTGCAGCCGCCCACTCTGGGTCAGACGCTGCAGTTTCACCATATCTGGCTATCCTCACTTAGTTTAGCCTGCAGGTCGATGCAGTTGCCCGGGGAGTGGCACGTGGAGCCATAAGTGAGAATTGGGAGTCCTGTGAGGACCAGTCATCGCTGACTACTCACTGACTAAGCCATTGAGTCCGACCGTCCTCGATGAAAGGTACTACCTCTACAGCACAACCCCATACCCCCCTACTATCGGTTTCCATAGTTTCATGTAATTCGTGTATAAGCAGTGGCGGGAGGGTGAAGGTTTAGCGTAGGCGCGTTGGCGTGTTTTTCGGCATTGTCGCTTGTCACCCGGCGTTCGCGTATCTAACGTAACGTAACGGTCCTTTATTTTATTATTATTACAATTTTGTACGTGGTGCATTGTGTATTTTGACTAAAGCAAAATGATTTAGATTAAATTATTCTTGTTGTTTACACAACATAGGCAACTAACAATACACGAATTAATATTATCCCCTAATACGATTACTACTCGGACCGCTACTGTCCAGATGCCGATCGGGCGACTTCGTGCCGGAGATGCGGCCTGCATGGAACTCAAGGCCACGGTTCTTCTTATGTGAAATGGAGTCTACGGCACAAATCGGCAAATATCAAAGCACGTGCGTTCAGGGTCATAGAGGACCGTATCGGACCTCTCTTTCTGTTGGTCTTCTGATTGTTAGTTATTCTTGTGCTTAAATGCTGTGTTGCAGAATTTCCAAGTTTTGCCGCGGATTTCAAATGTGCCGCTAGGCTCAGTGGTGGGAGGTAGGACAAAATCAAGCCGGCAAATGTCAGCATTTGCAGCATATATGGCATATATACATATATGTAATACTCCTATATCGCTAACAGAGAGAGAGGTTTGGGCGAAAACATCCATCTCATCATGACTGGGTCTGTAACGCGCAGACGTGTGTTACGGCCAATAAAATAACTGGATTCGCATCACGTGTATATTTACGTCGCGTCGAGCGGCATGTGTTTTTTGTTTACGTTTAGCGGTGGAGGTTAAAGTGTGGTTAGGACATCTTAATAAATCATACCCATAGAAATACTAAAGACGACAGTTCTCAGTATCCCCCAAATAAAACCAATTCAAAGAATGTAGATGATGTTTAATCCAAACAGCTGACATCCGACGTTTCGTCTACAATCGTAGACACATCCATGGATCTACAATGATTAAGGTAAGTATACTAAGTATTTGCTCTTGCTAGGAGAGAGAGAAAGTCGACACTTATATTTCCAGTGAGCTTATAACTGGTACTGGGCTGAGTTTTGCTATAGCAAAAATTAATGGTTCTTATAACGCTTTACGAGAATACAGATTTTGTAATACGGGGCCATTGTTCTCCGTCGCGCTTGCGCTTCATGTACCAAGTCATTGACTTCTGTCTCACTTGTTTTCGCCCGACTCACTATGGGACGAGATAGGACGCTAGCAATATAGGAGTATTACATATATGCATATATAGATGTTCTGTGATAATATATGTTTTGTGATTCTACGTTCTGTCTTATTGTTACGACACTTGACGTAAAACATAGATAGATGTTCTGTGCGTAAAACGTAAACCATAGACGTAAACAAAGTACGTTTGTTGGTTAAAGTGGTTGGATCGTCGTGGTAGCGGAGGCCAAATAAACATAGCAACAACGTTTGTTGGTTAGGTCAAAATAGAAGTGCCAGGAGTGTTGCTTTTGCTGATATTGCTGTTTATCCCGAAAAGACGAGTATGGATGTGAAGGTGAAAACTGGTTGCGACTGGTGCTTGAAAGAAATAGCAGTTCAGAAGATCGAGGAAAAATTATGGCACTTCTGGGGTACAATAAGCGACGAAGTGAGTTCTTACGGTCTGTATACCTCAGGACTTCAATACGACCTTTTTACACAGTTATTGTTATACTTACCCTGTGGACATCGTTTAAACAATGATCCCGAATATTATTGATACAGCCATATTATTCCCCCCAAGTGAAGTACGTAATCGTAAATGACGACGTAAAATGTAGATAAAATGTTTCAATAATACCTAGTTCTACCACTTCTGGCCTATGGTCCCCTCACGACTACCAATAGTTTCATTTCGAAAGGCCTAACACATATGCATGTATTTCTCATGGGGCGCAGATATACATTTCCATTAATAGAAAATAAAATTCAGCTGCCAAATTCAAATATTGCCATTACAAACGTTCTCGTACGTCACCGACATTCGACTCGATTCATCGGTGGTATTTCACTACGCAACTATGGCGGTTTCCTCACAGACAACTTCACTTACATCGTCCCTGTCTACATTTCGCCGTATCCAACGATACGTCCATTTAAATCACATTTCTTTACTCCACTGGCCCATTAGCGCCTTGATTATTTAATGGTACAATACTCGTTCTCTTCATTACTTATTATGTTAGTGCTGAAAACTTGGAGAAATACGAAAAATGGTAGATCTAGAAGTTTACCGCATTTCCTTAATCAAGACAGTGTCAATTTAAAGAACTTTTTTTTGGGTCTTTTGCTTCATAACAGACCATTGGCGTAAATAGATGAAACTTTTAGTTCTCAACTGGTGGCGCATTGTCACTATTTTGTATTAAATTTGAATATCGGTGAAGAAAATTGCGTGAAATAGGTACACCGAGTGGTATAAGCAAATCCTCTCGTGGTACAATGTTGCCAGGTAGAGCACTATATAATTCATCTTAAAGCGATTTATGAGCGAGTCTGAGCAGTCGACATTTTGTCATCAGAAGTGACTCCAGTAAGTTTTACTATGAAAAAAAAAAAATAAACAGTTTAAAAAAAACTCTGTTAATTTGTCACCGAGTTGAATTTGGATTGATTTGATTTTTTGTTTCTAATTTTTTTAAATACAATGAGTAACTTTTACCTTTTGCGTGTTGCGTTTATTTTTTGTTTTTGTATGGTCGATGCAATGGCAGGAAATAAATGTAAAAATTTTACTTGCTTTGCGGGAGAATCATCCTCATCTTCGATTGCTCAGGTTTGAGTGTTGTGGTACAATACCTGTTGGTGTAATCTACATCTTTTTCCAGAATCCGCTGTTGGAATCCCTAAGGAACATTTGTGAGAAATGTAAGTCGCTCCATGAGGGATTTTCCACATACATCGAAAGCTGTAAGAGAAACGAGTCCATAGTAGAGACGATATTAAGTTCCGAAGGAATTAAGAAGGAACCTTCGATCGACATTGAATATCATCATTTAATTAAAGAAGAGGAAGTGTCAGATACAACGTCGGGAGGAAGAGGACAAACTGGATGGGACTTACAAGAAAGACATAGAGTATGTCCAGGGTCTTCAGATATTCGAGTCGAACCGAAGACTACTCACATGTGTTCGTACTGCGATAAACAGTTTTCATCCATTTATAAATTAACGAGACATATGCACAGCCACACAGGCGACAAGCCTTTCACATGTTTAACTTGTGATAAAAGATTTTCTTCTTCTTCACATTTAAAGAGGCATTCGCGCATCCATACAGGCGACAAGCCTTTCACATGTTCGTCTTGTGATAAAAGATTTACTACCGTTTATCAATTAAAGTTACATTCATATATGCATACAGGCGACAAGCCGTTCACATGTTCATCATGTGATAAAAGATTTTCTTCTTCTTCACATTTAAAGTCACATTCGCGCATCCATACAGGCGACAAGCCTTTCACATGTTCGTCTTGTGATAAAAGATTTCCTACCGTTTATCAATTAAAGTTACATTCATATATACGTACAGGCGACAAGCCTTTCACATGTTCATCTTGTGATAAAAGTTTTCTTAGGTCTTCAGATTTAAAGACACATTCGCGCATCCATACAGGCGACAAGCCATTCTCATGTTCATCTTGTGATAAAAGTTTTTCTTCTTCTTCAAATTTAAAGTCACATTCGCGCATCCATACAGGCGACAAGCCTTTCACATGTTCATCTTGTGAAAAAAGATTTTCTTCTTCTTCACATTTAAAGAGGCATTCGCGCATCCATACAGGCGACAAGCCGTTCACATGTTCATCTTGTGATAAAAGATTTCCTACCGTTTATCAATTAAAGTTACATTCATATATGCATACAGGCAACAAGCCTTTCACATGTTTATCTTGTGATAAAAGTTTTTCTTCTTCTCTATATTTGAAGAGACATTCGCGCATCCATACAGGCGACAAGCCTTTCACATGTTCCTCTTGTGATAAAAGTTTTTCTTCTTCTTCAAATTTAAAGTCACATTCGCGCATCCATACAGGCGACAAGCCTTTCACATGTTTATCTTGTGATAAAGGTTTTTTTACTTCTTCAAATTTAAAGATACATTCGCGCATCCATACAGGTGAAAAGCCTTTCACATGTTCATCTTGTGATAAAAGATTTTCTTGTTCTGCAAATTTAAAGAGACATTCGCGCATCCATACAGGCGAGTAGCCTAGAAACATGTTCTAGTTGTAATAGATTTTCTACCTTTTATCGACTAAAGCCACATTCCCGCATACATACGTTGACAATTCAAGGTGTGATAAAGAGTTTTTATCGTTCCAGTAGTTTAAAGAGACATACAGGCGACAAGCCTGTTCAAACATGGTCAAGTAGTAATCAAGAGGTCTGTTCCAACAAGTACCCGAATTAGTTCTGAATCAGGCGGAGCGTGTGCAGAAGCGGTGTAGTGTTCCAACAAACGTTGAACTGATCCCAGAACTGGTTCTACATGGGTTCCAACACGCGACGAACGAATTCGGCATCGGTTCAAGGACGGTGAAATAAGTTCTTGATTCTGACCAGGAACGAGAATAGGGACTATCTCCCGCCGTCAATGGTTTCTGTGAGGTTTGAGGTTATGTATTTTAAAAATCGTAAAAACAAACTAACTAAACGCAAAATGGGCGGTAGTGATTCGGATGAAAACGACTATTTGGCCTTAGAATCAAGTGAGGAAGAGGAATTGTTCTTCTTTAATAACATAGAACGCGTTTTATGTCCCAACAGAACTTCAGAACGGATTCTGGAACTAACACTTTGTTGGCACATGCGCATAAAAAAAATTCATTACTAGAATCGGAACGGTTCGCAAAGTGCTTGTTGGAACACACCTAAGGTTTTCATCATTCTTATAATCTAAGGGAGTTGACTAACTGATTAATTAAGTTGGTTAAACGGTTTAATCGCTACATTTTAAGCATATTTTTGATCATGTAGTAAACTGAATTTATTTATAAATTATACATATAATAAAGTTTTATTTTAAGATCCAGTAAAATTTTTAGTTTAAGGCTGTTCTCGCAGTACCCATTTTCAGTATTTTACAAAATGCTCGCTTATTTATGATGCAAACTCTTTCATTTTTTGCATACATAAATATAATGTTATTCCCTAGAATGTCTTGTCTTTAGTTTTTCCAAATTTTACTTGTAGATACCAAAAAAAAACGTAGTGAATAACTTTTTTTAACATTTTTGGAATTTGGAAAACAAGAGTGTGTAGAGATTTTTTCTCTTTCCAGTCGTGTTTTCACCCATCAAATTACTCTAACTCTCTTGGCAGGATGTTTAAAACCGTTTCTTTATTTGGGATACTTCTCGGTTGTCCGAGAATATCTCGCTCTCTCTCTCAATCGCGGTGCGGTCGACGTTGACTGCGACGACTGCGTTCAGGTCAGGATCTAAAGAACCGAAGCGGCGGTAGGATGGGGGGGGGTTTAGCGTGGCCCCTTACACCAAGTAAAAGTGATCATTAAATGTCAAAAATGTTATTACTATTTAACTTTATCTAACGTGCTGTCGCCGACGGAGTGGAAGCAGTGCAGCCAGAACGCGCGTACCCCTTCCATCGCATTTGGCGAACCGAGCCGATCGCCAAATCGAATTTTCGCTCGAACGCTGCAGTGGAAGAGAGATAGATGAGTCGCAAGGCAACCGCTCTGTCTATTGTTCTCGCTCTCACTCTAGCTCGCACGCATGGGTCTGACGTAACGTTACAATGTTTTCTGGAAAGTGTAGGTAGCCCCGCACGTCGATTTATAACGTTTATCACGACAATTTTTTTTTAAATCGTCAGATTGACGATACCCCTCAAAAGAATCGTCAGATTTTTCGTCAGCGTGACTGGGACATCATGATGAAGCTTCAGTGTGCTAATCTGACGTGGTCTCAATTTACACCCCTCCCGCATAGCCACCAAAAATATTATAATCTGACAAGCTTCAGTTTTTCCATGACATTGTTTTTTTGCAATTTATTTTGAAAATCTGTAGACTTTACCATATGGTAAAAGTGAAAACATTATAGGACCATTTACTCTTTTCCTATAGTCTGATCTACCAATTCTAATAGGTCTCCGCGACGCTCGAGTAAATCCACATTTAGCATCATGGTATTGCATTAGTTATCCATCCTTTTCTAGGTATAATCTTATTTTTAGTTCCTATCGACTTAAATTTTGATTTCTCTACACATTTTTGTATTCCTACAACTCAATTGATTTAAAGCTTCATTAGGATCAACGGATTATTTATTTTTATATTTATTTATTAAACTATTAAACAAACATTTGAATGATACCGTTATTTTCTTAAGAGAAAACCAAACCAAAAATTTTAATGAAGTATTTGATGTATAGTTGCTAGATGATGAATGTACCTCGATATTTTCATAGTATTTCTTGTTAAAGTGTGTCCTTTTTCTTTAAAACACGCGTGGTCATTTACTAGAATGCAATATCTGTCTTAGCGCTCGTAATTGGCCAACATGGTCAACTACTGGAATTTCAGATATATTAAACATTTTATGTCTGTCCCTTTTTTGGCTTTGATATATCCGAATAGAGTAGACAATATTAAACAAAACCGTTATTTCAAAGAGGATCCAGTAGTTGACCACAGTTTTTTTGGTGGTTAACTATTAGGTGTTGTTATGGTCAACAACCGGTAACTACATCGATTTTACTTTATTTGGAGATTGTTTTTATAGGCATTAGTGTTTTCTCATAAGTGATATTGGTTTATTTTTTTCAGAAAAATGTCTCAGACTAAAAAGACTCCTTTAAATACACAGAAACACAACTGGAACAGGCTATAAATGACATTTCCAACAATGTATGTAGCATTCGAAAAGCGGAGAGGCTTTACGCCGTTCCTCATTCTACTTTAATAAATAAATTAAAAGGAAGGTCTGCTTTGACAAGACAAATGGGCCCTTCTACCATACTAACTAAAGGTACCGGTGTGAAGTTATAATTTTTTTACAAGGTATTTTCCTCCCCATATAATGGACCTCTTCGCTGTAGTTTTCTATAACAATATTTCTGTCTGTCGTTATTGTCGGCCACCGTTTTCTGTAATGTTCATAATAATGTTTTCTTCTTTCCCGGTTTTTTTTTTCACTATACACTATTCACTGTAAATGTTTTTTATGCATAGTGTGTTAAGGTTCGTAACAATGAAATTGTACATTATACTTATGCTCTGCCACTGTTGTATGTAAATCAGGGTGAGAGCCTGGTTGCATACGTTAGGTAACCGAGGGCCTTTACGTGGTGTGAGTTGGCAGTCTTACTTGTTGGTTCTGGCATGGTAGGTGGCAGCGGTGACTTAACTATAACCTGTAAACATTCCCGGCCTGTCAATCGTAGAGTGCAGGTCGGGAGCCAAAAATAACCTAAAACCATAATTGAAATCTAATAATATTAAACCAATCAACACATAATAAACCTACTTCCAAACGGAAAAGTAAATGTAGTGAACGTAATTGTGAAGTGATATCAGTATTTTGTGTTAAATGTTAAAATCAAATATACCACGTGCATAGTGCCAACCGCTTTCCTATTCACGCCGGTAACCCATAGAAATAGAAAAGGTGTAGAATGCGCTTCGACCTGCGCGAACTGGGGAGATTTGTTGATCCGCCATTTTGATGCACTAATGTCAAAAATGTCAAAACAAATCATACCTGTGTCAATGATCTAATAAAGGATATTGACCCCATTGATCTCTGCTAACCACAAAAAAGTAATTTTTAATTAAATTACGCTCTGTAGTACCGCTCTGAAAACGCATTGTCGCGTCTAGGAAGAAGCACCATCGTAATCGTACCGCATCCTAAAGTACCGGCCTCTTTCAGCCTTTATTGTCAGATTATGTTAAATTTTGGACAAGACCTGTCCCTTGAGAACCTCGCCAGCTTTGGATGGACCTCTTACAGTGTGTTTTCTGTTGGAACTCCGGTTAAATAGTGCTCGTCCGAGTCCTCGTCGCGTCATCGAACCTGCTCATGCTGTTACCAGCAGTTCTTCGTTCTTCTTTACTGCCGCTGTCGTCTTCAGAAAGCCCGCAAGCCAGAAGCCGGCCATTCTACCACACCTGGAAGAATTACTTGCCAGTTGTCAGCTAGCCCTTGAGCGATCCAACATCATGCTCACGTCGAAAGCAGTCAGCAATTATTTACCACTACTTGTAACAATGTCAAGTTCGGCTGCCAGAAAGGAAAATGCTCTTAGCTGTTTGAAATGTATTTATCAAATCAATATTATGAAAAAATAAACGTTTACAGTATCAAGTGACTATTAATCTATCAATGAACGTGAAGCTTCTCTTGTCCAGTTTGAATATTTACCCTTATCTGTAAGAATAGACAGTTTGACTTAAAGCTAATGTTCCTGGTTTCGAGTGGAAATCAAAACGGTTCATTGTTTTATCATTGTTTTATTGAACTTAAGATTAATAAACGTAAATGAACTTGTAATATCTAACATTCTTCAAGAAATCTACCTTTTGTCAAACAGAAGATGACACAGATCAAATAAGGAAAATATATAATAACCATCCTAATTAAAATATACAGGGTGAGGGACGATATAAGAATAGTAAATGGTACATTACAATAATAATCTCTTTAACACCTAATAAAGCAGTTCGTTCATCAATGTTCAGTCAAGGTCTCTGCTACATAACCATTAGTCAAACTTAACTGTTAGTTAAAATTTTAATTTAAGGTAAGTTAAAACCAAGAGGTTTAAAGTATCTGTCAATTAGTTAACTTTGATTAATAACTATCAGTCAAAGTGTCCTAACAGAACATTGATAAACCGGACCTAATTCTATTACATTATTCTATTATTTTATTGTTCTTGTGACTCACAGCTTTACACACTTGTTCTTTAATTTTGATGGAAAGATACTAAAAAAAATTGTTTGCATTACTTCATGGTAATGGAAACAGCTTATATTTCATGCTTACCTGTAATTATGTAACTTTTTCACAAGTTGAACCCTTCTGCGTTTTGAACTACTGTTGGTACTCTTGTCGGTACTGGAACTATCAATGTTGGCATGTTTCCTACGTTTTGGCATCCTACCAGAACTCGAACTGGATGTGCTTATAGATATGCTGTAATTTTTTGTCAAATTAATACAATAAATATCAAGAAAAAAGTGGTTTTTATTCATTTAGGGGGAACATCCATCTTCACATATTTCCTATGAAAAGGACATGACTAACAGTAAATTTCAAAGTTTTGTGTTGTGCAGAAATATAAAGAGCTTAATAACAAGAAGTGGAATGAGGAAAGTTGGTTGGTTAGTTTTCATTTATAAATTGTTGGATTTCATTCAATATACCACCCCTATAAATATACAGGGCCGATTACTTAGTAAAGAAACACAGTCATCAAATTCGCGCAGGTATACGTCACACCATATAGCTATCTCTCTTTACCGGCATCAGTGGCGTATGTTAGAATTAAAGGTTAAGGATATAATTAATTGTGAATTGAAAAACATTGTTGCCGGACTGCACGTATTTGCAGAGGTAAATGTGACTAATGTGAAATACAACATAACCTTGATTATCCAGGGTTCAATGACCCATTTCTTCGATTAACTGGGGTTTTCTGCTTTACTCATTCATTCTTTAATTGTCCAGATTAACCGAGGATTTCGTGTTATGTATTTGTACTCTATTCATTGTCTTTCATTTTGTAGCGTTGTGTTGAAATGTTATAACAATATCGAAATGTACCCGAATGGTGAACGAATGAAGAGATGAGAAATTAATCGGCATCATTTCTGAAAAGTTAATTATGAACTTGTAGGGTTGACCGTTTTTAAAATAAATCCTACATGAAATGTTTACACTTTAAAAATGTGTAAAAGAAGTGTGGAAACTCAACTAAATTATTTTAAACAATAAAATGCTTACTACATACAGAAATTATTGGAATGAAAAGAAATAGGACGAGAGGTCACAAAAAAATTATGAAGAAAGAAACCAAAAATTTGGAATATTTTTGTTCTACTGAAAAATAAGTTTTAATTAGGTATCTGTAGATTTGTTGTTTTATTAAAGTTTTCATGTAATATTGACACATTATTTTCATTACTATTTTCAATATATGTATCCAGAAATCGTTGTTTTTTAAATACCTATAAATTTTGTTTAGTCATCAATTATGATTTTTCTTACATCCTGATAAACCATAAGTACAAATTCTATTATTCATACACCTCCCACCCTGTCAATACCCTGGATAATCAAGGATCTACTACTGTACATGAATTAGTGAATCAAAACTAATTTGTAGTAATATTGCGTATGACATACAAACATAGAAAGCAAGTTTTCAATGTTATATTTTAATAGTTTTGAGAAAATTGTTTGTATACACCAGTAAAAATGAACTTATTGGAAATCATGCGTTAAAATAATATGCAGTGTCGATAAATTAAAATCTTTATAATTTCGAAAGCAACAAGAAAATACCTTAATGCAAACATTCAATATATTATAAGGTGGATTGAATAATTAATCTAAATTTATAAATAATGAATAAATAAATCTAAAATCTAAATAATGAAGATATAAATGAAAATTATAAATAACGAAGAAATACATAAATGTAAAATGTATTTAGTGAATACATCAAGGTAATAATATACAATATGTCAATAGCAAAAATGTACATGTATTGTGTTATTAATGTAATAGGCCAAGCAAATAAGTGAAAAAAATACTCTGCTGGGGACATCGACTCATCGGTCATCGGGCAGGAGATCCACAGTTTCAGGTAATACAGGCCTACAGAAACAAAACGTATAGGAAGACGCCACGAGATTAGCAACATTACGCATTGTTATTAACAATTGAAGGTAAAAGAATGCACTTCTGTGACTATTTTTGTTCTCAAGTAAAAACTATTTTTGGGTCATTTTTGGGTAAAATGGGCTAACCATCCTGTAGGGAATTAAGAGACATTTAATTGTAAATAACAATGCCTAATGTTGCTAATCTCGTGGGGTCTTCCTATATGTTTCGATTATGTTGGCCTATATTACCTGAAAATGTAGGTTTCCTGCCCGATGACACGATGTCTTGCCGTAACCCCTAATTGATTGGTCTATATGGGTTCAATACCAGACATATCGGGTGATCCATCATCCGTGCCCCATTCGTCACTGGAACCAGTGTTAACAACGAACCGAAGAGAATCATCATACTCATCATAAATGTGCTCCCTTTGAATTAATTCGTTTTCAAACTTATAAACATGGTCACAAATGGAAGCCCATTCCTCTTTTGTTACTTGTGTAAACTTCTGTCTTGCCAGTGCCTCCACATCATCCAGTTTGAAAGTAACATTATTCGCTGCTACCCAATTTTTTACAGAAGCCCATACTTTTTCTATCGGGTTTAATTCTGGATGATATGGAGGCAGACGCAATATATTGTGGCCATGCTGTTCAAATAGCACATCTATGCGGTATCTGTTCTCCTGGGTCCTGCAACTTTTTATAATATCATACAATTCAGGTTTTGTAGCAGTCTCATTAAATTGAATGTTTCGTTGGACAAGCCAAGCTACCATTTCTGCCTTCTTACTTGCGGTGGTAATAGACTTTTCCAACCTAACATTATGGTAGCTGGCATTATCCACAACAACGACTGATCGTGGTGGCAGATTTGGAATTAGTTGCTGCTCTGCCCACTTCGAAAAATTAGTGAAATTCATGTCATCATGGTAATCTCCACTTTTCTTTCCTGCAATCATTAACATTCTATTAATTATTTCAGTCACAAGGAATGTTTACATCCGAGGCAAACGTGCACGAGCCGAGGCTTCTTATTTGCCAAGGATGTTAACGGTCGATACATACCGTGTTACAAATTACATGTTTCTCATTCACGATTGAACAATTATACTTTTGAAATGTCATTTTAGTGTGAAAAGTATATTTCCCCCCTCCCTGTATTGTAAGCAACCTATTTTGACACTGCTTTGACACACGTAAGTGAAAGTTACTCGACAAGGAATTAGTTGCCCTTAACGACAGGATGTAAGTCAACTTACATAAGTAGGGAAATAATAATCTAAAATTATTATAATTCATTTTCATTATTAACAAAATTTGGAAACACATTGTCTCGTTTCTTCTCGATGTGTATTACATTTCCTGACTCCACAAAAATATATCCAGCATTTTCTTGTAAACATACAATACAGGGAGGGGGGAAAATGTTATATACTATACGAGATGTAAGTACATTAACCAGTCTGTTAGTACAGTGTCAATTAGTACAGTAATTGTTACTTACATCCCTTGTTGTATAAATAACTATTTTAATGCACTTGTGCGAAAAATAAAAAATAGATTCGACCTGATTCGACCAAAAGTAGGTGTCAGTTTAAGCGTTTTTTTAAACATGAAATAAACTTACATAACTTGGTTATAGTGATTTCTAAGATAGTTGGATAGTTGAATAATTGAGAATCTAACGTATTTTAGATATTTTTCGAAACATCTTAAATATTTGTGAATGAGAAAACATCTTGGATGATACAAGTGTGAAAAGTGCGTTTAAGGCACTTGTTTGAATTACAGAACTCGCTACGCTTGTTCTGTAAACTTCAAAATGCGTGCTTTAAACATGCACTTTTCACACTTGTATCATAAATATATATTTTCACGCTGCCGTTTATGTGTCATTGTCATGTTATGTATCTAAGTATGTAATGACTATTTACGATGCCGGCAGAGTGAAAATACCATTTAACAAAATTCTGCAAATACTTGTTACCTGACTTAAAAATTAGAAGAGCATTGGGAACAAATCCCTCTCGGCCACCGGCATGCACAATTATTAGCCGTTTCCCTTTCCCTACTGGGCTTTTCAATGATGGTCCACCATCGCTCCATACATTGGGTTGTGTATGGGAGCTATGCAGATAGGTTTCATCGACATAGATTATGGGCCGATTCTCTGCTCAGTACTGGATCAGGGACTTTAGGTACTGCGTTCGCTTCAGTCGGATATCATATGACTCCATAAGTACCGATCTATTATCTTGCGTTTTTTTCCACCTATAACAACATATTTTTAACATACCAATTATGTAAAAACAGTTAATAAACTTACTTGAAACCCATTTTTAATAACACTTTTCGTAAGGTGCTGATTCCTCCAGTAAATGACAATTGAGTATCCTTCATTTTTTGCAAGATACCTAGAAATAAGAATAATCCTGATATAGTTGCCTAAATATTGTGTCATTGTATATTAACCATGTACATAATATGTAAAGTGTAAGTTCAATATAAATAACCATATCTTACATTTTAACGTAGGATGTTTCTTCTCCACAATGTGGAATTCATGGATCATCTCTCTCAGCATATGCACTTCAGCAGGTCTTAATTCGTCTTGCTTCCTGGATTTTCTCGGTCTTGCTTTACGAGGCGTGGAAAAAGATGTGCTGGGCTGACTTTCAATATCCTTTGCCATTTGCTCAACACGATGCAGGGAAGCTGAGGAAACTCCTGTTGCTGCCAAAACTCTTTCTCGAAAATTGGCCACGGGTATGGTAATACCACTCGTCGCCTCTTCTCGCATGAACTTCATAACGTTGTGTATGATTTCTCGGGCTTGGCTATGAATAATCTGCCCTTTCTTCCCAACCAACGATTTGGGGGCCATTGTGGATACCTACATACAGAAATGTTCATTAAGAAGTACGATTCAGCTACAATAGAGGACTATAACTGCTTCAATTTATAAGTCTTTCAATCCAACCTATTACTTTTTGAACAATATAATATTGATAAAACAAGTACTGTACGCAAGTTGAGCGTTTCTTTTTTAGGTTATAATATAGTCAATATAAATATATAAAACATAATTGGCGGCTAATGTGAGCGTCGTTGCCGGCTGTAGGAATGAGGTCGAAGGTAAACACAGCTTACAAAATTGTAAATTAATGTAAAGTTTTCCAAAAGATGTAAGGTATCATGTTTATAAATTGCTGTTCTTGTTCTAATGTGTGGCCTTACTGTTAGCGGAACAAGATTTTTGCAAATAAAGCAAGACCATCCTGATCGGACCATACATTCGAAAATTGAAACAATCGTAAGCAAAAATGATTTTGTATAAAAAGATGCAAAATATGACAAATGACCGAAATATGTATTGACGCCAATCACATCCCGTCAACCTGCTCCAAATAAATATACGTAATTTGCATACCTACCTTTACAAAGGATGAATAAACTCACAGTCTTGAAAAAGACTTTTTGAAAATGTAGCAATGTGCGCGAAGAACAGGGAAATAACGAAACGAACAACACGAGAACTGGAGATAAAATGGAAGCAAACTTCTCGTAAATTTTAGAATCGGTACCTGACTGACTATCCTTTGTTGAAATGTTATTGTGCTTTTACTACCTGCTGATACTTATCACCGGCCGCCGGCCGCAGATGTTATGTATAATACCTACCACCCGTGTTTGTCGACTAAACTTTTCTCGGAACTTCAAGGCCATTAAAGTAGTAATAATGTTAAATAACATTTTTCTTAAAGCTTAAGAGATATTTCAACAACATTTTACAATTTGAAATACCCGAAGTTTTGTTTATAACCCATTGTTTATAATATTTACTAATTGAAATAAATATACTTGGGGCTATACCATAGGTAACTTGAATAGTTCTATATGTTCTTCTTTAAATCAAGGTTTAAACACTATACAATCCATAATCGCCAACGATAATAACACCACGAAATAAAACGAAAAATAGCACTCCAAAATAATAACGCTACGCCACTTTCCACAATAATCGACCATCGAGGCCAAGTGGTGACGTTATGGTTGCTAGACAACCACGGTAAACAAACTAAAATTCGTCTCTGCGCAAATGTGACGGTGTTTCTTTACTAAGTAATCGGCCTTCTATCTAATATTATATTATACCAGCCTTTTCACCCACCCAGCATCCCTTCCTCTTTATCAGTAAATTCTTAATCACTTTTCTGCAATATGAACCTTTAAAAATGACTATTAATGCCTGCGATTCTTGTGAACTTGTATAAGTAAAATTGGAAAACTGAATGTTATCTTGTAACTGAATAATTACCAAGATTTGGGGAAAAAATATGACAACCAAAAATACTCACTTTTTTTCACCTATTGATTCCACAGAAAGAGTTGAACTGCCTGTGACTTCTAGGTGACCCCTTGAATCATGTCCACGTATGTTGGAAACACTGATGTGCAAACAGAGTGATGGGACTGCATCAGACTTAAGTACGTGTGGTTGTATATAGTCTTCAACCCGAAAATGTTTGGAACATACATATTTGGCCCTCGTCCAAGTCCAAAGTGAAGGATTTAATCCTAGGGCATTTACCCAAGCTTTCTGAATGTTGTCAGGTTCTCTTGGAAATCTGCAAAAATGATCTATATATGCCGCAATGATCCAACAATATTTTACCTATGAAATGAAATGTTTTCATCACATAATCTCCGAACACTTCCGCAACCTTTCACTGAACAAGTCATTGTTTATCACTATTGTATAGCTTTTATAGTCGTAAAATGTCTCAAAACCACACACAAAATAGGACACACCAAAAATAAATTAAGCTCTAAAAAGACACACTGGAATCACTTGATACACGGTTCACGCCACGCGTTCTCGCTTCACCATTCACCATACTCAGATTAGTCAGATTTGTAATGTAAGGTAAGGTTATGAATGTTATGATTGTTATGAAATGATTGATTTCATAAAAATCTAGCAGAAAACAAGTAATCAACTGACACCGGCATGGAAATTTTCATGTCTATGGTGACTGTTTGACATTTGTGCATCAAAATGGCCGCCTCCATAGTGTCCCGGATTTTCAGGATGCGCACTCGTCGAAGCGCGTTCTACCCCCCTCTTATTTCTATGCGGTAACCAGGCCGGATAGGACCGGATATCCTGTAGGAGGGCGGAAACAGAAGAGTTCAGAAACTTTATACACAAAAATAAATTCCAACAACACAGGCAATAAATTTAATTACCATAAAAAATCTATCAAAGGGACTGGTAAGCATGACTTCGAGTCAGACTACGCTGCAGTCCCAATAGAAATATAATCAAAGAAGGGTGACATCACAGATGTCATCGAAACTGGGTGAATGGACTAGTATCCGAGCCCAAATGATCGACCGACCATATTAGGCGGTCGATTAAATCGAAAGGAAGAAGAAGAAGAAGAATAACCTGTAAAGATGTAAAATGTAAACAACGAGCACATGGATGACCAATGAGTATTACGGTCACTTACCTATTGCCGAAAATTCCTGAATAATAATAATTAAAAAAAAAAACATTGACAACGTCTAATTTGATATGAAGACTCTCGATTATTCAAACCTGAAGCACCAGTTTCAATTTTTCTCACGCTGGTGAGTGTAAATTCATTCATAAATTATGTAAGTGTTTGAACATCAATCACACTTCATTGTAGAGATCCTGAGGAAGGAATAAAGTGTTCCGAAAGCTTGATCGCATCAAAGAGGATTTTCTTATAATATATGTACAACGTGATCAAGAATGACTGTTTGAGTTGGCAATGCTGAATTTCATTTTTAAATGGTACAACTGGTAATTTGAATTTGCTATGTCAAATTCAAATTTCTGTCATTCTTTTCAAATTTATTTATTTAAAATGGTTTTCACATTACAACACGATATTTTCGTTGGAATGGCGTACTTTCGAAGCGGGATTTATAACCCAATTACTGGTTGGCAGTACTCTCTCGAAGCGACATATCAGCAATTTCAGGAAATGTTTCCGGAGACTTTGGTCACTTTTGCTGTCTTTCAGCAGCATTGTATGCGAGTAGTTGAACGTTATTTAAACACAGGGAGCGTAAGCAAACAAAAATCAACTGGTAGACCTTCTACTCTAAACGAGGAAGTTGTCGAGGATATCAGAACTCGAATGCAAACAAGTCCTCGCAAATCCTTAAGAAAGCTCTCACTTCAAACAGGTTTGGTCCTTATGCCTCCTATTCAACCAATTTTCATTCTTACCCATAAGACTTCCACATTTTCATGTTGTTCTAATTCACGGTTTTACAGGTTTATCATATGGAAGTTGCTCCACTGTGCTTAAAAAGAAATTAAAGTATCACCCTTACAAAATTTCCATCGTCCAGTCATTAACGCCTCCTGATCACCCGCAGAGAGTTTTATTTTGCAATTGGTTCAATGACATATTAAATAATAATGATATCCTTAACAATACCTTCTTTTCCGACGAAGCCTGGTTTCATCTCAACGGCTATGTGAATAAACAAAATTACAGAATTTGGTCAGGTGAAAATCCTTATGCTATCAGAGAGACAAATTTGCACCCGGTTAAAGTTGGAGTTTGGTTGGCAGTCTCAAGGACGCGGGTGTATGGGCCGATATTTTTTAATTTTACCGTCAATTCGGAGAGATATATCCAACACTTTTTGAGGCCTTTTATAAACCAATTAACAGACGAAGAGCATCAAATTGGATATTTCCAACAAGACTCTGCAAGGGCACATACGGCTCGTGCTACTATGGGATATTTAAGAGAGAATTTCGGCGACAGAGTAATTAGTCAGGGCATATGGCCAAGTAGGTCACCAGATCTCACCCCATTAGATTTTGCGTTATTTGGGCTCTTGAAGGACAATGTCTTTAGGAATATATTGCATACTGAAGAGGAGCTGCAGGAGGCAATAGTTCAGGAAGTGGCAAACATTACCCCCAATATGCTGGTGAATATTTTCGAGAGCCTAAAAAGAAGAGTTACTTTATGTCTGGACCAAAATGGGGGGCATTTTGAGCATTACCTTTAGCCGGTTTAATTAAATCATTGTTCTGTATTTCGAGTTTCATTTTTAAGCGTTAATTTTTATTCACATAACCTACAATCTTATCGCTGATTGTTCTTCTTCTTCTTTTATTTGGCCTTCGCTGCTATGTCGATCCAGCCACTTACATAACGCTGATTGTTTTGTCAAATAAATGAAACAAACTTCCTGGCGAGGGGGTCGCGCAGGGGAGGCGGAGTTCGTGACGTAGACTGGCGACCCAGGTCTGAGTTTTATTACCTGTGTTTAATCTAACTCTGGTTTCATCTATGCTCTGTATTACTCTGACAATTCGGCGTTTGGCTGGCGTTTTCGTTTGTAATTGACAACAGTTTTGAGTTTTTCAAAGTATTTTTTGCATCGCCGGTCACCGTGTGACGTAGATGACGTTGTGGTAGGTCAGGATCGCTTGAGGCAACCTATAAGTTGATACGCCTTGTCTGGTTGTAGCATTGCAAACCCTTAGGCAAAAAAATCCTCCAGGTAGAATTGCCAACTCAAACAGTCATTGTTGATCACCCTGTATATGAATCAAAGACTCTCTCTCTCTCTTTCTCGTCTTTCTTTATTTGCATTTCCACTTATTACCCTATATTGTGTCACATTTTAATAAAAATGCAAGGTTGTTCATATTTCATCTGTATTACCAGCACCCTCAGAAGTAGAAGGGGAATTATTGGTTCGTATGCGCCTAACTAATTGATAACGAAAAATTCAACTTTCAATGAACAATTACGGAACTTATTGAATTTTTAGCGAGATGTTTTTATTTTTCTGACTCTGAACTCTTATCACACCTTGAACATGTGAAACGTGTGAAAGAATTGTCAACGGGAATGTAGCTTTAGTCGATAAAAGGTAGAAAATCTATTACAACTAGAACATGTTTCTAGGCTTCTCGCCTGTATGGATGCGCGAATGTCTCTTTAAATTTGAAGAAAAAGCAAAACTTTTATCACAAGATAAACATGTGAAAGGCTTGTCGCCTGTATGTATATATGAATGTGACTTTAATTGATGAACAGTATGAAATCTTTTATCACAAGATGAACATGTGAAAGGCTTGTCGTCTGTATGGATGCGTGAATGTGCCTTTAAATGTGAAGACCTAAGAAAACTTTTATCACAAGATGAACATGTGAAAGGCTTGCCGCCTGTATGGATGCGCGAATGTGACTTTAAATGTGAAGAAGAAAATCTTTTATCACAAGATGAACATGTGAACGGCTTGTCGCCTGTATGGATGTGCGAATGTCTCTTTAAATGTGAAGAAGAAGAAAATCTTTTATCACAAGACGAACATGTGAAAGGCTTGTCGCCTGTATGGATGCGCGAATGTGTCTTTAAATCTGAAGACCAAAGAAAACTTTTATCACACAATGAACATGTGAAAGGCTTGTCGCCTGTATGGATGCGCGAATGTTTCTTTAAATCTGAAGAAGTAGAAAAACTTTTATCACAAGATGAGCATGTGAAAGGCTTCTTTCCTGTGTGGCTGCGCATATGTCTCGTTAATTTGGAAACGAATGAAAACTGTTTCTCGCAGTACGAACACATGTGGGCACTCTTCGGTTTGACTCGAATGTCTGAAGAACCTGGAGATACTGTATGTCTTTCTTGTAAGTTCCATTCAGTTTGTCCTCTTCCTCCCGACGTCGTATCTGACACTTCCTCTTCTTTAATTAAATGATGATATTCAATGTCGATCGAAGGTTCCTTCTTAATTCCTTCGGAACTTAATATCGTCTCTACTGTGGACTCGTTTCTCTTACAGCTTTCGATGTATGCGGAAAATCCCTCATGTAGCGACTTACATTTCTCACAAATGTTCCTTAGGGATTCCAACAGCGGATTCTGGAAAAAGATGTAGATTACACCAACAGGTATTGTATCACAACACTTAAACCTGAGCAATCGAAGGTGAGGATGATTCTCCCGCAAAGCAAGTAAAATATTTACATGTATTTCCTGCCATTGCATCGACCATACAAAAACAAAAAATAAACGCAACACGCAAAAGGTAAAAATTACTTAGTGTGTTTTTTCTTAATTTTAAAAGTTGAGTTTTTTTTTTAAACTGTTTATTCTTTTTTTTTATAGTAAAACTTACTGGATTCACTTCTGATGACAAGATGTCGACTGCTCAGACTCGCTCATAAATCGCTTTAAGATGTATTATATAGTGCTCTACCTGGCAACATTGTACCACGAGAGGATTTGCTTATACCACCCGGTACCTATTTCACGCAATTTTCTTCACCGATATTCAAATTTAATACAAAATAGTGACAATGCGCCACCGGTTGAGAACTAAAAGTTTCATCTATTTACCCCAATGGTCTGTTATGTTTATTATTGTCTATCACCATCTGACGATATGGTAGACACTGGTGATAGACGAACGATGATCGAGGAAAGTATGCCCTTTGGTGGAACGACTCCTTTCGACCCATTAACCATATTCCGACATTTGCATATGATTCCGGGGAGGGCATCTCGATTTATGCCAGCATCAACAAGAAGTGGAGGTCATAACAGGTGCTAGGACTGGTCACAAATGCTCGGAGTTACTTTTTCCCGGTTTCCCGGGCTGTCTGAGTATGTCCCTAAAAGGGCATATGAACAAAGATTATCAACACTTTTGGTGTTATGGGCCCACGGTCTATAATGGGTTAGTGGAGTAAAGAAATGTGATTTAAATGGACGTATCGTTGGATACGGAGAAATGTAGTAGAAACCGCCATAGTTGCGTAGTGATGTACCACTGATGAATCGAGTCGAATGTCGGTGACGTACGAGAACGTTTGTAATGGCAATATTTGGCAGCTGAATTTTATTTTCTATTAATGGAAATGTATGTCTGCGCCCCATGAGAAATACATGCAGATGTGTTAGGCCTTTCGAAATGAATCTATTGGTAGTCGTGAGGAGACCGTAGGCCAGAAGTGGTAGAACTAAGTATTATTGAAAAATTTTATGTACTTCACTACTTCACTTGTGGGGAATAATATTTGGGATCATCGATTTAAAGGATGTCCACAAAGTAAGTATAACAATAACTGTGTAAAAAGGTCGTATTGAAGTCATGAGGTATACAGTGCCGTAAGAACTCGCCTCGTCGCTTACTGTCCCCCAGAAGTGCCATAATTCCTCCTCGATCTTCTGAACTGCTATTTCTTTCAAGCACCAATCGCAAGCAGTTCTCACCTTCACATCCATACTCGTATTTTCGGGATAAACAGCAATATCAGCAAGAACAACACTCCTGGCACTTCTATTGTAACCTAACCAACAAACGAAACGTAGTTTGTTTGTTTATGTTTCATGTTTCTTCTTCTTCTATTCAAAATGGCTTTTTCCTTTGGGAAGTTAGCCAGTGCAATTTTTCTAGAGTCGAGGTCCACTTGCGTGAGTCTGAGTCAAGGCTCATAACCTCTTCTTTCTAAAATAATTAGCTACCAACCAAGTTAGGATTTCTTACGAAGGAGGGGGGGGTCATTTGTTATTTGGGTCTTCTTTTGAATCTTGGTAAACTACATATCTTAATTCCTCTAGTTTTAAGTAAAGTCACTAGATATACAAAGTACCGCAATCGTTCGCCATATTGGTTCAGTTTGTGGTGGGGGAAATAGCGCGTTATTCAAGTATGCGAACTTGAATAATTCTTGAAGGGGTGAAGTGAATGAATGGAAAAGTTACGTAGGTGATATTTCTTACAAAAATTAAATTGTTATAAATGAAGGTTATGTTGGCCTATTTTATGAAACTGCCAACAGCACTCCGTGAATATTATCATTACTAATAAATGATATGTAATATTATTCTATTATTACCAGTACTTACAATGAAAACTTGAAAGCTAAATATATGAAAATTTGTTGCATTCTCCTTCATCTACCCATTTTTTCAATTTAAAGAACAAAAACAAGTGATAAAAGTAACTAAAATTGAAATAGAGTAGGTAATATGCTTAGGTAGACAGAATCAAAAACAGTAAAGAATTAACACTATTTTTTTTAAATGTGAGTGAGTATAATAGAAACATGTTCATAACATATTTTTCTGTTTACTGGAACAAACCTATCATTTTCTTACTTGCCTATATTCAAAAGAATTTGCAAAGTTATACCCTAAACACTGTCAAATAAAACCAAGTGTATGCGTTACAAATATATATTATTCAATAATGCACGCATGATAATACTACGCCTACTTTGAACATCCGTATTCGTATTATTTGTACCAATGTTTTTTAATAAAAAATATAAACGGCTCCTTAGAAATATCTTAACTAATTTGTTACAAATATTGTGGCAATTTAAAATATGTTTAGGAGCTGGAAATTGTTTATGTATTGTATTTAAAATATCACAAAGATTTCACAACAACACCACACCATTTTTATAAGCAAATCCCAATCGAAAAATAAAAAATCTCGCCTTTATTAGAAATTACCGCGTTACCACACACCACGCGTTACCTCCTGGAAAAATGATGTTATGATGTCATTTGTCAATAATTGTCACAAATTCGACAACTGTTTAGTGTAGAAAATAAAATTCCTACTAAAATCCCTAAAAATAGCCGCCATTTTGGTTCGGAATGATTCTATCTCTCTCTTACACGTGGGGTCAATGGATTGCGGTACTTTGTATATCTAGTGACTTTAGGTGCAATATATGCAACGTTTATAGCGATGCAGGGAAAGGCTTGGGATTGTCTTTTCATAGGTAAATAAAGAAATTTATTAATGAAATTTTTTGAGGTTATGTATCATCTCAGTGGCGTTCTAACAGTGTTATTAATTTAGGTTTCCAGCAGATCCAATTAAAAGAAATATTTGGATTTCTGTTTTGGGACTTAGCGAAAATGATAACATAACAAAATCGTCCTATATTTGCTCAAAACATTTCAATAAAGATGATTTTGTGTCTAAAATAGGTGCAACCGACAATGCTAGATATTTAAAGAGAGATGCTGTTTCATTGCCGATGCATCAAGTTTTTGAACCTAGAAGTACTACAAGGTAATTAATTTCTACCCTGTAACTGTGTTTAATAAAAATGTCAAATTTATGAATTTGTCAAAATTCGAAGCGGGACATTTTTTTGAATTCAAATTTCAATCTTCTTAATGTAAATTTCAACAAAAATATTATACGGGTTACTCTGAGAAACAATTATTTCTTAAGATATGAGAAAAAATAGTAATTTTATTAACCATTATTAACCATTTTATTAAACACTAAACAACTTTGAGGAGTTATATCTCAGAAGCTAAGGAGCAAAATAGCAACTTATTATGAATAGAAAGAAGCGTCTTTTCGAGTACTTTCCTGCCATGTTTTCAGAATTTCATTTAACAAAAAATTCGCCGAGATAATCTATTTGTTTATAAGCAAAAAAAAAAACGTCACCAACTTTAAACAATGACTGTATCCGTTCTAATAAATATTTTTTAATTCTGACAAAAGTACATGAAAGCTTGTTCCCTCTTATATATGACCGCTAGTTTTATTAAAATCGAATAGTGGAAAAAATTTAAACAATTTTGAAAATTTTCAATATTTTTCGATTTTTCTGGATTGCAAAATTATTGTGCAAACTCTAATAATCCGATCGAAACGAAACTTACTCGATTCTTTTATTATAACTTGAGGATTTTGTACCTGTGATATGGAAGTCCTAACTACATTTTAAAGTGCCTAAAATAATAAGTTAAAAAAACACTTTTTTGGGCCGATTTTTGGTTGTTTATTACTATTTGGCAAAACCGCTAATAAATTTTTGAATTTATAACCTATGCCATTTTATGTAAAAATAGATTTTGCAACTTTTTCCTTTCTTCAACTTTCTTCTAAATTCAATACTTAAAAAGTTAGAAGCAAAACAATTCGGGAAAAATCGTTTTTTTATTTCTTTTTAAATTGTTGCATTTTTAACAATGTTCCCGACCGATGCGCTTTGGAGGATAAGTCAATCCTTATTCTAGACATTATTCCCGAGGTATTCATGTAAAAACATTGCGGTTACCTCTTATGCCAATCTAAAGCAAATTTCTGACAGATGGGTCTTGGACTATACTTATTGTATGCATTATTACTGTCATGATGATTTTGATAATCTATGTCCTTCTTTATCATTTGTCACTTATTTCGCACCTTTGTTACCTAGCATGTAAAGGGCTTCATTGCCCGTTGATCTAAATAATAAATAAATTATTTTCTTAATTATGTTTCCTTTTTGCCCCTTATTATTGATACGCCTTTGGATAGCTACTTTGTACGCTGTCAAAATTCGTCAAAGGCGGCCATATTTTCTTCCCCCTTTACACCGCGCCTATCGGCTATGTTGGCATGTAAACAAAGATCAGTTTCTAATGGGAACACCGGGTCTAGTTATATTAATGGTCTGTGGCAACACAGCATTTAAGTGGGTTTACATGAACGAATGAATGAATAAGTGTCATCTCCATGTTTTGCAACGTTAGCTAATCACAAATAATGAGAACACTTTTCCCTACATTTCTAAATTAGTGACAGTCGAGTTGAAATGAAACTACCTTATTAAGATAACGCTTTCGCCTTGTAGTTGTTCTAATAACTTGTTTATTTGTTTTAAAGACGTAAAGCTGGAAGATCGCAACGATTATAGACTACCAGGATTGCTCAGTTCGCCGAATCTGCCTGCCAAGAACTCTGTGACGTGACGATGTATTCATTTTACTGTAGTAAACAGTAAGATTTATCATTATAAACTGTACGGTTTACGTACGTACTCTACGTATTCCATACTTACGTACGATATCCATACAGTCACTAGATGGTTAGGTCACCATCTAGTGACTGTAGATATCCACATCACGTCATCCACAGATCAACACGTAAACGCACTTCAGCACCGGTGGTGACGTCACAAAACTGTCGAACATTGGTCAAATGTAAGTGAGCAATCCTGGTTAGTCTATAATCGTTGGGAAGATCGGTCGTAAAGAGGCGACGTTGCCATTCTCGTAGGGAAAGTCGGGAATTGTGTTAGAAAGTGAAGATTACGCATCACAATGTCGCGTAGTTTGTGAATTCTCACTTTTTTTTATTGTGGTTAATTCGAGTGCGTAATAGTTTTCTTCTGTTCGCTCCAATTTGATAAAACTAATGTAACAAGCTTCGCTTCTGTAATTTCCACACTACGAGGAATGGACCAGAGAAAATTCATATTTAGTGCCATGAATATGTTCATAATCTTAAACGAAACGTCGGCAATTTGATACATCTTAAGAATTAGTTCTTAGTAGAAGTTAGAAGAAGTTAGTTAGAATTAGTAGTATTATTTTGGGGCTTCTAATGGTCAAAAATAGTTGTTTTTTTTTTCAATGAAATTTGTGCAAGTTATGAAAATGGCTCCAGGTCTATTTATTTCTAAAAAAATCACCCCCTTTTTTTAAAGCGATAAATAAGGGGTTGACGATTGTTTTTATCATATTTTCTTAACGGGATATGAAAATATGGGTGTTTATGAAGAGAATAAGCCTTTGTACATCTCGAAATGTTTATCCAAAAAGACGTAACAGCAATGAACATTATGCGTCTTGGGATAAACAAATAGCAATATCTCAGCAAAAAATTAACCTATTGACTTTTATAAAAGTTGTTTAGATTTGGAACTTTAAAAGCTATCTTTTAGAGCAGTAAAAACGTAAATCATATCATTTTTGCAGTAAATAATCAATATTCAAAAAATGACCATTTTCAGTGGTTTTTTGACATTTTTGCAATAAATGTTTAACAAAAGTAATCGTGCTATAGCTCAAATTATAGGCTTTTCAATTCTCTACAACTTATATTTGAAACTTTTCTCCACAAAGTGCATACTTTGGCTTGTACAATCAAAAAACCTGTATTCGCTAACTTTGGACCCCTCCCATTTGTTAATGCACACTTTTTGAATGTTTAAAACCATATAGGCATGATTAACTAATCAGAGCCTACAACATTTGACCACTTTTCTCTGTCTTTGGCCATCCTTCTTAGAATTTCGTCGTTTCTCACTTTCTCATTCCATGGTACCCTCAGGATTCTGCGGTAGGTCCACATTTCGAATGCTTCCAATTTATCGATGATCCTGGTGTTCAACGTCCATGTTTCCATTCCATAGAGTAACACCGACCATACGTAACATTTAGCATAACGCATTCTTGTTTTTAGGCTGATAGCTTTACTGGTGAGAATATTTTTGAACTTGAGGAAGTAATTCCGGGTTATCTCTATTCTGGACCGAATCTCCCTTTCGTTGTCCCATTCATCGTCAAGCCAACTCCCCAAATACTTGTATTGCGTGACGCGTTCCAAGTGTGTGCCGTCTACTAGCAGTCGCGCGTTTTCATAGGGTGTCTTGCGTCTGCTTACTATCATAAATTTGGTCTTGGCACTGTTTATTTTGAGACCATAACTTTTGCCGATGTCATTTAGTCGGTCCATCATTTGTTGTAGGCCCTCTACCAGTAGAACGGAGTCGTCAGCGTACCTTATGTTGTTAACCCAGACTCCATTCACTTTAATGCCCATATCTCTGTCGTCATTCTCTGAAAATAGCCTCTGAACAAAGATTGAACAGGAGTGGGGACAGGATACGTCACTGCCTGACTCCTCTACGTATTTCAACATCGTCTGTCGTGCACTCGTTTGTTCTTATACGTGCTCTCTGCTGCCAGTATAAGTTTTGGATGCATCTAATGTCTTTCTCATCCACATCTGTTTTTCTTAGCAAACTGATTAGTTTATCATGTTGGACTTTGTCGAAGGCCTTTTCATAGTCGACGAAACAGAGAAATATGTCTTTTTGTATGTACGTCACGACAGTTTTGGAAGAGTACACGAATGCCGAATAGAGGCTCTCTCGTTCCCATTCCGCTCCTGAAACCAAATTGTGTGTCCTTCATATCGGCTTCACACTTTCTATAACGGTAAAGAGAGAGAAAACCGTGAGAGAGCATAAAAAAGAACAAAAATTAAACGATATTAAAAAGAAGAAATTATTGTAACGCGAAATGTAAACAGCAGAGCGAAACGTGTTTACTCCTGTCGGACCTCGGCGGCTCTCCTCAAGGAACGCGGTTACGCTTATTAAGCGCAGCGGCGAGCACTAAAAAAAAACCGTGCCGAGCGTTCCCGGATTATTATTATTTAAGGAAAAGTGATTTATGACCTTCTGGACATTTTCTACGTAAACATTATTATCGAGATAGATCGAGTGCTTTGCGGAATCATCGAGCAAATACTAGTAAATTCGGGAATACATTATGGGGGGGGGGCTATAAAAGTGAGCGCTGCGGACGGAGGAGATTGTTATTAGACGTGAGCGCGACATAGTAACTGTTCCAAATTTAGCAACATTTTAAGTAAAAAATATGTTCAGAATGTTTTTTCTTTTTAGTTTTCTATATAAAAGTTAGTTCATTTTTTGTATAAATATTACTGAGGTTTTTAGAAAATTTAGTTTTATTTTATTTTATCAGGTGGTCAACTACTGGGCAGAAATGCGGTCAAATACTAAGTTCTCATTGGTCAATTACTGGCGATCTATGACTTTTTCTACATAATATTTTTTTTACTTGAAAATACAAGCCATTTTCAAGATTGCACATATTACTCAATTTCCCAAAAGTTGATTCTTTCTGAATATATTTTTAGTTTTCATGAAAAGCTATAAGTCTTGTAATTACAGGTATCTTTGCAAAAAAAAGATACTAACCGGTCAACTACTGGTGCCCTCACCTTATTCAGATTTAGTTCAGGAGCTTGATTTAGATTCCTTAATGGACACCTTTATTTTACGTAACCCAAAATGTATCACATATATTTTGTTAACTCGTAGTGGGAACAGGCTATTTTTTTTAAATTCTGTAGTTTTGGATTTGTGATTATTGTCTCTTTTAATAGACACTGATGTAGAATACTTGCAGTTTTTTTTTAATGTCTTTCTTAAAAGTTAAAACCCTCCTTCAAGAAACTTACTACCAACTCGGGCAAAATTTGATGCGCCGGGCCTGATATATATTATCAATAAATCGGTCATTAAGTAGATCGAGATTTCTATTTATATGCATCTCAGCACACATCCAGTTTTTCTCACACCAAGTACAACAGTATCATCGGCAAAAGCTTACATACTATATTACATATATCGAACATGTCATTAACATACATAATAAAAACTAGAGGAGCTAATACGAAACCTTTACCTTACATTTACGAAAAAAGAACATCTATTTGTTTATTTATGAACGCATAAGTGAACATTTAAAAGGTTCTTCAACTGTATGAGTGAGTAAATGACCTTTTAAAGAATTCAACCAAGTAAAACTCTTATGGCAATGTGAACATTTAAAAGGTTTTTCGCCTATATGTATGCGTAAGTGAGTTTTTAAATTACTCAACTGAGTACAACTCTTATCGCAATATGAACATTTAAAAGGTTTCTCACCTGTATGAATGCGTAAGTGAGCATTTAAATTACTCGATACAGTAAAACTCTTATCGCAATATGAACATTTAAAACGTTTTTCACCTGTATGTATGCGTAAGTGAACATTTAAAGAATCCATCCGAGTAAACCTGTTATTGCAATGTGAACATTTGAAAGCTTTTTCACCTGAATGAGTGCGTAAGTGAACATTTAATTCACCTAACATAGTAAAAGTCTTACTGCAATGTGAACATTTAAAAGGTTTTTCGCGTATATGTATGCGTAAGTGAGTTTTTAAATTACTCAACTGAGTACAACTCTTATCGCAATATGAACATTTAAAAGGTTTTTCACCTGTATGAATACGTAAATGAACATTTAAATTACTCGACGCAGTAAAACTCTTATCGCAATATGAACATTTGAAACGCTTTTCACCTGTATGTATGCGTAAGTGAACATTTAAAGAATCCATCCGAGTAAAACTCTTATTGCAATGTGAACATTTGTAACGTTTCTCACCTGTATGAGTGCGCAAGTGAATCATCAACTCATGAGGGAAACGGAAAATTTTATCACAATATGTACACTTAACGTTATTATTAACTTTCTTCTGGAGATATGTAGAGTCTGGTAGCACATTGCGCTCTAAAACGACAGGTAGAACTGATCCATCCTTTCCTTGGCCACCCAATGCTGTAGGAAAATCAGGATCAGACGCTTCTCCTTTTTTCCAAATGTCTTCATCATTTACCAGTTGATCCTCAATGTCGATAAAAGGTTCCTTTTTGACCTTTCCAGTCGACAGTATATCTGTCGTGGAATCGTAATTCCAGTCTACTTCGTCTGATATTTCTGCTTTAATTAACGGAGGATACTCGATGTCGATGGAAGGTTCGTCTTTGACCTGTCCCGTCGATAGTAGCCCGTCCACTTTGGACATGTTGATCTTACACCTCTCGATGTAAATCGAAAATCCCTCGAAGCGTGATTTACATTTGTCGCAGATATTCCTGTGTGATGTCATAAGGGGATCCTGAAAGGAAAGATATCAGTTACGTTTCGTAGATAAGTGAAGCGGCACTGCAAGACCAAATACACTATTACACCCAATTCCACAACAGAAACGTGTGATGTAAACTGCGCCCTATACTCACTTCAGTGCTGATTATCTTCCAGTAACGCCACAAGTTCTCGTCGATGGTTTGCACTAGTGCTTCTTGCAGGCACCAGTCGCAAATGGTCACCACTTTCTCCGTAATACTCATGGCACTTGATGTACAGAAACTGATCGAGCAGTGAGCACTTTACAAACTACAAGAACTATTAGAAGACAAAGACAAATTACTTTCTTTCTGCAGTTCTGCTGGAGCAGCGTCGCCAGAACGCCAGGAGGTAATAAAATTCTGAAAATACACCAACTTGACTAACTACCAACTCAATAACAAAGAAATCACCAGATTTTATAAAAATGACCTTAAGTGGCGTTTACACGCTCAAGTAATTTGCGCAAACTGGCTGGTTTGCACAAGTAAATCGTTGCGTGTGAACGTAGGCTTGAAGTTTGTACAAGCCAAAAAGTTTGGCTTGCGCTAAATCTATCCGGACAGAAAATCGGCTTGAGGTTGATGTATTGGCATGAGCGTCTAAACGATGTACAAGCCTCAGTTACAACGTCTGGCATGCGCATTGAATGAAACCCACCAGCACGTGTTCTCCCAACTGCCAAACTGCCATAAGCAAGTTGTTGGCTTTCGGCTTTATCAACATGCCGAATGAAAAACAAATGATTTGTGAGTTTATTGAGACATACAAGTCGTTCCCATGTTTGTGGAAAGTCAAAAGTAGAGAATACAGCGACCGCAATGCGAAATTTCATGCATACGACGCTTTAATAGAAAAAATGCGACTCGTGGATCCAGAAGCCAACAGGGAGACTGTCGTTAAAAAAATCAACTCTCTACGTACTGCTTACCGAAAAGAGTTGAGAAAAGTGATACAGTCTGAGTAATCAGGTGCCGGAGAAGAGGATATTTATGTACCCCATTTATGGTACTATGAACTTTTGCAATTCTTAAAGGACCAGGAAGTTCCCAGGCGTACACAATCAAACATTGATGACATGCAGGTAAGTGAAATTTATTTACAGTAAAATGTATAATAATTATGTGTGAATAGGTAATGTATTTATATCTACAGAGTAACAACTAGTTATTAGAAATCATTTCGTGCTGCCAGTCCACTTTCCCAGAATTGTTGAAATATATTTTAAATTGCTCTCTTATTTCTTTCGCCTCTGCCGTGTGATTCCTGTTATAGCCCTTTTGAAGATCTAACAGATTATATGAGTCTGTTCGTAAACCAGGCGTAATTGTACCATTGCTAGTATCTTCAACATCATATACGTCATTTGATGTGTACGAGCGGGAAGAATTTATCCGCAAGAAATTATGCAGTGCACAACAAGCTAACACAACCTTGTACCTATTCGGACTGCTTGTGGTCTATCCGTTAAATAGTATTTCATAAAGTTGTATGCTTTCTTTGTAAAACGAAGATCAACAAGCTTGTTAAGCAAGATGAAGTGGTCAACCTCGACAACTCTTTTGGGCCGCAGTATGTTGCCCCAGAGCAGTACATCTCCGAGGGTAGGTATACCATTTCGACCCTTTTTAGAGGATATGTATGACCAAAATTTACTGGGATCTCTATTTAGGTCTTCTTCGATATAACTATTATAAATAATGTAATCATACGTGGACTGACGTTTGATATTCCTGCGTAAATTTTTGAACTCATCTGGGGGTATTAAATCGTTAATTTTGCCCTTTTGTCTTTTAATACGTTTTTTCCTACAAATCATATCGGTAAGATTTCTTGAAAACCAAACTGGGTATGTTTTGTTATATGATTCAGACTGAATTTTAAACTTGGGAATTGAACTATCCAGACAGGTATACAGTTTCTCGTAGAAAATTTTTAGACCTTCATTTACGTCACTCGAGTCGAGAAGACTATTTACAGTCTTGAAGGAGTCGATAGAGCCGTTCGTAGTTATTACCATGAGCATAATTATTATAAGTGTATAGTTTGTTACACACTCTATTTTCAGAGTTTCCTGATTGGTTTTCCAAGTCTTATTATGAAGTCAATGGCAGGATGATATTTATTTATCCTCATCAACTAGAGGTAAATCACATTTTCGTAGGTTACAAATTCCTAAATTCGTTAGTACCTACTAAATCTATATACCTATCTAAAATATTAGGTACACTTTATCATATATCGTTATTAATATCACATTGATCACATTACTTTATTAATATTCGATATATATCAATTCAAAACTAGTGCCAATAAAGATGTTGACTCCAAGTTAAAACATATTATTGAAGATCTAAATTTATATTTATTAAAATCTAAAAATGTTAATCAATCAGTTTTGGATTCAACAACCTTGTTGGATACTAAAAAACCACTAATTACATGTCATAATTGCGTTTTTGCCATTAATCACACCATTATTAGGTGCGAAATATGAAAAAATCGGAACGTTCATAATTTTTTTCGTAGTAAAAGTTAGAGTAAAATACTAGTACTAAGTTACTTTACATTACTAAAGCTGTTATACATTTCTATTAGAAATAAGATTTATAGATTTTTTTTAACTAAGTACAATAACATATTGTAACATGATCGTGAACTCGCGTCGGTAAAGTCACTTATACTATTAGAATTGTTGATAAGTTGTAAGATAACATTCAACAACAGAGTAATGTACTTCTTAATGTCATCTAAACAAACTGAGGTTGTATAAAAAGCTCCCAACTTATACCTTAGTATGCTCATTAAACGAAGGTGTATAGTTTGATCTTGATCCAAGTCCTCTTTGATCTTAAACCGATGTGCGAGACTGCACACATACTTCGCCTTAGCTACAAGTTCTCACGAGACGCCTTGTCTCCATCCTACAGCCTTACAACCTGTAGAAAAGACTGTAGGCACTCAGCAAACCTACGAGAACTCAACATTCTACATACAGACCACTGTATATATTTCCTTCGTGGACGTAGGTTACTGGAATTTCCCTCCCTAAGTTGTATCCGGGATCAGTGAACACGCAACCGTTTCCCGAGATGATCTAATAAAAGCCGTATTGTATATAAAATGGACATTTATTTGATATTAGTATGAATGCGAGAGTGATTCTTTAAACTACTATACATAGTATAACTCCTATTGCAATGTGAACACATGTAAGGTTTTTCACCTGTATGAGTGCGTAAATGAACATTTAGACGACTCGACCGAGCAAAACTCCTATTGCAATGTGAACATTTGAAGGGTTTTTTACCTGTATGAGTGCGTAAGTGAACACTTAAATTACCCGACGTAGTAAAACTCTTACTGCAATGTGAACATTTGTAAGGTTTTTCACCTGTATGTGTGCGTAAGTGACGATTTAGATCACACGACCGAGTAAAACTCTTGCTGCAACCTGAACATTTGAAAGGTTTCTCACCTGTATGAGTGCGTAAATGATGAGTTAGATGACTGAACCGCGTAAAATTCTTACTGCAATGTGAACATTTTAAAGATTTTTCACCTGAATATTTGTAAGGTTTTTCACATGTATGTGTGCGTAAGTGACGATTTAGATCACACGACCGAGTAAAACTCTTGCTGCAACCTGAACATTTGAAAGGTTTCTCACCTGTATGAGTGCGTAAATGATGAGTTAGATGACTGAACCGCGTGAAATTCTTACTGCAATGTGAACATTTTAAAGATTTTTTGTAAGGTTTTTCACATGTATGTGTGCGTAAGTGACGATTTAGATCACTCGACCGAGTAAAACTCTTGTTGCAACTTGAACATTTGTGAGACTTTTCACTTGTATGAGTGCGCAAGTGAATCTTCAAGTTACGAGGGTGATTGAAAGTTTTACTACAATATGTACACATAAGGTTAACTCTTCCTTTGCCCCCGGACGCTGTAAGTTTATCGGGATCGGACGCCTCTTCTTTCCAAACGTCTTCTTTATTCGTGAGATAATCCTCAATGTCCTTTTTGACATTTCCAGTCGAGAGTATATCAATCGTGGAATCGTTGCTCCTCGTAAGGGAATTCGAGCAGCCCGCTAGCATTTGTCGTCGAATGAAAACTCCACTCGACACTGAAGTACGAGAGGAATTCCAGTCTACTTCGTCTGATACTTCTATTTTAATTAACGGAGGACACTCGATGTCGATGGAAGGTTCCTCTTTGACCTGTCCCGCCGATAGTAGCTCATCCACTTTGGACCTGTTGATCTTACACCTCTCGATGTAAATCGAAAATGTCTCGTAGCGTGATTTACATTTGTCGCAGATATTCTTGTGGGATGTCATAAGCGGATCCTGGAAGAAACGATATCAGTTACAGATAAATGAAGTGGCACAGTACGACCAAACACATTATTACAATTCCACAACACAAACGCATGATGTAAACTGCGCCCCATACTCACTTCGGTGCTGACTATCTTCCAGAAACGCCACAATTTCTCGCCGATCGTTTGCACTCGTGCTTCTTGCAGGCACCAGTCACAAATAGTCACCACTTTCTCCATATTACTCATGGCACCTGATGTACAAAAACTGATCGAGCACTTTACTTACAAACTACAAAAACTATTAGAACAAGACAAAGAAATTACTTTCTGCTGGATGCTCCTCAAGCCACGTCACATGTTAATATGTCAACATGTCAACGTCACAGATCACCCTAGGTTAGGTTAGGTTGATGTGTGACGTCAGGATTTGGTAATCTTGGCAACTGTTTTTACACTATTTTTTTTCTTATAGGAGATTAAAGCGTAGTTTACGCGAGCAACTTAAACTATCGCATGTTGGTAATGCTATACTTTAGTATCTCGAAACACAGGCACCATAGAACGTAAAAGCAGAGAACATGACGAAACGCATCAATTGACAGTTTTGTTGCCAGATTTATTTTTTCTTCGTAGAAACGAATGGTCACATGCGAATGGTGTAGTTTAGAGTATGCAACCAATTATACGAGAATTTTCTTTAAATAAGAGTATCTACTTTAATTGTATATGTGTTGAAGTTCTTCCAGCTGATGGAATATTCCGCGTGTCCCTGAAATTCATCCCGGGTTGCTTGGTATTGTTACTTATAATATTACAATACTAATTAATTTATTTATATGACCAGTTGTTAGAAGCAATTGGGTTTAAATTAAATTACATGCAACCAAAGACGATGTGCGATCATCTTTGATGCAACATAAACTTAATATAGGTAATTAGGACTGGTACAAGTATCCTGAACTGAAACTAAAAACAAATTTTACGATTTTATTTGAAGCGTTCCATCGCCATACTAATGTAGTGATTTTATTGTTTACTTGTAATTATATACCAGTATCAGTATTAATCAGTATTATTATCAGGAATCAGTATTAATATTGTCAGTAACAAAATTTTCAATTGAATAGAGTCTGCTGAATAATTTAATTGCAGCAATACAGCTGTTCTTGTCACTTTCAACTTTATTTATCATTCATTATGGATACTAATGGAATTTTTTATTTATTTCATTGTCAGTAAATTATCCGATAACTTTTTTTCTGTACGTTTCTCGAAAGAATGTATTATACAAAAGTTGTTCGCCTCTATAAGAGAAATAAAAAACCTAAGTAACATTTTTCTCTCAGACGCGAAATAAAAGTTTTTTGATTTTTTTTTAAATAATAAGCCGCCATTTTGAAACCGCTAGACCGATTTGGCCCATTAACGAATATTAAGCCCATTAAGCTTCATAATGTCTAGGACTAACATGGGAAACATTATAATTTGTAAAAACTTTCTAGATCAAATTTAACAGTCAGTTAACACAACAGAATTTTGTCTGTAGAAGATAAAGCTTTTGCTTTATTTATATTGAATAGAAGTCCTCGTTTATACATACTTTATACATCATATTATACATTATTATAATATTTAATTTATTTTATGTTACTGTGGTGTATGAGATTTTGTTACAAAATTATCAAAGAATGTATCTTATTAAGTTCTTTATTAGCTTTTTGCAAAGAAATATTTTATTTATTTTATGTTACTGTGGTGTATGAGATATTATTACAAAATTACCAAAGAATGTTCCTACCTTATTAGTATTTTTTCCAGAACTAATTTATTTATTTTGGGATGTGTGCAATTTTTAACTCAACCTTTGTCTCACATCTATAACTTAGCAATTCAAAGCTCTTTGTATCCAGATAAACTAAAATTAACAGTAGTAGCCCCTATACATAAAAATGGGAAAATTAACCATACCAAAATTACAGACCTATAGTCATTTTGAATAATTTTCTTCTGAAATTACCCATTGCCAACATGGGTTCATCACTAATAAATCGACTGTTACAAACATCAGTATTTTATCAGAATATGCATCGATGGCTATAGAAAGGGAAATCAGTTAGATGTCATTTATATGGATTGTGCAAAGGCCTTCGACAAGGTTGACCACTTCATCTTGCTTAACAGGCTTATTGATCTTGGCTTTACAAAGAAAGCATACAACTTTATGAAATCATATTTAACGGATAGACCACAAGCAGTCCGAAACATATATTCTGGAAATCTTTTAGACAGTAACTTGGGGCCTCTGTTATTTGTCTTCTTTATAAATACCCTGCCCTAAGCTATAAAAAAGAAGTTACATCGTCTACTCTTTGCCGACGACATCGAGACCTTTAAAAGTATAGAATCTAGGGCTGACTGTATCTCACTTCAAAATGACTTGAATTTAGTAGTCAAATGGCTTCTAGATAATAACATGAAATTAAATATATGCAAATGTACAACTACATTTTCACGAAGGGTAGCTATATGGTGATGGTACCTACTGCTACTCCTCTAAAAAGTGAAAGTGAATCTAAGCATCTAAGGATTCTTTATAAAGACAATTTAAAATTTAGTAAGCACTTTGTCAACATAACTGATACAGCTTATAAAACTTAAGGATTCATTGTACGCAACAGTAAACACTTTACCTAAGAGTTATCAGATTTTATTATGCATTGGTGGTACCTATCTCAGCTTGAGTATGCCTCTACCATATGGATGCCCCAGTGGTCGTGCAGTACAGAACTTATAGGGAGAGTGCAAAAAAGATCCGTAAGGCACCTTCATGGACATGGTAAACGTTATTACTACTACCCATTTATGGTATCATACAAAACACTTCTAGACATTTTTCAACTGAACTCTCTATATTACAGAAGAATCTTACAGGGTGTGCTGTTTACCAAAATTGTACCAAAATGTACCAAAATTAAATTTAAGGTTGTTAAATAGGAATGCATTATAGACTAATACTATCCCACCTTTTAATAATATTATGAAAACATGTAATCACTTTTTGCCGCTCTTAGAGATTGATATATTTAACACAAGTGCTGCAGAAATAAAATTAAAATTTAACCGGAATATTGATTGCGACATTAAATAAAACAACTTTTGCCTTATACCATTACTTAATATTGTCGCTATTGTTATAATAACTATAGTTTTTTACCTTTTGTACTTAGGTTAAGTTAGCTTAGTGTTTTTTTTGCAGTCGTTCCTTTACATATAAAACCATTTGTATGTGTTTGTAAAGAGAAAAATATTTGTATGGTTTTTCACCTGTATGAGTGCGCAAGTGAACATTTAAATTACCCGACTTAACAACTTATCACAATCTCAACATTTGTGAAGTTTTTTACCTGTATGAGTGCGTAAGTGAACATTTAAATTACCCAACGTAGTAAAACTCTTACTGCAATGTGAACATTTGTAAGGTTTTTCGCCTGTATGGGTGCGTAAGTGAACATTTAAATTACCCGACTTAACAAAATTCTTGTTGCAATGTGAACATTTGTAAGGTTTCTTACCTGTATGAGTGCGTAAGTGAACATTTAAATTACTCGACTGAGCGAAACTCCTGTCGCAATGCGAACATTTATAAGATTTTTCACCTGTATGAGTACGTAAGTGACTACTTAAATGGCTCGACCGAGCAAAACTCTTGTCGCAATGTGAACATTTGTAGGGTTTTTCACCTGTATGAGTGCGTAAGTGAACATTTAAAATGTTCAACATAGTAAAGCTCTTACTGCAGTGTGAACATTTAAAAGGTTTTTCACCTGTATGACTGCGTAAGTGAATCTTCAATCTACAAGAAAAATTGAAAGTTTTACCACAATATGTACACGTAAGGTTATTATTAACGCTCTTCTGGTGAACCATAAAGTGTGGTAGTACTTGCTGCTCTAAGACGACACGTCCAACTAACCCATCATTTCCTTGGCCGCCCGACGCTGTAGGATAGTCAGGATCGGACGCTTCTCCCGTTTTCCAAATGTCTTCATTTAAGAGTTGATACTCAACGTCGATAAAAGGTTCCATTTTAACATCTATCATCGAACCGTTGCTCTTCATAAGAGAATTTGAGCAACCCGCCAGCAGTTGTCGTTCAATGAAAACTCCAGTCGACACTGCAGGAGGATAGGAATTCCAGTCTACTTCGTCTGATACTTCTTTTTTAATTAACGGAGGATACTCGATGTCGATGGAAGGTTCATCTTTGACCTGTCCAATCGATAGTAGCTCATCCACTCTGGACGTGTTGATCTTACACCTGTCGATGTAAATCGAGAATCCCTCGTAGCGTGATTTACATTTGTCACAGATATTCTTGTGGGATGCCATAAGCGGATCCTGGAAGAACCGATATCAGTTACAGATAAGTGAAGTGGCACAGTAAGACCAAACACATTATTACAATTCCAGGTAACACAACCGTGTGACGTAAACCGCGTCCCATACTCACTTCGGTGCTGATTACCTTCCAGAAACGCCACAAGTGGTCGTCGATGGTTTGCACTAGCGCTTCTTGCAGGCACCAGTCGCAAATGGTCACCACTTTCTCCGTATTACTCATGGCACTTGATGTACAGTACAGAAAACAGAAACTGATCGAGCACTTTACAAACTTCCAAAACTATTCGATTCGAAGAAAACAAGGGAATTCTTGCTGCTCTTTAAGCAGCGTTGCCAGAGGTAATTCCGAAACTTCACCAACTCAATAACTAAAAAGTCACCAGAAATCACTAGATTTTATAAAAATGACATTATTGCCATTCGACAGTAATGACAGGCGATAACAACGAATTTGTGCGTGATTAATTGAACGAGTGTGACAATACGTCTTATCAAACGTGTGTAATATACTATTTTATCTACTTAGCTTTATTAATTCATTAAATTTTGGTTGTTTGGTTTTCGTATTACACTAGGGAATTTTCCGTAGGTTTGGTTACACTGACGTCACTGACAATGACGTCTCGTGGTTTCGTATTTGAGTATCTAGTAGCCCTAGGACAAATTCGTTGTGTCATCCGCCATCTTGAATTTAAGGGTGAACTTTTGTTTATTAAATAACTCGTTTATTTTCAATTTTAAACGAAAACTACCAATTACAAAACTCGTTTAAAATTAAATTTCCTACAATTTTGGTTCCTATCATTTTCTTCCTAGGATCGATATTTTTCGATTTATACCCGAAAACGTGAGGGTGAATTTTTGTTTATGGAACAACTCGTCTATTTTCAATTTTACGCGTAATATTATAATAAACAAAGTTGTCTAAAATAAAATTTCCTACAATTTTAGTTCCTATCATTTTTTTCCTACGATCGATATTTTTCGATTTATACCTGAGAAGAGGTGACAAAGAGGCCACAAATCTCTCAAAGTTCAGAATTTGATAAGAACTTCCCAATCAGCAAGGGTACGTACATAGTACATACAAAGTACGTACGGGCAGTACGTAAAACACGTACAGTGTACGTACATAAATGTATGTAGTACGTACATAATACGTACATTATACGCACATTTTCCACAAATTTGTATGTACATAGTACGTACAGACAGTACGTAAATAGTACGTACAGACAGTACGTATATAGTACATACAGACAGTACGTACAAAGTACGTACAGATAGTACGTATATAGTACATACATTTTTGTGGAAAATGTACGTATAATGTACGTACCTAGTACGTACAACCAGTACTTACATAGTACGTACAGACAGTACATACTTAGTACATACACACAGTACGTACATAGTACGTACAGACAGTACGTACAAAGTACGTACAGACAGTACGTATATAGTACATACATTTTTGTGGAAAATGTACGTATAATGTACGTACTTAGTACGTACACCCAGTACTTACATAGTACGTACAACCAGTACTTACATAGTACGTACATACAGTACATACATGGTACGTACACACAGTACGTACATAGTACGTACACACAGAACGTACATAGTACGTACAGACAGTACGTACACAGTATGTACAGACAGTACGTATATATAGTACATACATTTTTGTGAAAAATGTACGTATAATGTACGTACTTAGTACGTACAACCAGTACTTACATAGTACGTACACAGAGTATATACATAGTACGTACACACAGTACGTATATAGTACATACATTTTTGTTGAAAATATACGTATTATATACTTACATTTGTGTGAAAAGTGTACGTGTTATGTACAAACATTTGTGCAAAAATAAAATTGTAGTGGTATGTATGTACATTGTATGTCCTATGTACGTACCAATGCTTAGAAACTTATTATTATTAATAAACTGAGTAAGAGTGGTAATTAAAAAAAGATACTTAATTAACATTATTGTTATATTAAAATACGTTTACAAAAAAACTACAAACGATTCGCTTTAAACTTAGTACTTACTACTTATATAATCATATTAGTTAATGAAAAACTATGTATAGGCGCGACAGGTTGCATAATATAATAAAGATATATATACTAAATATAAAAATAAACTATACTAGACTTTGGCGTAATTTTAGGCGGTCAGGTGCGCGGCGTAACCACCGAGCAATTTCTTGCTCGGCCTCTTTTTGATTACAGCATTTCCCTGATTTTATAGCTGCTCCTAAAACAACAATAAAATAGTACAATTACTAATAGAAATGCTGTCACATATCTATTATAGTCACAGTCCAACAATTTTCGAAATACATCACAGTTGGAAACAAAAAAGTGAAATCAATGTGGCAACTTATACAAAAAATAATTCAGGTAAGAGGTAAAATTGAAAATCTACCAACTTATATACATATGGTTATTGTACTTATAAAAAAAACATCTTACTTAGAATAACTTTGGCAATTTCCATATTGCTAAATTGCAGTTTATTGCGTCTGCCGAGCCAACTATATTTTAGGGCAATCTGGTTATCGATGATATACCCTAAACATCTTCTAATAAAATCCTGGAGTCCTGATCCGCCATATAGACACAGCTCAGTTTCCTGAAATTATATAAATTTTAGATAAAATAGTTAGAAAAGGGGCAATAATATAATATATATATATATATATATATATATATATATATATATATCTTACCAGGTTCTGCATATTGTTTGTATCCTTTAATAATCCTTCCAATTCCAACAATTTCGATTCATTATCAATTGGAAGATTGAATTTCTTTAAAATAGAAAGGGGCGCACAACTCGGAGCATTGTCTACCAGAGGTCTCTGCTTCAATTCCTCAATTTCTAATAATAATGATATAATATTGTATAATATAATAATGTAATAATGTTCGAAACCATTGTTTATTATATGAATAGCCTCAGTAACAAAATCTGATAGAAACAAATTGCAATCTTTTGGCTTCTGGTAGCCGTGATATACACCAACAATATCGACATTTCCTTGACTTTCAAATAAACTACATAGAATGGGATAAAATTGGCTTGTAGAGCTATTCGATATTGGTAAACCATCGACATTAATTAAAATTTCTATGGTACCAATATCTTTTAAGTTGGAATCTTCCAAAAGTAATTTACGTAGACAGTTCTCTAACCCAAAATGAATATAATTACCTGGCTCGACTGATTTTATGGGAGCGGATTTAGGAGTATGCAGAAGTGTTCGAATATCAAGTGGTAGATAAGGACAAATTGGTTTTAAAATGTGTAAAATGTCATTAGCTGCTGAATGGGTAATACTATGTTTCAGAAACCATTCTGATATGTTTGACGAAATGTCAGATGAAAATGTAACAGAAGGGACTGGTTCGTTGGAAGGAAAACTAAAATTTGGAGCAGAAAATCCCCCATTGAAAGTCTGCTCGTTTGACTCTATTAAATTTTGGGGAATATCTAAGACGACTTCTTCATGATTGACATCATTTATTTCACTATCATTTCTATCAAGATTCATGAATGGGTCTAAATCTGAATTACGAATGTGATAATCAGTTAATTGAGCGGGACATGATACACTGCAATTTTTAGTTATGCTTTCTCTTTGAGTTCCACTATTAAACATCCGCAATTGTTTTGCGGCGCTTTTATAATGTTTGCTCAACTTGTGTTTGCCAGACATCTCTGATATTTAAATAGGGGAACCGTTAATCTACCTTAATAAATAAAGTTAACTGGCCACCAGAACCAATTGGAATCAAAGGTTAAAATTGAATAATAGGCAATAAAATTTGATTCTGGTGTATCTAAATATTTTGATAAAAAAATTTATCTTCACTTACCTTACAACTGCTTCACGTTGAAATTACCACCTTTATAAACAATATAGGTAGGTACCAAACCAACACTCTCACGAGGAAGCGTTGCCGGTGAATCGTAGACGACAAGTGCGCATTTCTGGTGAAACTTTCATCCCTGTGTTGTCTTTCGAATTTCGAATATACGAATTGGTAAAAATCCATCCTCGTTTTTGACCTGAGACCTTCGGGTATTGTGTATTTCGATTAAAGTAGAAACAGATGTCTGAGATACGGCCGTTCTGAGATGGAGATTCTTCCGTCGTATATCCTATACTTATAATATGAATTGTCGGTGTTGTGTCCTTTTAATTCAATAATAATTAAAAATTATTCAGTAAGTTAGATATTCCTAACTTTATCTATTGTTATAATTAATAATTTATTTATCGTCATTGATGTTCATTAATCTAGTCATTTTATTCAAGAAGTAGCGAAAAAAAGAATGGTTTTAATTAATTTTGTCAAGAATACATTCAAATAAAATTGCACAGGGTTCTGTCGAAAGGATAGTCAAACTTCTTTATAATTAACTTAATCATATGTTACAAATATTTCAATTTCAATTGTTTGCGGAGGGTCGTAGAATTTTGTTAAAAATGACGGTATATAATTGGGCATATATTCATATATAATACACTGGGTGTTTGTGGAAAGTGGACCACCCCTATAACTTTTTTATTTTTAATGATAAAACAAATGAAATTTGGGACGTAAGTATTGTGTAAAAGCATTTTAGACGTTTTCATTTATTTTCCATCAGTTCCGGTTTAACCGGAAATGAGCCTAACTTTCTTGTTTTAAATGGGACACCCGGTAAATTTATACGTATTTCGATAACATATAGCACATTCTGAGTACAATGGCATGTCACTTTTGTCACTTTTTGACAATTAATCTCGAAATAATTTTAAACGTCAAATGATAATTTACTTAAAAATATTTAAATGAACCATGGACTATGTGGTATCATTAATTGTTGTTAAAAAAATTCTCTTTTCGAATATGCTGGTGGCCCAACCTTATTTCCATTAAAAAAATGAGTTAATGCTATATAAAAACAATTCTCTGTAAACTTTAATCGAGGTTTCAGGGGATTTAAAAAACAAATGAACAAATCTATTTTTTTGAGGCTACTGGATTGAAAATTGACTATTTTAACATATTCGTGACCCTCAAATTTGAAATTAAAGAAATTAAAATATTTTGAAATGTCAAAAAGTGAAAAAAGTGACATGCTGTTGTACTCAGAATGTCCTATTTTACCGAAATAAGTAAAAATATACCGGGTGTCATATTTAAAATAAGAAATTTAGGCGCATTTCCGGTTAAACCGGAAGAGTTAGGAAGCAATTGAGAACATGAAAAAATGTATTTTGACGCATTATACCAATCTACCAAATTTCATTTGTTTATCTTTAATAATAAAAAAGTTATAGGGGTGGTCCACATTCCACAAACACCAGGTGTATGGTATTATAAATATACTTGGGTCATATTCCACCAAGAACTTTTGTTTTAAGTGTGCAGATTTTTTGAAATTTTGTGCAGTTGTTCTTTACAAAAAAATTATAATTCATTTAAAGAGTTAAGCTCTTAAGATTACTAATTATGCTTGCGGAGTAATGATTTTTTGAATCTCGACGATTTAATTATAACATAACTTTTTCGTTAATTTGTTTGGTGCAGAAATTTTTTTTATAAAAATACAGAGAGTACCTAAAGTAAAGTCTTAGCTTTTTATGCCTGGTAAAAATTCAATCAAAAAGAAAGAAAGAAAAATGCCGGGAAAATGCCATCCCAAAGGATATATTACTAAATAATTTTACAGGGAAATCGTCATTTATTCACAATAGTCATTGTGTGCAGAATGGTTCGTTTATGTACCTGATATTCCCTTATGGACCACATGTTAAAGTTAGCCTGCCTAGAATTCTTCCCAAAAATGTAATAAACCCTAGACCGTTTCGTTCTACCCGTACACAGCTTTTATATTTTAAGTTTTGTAAAATTGCAACCGACCATCGACATCTGTACACGTGTAATAGTTCACAAACAGTTTTACTTTAAATAATATCACTTTTTTGTTCATAAACAGTGCAGAACATGTAGATTAATTTCGCAGCGCCAGGGGATTGGGTATTCCGTTTTTTATAAAATTGGCACAAAAATCCTATCTGAATATATTATATATAATATAATATTTTTCGAGCAGATGTGAGAATTCTCCCTGAACTAATTCCTCAATTGTTTTTCTTTAAAGGATTGTTTTTAGCAGATTTATATTTATATATGTACTATATTGCATTCGTTATAACATAACTTATAACGCGAAAAATGAGTTGATTGTTATTCAAAAAGCATATTCTTCAATGGTTTATTGTTTATTAAGTTCAATAAATGATATGAAAAACATCACTTTTGATATACCATGGAATGATATAAAAATGAAAATCTAATATAATATATGTTCTTATGCGATTTTTTCATTTGTTTTCCAGTTTAGCATAGGTAAAAATATTGTGTTACCTAACGTTTCTTTTTGAATTTGTACGTGTTATAAAATGCCAAGCATTTATTACTGTAACAAAATTGCATCGCTTAAAAGAAGACAAAACTAAGGTAAAAATCGGGACCCTGTAAATCATACCTACGTAAACATACAACTGCTTAATGTACGTACATAGAACATACAAAAATGTACGTACTATTGACAACTGCTAATATACGAACATAGTATATTCCGAAATGCAATTAAAAACGTCTAATGTACGTACCTATATAAATCGTACAAGAATGTTCGTACTTTAATGGACTGCTAATGTACGTAATATGTACGTAAATATGTACGTACTCTTAACAAATGCTAATATACGTACATAGTACGTACAAAAATGTACACACAATTACCAACATCTAATGTACGTACATAGATCGTACAAGTATGTACGTACTTTTATGGACTGCTAATGTACGTAATATGTACGTAGAATAATGTACGTACTGTTAACAACTACTAATATACGTACATAGTACGTACAAAGATGTACATACAATTACCAACGTCTAATGTACGTACATAGATCGTACAAATATGTACGTACTTTTATGGACTGCTAATGTACGTAATATGTACGTAGAATAATGTACGTACTGTTAACAACTGCTAATATACGTACATAGTACGTACAAAGATGTACATACAATTACCAACGTCTAATGTACGTACATAGATCGTACAAATATGTACGTACTTTTATGGACTGCTAATGTACGTAATATGTACGTAGAATAATGTACGTACTGTTAACAACTGCTAATATACGTACATAGTACGTACAAAGATGTACATACAATTACCAACGTCTAATGTACGTACATAGATCGTACAAGTATGTACGTACTTTTGTGGACTGCTAATGTACGTAATATGTACGTAGAATAATGTACGTACAGTTAACAACTGCTAATATACGTACATAGTACGTACAATAATGTACATACAATTACCAACGTCTAATGTACATACATAAGTCGTACAAGTATGTACGTACTTTTATGGACAGGTAATGTACGTACAAAGTACGTACATTTAACGTCCTGTACGTACTGGCGTAAAATGTACTAGTAAAGTACGTACTATGTACGTATGATGCTGTTTGGGTTATTGGCTAGACACGAAGTCAAAAGAATCTTTGCGGATGATGCTCTTGCTGTTGTAAAAACCCTCAAGATTTTTGAAGTATATTGCTTGGGATCAAATTTACACTTGTGACTGTCTGTAACTCTTTAAAGTTGAGTGTCAGTAAGAAATGGAAGACACTAAAGAAAATTTCGCGACGTTACATTTTACAACAAAACTATTAAACTTGTTTATTGAATATTTTAGAATCGAAGTGCACGTAACAACTCCAGGATGAAATAGGTCATCAGAATGGCCCAACAAATCGTTGAAAGTTCAATTAGTTATAAACACAACGAAACAGAAAATCACTTCTTGTTCTCCGTTTAAACTCACCGTCTTTATTCTCTCTCTAATTGGACGTTCCCGATTATTCTAGAAGAGTTTTTATGATCCCTTTGAAATGCGCCGCCTGCGTCAGATAAGGAGCACGCTTCACACTGATGTTTACATTTCGCGATACAAGAGCAATTTGTTCATTAGAAGCACAATCTCGACACCTCCGTGTAGGCATCTTCCAGAAATTGCATTTTAGTTCTTTAGCGTGTCGAGTGGTTCGCGATTTTCAGAGACTGTCAACACAAGTCTACCATTATAGTTCCAGCTAGTAGGAGCTACTTCCAGCAATCGTTTGTGGACGATGGAGTCCGAAGCTTGTGTACGTTTTGTAGACTTGAAAAAAAGAAGCTGCCATATATGCCACTTAAAGTAGAGAAAAATACGTTACACTCTTTTATGTGATTGCTGGACTGGGATAAAACTAAGTTTAATTTGTGGACATAGAGGGCACTTGAGAAAGAAGCAGAAGCCCTAATTGTCTTGCCATTACTGCAGATTCATCACAGCTTAGAGTTTTCCCTCGCCATTAACTTCTTTAATAAAATTGTAAAAAACGGTATATGATATGCATCTGCTGCTAAAAATCGCTCTTGAACATTTCCGGCTTTGTCAACGTAGCGTATTACTATAGATAATTGGCTAAAATTAGTGAGGTCAAAACGTTTCGTCCTTTAGTAATTAACTTAAGCTCATCTGCGAAGTTTAAGGTTAAACTCGCGTCGTTTCGAAGTTCCCAGAAACGACACTTCCCGACCGGCGCTTATCTTTATTGCCAGCCGTCTCGTTACAATACAATCTAAAGTAATCGTTTCCTTTAAGAAGATGTTTTGTCATTTTTAACATTTTTATAGGCGAAGCACTGCTTGCCTTGCTTCCATGGACCGCACGCCGCTGAAGTTATAACATTAAAAAAAAGAGTAATGTACTTTTTAATGTCATCTAAACAAATCGAGGTTATATAAAAAGCTCCCAAATTATGGCAATAAATCAGTATAGCTAGTATGCTCATTAAACGATGGTGTATAGTTTGATCTTAAACCGATGTGTGAGACTGCACATCTTCTTCTTCAGCCGTTACTCGTCCACTCCTGAACATAGGCCTTTCCTAGCTCCTTCCACTGATTTCTGTCCTAAGCTTTCTGATACCAATTTACACCTGCTAGAGTTCTTATATCATCTGCCCACCGTAGTGGAGGTCTGCCTCTACTCCGTTTCGTCTCCATTGCACTATTTTTGGCGTCCATCTCTCGTCCTGTCTTGCGACATGACCCGCCCACTGCCACTTCAGTTCTGCGATTTTCTCGACTATACCTATCATCATCCAACCTTTTTCAGGTCCACTGTTGAACATAGGCCTCCCCTAGTTTTCTCCATTCGTCTCTGCTCCTGGCTGATTGTAACCAGTTTGTGACAATTCTCTTTATATCGTCCGTCCAGCGCGTCGGTGGTCTGCCTCTGCTGCCCTTGTCTAGTCTGGGTCTCCATTCTAGGAGTTTGCGAGTCCATCTAGAATCTTGTAGTCGAGCGATATGACCCGCCCAGTTCCATTTTAGTTTGGCTATACGAACTATTACGTCGGTAACTCCCGTTCTTCTCCTAACATCTTCGTTGCTCACTCTCATACGTCTCTGTGTTACCTGCAGCTTTGAGGCTGATTTTTTAGTAAGGGTTGATGTTTCCATCCCGTATGTCATCACCGGAAGTACGCATTGATCAAAGACTGTTCGCTTCATGCTTATTGGGATGTTGCTCTTAAATACAAACTCTCACGACAACCCCCGAGAGTTTACTACACGCCCTGTGTCCATCCTACAGCCTTACAACCTGTAAACCTACGACAACTCAAGATTCTACATACAGACCACTGTATTACCTTCGTCGACGTTATCCGGGATGAGTGAACATGCAAGTGTCTCCTGAGATGATCTAATAAAAGCCTTATCGTATATAAAAATGAACGTTTATTTGATATCTGTATGAATGCCTGAGTGACGCCTTAAACTACCAAACTCGGTAAAACTCTTATCGCACTGTAAACATTTATAAGGTTTTTCACCTGTATGAGTACGTAAATGACGATTTAAATGACCCAACCGAGCAAAACTCTTACTGCACTGTGAACATTCGAAAGGTTTGTCACCTGTATGAACGCGTAAGTGAACATTTAAAGTAGCCAGCCGTATAAAACTCTTATCGCAATGTGGACATTTGAATGATTTTTCATCTGTATGAGTGCGTAAGTGACAATTTAAATGACTCAACTGAACAAAACTCTTATTGCAACGTGAACATTCGAAAGGGTGGTTACCTGTATGAGTGCCTAAGTGAAAATTTAAATTAAATAAGCTGGTAAACATTTTGTTGCATTGTGAACACTTGAAAGGTTTTTCACCTGTATGAGTGCGTAAATGACAATTTAAATGACTCAACTGAGCAAAAGTCTTATTGCAATGTGGACATTCGAAAGGTTTGTTACCTGTATGAGTGCGTAAGTGAACATTTAAAATATCTAAGCGGGTAAACCTCTTGTTGCATTGTGAACATTCGAAAGGTTTTTCACCTGTATGAATGGGTAAGTGACGATTTAAATGACTCAACTGAGCAAAACTCTTATTGCAATGTGAACATTCGAAAGGTTTGTTACCTGTATGAGTGCGTAAGTGAACATTTAAATTATTTAAGCGAGGAAACCTCTTGTCGCAATATGAACACTTGAAAGGTTTTTCACCTGTATGAGTGGGTAAGTGATAATTTAAGCGACTCAACTGAGCGAAACTCTTATTGCAATGTGAACATTCGAAAGGTTTGTTACCTGTATGAGTGCGTAAGTGAACATTTAAATTATTTAAGCGAGGAAACCTCTTGTCGCAATATGAACACTTGAAAGGTTTTTCACCTGTATGAGTGGGTAAGTGATAATTTAAGCGACTCAACTGAGCGAAACTCTTATTGCAATGTGAACATTCGAAAGGTTTGTTACCTGTATGAGTGCGCAGGTGAATCTTCAAATTATAAGGGGAAATGAAAGTTTTATCACAATATGTACAAACGGAATTCGAATCTACTTCCTTTGAAGTTTCCATTTTAATTAATGGAGGATACTCGATGTCAACGGAAGGTTCGTCTTTGACCTGTCCCGTTGATAGTAGCTCATCCACTTTGGACGTGTTGCTCTTACACCTCTCGATGTAAACGGAGAATCCCTCGTAGCGTAATTTACATTTCTCGCAGATATTCTTGTGGGATGTTGCAATCGGATCCTGAAAGAAAAAATATCAGTTACGTATCAGAGACAAATGAAGTGGCACAGCAAGACCAGATACAGTAGAACAAAATAAGGAAGGCCTCTGGCGATGCTCCTGTGTGCCTTGTTGCCGTATTAGTTGCTGCTACGTAGCAAACGGAAGAGGGTGACGACGAATCTCCGGCGTCGTAAAACTGGAACATCGAAAATTCTAGAAATATTATGACCTTTAGCAACATAGCTTGAAGGCCCCCTCCAACCTCATTATGCTGTATTGCTGTTTCGTTCTTAACATCCACTCTGTCTCTCTTCCCGTTCTGCGCAGGTGAGCGGCCTTCCTTATTCCGTTGTACAGTACATTATTACAATTTCACAACTCAACGGTTTGATATAAACTGCGCCCATACTCACTTCCGCGCTGATTATCTTCCAGAAACGCCACAACTTCTCGTCAATGGTTTGCACTAGGGCTTCTTGCAGGCACCAGTCGCAAGTAGTCTTCACTTCTTCCGGATTACTCATTGCACTTGATGTACAGAAACTGATCGAGTACTTTATAACATACAAAAACTATTAGGAAAAAGGTAAACAAATCCAAATGCGATGCTCCTCAAGTACGCCTCCTCCCACCTCCTCCACGCTTCGGAAACACAGAACACAAAAGAACACAGGATTTTTAGGTTATTCTTCTTCTTCTTCTTCCTTTCGATTAATCACCGACCTAATATGATCGGTAGATTTGGGCTCGGATCCTAGTCCATTCACCCAGAAGCGATGACTATCCTGTTGTCATCCTTTATGGTTTGTTTGTTTGAACTCTTACGTTGTCTGACTCGAGGTCATGTAAGGAGTTCTTTGATGATATCTTGGTATTTCTTCGTTCTTGATGTCTTCGCTATGTCTTCGTTCTTGATGTTTCTTTCTTGATATTTTCTTTCTTGATGTTTTCTTTCTTGTTGTTTTCTTTCTTGAAGTCTTCTTTTCCTTGAGGTCTTCTTAACTTGTTGTCTTCTTTTTCTTTCTTTATTTTTAATGTTGTCTTGATAGTTACTATGACAATATGAGAATTTAAGTTATATATTTTTATTTTTTTTTTCTTGTCATAAGTGTATGTCGTTTTGTTGAATGTATAAGGTTAGGTATTTTATAGCTATAGGGTTGATGTCTAGTAGGAGGGATGTGTTGTTGATAGGGGATGCGATGTTGGCTTTTGTCAAGTGGGAGTATAGGTTGATGTTGGCTTTGTTTATGGCGGTACACTCAAATAGTATATGCTCTATTGTGCCAAGCATTCCACATCTGCATAGGGGATCTTCTTTGATGCCTATTTTATATAAATGTGCTGGGGTTAAGCAGTGTCCTGTACGTATTCTTATTAGTGTAGTGATTTGTTTTCTTGTTAAGTGTTCCAGATCTTTGTACCATGGTTTAATTGGAAACTCGGTTTGTATGTTCCCGTAGTAGGTTCGGGTCCTCTTTAGTGTTTCTTTCCAGTCTTCTGTGAAATTGTTGGTGATGCTTCTTTTCTCATGTGGGTAGATGTCTTCTCCCAGGAGTGGTTCCTTGTCCGGTATGTTTAGTCCTCTTCCTATTTTCGCGAGTGTATCTGCCCTTTCATTTCCTGTAAAGCCTGTATGTCCTGGGATCCATATTATAGTAATGTCTTTTTCTTCTTGTTTTAATTGGCTTAGCATACTTTTAATTTGTAATGTTAGGTAGTTTCCTTTCCCTATAGAAGTGTTTTTAATTTTTTTGATGGCTCCTTGTGAATCCAGGAAAATTATTATTTTTGAGAGTTTATTTTCGTTTGCTAATTTGATTGCTTTTTTAATCGCTAATATTTCCACATTACATATTTGTGTATAGTCGTTTACTCTCGCTGCATAGTTAATGTTGCCTGCAGGTATGTGAATTCCTATCCCAGCTCTGTTAGTGCTGGGGTCCATAGATCCATCTGTATATATGCTTGTATAGAGTGGGTATCTTATCTTGATATATTCCTCCAGTCTATGGTCGTTGTTTATCTGCAGTTTTTGATAATCGGGTGTAAGGCAATGTATACTTTTCATCTGATCAATGGGGTCCACATCATATATAGGATGTAATTCATATTGGAGTATGTTGTTTCGTTTGTATCTTATCTTGATCTTATTTAAGGCATCCATAAGTAGTGATTCTTTTATTTTTGATGGTTCATTTATAATTCTGTCTTCCAGTATTTGCTTTAGTGGGTTGTTTATTTCCGAATATATTTTACAGACGAATTTCATTGACAGTGTTTTTCTTCTTGTTTGAAGGTTTGTTTCGGCCGTTTCTCCTTGTAGTGCCGGTATCGGTGTGGAGCACATTGCACCAGTTATTATTCTAAGGATCTTGTTTTGTAATGTGTCTAGTTGTTTCATTACATTCTTGCTGCAATTATCAAGTATCTGTGAGCCATAGTCAAAAATCGGTCTTATATATCCTTTGTATATGGTGAGTAATGTACTGGGATTTGCCCCCCATTGTACTGTGCATAACGATTTCAGAATGTTTGTTCTACTATTAACGTTGTTCTTAATTTGTGTGATATGTTTGTTCCATTTTAGGTTCTCAGTGAAAGTTAATCCTAGATATTTGACTGTAGATGTCCATTCTATTATATCGTGGTTAAGAACTATAGATGGTAGGGTGTGTTTGCACTTTCTTTTGGAGAACATTACTGCCGAACTTTTCCCAGCTGACAGCGTAAAGTTGTGTTGCGAGATCCAAGTATGTATTTTTTTGAGTGTTTTGTTCATCTGTTGTATTATGTAGTTTTTGTCTATTCCTTGCATCATTATTACTATATCGTCCGCGTACTGTATCATTGTGGTATTTTTGTTTGATAACTCATGTAATGAGGCCGTATACACATTGAATAAGAGGGGACTGAGAGGTGCTCCCTGCGGAATCCCTTTATTGGTTAGCTCGGGTCCTATCTTATTTTGTTGGTTGTCAAGTATGTATATTATTCTGTTCGTGTATAGATTTATTATAAATTTAGCTATAGTCGTTGTTACGTTGTAGTTTATTAGTTTGTCATGTAATAGTTTTAGATTGATGTTGTCGTATGCCGCTTTTATATCCAAGAAAATCGCCACCGTGTGTAAATTTTTTGAGAATCCCTTTTGTATTGTGTGGTACATGAGGGCCAGTGCATCAGTACATCCTCTTCCTCTTCTAAAACCAAATTGATGTTTCGGGAATATTTTTTGTTTTTCCATTTGCCATTCCACTCTTATTTTTAGAATAGTTTCTAGTGTTTTGGCTATGCAAGAGATTAGTGTTATGGGTCTGTAGTTTTCTTTATTGGAAGGGTCTTTTTGTGGTTTGAGGAACGGTATAATAAGCGTCTGTTTCCATTCTTCCGGTATATTTCCTGTCACTAGTGTTTGGTTGTAGATGTTTACGAGGTGTTCTTTGTAGCTATTCGGCAAGTTCAACAGCATTTGATATGTGATATTATCCAAGCCTGGTGCGGTTTTTTTCCTCTTATTTGTCAGGGTGTTCTCAATCTCCAATATTGAAATTGGTCTGAAATTTCTGTTGTCGCTATTTGGTTCAGGTTTCATTTTTATCATCTTTGATTTCATGTCTATCGCTATTTGTTGTGCTATTGTAGTGGTAGGGAGGTTTGATCTATGCCTTACTTGTTGTGTGTATGAAAATTTCTTGATTGTAGACCAAATTTTTTCTGATGGTGTGTTTTGATTTAGGGACTCGCAGAAATTTCTGAATGTAGTTCGTTTTTTTTCTCTAAATTTAAGTTTGATTAAAGCTGTTTTATGTTTTATTTCGATAAATGTATCCATATTAGGTTTTTCTTTATATTCTTTGATAAGTTTTCTCTTGCTTTTAATCATTTGTTCGCATTCATCGTCCCACCATGGTGTTATTTTGAAATGCTTATCTGTCTTGTTCGATTTTTGTTGTTGTTGTAGTATCGTGTTAGTTACCATCCTTATATTGTCAGTTAATGTTTGATACTTCCTGTCCATATTGTTGTCCAGTTGGAGTTGTTCTAAAAGTGTTTTGTATTTCAACCAGTTTAGTTCTTTCTTGTTAATCATAAATCGTTTTGGGTATTTGGTCGGATTATCATTGTAAATGTAAGTGCACATTGTGGGGTAATGGTCACTGTTCCCACATTCTTCCAGTATGCTCCATGTGGTGTTTTGTATTAAGTTGCTGGTGATAAGTGTAATGTCTACGGCTGATTTATTAATGTGAGGGGCTGTTATCCTAGTTGGCTGTCCTGTGTTAATAATTGTGAGGTTTAGTGCATCCATCGAGTTTCTGATGACATTTCCATTGTAATTTGTTTTTCCACTGCCCCATTTGGGGTGTTGTCCATTTAGATCTCCCATAATAATGGTTTGTATATTTGTGTAGCTTTTAATAAACGATTTCCATTCGTCCGGTTGTATTTTGTTATTCGGCGGGTTGTATATGTTAATGATATTCATATTCAGATCGATTAGGTTAATCGCTAAGGATTGGAATCCATTTTTATTTATGGGGTGTTTAGAGTTGATGATTTGATGTGTTATATTCGTTTTGATGAGGGTAGCAATGCCCCCATATCCATCATCTCTATCGTTTCGGTAGGAGTAGTATTTTGGTACGGATAATTGGAAATTTGAATTGATTCTTGTTTCGTTAATTAGTATGATGTCTGGGTTTTGTTCGTATATAATTATTTTCAAGCTGTTGTAATTGTTTCGCAAACTGTTGATATTCCATTGTATTATTTTAATTGATCCTAGATCTGTCATGTGCGTTTTTTCTCGCCATGTCTTCTCGGTACATATTTATTAGTGTTTTTTCTACGAGTTGGTGGTCTATATCTTTATATTCTTTTGTATTGATTTTTTGTAATAGTTGTTTAATGCGTGGAAAAAATTGTTGTTGTTCTTCTTTAGTTTGGTTTTCAGGGTTCAGATTTTCTGTGATCGTTTCGGAATTAGATTGTCGTAGTGTTGGTCGCTGTTTAGTTTTGTAGTGGGATTCTTGGGTATAGTTGTGTTCTTCTCTTTGTTCTTCTTCACTTTCGCTTGTAAGTTCCGTGCCTTCTTCTCTTAAGTCTTGTGTGTGCCTAGGCTTTTTCCTTTTGATTACTTGGCTGTATGTTGTCTTTGATCTAGTTGTGTTTAAAAGATTTCTTCTTTCGTTGATGTCTGTGTGGTTGTTTGTTGATGTACTGGGGAGTTCTGGGAAATTATCGAGGGTTGCTAGGACTTCAAATCTGTTGTGAATTCTATCTGTTTGTCTAGGTATTGCTTGATTTGCTTCATAGTATGATATATTTTCTGTTGTCATTTTATACCTTATTTGATTTTGTCGCTTTCTCTCGACGCATATTCTGCTTGATGTGTAATGTTCATCGTTTTTACAATAGAAGCAGAATTTTTGGCAATTCCCTTCATGAATCGGTTTAGTGCATGTTGTGCATTTCTCTGTGTTGGCCCTGCACTGGTTCTTCGTGTGTCCATATAATAGGCATTTATTACATAATATGACTGGTTGTATATATGGGGTGACTCTATGCGCCATTCCAAAAACGAGTACTTCTCTTGGCAATGTGTTCCCAGTTATTGTTATTTGTACCGTTGTGGATTTAATGTATTTAGGTTCCTTGTTAATTTTATTTTTGACTGTAAATCTTCTAACTTGTAATATCTTAGCATCGGTGAAATTTGGTATGGTAATGCCATTTATCATTTCATCTTCCTGGTATTCGGTATCGATATCCTTTAAAATCCCTTTGCAGGTGGTTTTGTGGAGTGGTATATATGCTATGAGATTTTTGTCTTTAACTGATTGGTTGTTGACTAGTTTGTTTGCGTTAGCTGGGTTGTTGAAGGTCAAACCGATACGATTCTTTCCTTTCTTTTCTATCCTTTTAATATTATCTATTTTTAGGTCATATATGATTTTCGCCAGTTTCAGTGGGCTGCAATTTCCCACGTTTAGTCCTCCCTTGTGCTCCACATAGACCTCATAGGGGCCCTTGTCATATATGGTATATAGTATGTTAGCATGTCTTTTAGGTTGAGATGGGTTTTGTTGTATTGTTTGTGTATTCGTCGTTAGTTGTTTGTCTTGTTCCATTGTCGTGTCATCTAGTTTGTTGGGAGGTGGATCCGATCCACCTCCACCGCCTTCGTACATATTTGTGGCTCGCGGCCACGTGTTATTTGTAGGTTAGTTGTGACTGTTGTGAGTATGATATTTATGATAAGAAATGGAAATATATGTGGTTGTGTTATGGGGGTTATGAAATTTAATTGGACTGTACCTCTATAACTAATGTTTTGCAGTCTTTTCCCTGGGTTTAGGATTTCGTCTCGCTCTTCGATCTTCTCACTACGGGATACCAATCGAAACTGATTTTTAGGTTATGCCGGATGCGGGTGCAAAGGAATTTAATTATGGGTGATTATGCCAATCAGCTGCACCCCATGGAACAAATTGACCTATTACCGAGATTGCGCAGTACATAGAGTATTAGGCGGGATATTTTATCGTGTCTTCAAGGCAAGACTGTTGGTTATTGTCATGTTATTGTTTACCCATTTTGAATGAGAATACGGGTTTTTATGACTCGTTTATTCGTCATTCGCTATTGCAGTCTCTAGCTGCGTTCGGCAATCCTGTTCTGTTCACTCTGAACCTGAACGCTCTCTTCGCGATCGTTTATTACCAATACCACAAATCGCACGCTGTTTTGCGTTCGGCTATTACAGTTTTAGCGCTAATGGAGTTGCTCTTAAAACGTAATGTGCGGAGAAATGAAATTATAGCAGGAGTGTATAGGTCTACCGGAAAAGTGGCTCTTCTTCTTCTTCATGTGCCCTGTCAGTATTATCCGACGTTGGCGATCATCATAGCGAAGGCTTCACGGTCTTCTGCCATGTGTAGGAGTTGTCCTGCATTTCGGATACCGGTCCAATCTCTAATATTTTTTAGCCAGGAAACTTGCTTTCTTCCGACACCTCTTCTACCTTCAATTTTTCCACACATAATCAGTTTTAGGATCCTATAACGACTTCCTCTTAACACATGACCCAGATAAGACATCTTCTCATGTTTGACAGTCCTTAGTAATTCCCTATCTTTATTGATTCTCCTTAGTACTTCTTCGTTGGTTATGCGTGCTGTCCAAGGTATTCTAAGCATTCGTCTATGTATCCACATTTCTAGTGCTTCTATGCGATTCATTGTTGACAATTTCAGGGTCCATGCCTCCACTCCATACAACAGAACCGACCAAACATAACACTTAGCCATTCTTTGTCTTAATTCTAAGTTAAGGTGGTCATTACATAGAAATGTTCTCATTGTTTTAAAAGTTGTTTTCGTCATTGCTATTCTGCGTTTAATTTCTATGTCTGGGTCTAGTTGGTCCGTTATAATGGTCGCCAAATACAAGAATTTGTGAACCCTTTCAATTGGAATACTGTTTAATTGGAGTCTAGCACCCGGGTGTGGGTTACGGCTGCAGATTAGAAATTTGGTTTAATTTTGATACCCATTTCTTCCCCCACCTCGTGGATACGATCCAGCATGATCTGTAGACCTTCAGCGCTGTCTGATAAAATTACTGTATCATCCGCATATCTTAGCACATTTAGCATTTCTCCATTTATGGAAAAGTGGCAGGAGGTCGTTTTATGTCTTATTTAAATGTTATTAAAATGTTGATAAAGTTTCAACTTTTATAATTTTTAACAATGAAACGTTTTTTTTACATAATTAACATATCGCGGTCAATCAGTGTCTCGCTGGTGTCCCTGCAGGAATCGATTTTAGGTTACTATAGCTCCGAAATGATACAAAACATGTAAAACTAATCGTTATAATATGACTTTAACAAAACCTAATCAAATGGCATTCTAACGTTTACCTTTTCCCATCAACTTTTGTGGTCTTTACACTCTTCCTGTTATCATCTTACCACGAGTGACCCAATGTTCCATTTTGGAATATCCAAGTTTCATCCAAATAAACAAAATTGAATGTGGATTCCTTAAATTACATTACATTCTCAAAAATTGTATTCCTTCAAATGTAATATCCGTAAGTTCCATTAGCCCCCTTCGTGGATTATCCTTATTCCATTTGAAACCAATATCTCATAAAAGGGGTACGAAGTGATGATTTACATCCCTCAAAGAGCTTCATATTCTCAAGTTTTTGATGAATACTTTCAAGAGTAACAGTTTTCTCTGAAATAATTACATTAAATTATCACTCATTGTATATGGTGAATACAATCAACGATACAATGTAAAAAAACTTTCTTACTTCTTTCATACAGTTCGTAAATTTGATTGCGAATAGAGCCAATATATCAAGGTGATCTTGATTCGTGACTCGCTTCACATGTGGACGGTTTTTCTTCGGCGACTTTAACGCCACATCACTCTTCACTTTTTGCGAGATTCCACTCATAGTACATTACACACCGATCTTCAGTGCAGCGTGCAGCTGAAACACGCTAAAAATATTTCCAATAAGGGTCACAGAAGCTTAATAACCGATAGTATCAATACTTTACCTCTCTAACGCAGTTTAACGGGAGTAAGGGGCCCCCATGATTTCGTTCCAGTTCGAAGTAACTGATTAGAGACGAGACCAGTTGCTGACACCGACTATTCAATGGTTTAGGCATTTTATTGCAATTCCTTACACTCGAAAACACCCAAACGCGGATTTAATTTACGATTTACCGAAGCGAGCAAATATTTCGAAGTATAACCTCAAAATCATAACAAAACTTTCGTGGGAATACGTGAATCGTGAATCGTCCGACAACAGCGCCCACGGCTACCAACTTATATTTTATCGGCTAACATAGCGTGCTATCTCTTTTTAACTGGGATAACGGTGCGCTCTGTTTAAAGCAAATTTTTATCTTACACCAACGGCAATCGGCAATAAATGTGACGTCATTGATGACGGCACCGCAAGTTTTACTAATTCTTCTATATTGTCTGTCATTACTGTTAGATATCCAAAATTTGGTAATTTCTGGTGATTTTTTTATTATTGAGTTGGTGTATTTTCAGAATGACACCTGGCAACGCTGCTTGAAGAGCAGGACGCAGGACAACCGGACAACCTAATCTGGGGAGGATCTTAATCTGCTTACCCTTTTTCTAATAGTTTTTGGACTCTGTAAAGTGCTCGATCAGTTTCTGTACATCAAGTACAATGAGTAAAGGAGTGATGACCGCTTGCGACTGGTGCCTGCAAGAAGCTCGAGTGCAAACCATCGACGAGAACTTGTGGCGTTTCTGGAAGATAATCAGTACCGAAGTGAGTATGGGGCGCAGTTTACGTCACTCGTTTGTGTTGTGGAATTGTAACAATGTATTTGGTCTTGCCGTGGCACTTCACTTATCCGCGATCCGTAACTGATATATCTTTCCTTTCAGGATCCGAATATGACATCCCACAAGAATATCTGCGACAAATGTAAATCACGCTACGAGGGATTCTCGATTTACATCGAGAGGTGTAAGATCAACACGTCTAAAGTGGATGAGCTACTATCGATAGGACAGGTCAAAGACGAACCTTCCATCGACATCGAGTATCCTCCGTTAATTAAAAAAGAAAAATCAGACGAAGTAGATTGGAATTCCTATCGTCCTTCAGTGTCGAGTGGAGTTTTCATTGAAGGACAAATGCTAGCGGGCTGCTCAAATTCTCTTATGAGGAGCAACGATTCCACGATAGATATACTCTCGGCTGGAAATGTCAAAAAGGAACCTCTTATCGACGTTGAGGATCATATAAATGAAGAAGACATTTGGAAAAAAGAAGGAGCGTCCAATCCAGATTACTCTACATCGCTGGGTGGCAAAGGAAAGAGTGGATTAGTGTTACGTGTCGTCTTAGAACGCCAAGTGCTACCAGACTTTATGGTTTGCCAGAAGAAAGTTAATAATAACCGTACATGTACATATTGTGGTAAAACTTTCAGATTTCCTTGTAAGTTGAAGATTCACTTGTGTAATCATACAGGTGAAAAACCTTTCAAATGTTCACATTGCAGTAGGAGTTTTGCTATGTCGTATGCTTTAAATGTTCACTTACGCATTCATACAGGTGAAAAACGTTACAAATGTTCACATTGCAACAAGAGTTTTACTCTGTCGAATCATTTAAAAAATCACTTACGCACTCATACAGGTGAAAAACCTTATAGATGTTCACATTGCAATAAGACTTTTGCCACGTCGTTTGCTTTGAATGTTCACTTACACACTCATACAGGTGAAAAACCTTTCAATTGTTCACATTGCAACAAAAGTTTTGTTCAATCAAGTGATTTAAATCGTCACTTACGCATTCATACAGGTGAAAAACCTTTCAATTGTCCACATTGCAACAAGAGTTTTACTGACTCGAATAGTTTAAATGGTCACTTACGTACTCATACAGGTGAAAAACCTTACATATGTTCACATTGCAATAAGAGTTTTGCTCAGTCGAGTCATTTAAATGTTCACTTACGCATTCATACAGGTGAAAAACCTTTCCAATGTTCACATTGCAACAAGAGTTTTGCTCGGTCGAGTCATTTAAATCGTCACTTACACACTCATACAGGTGAATAAGCTTACAAATTGCATTAAGAATTTTACCCAATCTAGTGATTTCAAGCGTCACTTACGCCTCCATACAAATAACAAGTAAATGTTCTCTTCGATATACAATAAGACTTATTAGATCATCTCAGGAGACAGTTGCATGTTCACCGATCCCGGACTTAACTCACTTCTCACTGTCTTCTTTCAAATAACACTGAGGGACTGTATAACTACGTATATTTGTATAAAATAAATTATATAGATATGTATTAGTTTAATTTATTTATTTAGCATATGGCTTACATCTATATTTATTTAGGTAGCTGTGTGATGATTTTTGAGATTGGCTGTGAGAGGACATCTAGATAGATCATTCCGAACTTATAGGTATGCACTAATAGTAAGTGGCGTTGAATCGGTCATGTAGTGAGACAGGATTCGAAGAAGTGGACACACAGAGAAATGTGGGAGTCCCCAGGAAAGCTGGATCGATGATATTAGAAAGGTGGCGGGAAGACACTGGATGAGAATAGCCAAAGATCGAAAGGCATGGCAGAACATGGAAGTGGCCTATATATCCGACACTGGATGAATCCGGGCTAAAGAAAAAGAAGAAGAATTCTCTGTACACTTATATCTATCCTGCAATTTATTAAAATAATGTATAGGTGTATAATAATGTGAATTACGAGCAATTGCCTTATCTACCTTCAGAAGTGAAATGCTGTTAAATCTGGTACATTGTCCTTAGCTTTGATTTGTAATTCTCGGTAATGCTTGTTAATACACTCTAATACATACTTTTCTCTTATGTTAAGTGGCATTTTTGTTATACATATTACCTTCAATTAGAATTTTTTTCAATTTATTTATGCATAATAAGCAGTTCTTCCACATTTGCTTTTACAGCTGCACCCCACGCAGTTATGCCATACGTAGCTGTACTGTAATAGACGCCATACATAACAGTCTTTCAGTTTATTTGTGAATAGTTGTAGTGTTTTTTACACAATATCACGATTTACCCTCATGGGTAATTAGTAATTACAGTATCGTCCGCAAAGGAATATATTGCACCACCTCTTTCCTGTATTTTAAATATATCATTCATGTATATAACAAATAATAGGGGGCCAAGTATACTACCTTGTGGTATATGCCAAATTGACACTTTTACTAAATGTTGATTCATTGTTATTTATTTATTTACAAGTACATCAACACAGTAGTACCTAAAATATATCATAAACACAAAAATGTCAATTTTGGACTCGGTCAGTTTTAGCTTTCAGCCCACGATATGTTTATATAATTTGTTAAAAATCATCGAAGTTATTTATTAAAATATTGGAAACCCGCGCTCGACTCGGTATTAGTGATAACTGATAACTAAAATTAATCATTTACTTACACTGATTGAGAAATAACAGTTTTATCAGACTCCCCTTCACTAAATTCATCACTTAGCACTTCCTGAACTCACCATGTTTTTACAATGATAATTATAAAAGAAAGCACGTATTTATATTGTCTGTTATTGCCAAATTGCTGGTTGGTGCCTTTCCTTGACGGACAAGTGACGGTCGTCTTCGATTGTTTGGATCGCGGTAGAAACGATTGGTAGTTAGCGTCACCACGGAGCAGGCAACCGACAATACATAAACAATTGTAACACGAGTTTTGCCATTGAACAGCTAGCGCGGCGCGATAATTGGCCGCCCGGGCCGATCGGTCATTCGGCGATCGCACCTCTCACCGCCATAAGAAAGCTATGCTTCCAAAAACCTTCGAAAATACAAAATACCATTTTCCACTTTTTTTTAAACTTCAAACAGATTTGAATAAAAGAAGTAATAACTGTAGCTGTACTTTAAACTCGGTAAGTTTACAGCTTATCCGCCTAACGACGCAATGAAGTTAGTTCCGTCCTGAAATACTCGTTATCGTTAACATAAAGTGAATTGCTTTTCATACAGAACTTCCAAGTGTTGCTATTTCATAATGTCAAAAATAATACGAAATGAACACGTCGCAACGATTGGTAGTATCTTAAATGGTTGAAAAACATAAGGCGTTTACGAAAGTTTTATTTCTGACATGAACAAGAAGTAGTCAGTATTATCTATAATGGACCACGTGTTAATTCAATTTGTAATTTCCAACATTCTAAACTTTTCAAGTAACGGATGTCTTTCATCCCAGAAACTAATAAACATACCTTCCAGTCGATCTATTTCCAAAAAACTCAACGATTCAGCGCTGGAAATGAAATTATGCGACAGTTCTCTTAGACTGAAATAGTGAATAACGAATAAATGAGTCATAAAAACCCATTCAAAGTGGGGTAGCAATAGTTCACAGTCCTGCCTGGACGACACGATGAAATATCGGAAATATTCCGTTTAAAGCAGTAAAGCGCAAACTCAGTAGTAGGTTGATTTTAGTAGTATTATTTCTGTATGTCCCATATCCGATCTAACTAACCTAACAAATAAGTGACCTTTGACCTGTGAGTCCTGTGACCTTTGTGTTCTGTGTTTCGTGTTTCCGAAGCGTGAACGTGGACGTGGAGGAGGCGTACTTGACTTGAGAAGCAGCTGAATTTGTTTTACCTTTTTCTAATAGTTTTTGTGGTATAATCAGAGAAATAGAGAGGGGGAGAACGCTCATCAACCTGCGCGAACAGCGGAATATTGAAGGCCGCCATTTTGACCCATTGGGCAGAAATGCCAACAGCGTCTAGGGATTTTGCTTAATTTTACCTAGTTGGTTTTAGATTTTGCGCGGTAAAGTTTAAAAACGAAAAATACAGTAATGTTAGAAAACAGTAATTTATTATCAAACAGTCTTTTTTACATAGTAGTCAGATTCAAATACAAAATTCTTCTATGTAAATTCAAAAATAAAACTATACATTGAATATAGTATGTATCCTACAGGGGTTTTACAAAAACCGTGTGTAGGGTGGCGCTTAAAACTAGACCATTTTAATTACTAAATCTAATTATTACATTTATAATTGTACACTTATTTGGTAGTAATTACACTTTATAGCAAATTACTATTTTACTTCTTTTATGTATTCTATTCATATTAACTGTACTTATTAAGCATTTTTAAGTTATCTTTAAAGCTTTAGTATTTGATTTATTTTCATCTTGTAATGTACTAGCCTTTATTTACTCCGTATAACATATCATTATTATCTTTGCATATTTTTTATGTATCTACTCATTAACACATGGGAAATATCTTTATAGCACTTCTCCAAATGGAAAAGGGCCGCTTCTGACAAGCTTGTGTTCGTTTTCAAATCATCAACCATAATTCTTAATGTTGTGATCTGTCTTTTTAGTTTTTTAATGTCTTCAGTTTCAATAACATACAACTTTTTCTTGATTTGGATTGCACTTTTCGCAGTTCTGTATATTTTTTTTGAACTTCCCAGGAGACACGCTAAAACAGTTAAATTAATGTTATATGTTAAGTACTTTGAAAGAACAAAAAACCTGTAGTTATGAATCGTTTGTAAAAATTTTGTTTTCCTTTTGTACTATTGTCTGTACTGCGGGAACTGCTCTGACCTGACGCCTTACTGCAACATAAAATTGTCACAATTTTGCTGCTATTAGTTATGCTAATTCTTTACCTCCGTGATCTTTTTAGTGCAGATTTTTCTATTGAAACATCGGAAGAAGAGCTTGACGATAGTTTCGACACTTGCAATTCATTGTCCCCATGCAAATTAGATGGTCCTGGAAATTCCACTATTGACTGGAGATGTAATGATGGCAAGGCATTAAATTTTAGTCGACATTTCTGTTTGCTTTTAATAAAATCGCTCTCCTTGAAATGTTTCGAACAAATGAATTTGTTCTCTGACCACTGCCAAGTATTTGGTTTCCCCATTTCTGCCCATCTTTTAAAAATAGGTCCTTGCTGCAATCTGTAATGGGTTCATCATTAGTCGAAGAATCATTAAAACTAAAGATAACAAACCGATGAAAAGTAATTGCTTCAAGTTTAAAACGTTTTGTACTCGTACAATCATCCGCGGCGCACGACATAATTACTGTTCAAAAACACTAATTAATTAAAAACTGGTTGAAATGTACCTATCATAGATAAAGAGTTTGTTTATATGGTTAGGTTAGGTTAGGTGAAAAATATACACAAATTCACACACAGAACATCTATGTATTCACAATACACAAATCAATGGGTCAAAATGGCTGCCACCATGGTGTCCCTCGGTAATTATGATGCGCAGAAGGTTGATGAGCGTTCTCCCCCTCTCTATTTCTCTGGGTATAATTCCACTTTAGCACCCTGAACTTTTGACAGGTAAACATTACTACACAATGTTGCCACATATTTCTATTAGCAAAGAAACGGTTTTGTAAATTCAAGTGGAACGGATAATAACGGAGAAATAAGCCCGCGAAGAGAGAGCCTAAAATGGGGTTATAAGTGCTTTATTAGCCTAATTTGTTCATTGCTCTTTGGGATTCTCGTGGCCAGGTTGTGTTTCGACTGTCTAAAATAGTGATACATTTATTGGGCTCTATTGCTTTCAATTTTTGTATATTAATAGGTAGAATATGTTAATTAATAGTAGGTAAATTATTTATCAATTAGATATTCTACTGAAACATTCAACTTAAGCTAAAATTGGACAAACTTATCTTTAAATGTCTGTAATGTATCAATAATCGGTGTGCAAATGGGAAGCAACTACCCCGATAGCACGTAATATTAAAAAAATATTTTGTCAACATTTATATCTTAGTTAAATATTTGCTAGATAATATAAATATTTAAAAAATGTTTGCTTTTTAATATTCATTTGTCAAGATTAATATAATATTAAATAAACATTTATAGTTTATATTATTTACCAAATATTTTATTGATGTTAAAGTAATATACCGATGTTAATGTTTATAACTAGATATTTATCTCAGATTATTATTATATAAAATGATGTTGATATTTTTTAACCTTCATAAAAATATCGATTACTTTAAAACATATTTTTCTTGAACTGACTGACTGCTCTATATAATTGTTCGTCTGTATCATTAATTATAGTGTTTAGATGTTTATTTTTTAATACCTGTCCGTAGACATGCCACAATCCCATCATTTTGTGTTTTGTGTTTATTGAAATTCATGAATTTGTGTGTTGTGGTTGTGAGTACGTAAATCAATTGCACATGGTAATAAGTATATCGTTATTCTTCTATATAAGCATTATCCGCTTTATGTAGTATTTAATTCCACGCGATAAATGAATGTATAAGTGACCGTACTGATGACCCAAGTTGAAAGGAAAGAGGCTCGGTATCTTTACATATCCTTAGTTTAGTGAGAGTTAGTTTAGTATTCTGACCTAACCTAACTTGTTTGGCGGGATTTATATCACCTGCAACCTGTAAAAAGTAAAAAGATAAGTAATCTGTTGGTAATCTCGTGATATTTCCCTTGAGAAGATGTTTGATTACAAATACACATAATCGTATTTATTATTTTAAATTTTATTGTGAGGTTAAGTACAGGCTAAAATCCAGGCCCATATTTGTAATATCATATAAGTATTTGCTAAGCAATATTATATTTATATGTTTAAATGATATTTATTTAATATTATAATCAAATATTCATGAAATATTTGTCAATCTGTCTCTCGCAATATGAAATAAATATTTTTTTTTAATATTTAGTAAATATTTGTGTGCTATCTGGGTAGAGGGTAAACCAATCCCAGATAAATTTCGCGAACACATCACATACGTAAAAAACTGGAAGAACTTTCATAAAATTTAAGGAAAGATTTTTTTTATTGGTATGCTATATTGCCTATTTAAAACATGCTTTGGCGTGCGTAATTCGAGCTTTATCGCACCCGCGTGTTTTAAAGTCGCCATGGAAACGTATCAACAACGGCCATCTCAACCAATAACAGAGCGTCTTTGGCCGTAGCGGGACGAGCCTATTGGTCGCACGACGGGCGACGGGCCGTCACGAAGTGTCACGAGTGTCGTTCAAATTAATCATATTGGGTATGCACTTGGTTTTGGTATAAAAAATGGTACCAATAAAAAAATCGCGTAAAGTATTCGTGGATAACTGCTCTTTCAAACACTTGCTCTATTTCGAGCACTCCGGCTACGCCGTCGTGCTCGAAAACTCGCTCGTGTTTGAAAGAGCTCAATATCCACTCATACTTTAATATACTAATTTCAAACACGCAAGTTCGCGCGTAGTTGGTTGCATAAATTGAACGAGTCTGTAGAATTAGTTTATGTGAAATAAACATATATGTAATACTCCTATATCGCTAACAGAGAGAGGTTTGGGCGAAAACATCCATCTCATCATGACTGGGTCTGTAACGCGCAGACGTCTGTTACGGCCAATAAAATAACTGGATTCGCATCACGTGTATATTTACGTCGCGTCGAGCGGCATGTGTTTTTTGTTTACGTTTAGCGGTGGAGGTTAAAGTGTGGTTAGGGCATCTCAATAAATCATACCCATAGAAATACTAAAGACGACAGTTCTCAGTATCCCCCAAATAAAACCAATTCAAAGAATGTAGATGATGTTTAATCCAAACAGCTGACATCCGACGTTTCGTCTACGATCGTAGACACATCCATGGATCTACAATGATTAAGGTAAGTATTTGCTCTTGCTAGGAGAGAGAGAAACTCGACACTTATATTTCCAGTGAGCTTATAACTGGTACTGGGCTGAGTTTTGCTATAGCAAAAATTAATGGTTCTTATAACGCTTTACGAGAATACAGATTTTGTAATTTGTAATACGGGGCCATTGTTCTCCGTCGCGCTTGCGCTTCATCTACCAAGTCATTGACTTCTGTCTCACTTGTTTTCGCCCGACTTACTATGGGACGAGATAGGACGCTAGCAATATAGGAGTATTACATATATGGAAATAAAATAGATCTGGCAACAAAACTGTCAAAGTATACGTTCTCGTTCTGTCCCCATGTGATCTGTGGTCCCCATTCTTTAATTTACGTTCTGTGCTTGTGCCAGTTCAGGGTGCTAAAGACGCTAAAGTGGAAGTATACCGTTTTGGTATATTGTAAAGTGCTCGATCAGTTTCTGTACATCAAGTGCAATGGGTAATCCGAAAGAAGTGGAGGCTACTTGCGACTGGTGCCTGCAAGAAGCTCCAGTGCAAACCATCCAGGAGAAGTTGTGGCACTTCTGGAAAATAATCAGCACCGAAGTGAGTATGGGCGCAGTTTACATCAAACCATTGACTTGTAGGATTGTAATAATGTATCTGGTCTTGCTGTGCCACTTCACTTATCAACGAAACGTAACTGATATTTTTTCTTTCAGGATCGGACTATGACGTCCCACAAAAATATCTGCGGCAAATGTAAGTCACGCTACGAGGGATTTGCGATTTACATCGAGAGGTGTAAGATCAACAAGTCCAAAGTAGATGAGCTACTATTGACGGGACAGGTCAAAGACGAACCTTCTCTCGACATCGAGTATCCTTCCTTACTTAAATCAGCGGTAATTTCAAAGGAAGTAGATTCAAATTGCTTTCATCCTGCAGTGTTAAGTGGAGTTTTATACGAACGACAAGTACTAGCGGGTTGCTCAAATGCTCCTATGAAAAGCAACGATTCCACGATAGATAAAGTACTGTCGGCTGGAAAGGTCAAAAAGGAACTTTTTATTGACATTGAGGACCATCTCATAAATGAACAAGACGTGTGGACAAAAGAAGAAGTGTATGATCCTGATTATCCAACAGTGTCGGGTGGCAAAGGAACGGATTCGTTAGTTTTACGTGTCGTCTTAGAACGCCAAATACTACCAGACTCTATGGTTCTCCAGAAGAAATTTATGTGTACATACTGTGGTAAAACTTTCAATTACCCTTGTGATTTAAAGGTTCACTTGCGCACTCATACATGTGAAAAACGTTTCAAATGTTCACATTGCAATAAGAGTTTTACTCGGCGAGGTCATTTAATACAACACTTACGCATCCATACAGGTGACAAACCTTTCAAATGTTCACATTGTAAAAAGAGTTTTACTGTGTCATATAATTTAAATGTTCACTTACGCACTCATACAGGTGAAAAGCGTTTCAAATGTACACATTGCAATAAGAGGTTTGCTCATTCAAATACTTTAAATATTCACTTACGCACTCATACAGGTGAGAAACCTTACGAATGTACACATTGCAATAAGAGGTTTGCTCAATTAAGTACTTTAATTAATCACTTACGCACTCATACAGGTGAGAAACCTTTCGAATGTTCACATTGCAAAAAGAGTTTTGCTCAGCCGAGTCATTTAAAAGTTCACTTACGCATACATACAGGTGACTAAGCTTTAAAATGTTCACATTGCAAAAAGAGTTTTACCGTGTCACATAATTTAAATGTTCACTTACGCACTCATACAGGTGACAACCCTTTCGAATGTTCTCATTGCAATAGGAGTTTTGCTCATTTCAATGCTTTAAAGCATCACTCACACCTTCATACAAATGGCAAATAAATCTTCACTTTGGTATACAATAACACTAATTCGATGATCTCAGAAACAGTTTTATGTTCACCGATCCCAGATAGAACTTATGTTTCGCTGTCTTCTTTCAAATGACACATAGGGAAATTTCAATAACCAGTGAATATATTAATAAAATTTATCTTCAAACTGTGTACATATAAGTTTAAGTAGGTAGTGATTTTTTTTCAATCCATTAAATTATAAAGACGATTGGTACGTTCTAAATCTTATGTAGTAAGTAGACTTTAAAACATTTCTGCAAATGTGATCTGACGGTACAGAGGTTTTGTTATCTTTATATGTCCAAGTTACTAATATAACCTGGAGTGAATACTGAATGAATATAATATTGACGAAATATAACAAACTTATATGTAATCCAAGATCGTAGGCTTTCACGGCCGGAGTCACTGTAAGAGTAGATTCCCGGGCTATTAGGCCGTGGTCTTAGCCGTTAGTATAGTGGTCTTAGTACTAAGACTGCTACCACACCGCCTCTGAAGATGTCTGCCGCAGATGTAGACGAAACGTCAGGCTCAAGAAACCTGCATGGACCACGGCCTAATAGCCCGGGAATCTACTCTTACACAAACTTATATGTATTTTTAATTTCTCAATTTTTTAAAAATAAAAAAAGGTTTTAATGTTTTCACTAAATCTTATATTTTACTTAACATAGTAAATGTATATAATTTTTATTAGAAATATTTTTTCCTAAAACTGTCCTAAAGCGTAGGCACTTTACTCTTAAGAATTTTTATTTTGTTGTACAATTTTCTTTAAAACGGCTTTGGCGATTTATACATAAGTTGGCTGTTTAATGCCTATACCTTTTATTTCTTTTTAATTATTTTGACATGGTATAGAGATTTTAAGTTAGCTACAGAACGTAATCACCGTATTTTTATAATAATTGTTGTATAACCCATTCCTTTACTTTATTTTTCGTTAATTTCATAGATTTTTTCAAGACCTTTAGCTCATTTGGTAGATTGTTAAAACTTTTTATTGATACATAATTATAACTATTTTGACCAATAGTCAATTTATATCTTGGTAATTCCAGTGCTTTACATCTTGTTCTGGTTGTACTTTGTAGAAATCTTGTTTTTAATGTGTCATAATTATTAAAAATAAGTGAGTGTAGTATAAAAGATTGCTTGAAAGTTGAAATATTTTTTATCGGGTTCTTTCTTTGATCAATAATATTTATGAGTTTACTTTGTTATCTGATAAGTGGTGAAATAGTATTATATAGGCCACCCCTACATAGTATTCCATAATTTGTTATACTACTAAGAAAAAGTTCATGCATGAGTTGTGTTAATTGATTTAGGGCGGGTTGTATCGCAATGAGTTAAACACTCGATGATCCACGGTTCAATTGACAAGCCGATCAAATTTGACAATAGATCAACGAACGATGCGTTGTATGGTCGAAACTTGACAGTCGATTAATTGACCAAAGATGGTACACTGTTGCCGGCTCTTACGGCATCCTTTTTATTGTTTCGTGGAGAAATTCCCGCGATTATTTGATTTTGCTCGCGTACAGCGCAGGCTTGGCTGCATTTGGCGTGGGTCGGAAGGAAGTCGGCTTGGCTTGGCTTGGCTTCTGGCTGGCTCATTCTCGTTCTCGTGGTAGATTGGCTAGCGTTGTGTGGTGATTTATTTCTTTTGTATTTTCGATTAATAGTTATATTGTTTAGTTTCTTTGTTTTTCTTTGATTAGTTTCGTTTGGTATCCTTTTAGTGTAGCATTGAGTGTTTTCAGTTTGTTTTAATTTTTCCTTCTTTATTTCCTAGTTGTTTATAGTACGTATTAGTTCATTTTGTGTGTGTGTGTGTGTTTTTCGTTATAGCCTTAGTTCTTAGTTGTATAGAATAGATATAGTATAGTATAGAATTCTATTAGCTTATTTTACCCTTTTGCCTATTAGTAGTGTAGATAGCGCGCAAAGCCCTACTGCAATTGACAATGAGTGACCTAAGCAAGTCTGGTAAGTGGAAACAAAACTGTGAAATACATTTTTTATAGGTACCCTTAAATTTCAGAAGATAGCAATAGGAGGACTCCGAACTTTAGCCTGTCCGAAGAGTCACTGTTAGTAAGCCTCGTGAGGAAATTTGCTAATGTCTTAGAAGATAAGAGGACTGACACTCAAACAAATAAAAAAAAAAGCTGAAGCTTGGGCTCGACTCGCCCAAGATTTCAATTCGACATCGGGCGAAGTATGTAGAACTCCTAATATGTTGAGGAATAAATATGTCAACCTTAAGAGAAGAAGTAAAGAGAAGTATGCAAGTAATAAGCGGTACCTATATGGCACAGGAGGTGGCCCCCCCATGGAAACCGTCGAAACAGATCTCGACGTAACAATACACGAGTTAATTGGGACCCAGATGACGGGGTACAAGACAGAGTTTGATGGTGACAGGGCAGAAAGTATGTATTGTAGTCTAATATGATTTTGTAATTGTTCAGATTTCCATTACTTTGTACTTAATAATTTTTCAATATTTCAGCAAGTTTGGATGTCGAAACATTAACGATTGAAGTGGAAGATCTGCCTGAAGGCCCAGAGACCTGGGGACCTTCCACTTCAGAGAACACCCTGCGTTCGACAAGTTAGTATACATTGAATACTATTTTAATAGGAATGTAACGCTCTTCGTTATAATACACAGGCCTTTTTCCGATTAAAATGTCAATAATTATTATATCCTGGTAGTGTTGTAAGACCTTCGATGGTCATATATATCAGTTAAAAGTAACTGTGGATGTATGTATAACATTTACATCTACTATTTTTTAAAAGTTACAAAAAAATTCTTTTATTTGTAATAAGTTCTTTCAAAAAACACACTGCATCAAATTTTGGTCATTAGCATTTAAAATGGCATTGTTAATATTCAATTTTACTAATGATGGCGTTACTGTTACTGTTCTATTTGTTTCAGTCATTACACCAGCAACACCATACTTATCACAGGATAGATTGCTGACCACGCATCCTGTGAAGACCAGGACCCCGCACAATAAAGGAAAGGGTAAATAGTTGGCTCTTATGTAAAAGGTATAGCTACTAATCTCAATGAATTTGCAGATAACCTAAGGGGCAAACTTGGAAGATGGGCTGAGGCGAAAGCGGGATTCACTAGGAATTCTTTGGAGTTTGCACGAGAGGAGCACGAGCAATTAATGAGGCACCGGGAAGAGAGACACCAGCTAGAATTGCAGCAGTCCAGAGAAAAACATAATTTGGAAATGGAAATTTTACAATTAAAAAAAGAACAAATAAAGAAAAATTAAGTATATTAAGTATACTTGTCAAATTCATTTCTAAACTACCCAGTAACATCTTAACAATTCAAGCATTTAAATTATGTGTAAAAGAACATTTTCCTACAACATCTACTGATTGAAATATTGATTAATCAAATTGTATCTCACAATGTTATTCGCATTGAATCGTGGAAGATCTGGTTGTGTAAATAAATTTAGTTCTTCAGTATCTGCGATTGCTGCTTCAATTTCGGCATCTACAGCTATTTCCTGTTCCCCACGTTCCATGGCAATGTTGTGCAAGACGCAGCAAGCAACTACAATCGCTTCTACTTTTTCGACTTTCAATCTAATTCCTAGCGAAAGAGCAGGAAACCGTCGTTTTAAAACTCCAAAGCATCTTTCAATGGGGTTACGAGTTCGTATTTGAGCTCTATTATATCTCTGCTCTGCATATGTTGTTGGATCTCGTAGAGGTGTCAAAAGATATGGTTTTATTCCATATCCACCATCTCCAACTAACACACTATCCCCAAAATGTCCATCTTCCATGCGGGCCTTCAGTCTAGAATTGTTGAAAATGGTGGCATCATGTGTTGATCCTGGCCAACGACACACAACGTCTAAAATAGTCAAGTCATGGCTGCAAACTGCTTGCACGTTAAACGAAAAAAAACCCTTTCGATTTCGGAATATCTCAGCATTATTTCCTCCCGGTGATAAAATTTTAACGTGTGTACAATCAATGGCCCCGATACATTTTGGAAATTGGTCTATTTCAAAAAACCCCATCTTTCATTTATTGACATCATCCGGAGTATTGGGTAGATTTATGTAATGGGGTCCCATTCTCGCCAAACATCTCAGGACTAAGGTGATGACACGGCTTGTTGTCGATTTATCAATGCCACTAAAATCACCAAGGATCTGCAGTATACAGCCCGTAGCCAAATACCGTAATGCGATGAGCAGCCTTTCCTCTGGTGTTAGGGATGTATTCCTGAAGAAAAGGAAAATATTGGTATACAAATATATCCACATTCAGCTATTAGTGAGATAGTGAATTAATGAGATAAAAATTTCACATTACATATAACCACCATATGGAAGTCATGGGTATACTTTGAGGAAATAAATTTAATTCAATCATGTACGTTACTACCACATGAAAATTTGAGATTAAAGTTATATAGATGAATGAGTAAGCATGGGAATTCACATTGTTGATTTAACATGATGTTTTAAATGCTGGTAATACAATTCAGAAACTTACACATTCCTTAAACAAGATAACTCATCTCTAAAGGTCTCGACTAGAAACTGAACAGTTCCTTTCGTGAAACGAAACCTGTCCTGAAATTCTCTGTCGGTCCATTTCAGGAAATGGTCAGTCCTTGGACGAAACTGCCTTACTGCCCTCGGGAAAGCTTCCATCATGATGAGGTCTCTGAACTCTTCATCATCCGTCAACTCCTCTAATTCTTCAAGTAAGTTATCTATAGCAAAGGTTTCATTTGTAATTTCAGAAGGGATCGAAAATCATTTCATTGATATTTTTCACAAAATAACTGCAATTCAAAACTTACCCATGTGTCTCGATAACAATATCGGGATACCAAAATAGCTCCTCAATTTACTTATGGGGTCCGGAGTGATTTACGGTGGCACCCATTTTTTGTTGAAATTTTCAGGAAATGGCCGAAAAGGGGCCCTAAACGCGTTGGAGATAGTTTCCGGCGAGGAAAATGGGTGTTTTTTGAGAAAAAAAATATTAATCTTAATCGGGGAAATGGTGGATGCGCAAGTTTAATAATGCAGTATTCCATATTTTGTGGCGAATGCGCCGCATTTCGCCGAAACAGGTATGGGACGTGAAAAGAGAATATATGAGATTTGTTTTGTCCTGTAAAGCATGAGTTACTTGCGAGAGGGCAAGAAAAATATGATGGGGAGATATTTTCCAGTGAGGAAAATCGATGTTTTAAGGGAAAATGTTATTTTAATAGTGTAGTTGAATAATATAGTGTATATTGTTGTTTATAATTATAGGCAAGCCAAACCAAACAAACCTAACCTTCCCGACCGTAGTGGTAGGCTCAGAAACGTCCCAAATATATATATATATATATAAATATATATATATATTTGTTATTAATTATAGGCAAGCCAAACCAAACAAACCTAACCTTCCCGACTGTAGTGGTAGGCTCAGAAACGTCCCAAATATATATATATATATATATATATATATATATATATATACACATATATATTTGTTTATAATTATAGGCAAGCCAAACCAAACAAATCTAACCTTCCCGACCGCAGTCGAATGCTCACAAACGCTCCAAATATATACATATATATATATATATATATATATATATATATATATATATATATATATGTATGTATAGAAATATAGTAAAGACATAAACATAATGTATATGTAAAAGTATTGAATGGTACCTTGCTGATGCCACTGCATTGTTGAATTGTCACTGCATCCGTAACGCGCCTACACAGGGTACCGTTGGGCCACATGCTGCAGAAAGAATGTCAGCCGTTCTTGCGGACATGAACCATAACGCTCCCAATATAGGAACTGGTCAACATATTCAGGGAGATAGGGAGACCCCATTGCTCCTAGCCGTCTTAGAAAACCTTTCATTCTGGACCAGTACGATTCGACGGCATTGGTGCACACACCACTCACCGGATCGACAAAATTCCGGGAATGGTTCACCGTCTTATGGGTGTAGGGGCTGACGCCTCCCAACGTAGAGAGGGTCCGGTACGAGCGGTGCTCATCGGTCCAAATCTCAGAGCCAGGAAGTACCACGCGTAGAATGTGGGTCATCAGCACTCTCGATGTCCGGTTTGGAACAACACAGACGTACCCTCTCCTCAGCGTAGTATCATAAATGCCGATGACCCACCGCTGAGGTACTCGCCTGCCTCGATGATATTTGGGCCGAGTGAGCACACTTTCGTCAATCTGAACTACGTGCCCTGGCCCCCCTAGCAAAAAAGATTCGTCATCCTGCAAAAGTTGCCAAGAGCAGACATCCCGCAGATAGCGCACCTGTTGTATAACATTTTTGCGCGGTATCCCCCGCATGCCTGCTATCGACCTCACTCTCACTTCGTTAACCCACATCCATAAGATGTGGAACCACTCTCGAAATTTTGTCTTCATACCCTCGAAAAACGTTCCCTTGGCAAGGCTATACTTGATGTGGCAAGAACGGCAGTAAAAGCAGTGGCCCAAGAACCGATCTGGCTGCGCAATTAGGGAGCAGGGTCTGCGACACCGGTTTCTCGTACAGCGCTTACCCACGGGCAGCAATCCACGGCGCTGTAGCCTAGTAATAATTTCTGCATCGGAGGAATTCAAAAACTCGTCAAAACCCGGGCCGCCGCCAACAAAAATAGGTGGATATAATGCCGCCATTGTGCCACGATCGACCGTATGTATTAGACTAACTCCGGTACTTTACTTTCAAATTTACGTATTTTCGTTGACCTCAACTAACTCCTGTACTTTACATATTCAAATTTCCGGTGACCTATGACGCTAGAACATCGAATTTGCATGAATATTCTGCAATGTAACGTTCCATACTTTTCCCGTTCACGATTTACCTGTTCCATGTCGACTGTCATTAATATGTGATTAATATGGCTGCCCATTTGTTTACGTTTTACAGCAATTTTAATAATTAAATATATCGGTTGTTAGATGGAATACGACAATTTCCTTTGCAAGGTAAGGTCTGCGTGTCATGTAATCTCCACTGATATATTCCTTTTAGCAAATGGTATAAAGGAATTTGCCACCGTAAATCACTCCGGGACCCTCAAATAAGTAAAACTCTTACTGCAATGTGAACATGTGAAAGGTTTTTCACCTGTATGAGTACGTAAATGACAATTTAAATGACTCGACCGAGCAAAACTCTTATTGCAATGTGAACATTCGAAAGGTTTTTCACCTGTATGTATGCGTAAGTGAACATTTAAATGACTCGACTGAGTAAAACTCTTATGGCAATGTGAACATTCGAAAGGTTTCTCACCTGTATGAGTGCGTAAGTGATTCTGTAAACTATTTAAACGATTAAACTTCTTATTGCAATGTGAACATGTGAAAGGTTTTTCACCTGTGTGTATGCGTAGGTGATTAGTTAAATTATGCAACCGAGTAAAACTCTTATTGCAATGTGAACATTCGAAAGGTTTTTCACCTGTATGTACACGTAAGTGAATATTTAAAAAATGTAAGAGAGTAAATCTCTTATTGCAGTGTGGACATTCGAAAGGTTTTTCACCTGTATGAGTGCGTAAGTGCCGATTCAAATTACTTAACTCAATAAAACCCTTACTGCAATGTGAACATTTGTAAGGTTTCTCACCTGTATGAGTGCGCAAGTGAACCTTTAAGTCGCAAGGGAAACTGAAAATTTTACCACAATATGTACACATAGGATTATTAACTTTCTTCCGGTGAACCATAGAGTCTTGTAGTACTTGGGTAGCCTTTCCATTGCCACCCGACGTTGTAGGATAATCAGGACCGGATTCTCCTTCCTTCCAAACGTTTTCTTCATTCATGGGATAATCCTCAAAGTCGATACAAGGTTCCTTTTTGAACTCTCCAGTCGACAGTACTTTATTTATTGTGGAATCGTTGCTAGGAAAACTTGAGCAACCTGCTAGCATTTGTCGCTCATTAGAAACTCCACTCAACACTGCAGGACAATAATCAACTTCATTTGACATTTCCATTTTAATAAAAGGAGGATACTCCATGTCGGCGGAAGGTTCGCCTTTGACCTGTGCCGTTGATAGTAGCTCATCTATTTTGGATGCGTTGATCTTACACCTCTCGATGAAAATCGAAAATCCCTCATAGCGTGACTTACATTTGTCACAGATATTCTTGTGGGACGTCAGAATCGGATCCTGAAAGGAAAGATATCAGTTAGTTTTCGTGAATAAGTGAAGTGGCATAGCAAGACCAGATGCATTATTACAATTCCACAACACAAACGTGTGACGTAAACTGCGCTGCATCCATACTCACTTCTGTGCTGATTATTTTCCAGAAACGCCACAAGGTCTCCTCAATGGTTTGTACTCCGGCTTCTTGCAGGCACCAGTCGCAAACGGTCACCACTTCTTCCGTATTACTCATGGCATTTGATGTATAGAAACTGATCGAGCACTTCGCAAATTACAAAAGCTATTAGAAAGAGGCCAACAGATTACTTGCTACTTTTCCTCGAGTACACAGCACACAGCACACAAAATGTAACAGATTTTTGAGGTTATGTCGGATTCTCAGCCTGTCAAGCCTGCAGGTCAGGAGTCACCACCTAAAATTGAAATAACTATTAATCTACTAATATGCTAATATTAATTGTTTTCACCGTTAAGAAGCCAGCTACACACGGTCCGGCAGGCCTGTCAATTTAAACTGAACTTAACTTGTCAGTTAAGACTGTTCTCCTGGTTCCTGCACTTGTGAAGCATTTGTGGATGTTAATGGGGGAAAAAATATTTATTCCTGGCGCTGATTTGGATTAGGAGATTGGGTGTTCAGTAGCAGCAACTGTTGTGATGATGAGGAAAGTTGAGAACTAGGGCGGCTAGAATAGGAACTAGATGGATGAGAATACATAGGAGGAAAATTTGTCAGGGGAGGAGTGGAAAAGTGGTGAAGGACGAGGTGCCAATTTATGGAACGTAGTTAAAGTTCCACCCTCAGCTTCAAATAGTACGTCGTTGATGAATTTTTCTGCTAGCCGCCTTTGGTCATTGGTCACATCTCGAAGTTTCATAGCGACGTTTTTACCAAAAATATCAAACCGATCATCTGCTATGCGAGGTTGCTTGAAATGGTTATTTACGGTTGCCGATACTTCCTTGGTAAAAACGGTTTGTTCATCTTGTGGCCGAGACGGTTTTGATGTCGGCCTATGACTAAACTGAGATCCCGAAGCAGTTGTTTTGCCATATATCTTGTATTTGAGGACGGGGTATATCTTTTCTGTCATCAAGCTCGTTTCAGGGAGACTTGCAGAAGCAGAATCTTGTGAATCTGTCATGTGATTCGTCCGGTGATAGAAGATTGTAAGGAATAAGTTTCAAATGAAACATGTAGGTTCTAATTAAAGCAAGTTTCACTCAAAACAGGAAAATTTCGGCCCGGAAAACGTAAACATTGGAGAAGAGTTGCTATTTTCTTTTGTTGGAATATTATATTTAAAACTAAAAGTGTAGATTTAGACAGTTTTTTTTTCAGTTTCCAAGGCTAACACAAGAATGGAAAAACATTTCTCGAGGAACTGTGGAACTTTCCTCATTGTCTCGGGGCATGGTAAGCACGTCGTCGCCATCATGCCCCCGCCTGGAAGTGGATCGCACTACTACAATTATATAAAGGTTACAATAGTATGGTACTATAGCGATAGTTGATGCAAATTATCGTTTTATCATGTGCGATTTTGGTACGAATGGCAGAGTTTCAGATGGAGGTGTATTACAAAACACTTTTTTTTTAACTCCAAAACAATGTGCTAAAGATTTCTGATGACGAGTGTCCGTACCACACCATCAACTGTCTTCGTTGGATTTCTTCTATTATATTTGTTTGGGCGTTCATAATTTCTCTAATTCTTTGGTTCGTTACTCTTTCAATTCTTGATTTTCCTGCTGCTCTACGCCAGAAGTCCATCTCTAGGGAAAGCAGCCGTCGCTCTAAATTTGCCGTAAGTTGCCAAGTTTCACAGCCATAGAGAACTATACTTTCAAATATGGAGGTGTTTTAGTTCTCGGGAGATGCACTTTGACCATAGGATGGAGTTATAGGCATCCTATCACTCTCTTCCCTTTTATAATTCTCTCTTCTATCTCTTTCTCTGTACGGCCCCCGCTGTCAATCTTTGTTCCTAGGTACAGGTATTCCGTACACGCCCCTACTGTTTCGTCTTCGACAGTATATCATACGCTTTTGTAAGGTCCACAAATAGAAGATACACCTCTCTCTCTTTCTTGCGACTTTCTTTTCGTTAAGTTGGGTAACGCTAAAAATATGGTCAATGCAAGAGCGACCTGCTCGAAAACCTGCCTGTTCTTCGATTTCTTGATGTCCGTATTCTTCTTCTAAGAGACTTTGAAGAACTTTCCCATACAGACGGCTCATAGTGCTGGTAACAGATATACACATATAGTTGGAGCTTTGACCTACAGAAGGACCTTTGATGCCATTTATCGCAAAATTACGTGGAACCTTGTCCATCGCAATGATCTTCTCTATGCTGGTCCTCCCTTCTTGGTTGGTCTAGATCACCCAGATACAATCTGGTTGAGCCCCTTCCAACTGCATGCTCCTCTCCAGGATGCAAATAAAATGAACACCCATGGGCTCCCCGGAATGTTTTCAAATTCTGCATGGGAGCTCTGGCCATGGAATCTACAGAGCTGAGAATGGTATGAACACGGATTATCTGAATAGGAGTACTTGGGAAATGAAAGCCATACTCATGTAATAAATTAAGTTCCTGAACAAATGGTTGGAGAAAAGTATTCATATTTGGTTAATTGGTGACAGTGAATTGTGTAAGTATTTTCTAAATTTTACTTTTTTTTGAATTTATATGGTAAAATATTTTTACGGTATTACATGTCCATATTTTACATGGTCTTGTTACCCTCGTCAGATAATGAAGATGAGGATAATGATGGCGATAATAATGGGAGATTTTACCCATCTTATAAGACATCAGAAAACGCCCTGCTGAAACGCATTGCATCTCTGGAGGAGGAAAATAATAAGCGACTCAGAGAAGATAATAGCAGACTGCGTGGTTTGAGAGCAATCAGCAAGGGTAAGGGACTGATGCAAATAATTATTTGTTTTAATATTGGATGTTGATTCTCATTATTTATTATATCTACTAATAACTTGTTCTCTTAGTTTCATTGTAGATCTGAAGAAAATAACCCAGATGTCGAGTGACTTATTAAAATTCTTTGAAAACCAGAGGGACTTTTAACTATTTTGTAATATGTGTGTGTAGCAGAAAATTATTTATATAAAATTCCTTCCTATTTTTTGTAATATTTCTTTTTATTGCAGGTGCAGCTTACGCATTCCTCTAACTCTAACTCATCACGTCCAACTAACCTCTGGTAGGGCCAGGGCCAAGACAAACTCTGAAGGTAAAAAAATTAAATTTTCTATAAATGTCTTTTTGCACCACCCACAACCCTTTGTAATTATATAATAATAGTGTGGGGGTGCGACGAGAAGAGGTGATGTGGTGTTCGAATAAGCCCAGTGAGCATACTGTTAGTATTATATATACTGTGCCAGTGCTATGGAAAACCGTGGAAAGGGAGTATCAGCAGTTAGAGCGAAATGCAACAATGCCGCTGCAAAGATGAAAAAAAAAGCTCCCTTATTATTGCATTATGAAGAACCACATTCCAAAACAGAGGATCGAGAAGCCTAATTTTTAATTTGATGTTCACATTAAATTTAACCATTAAGACCCAGTTTCATAATAAAGTTAAAGTCGACTTCAATTTAAAGTTTACTTGACTAGCTGTGGTGCTTTCAAGAATTTCACTATTTTCGACGTCACAGTTAAAGTCAATTTTAAATTAAAGTCGACTTTAACTTCATTATGAAACTGGGCGTCAGTATACTATATTATATATTATTGCGATATTATATACTGCACTGCATTATTTATTTACAGGATGCCCCCTCCCCCCTGTAATTTTAAAAGCATGGCCATATGTGTGATTCAGTATTGCAGTGATTAATCATTCATGTACTGCCAGATCACACAATCATATAATCACATAATCATAGAATTACACACCAAATAATCACTAATTAATCACACATGTGATAAATTTCTCTAAGAGATCATAAACATGCAACTGTCACCTGAGATGATCTAATAAAAGTCCTATTGTATATGAAAGTAAACATTTATTTGTCATTTTTATGAATGCGTAGGTGACGCTTTAAACTATTAGAACGAGTAAAACTCTTATTGCAATCTAAACATTTAAAAGGTTTCTCACCTGTATGAGTGCGTAAGTGATTATTTAAAGAATGTAAGTGAGAAAATCTCTTATTGCAATGTGAACATTCAAAAGGTTTTTCACCAGTATGTATGCGTAAGTGACCATTTAAGGAATGTAAGCGAGAAAATCTCTTATTGCAATGTGTACATTCGAAAGGTTTTTCACCGGTATGTATGCGTAAGTGAGCATTTAAAGAATGTAAGTGAGTAAATCTCTTATTGCAATGTGAACATTCGAAAGGTTTTTCACCGGTATGTATGCGTAAGTGAGCATTTAAACAATGTAAGCGAGAAAATCTCTTATTGCAATGTGTACATTCGAAAGGTTTTTCACCGGTATGTATACGTAAGTGAGCATCTAAATTATTCAACTGAGTAAAACTCTTATTACAGTGTAAACATTTGAATGGTTTTTCACCGGTATGTATGCGTAAGTGAGCATTTAAACAATGTAAGCGAGAAAATCTCTTATTGCAATGTGAACATTCGAAAGGTTTTTCACCGGTATGTATGCGTAAGTGAGCGTCTAAATTACTTAACATAGTAAAACCCTTATTGCAATGTGAACACTTAAAAGGTTTTTCACCTGTATGAGTGGGTAAGTGATGCCTTAAATGACTCAACCAAATAAATTTCTTGCTGCAATGAGAACATTTAAAAGGTTTTTCACCCGTATGAATGCGTAAGTGAACATTTAAATGACTCGCCAGAGCAAAACTCTTATTACAACGAGAACATTTAAAAGGTTTTTTCTTGGAATCGTTGCTAGGGAAATTTGAGCAACTCGGTAGCGTTTGTCCTTCAATGAAAACTCCACTCGACACTGCAGGACAAAAGGAATCCGAATCAACTACGTTTGCAACTTCTGTTTTAATTAAGGGAGGATACTCGATGTCGATGGAAGGCTCGTCTTTGACTTGTCCGATCAATAGTAGCTCATCTACTTTGGACGCGTTGATCTTACACCTCTCGATGTAAATCGAAAATCCCTCATAGCGTGATTTACATTTGTCGCAGATATTCTTGTGGGATGTCATAATCGGATCCTGGAAACAAAGATATCAATTATGCACCATAAATAAGTGAAGTGGTACAGCGAGACCAACTACATTATTACAACTCTACAAGTTAACGGTTTGATGTAAACTGTGTCCCATACTCACTTCGGAGCTGATTATATTCCAGAAACGCCACAACTTCTCGTCAATGGTTTGCACTCGGGCTTCTTGCAGGCACCAGTCGCAAGTAGTTTCCTCTTCTGTATTACTCATGGCAGTTGATGTAGAGAAACTGGATCAAGCACTTCACCAATTACAAAAAGGCCAACAAATTACTGTCTGCTACTCCTTAAATACGCCCCTTGCAGGCCTCGGAAACACAGAACACAAAAAAAAGTCTGATTTTTCAGGTTATGTCGGTTGTCGGATGCACAGAAATAATAGGTTTGTTCAAGCAGCAATAGAAACTGGTTTCAAAAAGTCAGAAGCATGCGCAGTAGAAATTATTCGTACGAATTTGGACCCAATAGGACGAATATTTTCCACTGCGCATGTCTCTGACAGTTTGAAACCAGTTTCTATCGCTGCTTGAACAAACCTAATGAATTTTGCTCTGGCGCTCAATCCTAACAGACAAAGACCATAAACGAAGAAGAACAAATAGTTGTTAATCATAAAAACGCGCGAAAACTTACTTTCGAAAATAAAAACCTAATGAATACCTTTGCTCTTGTTGGACTTTACTCTCGCATCAATTAAAGCACAAATAAGGTCTGTAATAACCTACTTCCTTGTAATGTACCTTCATAACGTTACGATATGAACAAGACGTATCTTTGAACACCATCCCGATCTTCACGTTCGGTTTGCTCTCGATTATCGTAACCTTCAACTGGACCTGTGGGTTACAAAGGACGGGGCGAGAGTAGGACCACTCCAACGAGCACCACCGCTTCTCGCCCGACAGGAAGTACACCTTCCCCTCTTTGGCGGTACCGATGAGCCTCGTGACCGCATCGCCGTCGTACTCCTCCACGAAGTGCGAACGGTGCGACCACCACAGATGCTCCTCGGCGCGCCCGAGGCCCACCTCGGCCGGACACTCGGGGCACCGCTTCGCCCTCAGCTCGCACGCGCCCTCGTGCGCTCTCAGGTACGTCGCGTAGTACCCGCCACACCGCCACACGCACCGGAACCGCAAGTTCGACACGAGCCGGCAGAACGGGTCGTCGAGGCTCGACGCGACGACGGGCGACTCGCACGAGCCGCACCACCGCCTGCAGTCGTGGCACACCTTGTGGCACGACCTCGTGCACCTGTACACCGGCAGCCCGATCGCGAGTCCGCAGTTCGAGCACACTATCGTGTAACCTTGACCGGCGGGGTCGATCAACGCCGTGAGGCCGTCGTTCAGCGTGTAGCCGGAGCACTGCTCGAACTCCGACGTCGTTCTCACCGGAGGGTCACCGATCGGCACCGTCGTCGTCGTCGTCTGTCGTACGGCGACGACTGGCGAGGAGACGTCGTACAGCGGGCCGCCCTTCGCCACCTCCGGTTCGAAGACTACTTCGAACGCCTCGACGGGCGGCGAGTCGACGATGAAACGCTCCCTCTTGAACGCGTCGACGCGGTCGCAACGTCTCCGGTCTGTCCGCTCGAACACGGCACCCCTGCGCACCGAGAACGACTGCGTCGCGTCCACCTCGGTCAACGTCGAGGCGTCCAGGTACAGGACGTTCAAGCTCGACTCAAGTCGCATCGTGACGAAGAACACGACGTCGCCGTGCACGTACAGCATGACGTCCTCGACGGGCAGCCTGCCGCTGAACGAGTTCTTCCGCAGGTAGCTCGAGTGGTGGCGGGACTTGTAGTGCCAGACGAGCTGCAGGACGGTCAGGTAGGTGCCGTCGCCGCACTTCGGGCAGACGAACACCTCGCCGCGGCACCGCCTCTCGTGCCTGACGGTCTCGTCGGGCCGCAACAGTTTCCTGCAGCCCTCGTACCGGTTGACGCACCGGAACAGGTACTTCTCGGCGACGAGCTCGTACAACGTCGACCGGACGCCGTCGTCGTAGTCCCTCGAGCAACGGCCGCACGTGACGTCGCGGCTCGGGTGGTTCTTTACGGGGAACACGGAGAGGTAGCTGCGGCACTTCGTGCACTGGAGGCTCTCGAGCTGCTCGTCGTCGAGTATCTGCACCATGGTTCGGCGAAGTCGGTAGAACCACCCTACAATCAATTAATATCGAACTGAAGGGTATCACTTCATACATTCCGATAAGAAATTATTTCTTCTTTACCTTCTGTTAAAGATCACCACGAAGAACCCTACGTTCCTACGATCGCAAGTGGAAAGTTACAAGTTACCTTTAGTCTTGAGTTTGAGTTGAAAGTTGAACTCCACTTCTGATTTGATCGTAGGTACGATCAGGTATTAATTTTGAAAATAAAAATACCTTTAAGAGATCGCACGTTTATTACAGCACAAGTTGCTTCACACAGTAATAAACGACGACTGTTCAGTGTTGCCAGAACTCACCCAGAACCAAGAACATCTATATATCACAAAACATATACCGGGTGATTTTTAATGATTGAAGCAAATTTTGTGGGTTGGCACCCTGCGTAGTTGGTTAGCATGGTCATTTGTCAACTTGTTTTCTTGTTTACTTTTTGATTCATGTTTAGTTAGAACTAGTTAGAGTTTAGACTGTTTAGTTCGTTTAGTTTAGGTTACTGGTTACTGGGATGAGAGCATAGACATCATATTGTATAGACTACGGATCGGTATAAGGCCCGATATGCCCAGTGGGAGCGAGAGGCAAATAAATAAGGCGACTTGTCTCTCACTCTAAATGGGCGGAGCTAACAACTCCGTAACCATGACGCTCTAATCTCTAACGTTGTCAGTTACGTCACGTCCTTTTATTTTGGAGGTCGCGGGTTCTAAACTGCAAGAAAACAAACTTTTTCTTCTCAATTCCACTGTTTTCCCGCTATATTTACAGTTTCATTTTATTTCTTATATTCCCTCAAGAGTTTTCGAAGATAAGTGATAACAAAATTCTTGAATATGTTGACACATGATTGACATAAGGATGAGGCTGTAGACTAGAGGTTAGAGCGTCATGGTTACGGAGTTGTTAGCTCCGCCCATTTAGAGTGAGAGACAAGTCGCCTTATTTATTTGCCTCTCGCTCCCACTGGGTACATCGCGCCTTATACCGATCCGTAGTTTATATATCGGGTGTTTTTTTAAATTTCACCTCATAGTAGGCTGTGGATAGTGTTTGTGAATGCGCCTTACTAAAAAATGTCAAAATTGACATAACCTCACTTTTTTAATAAAAATTGAAACTGCTCCAATCGGTTAATAGGGTCTTGAAAAAGACAGCTCACTCATCTACGCCTAATTACTAGAGCCAAGCTGTCTGTTTCAAGAACCTAGTAACTGGTTGGAGCAGTTTCAATTTTTATTTAAAAAATGAGGTTATGTCAATTTTGACATTTTTTAGTAAGGCGCATTCACAAACACTATCCACAGCCTACTATGAGGTGAAATTTAAAAAAACACCCGATATTAGTATTATGTCTATGTTGTGGATGCGCCTTACTAAAAAATGTCAATATTGACATAACCTCAATTTTTTAATAAAAATTAAAACTGCTCCAATCAGTTACTAGTGTCTTGAAAAAGACAGCTTGGCTCTACTAAAGTCACTAGATATACAAAGTACCGCAATCCATTGACCCCACGTGTAAGAGAGAGATAGAATCATTCCGAACCAAAATGGCGGCTATTTTTAGGGATTTTAGTAGGAATTTTATTTTCTACACTAAACAGTTGTCGAATTTGTGACAATTATTGACAAATGACATCATAACATCATTTTTCCAGGAGGTAACGCGTGGTGTGTGGTAACGCGGTAATTTCTAATAAAGGCGAGATTTTTTATTTTTCGATTGGGATTTGCTTATAAAAATGGTGTGGTGTTGTTGTGAAATCTTTGTGATATTTTAAATACAATACATAAACAATTTCCAGCTCCTAAACATATTTTAAATTGCCACAATATTTGTAACAAATTAGTTAAGATATTTCTAAGGAGCCGTTTATATTTTTTATTAAAAAACATTGGTACAAATAATACGAATACGGATGTTCAAAGTAGCCGTAGTATTATCATGCGTGCATTATTGAATAATATATATTTGTAACGCATACACTTGGTTTTATTTGACAGTGTTTAGGGTATAACTTTGCAAATTCTTTTGAATATAGGCAAGTAAGAAAATGATAGGTTTGTTCCAGTAAACAGAAAAATATGTTATGAACATGTTTCTATTATACTCACTCACATTTAAAAAAAAATAGTGTTAATTCTTTACTGTTTTTGATTCTGTCTACCTAAGCATATTACCTACTCTATTTCAATTTTAGTTACTTTTATCACTTGTTTTTGTTCTTTAAATTGAAAAAAAATGGGTAGATGAAGGAGAATGCAACAAATTTTCATATATTTAGCTTTCAAGTTTTCATTATAAGTACTGGTAATAATAGAATAATATTACATATCATTTATTAGTAATGATAATATTCATGGAGTGCTGTTGGCAGTTTCATAAAATAGGCCAACATAACCTTCATTTATAACAATTTAATTTTTGTAAGAAATATCACCTACGTAACTTTTCCATTCATTCACTTCACCCCTTCAAAAATTATTCAAGTTCGCATACTTGAATAACGCGCTATTTCCCCCACCACAAACCGAACCAATATGGCGGACGATTGCGGTACTTTGTATATCTAGTGACTTTAGGCTCTACTAGGCGTAGATGAGTGAGACTAAAGAGTATAAAACTCTAAATGCGAGAACTTCTGTGAAAACAAACTTGACAACTCTTAACTCTCCCACGGAACGAGAGTCTTCGAGGTGCTTGGAACGATTTGACTTTTGATAACATTTTTTAGTAAGGCGCATTCACAAACACTATCCACAGCCTACTATGAGGTGAAATTTAAAAAAACACCCGGATATAACCGCAACAGCTTTTACTTACTTAGTTTTAAGCTAAGTAACTCCCAACCTCTCAAGTATGAGGAAGCTCACGCCTTTAGGGCTTGATCCATGTCCTAAAAGAACTTCATGTAGTTAATGTTGTTCGATGTGTGTTAATATCTAAATTTTATTTATTTTAACTGTGTATGTCAACGTATTTGTTTTGTATGTGTGACGCCGCACACTTCGAACAGCAGGAGCCCTAAAACAAAACAACTTATATGCGAGCCTGAAGATGGCTTCTATGAAGCCGAAACCGGTCGCTCATCTTTAATAAAGCAGTTGGTTAAGACTTGGTGTTTTCTTCTGGTTAAATTTGAAGGTCATGAAACGAAGGATGTTGATAAATTACTGGATGCGTTCGCTGAATTGCAATTTTAATTTTTAATGTAATTCTGCATATATTTTTTGTTGTATCAAATATACACGTTCAAAATACAGGTATTTCGTTCACTTTAATTATGCTATGATTTTTCTGTACGCACTGTTATACTTAAAATATATATTTTTGTTATTTTTCATTAAAGTTTTATAGTGTAACATCCTTGATATTACAATATAAAAAAATATTTTTTTAAAAGACAAGTAGTAGTGTAGTAGTTACATTCTGAAAAATCCAGATAGCATATCTTACGCAATAGCAGATTTAAATCAGAATTAAGTTGTAGCTAAGTGGGCGATTTTGGCGATTTTTTTTTCTATCTCCCGCGATTTTTAATTTGGTAAAGTTGGCCACCTGCGCACCTGTCGTGTCGATGACGTCGATGTGTCGATACTGTCAACTGTCACGATACTGTAATTTCTTTGTAATCTTATCTGTTATTTGCTAATAGTTTTCTTTCGTAATTTGTTAAGTGCTCGCTCTATCCGTGCCATGAGTAATATGGAAGAAGTGGTGACCATTTGTGACTGGTGCCTGCAAGAAGCACGAGTGCGAACGATTGACCAGAAGTTGTGGCGTTTCTGGAAAATAATCAGCACCGAAGTGAGCGTGGGGCACAGTTTACATTAAACCGTTGACTTGTGGAATTGTAATAATGTGTTTGGTGTTGCTATGTCGCTTCAATTATCAACGGAATCGTAACTGATATCTTTTCTTCCAGGATCCGAATATGACATCCAACAGGAATATCTGCGACAAATGTAGATCACGCTACCAGGGATTTTCGATTTACATCGAGAGGTGTAAGATCAACACGTCCAAAGTAGATGAGCTACTGTTGATGGGACAGCTCAAAGACGAAGTTTCCATCGACATCGAGTATCCTCCCTTAATTAAAACAGAAATATTAAACGAAATGGATTCAAATTCCTTTCGTCCTGCAGTGTCGAGTGGAGTATTCGTTGAACAACATATGCTAGCGGGCTGCTCGAATTCTATGAAGAGCAACGATTCTACGCTAGATAAAGTACAGTCGGCTGGAAAGGTCAAAGAGGAACCTTTTATTGACATTGAGGATCATGTCATAAATGAAGAAGACGTTTGGAAAAAAGATGAAGTGTCTGATCATGATTTCCGTATACCGTTAGGTGGCAAAGGAAACTATGGGTTAGTTTTACGTGTCGTCTTAGAACGCCAAGTGCTACCAGACTCCATGGTTCACCAGAAGAAAGTTAATAACCTTAAGTGTACATATTGCGGTAAAATTTTCCGTTACCCTTATAGGTTGAAGGTTCATTTGTGCACTCATACAGGTCAAAAACCTTTCAAATGTTCACATTGCAGGAAGAATTTTACGCGGTTGAGTTCTCTAAATGATCACTTACGCACGCATACAGGTGAAAAACCCTTCAAATGTTCATATTGCGATAAGAGTTTCACTGCGTCGTCTCTTTTAAAATGTCACTTGCGCATACATACCGGTGAGAAACGTTACAAATGTTCATATTGCAATAATAGGTTTACTGATGCAAGTACTTTAAGAGATCACTTACGCATTCATACAGGTGAAAAACCCTTCAAATGTTCACATTGCAATAAGAATTTTACTCGTAAGAATTCTCTAAATGTTCACTTACGCACTCATTCGGGTGAAAAACTTTACAAATGTTCACATTGCAACAAAAGTTTTGCTCAGTCGGGTAGTTTAAATCTTCACTTACTCACTCATACAGGTGAAAGACCTTTTAAATGTTCACATTGCAGGAAGAGTTTTATTACGTCGGGTAATTTAAATGTTCACTTACGCACTCATCTAAATGAAAGACCTTTCGAATGTTCACATTGTAATAAAAGTTTTACTCAGATGAATTCTTTGAAATTTCACTTGCGTACTCATGCAGATGAAAAACCTTTTAAATGTTCATATTGCAGTAAGAGTTTCACCATGTCGGGTAATTTAAATGTTCACTTACGCACTCATACAGGTGAGAAACCTTTTAAATGTTCATATTGCAGTAAGAGTTTCACTATGTCGGGTAATTTAAATGTTCACTTACGCACTCATACAGGTCAAAAACCTTTCAAATGCTCACATTGCAATAAAAGTTTTACTCGGTCGAGTGCTTTAAAAGCTCATTCATTACGCATTCATACAGGTGACAAATAAATGTTCAATTTTTTCTTAAAGTTTCCATATTAGGTCCTCTAGTTTTTATTATGTATATTAATGATATGTTTGATATATGTAATAATGTGTATGCTTTTGCCGATTATACAGTTGTACTTGGTATTGAGAAATACTGGACATATGCTGAGATGCATATGAATAGAAATCTTGATCTACTTATTGACTGGTTGATTGAAAATAAGTCCATAATGAATATAAAAAAAAACTGAGTATGTTACTCTCGGGTGGTATATCGATAGTGTACCTTTCAATACTAACGTAATAATTAGTAATGCTAGGATTAAAAGCGCAAATAAGGTAAAGTATATGGGTATTCAATTAGATTGTCACCTGAAATGGGATCTGCATATCAAAGGAGTAGTAAATAGATGTAGATACTTTTTGTACATTATTAAGAAACTACTTGTTGAAGTCTTGCAAACGATATATTATGCACATGTATATAGTGTAATAAATTATGGTCTCCTAGTCTGGGGTGGAGCTTCTAAGACTGAACTTATTATTTTGGAAAAATTGCAGGCTAGATTCAAAACAGCTCTTAATTTAACTTCTCTGTTATCAATTGCGTCACTATATCATACTAACGTTTTAATCTATCACTATGATGCATTATCGCTACTATTTACTAACTCAATCAGTATAACTAGAAACAAATCGATCTCTTTACCTGAAATCAATGACTTTAACAAAGAAGAAAAGTATATACGTAGCTACTAAGTATTTTAATCTATTACCAGCTGAATTGGAACGTCTAAATGTCTAAGTTTATTTTGTTTCATTTTAATTGTAAAAATAGATGTATTGAATTATGTTCAATGTTTTTGTTAGTACTGTACCTATAAGATGTGAATTATGTTGTATTATGCTAATACCCCCTTTACATGCAGCCATTACCGCTGCTACTCGCACTGTTCGTTGTCCTGCCCTGAATAATTCCATGGCAACTTTTGAAGCATGCAACTATTTACATGCGGCCACTGCGGCTGCTACGGCCGCTGCTCGCTGTCCTGCTCGCAGCATTCTCCCTGATTCTCCTGATGGTAGTCAACTGAAATACCCCCTTTACATGCAGCTCACTTCCCTGGCAGTGAGCAGGGAAGTGGGCAGCTCGAGTATGTAAACGCGTCGCCCGCGCTGCCTTTGCTCATGCCACTGCCGCTGCCGCATGCTCCCTTCAGTGGCGGCATTTCGCACGGAAGTCAAAGGATTGGCAGCACGAGCGGTAACGTCTGTTTACATGCTGCCGGCTGTCCTGTCCTTTTACCCCCTTTACATGCAGCCATTGCCGCTGCTACTCGCGCTGTCCGTTGTCCTGCCCTGAATAATTCCAGGGCAACTTTTGAAGCATGCAACTATTTACATGCGGCCACTGCGGCTGCTACGCACGCTGCTCGCTGTCCTGCTCGCAGCATTGAACATCCAAGTCCTCGAAGTTCCTCTACGTTGAACGTTCGAGCGGTTCGATGACGACAGGAAGCTAATTGCGGTCTTGTCGAAGGTCCTCGACCGTTAGAATCCGGTTACAGGACTTCAGGAATACGGTAAGTAAGGGTTTGGATCCCAAGGCCGCACACGCTATCTTCTGGAAGATCAGCAGGAACACCAAGGTCCGAACTCAAGTCGTCAGGCTTCAATAGAACTGAGAACTAGGCCCTTACTAGAACCCTAACGAAGTAGACGAAACAAGGGAATTAGAGGAGAAATCTTTGCACGTGGTTGCTTACCTTGGTTACAAGGGTCGGAAAGAATAAAAATGGCGAAATTTTTGCTTCCCCTACTCACGCAATAAGCATACAAGCTTTACTGAAACAATGTAGTGTCATTGCTATATTACTTACTCTACAACGAAAATGTAATAATTCCAATATAACTACAGCAGAAGTAAATTGTAAAATATTTAACGGAGGATGCTTGAAGATTCAAGATGCGGCACCAATGGTAGGGTGCCGCAGAATACTAAGTATTCAGTACTATTTGAGGAAGCTAACGAAACAATCTCCACCTCTGTCAATAACTCCGCAAGTTCCACATCTGGTTTTTACTATTAAAATTGCAATTGTTATAACAAAATATTTTATTTTCATAATAATAAATACATACTGGTTACATATTTCCAAAGTGTAGATTAATATCTGGCTGCCACATTTAGTCTTCTATATTTCAAGGGTATTTCACCGCTTTCCGCAAAAATGCAAGACACGGGTGTAGACCTCATTAGACCCAAGGTTACCCGTAGTGCTTGATGTTGAACGCTATCTAACTTCGCCAGTGCGAGCTTAGAGCATTTTCCCATTATTATGCCGCTTAAATCTAAGTGTGATGGCTTTATAAATAGTTATTAAGGTTTTAGGTGAAGCCCCCCACCATGTGCGGCATAGGCTTCTCATGATATTGATGCCATTGAGAGCTCAATATGACCGTTCCATAGTGGGTTCTTGTGAAAAATAGTCCCTAGATATCTGACCTCTTTTTGCCATGGCAGCTTTGTGTGCTTAATTGTTATTTCAGTTTTGGGAGTGGATTTATTTATATTTTGAAAGCAAATTGCTGAGCATTTTTCAGGAGCCAAGGAGAGACCCAGTTCCTCCAGGAGTGCTGTCACCTCCCTAAGTGTGTTTTCAGTGTCACTTATCAGGTTGGGAATTTCCATACCTCTTGCGATGATTACAATGTCATCTGCGTACCCCATGCATATGATTTTGTCTGTGTTAAATGTCTTGAGTTCGTTACAGTAGATATTAAATAAAAGTGGGCTTAAGGGAGATCCTTGTGGAACTCTTATACCGATCCGTAGTCTATACAGTATTATGTCTATGGTCGGTATATCAAAACCAACATTACCATTCCCAAATCTAAGCTTTAAACTCTCAAACTTACTACTCATAGGTATAAAACGATTTCGAGGGATATAAGCAATAGTGATAATTGCTAAATATCTACTGGATAAAGCGGTCACTTTCATTTCTTTTCGAAGCCTTGCCCAACGTCATCGTATTTTTGTGTATTGTTTTATTTTTATTTCCAGTGCTGTACATAATATATTGTTCATAGTTTGTTAAGTGGTTTTTATTATTATTATCGTGTACTATTAATAGTGTTGTATTTTTGTAGCGTAGCCTCGAGCGTTGTATTATTTTTTAGAAACACTAATATGTATTTTGGTTGTAAGTTATAACCTTGTTTTTAGTAGATACATACTTTAGTATTTGTAATTTGAGATGCATACAACTGTTTTTGCTTTACAGCATTAATTCTTTATTGTTGTTAATTTCACCAGTAGATTATACATAATTAATACAACATCAAATGTAAAGTATCACATATAATTTGTTAACTCATAGTGGGAACAGACAATTTTTTAAATTTCTGTAGTTTTGGATTTGTGATTATTGTCTCTTAATAAAGACACTGATGTAGAATACATGCAGTCTTTTTAAATGTCTTTCTCTCTTAAAAATTAAAACCCTCCCCTCCTTCCAAGAAACTTACTAACCACTCGGGCAAAATTTGTTGCGCCAGACCTGATACATATTATCAACTTATCATCAATAAACCAGTCATTAAATACTAAATCGAGATTTCTATTTATATGCATCTCAGCACACATCCAGTTTTTCTCGACACCAAGTACAACAGTATCATCGGCAAAAGCTTACACACTATAACATATATCGAACATGTCATTAATATACATAATAAAAACTAGAGGACCTAATATGGAACCTTTACGAAGAAAGTGAATATTTATTTGTGAGTGGTATGAATGCATAAGTGAACATTTAAATTACTCATCGTAGTAAAAATGTTTCTGCAACGTGAACATCTGAAAGGTTTTTCACGTGTATGAGTGCGTAAGTGACCTTTCAAAGAATTCAACCAAGCAAAACTCTTATTGCAATGTGAACATTTAAAAGGTTTTTCACCTGTATGAGTGCATATATGGACATTTAAATCACTAGACCGAGCAAAACTCTTATTGCAATGTGAACATTTGAAAGGTTTTTCACAGGTATATGTGCGTATATGGACATTTAAATCACTCGACCGAGCGAAACTCCTATTGCAATGTGCACATTTGAAAGGTTTTTCACCTGTATGAGTGCGTATATGGACATTTAAATCACTCGATCGAGCAAAACTCTTATTGCAACGTGAACATTTGTAAGGTTTTTTACCTGTATGAGTGCATAAGTGATAATTTAAATCTGTCGACCGAATAAAACTCTTATCGCAATATGAACATTTAAAAGGTTTTTCACCTGTATGAATGCGTAAGTGACCCTTTAATATATAAGGAAAATTAAAAGTTTTACCACAATATGTACATGTACGGTTATTATTAACTTTCTTCTGAAGAAGCATAGAGTTTGGTAGCACCTGTTGTTCTAAGACGCCACGTAAAACTAACCGATCCTTTCCTTTGCCCCCTGACGTTGTAGGATAATCAGGATCGGACGCTTCTTCTTTTTTCCAAACGTCTTCATCATTTACGAGTTGATCCTCAATGTCAATAAAAGGTTGCATTTGAACCTTCCCAGCCGACAGTACTTTATCTATCCTGGAATCGTTGCTTTTCATAGGAGAATTAGAGCAATCCGCTAGCATTTGTCCTTTGATGAAAACTCCACTCGGCACTGCAGGACGATAGGAATTCCAGTCTACTTCGTCTGATACTTCTTTTTTAATTAACGGAGGATAATCGATGTCGATGGAAGGTTCTTCTTTGACCTCTCCCATCGATAGTAGCTCATCCACCTTGGACGCGTTGATCTTACACCTCTCAATGTAAATCGAGAATTCCTCGTAGCGTGATTTACATTTGTCGCAGATATTCTTGTGGGACGTCATAAGCGGATCCTGGAAGAAACGATATTAGTTACAGATAAGTGAAGTGACACAGTAAGACCAAACACATTATAAGTGTGACGTAAACTGCGCCCAATACTCACTTCGGTGCTGATCATCTTCCAGAAACGCCACAACTTCTGGTTGATTGTTTGCCCCCGTGCTTCTTGCAGGCACCAGTCGCAAATGGTCACCACTTTCTGCGTCGTATTACTCATGGCACTTGATGTACAGAAACTGATCTCGCACTTTACAAACTACAAAAACTAGTAGAACTATTAGAAGAAGAAAACAAAGAAATTACTTTCAATACTTTCTGCTGCTCCTCAAGCAGCGTTGCCAGAAGTAATTCTGAAAATACACCAACTCAATAACAAAGAAATCACCAGATTTCATAAAAATTACATTATTTTCCTTTAGTAAACAGTAAGATTTATCATTGTAAACTGTACGGTTTACGTACGTACTCTACGTAATCCATATTTAGGAACGATATCCATATCACGTTGTCCACAGATCAACACGTAAACGCACTTCAGCACCGGTGGTGACGTCACAAAACTGTCCAACATTGAACATTGGTCAAATGTAGCAGTGAACTCTATACTCCGTACCTGGAACGGACCGGCCTTGAGCAACAAGTGAGGCAAAACGACTGCATAGGCAACCCGCATTGGTTACGGATATCTATCTCTTTCTATCTTATTTATATGTATAGCTAGTAGAAACTCCTATTTTAGCAAGTCTCTTTTTTATTTTACATGGGAATTCCACAGCCGACAAGATAACAATCATTTTGAAACACGTTGTATATTGGTTGCAGGTGGCACTTTTTGCATGTATGCAACACACTTCTCTTTGCGGATGGATATTTACGAAACATAAATATTTGAAAAGTATAGGACAATCATTTACCTTTAATCTAGTTAGATCGGATCAAGCCATTCATAAATCGCTTTGGAAAGCAATCAATCATAAGTTTTCAGGAAAAATTGAATTCATCGCATTGGCAACAGCGCAGGCATACTTTATCAAACAAATTATGAAGTGGCAGATAGTGCGGCTCGTTATGTTTATATATTAAATTGTACATTTTATTGACTTGGAGTGTGCGAATTAACATCGATTTTATGTATTGGTGAAATGAGGATGAAGATATTGTCCCGAAAGTGTGTAAAGAATTCCCAAAAGCAAGAAAACCGCAAAATAATGCCGGGTATGCTATTGGCAACAATGCACAAACGAATTGAATTAATATGAATGCAGAATGAGTAAAGAAGCCGCCACTCGAAACGGAGTAAAGATGACGTAAAGCAGGTACGCCGTAGTAGGGTAACGTTGCCAATACCCATTCTATCTTTTCCGCTATTTTCGCCAGTTAAGTATTGTCGTACTGTGTCTTCCGTTGCTTTCTGTCAGTTTACTTATTTACAATAAGAAAATATCTCCACGACACAGATAATTTTGTATTATATAATAAAAAGTTGAACCACTTCGCGCCAAAGGCGGCTTTTTTCATAGGAATAGTATCATTTCGGAGAAATTCGCGTTGTTTAAAAACCTTTTATGTAGGGAAAAGTGTAAACATAGAAAAATTACTGGACGTATACCTACATATTTAAGTAGTTTTTTTCACTAAAAATTCAAGTTTTTGGTAGAAAATGGGGAGAATCCATTTATCATTCGAGGTGTTGGATTGCAAATAGTGTGCATTCTCCGGGTCTAACTTGATTAAAGGTCAATGAGGACAATCTACGTTTTTTTAAGGTGCCACATGTAACTTTGGGCGATATGGGCGATTTTTTTAGGGAAATCTTGCGATATTCGACTTGCGATAGTTGGTCACTCTGCGTTTACGTGTTGATCTGTGGATGACGTGATGTGGATATCGTACGTAAATATGGATTACGTAGAGTACGTACAGTTTACAATGATACTGTTTACTAAAGGAAAATAAATAAATCTCTCTTCTGTCCAGCATCGGTGATGACGTCACAGGGTTTTTGCCAGGCAGATTCGGCGAACTGAGCAATCCTGGTAGTCTATAATCGTCGCCTGTTGGCAACCCTACAGTAGTATGCGTTCCGTGCCCCTAACCTCAAACTCGCGTTTACCGTCTCCGAAGGGCCCCAACGCGAGACATGTCCGTGTCGGCGTTCTGCTGCCTAAGGGGCTGCCTCGACGGCCTCAGGATGCGGCAGGCCGCCCCGCGCCAGCCCAGAGAGAGCCCCATACAGCTCGACACCGCCTTCATGGGTAAGCCAAAAGCGGCCCCTCGGGCTTCGCTCGTATAGTAGTAATGAGACAGTTATTGCGGTCTGTGACAAGTCTCTAGTTGTACGTTCGGTTACGACACAACGACGCCTCTCGTTTTCAGGTTATGAGATAGTCATCGTGAAAGGGGGCCGCAGGGTGTGCGGCGCGGGGGCCGCCCTCGGCAACGCGCCCCTCGTCCAATCGAAGGCCTACTTCGAGGTCAAGGTGCAACAAGGGGGCGTCTGGTCCGTCGGGCTGGCGACAAGGCAGACCGACCTCAGCCTCACCATCGGTAACGAGACCATACGCACCGTTCTAACCTTAACATCACATTTCGCATGGAAATGAACGTACACATACTCTCACCTTTCAGGCGGCTCGGACGAGTACTCGTGGGCACTCGGCCACGACCACGTCATCCGACACGATAAGCGTGAGCTGTACCTGATAACGGTACCGTCGTCGAAGGAGTCCGGCGGCGGCGACGCGCCCAGAAAGCTGCAGGAGGGCGACGTCATAGGCGTCGCCTACGACCACATCCAGCTCAAGTTCTACGTCAACGGCGTCGAGATCGACTGCCCCGTCACCAACGTCAAGGGCACCGTCTACCCGGCGCTCTACGGTAAGATCATACCATAACCGGATAGGAAAGCCCGCTTATACGTACGACTTTTCCAGTCGACGACGGGGCGATACTGGACGTTGTGCTCGACGACTTCAACTATGCTCCGCCGTCCGGCTTCGATAAGATCATGTTGGAGCAGTCGCTGCTTTAGATGACGTGTCGCCCCTAACGGACGACGGTTATTTATTTTGATTCAACGACGTTCTCTCTACAGTGTCGTAACATGACCTAACCTCTCTTTTCCGATCTCTCCCTCTCTCTCTCTCTCACGATATAGGTATATATATATATATATGTATACAAGGATGTGTGCGTAAATGGAAACAAAACTGTATAATACTGTAAATACGTTACATTCCATCCGAACAAATTACACTTAAGAGTACTAAACGAACATTGTACCGAACGTTTCAATCGCCCTCACCTCACCTCACATTAGACTCGCAATCACCTATGGCGCCTCGACAGCAAGCGGTCGTTGTGACATCGCATCACCGTGACAAACCCGTAATCGTCGCAGTCGAAGTGGACGGGCTCGATCAGCTGCAGTATATCCGAACCGGTACCATCGAGGCGACGGTACGCTTCACGTATACCCTCCATGGTGCCGATCAACCCTTCGAGAGGACCGACGGGACCGTCGAGCACGACCGTACCGTCACCGATGGTAATGTCACGATAGAACGAGGCGAGCAATCGTAACAGCCCGACGAGGAAATGAGTGACGAACGGTACGTCTATGAACACGACGTTGGAACGACGGTTTATACCGTCCAGCACGGCCTCGAAGAGCCGTCGCTGGAATTTGTGGAACTCGCATCGTTCGAATGTACCGGCGTCGATTGCGCAGGCGCCGAGGGCGTTGACGCAAAGATCGCGCAACGTCGCACTGGTACGATTCGACCGTTTAAACAACGAGTTTATACCGGTCAACCGGTCCGGCTCGGCGAACTTCGAACTCACGACCGTTTCGACGGGCCTACCGGTCGCTATCGCCAGGTCGACCGGTCTACCGGCGTAGCTCATCGATATGCGACGTGGCGAGTGGACGCGGTGCCTCCAACCGAGCGAGACGTTACCGCCTGGCACGATCCTCCTCGCCTCGTCTATGCGACACGGTTTATAATACTCAAAGTATAACTTAGCGACCCTCACCTTGAGACCGTTCACGTTAACCTTGCCGGACTGGTAGCTGCGCACGTTCGACGTTATCATTCGGATCTGCGCTGCCATGAAGAACTCCGCGCACGACTCGATCTGCCTCATGAAGTCGTCATCGAGACGTTCGAACATCGACGTCGACTTGAAGTATGACTCGCCCTGACGAAACGTCGACAACACGTCGGACCATACGTCGACGCCGAGCGCCTCGATCCCACGGTAACCGACGTTGACGAGGTACGTCTCGCTGTTGCCGCTCTTCGAGGTGCACGGCTTGAACATGATGACCCTCGAGAAGCATGTGGTCAGGAGGCGGATCAGATTGACGGTCGTGTCCTCGAACGTCGTGAAGATCTTCAGCACGAAGCTGCCGCCTGGAAACGGAGAGAAATAACCTCGAATTCGGTGGGGGATCCCGCGCTTACCTTCTGCGAGTACGGTCAACGCCGTCACCGTCTCGGCGAAATGCAGGTACTCGACGTGCCGCTCCTGCTCGCCCGGGTCCTTCATGCAGTCGACGCTCCCGTCGGCCGTCACGAGGTTCGGCTGGAACGAACGAGGTGAGAGACCCGTGTCGATCGGACGGTTACCGAGCTCACCTTCTCGACGGCGCAGAACTCGGAGCCGACGAGGCTCGCGTAGTTATGGAACTCTGTCACATCGCCCGTGAGGTCGGCGCCGAAGTGCCAGTTCGGCGAAGTGCGCCTCAGGAGGCGGTCGTCCGAGATCATCTTCGAGGCGTCGTTCGACTCGTGGTTCGGGTTGAGGGTGTTCGCGAGCCACCGCCACTGCAACAAGAGGAGACGGTCGTGGGACCGCGGGCGGCGGTCGACGGATAGTCTCACCTGCTCGACGACTCCGGGCCGCTTCGAGACGAGGAAGTGGTTGAGGGCGCAGACGAACGCGCCGGGGGCCTCGCACAGGTGCAGGCTGCGCAAGCGCGGGGCCGCCGTCAGGTCGGGGTACCTCGAGAGGATCTCGTAGAACTTGCACCAGGCCTGGAAAGAACGTTACGTCGAGTAAGTTTTCTCTTTAAGTAAGTACTTACTCAGTAAGTACTTCTTCTCTATTCTTGGCTCTGTTTATGTTCACTTAAGCCACTTCGCCTATATATTGCAACTTTTCTCTGAAGGTAGTAACGATACAGATATTTCCCCAATAACCAAGACACCAAGGGGATAGTGGAGTAACTTCAAAAGGCGTTGTGAACGCAAGAGGGCAAGGATAAACCAAGTGCCTCGGGACCAGAAGTGCTCTAAGTAGACTCTCACCTGAGTCAACAGTTCGGGGCCGACCTCCTTCTGCAGCCGCCTCGAGACGAGCCCCGCGGGGTCGCGCGCCGACGTGTGCCTCGACCACGCGTCGAGGTCGTAGCCGTCGAGGAGCCCCTTGACTCGGTTCAGTCGCAGCTTCTTCTCCTGGAGCCGCGCCGAGGACCACTTCGCGTGGCGGAAGGCGCCCCCCGGAGGCGGAGACCGGCACGCGGCGAACTCGAACTCCTTCTCGAAGTGGTCTCGGGGCGCGACCATCTCGGCGGCGCCGGCAGGAGGAGGATTGAAATTGAAAGTGGAAAATTCGCTGGTTTAGCTGGTTATTGCGGAACGCGAGGTTAGCGGCGGAAGAAGTGAGGTTAAGGTGTGCCCCGCCCCACCCCACAGAACATCCATATAGCACGGAATACGATTACTTGAGTCAGATAGGAAACCAATAACTGCTTTAAATGGAAGCTATTGGTGTTTGTTTGACGGTGAACCTTTATCGTAAAATGTACGTAACAAATAAATATCCGTAATAAATCACGATTTCTTCCATTCTCCATAACGTATCATGTATTCTTTTATGTACAAGAAAATTACATATTTCAATGTTTCTTATTTTTCACAGCTGATAGTTAAGAATTTTGGCTAACGTAGATTAAACTCCATTTCACATAAGAAGAACCGTGGCCTTGAGTTCCATGCAGGCCCCATCTCCGGCACGAAATCGCCCGATCGGCATCTGGACAGTAGCGGTCCGAGTAGTAATCGTATTAGGGCATAATAATAATTCATGTACTGTTAGTTGCCTATGTTGTGTAAATAACAAGAATAATTTAATCTGAATCATTTCGCTTATAGTCAAAACACACAATGCACAACGTACAAAACTGTAATAACAATAAAATAAACGACCGTTACGTTACGTTAGATACGCGAACGCCGGGCGACAAGCGACAATGCCGAAAAACACGCCTACGCCCTACACTACCTTCACCCTCCCGCCACTGCTTATACACGAATTACATGAAACTATGAAAACCGAACATGCCGACGGAATATGTCGTTCCGTGTAACTCTAGCCCACGGTTCTTCTTATGTGAAATGGAGTCTACCACCCTAATTGGAAATTTTCCCATGTTAATCTCCCATAAGAAAAAAAATTGTGTAGAAGGAGTTGCCATGGGGTTTGTTCTATCAGCGACAGAAACTGGTTTCAAACTGTCAGAGGCATGCGCAGTGGAAAATATTCGTCCTATTAGGTCCAAATTCGTACGAATAATTTCTATTGCGCGTACTTTATATTTAATTTATACACTGATTGGTGCACGAAGTGATTTATGCAATATCGGAAATCGACAAAATGACTAATTCTAAGCTACTTTTGTTCTATAAACTTTTTTTGAAATATTAATATTTTTCGAGTTATTCACGATTTAAACTACATATTTGTCATTGAACTGTACAGCGCTTGGAAATCGACGTTCCGTGGTTGTATCGGCCATCTTGTGGCCCGTTACGTTATATTGTTTTTTGCATGTTTTGTGATTCTCGACTTCCTCGTCGCAGTGGACAGCAAGAGAGAGGAGATTCCCTAAGAATAGACCGCGAGGATTATTAAAAGGTAATTATGGCTGGATCGATTTCGTAATGGTCGAATTACTTTGGTCGTACTTCCGTCGAAGTATCGTCGGGTTGCACCGACCTAACCTAAAATTATTATCCTTATTTTTATTTTTTGTTGCCTTAGTGGACACTGGGAGATTGTCGAAGGAGAGGACGCGAGGATATAATTGGAATATTTTGTCCCCGTCATCTTAACCGGAACCGAAAGTAATTATGGCTGGATCGATTTCCTAACAGTAGAATCAATCAGATCTACCTAACCTCGAAACACGTCGGGGGCGCTACTCGAGTGGGGCTCCTCCCGCACGCGTCCCCCGTTTCGCGGGGGCCCGCTCGAGCCTCCCCCGTACGCCCGTTCCGATCATCATCGTTGCAACATCAACGTTCTTGTAGGTCGTACGAGATGCTGATACTGGATGACGATCGACTCGAGAGCCTACGGTGCTCCAAGTGCCGCAAGTACCTCTCCGTGTTTCCCGTTAAGAACCACCCGACGAGCCGCGACGTCACCTGCGGCAGGTGTTCCAGGGACGACGACGGCGGCGTGCGGTCCTTCCTGTACGAGCTCGTCGCCGTCGAGTACCTCTTCAGGTGCGTCAACAGGTACGAGGGCTGCGGGAAGGTGCTGCGCGTCGACGAGACCGAGGCGCACGAGCAGCTATGCGTCGGCGGGACGTTCCCTTGTCTCAAGTGCGAGGACGGCGCGGAGATGTCCGCGCTCGAATTGATGTGGCACTATAAGATCGAACATCCCTCGAGCTTCCTGCGGAGGAAGAACCGGTTCGACGCGAGGCCGCAGGCTGTCGACGTCAAGTTGTATGCCAGAGATGACATATTCGCCTTCGTTTCTGTGCGTTATGGGCCGGATGCTCTGCGCTTAGCGGCCGCAACATTGACGGAGGTGGGCACGACGCAAGAGTTCTCAGTGAGCAGAGGAGAACGACTCTGGGAGAGGACAGAGAGGAGACCGTGTAAAGCCATTGGCGCATATGACGCAGAACGTTACGTTGTCGATATAGATCCGCCGGTGTCGGTCGAAGTGACGTTCGACTTGGAGGCGTCAAGGTGTGCTGGAATGTATGACGTGTCCGTTCTGAGGTCGAGTAAAGGAGCGATGGCAGACAAATTCAACAGAAAGACGTTAAGAGTCCATTGGTCTTTGTCCACTGGGGTTGGAGTTATGTTCGGTTACAAGTTGAATGATCTTGGCACGGCGTTATTGAATAGTGACGGTGACGAGATCGACCTTAACTGCTCGAATTGTAAGCGTTTGATCGGCCTACCCATATACAGGTGTCAGGAGTCGAACCATCAAATATGCTACGGTTGTCGCGCTTGGTGCGGTATATGCGATAGTCAAGTTACACAATGCTATTCAGATAGTCCACTAGAGACAATAAGCAAGCATTTAAAGTTCCCGTGCAAGTGGATGTGCGGGACATACTTGACCTACAATCTTCGTGCGCACGAACTATTTTGCGGATCGAGAATGTTCAAGTGTCGCCTGTGTTCGTTTGTGGTCGATTGGTCGAATTTAACGCTTATAAAGGATCATTTAGAAGCCGATCATGGAATATTAAATTTTTTGGGAGACTACGACCAGGAGTTGAGAATTTTGAGATTGATTGAGAAGTTTGTCGGGCAAAGCCAGAACGGTGAACTTAGTTTTGTGAGAAACGACGAGTGTTGCTATTTAAAGTGGTCTCAGAATGACAGTGGCCTTTACGACTTCTACTTTGGTGTATATGGCAATGAACCGAACATACGAATGGCCTGGATACAAGGGACATGTTGTAGAAAACAGTTAAATGGTATACGAAGGGAACTTTTCAATTCCGGCAATTTCATACCTTACATCAACTTCAATCATAAAACAATAGTAACCTTCCCACGAATGGCTTCGCCCTCGACTCGACCAACCTGCCCGGTAACGGCTTCGCCTCCGACTCTACTAACCTTCCCGGTAACGGCTTCGCCCTCCACTGGACTAATCTGCTCGGTAACGACTTCGCCTCCAACTCCAGTAACGGATTCGTCATCGACTGGACTAGCAACGACTTCGTCGACAATTCCATTAACGTTCCCAGGAACGGCTTCGTCCTCGATTCGCCTAACTAGCCCGGTAACGGCTTCGCCTTCGACTCGAGTAACAAGACAGTCGTCGTCTCGTAACAGATTGCATCGACGACAGTATGTTGTCGCCCATCGACGTCTCAGGTCGTCCGATGCGTCCCGGACTGGAAAATTGAATCCGTAGGGATAGCGACGGAGTGAAGGGCTCCCCATGGGTCGCAACGGTCCGTCCTTGTGACCCTTCTGAGTAAGCGACTGTACTTCCTTCAATAAAAATTATTTGATTTATTTTCTGACCTGTTTCAATATCAATCCTTGGGAAACCTTAACGGCGCAACTCGTCTAACGTAAAGATAAAGAAGGAACAGTCCCCCCCCACCGAGGATTGGGATTAAACATAATTTAAACTCATTAAAGGAGCATCAAGGTTTTCTGAAGAAAGGAGGAAAATTGTTAAACAAAAAATATGTGGCTATAATAAGTTATTTAAAATAGGTAATTGAAATATTAAAAATTTTGGAGAATCGTATGGATTAATGTGCAGTTAAAATCAAAATAATGCATTATTGGTTAAAACAATGCCATTTATGCAAAATATGTAAAATAAAAAATGTTCTTTCTAGCAAAAAGGTAATTGCGCGCCCCTGTCAACGGAGACAGGTCCTCCAGCCGAGAGACGTTTTTTGACGTTCCACGACAGTCAGGTTCTGTGGTTCTACGCGGTCCTGTTCCGAGGTGTTTGACGTTTGACACCGCCGACTTCCTTCTCTCTCTCTCTCATAGAGATAGGGATTAGGGATAGGAACCGGTCATTTGAGAAGCCAATTTTCGAACGCGTGTTTGCGAATTGTCAGTGTTGTATCCTCAAACAGATTGTTGCTTTTTGTTATAACACTTCTTCTCCTTTAAGTGCCATATCCGTGGCGGATGTCGGCAACCATCATAGCTATCCTGACGTTTGAGGCAGCGGTTCTAAAAAGGTGATTTGAGCTGCACCCAAACCATTCTCTCAGATTTTTCAGCCATGATATTCTTCTTCTTCCTATGCTTCTTCTGCCGTCTATCTTCCCCTGCATTATTACTCGTAAGATACAGCACTTTTCGCCACGCATTGCCCCAGATATTGCAACTTTCTCTCTTTGATTGTACGTTCAACTTCTTTTTCTTTGCCGATTCTTCTTAACACTTCAACATTTGTGATACGATCCGTCCACACGACTCTCAAAATTCTTCGATAAGTCCACATTTCAAAAGAGTTAAATCGTCTCATTGCATATGCATTTAGCGTTCATGCTTCTACCCCATAATAAAGCACACTGTGTACATAGCATTTTGTCAAACGCAATCTGAGGCCTATTGTCAGATCTTTACTACATACAACTTTTTTCATTTTTATAAAGTTAATACGAGCTTTTTCGATTCTGCTCTTTATTTCTGCGGTATATTCATTGCTTTCTGTAATAAGTGTTCCCAGATAAGTGTATCTTTTCACTCTTTCGATTTGCTGACCTCCAACCAATAAGTTTTCATTTATGGTATCGTATCTTCAGCATATCTTATATTGTTAATCAAAACTCCATTCACACTTACACCAGCGGTCTCATTTTCCAAGGCTTCTAATATAATTTGCTCCGGGTACTCATTAAATAACAAGGGCGACAGTATACATCCTTGCCTGACTCCTCTCTTTATTTCTATTTCTTCAGATCTGTCTTGGCCATTTTTTACCGTGGCCCGTTGGTTGTAATACAGATTGGAAATCAATCTTACATCTCGATTGTCCAGGTTTTTGCTCTTAAGAAGGTCTATGAGTTGGTCGTGTTTTACCTTATCGAAAGCTTTATTATAGTCTATAAAGCAGATATAGGAGGTCACGATTAACGTCCAAACATCTCTGAATCAACACATTAATAGCAAACAATGCCCCTCATATACCAACACTATTTCGGAAACCAAACTGAGTATCACTAATATCCAGTTCTAGTCTGGAATATATTCTGGTATGTATAATTTTTAATAGAACTTTCAAAGTATGTGACATTCATTCCAATACTGAACATATGTAAATAGCTTTTTGTATGCCCTGATAACAATCGATTCAGGATACTAATTTTGTTCCTGCGTGGGTCTGTGATTGTCTTGAACCATGGAATCAACGGGAAGGATGCCCATATCTTACCTAGAAAAGTGTTGGATTCGGTTACCTTAAGGTACCATTACTCATTAAATTCCTTTAATATGAATTTTCTCATGTGTGGAGATATGTCCTCCGGAGAGGGTAGGAAATTTCCAGGATGAGTAAGGTTACATCCTACTTTGGCCAATTTATCAGCCATTTCATTTCCAGGAAAACCACTGTGACCCGGGATCCAAGCAATCAGAATCCATCTATTATAGTTCGAAATTTGTTCAAGGATTAGTCTTCTTACTTCCAAGGCTAAATATGTTAGGGGTATCTTATTTCTGGGGTTTAAGTTGATTTTATGAATTGCACTTTGAGAATCAGTAAATATAATGAAACGCCGTAAGTTATTTTCAATCGCTAACTGTATCGCTCTATGTATCGCAATTAGTTCCGCCGAACATATTTGAAATAGATCGTGAATCCTTGAACAAAACTTAATGTTTAGGCTAGGGATAGTGATTTGTGGGCCTTCTTGCACTGGGAAGAGAAGCACACACGTACACAGTTTAATCGGCTCGTTTATTTCTAAACTACGTACAGATAAATTAAGAAAATGAATCTCTCGAGATCAAGCCGCGGTGGCGTGGTTCGTCGTGTCGAGTGTCGAGAGAGAGGTTCCGTCTTATTTCGTTCCGTCCCTCCATTTTCCCCCAGGCGTGCCAACCCTTCAGGCCTGCCAACTGATGTGGGGCGGATGGTTGCCGTCCCGTGAATCCGCCACAGATTCCTATTCCTAACCTCCCTGTTGGTTGTTTTGATGCGTCTGAGAATATATGGGTGTGGTGGGGATGGTTATTGTTAAAATAATTTGAAAATTTGATGGTTTCGTTAATTTGTAATTTGTTGTAATCTGGAATTATGCAAAGTATTTTTCTCAGGGAACATTGTAAATCAAAGTAAAAAACAGGCATGACAGGTAGCGGTTTACAGTCTGGATATAGATTGATGAATTTAAGGTAGGTTTCTTCGATTAAGGTAGGATTGGCAGCGGGCTCCCCCCCAGGTTCCGAACGACTCTTATCTGCAGTGGTTAATTGAGATAGTGTGGATGAACCAATGTATGCGGATTTAGTAATAAATTTAGAAGTAAGGAGTCTCCGTCTGGTTAGTAGGTCGGGGATTCCCCCTAGCGCTTGCAAAGAATGTATAGGGGTCGAGTTCATACAACCGGTTATCAATCTAAGCGCTTTATTTTGTATTGTTTCTAGCTTCCTAAAAAGTGCTATGTTGTGCACATCGAAAAGGGGACTTCCGTAGTCTAAATGCGATCGAATTATACCTTTATATAGTGTGGATAGCGTCTGAGGGTCTGCCCCCCAGGGTGAACCAACCACAGCCCTTAATACGTTTAATCTTTTCAGACATTTCTGTTCGATATAATTAAAATGTGAATTCCATTTGAGGTTAAAGGAGAACTTGATCCCCAGATATTGATATTCCTCGGTTTGCGCTAAGCTTCGGTTGTTTAGGATTAGTGACGGATAGGGGTTTCTATTTCTACCTTTTCTGAACAGTATATGTATTTAGACTTGTCAATCGAGATTTTAACATTCAAATCCTCTACATTCCTATGGAAATCAACCAAAAACATGTTCATCTGCGAGAACAAGTCTTTAATACATACCTTGTATATAAAGTGTTAGGTCATCCACATATTGTATTAACTTTACGTTACTATTCTGAAAAGTATGTAGAGAGGTCGTATAGATGTTGAAAAGTAAGGGACTCAGGGGGGAGCCTTGGGGTAGCCCCCTCAAAGAGTTAACTGGTCCCACGAGAGACACTGACGATGAACTTTTGATGAATAGGTTTTTTTCCCAGAAAAGATTACAGATGGTCTTTAAGAGTTCTGGAGGGATTCTTAATTCTAGTAGTTTATTTAGCAATATATTTCAATTCTTACATCGTCATATGCCGCTTTTAGATCAATAAATACCACTAAGGTATAAATATTGTCACACGCCTGAGGACCTAGGGTCCAAAGGGAGTGCTCTGGTTGGGGGGTAG